>CM060920.1:141624807-144024807 GCA_030737875.1 Allium sativum | reverse complement strand
GTGTTACACAAACACAACATACGCCTCATTCCAATTCAGAATGTTCTTTTATTCACAAAATCACATTCTTAGGGAAAGGTTCCCATTAATTTTATCCAAGATAAATTCTTCTAAATTTATTCTTTAATCTTCTTTGAATATCAATTCAAACTAGTCGGGATTAGCAAACCACATCGAAGTAATCATTTATTTTATTTTCCAATCCCAACCTATTCATCCCATGAAGTAAAACTGGTCATACTTCATATCTAACACCATGGTGTTACCGGTAAATTCAATTACCATTTTCCGTTTAAATCTAATTAAAGATTTAAGTATCGCCTGGAGCAAAACTGGTGATACTCCATTCTCGATCATTTCAATCTAATTAAAGATTCATTAAAACTCCACTTAGTTTTAATCTTCACAGAAATCAATATCCTGTCTTTAACTGGGTTAAAGAACCAATGTCATTTAAAACACGGCCCACAATAAATCCAAAATCACATTCATTAATTATCGGGTTAAAGAACAAGTGTTATTTAAAACACTGTTCACGATAAACCCAAAAATCAATCCCAATTCCATTCCAATCAAATATTATTTAATTGGTACACCTCATTAAATCTAAATAAAAAGATTTAATCTTTTTCTCAACTGGGTTCAAGAACAGTGTTAATAAAGACACCATTCACAACAAACCCAAATCACATTTGATATTAAATACTAGGCTCTGAATAGAAAATATATCGGCTTATATTCAATATCAAATTCTACGACCAACAAATATCGTATTGGAAATAACGATATATATATATATCTTTCAAATTCCCATAACAATATCTGTATCATCACGAAATCCAACATCGAAATATTCCGAAGACAATTTCGATTCAAATCCCTTCCAATATAATTATTGGAAATTCTGGCTATTTTCAAAACCACTTCAAATCCAATTTATTTATTTAAAAATAAATAGAATTATAATTCTAGTTCAAAACTAGTTCATTTCGATAAAAATCTATTTTTATCCTTTCAAATATGGAGTTTTTCATCCCAATTCTTCCCAAATCATTTCTTATGATTCTACACAAATTATTACTCTTTTTAATAATTTTATCAAGGCCCGTACAGTCGATTTCATCAACGTCCATCGAACTGCACTTACAACGACCTTTTCCAAATTTGATTTGGACATAATCCCAAATCCAACCGTTAGATTTCAAATTTCTAATATTCGTTAGAAAGCTCTTTTCGAAACGAACCCAACGGTTCCGGTTTTAGGAGAATCCGACGGTCGGATCTCCCGCAATATCCGTTCGAAGTCAATGGTCGAAATTCGCGAACTACCGCGGCGTGGTGCGTTCTATTCAGGCCATTATATTATATATATAATATATACTTCGTCGATTTCAATTCAAAACGTGCTTTATAAATCGTTTTAAATTCATTTTCAAGACGGTTTCATCTTCATATTCAATTTCAAATCAAAATTGAATATTCCAATATAAATTCGTTTTAAATTCATTTCAGTTCCATTTCAATTCAAATCCATTTCAGTTCAATTTCAATAAGTTTTAAATTCAATTCAAAACGATTTCAATCTAATTCGAATTTCAATTCTATTCGGTTTAATTCGAATTTCATTTCAATTCAATTTAATTCGAATTTCAATTCCTTTCAAAATATCGGATTTTGAAATAACTTTCGATATTCATTTTAAAATGAATAAAATCGATATAAATATCGTTCACGTCGAAATGGCGTCAATCTAATCAACATGGCTTCATATATTTCTATTTTCAAATATTTCTATTTCAAATATTTCTATTTCAAATATGGAATGAGGCCCAATCAATTACCATATAATGTTAATTATATGGATTTTCTACACCACATGTATACAATAACAACGATGAACAATCAACCATCATCCAAACTGCATTCTACACTGTATAAGCATCAAATATAAATATTCAACGCTTATAACAGTCTGTCAATCAATCGATCGACATAGAAATAAACAATCGGGATTAGTGTACATCAAATATCATCCCAATACCCATGTGGGGTTTCAAACAATCAAACACATATTTTATTTGTGCAGTTAGGCGATGTGTAAAATTTATCGTCCCAATCAATATCAATCAAATCGGTGTATATAAACTAATCTCTGATTTGTTTATAAATATTTTTTCACATTCATGTTGAAAAATATATTTTCAACTATAAAATATTTTTAACTACATAAATATTTTATTTCATTTCACATCACATCACACAATCAACTACACATCAAAATCAAACAAACAAGCATACAAGCCGTCCATGGTCTGTGGACGACGGGTGTCGGGTGCTACTAAACACCGTCTGCATCCTAGTATATATATTTCAACTAAAAAAACAATTTAAAGGTGAGAAGTTCTCATAAAAGCTATCCCAACTCCACGGCACTTCAAATGTAGGATATTTTCATCGTTCTTCCTTTTGTCACTTCCACTGCCCGTATTCTCTACATATATAAAAATCACATTTTTACTTCGCTATTCAATATATAAAAATCGAATTTTTACTTTGCTATTCAATATATAAAAATCGCGATTTTACTTTGCTATTCACTATATAAAAATCGAATTTTTATTCTTTCTATAATATAAAAATTATATTTTTCTAATGAATAAAAATCAAATCTTTCCAATGAATAAAAATCGAACCTTTCCAAATGAATAAAAATCTAATCTTTTCTTCTATAAAAATGTAATCTTTTCATATAGAAAAATATAATCTTTCCCTTATAAAAATAAAATCTTTTTATTCAATAAAAATAAAACTGATTTTTAATAAATAAATGAAGATAAAATAAATGGAAGAACCTACAACATGTGGCGAGGAGGGTAAAGATGTTGCACCGGAGTTGCTGAGGTGGCGGGGAGGCTCCTCGGGGCGGATTGGAGGGGAGGAAGGCCAATGGGGAGGAGATGGAGGCAAAGGGGGGTCGCGCAGGCGGAAGGGGGGGGTAGCGCGTCGCGCGCAGGCGGAAGGGGGGTAGCGCGTTGGCGGCTCTGACCGAGGGGGGGTGGTAGCGCGGTGGCGGCTCTGACGGGGGGGGGGGGGGGGGTAGCGCGTCGATTAGGTTTTTTTTTCGTTCGAAATGAACAGATGAGAGAGGGAGAGAGAGAATATGAAGGTAAGGGGGAGGTTAAGTGTTTTATAATTTAATTAATATTATATTTAATTCTCTAATTGTTGACTTTTTATTTCGACCTCAAAATTGAACCCACCGACTGTCGTCCATAGCTAATTACCCCCATTCCAAACACAATGGGATATGTATCATAAGCTGATTCGATCGTTTCGATCAGTTTTCGTTGAATTTACATTTAAATCATTATACTGAATTTTAAACGTACATTTCAAATTATCGGGGTCACATACTAACTCGAAAAATTCACAAAAAATATTTTCTAGCTTCGTATTGACGATACGGTCCTAACAAAAAAAGTTTCATCAAATTCTGAGACCGTTTGAAAAATGGCCAATTTCCAATCGATTAAAATCAACTAAAAATGGTCAAACACGTTTTCCTTTGCCACGCTCACATATTGATTCAAAAAATTATGAAAATTCGAATCTAGCCATAACTTGACATCACGGATCCAACAAAAGTGGTTTCGTCGAAATCCGAGGTCGTTTGCAAAATGGCTATTTTTAAGGGCCTGAATTCCGTAGCGACTATTCTGAAATTTCAACTGGACATATCTTTTTATCCCCGCTTTGAAATTTTGATTTTTCGGATTCATTGGAAAGATATTACTAATTAGATTCAAATATTTTTGGTTTCACTAAAATCCGGTTTATTTTGCACCAGGTACATTCATTTGAAGTTTGAAATCGAATTATCGAACTACCGTGCCATTTTCAATTCCTTTTATAAATATAAATAAATATTTATATTCTATCGTCGATTCAAACGAATATATACGTTAGAATTATATTCAAAATAAATTTCTCATCGTTATTATTTAAAATAATTCATTTTAAATAATCAAAATTCTCTAAAATTGCCAAAATAAAAATTTTAAACTGGCCCAGATTTCCGGGTTATTACATAAGTTGAATTAAATACTTTGAATTGTCCAGTTCACATTATATTGTCAATTCACTATTTCTGATTATTTCAGAAATTAAATATATTATTCTATTATTTATATTAATAAAATATTCAATATAATTTAATTAAACAACCATTTTCACTATTTAAATAATTAAATAAATTAATTATTATCCGTATAAATACGGGTCGTTACAATATGTTTTGAAAAGAGTGTAAATGAAAATAAGTTTACCCAAAGTATATTTTGATATGGAGAAGATATATATATATATATTGGAATTTTAATATATTGGATATATTGGTTGTTATTATAATCGAGTACGATTATAAATTAAATGGTTATGTAAATAACCTATCAGAATTAAAATGTAAAATATCTTTCTCAGAAAAATTAATCCGTACTGCGTATATTAAACCTAGTAAATTACGTCGTTAATTAAGTAAAAGGGCAACACTGGAAATATATTAGCCGTTATTCAAATATAAGGATGAAATTTATATTGTTTGAAAGAGGAGGATGTGAGCTAATTTACTTTTATTTTAAGGATGTGACCCTAATTTTCACTATTTAAAATATATGCATATTTGTATGCATATATCTAGAATATATGCATACTTATACTCAAGTTTTCTAACTACATGCAAACCAAGGTGTTCAATACTTGCATACATTTATGCTCATATTGACAATATATGCATATTTTAACAATAGTTGCATGATTCTATTGATGAAGTAATAATTATTGCAATTATCTTCATTCAATTGTGAATACTGCTACGCATTTCTTTATAATTATTCCATGCTTTTATGCAAATATTTTAAATAGTTTGTTAACAAAGCCTATTATGCAACTAACAATTGGTGATGCCATATAAAAAAATTCAACATCGAATATGCAATGTCTGAAATGAACATGATGAATCAAAGAAGTGAGGGCAAGGAACTGAACAAGAAAGATGAACTTTGCCATGCTTCGAGTGTTGATTTACAAAGAGCGGTGATTGCATACAAAATTCTGAACTGCAAACCACACAGCTGGACTTCAAGTCAAGATCTAACACAGAACTAGTTACTATCGAATGCAAACAACGTGAAATAAAACTGGAAAATTTGATGTTTAGAGTTTTTTTGTGAATATTTGTACTGGTATTTTGTTTTCAAACTACGGTCTATTGATTATTAGTTACGAAAATGAATTACGAAGGAATATTACATAGTGCTTGAAGTTACTTTGGTTCTATATGATAAATTGGAATTTTTGCTTACTGGTGTGCATTTATTCAAAATATTAGCATCTTTGTATGCAAATATTATAAAAATTTGTAAATTCGAATTGCAGAATTAAAATACTAGCATAATTATATGAAATTATTATTATTAATTGCATACGAATATGCAAACAATTCAAAAACTAATTGCGTGTATATAATTTCCAAACTTGCATACATTTATGCATTTATATGTAATTATTGCATATAGTACTATATAAATTTGCACAAGTAGTCAAGAAGAAACTGCTGCCAAAATTATTATTAGTACTAACTACACAAGAAAATGTTCAAAACATTTACAGAGAAAGTGCAGAGTTATAACTGATGCATTATAAGATGTAACAAAGAAATACAACTTATACAAAGGAAAAATTAATTAAAATTTAAAGAGAGTATACGAATTTCAATTTTTTTTGAATATTTGCATGCAAATATTCAAAATAATTTCACATTTCTAAGCAACAATGATCAAAAGTAGCACGGTAATAAGCAGATTTAAAGTTTAACTGTTTACAGGTGCTACTACTTCTTTCTTATAGTCTAGACATGGCAAACATTTTGTACAACTGAGGTAAAGGAATGTTCAAAAATACTGCATACATTTATTCAAATATAACTAGTATTTGCAAACATTTCAGCTTAAAAAAATGACAATCAAAAACGAATTTACAACAAAATACTGAACTGATTTTGTTACATCAGATAAATGTTTACAACAAATGGTGAAACTAAACACTAAAACAAAGTGTCTTAAAAATTAAATAAAATAACAAAGCAGATCTAATGGTCTTTTGGAAGGAGATGGACGACCAGGCATTCATTCCCAAGCTTCAATAACATCAATACACGATTATCCGTAGGAACACTGTTATACAAAGAAGAAAATCAACATTAATAAGCCTAATGTGCAATAATCAAATACATGCACACAATTCAACAAAATCACAATAATATCTACATATGTATATGCAAGTATTCAAGATATATGCATACAAATATGCATATATTTTAAATATCGGTTTTTCTGCATGTTTGATAAAAAGTTGAATGTAGATATGCATATATTAACAATAGATGCATATTTGTATTCAACTTTTTAATAGAAATGCTGAAAACATGCATAAATTTATACATCTAATTACAACAGAATAACAAATATAGAGATTTTACAAATTATTCGGCAGTACATCCCTAGGTTTACAGAACAAAATTTTAAATATCTGCATATTTAACTTTTATCAGACAATAATAACTGCATATTTATATGAAAGTATTCTAGAAATATGCATACAAATATGCATATATTTTGAATATCGGTTTTACTGCATGTCTGATAAAAAGTTGAATGCATATATTAACAATTGTTGAATATTTGTATGCAACTTTTTAACATAAATGCTGAAAACATGCATAAATTTATAAATCTAATTACAACAGAAAAACAAATATAGAGAATTTACAAATTATTCGATTGTACAACCCTAGATTTACAGAACCAAATTTTGAACAATAAACGCACTATCCATCAGTAAACTTGGACAGTTAAAGAAATTCAGAATAGTCAAGCTACATAAATCGATCTTAAAATGAAATTTGTAAACCAAAAAAAAAACCTTGACGACGTAACATCCATAACATAATTCAGGAATAGACATAAACAAATGTCAAAGAACACTTCGGATGGAAGGGAATTATTGATCGATATAAAAAAAATTAAAAATTGTTAATAAATAATAGCGCCTCCATTAAAAATGTAAAATATGTTTCGCAGAAAAATAAATCCGTACTGCGTATATTAAACCTAGTAAATTACGACGTTAATTAAGTAAAAGGGCAACACTGGAAATATATTAGCCGCTATTCAAATATAAGGATGAAATTTATATGTTTTGAAAGAGGAGGATGTGAGCTTAATTTAGTTTTATTTTAAGGATGTGACCATAATTTTCACATTCATATAAGTGTAGTATATGGAATCAGATGAATTAAATCTGAATTTAAATCAAAATTCAAATTAAAACCCTGGAAATTTGGAAAGGTGTTTGTAAATGGATTTAAATTGAATATACGAGGATTTTTAAATCCTGGGAGATTTTAAATTGTTTTACAAGCGTTGGGAATGATATTTTGAGCTGATTTCAAAATGGAAATGTTTAGATATGGTTTTGAAAGTGATATAGTATTGAACTCACTTCGATCGCTAGAAAATAGATTCCGATGATGATCATGACATTATCGGTGTTCATTTTTGAGTATGTAAGTGACGGATTACTACCAAAGATTTTGTTTTTGAATTGTTTTGAGAAAAACAAGTTGTTTTAAATCCTAAAAAGGGAAGTTTGATTTTGAGGAAAGAAAAGCTGTTTATAACTCCAAGGAGGAGACTGTGAATTAAAAAGAAATTTAAAAATAAATTTGTGAAAGCGAATGGGAATTAGAATTGAAACTAGTTAAGTGGAAATTGAGTTGAAATAGAGTAATATCGTGTAAAACTGGATTATGGAATATAATTGGACCCATGTGAATTGGAATGGATTGATTTCTGAAATAAAAATCAAATTTGAGTTATGAGGTACAGATAAAACGTTTAGAGGAATTTGGTTTGGACATAAGCGAATAGCTGTGTTGAACAGATATTGATTGGAAATTGGTTGAGATGACATTGGTATATGCTGAATTGGTAGCAGATGTAAAGGATATAATTATGTGCCCGACCAAAAAGGTACACGCTTATATTCATATGAGTATGATGAGTATGAGCCGATTTGGCAAGCCGCTTGGCGTTTTGATTTTCTTTTGGGTTGGAGAAGGCCCAGAGAGGCGAGTTGTAGTTGTACCGATTGACCAGTACAAAGGAGGTGCTGGCGAAATTTTCCGAAATTTGTGGGCGTTAGAAAATTTTAACATAATTTAGGAAAATAAATTTTTGAAGTAAAGTTAGTAGGTTTATTGCACTCGACTTAACTTGCGATTTCGGGATGAAATCTTTTTAAGGGGGAAGAATGTAATGACCTTGATTTTTGGTATTTGAATATTTTATTTATTTAAATATTGAATGTGATTGAATTAGAAAATGATCAACTTGAATTTAGAATAAATGAGTTATTCGATATAATTGAATTGAATATGATGAAGAAAATTGAAAACGTAGTTATGCAAGGGACGTTCTGACGATCCTAGGTAGCAATTGCCTAAGATGGATTTACAGAATTGTGCCTTTGGTTTGTCCTGTCCCAGGACGACCTGTATGGAAGAATGTCTGACAGAGTGTATTTAATAGATCACGTAAGTTGATCTCTTCAAACGTATATACGTTTGGTGGAGGAGGAATTCGTTTCTCTTGGTTGTATAACCCGTTGTATTTTTGGGGAAATTAATTTGTGAATTAGCGGGTATGACGATGTGACATTCAAAGTGAATAAATGTGTGATCTGTCAGAGATACGCGCGGCCTCTATCCTCACAACCGGGAAATGACAAAAAATCGGGCAGGCAGCATGGCTGAGTGGTTGGCTACCAGTTAGGGTGTATTGTCACCTATCTAGAGATATTCATTTTATTCTTTAATCTATTCGATGCTATCCCATTTGGGAAACGGTTGTTGATCCCAACCGTTGGTGATATACATTCGATACACTCAAGCGAAATGAGTGATCGGTCATGTGTGGCCGGGTTGCAAGATGTTCTTGTTGAACCCAGTGTATTCCTCTCTAGAGGTACACTATCGGAAGGTGGTTCCATAACTTGTCATGGTTGGTAATCCATTATCCAATAAGTACTCACAGTTTTGATTGTAACTATATACGTAGAACGTGAGATGAAAGCGTTTCTGCTAGATGATTATTTAGTTGTGGTTGATAGACATTATTATAATATCAAAAGAGTTTTGTTATAAAGTTTATTGGTTCTTTCAAAAGGATTTTGAAAGTTAAATCAAATGTTTTGGATTCTCATAAGGGAAAAACCCATTCCGTTATACGGCGTGGTCTTATGAGATATCGTTTTATTGCTCAAACTGTTTTTTAAATTGTTTTACTCACACCAGTCCCATGACTGACCCAGAGTTTATTTTGTTTTGTTTTCCCTAAAATCTTGGGTGCCCAATTTTGTACGGGCAGTCAAGTAGTCAGCATTTTACAGATATATTTGAAGAGATGGAGCAGGAGGCTTCAGGATTATATAGATTGTTATTTCTGCTGTGTTGTAAGTATTATACTTTAATAATGGTACTGTATACAGATACTGTTTTATTTCAAAGTTATGTTATGAAATATATTTATTCTTTCCGCTGTGAGATTCGTGTTTACTCTAATGTTGTATGTTCTTCTTCTTCTATTCAAAGTTTTCTATCTCATCTATTCTCACCCTCTGTTTTCTTTCTATTTAGTTCTCTGGTTTCCAGTGCAATTTGGGTTGGACTTGTGTTATTTGGTCAGCTCAAATTGTACCGGAATTTCGGGACACTACAGGTATCCAACATTGCTAGTACATCTCGCGTTGGTGTGCAAACCCGCCAAGCTCTTTCCGACACCTTGTTGACAATGTCAGCGTCGGTATATCTTGGTCTCATTTTATGAGTTGGACACCTAAGGATTACCGACATCTTGTTGACAAAGTCAGCGTCAGTCTGCACAATCCGCCAAGCTCTTTCCCAAACTCTCACGGGTGGTATACCTTGGTCTTTTCGGTTAGGTGATTGTAAATAGTAATAATGTAAATATTTTGTAATAAAGAGAGAGTAAGCACATGAAATCCAAGAACACTCTTCACTTATTCGACCTAACTTGTTAACAAAAAGGAGTTGAGGTGCCATTTTACGATTGTTGATATCGATTATAGAATCCATTTCATATTTGCACTATGTTTCTACCAAAACAACTGGCTAAGCTGGAGGAGTTTGTGACGATAACATGACTTTTGTTTGAAGTTTGGATTAGTGATGGACTCAAATTTCATAGCAACGACCCAAATTTGTGTTAACTCATTCATGTAATATTTAAAAGTAAATTATCCATTTCTAAATATTCCTTTAAAAGCTTGCATTCATCTTGTAAATATTTTCTAATCTTGCATTTTGTAAATATTTTTTGTGTTCAACTTTTGGATTTTGTGGGTAGTATTCACTGAAAACCCTAACGAGACAACACTCGTCCTACTGGGGACACCCAGAGGTTTAAAGGCTTGTTGCATACGCTCAATGCAATCGTGCTCCCTACGAAAACGGATTTAGCTTAGTTTTTACTTTATTCAAGGACGAATAATAAGATAAGTGTGGGAGTATTTGATGTGCAAAATGTACATTTATATTCACATATTTATTCTTGTTTAGTTGAATAAATGAACATTTTCGGGTATTTTATATGATCAAACCTTGTTTTAAATATTTTCAAAATCATTACTTATTTTGGGAAAAAGTGGTCACTTGTGCATGTTTTAATTTGAGAAATCTTTTACTTTTCCTTGTGTTTATCTCTTGTAGGAATTTTGGAGCTAAAAGGATATATACACATGAAAAGATGAGGAAAAGCATGCATTTTCACAAAAGGAAGCAAAGAATTAATTCATTTTATGGATAGTGGAGGCCCACGCCTTTCAACTAGCCCACTTACTCTTAAGCTTCATATTAAAGACTATTTGAATGAGACAAAAGGCCCATTCTACATGACTTAGTGGCTAATGGAAAATAGGAGCTTTATGAATGGGCATTTTGGGAATTCCCAAGGAATGTGATTAGGGTTTTAGTTTTTTTTTTTTTTTTTTGATCATGTATATATACCCCTTTGTTTCATGTATTGGGGGATCTTTTTTTTAGCAAATGAAAGTGTAATTGATGAAGTAAACAAAAATGGCATCCAAGCCTATTTCTTCTATGTCTCTCTCATGTTTCTTTTAGTTTCAATGCTCTACCTTATTTTGGTAGTTTAGACTTTCTTTTCTGCAAGTAGTGTAATTTTATTTTATGCAATTAGTTAGTAGTTAATTTCTTTTCTTCATTTTTTACTCTTTATTTTTGTTGCTCTTTAATGTTGAAATCTAATTGTGCTGAAATAATCACACAAATGAGGAGCTAAACCCCTACAATTTAGAGGTGATGAAGCTTTTCCTCTCAATTAATGTAGATTCAACATAAATTTGTATGAATGATCTCTTTGGGTTTAATGGGAATGGATGTTTTTGTGTATTTGTGTTTCATATTGAATTTAATAGCCTCTTTTGTTCATTTCATAACAATGAGGCTATGTTTATGACATATACAACAAATTGCCTCTTCAACTAAAATTATGATTATGGCGATGAAATGATGTTTAAGTTGAAATTTGATGATCTATATTACTAACCAATAGTAAATAGATCATTCTTAAATTAGATTTTATTTATTTATTTAGGTTTTGCACAGATTTCGCTTTTTTTCTTTTTTTCCTCTCTCATTCAAAAAAAAATTCAAAAAATAAAATAAAATAAAATTGCATTTAAATTTACTTTTAAATGGACACGATGAAGTAAACATACGATTTTGGTCGTACGATTAAGATGTTTGGAATTTTACTTCTCTTAACGGATAACGAAAGAAAAGTTTGAAATATGAGCAAATTTAGTGTAACCAGTATATAGGGAAATTCATAGGTGACGAGCATGAAGTGTTTTCTAAATTGTAATCCGATTAAATGAACGGTTGATTTAGATTACTTACGTTAACATTTTAGATCGTTTAAGTGAAGTTGTGCTGAGATATTCTCGCTAAACTCTCTCTCTTAAAAAAAAGAAGAAGAAAAAAAGAATATATATATATATATATATATATATAATAATCCAAGGGTATCCAACATTAATGGTACATCGGGCGTTGGTGTGCAAACCCGCCAAGCTCTTTCCGACACCTTATTGACAAAGTCAACGTCGGTATACCTTGGTCTCATTTTATGAGTTGGATACCTTAGGATTACTGACCTTCACGTAAGTCGTAGTGCAGTGTAGGGGTGGTATACCTAGGTATTTGTAAATAATAATAATGTAAATATTTTGTAATAAAGAGAGAGTTAGCACTTGAAATCCAAGCACACTCTTCACTTATTTGACCTAACTTGCTAACCAAAGGTAAATAAAGATACCAATGTACGATTGTTGATATCGATTACAGAATTCGTTTCATATTTGCACTATGTTTCTACCAAAACAACTGGCCAGGCTGGAGGAGTTTGTAGCGATAACTGGCTTTTGTTTGAAGTTTTGATTAGTAACGGACTTAGATTTCATAGTGACGACCCAAACTTGTGTTAACTTCTTCGTGTAAAATTTAAAAGTAAATTACCCATTTGTAAATACTCCTTTAAAAAATAACTTGCATTCGTCTTGTAAATATTTTTTAATCTTGCATTTTGTAAATATTTTCTTGCGTTTAACATTTGGATTAGTATCCGCTGAAAACCCTCACGAGACAACACTCGTCCTACTGGGTACACCCAGAGGTTTAACGGCTTGTTGCACGCGCTCAATGCAATTGTGCTCCCTACGAAAACGGATTTATCTTAGTTTTTTTGTTGTTTTATTCGAGGACGAATAAAAAGATAAATGTATGGGTATTTGATGTGCACGTAAATGTGCACATTTATATTCAAACATTTATTCTTATTTTAATTAAATAAATAACATAATTGGCTATTTTTACATGTTTTAATCAAAAATCCTAAAATCGTCATGCATTCATCCTCATTTAAGGTGTAAAATGGTCACTTGTGCATGTTTTAATTTGTGATTGCAATTACTTGTTTTTTGTATTTTCTCTTATAGGAATTTTGGAGCACAAATAATGCATACACATGACGATTTGGACCACAAATGCATGCATACAAAGGAATGAGGAGGAAATAATTCTCAAGCATGATCATGGAGGACCCCACCTCTTAAATTACCCTCTTTCTCTTAAGCTTCTTATTAAAGACTAATTGAATAAGACAAAAAGTCTAATGCATCCTGCACGACTCATTAGTGCCTAAGAGAGGATTAGAAGCTTCATGAAGGGGCACTTTGGGGAGTTCCAAACAAAAGTGATTAGGGTTTTAGGGTTTCAAACATGTATAAATACCCCTTTATGTAATGTAAATACTCTCTTCTCTTTGATCCCCTTCTTTAGTTTAGTTGAGAGGAGCACAAGCTCTCTTGTATTTCCATGGCTACTTAGCCATTTTCTTCATATAACTTCTTTGTTTTATTGTAATTTAATTTCTATACTCTTTACTTTCATGTTCATAGCTTAGATTTACGTTCATGTTCATAGCTTAGATTTACTTTCATGTTCATTTATTTTATGTTGTTAGTTTAGTTCTCTTCTTGTTCTTTTTAGTTTTTCTTTCATTTTGCTTTATATTTTAATGTTGAAACTTACATGTGTTGATATAATAACACATATGAGTGGTTAATCCCTTGATTTAGGGGTAATGATGCTCTCTAACTTTATGTAAGTTCAACATTTGTATGATTTGTGATCTCTAATTTGTGCTTCATGTTAGTGAATGTTAATGTAAGTTTATACAAATGGTTTTGATAGTCTATGTTTGTTGACAACAAAATAGGCTATGCTTAGTCAATGTAAACACAAATTACATCAATATTTGCTAAGTGGTTATTGATTTTGAAATGAAAGTAAAAACAAAATTTGATGGTCTATAGTTTTAATTAATAATTCACAGGCCATACTTAGAATAGTTTTGCTTTAGTTCCATTTTCTTGAGAATCATAAGTGGTTTAAATATTGCATTTATACCACTTGATAGAGATCATAAATTGTATTTTTGATAACTTACATAAATGTGAGAGTTGATTTGCCTCTAAATTGTTTTCATTTCATTTTTAGCTCTCAACTTAGTTTATAGTTTTCATTAGATATTATTAGTTCAAACTTCACTTGAATTTGGTGTAATTTAATTGAGTAAAATCTAGAATTAATTCTTTCCCTATGGATTGACTAGTATTCGCCACGTACTAATAATTGTATGCCGTGCGCTTGCGGTATTATCACGATATTTCGTGTTAACGGTTTTCTAATTTAATAGAATATCCATTTAGCGAACAAGTTTTTGGCCGTTGCCGAGGAAGGAATTTAATTTTAGTTTTATTCTTCGATTTCTTTTCTTGTCTGTTTTTTTTTTTTTAAAAAGTGATATTGTTCATAGATTTTATGTTGTTCACTTGTTATTGTGTTTTGTGTCAGTTTTGTTTTTGTGTGTTTGTTTTAGTTTTTGTGCCTTGTTTTTCCAAAAGGAAAATAAAGCTTTTCATTTCTGTATTTTTTGTTAGTTCTTCATATTTAGTTGTCTTAGTTCATTTCTGTTTTCAGTTCTCAGTCAGTTCATTTCTGTTTTCAAGTTTTTGTGCACTGTTCGTTTCATATAGTTTCATCCAGTGTGATTTCTTCATTAGCAAATTTGATTTCTGCATTCACAAAAAAGGAAAAAGGAAAAAAAATCATCACATTTTTATTACATCTTTGTCTTTGGTTACTGCTGTTTACATTCTCCAAACTGTTTCTCCTTGCTTTCACAAATTCCAAATACATACTGCCATTTCTGCCATACAGAACTCTTCCATTCTACCTACATCTGCCACTTTTTCAACTCTGTTTCAAACCTCCCACTTCTTTACCTCAACCACTTTTGGACTTCACCCTCCTCCTCTCCGAATTCCAAACACTCATCAGTCAACCATCATAACCAAATTCCGAACACTCATCACTTTATTCCCACTACTCATTCCCACAGCTCAGTCCACCATCCACCATTTACACATTCCCATACATACCAAACATAACTGACAAATTCTATTTACATACCAAGCATTTTCCTTGCTGTGATATACCCCGTCGAAACCGTAACTCACCAATCCAAACTTCTACCTCACCAAACACCAACTTCTGCCACTGCTTCGACATACGATCACCATCCACTTCTTCACAAATATCCCAGCAAACATCCACCCTACACTCAAATTCAAATTCACACAACAGACCATTCCCTAAACCCCTACAACAGACCATATTTCATCTCCATCATTGCTTCCTAATCACCACCTGTGCACGACCTTCACCAACAAAATCACTTGCTCCTCCACATTACACAATCACCAATCCGTAACTGCCTCCTACACCACTCCGATAACATCCATTCACATACACAGTTTCATCCCAAAACCATCCACAACAGCTTCAGCTCCCTTACACATCTCCATTTTCCCCTCTGCCTCTCGTACAATCAATACGCCGGCATCAGTCCATCTACATTGCACATTATTGTCTCACTCTTCAGCTCAACAAAATTCAAGACCCAAACTGCTCGTTTCTGCCGTTTTCCGATCACTGGTAAGTTCTTTCCACTCAAACCCCTCTCTGCCTCAACATAGCAACTATCCTGCTCCTCTTCAACTACAGGCGGTTCACCCCCTGAAACTGTTATCAACACAACTCCATACATCTCAATAGTCCCATCTAACATACATCTGCAAACCAAAACACTGCGTCCCAACTTACCCTTCGCATCTCAATAAAATAAGTCCACCGAAACAACCCTAATCGACCTGTCATCTTCTTCCATACAAACCACCGGAACCCCAAATCGATCAACACTCAACTCTCCCAAATCATCGCAAGCCCCTGCAAGCAACTGAAAACCAAACCAGCAATTTCTTACTTCCCAATCCTTCAGCTAAACCAAAGTGAAAACTCTTTCAAACCCCCAATTTGCAAACATCATCCCTCCTCCAATTGAACAGAAATCGCAACCTCAATCATTTCGAAATACCCTTCTTAATCTTCGAAATTCACGTCACCTCAATACTCCCGCAATCGCAACCGCTTGTTGAAATTTCAAGTTGATTTTGATCGAATTTTTTAGTGAATTTGGCTTGTGATTTGGATTTTGGTTCACAGCTCGTTTCTTTGACAAATGAGGAATTTGGTATTTGTTTGATAATGTGACATGGAAGTATAACGTGTTTTAATAATTCGGCAATGGGCCTCTGGTCTTAAAGGGGCAGGCTTGTGGTCTTGGGCCAAAAGTCCTATAGCAAAAGGAGGAACCGCTTTGTGTTGCTTGCTTAAACAGCTTTGTCGTGCTTAAAAAAAAATCGCCGCTTAAAAAAAATTGCTAATAATTCTGCTCACTCAGGTATCGTGTTCTAACTTAGTTTTAATTTTCCTTACATTGTTGTTTGCTTGCATTTGCATAAAAAAAATTCCAAAACCAAAATAAAAATTCATTCGTAGTTGCATTCGTAATTCACGTTTAATTTCTGTTTTGCATTCATCTCATTTTATTTTTATTTTTAAGGACATTATTATATATTGACAAATTGGTTTATTTCCAACGAATTTTTTTCTCGGTGTCTAGACTACGGCAGAGTAATAATCGTTTATAAATATTACGGTGATTCATAAATATTATATCGATTGTTCCCCTGAAGGTACTTAAACCTTCGGCTGCATTGCTAGGGTGATTCCTGGGGCACCGATAACTCCTGTCTGTTAACTGACTGAGAAATCTTTTGTTGAAATTAATCTAACCGTTATTCTATAATTTTAGAAAATCTGTAAATAACTAATTTGCATTCATATAGTTTCATTAGCTTCATGCATATATAAAAAAACACAAAAAAAATCCAAATTCCAAAATGAAATAAATATTTACCATTTGTAAATAAATTCTTTTTATTTAAGTATTTTGTTTACAAAAAAATATTCCAAAATTCAAAAAAAAAATCTGTTGTGAATATTTATTTTCTTTTCTCTTTAAAAAAAACCATTTCTTTTGAAAATGTCTCAATTTCCTTATATTCACGGATTTTACGATAGTTGTGAAAATCAATATAATCCATACAATTTTACACCAAATTCATATGGATATTTTAATAACAACTATTGTACAAACAATTTGGATTTTGCACCACCGACTTTTCAAAATTTTCAAAATAATTCTGTTTTTACACCACCAAATTTTCAAAATGATGATCAATCGTCAAGTCTAGAAATATGTATTCAATCTTTAATTGAAGCACGTCAAAATGATGATCAACCTTCAAGACTTGAAATAATGCAATCTCTAGTGGAAGAAAGTCGACGATTAAATGAATCAATTTCGAACTCATTTCCAAATACAAATTCATATAATTTTGATTATAACCCTAGCCAATTCAATTTCAAACCCCAAAATGAATTTCAAATTCAAAATGGAAATGTAGATAACTTTTCAAATGATTTTGGCAATGGGAATACTTTCAATTATGGTGCAAATGAAAATTTTTGTTCTCAACAATTTCAAATTGAAAATTCTCATGTAAATAATTATAAATTTGATTCTGTTGAGCAAATGAAAGAAATTTACGATAATCACAAGGATTTGTTATTTTAAACCTACTTGAAACAACGTAAACAACAAAATCAAGTTTCAACATGTGACGATTCGAACGATAATCCATCTTTTACCAAAATCGACGATTTTCAAATAACGACTTTCGAAATTGAAAATAACGATCTTAACGAAGTTGTTAATAATACGGTAATTGATTTGGATTTCAATTCTTTTGAGAGGGTGGAACAAAATTTAAAATTCAATCTTCCCTTTTCTGAAAATTTGAAAATAACAACTTTAGACTTGAAAAATGATATAAGTAGTGAGGTTGCTAATAATTCAAAGGAAGATGAATTTAATGAAAACGATTTTTTTGGACTTTTCGAAGAAGAGTTGAATTGTGAAAGAGTATATTTGAATCACCATTTGGATTTTGAAATCGATATTTTTGAACAAATTTTCAATGATAAATTTGAAATTCAAATTGGTGAAATTAAATATGAATTTCAACCATTAATTCAATCTACCCCAAAAATCATCAAAAATAAAGCAACTCATTCGATGTTTAATAAAATAACATTTGTTTTTCCAAATCTACGTCTAACTTCAAAAGCATTTACGATTTGGTTTTTCGAGCTTAAGCTGTGTCTCTCACGCTTGAAGAGACAAATGAATTAGTCTTTAGAAGACCGGTTCATTTACTTCTTGTCAATATATTTTCTAATATACTCATTAAATAATTTTTTTTCTTTTCTCTTGTAATTATAGCGCATATTTTCAAAATTTTCTTTTCTTTTCTTTTCTCCTTCCACTTGGGTTGACTGTGGGGACACAGTCAAAATCAAGTGTGGGGGGAGTTTCATATTTATTTTGGTTTTGCATAGATTTTGCCTTTTTTTTTCTCTCTCATTCAAAAAAATTTTAAAAAAAATTCAAAAAATAAAATAAAATTGCATTTAAATTTACTTTTAAATGGGCACGATGAAGTAAACATACGATTTTGGTCGTACGATTAAGATGTTTGGAATTTTACTTCTCTTAACAGATAACGAAAGAAAAGTTTGAATTATAAGCAAATTTAGTGTAACCAGTATATAGGGAAATTCATAGGTGATGAGTATGAAGTGTTTTCTAAATTGTAATCCGATTAAATGAACGGTTGATTTAGATTACTTACGTTAACATTTTAGATCGTTTAAGTGAAATTGTGCTAAGATATTCTCGCTAAACTCTCTCTCTTAAAAAAAAGAAGAGAAAAAAAGAATATATATATATATAATAATAATCCAAGGGTATCAAACATTGCTGGTACATCTGGCGTTGGTGTGCAAACACGCCAAGCTCTTTCCGACACCTTGTTGACAAAGTCGGCGTCGGTATACCTTGGCCTCATTTCATGAGTTGGATACCTTAGGATTACTGACCCTCACGTAAGTCGTAGTGCAGTGTAGGGGTGGTATACCTAGGTATTTGTAAATAATAATAAAGTAAATATTTTGTAATAAAGAGAGAGTTAGCACTTGAAATCCTAGCACACTCTTCAATTATTTAACCTAACTTGCTAACCAAAGGTAAATAAAGATACCAATGTACGATTGTTGATATCGATTACAGAATTCATTTCGTATTTGCACTATGTTTCTATCAAAAACAACTGGCCAAGCTGGAGGAGTTTGTAGTGATAACTGGTTTTTGTTTGAAGTTTTGATTAGTAACGGACTTAGATTTCATAGTGGCGACCCAAATTTGTGTTAACTTCTTCGTGTAAAGTTTAAAAGTAAATTACCCATTTGTAAATACTCCTTTAAAAAAACACTTGCATTCGTCTTGTAAATATTTTCTAATGTTGCATTTTGTAAATATTTTTTGGCGTTTAACATTTGGATTTTGTGGGTAGTATCCGCTGAAAACCCTCACGAGACAGCACTCGTCCTACTGGGGACACCCAAAGGTTTAACGGCTTGTTACATGCGCTCAATGCAATCGTTCTCCCTACGAAAATGGATTTATCTTAATTTTTTGTTGTTTTATTCGAGGATGAATAGAAAGATAAGTGTACGGGTATTTTATGTGCATGTAAATGTGCACATTTATATTCAAACATTTATTCTTATTTTAATTAAATAAATAACATAATTGGTTATTTTTACATGTTTTAAACCAAAATCCTAAAATTCTCAAATTGTCATGCATTCATCCTCATTTAAGGTGTAAAATGGTCACTGGTGCATGTTTTAATTTGTGATTGCATTTACTTGTTCTTTGTATTTGTCTCTTATAGGAATTTTGGAGCACAAATAATGCATGCACATGAAGATTTGGAGCACAAATGCATGCATATAAAGGAATGAGGAGGAAATAATTCTCATACATGATCATGGAGGACCCCACCTCTTAAATTACCCTCTTTCTCTTAAGCTTCTTATTAAAGACTAATTGAATAGGACAAAAAGTTTCATGCATCCTACATGACTCATTAGTGGCTAAGAGAGGATTAGAAGCTTCATGAAGGGGCACTTTGTGGAGTTCCCAACAAAATTGATTAGGGATACCAAATGTAATAGCCCGCCGTTTTGACCACCCCAAATTGGTGATTAAACCAACTTGAAACATTTAAAATGACGAATTGTTATTGGCTTATAGGGTTTAAACGGAATATACACATAGGATCACATCATATATAACAATAGTGTAACTCACAAATGATATTTTATTGCAAAATTTATCATAGTTAATACTTTACAACAATGGAAAAAAATAAAATACATTTTTGAGTTTAAAAAAACAAATAAGATTCACATTTTAGTCGAGCCTTGAGCGCACATGCGTCTTCCTGTATCTCCCCACTTTAAGAGCTAAACATTTGTATCTGCAACACTTGGGGCCTGACCAAAATTTCAAATAACACTGAAAGTTTAATGGGAAGAACATGCCGCCTTAAAATCAACACGCACCGTACATACATACGGGAAAACTAACACACTCTCACACATACATGCATTCCAGTCAAAGCAAACGAATAAGTGATGCTTAGCTGGACATAAACAAAACTAACGTAAAAATGGTATAAATGAACAAGTGATGCTTGACTTGCAGACCAAAAAATAATAATATGAACAAGTGAGGTTATAAATGGTGCAATAATTAAAGTTGGCAAAGAAAACCAAACCCAATACAGATATGTACGCTTGAGGCAAAGCGGATGGACTCATTGTACATGAAACTGGTCACAAACACGCATACTGCTATGAGATGATGTAATAAGTACTAAGAATAATGTAATAGTAATGGAAAGAGATATTGAAAATTATAATTGCAGTAAAAAAAATTAGAAAAGATGCTCAAAATAAATGAAAACTACTCCACAGTACAAAATCGAGAAGTATCCACTGATGTGTTAAATCAGACATTTACAGTACCTCCATAGCAATCCAAATAAAAGGAAACATAATTACCAATTAATGCACATTTATGCTGATAATATGTTTGTCCATTATCCCAAATTTCCAAACTTATCATGATATGAACTATCCTCACAACTTGCAATTAATGTAAGCTTTCAAAATAAAATATTTGTAACTTCTACATAAAAATACTAAACACAGATAATTAAATGAAGGCAATAGATACAAACAGCAGTATAACCTTGTATTTTAAAATACTGCGAATAAAATATGATACCATTTTGTAATGCCCCACCCCGAGAACCACCCTAATAAAGAGAATTACTAGGTAATACTGTCTATTAGAGAGGAGAATAGGGCTGGTTAGGGGTGACCACTCGTAGATTTGCATTAGCAAGTCTTAAGCACGTCGAGAAAGTGCTCGTAAGTTTTTATTCAAGAGGCTCGACATACTTAATACTTACGTAATACAATTTCACTGTGGATATAGGATCAGCTCAGAATACAATACATATAAATACACCATTACAGATTACAGAATAGTCACATAATATTACGTTGATAGAGTACAACAAATACATGTGCTACAAATGAATAGATACACTGTTATCACTTTTTAAAACAAGATACAACAATGAATCAATAGGAAACCCTACAACTCGAACTCGATTGGAAGCCACAACTGATAAAATAGCTCAAACGAATGACTGCTAACCCCAAACTCAACGACTTCACCTGAAACACCTCGATCTGGCCCGAGGAATACACACACGGGTCAGTCTAGTTTACAAATCATCGTATGGAACAAGTAAGCATAAGATACGTGTCTCTTTACCCTAAGAGTTGTGAATATGATAACATAAAGGGATTAATTGGTTTCAGTTCACATGACATAATAAAAGGGATAAATTTACAAGTCTTAAGGACTACATCTAGGCTAAGTATATCACCATACTCGAGCCATAATGGAAACATAACACCAAAATCATCAAAAATATCATATACATTTCAAGCGAGTTAAATTATCAATAAAGGGAGTACCCCACTCCAAGATATCTAAATCTCATCATATGATGAATTAGAAATCCAAATACTCTTTACAAATATACGATCATCCCGATCGAGTTAAAACCATAAAACCCAAATCATACAAGAAATCATAAGAAATGTAATAATAAAGCCCATCCCAAGCTATATGTTGCTCATCCCGAGCAATAGCCATGTATTATCAAATGAAAATCATCAAAATCATCATACAACTCGAGTGAGTCAAATATCACAGAAGAAGCATCCCACTCCAACATAGAAAATCAAAAAATGTTTATGTGAATTTGAACTCCAATAATCTTTAATGTAGGATCGTATAGATCGAGTCACAAAATATCATCACAATATGGATCCATTAGAAATAAATATGCACGTGCAAACACATGATAATATAGCTCCCCTCGAGCTTAGCTCAGTACTTATACGTATTCCAGTTAGGCGCCCATCACTATGACCCCCCGGCCAAGTGTATCTTGACTCCCCCGGTCAAGTGAATACGTGTACATGACTCCCCCCCCCCCGAGTCTCGGCTTCCCCCCGAAGTAAAGTACTGGCTTAACAAACACAATATACGTCACTGACTCACAGTCAGTAACCCGAGTAGTGGTAACAATGTGTCCCATACCACACGTTCTCACTACTGGTTCACTAGCTGCTTATCAGCTTCGCAATTGAAAACATCGAAAACACCAAATCATCGAAAGCACCAAATCATCGAAAACACCAAATCATTGAAAACACCAAATCATCAGAATCAATCTAACTATACTGGTATTAATCAACTTCGTATACTTCTGTGTCCCACACCACGGAGTGTACAATGTCGTTTAATATCCAATATGCTATTTTGAAGGGTGCAAGATTGTGTAGTTTATATATAAGAAAATATTTGAATTAATAAAGACATATAAAACGATTGTTTGAAATTCGGTTGTGTTCTTCCTTAAATTCTTTTTACTTAAAAATAGATTTTCATACTATTATTTTGAGGTCATTTATATTCTAAAACTAAAACCATAAACTCTTTAGCCTTAAAACTATAAAGAAATTGATATCTATTTATATATTTTCGAAATTAGTCTAAACGAGCGAAGTGTGCTTAATCGCCTTAAGATGTCAACCATGAATCGTCACAAATTTCCCCAAAATATGGAGTTTTGGATATACAGAATATAAACATAGTTTATTAAATCAATATGATGGTAAAACAAATCACAAACCCACAAAAAATCATGAAAAAAACATATCGCGGCTCAAAAATGCACCAAGAAACCAACTCTAGTTGCAACTTTGAGGTTAGTTCGGCATGAACAAACGATGTCCGATTGGTCTGAAATTCGACATGCACAAACTAGGATAGTATGTATTTCAATAAAAAAAGAATCGCTGAATTCCGATGTCATACGGAGAAGATACAGAGCTTCAACATGGACTCATACTCTAGTTTTGACTTGATCTAAAATCGCTTATGGTTATGACTTTGAGAGTAGTTTTGAATGAACAAACGATGTTCGATTGGTCTAAAATTCGACATTCGCAAACTAGAATAATATGTCTCTTAATAAAAAAAATCACTCAAATTGATTCAAGGACCCATGAAGTTATAATAGCCCAAAGTTACACTTTGGCTGTGATTTCATCAATTTGAGCAAAATGAACAACAATGGCGGAAAGCTACGCATTTAACATAAACAAACTACGTATAAACACCAAAAGTTGTAAACTAGAGTGTGTGAGCGCACACTCACAAAAAGATGAACAACAGCATGTAAAAAGAATCAAACAAAAACACTCAAGTATCAAAAAGTTATGAAGGATCAAACATGGGGTTTAATTGTGATTTCAGCACCGCGCAAAATAACCAATATGACTCGGAAAAACGACATATCTTATATGGACAGAAAATCGATTCAATAAATAAACCAAAAACGATGTAAACTAGAAAGTGTGAGTCCACCGACTCACCTTGATTGGTTTATTAGAAGAATTCCTCTTGATTTGGAGCTGTAGGAACCAAATTAGCAACATGCAACCACTTTTCCCTTATACGAAAACCCCAATATTGATTCATACTCAATATTTATATTTTACAACAAATTTCACGGTTTCCATTGATTTAATAAATTAAAACAATTAACTCTAACAAATATTTTACAAATATTGGTTCTCAATCAATATTTATTTTTATAATGGAAACAATCCATTTAAGTCACTCATTGTTGTTGTTAATATTTAAAAGCTACATATTTAATTATTAACAACAATCAACAAATCCAACGTTATAGTATTACTATTATTATTTTTAATCTTCCACCGTAGTTTCAAAAAAACACAATTCTCTTTTTTAATAATTATCAACAAGAGTGCATCTTGTATAAGAAACTGCAATTTAATAGTTAAAAAATTATTTCAACCAACAATTTCTCTTTAATATTGAAAATTTATTTTCTCCTTAAATATTGATTTTGTGGGTTATGGGCCCACTTCATTAGTTTAACAACTTAAACTTATCAATAGTAATAATATATTCAAAATCTACAAATATTGATTCACAATCAATATTCATAATCCAATTAATTTATTGATTATTATTTTATTTTTCCATATACAAAGGACATAAATTTTCAACTTCTTATTGTATACTACAATAATACCTAAAATGCTATAAAAGTGTTTTAGACATTAATTTAAACACACAACACCAAATCAACTTGTGTTTAATTTGATAATTCAATACACCAATTAACACACAACACAATTACTCAATTTAATTGTCAAATTCAACATATTTTACCAAAATAAATGTGTTTAACAAAATATCTTCATTTATTTGTATAATCTTTACAACACAACAAATAAATGTCACCAATGCCTCATTTAACAAAATACGTCATTAACATGTCAAAACATATAGCCTGAAGGGTAACCGGGAAGTATGGATTTAATGGGTTTTGTGATTCTTAAGATAATATGTTGGCGATACGAGTTAGTCTTACAAACTCGTATCGCCAACATATTATCTTAAGAATCACAAAACCCATTAAATCCATATTTCCCGGTTACCCAAAACTCCGGGTTGTTACAGACTTCCCCCCTTAAATAAATTGCATCCTCGAAATTTGTTAAGATTATTTCGTCATCATTTTTTAGATTCTACTAGTTATTTATCTCAATTTGCTTCTTAAAAATTTCTCGATTTAGAAAGCTATCACATGAAAATTGAGATAAATAACTAGTAGAATCTAAAAATTGATGAAGAAATAATCTTAACAAATTGCGAGGACGCAATTTATTTAAGGGGGGAAGTCTGTAACAACCCGGATTTTTGGGTAACCGGGAAGTATGGATTTAATGGGTTTTGTGATTCTTAAGATAATATGTTGGCGATACGAGTTTGTAAGACTAAATCGTATAACATTTAAACAAGAAAATAGAGCTTTGAGCATTCTAAACTGAGCATTTGGAATAAATATATAACTTGGTTATAATAAGGAATTTATTCCAATATATATTATCACTTCAAGATTGTAATTTGGTGTTATGATATATATGATTGTATATATTTTAAGTGTTCAAATTTATTGTGTTTAGTAATAAAAAAAATATGTTTTGACATGTTAATGACGTATTTTGTTAAATGAGGCATTGGTGACATTTATTTGTTGTGTTGTAAAGATTATACAAATAAATGAATATATTTTGTTAAACATATTTATTTTGGTAAATTATGTTGAATTTGACAATTAGATTGAGTAATTGTGTTGTGTGTTAATTGGTGTATTGGATTATCAAATTAAACACAAGTTGATTTGGTGCTGTGTGTTTAAATTAATGTCTAAAACACTTTTATAGCGTTTTAGGTATTATTGTAGTATACAATAAGAAGTTGAAATTTTATTTCCTTTGTATACGGAAAAATAAAATATTAATCAATAAATTAATTGGATTATGAATATTGATTGTCAATCAATATTTGTAGATTTTGAATATACCAACTGTAACACCCAACCTCTATACCCATAATACCCAAGTGTATTACGAAGTAATACTGTCGGATAATATGGAGAATGAGGCTGTAGGGGAACACACATGTAAATTTTCTTGAACTAACACTGACAATTTTTAAAATTTCTGAAATAGGACTCACATGAACATGCACAGTTCCAGTACAAAGTGATAACACGTGTGCCTTCAGGATAGAACAATACTTAATATGCAGAAATACAGTGGTCACAGAGTTAATCGCGAGATAATTTGTAATATATGTATGATATTTAACTTTTTTTAACATTTAACTAAATTGACAATATATACACATTTTTCTTATTACAAATCAATATAATAATCAATCCATTTAAAACAAGATGATTAATATTATGCAAAATAATTATACTCTTCTAAGTCAAATAAATTACAAGTTGGCCTCAATCATCTGCAAATGACAACATAATCTAATTCAAGTGAATCTCATTCAAGAGTTATAACGCATTATAAAATCACCAAAATATCACAATCACATGTTAACTCACAGGCCATCAAAATACGATAACATGATGAAATCATAAACAAGGAATCATATATGTGAATCACACCAAAATTTAAGAAAATCATAAAAGAATATATGGATCCTTCACAATATTGGCGAGATCTCAGCAACGCCGCATGTACAATGGAAATATCATTTATTTACTGAAATAAACAAAATTTCATACAAAATATTAAACGACACTATTTTATAATATAATAAACTATAAATTTCTTCAAATGGTTGTAAACTATTTCTATATAACTTAGTAAGCTATTCAAAGTATTACTAATTATTATTTACAATATGTTAATTGAACTCGATGAAATCTATTGAATCAAGTAAATTAATCATATTTATGTATTTTTGGATATAGATTTAAACTGCTAATATTCACATAGATTAGAAAACCTATTATTTAGTTCAAGTCTTTATATAATTCAAACCGTAAACAAAAGTTTCAAAATACGCAGTGCTCTTTAATTTATGTTCTTATTTAAAATATAAATTATAACGACATTAATTACTTAAAAAAGATTACATTAATTAGATCCATTCTATTTGCAATTCAAAGTACTTTCCAATCTTTATAATACATAAATCTATTTTAATTTATACTATATAAGATTTTGATAAGTTACATGTACTACCACAAACATCCCAAAACAATAGGATCTACTAAATAACCAAGGGTCAATAATACCCATTATGCGAAAGCAATAAAGTATTTTAAAATAAATTTCATAGTACAGAATAAAATGAACAACAAATTCGCTAAATCAATAATATCCAATAAACTCATGTTTCACGGTAAATCTAATCTACAAAATTTTCAATTAGATATTGCAAATTAATCAAACTCCTTATAATTCAACTCAATATCATCAATCCATTTCATGGAGTTGCACACGATTATGTATTTATTATTATTATTACTACTATTTTTTCAAGCATCCTCTCGGTATGTTTCTCACCCACATTATATCTGAATTCATTGATTACAGGTATGTTTATTATCATCTTGATAGCATTGAATTGCTCCTATTGATTTTAAATTTGGGATTTGATTGTATTTTGTAATGCCCCACCCCAAGACCCACCCTAATAAAGAGAATTACTAGGTAATACTGTCTATTAGAGCGGTGAAAAGGGCTGGTTAGTGGTGACTACTCGTAGATTTGAATTAGCAAGTCTTAAGCATGTCAAGAAAGTGCTCGTAAATTTTCATTCAAGAGGCTCGACATACTTAATACTTACGTAATACAATTTCACTGTGGCTATAGGATCAGCTCAAAATACAGTACATATAAATACATCATTACAGATTACAGAATAGTCACATAACATTATGTCGATAGAGTACAACAAATACATGTGCTACAAATGAATAGATACACCGTTATCACTTTTAAAGCAAGATACAACGATGAATCAATAGGAAACCCTATAACTCGAACTTGATTGGAAGCCACAACAGATAAAATAGCTCAAAGGAATGACTGCTAACCCCAAACTCAACGACTTCACCTGAAACACCTCGGTCTGACCCGAGGAATACACACACGGATCAGTCTAGTTTACAAATCAGCGTATGAAATAAATAAGCATAAGATATGTGACTCTTTACCCTATGAGTTGTGAATATGATAACATAAAGGAACTAATTGGTTTCAGTTCACATGACATAATAAAAGGGATAAATTTACAAGTCCCAAGGACTAGATCTAGGCTAAGTATATCACCATACTCGAGCCATAATGGAAACATAACACCAAAATCATCAAAATTATCATATATATTTCAAGCGAGTTAAATTATCAATAAAGGGAGTACCTCACTCCAAGACATCTAAATCTCATTATATGATGAATTAGAAATCCAAATACTCTTTGCAAATGTACGATCATCCCGATCGAGTTAAAACCATAAAACCCAAATCATAAAAGAAATCATAAGAAATGTACACGTGGAATAATAATAAAGCCCATCCCAAGCTATAATGCCGCTCATCCCGAGCAATAGCCATGTATTATCAAATGAAAATCATCAAAATCATCATATAACTCGAGTGAGTCAAATATCACAGAAGAAGCATCCCACTCCAACATAGAAAATCACAAAATGTTTATGTAAATTTAAACTCCAATAATCTTTAATGTAGGATTGTATAGATCAAGTCACAAAATATCATCACAATATGGATCCATTAGAAATAATTATGCATGTGCAAACACATGATAATATAGCTTCCCCCCGAGCTTAGCTCGGTACTTATACGTATTCAAGTTAGGCGCCCATCACTGTGACCCCCCCCCCCCCCGGCCAAGTGTATCTTGAATATATATATATATATTATTACCTTTTAAAACACTCTTATATTTGTACAACAAGATCATTGCACACTTCATTAATTTAATAACTTAAATTTATCAATTGTAATAAAATATTCTCAATCTACAAATATTGATTCACAATCAATATTTATAATCCAATTAATTTATTGAGACTTCCCCCCTTAATAAAATTGCGTCCTCGCAATTTCTAATATGAAAATGATAAAAAACTCACATTTTATCTTTTATTGTATACAACAACCAAATTTTCTACATGGCCTTTATGCTCTAATCGTTTTATTGTATATAATTTTTAACGGGATAGGCTTTTCAACCCTGATCCAGCGGCTACCCTCCGCCGTGGCATTACATTGGTACCCCAGTCTGCCTTGTTTTATGGCCCGCCTTTCGACTGCTCAGCCAACCCTCAAAAAGGACATGTAGGAGTAAGAGTCCACTGCTCGCCACCAAACACAATGGCGAGAACCCCCTATCATGCTGCATCCTATTACCAAGCATGCCAAACAAGGATTGGTAAAAGTAACATGGCAATGAAAACCATACATTTACGAAAATAATTTTATACTATTGTTCTGAGGCCATTTAATTTTTAAAAATAAGATAATAAAACTCATTTAGCCTCAAAACTATAGTGAAATCCATATTTATGTATATATTGGAAAACAGGTTAAAATCGTGTACGTGTACTCAATGTTAATGTAAATCTCATCAAAAGTCTCAACAGTGAATATGTATATATACCCCTTTATGTAATGTAAATAGTCTCTTCTCTTTGATCACCTTCTTTAGTTTAGTTGAGAGGAGCACAAGCTCTCTTGTATTTCCATTGCTACTTAGCCATTTTCTTTATGTAACTTCTTTGTTTTAATGCAATTTAATTTCTATACTCTTTACTTTCATGTTCATAGCTTAGATTTACGTTCATGTTCATAGCTTAGATTTACTTTCACGTTCATTTATTTTATGTTCTTAGTTTAGTTCTCTTCTTGTTCTACTTAGTTTTTCTTTCATTTTGCTTTATTTTCTAATGTTGAAACTTACATGTGTTGATATAATAACACATATGAGTGGCTAATCCCTTGATTTAGGGGTAATGATGCTCTCTAACTTTATGTAAGTTCAACATTTGTATGATTTTTGATCTCTAATTTGTGCTTCATGTTAGTGAATGTTGATGTAAGTTTATACAAATGGTTTTGATAGTCTATGTTTGTTGACAACAAAATAGGCTATGCTTAGTCAATGTAAACACAAATTACATCAATATTTGCTAAGTGGTTATTGATTTTGAAATGAAAGTAAGAACAAAATTTGATGGTCTATAGTTTTAGTTAATAATTCATAGGCCATACTTAGAATAATTTTGCTTTAGTTCCACTTTCTTGAGAATCATAAGTGGTTTAAATATTGCATTTATACCACTTAATAGAGATCAGAAATTGTATTTTTGATAACTTACATAAATGTGAGAGTTGATTTGCCTCTAAATTGTTTTAATTTCATATTTAGCTCTCAACTTAGTTTATATATTTCATTTGCTTTTATTAGTTCAAACTTCACTTGAACTTGGCTTAATTTGATTGCGTAAAATCTAGAATTATTCTTTCCCTGTGGATCGACTCGTATTCGCCACGTACTAATAATTGTACACCGTGCGCTTGCAGTATTATCACGATATTTCGTGTTAACGGTTTTCTAATTTGATTGATTAAAAACTTGTTCACTAAATGGATATTCTATTAAATTATAAAACCGTTAACACGAAATATCGTGATAATACTGCAAGCGAACAACGTACAATTATTAGTACGTGGCGAATACGAGTCGATCCGCAGGGAAAGAATTAATTATAGATTTTGCTCAATCAAATTAAACCAAACTCAAGTGAAGTTTGAACTAATAAAAGCTAATGAAAACTATAAACTAAGTTAAGAGCTAAATATGAAATGAAAACAATTTAGAGGCAAATCAACTCTCACATTTATGTAAGTTATCAAAAATACAATTTATGATCTCTATTAAGTGGTATAAATGCAATATTTAAAACACTTATGATTCTCAAGAAAATGGAACTAAAGCAAAACTATTCTAAGTATGGCCTATGAATTATTAACTAAAACTATTGACCATCAAATTTTGTTCTTACTTTCATTTCAAAATCAATAACCACTTAACAAATATTGATGTAATTTTTGTTTACATTGACTAAGCATAGCCTATTTTGTTGTCAACAAACATAGACCATCAAAACCATTTGTATAAACTTACATAAACATTCACTAACATGAAGCACAAATTAGAGATCACAAATCATACAAATGTTGAAATTACATAAAGTTAGAGAGCATCATTACCCCTAAATCAAGGGATTAGCCACTTCATATGTGTTATCGTATCAACACATGTAAGTTTCAACATTAGAAAAATAAAGCAAAAATGAAAGAAAAACTAAGTAGAACAAGAACATAACTAAACTAAGAACATAAAATAACTGAACATGAAAGTAAATCTAAGCTATGAACATGAACGTAAATCTAAGCTATGAACATGAAAGTAAAGAGTGTAGAAATTAAATTGCATTAAAACAAAGAAGTTACATAAAGAAAATGGCTAAGTAGCCATGGAAATACAAGAGAGCTTGTGGTCCTCTCAACTAAACTAAAGTAGGGGATCAAAGAGAAGAGAGTATTTACATTACATAAAGGGGGTATATATACATGTTTGAAACCCTAAAACCCTAATCACTTTTGTTGGGAACTCCACAAAGTGCCCCTTCATGAAGCTTCGAATCCTCTCTTAGCCACTAATGAGTCATGTAGGATGCATGAGACTTTTTGTCTTATTCAATTAGTCTTTAATAAGAAGCTTAAGAGAAAGAGTGTAATTTAAGAGGTGGGGTCCTCCATGATCATGTATGAGAATTATTTTCTCCTCATTCCTTTGTATGCATGCATTTGTGCTCCAAATCTTCATGTGCATGCATTATTTGTGCTCCAAAATTCCTATAAGAGACAAATACAAAGAACAAGTAAATGCAATCACAAATTAAAACATGCACGAGTGACCATTTTACACCTTAAATGAGGATGAATGCATGACAATTTGAGAATTTTGGTTTAAAACATGTAAAAATAGCCAATTCATTTGTTTAATTAAAATAAGAATAATTGTTTGAATATAAATCCGCACATTTACGTGCACATCAAATACCCCTTCTATTATCTTTTTATTCGTCCTCGAATAAAACAACAAAAAACTAGGATAAACCCGTTTTCGTAGGGAGCACGATTGAATTGAGCGCATGCAACAAGCCGCTAAACCTCTGGGTGTCCCTAGTAGGACGAGTGTTGTCTCGTGAGGGTTTTCAGCAGATACTACCCACAAAATCCAAATGTTAAAAGCAAAAAAATATTTACAAAATGTAAGATTAGAAAATATTTACAAGATGAATGCAAAATTTTTTTAAAGGAGCATTTACAAATGGATAATTTACTTTTAAATTTTACACGAAGGAGTTAACACAAGTTTGGGTCGTCATTATGAAATCTAAGTCCGTTACTAATCAAAACTTCAAACAGAAGTCTGTTATCGCTAAAAACTCCTCCAGCTTGGCCAGTTGTTTTGGTAGAAACATAGTGCAAATATGAAATGAATTCTGTAACTGATATCAACAATCGTACATTGGTACTTTATTTACTTTTTGTTAGCAAGTTAGGTCAAATAAGTGAAGAGTGTGCTTGGATTTCAAGTGCTAACTCTCTCTTTATTACAAAATATTTACATTATTATTATTTACAAATACCTATGTACCACCCCTGCACTGCACTACGACTTACGTGAGGGTCAGTAATCCTAAGGTGTCCAACTCATAAAATGAGACCAAGGTATACCGACGCTGACTTTGTCAACAAGGTGTCGGAAAGAGCTTGGCGGGTTTGCACACCAACACCAGATGTACCAGTAATGTTGGATACCCTTGGATTATTATTATATATATATTCTTTTTTTCTTCTTCTTTTTTAAGAGAGAGAGTTTAGCGAGAATATCTTAGCACAACTTCACTTAAACAATCTAAATGTTAACGTAAGTAATCTAAATCAACCGTTCATTTAATCAAATTACAATTCAGAAAACACTTCATACTCATCATCTATGAATTTCCCTATATGTTGATTACACTAAATTTGCTCATAATTCAAACTTTTCTTTCATTATCCATTAAGAGAAGTGAAATTCCAAACATTTTAGTCGTACGACCGAAATCGTATGTTTACTTCATCGTGCCCATTTAAAAGTAAATTAAAATGCAATTTTATTTTATTTTATTTTTTGATTTTTTTTTGAATGACAGAGGAAAAAAAAGAAAAAAAAGCGAAATCTATTCAAAACCAAAATAAATATGAAACTCCCCCCCACACTTGATTTTGACTGTGTCCCCACAGTCAACCCAAGTGGAAAGAGAAAAGAAAAGAAAATTTTGAAAATATGCGCTATAATTACAAGAGAAAAAAATATTATTTACAGTATATTAGAAAATATATTGACAAGAAGTAAATGCACCGGTCTTCTAAAGACCGATTCATTTGTCTCTTCAAGTGTGAGAGACACAACTTACGCTCGAAAAACCAAATCGTAAAAGCTTTTGAAGTTAGACGTAGATTTGGAAAAACAAATGTTATTTTATTAAACATCGAATGAGTTGCTTTATTTTCGATGATTTTTGGGGTAGATTGAATTAATGGTTGAAATTCATATTTAATTTCACCAATTTGAATTTCAAATTTATCATTGAAAATTTGTTCAAAAATATCGATTTCAAAATCCAAATGGTGATTCAAATCTACTCTTTCACAATTCAACTCTGCTTCGAAAAGTCCAAAAAAATCATTTTCATTAAATTCATCTTCCTTTGAATTATTGTCAACTTCATTACTTATATCATTTTCCAAGTCTAAAGTTGTTATTTTCAAATTTTCAGAAAAGGGAAGATTGAATTTTAAATTTTGTTCCACCCTCTCAAAAGAATTGAAATCCAAATCAATTACAGTATTATTAACAACTTCGTTAAGATCGTTATTTTCAATTTCAAAAGTTGTTATTTGAAAATCGTCGATTTTGGTAAAAGATGGATTATCGTTCGAATCGTCACACGTTGAAACTTGATTTTTGTAACAACCCGTATTTTCAATAACCTGTTATAACGTAAATCAAGGCAGAATTTAATTTATAAATCTGAATCAAGGGAAACGGGCTATGCCATTGCGTTCGTCTCGGAAAAATACGCGAAATAGAGTCCGAGTTTTCGAAAATCGGAGTCCGTATGACCCGATTAAGGCCCAATGAAGTTTTCAGAAAATTTCAAGTTCAAAACAGATTTGAATTTCAAGTTCAAATTTCGAATTTCGGGCCTGCAAGGCTAGGCGGGAAATTTCCCGCCAAGCCAACCAAGTCGACAGGCCTGTCGACTTGGCAGTCGACTTGGTTGGACCCAAGTCGACAGCCCTGTCGACTTGGTTCAGCCGGGCAGTTTTGCCTGGTGCACCATTTTGGGGTTTTGGTTAGGTTTTGGGACCAGATTCGGTTTTAAGGGCTGAGATTGGAATTAGGGTTTAATCCTAAGGTTGAAACTAATCCTAATCTCTATAAATAAGCCCCTAACCTAACCCTAAATCATCATTATTCAACCCTACAACTAAACTATGGCAAAATTATTCCTCTCATGGCCTCCACTCTCTTCATAAAATTTCTAAGTTATTTCTATGAGAGATTTTCAATGCATACAAGTGTTTTCAAGCTTGTATGAGTGTTCTTAGCTTGCATTCAAGTCAAGTTTCCATATTTACATCATAAAGCAAGGGTTTTGATCATTTTGGCTCAAGGGTTTTTCTATTGGAGCTTGCATTTTGGGTTTATTTGATTGCATAAGGGTTTTGTCTCAATCTATATATATTTTTGTGTCTTCATAAGCATTGTAAGCCCTTTTCTACTTTCATATTTAAACTCTAAAGTTAAATGAATGATGCAAGTTTGGTTGATCATTATGATATGCAAGTTTGCCATGATATGCAAGTTTACTATGTCATGTTATGCAAGTTTGATATGTTATGATATGCAAGTTTGCCATGTTATGTTATGCAAGTTTGCCATGTTATGATATGCAAGTTGTCATGTTATGTATGCAAGTTTGGGTGAATCATTTTACTCATGTTATCATGTTATGCAAGCTTACCTTGAGTATATGAACATAAAGCTTCAAGCTTTATGCTAAAGGTTGCATTTTGGCAACATGTAAGTTATCATATCTCTTATGATAACTTGCATGTGAGGCTAAATGCGAACTTATGGCCATTTCTACATGTCATTTATCACCATGTATCACCAATATGCTAAGTTTGGTTTTAGGCATGCTTTTGAGGCCTAAAAATGTAATATGCAAGTATATGAACATATGTACATTTCATATGCCACCATGTTAAACTTGTGGCTTCAACACCTTTATGTCATGATTATGCCAAGTTCCCTCTTTCTATCCTTTATGCGCTATTGCGATATGTAAGCTATGGGATTGCGTTTGGGGTTGGGTAAACTTAAAAGACATAAAAACATAAGATTGGGAATTTACCTATTAAGTTAGGTCTACCCATTGGGAATTTACCTATTAAGTTAGGTCTACCCAAATGCTTGAAAACTTGTAATATGTTTTGGAAACATAATGGACATGACACTTAGAAAATATAAGTGTGACCAACTCGAGGTTGGGTTGAGTTTGTAGCGTAAAACTACCCGGAACCGACCGGCTTAACTAGTTGCTACAAACAATAGGACCCAATGTGAGAAGTTGGTCATGTTGTACCTTGAACCCGAGGTTAGACCAAGTTGTGGTGTAAAGCTACCCGGAACCGACCGGCTTAACTAGTAACCGCAACAAAGTCTAATGTGAGAGGTTAAGGCACATTAATTAATTAATGCCTCATGATTAGGGTTAAGTCATGGTCCACTTAATACTTAACCAATTTGGACTTGGTGGATTAATCGGGGTTAAGTCGTGAACCCATCGTTACACTTAACCAAGTTAATCCATGATTAGTAAAAGGGTTAAACCGTACTTAACCCACTAGAAAATCCTAGCAAAGGGGGTCCACTCCAGTAGTAATCCCAAGTTTGTATCATCATGACCCTAGGGACTAGGCTAGGGTGGGGCACGATTACTGGACTGGTATAAGCGACCAAAAACGACGGCGGGGTGGTACGCCGATGTAGTTCCGGACAGACTATGGTCGTGCACGTAGTCCGTATTTGGAGAAGTCACCCATGGGTACCAGTAGATCGAGACTGTGAACTCATGTTTATGGTGTCCAGGGGTTGACACCCTAGGGCTTGATACACCCGAAGGGTGGACCCAACACAGTCCGACTACAATCATGTTTAGGCCGTATTGACACCAACACGTGACGAGTTAGGCTTATAGGGAGCCGATCGACTAGACCGTTTGGTTGGACCTCGTATTAGGGTCACTTCATGTTATTGGACCTAGTATTAGGGTCACTTCATGTTATTGGACCTCGTATTAGGGTCACTTCATGTTATTGGACCTCGTATTAGGGTCACTTCATGTTATTGGGCCAAAGGATCAATACTTGTTTATTCAAGTCATGTTAGCTTGCTAGTACACCTGTGGTGCAAAAACCTTAAACCTGATTATGCGATGACACCTTTATCTACCTTGTTAGTTAATCATCATGCTAGTATGTTGTTATCCTTATGTTCATCCCTGCTTCTCATGCCAGTTAACTTTATCAGTTTACATTGATTGTAGTAGGGCTTACTCAGTCTTTTTGACTGACCTGTTTTTCTTTCGCCTCTTTTCTTCCGTTTCCCCCCCCCCCCCCAGGTTCTCAGGGTGGGAATATTGGAGCTTAGCTTGGATTTCTGATCGCTTGCTTGTGGGATTTTAGCTCATGTACGGTCTTGACATGAAGCTAGCTATGGTTATCACTTATTTTGGGGATAGTACTTATGTATTTCAGTGATGTTGTTTTTATCTAGACTTGTGTATTTGAAAAGTTGACATTATGTTGTACCAGACTTGTTTTGAAATAGTTTGAAATCTTCCGCTGTTTTACTTATCTTATTTACTCTGTTTACATATATACATATGTTCTTGTTCTGCCTTGATATATCATTATGCATGTTTACCCGGTACAAACGCCCCTCCAAAGTCAGAGTGCTTGCAAGAGCCACCCTGGCGGAGGTGGGGTGTTACATTTGGTATCAGAGCATATGGTTTACGAGAAGGAACAAAAAGGTTTTTAAAACTTTTGGAAAACTATTTTCAAAACCAAGTATAAAGTATTTTCCAAAGAAAAGTCTAGTTTATTTTAAAGGCTATTCCCCAAAAAGCCATTAGCAAAAATTCCTTCGTTTTTCTCCATTCTGAATCTATCTTTTTTTTCTTCGTTTTCAGTATGGCTGATAACTTTGCTATTCCGGAGGGAGTACACGTACCTGTTTGGTATAGGAGACTTTTGGAGGCTAGGGCGACCGAAGCCGGCCCCGCTGATGTTCCTCCTCCTCCTCCGGTAGTTAATGTTCCTCCTCCTCCTGTCGCTGAGGTTCCTCTTCCTCCTCCCCCTCAGCATCCACAAGAGGATTTCGCGGAGATTTGCAAAGACTTTAAGGCGATGGGTTGCAAGAATTTTGTTGGGATGGAGACTTCTGTTGAGGCAAGAAACTGGTTAAAGGAAACCGAAAACCTCTTTGCTATCTTAGATATAGAAGATCGTAGGAAAGTTCTGTTGGCGGTATGGTTATTGAAAGGGGAAGCTGCTTATTGGTGGGTAGTCACCACCACTACTAGACCAATTGAGACTTGGGATGAGTTTAAAAGAAGGTTTGGACTGAGGTTTTTATCGTCAGCAGAGGAGAACCTTTAGATGGAGAGGTTCCTATCACTAAAGCAAGGGGACATGGCCATTAGGGAATACGTGGATAAGTTTAATCAACTTGCTCGGTTCGGTTTAGACTTGGTTAACACAGCTCAGAAGAAGGCCATGCACTTTGCTCTAGGACTAAACGAGCCATTGCGCGGTTTGGCCATATCTCATATACCCATCGGAGCGACCTTCGAGAGTTTGGTGAATGTGGCCCTACTCAATGAAGAGAATAGGAGTGACAAGAAGGAAATCAAGGTGAATGAGTCTCAAAACAAGAAAACGGGGCCCAAAAAGGAAATGAAAAAGGAGGAGAAGTCTAAAGATAAGAAGGAAAAGAAGTGCTTTACTTGTGGAAGTTTGACTCATCTTATTAAGGATTGTAAGAAGAGGAAAAGGAAGAATGGTGAATGCTTTTTCTGCGGTGAGACTGGACATTTCATCAAAGATTGCCCGAAGAAGCAAGGGCAAGGTCAGACTCAGTGTGCAAGACCGTCTGAAGGGCGAGTTCATCCCCTCAACATCGTTCTTCCAGCTTATGATCGAGGTAATGTTTCTGTTAAAAGTCTTGTTTACATTTCTGATTTTCCTGTTTGTACTTTGTTTGATTCTGGCGCATCGCATAGTTGTTTCATCTGATCTAGTTGAAAGTTTGCACCTAAGTACTAGTCTAGTTTATGATCCCGTGTGTGTTTCAAATCCAATTGGGGTTTACGCCCATTTGTCTATTATCTACGTGGGTTTGAAAATCTCTATCTTGAGTGTAGAGTTCTCGTGTGATGCTTATATTCTCGGTTTCATGGGGCATGGGTTGATTTTGGGCATGGATTGGTTGTCCAGTTTTGGAGCCATCCTTGATTTTTGAGCATAGGGTTGTGAGGCTCATGACTCGCCTCGGTAATACCCTAAAAAAAAATTCTTGTAACCCTATGAGTCCCGGCATGTTGTGTTATCTTGAATCCCTCAATTCATCTATCGATAGTTTGCAATCTATGAGGGTGGTCCGAGAATATCCTGATATCTTGGGTGAAGTGAAGGGGTTACCCCTAAACGCGAGTTTAATTTCTGCATTTATCTGGTGGATAATGCAAAGATGGTTTCTTTGCCCGTTCGGCACATGGCTCCGCGTGAAAGACGGGAGCTAAGTAAGCAAGTGAAGGAGTTGCTTGAGAAGAACTTCATTCGATGAAGCATTTCCAAGGAAGGTGCTCTAGTAGTATTCGCTACTAATGTGGACAGTTCGCTTCGCCCGTGTGTTGATTATCGTGAGTAGAACAAGAAGAATAGACAACCATTACCAAGGATCGATGATTTGTTTGATCAGCTTGTAGGAACATCTGTTTTCTCTTGATCTTGCTACTGGATTCCATCAGCTCAGAGTAGCTGAGGATAGTATAGACAAAACTGCATTCAGAACTCCAGATGGATTCTTAGAATGGCTGGTCATGCCATTCGGTTTGACTAATGCACCCGCCTACTTCGTGGTCTTGATGAGTAGGCTGTTCAAGGAGTTCTTGAACAAGTTTGTCGTGGTCTTCGTAGATGATATTCTGATCTTCTCTAAGGATGAGGAAGAGCACGCAAGGCATCTCGTGAAGGTGATGGATACGCTTAGAGCCCATCAGTTGGAAGCCAAGTCCTCCAAATGTCATTTTGGAGAAAAGAAGTTAGATTTCTTGGGCACATAGTTTCTAAGCAAGGCTTAGCGGTGGATCCCGCTAAAGTGGTCGCGGTTCAAGACCGGAAAGCTCCGACGAGGACAAGTGAAGTAAGAAGCTTTCTCAGTTTAATTAATTAGTCAGCGTCCCTTGAGCTTAGACCTACCCTTCTGGATCAAGTAGGGACTTCACAGAAAGAAGACCCGCAGTTAGTCGAGATCATGGACAAGTTGATTCGAGGAGAGATGTTAAGACACCTCGCTATAGATGACAAGGGATGGCTAAGACGCAATGAGAGGAAGAAGGCTCTTGAAGATGCACATCACTCGAGGAGGTGGCCGAGTTTGTCCCAAGGTGCATGTTGTGCCAACAGATTAAGGCCGAGTCATAAAAAGCCCGGTGGGCTATTACATCCATTGGAGGTCCCCGCAATGGAAGTAGTAAAGCGTCACGAAGGATTTCGTGGATGGACTGCCTAGATCAAGGAAAGGGAATACGAGCATGTGGGTCATAGTAGGTAGACTCACAAAGAGTGCTCATTTCACTCCGGTAAAGAGCGAAAGGACTGCATCATAGCTAGCGACAGTTTACTTTTAAGAAATAAAGCGGTTGCACGAGGTTCCCTAAAGTATAGTTAGTAACCATGACTCAATCTTCACTAGCCAATTTTGGGATAGTCTACGGGAAGGCATGGGCAAGCAACTGAATCTAAGTACGGCCTATCATTCGCAGGCGGATGGTTCATTTCGTTCAAGCATGAGTTATAGAAAATCACGTTAGTAAGAGCAATTGGCAACGTGGATTGGTATTTCCAAGAAAAGTTCTGCTGCGTGGAATACTTTATAGTAAGTAAACGAGATCCAGGATTCACTGGTGAATTTTGGGGAGCTTGCATGAAACCATGAGGTCATAGTTATGTTTAAGCCAAGAATGATAGAAGAGTAAGTGAGAGAGGAAGACGAGAGGCGACAATGAAATGGGTTCCAACTCATATTGGGAAATAAGAGTTAAGAAGCCAAGAAATCATGAGGTAAAAGACGGTCAAAACATAGTGGAGTCAAGCTCAAGGAAACGTGACTTAGAAGACTGAAGGCTAGATACGCGCATCATATCTCTTTCTAAGAGTATATCCTTGATCCTTGTTTTCCGGTGGAACTTAATTGCATGTTATCTTTTACATATATCCTCTCGGTCCCGTTCTCGATCCCATTTCTGTTGTAAACTCCATAAGGGGGTGTGACTCATCGGTTAGTAATACATGTCAAGGTTTAAAGGGGTCCGTTAGGTTGACTAAACCTTTTGGGCTTTTATAGAATATGGGTTGGGTTAGGAAGGGATTTCTTGTAATCCAAAAGGAGTATATCTTGCTTATCTTCCCGATCTCTTTGTAGCATATCTTTCTTTTGCTATCTATATCGTGTTAATCTTGTCATGAGAACCTTAGGTAGAAACCCTTTGGATGAAACATGTGTTTGAAACATGTTATGCTTGATGTTTGCAAGTGGTTGCAAGTGTTTGCAAGTGGTTACTCGTGGATGCATTATACACATTAGGCACTAGATCGGCTCACACACTCCTCATATTGCATATGCATGAGTGTTTACGCTTATTCATGGATGAAAATTTTTGTGTTATCACATGGATGTTGCATATGGATGTATGTTATGCGCACACATATAGAAGTTATACATTATGTTAGGAATTGCATACATATGGATTCATTTCACTAACATAATTTGCATTGATGATATTTGCATTAGATAAGTACATATACACACACCTTTGCATATGTTCATACAACATTTAGAATCTTGTAAGGACAATGATTGCTCGTGGATGATGTTTTGAGTAGATAGATGTTGGATGGTAGGATACGTTCTTCCTAACTTGAAGATTTCGGGGACGAAAATCTTTAAGGAGGGGAGAATGTAACAACCCGTATTTTCAATAACCTGTTATAACGTAAATCGAGACAGAATTTAATTTATAAATCTGAATCAAGGGAAACGGGCTATGCCATTGCGTTCGTCTCGGAAAAATACGCGAAATAGAGTCCGAGTTTTCGAAAATCGGAGTCCGTATGACCCGATTAAGGCCCAATGAAGTTTTCAGAAAATTTCAAGTTCAAAACAGATTTGAATTTCAAGTTCAAATTTCGAATTTCGGGCCTGGAAGGCTAGGCGGGAAATTTCCCGCCAAGCCAACCAAGTCGACAGGCCTGTCGACTTGGCAGTCGACTTGGTTGGACCCAAGTCGACAGCCCTGTCGACTTGGCTGTCGACTTGGTTCAGCCAGGCAGTTTTGCCTGGTGCACCATTTTGGGGTTTTGGTTAGGTTTTGGGGCCAGATTCGGTTTTAAGGGCTGAGATTGGAATTAGGGTTTAATCCTAAAGTTGAAACAAATCCTAATCTCTATAAATAAGCCCCTAACCTAACCCTAAATCATCATTATTCAACCCTACAACTAAACTATGGCAAAATTATTCCTCTCATGGCCTCCACTCTCTTCATAAAATTTCTAAGTTATTTCTATGAGAGATTTTCAATGCATACAAGTGTTTTCAAGCTTGTATGAGTGTTCTTAGCTTGCATTCAAGTCAAGTTTCCATATTTACATCATAAAGCAAGGGTTTTGATCATTTTGGCTCAAGGGTTTTTCTATTGGAGCTTGCATTTTGGGTTTATTTGATTGCATAAGGGTTTTGTCTCAATCTATATATATTTTTGTGTCTTCATAAGCATTGTAAGCCCTTTTCTACTTTCATATTTAAACTCTAAAGTTAAATGAATGATGCAAGTTTGGTTGATCATTATGATATGCAAGTTTGCCATGATATGCAAGTTTACTATGTCATGTTATGCAAGTTTGATATGTTATGATATGCAAGTTTGCCATGTTATGTTATGCAAGTTTGCCATGTTATGATATGCAAGTTGTCATGTTATGTATGCAAGTTTGGGTGAATCATTTTACTCATGTTATCATGTTATGCAAGCTTACCTTGAGTATATGAACATAAAGCTTCAAGCTTTATGCTAAAGGTTGCATTTTGGCAACATATAAGTTATCATATCTCTTATGATAACTTGCATGTGAGGCTAAATGCGAACTTATGGCCATTTCTACATGTCATTTATCACCATGTATCACCAATATGCTAAGTTTGGTTTTAGACATGCTTTTGAGGCCTAAAAATGTAATATGCAAGTATATGAACATATGTACATTTCATATGCCACCATGTTAAACTTGTGGATTCAACACCTTTATGTCATGATTATGCCAAGTTCCCTCTTTCTATCCTTTATGCGCTATTGCGATATGTAAGCGATAGGATTGCGTTTGGGGTTGGGTAAACTTAAAAGACATAAAAACATAAGATTGGGAATTTACCTATTAAGTTAGGTCTACCCATTGGGAATTTACCTATTAAGTTAGGTCTACCCAAATGCTTGAAAACTTGTAATATGTTTTGGAAACATAATGGACATGACACTTAGAAAATATAAGTGTGACCAACTCGAGGTTGGGTTGAGTTTGTAGCGTAAAACTACCCGGAACCGACCGGCTTAACTAGTTGCTACAAACAATAGGACCCAATGTGAGAAGTTGGTCATGTTGTACCTTGAACCCGAGGTTAGACCAAGTTGTGGTGTAAAGCTACCCGGAACCGACCGGCTTAACTAGTAACCGCAACAAAGTCTAATGTGAGAGGTTAAGGCACATTAATTAATTAATGCCTCATGATTTGGGTTAAGTCATGGTCCACTTAATACTTAACCAATTTGTACTTGGTGGATTAATCGGGGTTAAGTCGTGAACCCATCGTTACACTTAACCAAGTTAATCCATGATTAGTAAAAGGGTTAAACCGTACTTAACCCACTAGAAAATCCTAGCAAAGGGGGTCCACTCCAGCAGTAATCCCAAGTTTGTATCATCATGACCCTAGGGACTAGGCTAGGGTGGGGCACGATTACTGGACTGGTATAAGCGACCAAAAACGACGGTCGGGTGGTACGCCGATGTAGTTCCGGACAGACTATGGTCGTGCACTTAGTCCGTATTTGGAGAAGTCACCCATGGGTACCAGTAGATCGAGACTGTGCACTCATGTTTATGGTGTCCAGGGGTTGACACCCTAGGGCTTGATACACCCGAAGGGTGGACCCAGCACAGTCCGACTACAATCATGTTTAGGCCGTATTGACACCAACACGTGACGAGTTAGGCTTATAGGGAGCCGATCGACTAGACCGTTTGGTTGGACCTCGTATTAGGGTCACTTCATGTTATTGGACCTCGTATTAGGGTCACTTCATGTTATTGGACCTCGTATTAGGGTCACTTCATGTTATTGGACCTCGTATTAGGGTCACTTCATGTTATTGGGCCAAAGCTTGGGCCAAGGGATCAATACTTGTTTATTCAAGTCATGTTAGCTTGCTAGTACACCTGTGGTGCAAAAACCTTAAACCTGATTATGCGATGACACCTTTATCTACCTTGTTAGTTAATCATCATGCTAGTATGTTGTTATCCTTATGTTCATCCCTGCTTCTCATGCCAGTTAACTTTATCAGTTTACATTGATTGTAGTAGGGCTTACTCAGTCTTTTTGACTGACCTGTTTTTCTTTCGCCTCTTTTCTTCCGTTTCCCCCCCCCCAAGGTTCTCGGGGTGGGAATATTGGAGCTTAGCTTGGATTTCTGATCGCTTGCTTGTGGGATTTTAGCTCATGTACGGTCTTGACATGAAGCTAGCTATGGTTATCACTTATTTTGGGGATAGTACTTATGTATTTCAGTGATGTTGTTTTTATCTAGACTTGTGTATTTGAAAAGTTGACATTATGTTGTACCAGACTTGTTTTGAAATAGTTTGAAATCTTCCGCTGTTTTACTTATCTTATTTACTCTGTTTACATATATACATATGTTCTTGTTCTGCCTTGATATATCATTATGCATGTTTACCCGGTACAAACGCCCCTCCAAAGTCAGAGTGCTTGCAAGAGCCACCCTGGCGGAGGTGGGGTGTTACAATTTTGTTGTTCACGTTGTTTCAAGTAGGTTTCAAATAACAAATCCTTGTGATTATTGTAAATTTCGTTCATTTGCTCAACAAAATCAAATTTATAATTATTTACATGAGAATTTTCAATTTGAAATTGTTGAGAACAAAAATTTTCATTTGCACCATAATTGAAATTATTCCCATTGCCAAAATCATTTGAAAAGTTATCCACATTTCCATTTTGAATTTAAAATTCATTTTGGGGTTTGAAATTGAATTGGCTAGGGTTATAATCAAAATTATATGAATTTGTATTTGGAAATGAGTTCGAAATTGATTCGTTTAATCGTCGACTTTCTTCTACTAGAGATTGCATTATTTCAAGTCTTGAAGGTTGATCATCATTTTGACGTGCTTCAATTAAAGATTGAATACTTATTTCAAGACTTGAGGGTTGATCATCATTTTGAAAATTTGGTGGTGTAAAATCAGAATTATTTTGAAAATTTTGAAAAGTCGGTGGTGCAAAATCCAAATTGTTTGTACAATAGTTATTATTAAAGTATCCATATGAATTTGGTGTAAAATTGTATGGGTTATATAGATTTTCACAACTATCGTAAAATCCGTGAAAATAAAGAAATTGAGACATTTTCAAAAGCAATGGGTTTTTTTTAAAGAGAAAAGAAAAAAATATTCACAACAGATTTTTTTTTTGAATTTTTAATTCTTCGGATTTTGGAATGCTTTTTTTTAAACAAAAAACTTAAATAAAAAGAAGTTATTTACAAAATATTTTTTTCTTTTTGGATTTTGGATTTTTTGTGTTTTTTTATATATGCATGAACCTAATGCAACTATATGAATGCAAATTACTTATTTACAGATTTTATAAAATTATAGAATTATATATGCATGAACCTAATGCAACTATATGAATGCAAATTACTTATTTACAGATTTTCTAAAATTATAGAATGACGGTTAGGTTAATTTCAACAAAAGATTTCTTAGCCAGTTAATGGACAGGAGTTATCGGAGCACCAGGAATCACCATAGCAATGCAGCCGAAGGTTTAAGTACCTTCAGAGGAACAACCGATATAATATTTATGAATCACCGTAATATTTATAAACGGTTATTACCCAGCCGTAGTCTAGACACCGAGAAATATTCGTTGGAAATAAACCAATTTGTCATTATATAATAATGTCCTTAAAAATAAAAATAAAATGGGATGAATGCAAAACAGAAATTAAACGTTAATTATGAATGCAACTACAAATGAACTTTTATTTTGTTTTTGGATTTTTTTTATGCAAATGCAAGCAAACCACAATGCAAGGAAAATAAAAACTAAGTTAGAACACGATACCTGAGTGAGTAGAATTATTAGCAATTTTTTTAAGCGGCGATTTTTTATTTTTATTTTTAAGTGTGGAAAAGCTGCTTAAGCAAGCAACGCAAAGCGGTTCCGCCTTTAGCTTAACTGAAAAGAGATGAGCAACTGAAATAGAATGATTTTTTTTTAACTCAACTCACAACAAAGGGAAGAAAAGACTTTCGGTCCAAGACCAAAACAAAGTGAAGAAAACCAAGAAGTATAATACAAGCCCGAACTCTAACTCAAATTACTGAAGGACTTTCAACCCAAGACCACAAGCCTGCCCCTTTAAGACGAGGGCCCATTGCTGAATTATTAAAACACGTTATTCTTCCATGTCATATTATCAAACACATACCAAATTCCTTACTTGTCAAAGACACGAGCCGTGAACCAAAATCCAAATCACAAGCCAAATTCACTCAAAAATTCGGCAAAAATCAACTTGAAATTTCAACAAGCAGTTGTGATTGCGGCGAGTATTCAGGTGACGTGAATTTCGTAAATTAAGAATGGTATTTTGAAATGATTAAGGTTGCGATTTCTGTTCAATTGGAGGAGGGTTGGTGTTTGCGAATTGAGGGTTTGAAAGGGTTTTCACTTAGGTTTAGCTGAAGGATTGGAAGTAAGAAATTGCTGGTTTGGTTTGCAGTTGCTTGCAGGGGCTTGCGATGATTTGGGAGAGTTGATTGTTGATCGATTTGGGGTTCCGGTGGTTTGTATGGAAGAAGGTGACAGGTCTATTAGGGTTGTTTCGGTGGACTTATTTTGTTGAGATGCGAAGGGAAAGGTGGGACACAGTGTTTTGGTTTGCAGATGTTTGTGAGATGGGACTGTGGAGATGTATGGAGTTGTGTTGGTAGCAGTTTCACGGGGGTGAAATGCCTGTAGTTGAAGAGGAGGAGGACAATTGCTATGTTGAGGCAGAGAGGGGTTTGAATGGAAAGAACTTATCGGTGATCGGAAAACGGCAAAAACGAGTAGTTTGGGTCTTGAATTTTGTTGAGCTGAAGAGTGAGACAGTAATGTGCAATGTAGACGGACTGACATCGGCGTATTGATTGTCCGAGAGGCAGAGGGGAAAATGAAGATGTGTAAGGGAGCTGAAGCTGTTGTGGACGGTTTTGTGATGAAACTGTGTATGTGAATGGATGTTATGGGAGTGGTGTAGGAGGCAGTTACGGATTGGTGATTGTGTAATGTGGAGGAGCAAGTGATTTTGCTGGTGAAGGTCGTGCACAGGTGGTGATTAGGAAGAAATGATGGAGATGAAATATGGTCTGTTGTAAGGGTTTAGGGAATGGTATGTTGTGTGAAGTTGAATTTGAGTGTTGGGTGGATGTTTGCTGGGATATTTGTGATGAAGAGGTTGGGTGATCGTATGTCGAAGCAGTGGCAGAAGTATGGTGCTTGGTGAGGTAGAAGTATGTGTTGGTGAGTTACGGTTTCGATGGGGTATATCATAGCAAGGAAATGCTTGGTATGTAAATAGAATTTGTCAGTTATGTTTGGTATGTATGGGAATGTGTGAATGGTGGATGGTGAACTGAGTTGTGGGAATGAGCAGTGGGAATGAAGTGATGAGTGTTCGGAATTTGGTTATGATGGTTGACTGATGAGTGTTTGGAATTCGGAGAGGAGCAAGTTGAAGTCCAAAAGTGGTTGAGGTGAAGAAGTGGGAGGTTTGAAACAGAGTTGAAAAAGTGGCAGATGTAGGTAGAATAGAAGAGTTCTGTATGGCAGAAATGGCAGTATGTATTTGGAATTTGTGAAAGCAAGGAGAAACCGTTTGGAGAATGTAAACAGAAGTAACCAAAGACAAAGATGTAATAAAAATGTGATGATTTTTTGTCTTTTTCCTTTTTTGTGAATGCAGAAATCAAATTTGCTAATGAAGAAGTCACACTGGATGAAACTATATGAAACGAACAGTGCACAAAAACTTGAAAACAGAAATGAACTGACTGAGAACTGAAAACAGAAATGAACTAAGACAACAAAATATGAAGAACTAACAAAAAATACAGAAACGAAAAGCTTTGTTTTCCCTTTGGAAGAGAAATCAAGACACAAAAACTAAAACAAACACACAAAAACAAAACTGACACAAAACACAATAACAAGTGAACAAACACAAAATCTATGAACAATATCACTTTTTTTAAAAAAACTACAAACAAGAAAAGAAATTCGAAGAATAGAACTAAAATTAAATTCCTTCCCCGGCAACGGCGCCAAAAACTTGTTCGCTAAACGGATGTTCTATTAAATTAGAAAACCGTTAACATGAAATATCGTTATAATACCGCAAGCGCACGGCGTACAATTGTTAGTACGTAGCGAGTACGAGTCGATCCGCGGGGACAGAAACAACTTCAAACTTACTCAATCAAATTAATCCAAACTTTGGATTTTTTTACTAACAAAAACTAGAGAAAACTAGAAACTAAGTTGAGGGCTAAATATGAGACTAGAGAGCAATTTAGAGTTAAATCCCTTCTCATATTTATGTAAATCAACAAACATACAATCTATGATCTCTATTTTTAATATTAAGTGACATAAATGTTGCATTTATCATAAGTATAGTTTATTTATGTTATTAGTTAACATAACATAAACTATCAAACTATAACACAACACTTAAACCACTCATTGTTCTCATGAAAATGACAACAAAGCAAAGTCTATTTTAAGTACGATATATTCACTATTATAATTAGTGACATAGATCATCAAATTTTGTTCTTGCTTATATTTCATAATCAAAAACCACTTAGAAAATGTTGATGTAATTTGTATTTACATTGACTAAGCATAGCCTATTTTGTTGTCAACAAACATAGACTATCAAAACCATTTGTATAAACTTACACAACTGTGACAACCCAAACTTCCGTGGTACGATAGTAAGGACAATCATAGGAGTACAACATAATTAAAGACAATAACAGATCTCAGATATATAGCAGAACATATAAATCATTGCAACGGAAATGGAATTGTCATCACAACATAACATCACAGATAACAAAGTACGCAGTACAGGATACACTTTGCAAAATAGATGTCTAAAACAGGGAAAGAAATAAAGTCTCAGTCTCCCAAAATACATCAATACTCAATACTGTCTCAATATCTCAAGAAGTAAATAAAAGATAAAAAGAAAAGATCCTTCATCATCTTCATCAGCAAGCTCTAGTCCAGAAAACATCCCTACCTGAAACCTATCAATTGGTTGCCCGTGTGGAAAGAAGGCACCCGAGTTTGCAAAGTGAAACAAACTACGAGTCAGTCGTGGGACTGGTATGAGAAATCTGACTAAACTAACAATATGGCAAATCATTGGACCGCGCCGCTAACGCGGAACAGGTTCAACTCCATTGGATTGCCAGTGCATATGATTTATAAATTTTAAGTCAAAAATAACGCAATGCTTTAAGAAAATGAAATCATTATAAGACTCATGTCCCATCACACAATCCAACGCAGACTGGAGGATAGAGTTTTACCTTATAATGATAAAAAATGCTTGATACGTAGAAAATAATATTTTTAATATTACTATTAGTGTCTAATATGTTTCAAAAATACTACAAAGTAAATGTATCAATCCTAGACGACATAGTACCCTATCCTACTATGTCGCCATATATAGGTATACAATCAAAATCGTAATGTTGTATTGGAGAGTGGATTTCCATCATGAGTCAACGCTAGGAACGATCTCCTTACCAATTCGAGACACTCTAGCAATGTCTCAGGATCACATCTACGGGCAACCCTTGGATCCTGCAGGGCCGGTCCACAAATATCGTTAGTGGATTAGTTATGTTTGAACACATGCACCCGATCCTATTGGACCTATAAATTGGCCATTGGAAACCAATAAATCCGAGGCGCCTCATTCCATCAACCACATAAATAAAAATGTCGGGTCTTGTAAAAACCCAAACACCACTTCTATCTAGAAAGAAACGTGTGCACTCCCTGCGTTCCCTTGTCCCGTTTTTGACTCTACCGGGGTGTGAGGCTCGCAAGGTAACGTAATACACAAAGCTATGCCTAAATAGGCTATGCTTTGATCATCATCCACAAGGCTCTGCTTTTCAACAAAAGCCTCGATCAATTGCATCTTGGCCTGCCACATTGACAGAACATAACATGCGATCGATAACTACCAATATATAACCTTCGAGCTCGTACATCTCAAAGAAGGGTGTTAAGCAAGAGAATAAATTCTCCGCCACCATAGATATAAATTAATAGAAATCGATTTAATTACACAGCATGAAATTCAATGTCAGACACACATCCATTTACAAGTCCGTTCTGGGTCTGAACGAAACCGGAGTCACCTTATTCCTCGTCCCGTATGTCCAATACGGAAGTGAGGTGCTCGCGTATCCGAACAATCAACAAGTACGTCCAGATAACTGCCACTTTAGCCCTTTATTGGTAGCTAGCCAATGCCAGGCATCGGTAGTTATCATTTCGATGTGAAGATCGCCGGTCTTCAATCGCCGCCTTTAAGATAATCAATTTAGATCAACGTATGGCCATTTGAAATGAGATTTAACTCGGTCTTTTCAAATGATCCTTGCATAAATATAGTTTAAAATAATTTCGTATCGTGAATGGTATTTAATAACGATTAATCACTATTTTTATTTATATAAAAATAGCCAATTTTATTTAACGAAGCTTCGGATCGATGGGCGGCCCTAGCGCTGTTTTTACCAAAATTTGTTTTACACATATCTTGCAATATAACTGTTGGATTTTAATAAAATTCATATCGATGGAAAGATCTTCCCAAAGCGATCATAGCGGTTCCAGTTTTGGGAAAATCCGACGGTCGGATCTTACGGTATAATCGTTTGAAGTTACGACTGCCGAAACACGAACTACCGCGCGTGATTCGTTTAATTTTAATTAATACACACACACACACACACACACACACACACACACACACATATATATATATATATATATATATATAACACCATTTGGCGATTTCAACTACTTTTAATCAATCACATGCAAGCCAAATAAAATCTATATTCATGTTAGAGATTTTATATATGATTTTCATAATCATACTAACATGATAAAAATGATGATTTGAAATAAATCATGTTTTCATGAATAATTATTTTCAATGGAAATTAAATTACATCGAAAATATATTTTCCTAATGTTCACTCTTTATGTTGAAAACCAAATGACAATAAAAGCATGACTTTTAATCCTACTACTTTTATTTCATCCAAAATGATGATAAAAATGTGACATTTAAATCTATTCTTTTGTTGTATAAAAAATGTCGATCAAATGCGACCTTTGATCTTATTCTTTGTATTTCAACTAAAATGTCATTAAAATTGTGACATTTTAATCTACTCTATTCACTGTCTCTAAAGTGGCAATAAAAATGTAATTTTTATTTCTTTTCTTTTTTATTTCATTTAACATGACGACGAAAATGTAACTTTCAATTCTGTTCTTTTTATTGTCTCTAAAATGACAATAAAAATGTAAATTTCAATTATGTTCTTTTTATTGTCTCTAAAATGACAATAAAAATATAACTTTTAATTCTATACTTTTTATTACATCTAAAATGTAGATAAAGATGTAACTTTTAAATTCTATTCTTTTTATTTCAACTAACACGTAAACAAAAATGTTTTTTTTTACCTATGTTTTTATTTGTATCTAAAATGCAAACAAAAATGCAACTTTTAAATCAAATTTTTTATTCACATCTAAAATGCAAATAAAAATATAACTTTTGAATCAATGTTTTCATTCACATCTAAAATGCAAATAAAAATGTAACTTTTAAATCAATGCTTTTATTTACATCTAAATGCAAAAAAAAAAAAAAAAAAATGTAACTTTTAAATCAATGTTTTTATTCACATCTAAAATGCAAACAAAAATGTAACTTTTAAATCAATGTTTTCATTCACATCTAAAACGTAAATAAAAATGTAACTTTTTAAATCAATGTTTTTATTTGCATCTAAAATGCAAATAAAAATGTAACTTTTTAAATCAATGTTTTTATTTGCATTTAGATGCAAATAAAAATGTAACTTTATTCTATGTTTTATTTGCAACTAAAAATGCAAATAAAAAATGTAATCTTTTAATCTATGTTTTATTTGCAACTAAAATGCAAATAAAAAATGTAATCTTTATTCTATGTTTTATTTGCAACTAAAATGCAAATAAAAATGTAATCTTTTCAATCTATTCTTTGTTTACATCTAATATGTAAATAAAAATATAACTGTTTATTATATTCTTTTATTTACATCTAATATGTAAATAAAAATATAACTTTTAATTCTATTATTTTATTTACATCTAATATGTAAATAAAAATATAACTTTTTTTTCTATGTTTTTGTTTAACTAAATTTTCTGTTTACCCAAATGTCCATTTTTGCTGCAAGTTTAATTATAACCACAAAAACAATATTTTATTTGATTGAAAACTCTAATTCAATCAAACAACAACAAAGGTGATGTTTTTATAAATCAACAAACAAAGTGATATATTTTATATTGAATTGAAAGTTCTAATTCAATTCAATAACATAAACAAAGTGATGTTTCTATTGAATTGACAATTCTAATTCAATTCAATAATATAAGCAAAATGATATTTTTATTGAATTGACCTTTCTAATTCAATTCAATAATATAAGCAAAATGATATTTTTATTGAATTGACCTTTCTAATTAAATTCAATAATATAAGCAAAATGATATTTTTATTGAATTGACCTTTCTGTTTCAATTCAATAATATAAACGAAATGATATTCCATTTTTGTTTAAAATACATGATTCACAAAATATTGACAAAAATGATTTATTTTAATTTAACCAACACATGCAGATCTATAATTTAACTAACAGATCTATGTTTATACATCACAAACAAACAGATCAATCATCCAAAATTTCATCACATCGCAGAACTAATTCATTAACATACATACAACTATTTAACAGCGAGAAAAATAATTAAATTGATTAATTATTTAAAATAAGAAATATCACAGTCGTGTTATTCTTCTTTGTTCGGGTACGCAAATTTTGCCAAAATTCAACCAGCTTAGAATTGCTCCTTTTCAGTTTAGAGTCGTAGATCTCGTCTCTACGATCGCACAGTATCTGAAATCGTTAATTTTCGAAGTCGTATGAATTGGTTATGATTTAACTAAGATAGATGATAATTTTAAAATTAGACTATTAAAATAATATTAAGGTTTTAACCTCTTCTTCTTCAATACAGTACAAGCCCGCAAGTTTTCAAGTTAGGTTCCGATTTAGGGTTGGAAATTGCTTGCGGTTCGAGGCGCTGGAGGTCGATCGGAGTGTGATACATCGACGAGGGAGGCGGCGCGCGTCGAGGAGGACCCACGCGAGGCGGCGCGATGGCGTGGCTCAACCACGGTGGCAGTCGAGACGGGCCGACTTTGGTTGGCTCGTTCTCGGAGTACAGGCGACGAGGAGGGACAATCTTGGTATGGATGGAAAGCTGGAGGGATTCTCTACAAATAACTCCAAAGGAGGGTGGAGTTTTACTGTACGGATTGAGAGGAATTGTGGAAGGAAGAATCGAAGAGTTTAGGCAATTGTTTTCAAGGGGGCGGCGGCTACTGTAGCATAGGGTTAGGAGAAGACAAAGTATTTTTATAATATTTTAATGTAAATTTTACAAATAAATCCATAAATTCTAAACCAATCCAATTTCAGTCCAACGGGAGTTGACCCGACCCAATAGCCCCCATTTCGGATCCAATGGGCTAGGTCTCGTCAGCCCAAACGACTGTCTGTGGCTTGAATTCTTTAATTTAATATTTAAATCCTTGATAAAATTAATTCGATCGTATATTTAAATTCACCAGGGTCACATACGGACTCAGAAAATTCCAGAAAAAATATTTCTATCTTTATTTCGACGATACGGTCCTAAAAAAATTAATTTCATCGAATTCCGAGACCGTTTGAAAAATGGACATTTTCAAGTCGATCAGATTTGACTGAATTTGACAAAACACATTTTCTTTTGCCACGCTCACATATTAATTCCAAAAATTCTGGAAAATTAAACTTAGCAATAATTTAACATTCCGGATCCAAAAAAAGTGATTTCGTCGAAATCGGAGGTCGTTTGAAAAATGGCCTTTTATACGGGCTATAAATTATACTATAGCGACCATTCTGAAAATTCAACTGACCATAATTTTTGATTCCCGCTATGAAATTTCGATTTTTCGGATTCATTGGAAAGATATTTTCAAACAAATTTTGATATGTTTAGTTTCACTAAAATCCGTTAGATTTTGAATCCGGTACATTCAGTCAAAGTATGTAACAGCCCGGAAAATCAGAACCAATTTAAAATTTTTAATTTGGCTATTTTAGTGGATTTTGAACATATATGAAATAAATTATTTTAAGTAATAACGACCAAAAGTCTATTTGAATCAAGGTTGGAAAATAAATATATTTATTTTAATTATAAAACAAGGCCTGAAATGGTGCGGCAGTTTGAAAATTCGAATTCGAACTTTGACAAACTGTACAGGATGCACAATAAAACGGATTTTAGTGAAACCAAAAACATTTAAACCTGTTTATGAATATCTTTTTTAACGAATCTGAAAATTGAAATTTCATAGCAGGAACCAAAAGTTATGGCCAAATGAATTTTCAGAAAGGTCGCTATGAAGTTAATATAGCCCGTGAAATTAGCCATTTTGCAATCGACCTCCGTTTTCGACGAAACCACTTTTGTTGGATCCGGGATGTCGAATTATTGCTAGGTTTCAAATTCCATAATTTTCGAAGTTAATATGTGAGCATGGCAAAGGAAAATGTGTTTGGTTAATTTCAGTCAAATTGGATCGACAAGAAAATGGTCATTTTTCAAACGGTCTCCAAATTCGACGAAACCAATTTTGTTGGGACTGTATCGTCAATACATAGCTAGACTTATTTTTCTGGAATTTTTGGAATCAGTATGTGGCCCTGGCAAATTGAAATGTACGTTCAAATCCATACTTGAATGTTTTATATTTTAATTTGAAGAAAAACTGGCTGAAACAGTCGAACGGGCCTACGAAACATATTCCATTGTGTTCGGAATGGGGGTATTTAGTTAGGGATGACAGTCATTGGGTTTGGATTGGAGTTCGCATGAGGTAAGGGGTATTTTTGGATTTAATAAAATATTTAAATAAATAAAAAAATGGGCCAATCAAATTCAATTTCTCTCTCCCTGCTTTCAAAAGCGAAACCCCCATATCGAACGGCGGTTGCTTCTTCTTCCCTCTCTCCTCGTTTTCTTCAAATCCACGCACTAATACTCCTAGCTCCAATCGAAAATTTAGTAGAGAATCCCTTCCTCTTCGCATCCATACCAATTTCAATCCAAACCGTTGCGTGTAAGGGGATAATCGACGCAGGGAAGTTCGGATCTTTAACCCGCCACCGCGCCACCATATCACCGTCGAGTTGGGGGTGACCACCATCGTCGGGCGCGCCATTCCAGGCCCCTGGCATCTTTTGATCGTCACCAAACCTCGCGGATTGCAAGAAAAATTCTGACCTAGTTTCGAACATTTTCAGAAGGTAACGGCTATTTATTTTTCTAAAGGATTATATCACTTTAAACGCAACGGATTTTGATTTCACGATAAAAATCATATCTTTTTGCTATGTTGTCGAAATCCAGTGAAACAAGAGACATTGGACTCGTGTGGACGTCTTCTACATTCTAGAAGAGAACGAATATTTTTCTGAGCCTTCTACAATTTTTGGAGGAGTGGAACCCATAGTGAGATTTCTGAATTATAAACGATATGGAATGACGACGTATAAATTATACGGTCGATGTATGGGTTATATAAGCGTTGTACACCTCATGTATAAGCGTTGTATAAGTTGTATGTGCGATGTATAAGTTATATATGCATTGTAAAAATCATATATGCGTTGAATGAAATTGAAATGGTATTGAAAAGAAATCGAAATATGTTTATATATGTGTGTGTGTATATATATATATATACTCCCCTCGTCCACAGACCATGGACGATATATATTGGTTGTGATTGTTTGGATTTTGGTTGATGCGAAATTTGGTGAATATCACGAATGGTTGATTTGATATGATTGATTGTGGTTGAAATCCCAATAGGATTAGTTTATGGGAAAATTCGTCTATGTACGAACTAGATATTGAAATCCCCATTGTCAAAAGCTGCGAGGCTTTAAGGTAGAGCGAGGAAGCGTACTCGGGACGGTGTCGATTTTAACTACCCTACCGTTATGCTGCCGAAATTTTCTGAAATATTCCTGTGTTTGATTTATATTCATGTATTGAAATATATTCATGTATGGGAAAAATATTCATTTTTGAAATAATATTGTTTGAACGATAAAAATAACATTTTTATCGAATGTATGGAATAAAATAGTTTGAACGATAAAAATAACATTTTTATTGTATGTACGAAGTATATAAAATAATCGTGTTTGAAGTAAATTGTTTTAACAATAAAAATTACATTTTTATCATCTATATGAAGTATATAAAATAATCGAGTTTGAAGTAAATTGTTTTAACAATAAAAATCACATTTTTATCATCTATATGAAGTATATGAAATAATTGTGTTTGAAGTAAATTGTTTTGACAATAAAAATTACATTTTTATTATATACATGAAGTGGTAAAAATAGCCATGTGTTGAAAAATATATTTGTTGGATCAAAATATTATTTTTATCAAATATATGAAATGAAATGGTTTGGAAATCGAAGGACGGATTATATATATAATTAAAATAAATCGGATAACGAAGCTGCAGTTCGTATTTTGAAATCATAATTTTAAATGATTATTGCGGGAGAACCGACCATCGGATTTTCCCGAAACTGAAACCGTTGGGTTCGCTTTGGAAATATCTTTCCAACGACACCAAATTTGTAAAGATCCAATGGTTAGATTGTCTGGAATGTTTAATTTAAATCTAAATGAAAATAGCGCCAGAATGGATTATATTTTTATATATATATATATATATATGTAAATATAATTAAAATAAATCGAATAACGAAGCTGTAGTTCTTATTTTGAAATCGTAACTTCAAACGATTGTACTGGGAGATCCGACCGTCGGATTTTCCCAAAACTGGAACCGTTGGATTCGTTTTGAAAAGATCTTTTTAATGATATAAAATTTGTAAAGACCCAACGGTTGGATTTTCAGATATGTGTAAATCAAATCTAAAGAAAAACAGCGCCATGGCCGCATTATCGCCTGAAGCGTCGTTTGAATGAATTGGCTATTTTTAAATAAATAAAAATAGCGATAAATCATTATAAAATATCATAAACGATATGGAATGGAAATAAACCGAATTTACTCGGTTTATTGGATATTTGATGGTTGAATGTGTTTGACGTGAAAATTACATTAATGAACAGAATTATAGATATCAAATAATTTAACTAGGAAATGAATTGATTTAAATTCTAAATATATGTGAATTATTTGAAAAGGTTGAGCTAATTCTCATTTCAAACAATTGATCGACGATTAAAAGTCAAAGATATGAAGACGGTCCAAGGCCGAGGATCTTCACATCGAATGGATGGCTACTGATGCCTTTGATGGGAGTTGCTGCCCTGATGGGGATACAGTGGTGGTCGTCCGGATGTACTTGTTGATCATTCGGATGTGCGAGGAATAAGGATCCTCCGGTTTCGTTCAGACCCTGAACGAACTTGTAAATGGATGTGTGTATGACATTGTATATTGACAACGTGGCATACAGAGGTGTAGTGATCAAAGCTTTTGTTGAAAAGCAGAGCTTTGTGGTTGATGATCAAAGCAGGGCTTTAAATAGCTTGCTTTGTGTTTAGCGTTGATTCGCGAGCTTCACACCCCAGTATGAGCCAGAAACGGTAGAGGACTGCAGGGTGAGCATGCGTTTCCTTCTAGATAGGAGTTGTGTTTTGGGTTTTACACGCCTGGGCATTTTACTTATGTGGATGTTGGATGGCGAGGCGCCTCGGTTAGCTCGGTCTCTTCGGTGCCGATGGTTTGGTCAGATATGATCAGTTTACGCCCCATAGGGCGGGGAAACGCATTGTTCAGGCATTTTAATCCACTCCGCGTGGACTGGCCCTGAAGATCCAGGGGGCAGTTGCGGTTGTTCCTGAGACATGGGCTAGATTGTCTCGAAGCGGTAAGGACGATCCCTTGCCTTGGTTCATGACGGAAATCCAATTTCCAAATACGACATCGTGCGATTTTAATTGTATACCTATATATGGCGACATAGTGGTATGGGGCATTCATGCCGTCTATGATTGATATTGTTTTTGAAACATATAAACACTAGTAATAATATGAAATACTTTTGTTTTATACGTATCAAGCATATTTTGGCCATTATAAGGTAAAAACTCTATCCTCCGGTTTGCATTGCATTGTGTGATGGGAACTGAGTCTTATAATAGCTTCATTTTTGGTAAAAGCATTGCGATGTTTAAAAGATTTACTTGTTTTAAAGCACTGACAATCCAATGGAGTAAACCCGTTCCGCGTTAGCGGCGTGGTCCTGTGATTGGCCTTATTATTAAAGTAAGTTAAGTAGATTTCTCATACCAGTCCCATGACTTACTCGTAGTTTGTTTCACTTGCAAACTTGGGTGCCCCTGTTTCTACATGGGCAGCCTTTTATTCAGGTTTTAGCAGGCTCTTTCTGGATAGCTGGAGCTGAAGATGGATTCTATCATTTCTTTCTTTTTTATGTTGTTCAGCTCCTATTGTACATATTATGTTTTGATTCCGCTGTAGACATTTCATGTAAAGTTGAACTGTATTTTGTACTAAGTATGATCCTATATACTGTGTAACTCCAATGATTATGTTTATCAAGTGTATTTATTGTACATTATCTAGTGTATTTATATGTTTCTGTTATTCTGTTATTTGTTTATGTGTTATATTCCAAAGATTACCCTTGCCACCGTGGAACGGGGGTTTGGGGTCGTTTCAACATGGTATCAGAGCTTTGGTTAAGCTTAGTTCTGGAATATAACATATTGACGAACTCATCAGAAATAAAATCAATAGTGTTCTATGACGAATAATTCATTTCATATGGGATCAGTAATACCCTAGAATGAGTAAAGCAGAATGAAATACACACTGGTAGACACATTTACATTCAAGTATATGTCTCTATGTTTTAAAAATACCTTTTCTGTTGGCCTAACACTTTGTTTATTGTTTGCAGACATTGAAAAAAAATGAGTGGCAGAAGTAGAAGAGGTAGGTCAGAACCAGATATTGAAGCTCTATTAATTAAGTATCGAAATCTGGGTGGAGTACCGTTCTCAGGCAATGAATCCATTATTCAAACACAAGCATGGATGCACTCTGCTGAGAAAATCTTTAAAGGTTGAAAGCTGAGAGACGATAAAAAAAGATTATTGGCATCATGGGCACTCAAAGACGAAGCTTTAATCTAGTGGGAAACTGTTATACAGGATAATCCAGAAGGTTATATCACCTGGGATAAATTCAAAGAAATTTTCAATGAAAGGTTTATTCCTCCAGAAGCAACTGAGCGGTTAAGTGATGAATTCTACTATTTGATACAAGGAGATATGACCATTCCAGAATATCATAAGAAATTCAATGAACTTTCTTGTTTTGCCCCGCATCTCATTCAAAATCCAAAGATGAAGAATCTGAGTTTTATTAACGGGCTTCAAAGAAAGTACCAAAGTAGGGTAACTGCACATGTGCAACAATCTTTTTCTGAGATGACATACATGGCTTACCAGTATGAAGATCTTGATAAGCAAGGCCTTTTGAGAGAGGAAGAAGAATGTAGTTCTAGCAACAAAAGGAAATTTGAAACTGATAGCCCAGAGAAAAGTACACAACCTGAGGCAAGTACAACGTCTGGGGTCAGAAAGAAGCCTAGAGTCAAAAGGAAAAAGGTTAGATCTGAGAAAGAACCAGTAACAACTGCCACCTGCTCTAATTGTAATCAGAAAGGACATTTGGTGATAAATTGCGGACCCTTAAAGAAACGAATGAAGGATAAATTTAAATCCAAGAACAAGTTTCAAGAGAATAGAAAATGTAGTCAATGCTATCGGACTAGTCATCTTGAAAAAGATTGCTGACTCTTAAAGAAATCTGAAAAGTTTCATGTAAACGAAGTGGCAGAAACTTCAGCACCCTCAGCTAGTCAGGAAAGGCCAGATGTTCTAGAAAGTATGCTTAATGTCAAAAATATTCCGGCTAAAGTATTTTTTGAAACGGGCGCGTCACGAAGTTTTATTTCGACTAAGGTGGTAAAGAAATTGGATTTGAAACTGAAAAAGCTTAAAGAACTCATGACTGTCCATAATCCGATTGGGGGTTCCCTCGATATTATTTGGATTTGTGGAGTGCTTGTTTCTTTTTCCTGTTATCGGTTCCCTACTATCTCGATCGTCATGAATTTCACAGAGTTTGATCTTATTTTGGGAGTGGATTGGTTAACCAAATATGAAGCGGAAGTTAACTGTGCAGAAAGAATTGTTAAAGTTAAAACAAAGCTTGGATATATTACCATACCATGTGAAGGTCCAAATTCTGATAGAAAAGACTTCTGGGCAGCTTTGGATGTTTCTCCTGCTCAATTAGAACCTGTTCCTATCATTCCGGAGAATATTCCGGTCGACATAGAAAATATCCCTATCGTAAAGGATTATGCGGATGTGTTCGAAGAAGTTGTTAGCTTACCTTCGCAGAGAGAAATCGATTTCAAAATCTCTTTAATTCCAAATGCAAGGCCTGTAGTTCACGCTATTCGAAGAATGACCGTGAAGGAGAAAGAAGAGTTAGACAATCAAACTTGACAGCTTGTATGGAAAGGTCTGATTAGGCCTAGTTTCTCTGATTGGGGAGTAGCAGTGGTATTTGCCCCAAAGTCAGACGGTACTCTCAGACTATGTGTGGATTATCATGACTTGAATAAGCAGACATTAAAGAAAAAATATCCATTGTCGCGAATTGATGATTTATTGGATCGATTGAATGGTGCGCAAGTGTTTTCACGAATGGACCTAGCTACAGGTTTCCATCAGCTTAGTATTCCCAAAGAGTGTGTTCCTTTGATAGCATTCGGAGGTCCAGATTTATTCTACGAGTGGTTAGTAATGCCGTTCGGCTTATGTAACGCTCCAGCTTATTTTGTCGATCTAATGAACCGGGTTTTCAGAGAAGTATTGAATAAATTTGTACTGGTCTTCATTGATGATATTCTCATCTTCTTTAAGTCAGAAAGCGAGCATGAAAAACATTTGGAACAAGTGTTAGAGATTCTGAGAAAGATGTTTTAAAGGCGAAATTTTCCAAATGTGTATTCTGGCAAGAAGAAGTCAAATTCTTTGGTCACGTCGTATCAAAGGAAGGAATTTCTGTGGATCCCAGTAAAATCACTGCTATTCAAAATTGGAAACAACCAACTACTCCCACAGAAGTCCGAAGTTTTCTTGGATTGGCTAGTTATTATCGGAAGTTTGTTAAGAATTTTTCGAAGATATCCAGTTCCTTAACAAAGCTCACGAAGAAACATTCAAGGTTTAATTGGACTCCAGAATGTGAGGCAGCTTTCCAAAAGCTGAAGTTAAGGTTAACAACAGCTCCAGTGTTAATGGAAATCAAGACTTGAAAGTCTGGACAGATGCTTCTAAAGAAGGTCTTGGTGCAGTATTAATGCAAAGAGGCCAAGTAGTCGCTTATGCTAGCCGTCAATTGAAGCCACATGAGAAGAATTATGCGACTCACGACCTTGAATTGTTAGCCATCGTGTTTGCTATGAAAATCTGGAGGCATTATCTATTGGGCGAGAAATTCGAATTTACATTGATCGTCAATCGTTGAAGTATTTATTCACTTAGAAAGATCTGAATATGAGGCAGCAGCGTTGGCTAGAATTTCTCGTGGCATATGATCTTGATATTTTATATACTCCGGGGAAAGCCAATGTTGTGGCTGATGCGCTCAGCAGGAAGAATGTGATCATCGCCAGTCTTATCATTACACCATCGTTGATTGATAAAATATCTATTCTTCAGAAAGATGATAGTTTTGTTAAATAGATGATCAAAAGAATTCAAAGGGGCGAAATCTCCAGTTTCCAAGTGGATAGCGCAAGAGTTCTGAGATTGAAAGGAAGAATTTGTGTTCCCGACAGCCTTAAGCTCAAAAGAGAAGTAATGGATGAGAGTCGCAAGTCCAAGCTGTGTATCCACCCAGGGGTTAGTAAAATGTATAATGACCTCAAGCGAATATTCTGGTGGAAGGCGATGAAAAGAGATATCTCTATGTATATTAGCCGGTGTTCCACCTGTCAGCAAGTCAAAAGCGATCAACAGAAACTCGCCGGATTGTTATAACCGTTAGAAATTCCAGGTGGGCAGTGGGAACAGATTTCCATGGATTTCATAGATGGTTTGCCCAGAACCAGGAAAGGAAGTGACAATATTTGGGTGATCGTAGATCTTTTCACGAAGGCCGCACATTTCATACCTGTCAGATCAAATTGAACCGCTCAGAGTCTGGCGCAGATTTATTTTACAGAGATTGTTAAACTACATGGAGTTCCCATGAGTATCGCTAGCGATCGTGACCCGATTTTTGCTAGTAAATTCTAGGAAGCAACCCAAGAAGAATTGGGAACGAAACTGAACTTGAGCACCGCTTATCATCCTCAAACAGATGGTCAGACTGAGAGGGTGAACCGTATACTTGAAGATTTATTGCGGGCATGTGTTATTGATTTTGGCGGATCATGGGAAGACCATTTGCATTTGGCCGAGTTCTAATACAACAACAGCTACCAAGCGAGCCTGAAAATGTCACCATTCAAAGCATTGTATGGTAGACCGTGCAGATCCTCTGCTTGTTGGGTAGAACCTGGCAATAGACTCGTATTGGGACCAGATATGATTCGCGAAGCTGCAGATAAAGTCGATTTCATTAAGAAACGATTACTAGCAGCTCAAAGCCGACAGAAGAGCTATGAAGATTCGAGAAGAAGGGATTTATCATTTGCTGTTGGTGACTACGTATATTTATGGGTTTCTCCAATGAGAGGAGTAGTCCGATTTGGCAAAATGGGAAAGTTGGCGCTCAGATTTATTGGTCCATTTCCTATTCTAGAACGGATTGGAACTCTCACTTATAGGGCTCAACTGCCTGATTGGTTTCCTGGAGTACATGATGTATTTCACGTATCTCAACTTCGAAAGCATGTACATGATCCAGATTCAGTCGTGGAAGAAGTCGCGCAATGGGATTTGGAAATTACTCCAGAATTAGCTATGAGAAGAGAGCCGATAAAGATTATTGTCAAAGAAACAAAAAAGCTGAGGAACAAGAAGGTTCACTTAGTCAAAGTGCAGTGGGGTTGAGATACGCGAGACCGTACTTGGGAAACTGAGGAGAGCATTAAGAAAGCCTATCCCAAGTGCAGGGTGGATATCTCTGATTAACTCTGGTGCAAGGTACATTTACCATATTTTGAATTTCCGTATTGTTTTCTACTTGGTTGTTGTTTCCTTTTCATGAATGTAAACTTTTTTAATTATATGGTTTGAATAATTTTAAAAGAATATATAAATTAATTAGTATATTTTTGAAAAGTTAATCAATAAATTTATTGTTGTTTGTGTTGTGTGGTTGAGAATTTGATTAATCAAATTATTAGAAAGATAATTAATTTAATCAATAAGAGAATGAATGTTAAATTTATGCAATTAAATCAAATATTGAACTGATTTGAAAATAGATAGAAATATATACATGTACATTATATAGGTTTGAACAGGTAAATGGATTAGCTATTGAGTAAAGAATTTATTTGTGTGCCCGACAAATAGGTAAACCTTAATGAGTTGGATGCGCAATTTTATTATTATATCAACTCCTGTGAATGCCATTGGATGCGGAGTGCTAGTTGTTCTGTGTGTAATAATAAACGTCGCCATAGGATAGAAACAATTAATTTTGAACTACGCTACATAGCATACTTCTTGAAGATAACATACTTCATCATATACCACATAAGCATTTGGACTTATGTGACGAGGTGAAAGATTTACCATACGAGCGAGAAGCTTGTATGGCGATGACTATATTACAAGTTGAACAGAAGACTGACATGGACTATATAAAATATAATGGTAAATTTCCAGATTAATAAAAACCCCACACGGGTCTGGAGATGACAATAAACACGTCTCTCTGGTCATTAAGGCATAAAAACCATTTATAGGGTGATGAGAATTTATTCTCTGAAGTTATGATCTATACACACTCCCCTGTGGACACCGGAATATATCACTATAAATATGTGTATGCTTATTAGGATTTATTGGGTACCTAATATGACCCAATAAATTTCCAAAACCCTCCCCGTACAAAGGAGGTTATGGCAAAAAAATTTGAAAATTTAGGGTGTTAGCCAAATTTTTGAAGAATTGGGAAATTTTTAGAAACTGAAAAGTTGAAGAATGGAAGACAGAATGAAAGTTGAGTTGGTTAATTAAACGACTTTCAGCTTCGTTCCTTTTCGGGGACGAAAAGACTTTAAGTGCGGGAGATTGTAACAACCCGAAAAATCAGAACCAATTAAAAAAATTTAATTTGGCTATTTTAGTGGATTTTGAATATATATATATAATAAATTATTTTAAATAATAACGACCAAAAGTCTATTTGAATCAAGGTTGGAAAATAAATATATTTATTTTAATTATAAAATAAGGCCTAAAATGGAGGTATTTGAAAATTCAAATTCGAACTTTGACTAAATGTACAGGATGCAAAACAAAACGGATTTTAGTAAAACCAAAAATATTTAAACCTGTTTATGAATATCTTTCTAACGAATCTGAAAAATTGAAATTTCATAGCGGGAATAAAAAGTTATGGCCAAATGAATTTTCGGAAAGGTCGTTATGGAGTTAATATATCCCGTGAAATAGCCATTTTGCAAACGACCTCCATTTTCGACGAAACCACTTTTATTGGATCCGGGATATCGAATTATTGCTAGGTTTCAAATTCTATAATTTTTGAAGTTAATATGTGAGCGTGGCAAAGGAAAATGTGTTTGGTTGATTTTAGTCAAATTGGATCGACTAGAAAATGGCCATTTTTCAAACAGTCTCCAAATTCGACGAAACTATTTTTGTTGAGACCGTATCATCAACACATAGCTAGATTTATTTTTCTGGAATTTTTGGAATCAGCATGTGGCCCCGACAAATTGAAATGTACGTTGAAATCCATATTTGAATGTTTTATATTTTAATTTGAAGAAAAACTGGCTGAAACAGTCGAACGGGCCTACGAAACATATTCCATTGTGTTCGGAATGGGGGTATTTAGCTAGAGATGACAGTCGTTGGGTTTGGATTGGAGTTCGTATGAGGTAAGGGGTATTTTCGGATTTGATAAAATATATAAATAAAAAAGGGCCAATCAAATTCACTTTCTCTCTCCCCGCTTTCAAACGCGAAACCCCCATATCGAATGGCGGTTGCTTCTTCTTCCTTCTCTCCTCGTTTTCTTCAAATCCACGCACGGATACTCCTATCTCCAATTGGGAATTTTGTAGAGAATCCCTTCCTCTTCGCATCCATACCAATTTCAATCCAAACCGTTGTGTGTAGGGGGAGAATCGACGCAGGGAAGTTCGGATCTTTAACCCGCCGCCGCGCCACCATATCACCGTCGAGTTGGGGGTGGCCACCACCGTCGGGCGCGCCATTCCAGGAACCTTCACATGGCATCTTCTGATCGTCACCAAACCTCGCGGATTGCTAGAAAAATTCTGACCTAGTTTCGAACATTTTCAGAAGGTAACGACTGTTTATTTTTCTAAAGGATTATAGCACTTTAAACGCTACGGATTTTGATTTCACGATAAAAAGCATATCTTTTTGCTATGTTGTCAAAATCCAGTGAAACGAGAGACATTGGACTCGTGTGGACGTCTTCTACATTCTAGAAGAGACCGGATATTTTTCTGAGCCTTCTACAATTTTTGGAGGAGTGGAACCCAAAGTGAGATTTCTGAATTATAAACGATATGGAATGACGATGTATAAATTACATGGTCGATGTATGAATTATATAAGCATTGTACACCTCAAGTATAAGCGTTGTATAAGTTGTATGTGCGATGTATAAGTTATATATGCGTTGTAAAAATCATATATGCGTTGAATGGAATTGAAATGATATTGAAAAGAAATCGAAATTTATTTATATACGCATATATATATACTACCCTTGTCCACAGACCATGGACTATATATATATATATATTGGTTGTGATTGTTTGGATTTTGGTTGATGTGAAATTTGGTGAATATCACGAATTGTTGATTTGATATGATTGATTGTGGTTGAAATCCCAATAGGATTAGTTTATGGGAAAATTCGTCTGCATACGAACTAGATATTGAAATCCCCATTGTCAAAAGCTGCGAGGCTTTAAGGTAGAGCGAGGAGCCGTACTCGGGTCGGTGTCGGTTTTAACTACCCTGCCGTTATGTTGCCAAAATTTTCTGAAATATTCATGTGTTTGACTTATATTCATTTATTGAAATATATTCATGTATGGGAAAAATATTCATTTTTGAAATAAAATTGTTTGAACGGTAAAAATAACATTTTTATCAAATGTATGGAATAAAATAGTTTGAATGATAAAAATAACATTTTTATTGTATGTACGAAGTATATAAAATAATCATGTTTGATGTAAATTGTTTTAACAATAAAAATCACATTTTTATCATCTATATGAAGTATATAAAATAATCGAGTTTGAAGTAAATTGTTTTAACAATAAAAATCACATTTTTATCATCTATATGAAGTACATGAAATAATCGTGTTTGAAGTAAATTGTTTTGACAATAAAAATTACATTTTTATTATATACATGTAGTGGTAAAAATAGTCATGTGTTGAAAAATATATTTGTTGGATAAAATATTATTTTTATCAAATATATGAAATGAAATGTTTTGGAAATCGAAGAACGGATCATATATATATATAATTAAAATAAATCGAATAACAAAGCAGCAGTTCATATTTTGAAATCGTAATTTTAAACGATTATTGCGGGAGATCCGACCATCGGATTTTCCCGAAACTGAAACCGTTGGGTTCGCTTTGGAAATATCTTTCCAAAGACACCAAATTTGTAAAGATACAACGATTAGATTGTCTGGAATGTTTAATTTAAAACTGAATGAAAACAGCGCTAGAATGGATTATATATGTATATATATATAATTAAAATAAATCGAATAACGAAGCTACAGTTCGTATTTTGAAATCGTAACTTCAAACGACTATACCGGGAGATCCGACCGTCGGATTTTCCCAAAACTGGAACCGTTGGATTCGTTTTGAAAATATCTTTCTAATGATATAAAATTTGTAAAGATCCAACGGTTGGATTTTCATATATGTGTAAATCAAATCTGAAGGAAAACAGCACCATGGTCGCGTTATGGCTGAAGCGTCGTTTGAATGAATTGGCTATTTTTAATAAAAATAGCGATACATCGTTATAAAATATCATAAACGATATGGAATGGAAATAAACCGAATTTAAACACTGTTTATTGGATATTTGATGGTTGAATGTGTTTGACGTGAAAAATACATTAATGAACTGAATTATAGATGTCAAATAATTTAACCAGGAAATGAATTGATTTAAATTCTAAATATACATGAATTATTTGAAAAGGCCGAATTAATTCTCATTTCAAATAATTAATCGACGATTAGAAGTCGAAGATATGAAGACGGTGCAAGGCCAAGATCTTCACATCGAATGGATGGCTACTGATGCCTTTGATGGGAGTTGGTGCCCTGACGGGGTTACAGTGGTGGTCGTCCAGACGTACTTGTTGATCGTTCGGATGTGCGAGGAATAAGGATCCTCCGGTTTCGTTCAGAGCCAGAACGGACTTGTAAATGGATGTGTGTCTGACGTGTCTATTGACAACGTGGCACACAGAGATGCAGTGATCAAAGCTTTTGTTGAAAAGCAGAGCTCTGTGGTTGATGATCAAAGCAGGGCTTTAAATAGCTAGCTTTGTGTTTAGCGTTGATTCGCGAGCTTCACACCCCAGTACGTGCCAAAAATGGGAGAGGACTGCAGGGAGAGCATATGTTTCCTTCTAGCTAGGAGTGGTGTTTTGGGTTTTACACGCCCGGGCATTTTACTTATGTGGATGTTGGATGGTGAGGAGCCTCGGTTAGCACGGTCTCTTCGGAGCCGATGGTTTGGTTGGATATGACCAGTTTACACCCCATAGGGTGGGGAAACGCATTGTTCAAGCATTTTAATCCACTCCATGTGGACCGGCCCTGAAGATACAGGGGGCAGATGCGGCTGTTCCTGAGACATGGGCTAGATTGTCTCGAAGCGGTAAGGACGATCCCTTGCCTTGGTTCATGACGGAAATCCAATTTCCAAATACGACATCGTGCTGTTTTAATTGTATACCTATATATGGCGACGTAGTGGTATGGGGCATTCATGTCGTCTATGATTGATAGTTATGATTGAAATTGTTTTTGAAACATATAAACACTAGTAATAATATGAAATACTTTTGTTTTATACGTATCAAGCATATTTTGGCCATTATAAGGTAAAAACTCTATCCTCCGGTTTGCGTTACATTGTGTTATGGGAACTGAGTCATATAATGGCTTCATTTTTGTAAAAAGCATTGCGATGTTTAAAGGATTTACTTGTTTTAAAGCACTGACAATCCATTGGAGTAAACCCGTTCCGCGTTAGCGGCGTGGTCCTGTGATTGGCCTTATTATTAAAGTAAGTTAAGTAGATTTCTCATACCAGTCCCTTGACTGACACGTAGTTTGTTTCACATGCAAACTCGGGTGCCCCTATTTCTACACGGGCAGCCTTGTATTTAGGTTTTAGCAGGCTCTTTCTGGATAGCTGGAGCTGAAGATGGATTCTATCATTTCTTTCTTTTTATGTTGTTCAGCTCCTATTGTACATATTATGGTTTGATTCCGCTGTAGACATTTTATGTAAAACTGAACTGTATTTTGTACTAAGTATGACCCTGTATACTGTGTAACTCTAATGATTATGTTTATCCAGTGTATTTATTCTACATTATCTGGTGTATTTATATTTTTCTATTCTGCTGTTATTTGTTTATGTGTTATATTCCAAAGATTACCCCTGCCACCGTGGAACGGGGGTTTGGGGTCGTCACAAAGTACAGGTTTGATTTTTCAAACTACCGTATTGTTTCTGATTCCTTTTGAAATCAAAATAAATATATTTGCTCTTACATCGATTAAAATAAATTTTAATCATTATTATTTAAAATAAATCATTTTAACTATTCAAAATTTACTGAAACAGTCGAAATAAATTTTTTATATTGGTTCGGATTTTCCGGGTTGTTACAATCTCCCCCACTTAAAATCTTTTCATCCTCGAAAAGGAAACCATAGTAAAGTAGGAAACAAAACGGAAAATGTAAGGTATTGTAAATGTACCTCAACACAAGAGTCACCCGGGGATGTCCTCCCTGCACTTGGGATAGGCATGTTTGATGTTATCCTAAGTCTCCCATGTACAGTCTCTTGGATCCCCGCTCCACTGCACCTTGACTAAGTGGATCCTCTTGTTCCTCAGCACTCAGGTTTCTTTGCCCATAATTTTCACTGGTTCCCTCCTCACTTCTAGGGTCGGGGTAATCTCCAAATCTCGTTGCATTGCTTCCTCCACAACTAAATCTGGATCATGAACATACTTCCGGAGTTGGGACACATGAAATACATCGTGGACCCCAGGCAACCAGTCGGGCAACTGCACTCTATAAGCAAGAGTCCCAATCCTTTCTAGAATAAGGAATGGACCAATGAATCTCAGTGCCAACTTCCCAGTCTTCCCAAATCGAATTACACCTCTCAGTGGGGAAACCTTCAAGTATACAAGATCACCGACAGAGAATTCTAAATGCCTTCTTTGAGTGTCTTCATAGCTCTTCTATCGACTTTAGGCAGCCAGTAATCGCTTCTTAATAAAATCAACTTTGTCCGATGCTTCGAGAATCATGTTGGGACCCAATACTAATCGATTGCCAGGTTCCACCCAACATGCGGGAGATCTGCGTGGCCTGCCTTATAATGCTTCAAATGGTGACATCTGCAAGCTTGCTTGGTAGCTGTTATTATAAGAGAATTCAACCAAGTGCAAATGATCTTCCCATGACCCACCAAAATCTAGGATGCATGCTCGCAACAAGTCTTCCAATATGCGGTTCACCCTCTCAGTTTGGCCATCTGTCTGAGGGTGGTAAGTGGTGCTCATATTCTGCTTAGTCCCTAGCTCTTCTTGGAAAGCTTCCCAAAATTTGCTAGCAAATATCAGATTGTGGTCACTGACAATGCTACTGGGAACTCCATGTAGTCTGACAATCTCTCAGAAATAAAGCTGTGCCAAACTCCGAGCTGTTCTATTGGATTGACAGGGATGAAATGGGCAGTCTTTGTGAAGCGATCTACAATCACCCATATACTGTCATTGCCTTTCCTAGTCCGGGTCAAGCCATCAATAAAGTCCATAGAAATCTTGTCCCACTTCCAACTTGGAACCCCTAGCGGTTGCAACAGACCTGCTAGCTTTTGTTGATCGCTTTTGACTTGCTGACAGGTGGAACATCTAGCAATATATATAGAATTGTCTCTCTTTATCGCCTTCCACAAAAAAGTACGTTTAAGATCGTGGTACATCTTGCTTACTCCAGGATGGATGCTGAGCTTAGACTTGTGGCACTCATCCATAACTTCCCTTTTTAGCTCGGGGATATCTAGCACACATATTCGCCCTTGCAGTCTGAGGGTTCCCTTGCTGTCTATTTGGAAGCTTGACACTTCTCCCTTTCGAACTCGCTCACTAATCATCTGTATAAATTTATCACCTTTCTGGAGAGCAGAGATCTTATCGATCAAGGTAGGGGTAATAATGAGATTGGCAAGGATAAGATAAGTGCTGACCGTATTCTTCCTGCTGAGAGCATCTGCCACTACAATGGCTTTCCCTGGAGTATATAAGATGTCCAGGTCATAGGGTGCAAGGAATTCAACCCAAGCTGCTGCCTCAAGTTCAAATCTCTTTGGGTGAACAGATACTTTAAGGATTTGTGGTCAATATATAGCTCGAATTTCTCGCCCAAGAGATAGTGCCTCCATATCTTTAAAGAAAATACGATGGCCATTAGCTCAAGATCATGAGTGGCGTAATTCTTTTCATGCGGTTTTAACTGGCGGCTAGCATATGCGAAAACTTTGTCTCTTCGCATTAGCGCCGCACCAATACCTTAAATAGAGAAAAGAATAACATGTTAAAATAAGATTTGACATTAGAAAAATGTCGTTTCTGACATGTTTATTTAGATGAAAAGAATAACCTTCTCTAGAGGCGTCTGTCTAGACTTTCAGATCCTGATTGCCATCAATAATGGTCAACACATGAGCAGTGATTAACCTCTGTATCAGCTCTTGGAAAGCTGCCTCACATTCGGGTGCCCAAATGAACTTTGTATGCTTCTTAGTTAGCTTCTTCAATAGACAAGATAATCTCGAAAAATCCTTAATGAATTTCCAATAATAGCCAGCCAAACCTAAGAAACTTCTGACTTCTGTGGGCGTGGTAGGCTGCTTCCAGTCTTTGATGGCCAAGATCTTTCCTGGATCTACTGAGATGCCTTCCTTAGATACAACATGGCCGAGGGATTTCACCTCTTCTTGCCAGAATATGCATTTGGAGAATTTGGCTTTCATCACATTTCTACGCAAAATCTCCAAGACTTCTTTCAGATGCTTTTCGTGTTCAGTAGTGGATTTAGAAAAGATTAGGATATCATCGATAAACACCAGTATGAATTTATTTAAAACATCGCGGAAGACTCTATTCATCAGATCAACGAAGTATGCTGGAGCATTGCATAAGCCAAAGGGCATTACTAGCCATTCATAAAATAAATCTGGTCCTCTGAAAGCTGTCAAGGGCACACACTCCTCGGCAATGCGTAATTGGTGGAAACCGGTAGTTAGGTCCATCCTAGAGAATACTCATGCTCCATTCAAGCGATCTAGTAGATCATCAATGCGGGGCAGTGGGTATTTATTTTTCAGAGTCTGCTTATTTAGGTCACGGTAGTCCACACATAGCCTGAGGGTACTGTCTGACTTTGGGATGAAAACCACTGATGCACCCCAGCTCGAGAAGCTAGGTCTAATCAGACCCTTCCACAAAAGCTGCTTGGTTTGATTGCTCAGCTCCTCTTTTTCTTTCAACGACATCCTCTGAATAGGGTGTACAACTAGCCTTGCATTTGGAACTAAGTCGATTCTAAAATCGATTTCTCTACGCGGAGGTAAGTTGTCAACTTCTTCGAACACATCCGCATAGTCTTTGACGATAGGAATATCCTCAATAGAAGCAGGAGTGACTTCTAGAGAAGACCAGAATTCTTTCCTATCTGTGGCTGAGCCGTGGCATGGAATAGCAATGATGTCTCCAAATTTGGTTTTGATTTTGACCACTCTTTCAGCACAAAGTAACTCAGCCTCATATTTCGTTAGCCAGTCTATTCCAAGTACGATATCATACCCGGAGAAATTCATGATGATCAGATTAAAAGGAAATTGGAAGTAGGAGTAAGAAACAGGCACTCTACAATACTGATCGAGAATAAGCGAACCTCCTATCGGGCTATGGACTCTAATTGGTTCTTTGAGTTTTCTGGGTTTCAATTTAAGATTTTTAATCGTGTCAATAGATATGAAACTTCTAGATGCACCAGTGTCAAACAAAACTGTAATAGGAATATTCTTAATATTAAGAGTACCTCCTAAAACATCAGGCTTACCTGATCCTTCAGAAGAAGCCAGTGCAGCCGCTCCGTCATAAACATGTGCCACTTCAGATTTCTTGAGCAGAGGGCAATTTCTGATAATGTGTCCAGTCTTGTGACAGTTAAAGCATTCCTTTGGGCCACGGGGGTTCTGTCCACTGCTCTGACTCGGTCCAGACTTGTTCCTTTTTGGCCTCTTCGTGGCTCGGCACTCATAGTCAAAATGCCATATCCTTTGGCAATTGAAGCACTTGACCTTAGATCTTTCCCTCCTTTTCTATTCTTGGGGCTTGGCGGTAGAAGAGTTGCACGCCTCAGGTTTCTTGTCCGGCTCCTTTTTCTTGTTGTTGGCTTGATTCTTTTCTCGCTCTTGTTGGGAACCTTTCTTGTCAATCTCCTCATATCTGCAGGCCATCTCGATCACTTTAGCAAATGGATGCTCAATGTGTGTCGCCACCCTATTATGGTACCTCCTCGCCAGACCATTAATAAACTTTTTATTTTTCTGAGGCGGGTCTTGAACTAACTCAGGAGCACATATGGAAAGCTCGTCGAATTTCTTTACATACTTAGCAATAGTCATGCTTCCTTGTTGGAGGTAGGCAAACTCATCATGAAGGCTTTCAACTTCGTGAGGTGGAATGAACTTCTCATTGAATAGCTCTTTGAATTTCTCCCAAGTTACATCAGCTTCATTACCCCCAACCATGGCTGTTTCCCACCAAATCTGGGTCTGGTCCTTCAGGAACCATGTCGCCATAAATCGCTTCTGATGATCTTCGATCTCTAATCCTCCCAAGATTTTCTCAACCTTCTTAAGCCATGCTTGTGCCTCTGTCACCGTCTCTTGGCCTGTGAAATGCACGCCTCCTAAATTCTTGATTTTCTTTGCCACCATGTCAAAATCAAAAGCACGTGGAAGCGGTGGTGGTGGTGTCTCAACCTCTGGGGTGGCCTATTCTAGTTCCTGGTCCGTAGGAGTCTCATCTCTGGCGGGTCCTCTTGCCCCACCTCGGCCTCGTGTTCTAGTACGGGCTCTGGTACTCATTCCTTAGTTAGTTCTGTACCATTAAGGAAAGAGTCAAACTAACAGAAATGATAATTTTTTTCAAAGGAAAGATTTTAAAAATAAAGACATATGATAAGATGATAATGATGTAATGACTGATTAATATGTGTTATTCTACTGTGCTCATTCTAGGACATTACTAATCCTATCTCTAATGAGCTACTCGTCTTAGAATGCTACTAATTCTATCTAGACGAATTGTTCTAAAAATGTTATACTCCGTAGCTAAGGTTAACTTTTAGCTCTGATACCAAATGTGATGACCCAAACTTCCATGGTACGAAAGTAAGGATAATCATAGGAGTATAACATAATTAAAGACAATAACAGATCTCAGTTATATAGCAGAACATATAAATCATTGCAGCGGAAATGGGATTGTCATCACAACATAACATCACAAATAACAGAGTACACAGTACAGGATACACTTAGCAAAATAGATGTCTAAAACAGGGAAAGAAATAAAGTCTTAATCTCCCAAAATACATCAATACTCAATACTGTCTCAATATCTCAAGAAGTAAATAAAAGATAAAAAGAAAAGATCCTTCATCAGCAAGCTCTAGTCCAGAAAACATCCCTACCTGAAACCTGTCAATTGGCTTCCCGTGTGGAAAGAGGTCACCGAGTTTGCAAAGTGAAACAAACTACGAGTCAGTCGTGGGACTGGTATGAGAAATCTTACTAAACTAACAATATGGAAAATCACTGGACCACGCCACTAACGCGGAACGGGTTCAACTCCATTGGATTGCCAGTGCATATGATTTATAAATTTTAAGTCAAAAATAACGCAATCCTTTAAGAAAATGAAATCATTATAAGACTCATGTCCCATCACACAATGCAACGCAGACTGGAGCGTAGAGTTTTACCTTATAATGATAAAAAAATGCTTGATACGTAGAAAATAATATTTTTAATATTACTATTAGTGTCTAATATGTTTCAAAAATACTTCAAAGTAAATGTATCAATCCTAGACGGCATAATACCCCATCCTACTATGTCGCCATATATAGGTATACAATCAAAACCGTAATGTCGTATTGGAGAGTGGATTTCCATCATGAGTCAAGGCTAGGAACGATCTCCTTACCGATTCGAGACACTCTAGCAATGTCCCAGGATCACACCTACAGGCAACCCTTGGATCCTATAGGGCCAGTCCACAAATATCGTTAGTGATTAGTTATGCTTGAACACACGCTCCCCGATCCTATTGGACCTATAAATTGGCCATTGGCGACCAATAAATCCGAGGCGCCTCATTCCATCAACCACATAAGTAAAAATGTCGGGCCTTGTAAAAACCCAAACACCACTTCTAGCTGGAAAGAAACGTGTGCACTCCCTGTGTTCCCTTGTCCCGTTTTTGACTCTACCGGGGTGTAAGGCTCACAAGGTAACGTAATACACAAAGCTATGCCTAAATAGGCTATGCATTGATCATCATCCACAAGGCTCTGATTTTCAACAAAAGCCTCGATCAATTACATCTTGGCATACCACATTGACAGTCCATACCATGCGATCGATAACTACCAATATATAACCTTCGAGCTCGTACATCTCAAAGAAGGGTGTTAAGCAAGAGAATAAATTCTCTGCCACCACAAACATATATTAATAGAAATCGATTTAATTACACATCATGAAATTCAATGGCAGACACACATCCATTTACAAGTCCGTTTTAGGTCTGAACGAAACCGGAGTCACCTTATTCCTCCCCCCGTATGTCCAATACGGAAGTGAAGTGCTCGCGTATCCGGACAATCAACAAGTACGTCCGGATAACTACCACTTTAACCCTTTATTGGTAGCTAGCCAATGCCAGGCATCAGTACTTATCTTTTCGATGTGAAGATCGCCGGTCTTCAATATCCGTCTTTAAGATCTTCAATTTAGATCGTCGTATGGCCATTTGAAATGGGATTTAACTCGGTCTTTTCAAATGATCCTCACATATATATAGTTTAAAATCATTTCATATCGTTAATGGCATTTAATAACGATTAATTGCTATTTTTATTTGTATGAAAATAGCCAATTTAATTTAACCACGCTTCAGGTCGATGGGCGGCCCTAGCGCTGTTTTTACCAAAATTTGTTTTACACATATCTTGCAATCTAACCGTTGGATTTTAATAAAATTCATATCGATGGAAAGATCTTCCCAAAGCGGTCCTAGCGGTTCCAGTTTTAGGAAAATCCGACGGTCGGATCTTACGGTATAATCATTTGAAGTTACGATTGCCGAAACGCGAACTACCGCGCGAGATTCGTTTAATTTTAATATATATATATATATATATATATAATTGTCTGGCGATTTCAAATACTTTCAATCAATCACATTCAAGCCAAATAAATTCTATATTCATGTTAGAGATTTTATATATGATTTTCATAATCCTACTAACATGATAAAAATGATGATTTGAAATAAATCGTGTTTTTATGACTAATTATTTTCAATGGAGATTAAATTACATCGAAAATATATTTTCCTAATGTTCACTCTTTATGTTGAAAACCAAACGACAATAAAAGCATGACTTTTAATCCTACTATTTTCATTTCATCCGACGATAAAATTGTGACATTTAAATCTATTCTTTTATTGTATATAAATGTCGATCAAATGCAGCCTTTGATCTTATTCTTTTTATTTCAACTAAAATGTCATTAAAATTGTGACATTTTAATCTACTCTATTCACTGTCTCTAAAGTGGAAATAAAAATGTAATTTTTATTTCTTTTCTTTTTTATTTCATTTAACATGACGATAAAAATGTAACTTTCAATTTTGTTCTTTTTATTGTCTCTAAAATGACAATAAAAATGTAAATTTCAATTCTGTTCTTTTTATTGTCTCTAAAATGACAATAAAAATATAACTTTTAATTCTACATTTTTTATTACATCTAAAATGTAGATAAAAATGTAACTTTTAAATTCTATTCTTTTTATTTCAACTAACATGTAAATAAAAATGTAAATTTTTACCTATGTTTTTATTTGTATCTAAAATGCAAACAAAAATGCAACTTTTAAATCAAAGTTTTTATTCACATCTAAAATGCAAATAAAAAATGTAACTTTTAAATCAATGTTTTTATTCGCATCTAAAATGCAAACAAAAATGTAACTTTTAAATCAATGTTTTCATTCACATCTAAAATGCAAATAAAAATGTAACTTTATAAATCAATGTTTTTATTTGCATCTAAAATGCAAATAAAAATGTAATTTTTTAAATCGATGTTTTTATTTGCATCTAAAATGCAAATAAAAATGTAACTTTTTAAATCAATGTTTTTATTTGCATCAAAAATGCAAATAAAAATGTAACTTTATTCTATGTTTTATTTGCAACTAAAAATGCAAATAAAAAGATGTAATCTTTTAATCTATGTTTTATTTGCAACTAAAATGCAAATAAAAAATGTAATCTTTATTCTATGTTTTATTTGCAACTAAAATGCAAATAAAAATGTAATCTTTTCAATCTATTCTTTGTTTACATCTAATATGTAAATAAAAATATAACTTTTTATTCTATTCTTTTATTTACATCTAATATGTAAATAAAAATATAACTTTCATTCTATTATTTTATTTACATCTAATATGTAAATAAAAATATAACTTTTTTCTCTATGTTTTTGTTTAGCTAAATTTTCTTTTTACCCAAATGTCCATTTTTGCTGCAAGTTTAATTACAACCACAAAAACAATATTTTATTTGATTGAAAACTCTAATTCAATCAAACAACAACAAAGGTGATGTTGTTATAAATCAACAAACAAAGTGATATATTTTATATTGAATTGAAAGTTCTAATTCAATTCAATAACATAAACAAAGTGATGTTTTTATTGAATTGACAATTCTAATTCAATTCAATAATATAAGCAAAATGATATTTTGATTGAATTGACCATTCTAATTCAATTCAATAATATAAGCAAAATGATATTTTTATTGAATTGACCTTTCTAATTCAATTCAATAATATAAACAAAATGATATTCCATTTTTGTTTAAAATACATGATTCACAAAATATTGACAAAAATGATTTATTTTAATTTAACCAACACATACAGATCTATAATTTAACTAACAAATCTATGTTTATACATCACAAACAAACAGATCAATCATCCAAAATTTCTCACATCGTAGAACTAATTCATTAACATACATACAACTATTTAACAGCGAGAAAAATAATTAAATTGATTAATTATTTAAAATCAGAAATCTCACAGTCATGTTATTCTGCTTTGTTCGGATCCGCAAATTTTGCCAAAATTCAACCAGCTCAGAATTGCTCCTTTTTAGTTTAGAGTCGTAGATCTCGTCTCTACGATCGCACAGGATCTAAAATCGTTAATTTTCGAATGCGTCTGGATTAGTTATGATTTAAATAAGATAGATAATAATTTTAAAATTAGATTATTAAAATAATATAAGTTTTGAACCTCTTCTTCTTCAATACAGTACAAGGCCGTAAGTTTTCAAGATAGGTTCCGATCTAGGGTTGGAAATTGCTTGCGGTTCGAGGCGCTGGAGGTCGATCGGAGTGTGCTACATCGAGGAAGTAGGCGGCGCACATCCAGGGGGACCCACGCGAGGCGGCTCGATGGCGTGGCTCGACCACAGCGGCGGTCGAGACGGGCCGAATTTGGTTGGCTCGTTCTCGGAGTACATGCGACGAGGAGGGGCAATCTTGGTATGGATGGAAAGATGGAGGGATTCTCTACAAATAACTCCAAAGGAGGGTGGAGTTTTACGGTATGAATTCAGAGGAATTATGGAAGGAAGAATCGAAGAGTTTAAGCCATTGTTTTTAAGGGGGCAGTGGCACTGTAGCTTAGGGTTAGGAGAAGACAAAGTAATTTTATAATATTTTAATGTAACTTTTACAAATAAATCAATAAATTCTAAATCAATCCAATTTCAATCCAACAGGAGTTGACCCTACCCAATAGCCCCGTTCCGGATCCAACGGGCTAGGTCTCGTCATCCCAAACGACTGTCTATGGCCTGAATTCTTTAATTTAATATTTAAATCCTTTAATAAATTAATTCGATCGTATATTTAAATTCACTGGGGCCACATATGGACTCAGATAATTCCAGAAAAATTATTTCTGGCTTTGTTTTAATGATACGGTCCTAACAAAATTAATTTCATCGAATTCCGAGACCGTTTGAAAAATGGCCATTTTCAAGTCGATCAGATTTAATTGAAATTGACAAAACACATTTTCTTTTGCCACGCTCACATATTAATTCCAAAAATTCTGGAAAATTTAACTTAGCAATAATTTAACATTCCAGATCTAACAAAAGTGGTTTCATTGAAAACGGAGGTCGTTTGAAAAATGGCCTTTTATACAGGCTATATATTATACTATAGCGACCATTCTGAATATTCAACTGGCCATAACTTTTGATTTCTGCTATGAAATTTTGATTTTTTAGATTCGTTGGAAATATATTTTCAAACAGATTTAGATATTTTTGGTTTCACTAAAATCCATTAGATTTTGAATCTAGTACATTCGGTCAAAGTACAAGATTGACTTTTTAAACTACCGTACTATTTCTGATTCCTTTTGAAATCAAAATAAATATATTTGCTCTTACTTTGATTAAAATAAATTTTTAATCGTTATTATTTAAAATAAACCATTTTAATTATTCAAAATTTACGGAAATAGCCGAAATAAAAATTTTAAATTGGTTCGAATTTTCCAGGTTGTTACATCAACATTCACTAACATGAAGCACAAATTAGAGATCACAAATCGTACAAATGTTGAACTTACATAAAGTTAGAGAGCATCATTACCCCTAAATCAAGGGATTAGCCACTCATATATGTTATCATATCAACACATGTAAGTTTCAACATTAGAAAATAAAGCAAAATGAAAGAAAAATTAAGTAGAACAAGAAGAGAACTAAACTAAGAACATAAAATAAATGAACATGAAAGTAAATCTAAGCTATGAACATGAACGTAAATCTAAGCTATGAACATTAAAGTAAAGAGTATAGAAATTAAATTGCATTAAAACAAATAAGTTACATAAAGAAAATGGCTAAGTAGCCATGGAAATACAAGAGAGCTTGTGCTCCTCTCAACTAAACTAAAGAAGGGGATCAAAGAGAAGAGAGTATTTACATACATAAAGGGGCATATATACATGTTTTAAACCCTAAAACCCTAATCACTTTTGTTGGGAACTCCCCAAAGTGCCCCTTTATGGAGCTTCTAATCCTCTCTTAGCCACTAATGAGTCATGTAGGATGCATGAGACTTTTAGTCTTATTCAATTAGTCTTTAATAAGAAGCTTAAGAGAAAGAGGGTAATTTATGAGGTGGGGTCCTCCATGATCATATCATGTATGAAAATTATTTCCTCCTCATTCGTTTGTATGCATGCATTTGTGCTCCAAATCTTCATGTGTATGCATTATTTGTGCTCCAAAATTCCTATAAGAGACAAATACAAAGAACAGGTAAATGCAATCACAAATTAAAACATGCACAAGTGACCATTTTACACCTTAAATGAGGATGAATGCATGACAATTTGAGAATTTTAAAATTTTGGTTTAAAACATGCAAAAATAGCCAATTATGTTATTTATTTAATTAAAATAAGAATAAATGTTTGAATATAAATGTGCATATTTACGTGCACATCACATTTCGATGGCATGTTTCATAAAAATTACAAAGGTAGATTAATTGTGTATTGTAGTTTGATGGCTTATTTTGTGTTAATTATTAGCGCAAATAAGTTATGCTTATGATAATTACAGAATTAATCTTACTTAGGTTATTTGAGAGATCTTTGTGCTATTTTATGTTGAATAATGTTGAAAGAGAGAAAAGTGAAGTTGCCCCTAAATTGGTTTTAATCTCATTGTTTTAACCTACACTTTAGTTTACTTTTTTTAGTGTTTAATTACAATCCAAATTTTGGTTTAATTTGACTGAAAAAAATTGAAATTACTTCTTTCCCTGCAGTTCGACTCGTATTCGGCGCGTACTAACAATTGTACGCCGTGCGCTTGCGGTTTATTATTAAAATATTTTGTTGACGGTTTTCTAATTCGATAGAAAATCCATTTGCAAACATGGAATAGTGTGGAAAACTCTAGAATATTCTGGAGATGTATGGAACCTTCTGGAACCTTATGGAAGAGTATAGAAGGATGCATAAGGGAATGAAAGACTGTAGAGATTCCCAGAGAGTATGGAGCATTCTAGAGAATCGATCTCCATCCTTGGATGCAACTAATCTCCACCATTCATCATGGAGGTTGAGTAGTATAAATAGGAGAAGGAGGTTCATTACTATACATCCAAGAAAGAATCGACTTCTTAGAGTCAGAAAAACTTGAGAGTTAGCGAGCCTCTTTGAGTAAAAAGAGAGATAGCCTAGGAAGTATCTATCCTTAAACTTGAGTCGAGCATGAGTTACTTCTGTAATCATATTCTTGTAATCCTACTATTCTTTCGTATAGTGGTAGTATCTATATATTGGAGAATTATAAACTATTGTGCTTCCATTGTTAATTTTAATCATAAAGTGTTTATCTTAACTTCATGAAGCGGGAAAAACCGAGATTTCCCAATAGTGGTATCAGAGCCAGGTTCATCCATAGCCGTATTCAAGCTCGTGTAAGTTCAAAATGAAGGATAATGTCGCTCATGATGGAAACATGTTCAAGCTCATAGCCAACAACTACTCCTATTCTAAGCCGATGATGGAGGACCACTTGTATTGCAAGGATTTGCATAAGCCCATCATCTACAATGATAAGGTGGAAGGAAAGAGTGATGCTCACTGGGAACTGTTGAACCAAAAGGCTATTGCTATGATCCGTAAGTACATTGACAAAACTCTTTTCGAGCATGTTTCTACTTATACAAATGCCTATGAATTATGGACAAGCTTGAGTCCATGATTCAAAAGAAAACGTCTCGTAACAAGGCCAATTTAGTTCGACGGTTGGTGAAGCTGGAGTATAAAGATGGTCAGGGTATGATTGAGCACTTGAATAATTTCAAAGGCCTCATAAATCAACTAACAAAAATTGATATGAAGATTTATGATAAGTTACAAGCACTTCTACTCCTTAGTTCCTTACTAGAAATTTGGGACACACTCGTAATTACACTTAGTAAATCAGCTCCGGAAGGAAAGTTAACTATGGATCTGGAGATGTATGGAACCTTCTGGAACCTTACGGAAGAGTATAGAAGGATGCATAAGGGAATGAAAGACTGTAGAGATTCCCAGAGAGTATGGAGCATTCTAGAGAATCGATCTCCATCCTTGGATGCAACTAATCTCCACCATTCATCATGGAGGTTGAGTAGTATAAATAGGAGAACGAGGTTCATTACTGTCCATCCAAGAAAGAATCCACTTCTTAGAGTGAGAAAAAATTGAGAGTTAGCGAGCCTCTTTGAGTAAAAAGAGAGATAGCCTAGGAAGTATATATCCTTAAACTTGAGTCAAGGGTGAGTTACTTCTGTAATCATATTCTTGTAATCCCACTATTCTTTCGTATAGTGGTAGAATCTCTATATTGGTGAATCATAAACTCTTGTGCTTCCATTGCTAATTTTAATCATAAAGTGCCTATCTTAACTTCATGAAGCGGGAAAGACCGAGATTTCCCAATAGTGGTATCGGAGCCAGGTTCATCCATAGCCGTAATCAAGCTCATGTAAGTTCAAGATGAAGGATAATGTCGCTCATGATGGAGACATGTTCAAGCTCACAGCCAACAACTACTCCTATTCGAAGCCGATGATGGGGGGCCACTTGTATTGCAAGGATTTGCATGAGCCCATCATCTACAATGATAAGGTGGAAGGAAAGAGTGATGCTCAGTGGGAACTGTTGAACCAAAAGGCTATTGATATGATCCATAAGTACATTGACAAAACTCTTTTTGGGCATATTTCTACTTACACAAATGCTTATGAATTATGGATAAGCTTGAGTCCATGATTCAAAAGAAAACGTCTTGTAACAAGGCCAATTTAGTTCGACGGTTGGTGAAGCTGGAGTATAAGGATGGTCAAGGTATGATTGAGCACTTGAATAATTTCAAAGGCCTCATAAATCAACTAACAAAAATTGATATGAAGATTGATGATGAGTTACAAGCACTTCTACTCCTTAGTTCCTTACTAGAAATTTGGGACACACTCGTACTTACACTCAGTAAATCAGTCCCGGAAGGAAAGTTAACTATGGATACCGTCAATGACAGTCTTCTTGGTGAAGAAGCAAGGAAAATGGAACGAGGTGAGTCTATCCATCCCGAAGCTAATGTTGTTGAGAATTAGGGTTGGAATGAAACTCGTGGACGTAGTAAGAGCCGAAATCCATATCAATCTCGAGGTAAATCCAAGTCACGCTCGATGATTGCATGCTATTACTATGGAAGGATGTGTCACAAGAAATGGAATGTTGATCCTTCAAAAGTGACCAAAAGGCCGGTAATGTTAAGCCAGACCAAATAAGCCCAACGAAGAAGCAAGAAGAAAAGAGTACTACTGCTATAGTATTAAATGAAGATCTACTATATCTCGTTGGTGAAAGTAACAATCTAAACATTGCTTGTGATGAGAGTTCTTGGATTGTTGATTCTGGTGCTTCCTTCCATGTTACTCCACATGAAAACTTCTTCTCATCCTACCAAAGAGGTGACTTTATCATGGTGCAAATGGGAAATCAAGATAGAAGAAACATTGTTGGAATATGAGACATCATTCTGACAATAAGCACTGGGTGCAAGTTTGTTTTGAAAGATGTGAGGCATGTCCTAGCCATGCGTCTCAATCATATCTCCGTTATAAGCTAGATGATGATGATCTGATGAATTACTTTGGTAAAGGGAAGTAGAAGCTCACCAAAGGAAGTTTAATAATGGCTCGAGGACAGAAGGTAGGATCATTGCACGTAATGCAAGCTAAGCTCTACAAAGGAGAGGTAAACATCTCTACTAATGATATGGGCACATGGCATAAAAGACTTGGGCACATTAGTGAGAAAGGTCTTCACATACTTTCTCGGAAACAACTCCTCCCTGGTGTGAAAGGTAAACCACTTCATCCTTGTGCTCATTATTTAGCTGGAAAAAAACACAGAGTTGCTTTCCAAAGATGTTCTCTGCTCACAAGGAGAAAGAATATTCTAGACCTCATGAACACTGACACATTGTAACGACCAGCCTTATCGATGACTTCAAGTCGGTAATTAAACCAACTTAAACTGCTCGAAACGACAAATCGTTATTGCTTATGAGGTTTAACAGAGCCAATACATAGAATCACAGAACATAATAACATGCAGCAGAATAATTCTTACAAAAATATCAAAGTTTTATAATGTTTTTACACAATGTAAAATACATAGCTTTTACATAATATAAATGTTACAACAAATTTTTCAAAACTATGTGTGTGTATTCACATGTCTTAAACTTCGCTAGCTGAAATCTTTAGATCTGCAACACTCAGGTCTAAACCGAGCATTTCATGCAAAACACAAAACACTTGAGTCAGGATTAACTTTATTCAAGTAAGACAACTTCAATAAAATACTAAAATATAATTGTTAATCCTAACTTACATGTAGTTTGCAAACCTAAGATATAAGCCACTATTCATGGTCAAAATGTAAAGTGCAGCATGCTTTTGAGGTTTAGAACAAGCATAGTGCATATTAACATAACTCAGATTTACAAAACCATGGTATAAGACAAAATATAACAATTGGGCATGCACATTACTTTGGATGAGTTAGGAAAACTTATGGGGACGCAATCACACATAACAAGTGATTTCAGGTTCCAACATAAATAAAGAAAGGCATTTGTTTGATTTTAATGAGAAGCAACGCACACATGAAGTGGAAATAAATTGACACAATTCCCATTTTTCCTAGCAACATGCAAGAAGATAAGGACTTTTCATTGTTTCAAAATTGCACAGGACTATATGTTTTGAAACAACAAGACGCAACAAAACCAAATATTAACATATAGTATGTACACATGGTATTGAAATGTCCTTTTTTATACATACACGATATTTTAGCAAATTGAAACCACGCATGGTATGTACATCAACACAACTACTTTTTCCCTTTTAAAATATAAATCAAAACCCATTGTTTCATTCTCCGGAGAAGTTGGCAAAATAAGAAGCTTACGCCTAAATATGTTGGATTTTTTTCCATCACCAACATACATATATGTTTATATAATTTATCTTCTCTTTTTTTTCTTTTTTCTTTTTTTGTAGGGAAGAGAGATTCAAAACACAACTAGGCATTTAAATGTAACAACATTCGGGGACAGCAATGAAATGCAAAACCGAGGCGCCAACATTTCAATAAAGCATCAAATTCACAGCCAAACATTCTTAAAAGTAAAACAACAACCAACAAATACTATTATACTAGATTTCCTATTTACGTTGTAACACTTGAAATAAGTTAAATCGTGAGCTAGAACTCACCTTAAATCAGCAGCGATAACGGGGCAGATGAAGATTCAAGGGACGTAAGGGGTAGGTGCGACGATCTGGAGCAAGCGGAGGCGGCTGTTGTGGTTGATTTGGGTTTGGGAAGAGGAACAACGATCGCTTTTTAATTTGCAGTGGAAGGAAGGAGTCTTTTTTATGCCATTTTTTTGTTATAAAGCCTAGATCTGGATCGAAAAAAAAGAGCAAAAAAGAAATGGGAAAGGAGAGAGACGGGTTTGTAAAGAATACGAGTATGCTAATATATAAAGTAAGAATGGCACACTGACTGATATTTTGAAATCGAACGTTGCATTACTGCCCAATATAGTTTCCTTTTATTTTCTATTGAGATGCTTAATTCACCGCTTCCCAATTCAATGTAATAAATTATATATTGCATGTGTGCAAAGATAAAGTAATAAATTATGATCAGACCTTTACTCTTTCCACTATTACCTTGAATATGATTATTAATTTGAACTTATTGTTATTCCCATAAGTATACAATTTAATACAAAAGTTATTATAACCAGTCCCCATTCATCCCATATACATTTTCATTTCAAATTTCTAAGTTTGTACATATGTATAAATATTATATTTATCAACTTGTATTTATTTCATGTATTTTTAGAAAATGTGCCTTCTTCCTTATATATGAAAATGACGGCGACTTAAAATGAAGGGAAAAGGGAGAGAAATATGGAAATGCATAGGAATAGGAAAGGAAGAAGTATGGGAAGGAAAATAATTAAAGAACATGCATGCATGAATGAATGAAATGCATGCAACATTTAAATTATTTTTTATGTGCATGCATGGATCAGTGTAAGCGAGCTTCAGGGAAAGAAATAAAGTGCCATGCATTAATGAAATTCATGGATGGCAACATGTTTAAATATATATTTTAATTTTCCTTTTACATTCAAGGCATATACATTAGTGAATGGATGAAACATGCATGAGAAAGTAATGGCAGGTGGAAGTTTGAATGGAACGATACATGAAATGGGAGATAAAAGATAATTAGGATATAAATCAAATAAATGAGGGACCAACAATTAATATCTTTAACTGTTATATACAAATTTAAACTCATTTGTATTTTATATTTCTTTTCATATAAACATAAATATATGTTTCTCTTTCTAAAACCATTGATTACATTTTTTTTATTACTAAAGAATTCCATTTCTATAGTAAATTCTAAATTAGATTACAATTACCAGGAATAAATAAAAGGTTGTATTCTAATTATACTAATTCAAATATATTTTTTAAAATTATGATATAAAAATGGTAGGCACGAATTTACAACTAAATAAACATTTCATTATTACTGCAAATAACATTGCCAAATACATTTCTGTATTACTGAAATTTATCGTGATATATGTTACACTTATTGCCCTAATTCAAAATATGTCATTAATAGGATTCCATGCATTTATTTATTTCAAAAAAAAAAAAATCTTTAGTTGATTTCGCTAAAATAAGCAACAATTATGGAATTGGTGCGTTGATTATATAATTATTTATTTCATTTCAAAATTCAAGGAAACTATTCACATTTGAAAATTTATTGATTAATGAACGTTTCAATTTGAATAGATGAGTAAAGTATTAAAGACAATAGCCAAAGATATATACATGTATGTTGCTAGAATTTATTTCACTAAGAATCTACACATTATTATCAAATCAAATGTAACTTATATATCGTTGACACTCAGCTTCATGATAATTCCTTATTAAAAATCATATTGAACCATATATTATTATCATATATTATTTTAAAACCTTATTAAATTCAATAATTTAAATGGCCAAAAAAATTAATTTGCACGAGAATGACAATTACCAAATATTTAGTGCCAAATAATAAGTGTCCTCACAAATTAATTTCACCTATTCAAATTCAAAGGGATAACATTAAGGAAGATATAGATTGGTTTCACACAAGTATGCATATATCAAACATCGTTCTTTTTTGTTCATTTTTACACTTACAAACGCGAATACCGGACAAACAAAATTAAATTTTAACAAACTGAAAAATGATGAATGCTCAGAACTCAGTATTAATTCATAAAAAAAAGATGAATTCAAAATTTGATTACTTTTAGATTTTTACAAGATTCAAATTTAACCAAATTTGACGCAAAATAGACATTTTCAGAAAATTTAATATTTCAGTATATTTTGAACGTCAATATATTCATTAATTCAAATATAATATTTAAAATTTATTTTATAAACCTAAATCAATTTAATTTACACATTTTTGAATCACTTAAATAGTTACATTTGTATTAGACAATTGTTCAATTTAATTGTTCAGCTTTACATATAATTGTTCATCTACCAAATAAATTCATTTATTTCATTCAATTCCAAATAAAATGGAGCTTTTAAATATTAAAATTTAAAATTCAATCAAAACATTAATTTTTAACTTATTTAAAAATTCAAGTTATTACAATCTCTCGTACTCAAATCTTTTCGTCCTTGAAAAGGAAATGTTGTCAAAATCATACTTACGTATATAAAAAATATATACATATTTTAATAAGTTTGGAACAAATTAACTTATGGGATTAAATTCAAAAAATTTTCCATACATTATTAATTAAATTCATTTGTTATAAATCTATTTATTAAATTCACAATCATTATTTCAAACACTTTTACTAAAGTTCAAGTTTTCTTGTTGTCACAACTTAAATTATTTATAACAAACTTAAATTTTGAAAATATGATTCTCGTTTTTGAAATAACTTTTGAAATCAAAAATAATTATTTTTCTAAAAATCCAAAGCTGTTGTATTTCTCCATACATTTAAAACTTTTCTTTCTTAGTTTATTATGTTGAAGTTATATAAATTTAACTGCATGTTATTAATTTGTTATTTTAATGTTTGAAAATACTTGATAACTCGAAGTTTAACAAGTTTATTGTCGTTCTTACAGACGTTAGGCATACGTTCGCTAGGCGCATGACTAAAATCTGTAAGTACTAAATATACTAGTTTCAACTCCTAGTGAAAATACTTAAAAAATTTAAAATAGAAAGGAAAATACGTTCCCTCATGGGTCGCGATTAAGATACTATCCCAGTAGAATTGCTTGTAAGCATAGGTATCACACCCTTTGAATTTCGCTATGGTAGTTTCCATAAATCGCAGTTACATGGCGGTTACGCCACTATTCTAGTGGAATCGCTTGTAACTATAGGCATCACGCCTCATCGAGTTTCGCTACGACGTCTAGACCGCAATTACGTGACAGTTACGTCACTATCCCAATGGAATCGCTTGTATATGTAGGCATTGCACCCCTCGAATTACGCGAGAACAAATAAGTAATAATAATCAACGTGATCTCACCGAGTGAGATTCCAATATCAACGATACTCCAATCAATGGAGCACAACGTAGCTAAGATTTTCAACTTTCAATTTTCAATGGAAGGCACTTCTTATATCTTCATTTGGAAAAAACATACATATTAAATATATATAGTACCTCATTTCACGTTTCTCATATATCGCACTTACATAAGTATCAATTTACATAACATTTTCTTTTCAAATCACGTTTTTCCAACATATCATTCTCATATAAATTCTATTATATAAGACAATTATTTCAATTAATTATCTTTCAAATCAACGGTTTTCTAATTAATCTCATATTTATATAAGTCATATAATTTTCAAACATTTAAATCACAATATTCATATGTCGATAAATCTTTAAAAATTTAATTTCAATATCAATTTACTTTTGATTTCATAATTGATTTGAGTATTTAATATCGTTTCAAGTCTAGTTCATATTAACAATCAATTCATTTTTAAAATCTTACGATTTGGGTTACATATCACAAATATCATTATTCAATTGAATATTTACATTCAATCATTTCTTATCATGATATCTCTTCACGATGTATAATTACGCTATCCTATAATACACATGATTATCATTCGACTGAACTCGAGAATCAATTCCAGATTTTCTTTCAATCATTCAAAATATACATACATATATTTGCATACCAAATCATGCTTCATAAATCAAGCTTTGTTTAACCAAGTTAAACAAGTAGAAAAGCTATTAAAGTGGTATCCCCTAATTTGAGACTCGAGAATAAATTCCAATGAAGTAAAATTATCATTGAAAAAAATTTCTTGCGACAAAAGTGGGTTCTCCATTCATATATTTTCTTTTTTGAAAACATTTTAGAAAAATAGATCAAACATTTTTATTCGAACATACTTATATATACTACTAGTCTTTTTCTTCAAAACATTAGAAACCAATTTCACAAATTTTGGGAATCAAATTCTCAAATTTTAGTCAAACGATCTCCTTAGTTTTAACTAAATCAATATGTCATTTTTTTAAGATATACATTTCATGTTTCATCAATGGTTTAACATTTGTAACTTATTAATTCGAATATCAGTTATCACCCATTAGTATATCATAAATAGACTACAATAAAGACAAGCATAGATTTACCTCCACGAATATATTCTTCGAAAATTCATAACTTTCGTTGTATTTAAAATTAATGTTTTCTATATGAAATTTATATAATAAAATTCATGTGTTGGAATTCAAAAACAATCCTTTTTCAAAACCATTAAGAGATTTCAAAATACTTAATTCAATTTCAGGTTTGTAAATCATACACATACTATATTCTAAACAATTTACAAAACATAACTTGATTCAATACACTATACTTATATTTCCAAATAATTATCAAAACATAACCTTGCTTATGAAGGCTTATTTAGATTCCCATTCAGTTCAAATGATATTTTATTTGATACGCAAATTCTTTTAGGTCTGATTTACTTCCAAAAGTTTGTTTGGTTTCAATTTTTTTTATATGCTCAAATTTATTTCAAATTATTTCTCATTATAGGTTTTCAAAATACTTTATATTCCAAATTTACTTATATTCCGAATATTGTATGTTTCAAGTCAATCTATACTTCTGAACAAACTTTATTTCCAAATCAATTTATACTTCTAAATACATTATAATTTCAAATTGATATACACTTCAAAAGTACTTTATAAATTCAATTCCAAAATATATTTTTCAAATTAATTTATACTAAAAAAATAGATAAAATTTTAAAATACATTGTCCCCAGATATTCTGGTGATAATTCTTGTAAAACCCCATAAGTTAGCTTTCTATAAACCAAAGCTCTGATACCGACTGTAACGACCTGCCTTTTAGATCTCTTCAAGTCAGTAATTAAATCAACTTTTATCACTCGAAACGAGAAACTGTTATTGCTTATGAGGTTTAATAGAACCAATACACAGAATCATTGAACATAATAACATGCAGCGGAATATTTTTTTTACACAAATATTAGAGTTTTACAATATTTTTACATAACGAAAAATACATAGCTTTTACATATGATAAATATTACAACAAATTTGTCAAATCTATGCACATGCGTCTTCACATGTCTCAAACTTCGCTAGCTGAAATCTTTATATCTGCAACACTTGGGTCTGACCTAAGCAATTCATGCAAAACACAAAACACTCAAGTTAGGATTAACTTTTTTCAAGTAAGACAACTTCAATAAAAAGCTAAAATATAATAGTTAATCCTAACTTATATGCAGTTTCCAAATTTAAGATATAAGCCACTATTCATGGTCAAAATGTAAAGTGCAGCATGCTTTTGAGGTTTAGAACAAGTAGGGTGCATACTAACATAACTCATATTTACAAAACCATGGTATAAGACAAAATATAACAACTGGGCATGCACATTACTTTGGATAATTTAGGCAAACATATGGGGATGCAATCACACATAACAAGTGATTTCATGTTCCAAAATAAATAAATAAAGGCATATGTTTGATTTTATTGAGAAGCAGCACACACATGAAGTAGAAATAAATTGACACAATTCCCATTTTTCCTAGCCACATGCAAGAAGATAAGGGCTTTTCATTGTTTCAAAGTTACACGGGACTATATAGTTTTTGATACAACAAGGTGAAATAAAATCAAATATTAACATGTAGCACATACACATGGTATTTAAATGTCCCTTTTTTTATATATACACACAGTATTTTAGCAAATTGAAACCACACATGGTATGTACATGTAAAGATCCGTAACTTCCCCGGTAAGGAAAGCTCGGATAGTTCGAGAACAACACACAAAAGGACGCAGACAGAAGAACATTTCATTGTATATCACAACAATTCCATCAGAATACAAGAATATACAGAGTATAAAAAAATATTATACAATAGAAAATATCAGAGATTACAATAAATTACATCGCAACGGAAATAATACAAAACACAACTAGAAGGAGATATATGGATACAAAGCTTTCCGAATATCGTTCCAGCTGTAAATCAGGATCCTGTGAATATAAATCTGCAAAACCAAAAGTACTAGCTGCCCATGTCAAAATAAGGGCACCCAGAGTTTAGGTTAAAACAATAAACTCCAGGTCAGTCATGGGACTTGTGTGAGAACAAAAACAGTTATTAATCTTTATTTTAAAGTTAGGTAAATCAAGGGACCACACCGATAACACGGAACGGGTTTCCTCCCAAGAATACCAATGCATATAACAACAGCGCAATGCTAAATAAAGAAAAATGAAACTATTATAAGACCCAGGTCCTATCACACAATGCAATGCAAGCCGGGGGATAGGGTTTTCCCTTATAATAGCCAAAGAATGCTTGATACGTTTAAAACAGATTCATTTGATACTATTATAAGTGCATAGTGTATAAAACAACTTCAAATCATAAGTATCAATCATAGGCGGCATGGGTACCATATATCATGTCGCCAATACTAGGCTCTACAAATAAAACCGCAAAGTCAACGTATTTGGAAATTGGATTTCCATCTGTGAACCGAGGCAAGGGATCGTCCTCAACCGATTCGAGACAATCTAGCCTACCATGTCTCAGGGACAGAACGCATCGACCCTTGGAGCGATAGGGTCGGTCCACCAATGTGGATTAGACGAAATCCTGAACACTACGTCTCCCCGCCCTATGGGGCGCAAATGAGCCAACGAATGACTCCATCGGTTTCACATAGTCACCGATATATCCGAGGCGCCTCGCAACAGCAACAACCACATAAGTCAAACTCGTCAGGGCGTGTAAAACCACTGAAGCCACTTCTAGCTAGAAAGAAACGCATGTCCTCCCTGAGGTCCTCTCCCGTTTTTGGTTCACAACCGAAGTGTGAGGCTCGCGAATCAACGCTACACAAAGCTACGCCACAAAGGCGTGCTTTAATCGTCAACCACAAAACTCTGCTTTTCAACAGAAGTCTTGCTCACATTGCCACTTTGGCATGCCACACAGGCAATTCACTCCATGCATTTGATATCCATCAATATATAACCCCTGAGCTCGTACATCTCAGAGAAGGGCGTTAAGCAAGAGAATAAATTCTCCTCCGCCAAACAGATATATATTTAATAGAAATCAATCACGCAGACTAAAATCCAATGTCAGACACACAGTCCATCTACAAGTTCGTTCTGGGTCTGAACGAAACCGGAGGCACCTAGTACCCCGCATATCCATCGATCTCCAAGTACGTCTGGACGATCACCAACTGATTCCCTCCTCTTGGGTGTACGGCCCAATCAAGATCATCAGTAATTATCCAAACGACGTGAAGACCTCCGGTCTTCGACCACCGTCTTCATCTTCGACTTATCGTTGTATCAGTTATTCAGAATGGGATAAACCCGGTCTTTCCGAATAACTCGCGTATATAATAAACAAGTGTTACACAAACACAACATACGCCTCATTCCTATTCATCAGTCACTAACCGTAAATTAACAAGAGAATATCTCACCAAATATTAACCCCGAAGGCTGAAACCAACATCAGATCAATACCCAGGAAACCGTTCTACTTAGCTAACCTACAGTTAGTTTCTAAATTTCACATTCTCAGGGAAAGGTTCCCATTAATTTTATCAAAGATAAATTCTTTTAAATTTATTCTTTAATCTTCCTTTGAATATCACTTCAAAATAGTCGGGATTAACGAACCTTACCGAAGTAATCATTTGTTTTAATTTTCCCAATCCCAACCTATTCATCCCATGAAGTAAAACTGGTAGTACTTCATATCTAACACCCCGGTGTTATCGGTAAATTTAATTACCATTTCACGTTCAAATCTAATTAAAGATTTAACTATCGCCTAGAGCAAAACTGGTGATACTCCATTCTCGATCTTTTCAATCTAATTAAAGATTCATTAAAACTCCACTTAGTTTTAATCTTTAACTGGGTTAAAGAATCAGTGTCATTTAAAACACGGTTCACGATAAACCCAAAATCACATTCCATTTCAATCAATCCCTAACCGTAAATTAGCAAGTGAGCAATTCCCTAAGTATTAACCCCGAAGGCCGAAACCAACATCAGATCAATACCCCAGAAACCATTCAACTTAACTAACCTCCAGTTAGTTTCTGATTTTCTTAACTCCCTTTTGGGTCTAAGAACAGTATTTTTGAAGATACCGTTCACGACAACCCAAAATCACATTCCATTAATTATCGGGTTAAAGAACAAGTGTTATTTAAAACACTGTTCACAATAAACCCAAAATCAATTCCAATTCAATTCCAATTAAATATTATTTAATTGGTACACTTCATTAAATCTATATAAAAAGATTTAATCTTTTTCTCAACTGGGCTTAAGTACGGTGTTAATGAAGACACCATTCACGACAAACCCAAATCACATTTGATATTAAATACAAGGCTCTGAATAGAAAATGTATCGGGTTATATTCAATATCAAATTCTACGACCTACAGATATCGTATTGGAAATAACGATATATATATATCTTTCAAATTTCCAGAACAATATCTGTATAATCACTAAATCCAACATCGAACAATTCCGAAGATGATTTCGATTCGAATCCATTCCAATTCAATTATTGGAAATCCTGGTTATTTTCAAAACCATTTCAAATCCAATTTATTTATTTTAAAAATAAATAGAATTATAATTCTAGTTCAAAACTAGTTCATTTCGATAAAAATCTATTTTTATCTTTTCGAATATGGAGTTTTTCATCCCAATTCTTCCCAAATCATTTCTTATGATTTTACACAAATTATCACTATTTTTATTAATTTTATCAAGGCCTGCACAGTCGATTTCCATCAACGGCCATCGAACTGCACTTACAACGACCTTTTCCAAATTTGATTTGGACATAATTACAAATCCAACCGTTATATTTCAAATTTCTAATATTCGTTAAAAAGCTCTTTTCGATACGAACCCAACGGTTCTGGTTTTAGGAGAATCCGACGGTCGGATCTCCCGCAATATCCATTCGAAGTCAATGGTCGTAATTCATGAACTACCGCAGCGCGGCGCGTTCTATTCAGGCCATTATATTATATATATATATAATATACTTCGTCGATTTCCTTTTAAAACGTATTTTATAAATCGTTTTAAATTCGTTTTCAAAACAATTTCAACTTCATTTCTAATTAAATCAAAATTGAATTTTTCCTTATAAATTCATTTTAAATTCATTTCAAATTGTTTTCTAATTCAATTTCAGTTCGTTTTCAATTCAATTCAATTTCAATACGAATTCATTTCTATTCAATTTCAATTTGAATTCAATTCTATTCAATTTCAATACTTTTCAAAATATCAGATTTTGAAATCACTTTCGATATTCATTATAAAATGAATAAAATCGATATAAATATCGTTCACGTCAAAATGGCGTCAATCTAATCAACACGGCTTCATATATCCTATTTTCAAATATTCTATTTCAAATATTTCTTTTTCAAATATTTCTATTCAAATATTTCTTTTTCAAAACTGGAATGAGGCCCAATAAATTACCATATAATGTTGATTATATGGATTTTCTACAACACATGTATACAATAACAACGATGAATAATCAACCATCATCCAAAGTGCATTCTACACTATAAGCATCAAATATAAATATTTAACGCTCATAACAGTCTGTCCATCAATCGATCGACATACAGCTAATTATTGGGACTAGTGTATGTCATATATCATCCCAATACCCGTGTGGGGTTTTCAAACAATCAAACACAGATTTTATTTGTGCAGTTGGGCGATGTGTAAAATTTATCGTCCTAATCAGTATCAGTCAAATCAGTGTAAATAAACAAATCGTCCGATTTGTTTATAAATATTTATTTCATTTCATATGTACGTTAAAAATCCTATTTTTAACTATAAAATATTTTTAACAATATAAATATTTTATTTCATTTCACATCACATTACACAATCAACTACACATCAAAATCAAACAAACAAGCCGTCCATGGTCTGTGGACGACGGGTGTCGGGTGCTACTAAACACCGTCTGCATCCTAGTATATATTTTAACTAGAAAATTTAATTAAAAGTGAGAAGTTCTCACAGACTAGCTAATCCAAATGCCACGAATCTTCTTATGCAGAAATCTTCGCCATTTTTACCTTTCGTCCATTCCACTGTCCATAGCCACTATATATATAAAAATCACATTTTTATATTGTTGCCACGTATATAAAAATCACATTTTTATGACCATGCTATATGAATAAAAATTCTATTTTTACACCGCTACTATATAGATAAAAATTCTATTTTTACGTTGACACTAATATAATAAAAATTATATTTTTATTACTCTTCATGAATAAAAATCATATTTTTACTATTCCTATGATATAAAGATCGAATTTTTATTATCTATATAATATAAAAAACATATTTTTATTCTCTCTACTATATAAAAATTATATTTTTTATTATCTACATAAATAAATATCATATTTTTATTCTTCCTAAAAATCTAATGGTTCATGAATTAAAATTCGTATCTTTCCTTAATTAAAATCGAATCTTTCACATAATAAAAATCTAATTTTTAACATCAAAGAAATTCGGTTTTTCACATCAAAGAAATTCGTATTTAACATCAACGAAATTCATTAAAATCAGGAAAATAAATACCTACATTTTTGTTTGAAGAAAGGGGGTGTTGTTCTCGTTCGGACATGAAGAGGAGGCGGCGATGGGTGGCGCGTCGGCATCGTTGGGTGGGGGGGCGACGGTCTCGTGGATTCAGAAGGGGAGACAGAGTGTTGTCTGAGAGGAGGGGGTTTGGGCGGTGCTTCCTTGGCCTTTGGTGGCGGCGAAAGGAGGAGGTCGAGGTGAAGGTGGGTCCGGCGACATCGAGGTGGGCCCAGGCGAGGGGGTAGCGTAGCTAGGGTTGGGTATTAGGGTCTGTCGTGCTTCAGAAGGGGGGGAGGAAAACGAGGAGAGGGCGGTGGCCTGGAGGATGTGCTCTGGCGTCGATTGGAGGGTGGCGCGGCGTGGCAAGGGGCGCGAAGGAGGTAATCGCGATCGTGGATGAGGAGGGAGGCGGTTTTCCGGTTTTTGACTTGGGGGTTTGGTTTGACTGAGGAAAATTAAATGGGGGGAGGGGTTAATGAGATTATATATATAATATTTATTATTAATTTATTCTTAAAATTAGGGTTTTACCTTCGAACTCCAAATCAACCCCAACAACTGTCGCCCCTAACTAATTACCCACATTCCGAACACAATGGGATATGCCACGTAGGCCAATTCACTTGTTTCGACTAGTTTCCTTTGAATTTAAAATATAATTCTTTATATATTCAATTTGAACGTGCATTTCAATTTACCAGGGTCACGTACTAACTCGAAAAATCCCGGAAAAATATTTTCTGGTTCCGTATTGACGATACGGTCCTAACAAAAAATAGTTTCATCAAATTCTGAGACCGTTTGAAAAATGGCCAATTTCCAGTCGATTAAAATCTACCGAAACTGGTCAAACGCGTTTTCCTTTGCTACGATCACATATTGATTCGAAAAATTATGAAATTTGAAACCTAGCAATAACTTGACATACCGGATCCAACAGAAGTGGTTTCGTCGAAATCCGAGGTCATTTGCAAAATGGTCATTTTCAAGGGCCGAAATTCCATAGCGACTATTCTGAATTTTTCAACTGGACTTATCTTTTGATTCCCGCTATGAAATTTCGATTCTTCGGATTCGTTGGAAAGATATTCTCAAACAGATTCTAATATTTTTGGTTTCACTAAAATCCGGTTTATTTTGCACCCGGTACATTCATTTGAAGTTTGAAATCGAATTATCGAACTACCGCTCCATTTTCAATTCCTTTTATATATAAATAAACATTTATATTCTAACGACGATCTATATAAATATATTCATTCGATTTCTATTCAAAATAAATTTCTCGTCGATATTATTTAAAATAATTCATTTTAAATGATCAAAATTCACTAAAATTGCCAAAATAAAAAATTTAAATTGGCTCGGATTTCCGGGTTATTACAGTACAACAACACAACTATTTTTTCCCTTTTAAAATATAAACCCAAACCCATTGTTTCATTCTCCAGAGAAGTTGACAAAATAAGAAGCCTACGCCTAAACATGTTGGGTCTTGTTTCCATCACCTACATATACATTTATATAATCTATCTTCTCTTTTCTTTTTCCTTTTTTGTTTTAGGGGAAGAGAGATTTAAAACAAAACTTGGTATTTAAATGTAACAACATTCGGGGACAACAATGAAATGAAAAACTGAGGCGCCAACATTTCAACAAAGCAGCAAATTCACAGCCAAACAATCTTTAAAGTAAAATAACAACCAACAAATACTATTATACTAGATTTTCTATTGACATTATAACACTTTAAATAAATTAAATCATGAGCTAGAACTTACCTTAGAACAGCAATAACGGGGCAAATAAAGATTCATGGGACGACAAGGGGCAGGTACGACGATCTGGAGCAAGCGGAGGCGGCTGTTGTGCTTGATTTGGGTTTAGGAAGAGGAACAAAAATCGATTTTTAATTTGCGGTGGAAGGAAGACGTCTTTTTTATGCCAATGTTTTGTCATAAAGCCTAGATCTGGAGCGAAAAGAAAAAAATAGCAGAAAAGAAATGGGAAAAGAGGGAGATGGGTTTGAAAAGAATACAAGTATGTTAATATATAAAGTAAGAATTGCACACGTGACTGATATTTTGAAATCGAGCGTTGCATTACTACCCAATATAGTTTCCTTTTATTTTCGATTGAGATGCCTAATTCACCGCTTCCCAATTCAATATAATAAATTATATATACTGCACGTGTGCAAATATAAAGTAATAAATTATGATCAGACCTTTACTCTTTCCACTATTAACGTGAATATGATTATTAATTTGAACTCATTATTGTTCCCATAAGTATAAAATTTAATACAAAATTTATTATAACTGGTCCCCATTCATTCCATATACATTTTCGTTTCAAATTTCAGAGTTTGCACATATGTATAAATATTATATTTATCAACTTGTATTTATTTTATTTATTTTTAGAAAATGTGCCTTCTTCCTTATATATGAAAATGACGGAGACTTAAAATGAAGGGAAAAGGGAGAGAAATATGGAAATGCATAAGAATAGGAAAGGAGGAAGTATGGGAAGGAAAATAATTAAAGAACATGCATGAATGAATGAAACGCATGCAACATTTATATTATTTTTTATGTGCATGCATGGATCAGTGGAAGCAAGCTTCAGGGAAAGAAATAAAGTGTCATGAATTAATGAAATTCATGGATGTCAACATGTTTAAATATATTTTTTAATTTTCCTTTTACATCTAGGGCATATATTAGTGAATGGATGAAACGTGCATGAGAAAGTAATGGTAGGTGGAAGTTTAAAAGGAACGATGCATGAAATGGGAAACAAGAAGTTTAAAAGGAAGGATGCATGAAATGGGAAGCAAAAGATAATTAGGATATAAATCAAATAAATGAGGGACTAACAATTAATATCTTTAACTAATATATAAAAATTTAAACTCAATTTGTATTTTATACTTCTTTTCATACAAATATAAATATATGTTTCTCTTTCTAAAACCATTGATTACGTTTTTTATTTCTAAAGAAGAGCAATACTAAGCACACTCTCCCTTAAGGAGAGTGAGCTTATACTTGCCACCTGATTGGTGGAAATGAGTTGACATCAATCATTGCATTTATGATATTAATATCTACCAACTCATTTCCACCAATTAGGTGGCAAGTATAAGCTTACTCTCCTTAAGGGAGAGTGTGCTTGGCATTGCTTTCTAAAGAACAAATGAGTTGGTAGATATTAATATCTATATGAAATGAAAGGTTGTATTCTAATTATACTAATTCAAATATATTTTTAAAGCTACGATATACAAATAGTAGGTACGAATTTCCAATTAAATAAACATTTCATTATTACTGCAAACAACATTGCTAAATACATATCTATATTACTTAAATTTACAATGATAAATGCTACACTTATTACCTTAATTCTAAATATGTCACTAATAGGATTCCATGCATATATTTATTTCAAAAAAAAAATCTTTGTTGATTTCGCTGAAATAAACAACGATTAGGGAACTGGTGCGTTGATTAAATAATTATTTATTTCTTTTTAAAATTTAAGGAAACAATTCACATTTGAAAATTTATTAATTAATGAACATTACACTTTGAACAGATAGGGAAAGTATTAAAGAAAATAGCCAAAGATATATACATGTATGTTGCTAGAATTTATTTCACTAAGAATCTACACATTGTTATCAAATCAAATGTAACTTATATATCATTGACACTCAGCTTCATGATAATTCGTTAATAAAAATCATATTGAACCGTACATTATTATCATAAATTATTTTAAAACCATATTAAATTCAATAATTGAATGTAAATTCAATAACTTAAATGGTCAATAAAATTTATTTGCACGAGAATGACAGTTACCAAATATTTAGTGACAATTAATATGTGTCCCCATAAATTAATTTCACTTATTTGAATTCAAAGGGATAATAACAAGGAAGATATAGATTGGTTTTACACAAGTGTACGTATAACAAACATCATTCTTTTTTGTTCGTTTTTACACGAACAAACGCTAATTCCAAACAAACAAAATTTAATTTTAACAAATTGAAAAACGATGAATGCTCATAAATCAGTATAGATTCATAAAAAAAAGATGAATTCAAATTTTGATAACTTTTAGATTTTTACAAAATTCAAATTTAACTAAATTTGACACAAAACTGACATTTTCAGAAAATTTAATATTTCAGTAGGTTTGGAACATCAATATATTCATTAATTCAAGTATAATATTTAAATTTAATTTTATAAACCTAAATAAATTTAATTTACATAATTTTGAATCAGTTAAATAGTTACATTTATAGACAATTGTTCAATTTAATTGTTCAGCATTACATATAATTGTTCATCTACAAAATAAATTCATTTATTTCATTCAGTTACAAATAAAATGGAGCCTTTAAATATTAAAATAAAAAATTCAATAAAAATATTAATTTCAAACTTATTTAAAAATTCAGGTTGTTACATGTATGTTCAACGTCTAAGAGATCCATTAGTGGTGCTCTACATTTTATCACCTTCATTGATGATCATTCAAGGAAAGTATGGTTGCAGGTGTTAAAATCAAAGAACAAATGCTTGATGCTTTCAAATAAATTCGTGCTCTAGTAGAGCGTGAGACTGGATGGAAGATCAAGTGTGTACGATCAGATAACGGAGGCGAGTATAGTGGTCCTTTTGAAGTCTATTGCAAGAAATATGGCATCGGGGTTGAGAAGACTCTACCCAAGACACCATAATTGAATGGGCTAGCTGAGAGAATGAACCAAACCATTGAAGAAAGAATTCGTTGAGTGCCCTCTCATGCTAAGTTACCCAAATCATTTTGGGAGAAGATATAATGGCCGTGGTTGACATTGTCAACCTCACACCATCAATTCCTTTGGATATGGCCATTCCTGAGTAAGTTTGGACGGAAAAGAGGGCTTCATACAATCATCTCAAGACGTTCGGGTGCAGGGAATTTGTTCATATCCCCAAATAATAGAGAGATAGGCTTAATGCAAGGACAAAGGAGTGTATCTATCTTCATTCACCTAAGGATGAATTTGGGTACTGGCTGCGGGATCCAATTAACAAGAAGGTTATTCGTAGCAGAGACATTGTATTCTTCGAAGACCAAACAATTGAAGAGATCAAGAATTCAGAGAGGCCAAGATTAAGAAGCCATAAGAACACTGAACTTACTCTGGTTCTACATGAAGATAATAACACATAAGAAAGTAGTGATGTTGAAGATTATGAAATCCATGATGAACCGGTTTTGGAAGAACCTCAATCTAGCACTCCAACCGCACTAAAGCTGAGATGATCCTCAAGGGACAAAAGACCATCCACCCGATACAACACAGAGGAGTACATTACGCTCACTGATGAGAAGAAGCCTCAAAGTTATAAAGATACAATGAGTGATTGTCATAAAGAAGAGTGGAGAATAGCCATGCAAGAAGAAATGCAATCCTTGCATGAGAATAATTCATATGAAATAGTAGAGCTACCAAAAGGGAGAAGAGCTTTGAAGAATAAGTGGGTGTATAGAATCAAGACCGAAAGGAACTTTTCAAAGCCTCACTACAAAGCTCGGTTTGTCGTCAAAGGATTCAGATAAGAAAAAGGTAATGGCTTTGAAGAGATATTCTCTCCCACCGTAAAGATGTCATCAATCAGAGTTGTCCTTGGCCTAGCAGCCGTGCAAGATTTGGGGATTGAACAACTCAATGTCAAGATGGTGTTTCTTCATGGTGACCTAGAGGAAGAGATCTATATGGAACAACCTGATGAAATCAAAGTTCTAGGCAAAGAAAATCTAGTGTGCCGCCTCACAACGAGTCTATACGGACTAAAACAAGCACCAAGGCAATGTTATAAGAATTCGATGCATTCATGGCAGAACATGATTTCAAAAAGATGGAAAGTGATCATTGTGTCTTCACAAAGAGATCTAAGCAAGAGCTTTGCCATGAAAGATTCGGGATAAGCTAAACAAATCCTTGGGATCAGAATAACTTGGGATAGATCAAAAATACTATTGTGTCTATCCTAAGAGAGTACATTGAGAAAGTGTTGGAAAGGTTCAACATGCACAAATCAAATGTAATAACCCGGAATTTCAGAACCAATTTAAAATGTTTTATTTTAGCTATTTTAAAGGATTTTGAATATTTAAAATGATTTATTTTAAATAATAACGACTAAAAATTTATTTATTTCCAAGTTAGAACGAATAAATTTATTTTAATTATAAAAGGAGTTTGAAATGGCGCAGTAGTTTGAAAAATCGATTTTAAATTTCAAATGAATGTACAGGATTCAAAATAAATCGGATTTCGGTAAAACCAGAAACATTTGAATTCGTTCAATTATATCTTTCTAAGAATGTGAAAAATCCAGATTTCATAATATAAATTGAAAGTTATGGCCAGTTTAAAATTTAAAATAGTCGTTATGGAATTTATATATATTTTAATATAATATATAGCCCTTAAAAATAGCCATTTTGCAAACGACCTCCGTTTTCGACAAAACCACTTTTGTTGGATCTGGAATGTCAAATTATAGTTAGGTTTCAAATTACATAATTTTTGGATTTAATATGTAAGCATGGTAAATTTAAATGTGTTTTGACAGTTTCAGTTTGAATTGGATCAACCAGAAAATGGCCATTTTTCAAACGATCTCTAAATTCAACGAAATTAGTTTTGTTAGGACCGTATCGTCAAAAGATAGCTAGAAATAATTTTTCTGTAATTTTTGGAGTCAGTATGTGGCCTCAGTAAATTAAAATGTACGTTTAAATTCAATATATATTGATTTATATTTTAATTTTGATGAAAACTGATTAAAACAGTCGAATTGGCCTATGAAACATATCCCATTATGTCCGGAATGGGGGTATTTAGCTGAGGGCGATAGTCGTTGGGGTTCGTTTCGAGTTCAGATGCAAAATAAAAATAAAAGGATTAAAATATTATTAAAAATATCTATATAACCCTAGAAATATTGGAAACCCTAAGCCCCTTTTTGAAGCCGTCGTGGTTCTAAATCAAAGGCCCTCCTTGGCTGATCTTTCTTCCCCCAAATTCTTTGATTTTAATTCGAACTTTAACATAGATTCAAAACACATTCCGTAGAGATTCTCACCCTCTACAAATCCATACCTACTTAATCAAGAATCATGGAGTGTAAAGCACGATTTTGGGTCTCAAAGTCGTTGAGTTTGCAGGGGTATTCCTGTCCGATGGGGGCTTCAAGTTGGGGCCCACTCACGCTGGAGGATGGCGACGAGAAGCTTTACGATGTGGAGGACTTTGATGGATGTCTGATCTGATATGGAGGTCGGCGGCGGTGGAAGTTTAAGTCAACATTGGGGTTTTTGATTTCCTGGAATGAAGATGGGGGATGAACGCAGAAGGGCCTTAGATCTAAAATCAATGGTGGATATGAAAAATTAGGTTAATTATATTAAAATTAAATTTGAATTTCTTTCTATAATAATGTTGTAATCTTATAAATTCAATATCTTGTGCATACGACAATGGATTTCAGCAAACTCAGGTCCGTTGCGATCACAAAGACGAACACTACATTTCAGAACTGACTGAAATAGACTTGGAGCTAGTTACAGTTTCTGACTGAATTAAACGTCCTGTTTAATTCAGTAAAATAATCGTGTATATAACGATTCTTATCCAGACAATATGAGAACTCCTTCTCACTCAAAATTATTTTATCATGTATAAAAATATATAGAATAACCAGCGTAGATTTTTATCAGATTAATCATTGTAAATTGTATATCGTGCCTGTTAGCTCACCTCCCTTGTCCATAGACGATGGGCGATTTAATTGACTGTATTGTGTTTTGTTTGTGATGTTGTAATGTTTAGCATATTAAAATATTGTTAATATTATTGTGGAAATTGAAATTAAAATTATAAATATCCATTTATAATTTAAAATAGTAAAATTGGAATAAATATCCATTTACAAGTCGGACGACTTATTTATGTACATCGAATTATCTGATATTGATTGAAACAATAAATTTTACACATTGCTCAACTGCACAAATAATAATCAGTATTTGTTGTTTGAAACCCCACATAGGTATTGGGGTGATATTTGACATACACTTATCCCAATATTTAGTTGTATGTCAATCGAAGGGTTGACAGGCTGTGATGAGCATTATTTATTTATTTTAACGCTTATACAGTTGTAAATTGCACATTGGATGATGTTTGAATGGTTAATGATTTTTTACCCTTTTTGTTGAATACATGCGATGTATGAAATCCACATAACTGAAATTATATGGTAACTGATTGAGTCGCATTCCAATTTAGAAATAAAGAATATTTGAAAATAAAGAATATTTTAAAATAACGAATATTTTAAAATAATATTCAGTGAAGAATAAAATTATGATTTGATGTCCGATTTTGGATGGATACGAAAATATTGAAATGTGAAGCCGAGTTATGTAGTTAAATGCCATTTTAACCCGAACGGGTTTATCGATTGATTTTATTCACTTTATAAAGAATACAAAATGGAAATGGATTTCAAAATCTGATATTTTGAAAATATTATCATTTTAATATTATAATGATATCGAATATTCAATTTTGATTTAAAATTGAAAATGGAGTTGAAATCGTTTAAATGGAAATTGACGATATATATATATATATATATATATATATATATATATATATATATATATTATATAATAGCCTGAATAGAACGCGCCGCACAGCGACCGTTCGCGAATTTCGACCATTAACTTCAAATTGAAGTAACGGGAGATCCGACCGTCAGATTCTCCTAAAACCAGAACCGTTGGGTTCGTATCGAAAAGAGATTTTCAAAGGATGTAAGAGATTTGAATTTGAATGGTTGGATTTGGAATTATGTCCAAATCAATTTCAGAAAAGATCGCTATGGAAGCAGTTTGGTGGCTGTTATTGCAAACCAACTGTACAGGCCTTAATGAAATTATCAAAAATATGTAAAAATTGTGTAAATTCATAATAAATGATTTAGAAAGAGTTTAGGTGAAAATTTCCAAGATTTGAAAAGATAAATGATATTTTTATCGAAATGAACTGGTTAATAACTAGAATAATAATCCAAATGATTTTTAAATAAATAAAATGGATTTGAAAAATGAGTTTGAAAATAACCAGAATTTTTCCAACGTATGAATTGGAATGGTTTTGAATGGAAATAATCTTTGGAATATTTCGGTATTGGATTATGTGATTATACAAATATTATGGAGGAATTTGGAAGATATATATATACATATATCGTTATTCCCATGGCTTCAGAATTTGATATTGAATATAAGCCGATATAATTTCTATTCAGAGCCTTGTGTTTAATATTAAATTGGATTTTTGGTTTGTCGTGAATGGTGTCTTCATTAACACTATTCTTAAACCTCAATGAGAAAAGAATAGATCTTTTAAATAAGATTTAGAGAAATTTTCCAATTAATAAATATTTAATTGGAATTGAATTGAAATTGGATTTTTGGGTTTATCGTGAGCGGTGTTTTGAATAACACTTGTTCTTTGACCCAATTAACAATGAAGAAATGATTTGGAATTTATAAATCTTATTATTAAGATTTAAGGGGAAATTTCCAAAGTAAGTTTCCAATTTAATGTATTAAATTGGAATTGAATGGAATTCGATTTGGTAATAATCGAGATGAGCTTCTGTAAAGGAAGACTGTTACTATATATGGAATTTAAAAGGTTTCACCGTTATTCCATTTATACTATTAGTCTGTTATGGAAACTTATATCAAATATATATTGATCTGTTATCTGTGAAGATTCCATTTTGATGGAATATGACTTGGGTTTATTGGTAACTGTGTTTTAAATGGCATTAGTTCTTTAACCTAGTTAAAGAAAAGATTAATTTCTTAAATTTGAATAATCATTAAGCAATGATTTTTGAGATTAAAACTAAATTAGAATTTTAATGAATCTTTAATTAGATTGAAATGAGAATGAGATAAATAAATTTATCGAATTCATAAAATGATCGAGAATGGAGTACCACCAGTTTTACTCCAGGCGATAGTTGAATCTTTAATTAGATTTGAACGTGAAATAGTAAGTAAATTTACCAATAACACCATGGGTGTTAGATATGGGGTACTAACAGTTTTGCTCCATGGGATGAATAGGTTGGGATTCAGATTAATAAATAAATGATTACTTTGGTATGGCTCGATAATCCAGACTAGTTTTATAAACCTTAATTTGGTTTAAAATTGCGGAAAGATAAAATAAATCTTTTGAAATCGATATCAAAAGGAAGATTAAAGAGAAAATTTAAAAGATTTTTTCTTTGATAAAATTAATGTGAACCTTTCCCTAATGATGTGAATATTTAAATGAAATAATATTCTGAATTGGAATGAGGCGTATGCTGTGTTTTTATAGCACTTGATTATAAAATACGCGAGTTATTCGGAAAGACCGGGTTTAACCCATTCTGAATAATTGATACGACGATTAAAAGTCAACGATGAAGACGGTGGTTGAAGACCGGAGATCTTCACATCGTTTGGATGATTACTAATGTCCTTATTGGGAAGTACACCCAAGACAAGGTAATAAGTGGTGATCGTCCAGACATACTTGGAGATCAATCGGATATGCGAGGGCCTCTATCCTATATTGGGCATATAAGACGAGGAATTAGGTGCCTCCGTTTTTGTTCAGACCCAGAACAGACTTGTAAATGGATGGTATGTTTGACATTCTATTCCTTTATACTGTATTCATTGATCTCTGCTAAATATATATCTGTTTGATTGCAGAGAATTTATTCTCTTGCTTAACACCCTTCTCTGAGACATACGAGCTTAGAGGTTATATATTGGTGGAAATTAGTGGTACGGTATGGATTGACAGTGTGGCATGCTGAGATGCAAATGATCAAGGCTTTTGTTGAAAAGCAGAGTCTTGTGGATGATGATCAAAGCACATCTTTAATTAGCATAGCTTTGTGTAGCGTTAATTCGCAAGCTTCACTCCCTGGTATAAAACAAAAACGGGATAAGGGAGCACAGAGAAATGGACATATTTTAGTTTCTAGCTACGAGTAATGTCATGGTATGGAGCCTAGACTGTTTACTCCTGTGGATGTTGGAAATTTTACTGATGGAAAGCGAGGTACCTCGGATATGATTTGAGTCCCTAGTGGCTCTAGAGTTACTGACCCATTTTGGAGGTTCGATAGAACCGGCTAACATATATTTTACGGTATTGCCAATCATCGACGGATGACCGGCTCTGCAGGATCCAAGGGCTCGCCAACATCCGAGTCCTGAGGCATTGCTAGTGTGTCTTGAATCGGTAAGGAGACCATCCCTTGCCTAGGTTATAGATGGAAACCCAATTTCCAATACGCGATTTTATGGATTTAGTTGTGTGTGTATATATATATGGCGACGTAATATATTGGTACCTACGCCACCTATCATTGATACATTTATATTTGAAGTTGATTTCGTCACTTATAGTAATAATAAAAGATAAAATTTCGTGTATCAAGCATATATGGATATTATAAGGGAAAAATCTATCCTCAACTACGTTTATTGTGTGATGGAACCCGAGTCTTAAAATAGCTTCATTTTTCTCTTTAGCATTGCGCTGTTATTTTTATGCACTGGTATTCATGGGGGAAAAACCCGTTCGGTGTTGTACGGTGTGGTCCCGTGATTTACCGAACTTTAAAATCAAGCTAATATTTTAGTTCCCACACCAGTCCCATGACTGACCTAGAGTTTATAGTTTTAACCTAAACTCTAGGTGCCCATATTTTTCATACGGGCAGCTAGTAGTTTTGGTTTTGCAGATATTTCTTTACACAGGATCTTGGATTTATAGCTGGAGCTATATTCGGAAAGCTTTGTATTCGTATATTTCATTCAGTTGTATTAGTTGATATATTCCGAAGCACATTTTATTCATGTATTATATTTTCCGTTGCTTTGTAATTTATTAAATCTCTGATATTTTTGCACTTTATATTATTTATTTGAACTCTTATATCTTGTACTCTGATGTAAATTGTTGTAATAGAAAGAAAATGTTCTGTCTTTTGCGTTCGAATTTGTCGTGTTCTCAACTCAATCTGGGCTTTCACTTACGGGCGAGTTTGGGTCATTTCAGACGTGGTATCACAGCTTTGGTTTTACAGAGCTAGAGAACAAAACACATTAGAACCAAATGAAAGAATTAATCAGAGATTGGATTAGTAATATCCAATAAGAATAACTCATTAGAGATAGGATCAGTAGTATCCTAGAATGAGTTTCAAAGAGTGTTATTTTTAAAATGAAAACAAATAATTTTTTGAAATTTTAAACCTTATTATATGTATTTGAGTATTTTATTTTGAATTGATTTTGGACTATCAGGTATAAAGAGATTTTAATATATGTCTGATCCATGTGTATATGAAGTCTCAAGTATACTGGGTAGATATAGAATCACACTCTAGTTTCCTGGAGATGATTCTGATGATTACTCGAGTATCATCTGAATTTATGTTTGAGTTTTGAAAGTGGGATATCAATATATTTCCAATTGACTGGTGTGAGAACTAAAACATAATTAGAGTTCGTTGTTGTGATTTGGCATTGAAATATGATTTTTGAATATATATACAAAAGTTATATGATTGAAAATTTAATTAACAAATTGATTGCTGATTGTGTTGTTTGATTATTAGTATAACTAAAAAAAATATTGGAATGATAATTAATTTAAACAATATGAGAATGAATGATAAATTTAGCCAAATATAATCAAATATTGAATTGAATTGAAAATTGATTGGCATTGCATACATATATATGTATATATAATGAAGAGGACATGGCATGGAAGCTAAGAAGAGGAATAAAATTTTATGCCCGACAAATAGGTACATATTTACTGTATTCATTGGGTTTTGATGATTTTATGAGCCGATTGGCTTTTTCTTTTTCTTTTGGATTGGTGAGGGCCCGATGAGGCAAGTTGCGGTTTTAAATATCAATCCGTACAAAGGGGGTTATGGCGAAATTTTTTGAAAATTTAGGGTGTTAGCCAAATTTTTGAGAAACTAGAAAGTTCTTAGAAACTAAAAAGTTGAAGAATGAAAGCCAGAATGAAAGTTGAGTTAGTTAGTTATGTTCAGCTCCGTTCCTTTTCGAGGACGAAAAGATTTTAAGTAGGGGAGATTGTAACATCCCGGAATTTCAGAACCAATTTAATTTTTTTATTTTAGCTATTTTAATGGATTTTGAATATTATTATTTTTTGAAAACAAAAAATGTGTGATCTTCAGTAAAGAAGAGAGCACACATATATAATATAAAACCAGAAGGATACAAAATTATGTCATCAACCCAAAAACAGAATCAAACAATACAACACAAAACAATAGGAATGTAAAGGAGAGTAGATAGATGAGCTCCGGATAAACCATCGCCCATCAAACTTCAATATCGAATTCCGGCAAAGCCACCACCCGATATAGAAGTATATCTACCCCAATACATGAACAAGATACATAGAGCTAAAAAAACAACAAAAAAGAGCAACCCAAACAACATCTCACAAAAAAGCTCAAGAGAGAAAAACCAGCATCAGTCCACACAGCTAGTCTCAAAGCACCTCAGCTAAAATCAGCTACCTGAAACCTGAAAGAAACTAGCCAAAATCATCAGTAACCAAAACATATATAGATGGGTTTATGTTCATATCTATGTATATATATTATATATATATCAATAAATAAATATATATAAATATAAACATATATCCGTTTATATATGAGTAGAGACTAATAATAAATACGCAGACTATTACAACTAAAAAATATATTGAATCTAAAAAATAAACACAAATTAAATCTAACCTTAGTCAGAAATCTCTTAAAAAACAAATGGATTTTGAATATTTATAATGATTTATTTTAAATAATAACGACTAAAAATTTATTTACTTCGAAGTTAGAACTGATAAATTTATTTTAATTATAAAAGGAGTTTGAAATGGCACGGTAGTTTGAAAATTCGATTTTAAATTTCAAATGAATGTACGGGATTCAAAATAAATCGTATTTCAGTAATACCAGAAACATTTGAATCTTTTCAATTATATCTTTCTAACAAACGTGAAAAATCCAGATTTCATAATATAAATTGAAAGTTATGGCAAGTTTAAAAATTAAAATAGTCGCCATGGAATTTATAAATATTTTAATATAATATATAGAGCCCTAAAAATAGCCATTTTGCAAACCACCTCCGTTTTCGACGAAACCACTTTTGTTGGATCCAAAATATCAAATTATTGTTAGGTTTCAAATTTCATAATTTTTGGATTTAATATGTGAGGATGGTAAATTCAAATGTGTTTTGACAGTTCCAATTTGAATTAGATCGACAAGAAAATGACCATTTTTCAAACGGTCTCCAAATTCGACTAAATTAGTTTTGTTAGGACCGTGTCGTCAAAACATAGCTAGAAATATTTTTTCTATAATTTTTGGAGTCAGTATATGGCCCCGTTAAATTAAAATGTACGTTTGAATTCAATATATATTGATTTATATTTTAATTTTGATGAAAACCGATTAAAATAGTCGAATTGGCTTACGAAACATATCCCATTGTGTCCGGAATGGGGGTATTTAGCTGGGGGTGATAGTCATTGGGTTTCGTTTCGAGTTCAGTCGTAAAATAAAAATAAAAGGATTAAAATATTATTAAAAATATCTATATAACCCTAGAAATATTGGAAACCCTAAGCCCCTTTTTGAAGCCGCCGTGGTTCTAAATCAAAGGCCCTCCTTGGCTGATCTTTCTTCCCCTAAATTCTTCGATTTTAATTCGAATTTTAACATAGATTCAAAACACATTCCGTAGAGATTCTCACCCTCTACAAATCCATACCCACTTAATCAAGAATCGTGGAGTGTAGAGCCCGATTTTGGGTCTCAAAGTCGTCGAGTTCGCAGGGGTTTTCCGGTCCGATGGGGGCTTCGAGTTGGGGCCCACTCACGCGGAGGATGGCGACGAGAAGCTTTACGATGTGGCGGTCTCTGATCGATGTCCCATCTAATATGGAGTCTGGTGACGGTGGAAGTTCAAGTCGACGTTGGGTTTTTGATTTCCTGGAACGAAGATGGGGGATGAACACATAAGGGCCTTAGATCTAAAATCAACAGTTGATCTGAAAAATTAGGTTAATTATATTAAAGTTAAATCTGAATTTATTTCTATAATAATGTTGTAATCTTATAAATTCAATATCTTGTGCATATGGCAACGGATTTCAACAAACTCGGGCCCGTTGCGATCGCAACGACGAACACTACATTTCAGAACTGACTGAAACAGATTTGGAGTTAGTTACGGTTTCTGACTGAATTAAACGTCCAGTTTAATTTAGTAAAATAATCGTGTATATAACGATTCCTATCCAGTCAATGTGAGAACTCCTTCTCAGTCAAAATTATTTTATCATTTTATTGTATTCATGTATAAAAATATATAGAATTGCCAGTGTAGATTTTTATCAGTTTAATCATTATAAATTATATACGGTGCCTATTAGCTCACCTCTCTCATCCATGACCATGGACGATTTAATTGACTGTATTGTGTTTTGTTTGTGATGCTGGAATGTTTAACATAATTAAATATTGTTAATATTATTGTGGAAATTGAAATTAAAATTTTAAATATCCATTTATTATTTAAAATTGGAATAAATATCCATTTACAAGTCGGACGACTTGTTTATGTACACCGATTTATCTGATATTGATTGGGATGATAAATTTTACACATCGCCCGACTGCACAAATAATAATCAGGAAACCCCACACGGGTATTGGGGTGATATTAGACATACACTAATCCCGATATTTAGTTGTATGTCAATTGATGGGTTGACAGGCTGTGATGAGCATTATTTATTTATTTTAACGCTTATACAGTTGTAAATTGCACTTTGGATGATGTTCGAATGGTTAATGATTATTTATCATTATTGTTGAATACATGCGATGTATAAAATCCATGTAACTGAAATTATTCAGTAATTTAATTGAGTCGCATTCCGATACAGAAATAAAGAATATTTTAAAATAACGAATATTTTATAAATAACGAATATTTTAAATTAATATTCAGTGAAGAATAAAATTATGATTTGATGTCCGATTTTGGATGGATACGAATATACTGAAATGTGAAGTCGAGTTATGTAGTTAAAAACCATTTTAACCCGAATGGGTTTATCGATCGATTTTATTCATCTTATAAAGAATACGAAAGGGAAATGGATTTCAAAATCTGATATTTTGAAAATATTATCATTTTAATATTATAATGATATGGAATATTCAATTTTGATTTAAAATTGAAAATGAAGTTGATATCGTTTTAAAACGAATTTATAAATGATTTATATAATACGTTTTAATTGGAAATTGACGATTTATATTATATATATATAATGGTCTGAATAAAACGCGTCGCCCAGCAACCACTCGCGAATTTCGACCATTAACTTCAAATTGATGTAACGGGAGATCCGACCGTCGGATTCTCCTAAAACCGGAACCGTTGAGTTCGTATCGAAAAGTGCTTTCCAACGAATGTAAGAGGTTTAAATTTGAATGGTTGGATTTGGAATTATGTCGAAATCAATTTCAAAAAAGGTCACTATAGATGCAGTTCGGTGGCCGTTATTGGAAACCGACTGTACGGGCCTAAATAAAATTATTAAAAATATGGAAAATTTACGTAAAATCATAATAAATGATTTAGGAAGAGTTTGGGTGAAAAATTCCAAGTTTTGAAAAGATAAATGATGTTTTTATCGAAATGAACTAGTTAATAAATAGAATAATAATCCAAACGATCTTTAAATAAATAAATTGGATTTGAAAAATGGGTTTGAAAATAACCAGAAATTTTCCAACGTATGAATTGGAATGATTTTGAATGGAAATAATCTTCAAAATATTTCGGTATTGTATTCCGTGATTATACGGATATTGTGGAGGAATTTGGAATATATATATATATATATATCGTTATTCCCAATACGATATTTGTTGTTTTCAGAATATTATATTGAATATAAGTCGATATAATTTCTATTCAGAGCCTTGTATTGAATATTAAATTGGTTTTTGGGTTTGTCGAGAATGGTGTCTTCATTAACACTATTCTTAAACCCCGATGAGAAAAGAATAAATCATTTAAATAAGATTTAGAGAAATTTACAAACTAATTAATATTTAATTGGAATTGAATTGAAATTGGATTTTTGGGTTTATCGTTTAGCGGTGTTTTAAATATCACTTGTTCTTTAAGAAAATTACAATGAAGAGATGATTTGGAATTCATAAATCTTGTTATTAAGATTTAAGGGAAATTTTCCAAAGTAAAGTTTCCAATTTAATGTATTAAATTGGAATTGAATGGACTTCGATTTGGTAATAATCGAGATGAGCTTCTGTAAAGGAAGACAGTTACTATATATGGAATTTAAAAGGTTTTGCCGTTATTCCATTTATACTATTAGTCTGATACGGAAGTTTATATCAAATATATAATATTTTTTCCATTAAGATTCCATGTTGATGGAATATGATTTAGGTTTATTGGGAACTGTATTTTAAATGACATTAGTTCTTTAACCCAGATAAAGAAAAGATTAATTTCTTAAATTTGAATAATCATTAAGCAATGATTTTTGAGATTAAAACTAAACTAGAATTTTAGTGAATTTTTAATTAGATTGAAATGAGAATGAGATAAATAAATTTATCAAATTCATGAAATGATTGAGAATGGAGTACCACTAGTTTTACTCCAGGCGATAGTTGAATATTTAATTAGATTTGAACGTGAAATAGTAAGTAAATTTACCAATAACACCGTGGGTGTTAGATATGGGGTACTACCAGTTTTGCTCCATGGGATGAATAGGTTGGGATTCGGATTAATAAATAAAAGATTACTTCGATATGGCTTGATAATCCCGAGTAGTTTTATAAACCTTAATTTGGCCTAGAATTGTGGAAAGATAAAATAAATCTTTTGAAATCGATATCAAAAGGAAGATTAAAGAGAAATTTTGAAAGAATTTATCTTTGATAAAATTAATGGGAACCTTTCCGTAATGATGTGAATATTTGAATAAAATAATATTCTGAATTGGAATGAGGCCTATGCTGTGTTTTTATAGCACTTGATTATAAAATACGCGAGTTATTCGGAAAGACGAGGTTTAACCCATTCTGAATAATTGATACGGCAATTAAAAGTCGACGATGAAGACGGTGGTTGAAGACCGGAGATCTTCACATCGTTTGGATGATTAATGATGTTTTGGTTGTGAAGTACACCCAAGACAAGGTAATAAGTGGTGGTCGTCCAGACGTACTTGGAGATCGACCGGATATGTGAGGGCCTCTCTCCTATATTGGACATAAGGGACGAGGAATAAGGTGCATCCGGTTTCGTTCAGACCCAGAACGAACTTGTAAATGGATGATATGTCTGACATTGTATTCATTAACCTCTGCTAAATATATATCTGTTTGGTGGTGGAGAATTTATTCTCTTGCTTAACAACCTTCTCTGAGACGTACGAGCTTAGAGGTTATATATTTGTGGAAATCAGTGGTATGGTACGAATTGACAGTGTGGCATGTTGATATGCAAATGATCAAGGATTTTGTTGAAATGCAGAGTCTTGTGGATGACGATAAAAGCATAACTTTAATTAGCATAGCTTTGTGTAGCATTAATTCGCGAGGTTCACTCCCCGGTATGAACTAAAAACGGGATAAGGGAGCACAGGGAAATGGACATATGCTAGTTTCTAGCTACGAGTAACGTCATGGTATGGAGCCCAGACTGTTTACTCCTGTGGATATTGGAAATTTTACTGATAGAAAGCGAGGTACCTCGGATATGATTTGACTCCCTAGTGGCTCTAGAGTGGTCGGCATTGCTGACCCATTTTGGAGGTTCGATAGAACCGGCTGACATATAGTTTATGGTATTGCCAATCATCGACGGATGACCGGCTCTGCATGTTCCAAGGGCTCGCCAACGTCCGAGTCCTGAGGCATTGCTAGTGTGTCCCGAATCGGTAAGGAGACCATCCCTTGGCTTGGTTCGTAGATGGAAACCCAATTTCCAAAACATGATTTTACGGATTTAGTTGTATATATATGGCGACGTAATATAATGGTAAGTACGCCGCCTATGATTGATATATTTATATTTGAAGTTGATTTCTTCACTTATAGTAATAATAAAAGATAAAATTTCGCGTATCAAGCATATTTAGATATTATAATCGAAAACTCTATCCTCGACTGCGTTCATTGTGTGATGGGACTTGAGTCTTATAATAACTTCATTTTTCTCTTTAGCATTGCCCTATTATTTTTATGCACTGGTATTCATGGGGGATAAACCCGTTCCGTGTTATACGGCGTGGTCCCGTGATTTACCTAATTTTTAAATCAAGCTAATAACTGTTTTAGTTCTCACAACGGTCTTATGACTGTCCTGGAGTTTATTGTTTTAACCTAAATTCTAGGTGCCCATATTTTCCACATAGGCAGCTAGTAGTTTTGGTTTTGTAGATATTTCTCTACACAGGATCCTAGATTTACAACTGGAGCTATATTCAGAAAGTTTTGTATCCGTATATTTCATTCAGTTGTATTAGTTGATATATTTCCACTGCACATTTTATTCATGTATTATATTTTCCACTACTCTATAATTTATTAAATCTCTGATATTTTTCTACTGTATATTATTTATTTGAACTCTGATATCTTGTAGTTTGATGTAAATTTTTGTAATAGCAAGGAAATATTCTGTCGTTTGCGTTCGAATTTGTTGTATTCTCAACTCAATCCGGGCTTTCCCTTACGGACGAATTTGGATCGTTTCATCAAAGCCGATTAACACTCCTCTTGTTGGGAACTTCAAGCTAAGTTCGAAGCAGAGTCCGACAAGTGAAAAATAGATAGAGGAAATAAAGAAGAAACCATACTCATCTGTAGTAGGTAGTCTCATGTACGCAATAATATGCATATGCCCAGATATCTCTTATGCAGTTGGTGTTGTCAATCGCTTGTTGTCTATCCCGAAGAATGAGCGCTAGGTTGCAGTCAAATGGATCCTTCGATATCTACGCGGAACTTCCAAAAGATGTTTATGCTTTGGAAAAGGAAAACCTGTGTTAAAAAGATATACAGATGCAGACTTGGTTAGTGACATAGATTCAAGGAAATCAACATCAGGATACTTAACCACTTTTGCAGGGGAAGCTATTTCATGGTAATCAAAGCTGCAAAAGTGTATTGCATTATCCATTACAGAGGCAGAAAGCTTGCAAGTAGATGCCATGGATGAAAAACTTGTTGCATGAATTACGAGTGTATTAAGAAAATTATGTCTTGAAGTATGACAATCAAAGTGCAATTTACTTAGACAACAATTCAATATTTCATTCCCGCACAAAGCACATTGATACAAGATATAAATGGATCTGAGGAGTCCTCGAGGAAAAGTGAATACATCTTGACAAGTTTCACACAGATGAGAACTGGTCTGACATGATGACCAAGGTAATACCAACAAAGAAGTTTGAAGATTGTTGTCAAGGTGCCGGTTTACTACTACCCCCAAATTAAGTTAGGAGGGGGAATTTGTTAGGATCCCTCCTTAATTGGAGAGTTTCTAGAAAATTCTAGATATTTCTAGAGAAATCTAGAATTTTCTAGAAAGTTCCGGAAAACTCTAGAGAAGTGTAAAACCCTCTAGAAGCTTATGGAAGAGTGTGGAACCCTATGGAATATTCTGGAGATGTGTGGAATCTTTCGAAACCTTACGGAAGAGTATGGAAGGATGCATAAGGGAATGGAAGAGTGTAGAGATTCCTAGAGAGTATGGAGCAATCTAGAGAATCAAACTCTTCCCTTGAATGCATGTAATCTCCACCTTTCATCATGGAGGTTGAGTAGTATGAATAAGAGAAGGAGCCTTCATTACTATCCATCCAAAAAAGAAGCCACTTCATAGAGTGAGTAAAACTTGAGAGTTAGCAAGCCTTTTTGAGTAAAAAGGGAGATAGCTTAGGGAGTATGTATCATTAAGCTTGAGTCGAGTGTGAGTTACTTTTGTAATCATATTCTTGTAATCCTACTATTCTTTTGTATAGTGGAAGAACCTCCATTTTAGAGAATTATATACTCTTGTGCTTTCATTGCTACTTTTAATCTTAAAGTTCTTATCTTAACTTCACGAAGTGGGAAAGTCTGAGATTTCCCAAAAATTTCTAAAACGTACGCTCTAAATTTATTAAATTTAACATTAACAATGCAAAATAATTTCAATTAAGGAAGTACAGACCAAAGCAAAAGCAATCATGAATTGGAAGTAACCGTTTTATTTGTTTATTCTTCTCTTCATTTTTTTTAACAAATCAATTGCATAAATACTAATAAAAGAGCTAGTAAATAGAAATAAAAAACTTCTGCAAACTCACAATCGATAGTTACAATAATGTAAAATTTCAATGAAAAAACGTAATGCATAGCATAAGCAAAGCAACTTACAAAGCTACTAAAAACATAGCATAATAACTATTTTGAAGCTTTCCGCTTTAACTTTGACCACACACTTCACAGTCTGCATTCTATTCCGCCACCGTCACTCTGTTGACCTTCCAAGTTGTCTGAACCTTCCTTCTCTAGACTTCCTTTAGTCAAGATTACCATGTAATCAACACAAGATTTGCAGACCTTCCACAAGAACGGTGAAAATTTAGCAAAACATAAAAATCAAAAGTGTCCGTATATTTGTTAGAATTTAACAATGAACCATCGAAGAATTGGTTACAGATTCTCAATTATTTTACAAACAAATCTCCCAATGGTTTGTTTTTTGTGCTTTCTCCACCATTAACAAATTCATCGACTAATCTAATGTATTTTTAAGATATTTCTTATTCCAACTTTAACCAAACTTTATGCACTGATATACATGTTAAAAAACATATGTTTTAAACCATCATATCATAGTATTTTTATACACATATGAAGTAATAAGAATACCATACTACACTTAACATTGTTGCTTTTGCTAAAAACATGATAATATATCACGTGCTACATCAATTTCTAAAACATAACAATCTAAATTTATCAAATTTAACATGAGCAATGCAAAATAATCTCACTCATAGAAGTATCATCCAAAACAAAAATCAATCTTGATTTGGAAATAATCGGTTTATTTGTTCGTGCTTCTCTTCATTTTTATTAAATCTAATGCATAAATACTAATTAGAGAGCTAGTAAATAGAAATATAAAACTTCTGCAAACTCCCAGTCGATAGTTGTCATAATGTGAAACATCAGTGACAAACGTAAAACATAGCATAAGCAAAGGTACCTGCAAACCTACTTAAAACATAGAATAATAACTATTTTGAAACTCTCCGCTTTAACTTTAACCATATTCCAAACTCCGCATTCTATCCTTCCACCACCATCGCAACACTACTGATCTTCCAAGTTCTCCGGACCTTCTTCCTCTGAACCTCCTTCAGCCAAAATTACCATGTAATCACCATACGGTATGCAGAACTTCCATAAGAATGGTGCAACTTTAGAAAAATGTAAAAAAGCGTACCAAGCAAGGTACGTATTTCACCATCTTAAAAGAACCTTCCATCCAAGCACCTAGTCAGCTGAAGCTCAACCCATACAAGAAACTAAAACAAGTGTTGTACACACGAACAAAGGGTAATCAACTGATATAACTGATAACATAAACATTAAAATAATAGGCCATATTAGGAAATTGATTGGAAAGAGTAAGCCCTCTAAAGCTTTTGTATGCGCAATCGATCCTACTGCCACTTCCAGCCCTCTAAATACAAACGCAATAAGTGCATTTCTAAATTCTCTGTCTACAACATTGAAGCAATAACAACTACCCATTTGAAAGAGAAACAATCGAAGAGCAAAAAATAAATATATAGCTGCTGCAAAATGCAACAACGCACAATGAAAAAAAAAATACAGCTACTACTACATGAAGTAACATAAAAAAAGAAAAATAATAATATATTTATGAAACACATACACGAGTTATTTAATACATTGGTTGCTTTGTAGTAACATCCTTTCCACTTCTTTGAAAACATCGTAATATAAAACAACACTTCAGATTTAATTTCATGAAGGAAAATGGATGTTGTCGTAGTTCCATTGCTTATGAGGTGGCAGTAGGATGCTACAACAAAGAAAGAGCAACCTGTTTGAAAAAGAAACAAACGAAGAACAAAAAATAAGTGTACCTACAAAATGAAACAACGCACAATAAAAAAATAAAAATACAGTTGTTGCGATAAGAAGCAATATACATATATATATATATATATATATATATGAAACACATACATGATTCATTAAATGCATTGGTTTCTTGTAGTAACATCCGTTCTCCTCCATGGAAAATACCATAATATAAAACAACATTTCTGGTTTAATTCCACGAAGAAAAATGATGTTATAATAGTTCAATTGCCCATGAAGTAGCAGTAGGATGCTACTATAAAACAAGTGTAACCCGTTTAAAAGAGAAACAAATGAAAGACTAAAAATAAATATACAGCTGCTACGAAATGAAAGTTGGGGTTTTTGTGCGCCGTAGAAAAGATAAACACCAAAAAAGAAGGATCTTTTCCTTCTAATCACTTGAAGATGAATTTGATTGAAAATAACAACACAATAGATTAGAAATAATAGCAGTACACAAATATTCTTCCCAATCAACCTATTTATTGATTCACCAAACATAAATTTAGTTTACACTCAATAGATTAAAATAGAAAATAAGCAAAATTACAATTGACTCAATAACCTTATTGAGAAAGGAAAAAATATCTAGAAAACTATATACATTGTTTGAGAAGATGAACAATGAAGAATGACGACAAACTATTGAGTCAACCAAGACGCGCCAACTGTATCTATTAGTAGTAAATAGGAATAGCTTCTTTCAGCCTTAATTCCCTCATTTTCCTCACCAAAGCGCAATCCCTAGAGGCACACAACCTCCCCAGATGTCTCAAATGGTTTCAGATTGTTATGATCTAACCAAGAAGGCTGCATATATAAGATAATAGAAGATCTAGACAAATATCCAAATTACCCCTTCAGAATATCTCCAAAATATAATCTTTTATTTCTTCCCTTCTATGATAAAATCAGTCAATCAAACCAATAAATCAAATCAATTAATTGATCAATCAATCAAATCAACTAATTGATTACATTCCTCTTCAAAAAATATTTGTCAACTAATTCAACATTCCACCTTGATTCAAATATTTCCTACAATCACCAAACAAGTCATCACTAGCTCTTTCTCATCTCCAAATTTACATCCCTCGATTTTGAGGCCACAAGGTACACCTCGACAATTTTGAAGTACAGTGAAACTCAATTGATTTCCGGATACAATTACACCCAGTCGATTCGAACAGGCTACGATCACACCTTCTCAACTACAAACATAACCCACCACCTGCGAAAGATTCATCTACCACATGAGGTGCACCACGCAAAATTAACGGTCTCAAAAGCATCTGTAAAACCACAAAGGTGTCCATCTTGTGGATTTTCCAAATCGACAGCTGTCTGTCACTTGACCTGAGCTCCTTCCTCAATCACCTTAGATCCCTCTAGCATCATCAAAGTGAAGACCCTTGTTTGAAACATGAACCAAAACATCAAGGCATTGGCGAACCGAAACAATTTCCTTCCTTCTTCGTCTTCTACCATCTTTCCTCATCCATATCAAAGGGTTTCTTCTCATCTTCATCAATCGAATCAAGAAGAACACTGAGGTATAGAACATCCACCATCTTAGGCTTTCAAATCCACCAGTTTCTTCCATAAAAAATATCCATCTTCGAAAATGACATCATCGCTCATATCTACAATCTTCAATCCAATAACACCAAGCTATGAATGATATGAGCTCTGATACCAATCTGTAGGGCAATTTTGCGCGCCGCGGAAAAGACAAAACAACAAAAAAGGGGATCTTTTTCACTCAATCACTTGAAGATATATTTGAATGAAAATAAGAACACAATTGACCAAAAAATAATAGCAATACACAAATATTCCGCACAACCACCCTCTTTATTGATTCACCAAAAATTTTTTTTTTACACTTAATGGATCAATAAAAAAATAAAACTACAACTGAACCAATAAATTTATTGGGAGAGGGAAAGAATATCTAGATTATTGAAGAAGAAGAACGACGACAAACTCTTGAATCTATCTGGAGGCACCAACCACGTCTATCAGCAATAAATAGAAATAACTTCTCTTAAACCTAATTATCTCATTTTCCTCTCCAAGGCGCAATTGCTGGAGGCATTGATCAATCAATCAAATCAACTAATTGATTACATTCCTCTTCAAAAAATATTTGAATGAATAAATTCAACAATGCAGCAGTGTATTATAAAAAAAGAAAAGAAAAAATACAGCTGCTGCAACATGAAGCAATAAAAAAAAGAAAAACAATAATATACTTATGAAAAACGTACACAACTTATTTAGTGCATTGGTTGCCTTGTAGTAACATCTCTTCTCCTTAAACGAAAACACTGTAATATAAAATACATTCCTAGTTCACTGTAGTAGTTCTACTGCCTATCAGGCAACAGTAGGATCTACTAAAAAGCGAGAGCAACCCATTTAAAAGAGAAACAAACAAAGAACAAAAAATAAATATATAACTGCTACGAAATGTAACATCGCATAACAAAAAAAAACATAGTTTTTGCAACATGAAACAATATTTTTTTAATGAAACACATACATGACTTTTAATACATTCGTTGGTTTGAATAACATCCCTTCTCTTCCATGGAAAACACCGTAATGCAAAACATCATTCTTGTTTAGTTCTGTGAAGGAAAAGGGATGTTATAGTTCTTCTACTATATATGAGAAGGCATAGGATGCTAGTACAAAGAAAGAGCAACCCATTTGAAAGGGAAACAAGTGAAGAACAAAAAATAAATATACAGTTTCTACAAAATGCAAAAAGGCATTAAAAAAAAGGAAAATACAACATCAACCAACACAAAAAAAGAAAATTTGTAATATATTGAAAACACATACCCAACTTATTTAATGTGTTTGTTGCTTTATAGAAACATTCCACCTCCTTCATTGAAAACACGAAAAATAAAACAACGTTCCTGGTTTAATTCCATGAAGGAAAAAAGGTTTGTAGTAGTTCAACTGCCTACGAAGCGACAATAGTAAGCTACTGCAAAGCAAGAGCAACCCATTTAAAAGAAAAAGAAATGAAGAACTAAAAACAAGTATACAACTGCTATGAAATGAAATAGCGCATAATAAAAAAAGAAAAGCACAGCTGCTGCAACATGAAGCAGCACAAAAAACGAAAATAATAATATATTTATGAAACATGTACATGACTTATTTAATGTATTGGTTTTTTTGTAGTAACATCCCTTCTTCTTTATGGAAAACAACATAATATTAAACAACATTCCTGGTTTAATTCCATGAAGAAAAAGGGATATTGTAGTAGAACTATTGCCTATGAAGCTGCAGTAGGACGCTATTACAAAGCAAGAGAAACCCATTAAAAAAAGAAACTAACGTAGAACAAAAAATAAACATTCTGTAACGACCCGTATTCTACACATCATAGGATTGTAGAATATTTATTTCTTTCCCATGTGAAGTCGTATGGTCATGTAACTTTGGGAAACATCCATTAGAGTCATTTCCCATGTTCATGATTTTTGTCGATTTTTAAATGACCATTTGGCCCCTAGTTGATACTGTTTCGGCCATAACTTTTGATTGGAAAGGAATTTTGACTTGAAACCACTTCCATTGGATTCGTTTGGTGGTTTACCTTTCCGTAGAGTGGTCATAGTAGCCAAACGGACTTACCGTTTGGGAGATATGGCTGAAACAAGGTTTGGAGGATGAAAAACTGCTTAATCGGGCCAAATCGGGTGATTAGTGGATAGGCCCATAACCCATTTCGGGATTAGGGTTATGGGGAGGCCGAAATGAGATAGAGGATCATTCCATTTCAGTTTTCTAGCCTCCACTTATCACCAAGGAACCTTAAAAATGGCCTCCAACCTCTAAATCACCTCCAAATCATCTTTTGGTCAAGGATTAAGCTTAGCAACCCCTAATCAAGGAAGATCTACACCAAAGCAACATAGGAGCTGCTATTTGGCATTGAAATTCACATCAAATCAGAGCTTTATTTCAGATCTTAGTTTATTTTGTGGCTAAGGTGAGTGATTTGCATAGTTTTACACTAATTATGGCTAATTAAGGGTGATTAGTGTTAATTAGCGAATTTAAGCATGATAAAATTAGGGTAAAATGTTCATAAATTCCTAAATGATGTTTTAGACATCTGATATGAATTTGGGTTAATTTGGTTAAGTTTTGCTAATCCTATCATTAGTTTCACCTAAACATGCTTAAGGGGAAATATGGGATTTTGGGTATGTTTGATCCATTTTAGCCTATCATATTGATGTTTTGATGTTTGTGGTTGATTATGCATGTTGCTATGACTGTATGAAATGCTTTGTGATTGATTTCAACAGTTAGAATGGTCAAAAACGTCGTCGAATGGCGTAAACACTTGCTGGAACAGCCTCAGAAAACAGTGCAGGGTTCGGACCGGATCGGACATATGGCTCGGATCGGATATGTTGAACTGAGCAAGGAACCCGATCGGATCGGAACCCAACACTTGGGAAAAAGTGGCAAAAAGGAAGGCCACGCTAGCTGAACTGAGATCGGATCGAGGAGGACGGATCAGATCGAGGAGGACGAATCGGATCGAGGAGGACGAATCGGATCGAGGAGGACGGATCGGAGCGGAAGCAAGAAGACGAATCAGAGCGGGAGCATGAAAACGGATCGGATAGGAGCATATGAAGGGAGCATGAAGACGGATCGGAAGCACGAACCAAGAAGGGACACCCGACCCGACCCGAAGGGAAGCACCCGACCCGACCCGAAGAGAAGCATCTGACTCGAACCCAGAGGAATACCCGACCCGAACCGCACCAGAAGGAGACCCGACCCGAACAGATGAAAGACACCGACCCGAACCGATAACTTGAGGAGGAACCCGACCCGACCCAGTATTGACCAATAACCCGAGATGCAAAGGTAGTCCAATAGGGGAAGTTAGAGCTCAGGATCCAGTTGGGAACCAAGGAGTTCACTTCATGGTTGGACTTTGCTGCGGGACGTGTGCTAAGGAGTTGTCGACGTTCATAACTTCAATTCACCACTAAAAATGAAGGATGACTACTTATCAGTGCAGTAGGGTCATTATGACCTGAGGGGCAAGGTGATGGTAGCAAGACTATGTTATCAGTGCAGTAGGGTCATTATGACCTGAGGGGCAAGGTGATGCGTAGTAAGACTATGAGCCAGCGCAGATGGGGTGAATAACTCCATGGGGCAAGTGGACATAGTAAGGATTGGTAAGGTTATGAGCCAGTGCAGTGGGGTTCTTGTGACTCCATGGGGCAAAGTGGACATAGTAAAGGATTAGTGGCTACGTTATCAGTGCAGTGAAGCCATTTATGACTTCATGGGGCAGAGTGATCGTAGCAAGGTATGTTGGGTGATCGAAATGGTGAATATCGTATGCTTTATGCACTGATTGAGAGATGTGAGGATGGATGCTATGTTTGATTGTTTGCCATCCCTATGACATGCACACCTCCCCCACCTCCGTATCTTTACACTATTTGATATGATACCTTAGAGTGTTGTACAGTATGTAGTGCTAACTCTTTGGTTGCAGGTCCAGGTTCAGGTATGTTTTAGTCTACCTGTTATTGTTCACTTTAGATGCTTATCGCTCATACCAGGCTTTATGTCTGACCCAGAGTTTTATGTCTCCTCTTATTACTCTGGGTGCTCACACGAGCAGACTAGAGACAGGTTAGCTGGTGGTGCGCGAGTAGCTGATTCGGAGGCGGGCAGGAGGCTTCCACGTATGATATATATATACCCATTCTCCGTATTGTTGGTGGTCGCTACTTAGGCATTAGTAGTGTACCTCATTTATCTTACTTTTGCTTTGAGACAGTTTGAAAGTTGTAATAAGCTGTATTCTGAATTTCCGCTGCTATGATGTTTAGTTCTGATTTTCAGCTTATGCATTGTCTCTCCTGTTTTATGTCAAGTATGTTATTATTATATTTTGTTCGATGCGCTGTGAGACATTCTACAGGTTTTTTGTATGTTCATTTCCTTCTTCCTTTTTCCTTCTGGCGACCCGTTCCGTGCTAACTGGACATGTGTACAGCGCACCTTTGGAGAGTATATGTCGGTTGGTGCGGGGCGGGCCGTCACACTTGGTATCAGAGCTCTAGGTTGCGTAGTTAACCTAGGGAAAGACACTAGGGAGAGATAGTACGTATATGAGAGCGCGTATTTGTGATTACTTTGGTTTTCAAAAGCTATGTATGTATATACTATTAGTAGTATAAGAATGAAGTCGCACTGCACTAGCACCACTATGGGGTCGTTATTCGTTTCTCTTTTTCAGATTGACGATGAGCCGAGACACGAGGGGTGCTGGTAGAGGGACCAACCAAGGGAATGCCGCTGACATGAGGGCTATGTTTACTAACCTCATGAGAAACATGCTTAGAGAAGTGCAAGGGGTAGTTCCCAATCCCGGAGTTGGTGTTGGCCCAGTAGTGCAGGCGCCTAGGGTCGATTTCGCCAAGTTGTGCAAGGACTACACTAATCTTGGTGGAAAGCCGTTCCACGGAACGGAGTCGGCCACAGATGTTCAAGACTGGATGGATAGCTGTGATCGTATATTTGATGACTTAGGTCTTGAGGATGCGATGAAGAGAAGGCTAGCGTCTCGTCAGCTGCAAGGGCGAGCGATGAATTGGTGGAATGTCATTAGAACAGCTACTCCAGAGGATCAGGTTACTTGGGATCAGTTCAAGGCTCGCTTTAGCGAGAAGTTTATTCCAGCTGCCCAGAAGTCAGTGTTGTTTAAGAGGTTCTTGGAACTCAAGCAGAACGGAAGGGCAGTTTCTGACTATATTGCTGAGTTCGACACTTTGTCGAAGTATGGACTGTCTCTCATTGATACTCCTGAGAAGAAAAATGAGAAGTTCATTACTGGTTTGGATGGATACTTGGGGGAAAGGCTTATCAACCACATCGATGAGACTTTTGAATCGATTGTGGGAAAAGCTTTGAGATCAGAGAGTCTTTACCCTAAGTCAAAGACTGAGGCTGCATTTGCAGAAGGGCCAAAGCCGCAAGTAGGCGGTGGAGGCAAGAATAACTCTCAGAATAAGAGGAAGCAGGACCAATCAAAAGGTGGCCAGAAAAAGAGCAAGAAGGATGTTGAGTGCTTCAGCTGTGGAAAGAAGGGCCATTATGCTAAAGAATGTCGGGCCAAGCCAGCGGAAAGGAAGTGCTACAACTGTGGCCAAATGGGACATCAGAAGGATAAGTGTCCGCAACCTCTTAAGGAGAAGCAGATTGTGAAAGCATATGCTATTGATGTTGTTCCTTCTTCGTCGAATGCCCCAACAGCGGCGGAGAAAGGAAAGAATGTTGTTATTCAAGGTATGCTTTCTATTTATGATATACCAGTTCGAGTTTTGTTTGATACTGGGGCTTCCCGTTCCTTCATATCTAGTGACCTGGTAGATAGGTTGGGACTGGAACCCGAGATAGTCGATAGACCATTGATTGTGACGAACCCGATTGGTGGTTCGACTAGCCTTAGTATGATTTGCAGGAATTTGGTCTTATCGAGTCATGGATGTATGTTTGTTTGTGATTGCTTTGTTTTGGGCTTTACTGGGTATGGCATTATATTGGGAGTCGATTGGCTCCAAAGATACGGGGTGGTGGTAGACTGTGAGGGCTTTTTGGTGACAGTGAGGGCGGATGATGGGCGGAGGGTAGTGTTTGGTAGCCTACCTAGTGATGGGGTTATGGCTAATTTTGTAAAGTGAATATTAGGCACACATCCCTAAAACGAAACTTAATTAGGCTCACATCCGGTCCTAAACTTATTGTAAATTAGGTCCCTATTTTTCAAAAACATATAAAAAAAATATAAAAAAATCACGTAAATTCATAATTAAATAAAACATGTTCACGCCAAAAAAATCAGGTGGAAAATAAATCAACAAACACGTCAAAATCAAAAAAATACACAAAACAGCGAAAAATGCAGTAAAATGCATAAAAACATGCACATATTTCAAATAGTTGCATACATGTATGCATCTATTTCAATTCCGCATCATACAGCAGCATATATGCATACATGTATGCAGATTTTCCGAAATACATGCATGATTTCATGCATCTATTCGATTTCTGCATGGAAAACACGCATGCTTGCATATGTGCATACGAGTATGCAGTTATGCAGAAAATATGCATTCAAGTATGCACATATTGTCACGCCTTCGGCTTTCAACACATTACTGCATACAAGTATGCAACTATTTTGAATAACAGCATACTTGTATGCAATTATTCAGCAGGCTTGCGGATCTTTTTTGCGTGTGTATTTAAAAAGTTGCATACATGTATGCAACTATCAGTAATAGTTGCATACATGTATGCAACTTTTTTTTTTCAGTTTGCGTTGGCTCCTGGGATTATTTCCAGAATTTAGAAATTTTTTTTTTATGCATGAGCGCATTTTTTTGCCACAAATTGAAAAAGGCGAAGGGGACTTGAGGAGCAGGCGAATGGACCAAAATTTTTGGGCGGCATGTGATTTTAGGGACCGGAAACGTATGGAAAAGTATGGGTGGACGTAGCTTTAATTTAAAACTTAAATAAGGACGTGAGACAAAAGTACCCTTTTGTAAATTCCCTTGACATCCCGCAGGATGAGTTGTCAGATGTGATCGTGGTTGGCCAGTATCCGGACGTCTTCGAGGAGGTAACCGGGCTTCCACCACACCGAGAGATTGAGTTCCGTATTGATTTAGTGAAAGATGCCAGACCTATAGTGTTGCCACTTCGTCGTATAGCACCAAGGGAGCAGCGAGAGCTCGGGGTGCAAGTCAGCAATCTTTTGAAGAAGGGATTTATTAGAAGGAGTGTCTTCGAGTGGGGAGCACTAGTTGTGTTTGCCACTAAGGCAGATGGTTCCCTTCGTTTGTGTGTGGACTATCGCGAGTTGAATAAGGTGACGAGGAAGAATAAGTATCCTCTACCGCGGATAGATGATTTGTTTGATCAGCTGGAAGGAGCTAGAGTATTCTCCCAGTTGGACCTCGCGACAGGATTTCATCAGCTACGAGTAGCGGATGAGAGTGTTCCGAAAACGGCATTTAGGACGCCGTCTGGATTTTATGAGTGGTTGGTCATGTCGTTTGGGTTAACCAATGCACCAGCCTACTTTGTGGATCTTATGAAATCGAGTATTCAGAGATCAGTTGAATAAGTTTGTTCTTGTGTTCGTGGATGATATCCTTGTTTACTCAAGGACAGAGGAGGAACACAAGGGACACTTGAGGATAGTGATGGAGGTGTTGAGGAAACACCAATTGAAAGCGAAATTCTCTAAGTGTCACTTTTGGAGAAGGGAAGTGAGATTCTTGGGTCATGTTGTTTCAGAGAATGGTATTGTCGTGGACCCTGCGAAGGTGGCTACGGTACAGGATTGGCCTACACCCAAGAATGCAACAGATGTAAGAAGTTTCTTGGGATTAGCTGGATATTATCGTAAGTTTATCCAGGACTTCTCCAAGATTGCAACACCGTTGACTCAGTTGACTAAGAAGAATCAGTCCTTCGTCTGGGACGGAGTGTGTGAGGATGCCTTCAAGAGTCTAAAAGAGAGGTTGACGCGTGCGCCAGTGTTAGTCATTCCTAAAGGGAATGAAGAGATGACGGTATACACGGATGCTTGTGGTACCGGACTGGGTGCTGTATTGATGCAAGGAGGTAGGGTTGTAGCTTATGCTAGTCGACATCTAAAGCCGCACGAGAAGAAGTACCCTACCCATGATTTGGAATTAGCAGCGATTGTGTTTGCGCTGAAGATGTGGAGACACTATCTCTTGGGAGAAAGATTTGAGTTGTTTACCAATCATAAATCGTTAAAGTATCTCTTCTCCCAGAAAGATTTGAATCTCCGTCAGCAGAGATGGTTAGAGTTCTTGGCTTCGTATGATTTTGATATCGCATACACACCTGGAAAAGGTAATGCGGTAGCCGATGCCTTGAGTAGGAGACATGCCAGCTTAGGGGCAATGTTTCTTGAATGGAAGCAATTGGAGTATATCGCGGGGTTTGATTTCAGACCAAAGTGCGAATTGGATCCAGTTATGCTAGCTAATTTGGCGATCAGACCCACTTTGATAGAGCGGATTGGTTCTAGCCAGAGGGACGATCCTAATCTATTAGAAATCATCTCCAAGTTAGAGATGGGTATCGATGAGGAGATGAATGTGTATGGGCTTGATCGAGATGGATGGCTTCGAAAGAATGGAAGACTAGTTGTATCCAACGTGAATGGTTTGAGAGATGAAGTGCTTAGAGAATGTCATCACTCAAAACTGAATATACATCCCGGTGGTAATAAGATGTATCGAGACATGAGACAGACTTACTACTGGGAGGGGATGAAAAGAGACGTTGGGAAGTTTATATCCAAATGCATGAATTGCCAGCTAGTTAAAGCCGAGCAAAAGAAGCCTAGTGGGTTGTTGCAACCATTAGAAATTCCCGAATGGAAATGGGAGCAAGTCTCGATGGATTTCATCGATGGCTTACCATGGACTAGATCGAGATATGATAGCATTTGGGTAATTATGGATCGATTGACTAAAAGTGCAAGATTTATACCAGTCAAATCGACCAGAACGGCAGCCAAGTTGGCAGAATTGTATATGAAATGGGTAGTGAGATTTCATGGAGTACCCAAAAGCATTGTGAGTGACCGAGACCCGTTGTTCACTAGTGGGTTTTGGAAGAGCTTACAAGAGGCTCTAGGGTCAGGATTACATCTTAGTACCGCATATCATCCTCAGACCGACGGTCAGACGGAGAGGGTGAATCGTATATTGGAAGATCTCTTGAGAGCGTGTATATTGGATTTTGGTGGATCATGGGATGACCATTTGCATCTAGTAGAGTTTGCATATAATAATAGCTACCAATCCAGTATCGGTATGGCTCCATATGAAGCTTTGTACGGAAGACCGTGCAACTCACCATCATGTTGGATAGAGACTGGCGAGAAGTTTGTGCTTGGACCAGATGTGGTGAGGGAAACTTCAGATAAGATTAAGGTCATTCAACAACGAATGAAAGCTGCTCAGGATAGGCAGAAGAGTTATGCCGATAAGAGGAGAAGAGACTTGAAATTCTCCGTTGGTGACTTGGTGTTCGTCAAGATCTCTCCGTTAAAGAGCGTGATTCGATTTGGCAGGAGAGGCAAGTTGGCACCAAGATTTGTTGGCCCATTCCCTGTTCTTGAACTGGTCGGGAATTTGGCATATAGAGTTGGCTTACCAGAGAAAATGGCGGGAGTTCACAATGTATTTCATGTTTTCCAACTAAGGAAGTTCGTTCACGACTCAGATATGACTATTTCACCTGATCAGTTAGAGGACTTCGAAGTAGAACCCGAGCCGGTTGGGAACCGCAAGCCGATTCTTATTGTGGGGCATGATACGAAGCAACTTCAAAGGAAGGCGGTGAAGCTAGTCAAGGTTTAGTGAGGCAAGAACGAGAATGATTGTACTTGGGAGACAGAGGAGAGCATTAGGAAGGCATATCCAGAACTCTTTGTCTGGTAAGATTTACTTTGCAATATAGTTTTCTGCATGCTAGGGTAGACTTGTTTAGCTTGTTTTGCATGTTTGATTGTTGTTTTATGATTGATAGGCATGCGGGACCTTTGTGTGTGTTTTGATTAGGGAATTTCGGGGGCGAAATTTCTTAAGGGGGGAGAGTGTAACGACCCGTATTTTACACATCATAGGATTGTAGAATATTTATTTCTTTCCCATGTGAAGTCGTATGGTCATGTAACTTGGGAAACATCCATTAGAGTCATTTCCCATGTTCATGATTTTTGTCGATTTTTAAATGACCATTTTGCCCCTAGTTGATATTGTTTCGGCCATAACTTTTGATTGGAAAGGAATTTTGACCTGAAACCACTTCCATTGGATTCGTTTGGTGGTTAACCGTTCCGTAGAGTGGTCATAATAGCCAAACGGACTTACCGTTTGGGAGATATGGCTGAAACAAGGTTTGGAGGATGAAAAACTGCTTAACCGGGCCAAATCGGGTGATTAGTGGATAGGCCCATAACCCATTTCGGGATTAGGGTTATGGGGAGGCTGAAATGAGATAGAGGATCATTCCATTTCAGTTTTCTAGCCTCCACTTATCACCAAGGAACCTTAAAAATGGCCTCCAACCTCTAAATCACCTCCAAATCATCTTTTGGTCAAGGATTAAGCTTAGCAACCCCTAATCAAGGAAGATCTACACCAAAGCAACATAGGAGCTGCTGTTTGGCATTGAAATTCACATCAAATCAGAGCTTTATTTCAGATCTTAGTTTATTTTGTGGCTAAGGTGAGTGATTTGCATAGTTTTACACTAATTATGGCTAGTTAAGGGTGATTAGTGTTAACTAGCGAATTTAAACATGATAAAATTCGGGAAAAATGTTCATAAATTCCTAAATGATGTTTTAGACCTCTGATATGAATTTGGGTTAATTTGGTTAAGTTTTGCTAATCCTATCATTAGTTTCACCTAAACATGCTTAAGGGGAAATATGGGATTTTGGGTATGTTTGATCCATTTTAGCCTATTATATTGATGTTTTGATGTTTGTGGTTGATTATGCATGTTGCTATGACTGAATGAAATGCTTTGTGATTGATTTCAATAGTTAGAATGGTCAAAAACGTCGTCGAATGGCGTAAACACTTGCTGGAACAGTCTCAGAAAACAGTGCAGGGTTCGGATCAGATCGGACATATGGCTCGGATCGGATATGTTGAACTGAGCAAGGAACCCGATCGGATCGGAACCCAACACTTGGGAAAAAGTGGCAAAAAGGAAGGCCACGCTAGCTGAACTGGGATCGGATCGAGGAGGACGGATCGGATCGAGGAGGACGGATCAGATCGAGGAGGACGAATCGGATCGAGGAGGACGGATCGGAGCGGAAGCAAGAAGACGAATCAGAGAGGGAGCATGAAAACGGATCGAATAGGAGCATATGATGGGAGCATGAAGACGGATCGGAAGCACGAACCAAGAAGGGACACCCGACCCGACCCGAAGGGAAGCACCCGACCTGACCCGAAGAGAAGCATCTGACTCGAACCCAGAGGAATACCCGACCCGAACCGCACCAGAAGGAGACCCGACCCGAACTGATGAAAGACACCGACCCGAACCGATAACTTGAGGAGGAACCCGACCCGACCCAGTATTGACCAATAACCCGAGATGCAAAGGTAGTCCAATAGGGGAAGTTAGAGCTCAGGATCCAGTTGGGAACCAAGGAGTTCACTTCATGGTTGGACTTTGCTGCGGGACGTGTGCTAAGGAGTTGTCGACGTTCATAACTTCGATTCACCACTAAAAATGAAGGATGGCTACTTATCAGTGCAGTAGGGTCATTATGACCTGAGGGGCAAGGTGATGGTAGCAAGACTACGTTATCAGTGCAGTAGGGTCATTATGACCTGAGGGGCAAGGTGATGCGTAGTAAGACTATGAGCCAGCGCAGATGGGGTGAATAACTCCATGGGGGCAAGTGGACATAGTAAGGATTGGTAAGGCTATGAGCCAGTGCAGTGGGGTTCTTGTGACTCCATGGGGCAAAGTGGACATAGTAAAGGATTAATGGCTACGTTATCAGTGCAGTGAAGCCATTTATGACTTCATGGGGCAGAGTGATCGTAGCAAGGTATGTTGGGTGATCGAAGTGGTGAATATCGTATGCTTTATGCACTGAGTGAGAGATGTGAGGATGGATGCTATGTTTGATTGTTTTCCATCCCTATGACATGCACACCTCCCCCACCTCCGTATCTTTACACTGTTTGATATGATACCTTAGAGTGTTGTACAGTATGTAGTGCTAACTCTTTGGTTGCAGGTCCAGGTTCAGGTATGTTTTAGTCTACCTGTTATTGTTCACTTTAGATGCTTATCGCTCATACCAGGCTTTTTGTCTGACCCAGAGTTTTATGTCTCCTCTTATTACTCTGGGTGCTCACACGAGCAGACTAGAGACAGGTTAGCTGGTGGTGCGCGAGTAGCTGATTCGGAGGCGGGCAGGAGGCTTCCACGTATGATATATATATACCCATTCTCCGTATTGTTGGTGGTCGCTACTTGGGCATTAGTAGTGTACCTCATTTATCTTACTTTTGCTTTGAGACAGTTTGAAAGTTGTAATAAGCTGTATTCTGAATTTCCGCTGCTATGATGTTTAGTTCTGATTTTCAGCTTATGCACTGTCTCTCCTGTTTTATGTCAAGTATGTTATTATTATATTTTGTTCGATGCGCTGTGAGACATTCTACAGGTTCTTTGTATGTTCATTTCCTTCTTCCTTTTTCCTTCTGGCGACCCGTTCCGTGCTAACTGGACATGTGTACAGCGCACCTTTATAGAGTAGATGTCGGTTGGTGCGGGGCGGGCCGTCACACATTCAACTGATACGAAATGCAACAGTGCAAGATATATTAAAGAAAAATACAACTATTGCAGCATAAAGCAGCAAAAAAGGAAAAAAATAATAATAATATATTTATGAAATACATATACAACTTATTTAATGCATTGGTTGCTTTGTATAACATCCCTTCTCCTTTGTGGAAACTGGAAACCGTGATATAAAACACCATTCCCGATTTATTTCCATGAAGGAAAAGGGATGTTGTAGTAGTTCTACTGCCTATGAGGCAGCAATAGGTTGCTACTATAAGCAAGAGAAACTCCATTAAAAGAGAAACAAATGAAAAACCAAAAATAAATATATAGCTGCTACGAAATGAAACAACGTATAAAAAAGAAAAGAAAAATACAGTTGATGCAACATGAAGCAACACAAAAATTAAAAATAAAAATATATTTATGAAACACATACACGACTTATTAATGCATTGATTGCTTTATAGTAAAATCCCTTCTTCATGGAAAACACCGTAATACAAAACATTTCTAATTTAGTTCCATGTTGGAAAAGGAATGTTGTAGTAGTACTACAGTCTATGTGGAAGCAACAGAATGCTACTACAAAGCAAGATCAACCAATTTAAAAGATGAAAAAATGAAGAACAAAAGTTAAATATACCACTTCCATTAAATGCAACAGCACATGATTAAAAAGAAAAATACAATTACCGCAGCACGAAGCAATAGAAAAAGAAAAACAAAAAATAATTATATATTTATGAAACACATATACGACTCTTTTAATGCATTGGTTGCTTTATAGTAACATCCCTTCACCTTTATGGAAAACAACATTACTGGTTTAATTCCATGAAGAAAAAGGGATGTTATAGTAGTTCTGCTGCCTATGAGGCCGCAGCAGGATACTGCTACAAAGAAAGATCATCCCATTTAAAAGAAATACAAATGAAGTACAAGAAATAAATATACAACTGCTACGAAATGCAATAGCGCATAATAAAAAAAGAAAAATACAATTGCTCCAACATGAAGCAACACAAAAAGAAAAGGAAACATAATAATATATTTATGAAACACATACACGAGTTATTTAATGCATTGATTACTTTTAAGTGACATCCCTTCTACTTCATGGAAAATAACGTAATATAAGACTACATTTATGGTTTAATCCCATGAAGAAAAAGAGGTGTTTAAGTAGTTATGTTGCATATGAGGAGGCAGAAGAATGCTACTACAAAGCAAGAGCAATCCATTAAAAAGAGAAACAAACGAAGAACTAAAAATAAAAGCAATAGGTATTACAAAATGAAACAACACAAAATAAAAAAGAAAAGAAAAATACAGCTACTACAACATGAAGCCGCCAAAAAATATGTAACAACCTATCCTTTTTGACAATATTTCAGAAAAATACTTTAAAGATTTTTATTCGGAAATACTTTTATATACTACTAGTCTTTTTCTTTAAAACATTAGAAATAAATTTCAAAAATTTCAGAAATCAAATTCTCTAATTTTAGTCAAACGATCTCCTTAGTTTTAACTAAACCAATATATGATTTTTTTTTTCATGATATACATTTCATAGTTCATCAATGGTTTAACATATGTAATTTATTAATCCAAATATCAGTTATCACACATTGGTATATCTTAAATATACTACAATAAAGACAAGCATCGATTTACCTCTACGAATATTTTTTTTGAAAATTCGTAACTTTCTTTATATTTAACATCGATATTTTGTATACGCAATTTATATAATAAAACTCATTTGTTGGAATTCAAAAACAATCATTTTTCTAAACCATTAAGAGATTTCAAAATACTTAATTCAATATCAGATTTGTTAATCATACTAATACTATGTTACTAAATAATTTACAAAGCAAACCTTACTTATTAAAGCTTATTTAGATTCCCATTCAATTTAAATGGTATTTTATTTGATATTCAAATGGTATTTTATTCAATCCAAATAAATTTTTGGGCGTAAAATGAGACCTAAATGAATTTGTATATCAAATAAATACCATTTGTACTAAATGGGAATCTAAATAAGCCTTTATAACACTACAAGAAAAATACCCAATTGCAACTAGCTATTTGCAACAGGCGACAAATGACAGTTGCAGTAAATAATATTTAGCAACAGACCTATTATAGCAGTTGCAATAGGTGAGATTTAGCAACAAGCCGTTTTTTCCTGTTGCGAAAATCATATTTTTAGCAACTGCGCTTCTCTTCCTCTTGCAAAAACATACTTCTAGCAACTATGCTTCCACAATAGTTGCAACAAATATATTATTTGCAACTGTGCTTCCAAACCAGTTGCAAATAAATATCTTTAACAACTGTTTTCGCCTCTTGCAAATAACTGTATTTTTTTGCAACTGGTAAAGCAAGTTGCAAAAAACATAATATTAAAAATTAGTATCAGCTTTTAATGATTAACTTTTACTAATTAATTTTAAATAGTTTCTATTAAATGATTAACTACTCGTAATTATATAATAATTAAGATTAATATTTAATAATTATTAGTTAATAATAAAATTTAAGTATTATAAAGTGATGTTTACAACTGATAATTAAATAATAATAATTACTAATTAATTGATAATTAACATTTGGTAAGCATAGTTACTACAAAAGTGTGAAGTAATAAGTAATATTTAGTTATAATATAATAAGTATTTAAGTAATAATAATTAATTAATATGAATTAATATTTTACTAATTTATCACGGTTAGTTGTTAATAGTGTATAAATTATATTTTAACAATTATTAACTACATTTAATAATAAATTAATCTAACTAACAACAAATTTTAAATAAATAATAAAATACTCATATTATTAAATAATTAATAAAATATTCATAATAATTAATAAATAATTAACCATAAGTAATTACATAATAGTTAAGATTACAATTCACTACAACAAAAAATGGTATTTTACAATTGTATTTTTACAACTGTCGCAAAATGCCAATTGTAATAAAGGTTTTTTACAACTGTATTTTAAAGAAAGTTGTAACATACTTATTTTTAACAACTATATTATTTTCACAATTGTAATAGATGTCTATTACAACATTTGTTTCCAAGCAGTTGTAATAGATGGATATATTTAATAATTGCTAGTAGTAATTACGAAGTAAAACTATATTCAATAATTAAAAAGTATATTTGTTATTAGTATTTAATATTTAACGGTTATGGTTAATAATTATATTTAATATCTAATATTTCAAAAGTTTAAAATTTTGAAATTTTGTAAACTAAGTTTTAAGATATATATAAAATTTGAAATTTTCATAATTAATAAAAAAAATAACATTTTATAAAGTAATAAAAATTTCAGAAAACTTGTTAGAACCTTATACTATGAAAATTTAATGTTAAATTTTTTCTTTATTTCTTGCAGTAATTGAACTTCAAAGTAGAAATGAATACTTAAGTGACTTAATTACGAAATCTTTAATAAACATCATTGATTTGATTATCGAGATTAGTTAGCCAAGCAGTACGAGGAATTATATTATGTACAGTGCAGAAAAACATTAAAATATAGCAAGTTTTAATCACATTCTTTTAAGTATCAATCAAACATTAAATTTATGCAAAAGTAGAGCCATGTAAAAAAAAATGGCGGGTTAACTATTATGTCATTGGGGCCGCTGTACGCTGAATTAAAATATTCGCTACCTTTTTCCCGTTCCCAATTCCTTTTCTTTCAATTCAATTAGGGTTTGACAAAATCCCTTCGTTCCCAAATCCTTCGTCTCCCATTTCATCCTGGCCATCGTGAAGATTTGCTCAATGGCGGCGCCGGCTAAATTGATCGAAGAGAAAGCGAAGAGGCCTCCACGTGGAATCACCAACTCAAATCCTGTGTCAGTGGCACTTGAGGCGGTCGTTGGTGTCAAGGAGATTTTGAGGACTTAAGCGGTAAAAACATCAAAACTCCATAGAACTTGCTTGTAAACTATGTTATAAAGAGCGACCAAAAGGAGGGTTTACAGCTCATTCGCATAATAGAACTATGTACGCAGAGAAAAGAATTACTCTGAATGAAGATGATACTGGTGATTTGCAGAAGAATAGAGGTAATTTTCCAGCAAATATTCGCATTTATTTATTTCCAGCAGCTTGTCTAAATCAAATATGCAAGAGATTCGAAATCCCTTAGCTATTGCATGCTTACAGATCTCGCAAGAAAACTCGTTTTCCATTTCACAAATTCGTTTTCCATTCTCTTTTGCTTTCTTGTGTTTGTTTCATTGAATAAACTCTATGTTGAATCCCATTTTTCTTTTGAAAATGATAGGCGAAATTCAGTAGAATTTTTTATTCTCTCTTCCGTTTGAATTCTGAATGTGAAAGCTGAGCATTTTAAGATAAGGGTACAAATTACTCAAGGAAAAAGAAAAATCCCAACAGAGATATCGGAAAAAAAATGAGCAGACCCTGCCTTGTACTCAATTAATTATGCTCGAAACATCAGTTGAAATAATAACAAGGTTACAGAATCTGTAACTGTAGGCTGCAGCGAAAAATCACAGTATTTGAAATCACAGCGTTTAGTGATGTGATAATGTGACTTTGCTCTCTGGCATAAGTTTTTATATTTTATTAAAGAGTGAAGTTTCAATAGCCTTTATCACCACAAGCTGTAGTAATTAGAACATCTAGTTAGAATAGAAATCACACCATCCACTGATTATGTTTTTCATGCAATGGAATTTGGAGTGCCTACTCTTATGTTTGTTCAACAAAGTTTCATGTTTTAAAAAAAATATGAATACCTTTATTTTTCATTTCAATATCTAATCTATCAGTATCCCAACTTGTGATTTTCACATGCAGGAAATGTAACAAAGCTAGAACAAGCATTATCACGGACATCAATTATCTTGACTTGTGATTTCCACTCAAGATGGATCGTGCTACTCTTCCTTGATCATAAATACCGTGTCCCACTGCGTAAATACCCGGATTTGTGAATCAAACGTCACACCGGATAAATACCCGGCAACTCAATCTTTTTCCTTATACTTCCTTCATTATCAAAATATCTGCCGGCAAGACAAGAATACGTACCGCTGCATATTCCTTTGCATATCTTCCGTCCATTATTATTTTTAACCAGGTAATCGTTTCTCCTCCCTTTAGCATATTTTTTTAATCAGTTCCGATTAGGTTTCTTTAGCTTCATTATTATGCATCGATCTATGGTTTTACAATGATTAGTAATCCGACTTGCATACTTTAATTTGGGTATTATTATTAGCTATTGATTGACAATTGAAATTGTTTTTCTAAAACCCGATTCTTGTTCTTGTGTGCTGAATGATTATTCGCTATTGTACTTTATGTTTGTTTCCAATAATTTTTGTTTTCTTCATTTTTTTTGGGGTCATGATTTGTAGTCTGAATCAAAATGGTGCAAGTGTGTAGGTATCAAAAAATAGAATCTACTGCTATTTCGCATGCTAGAAAAATCTAAGAAGGAGGTCCTTGGAATGTGTAGTAGTAATCAAATGGGAACTTTGACCTCAGATTGGCTTTTCATTGTTTTCTTCTGATCTTCATCCATGATGTGAATGTATGTAATTTAGTTTGTTTTTGCATGCTTAGCCTGGGCACTTGCTGTTGTAGTCTTCTGCTATAGCTATTTATTGTTCCATGTTATTCGTATGGGTATTTTTTATACTGACAATGGAAATACTCCAGCATTTGTTTAGAACAAGAATGAATATATGTAAAGTATATTTATTTTAGAATAAGTAACATGGCTTAAAAAAAGGGCATTGGCCACTAGCTTAAAGCTTATGGTGCTCTAGATTGAGTTTTTAAAGGTCTTAGGGTGAACCGTACTTATATATTTATTTTGTGCTAATACCTCTTTCCTTTTCATTTTATTTGTCAACCGAATATATTCTTTGCTTAGCTAACAGTTAGTAATATAAACCTGGTTGGTAGTTTAATTATGCTGATCACGTGTTAATTATTATGATGTAGAACTAACTCATGAATCCATCAATTGAAATTATTTTCATTTCAAGGACTAAAGCTGCTAAAGGCTTTATTGCAGTTGAAGACTTCTCACTGATGTCTTCCTCCAGAACAAGTGAATAAGCGGATCTTTTATGTTTGAAAGACAAGCAATCTCTTCAGCTGCTAATATAATAAAAATCGCAATGATAACTATTCACATGTTCATTGCTGATGGATTTGAATCATCTTCCATGGACATTCAGCTTGCAGAAAAGTACTCCATGCTTAAAGGCCATTGTAGGATAAATGTTTGGCTGGAAAATTGTTAATTGGCTAGTTTTAATAGTTCGATTTTTTCCCATGGACAGGTAATTTTTATTTGCATATGGTAATGCATATATGTTTTTGTTTTTGTTTAACTACATATGTTTAATTATTATATATGTTTTTGTTTTTTTAAACGACGCATGTTTAATTAAGGTGCGCTCATATTTTGAAGCATTGCATGGAGGTTTGCTGGTGCTTCTGCGAAGTGCGCATTCTTTATGAAAATGATGATCGTTTTGGTTAGCAGCAGCATTCTTGTATAGAAAAATGATGATCGTTATACATGAATAGTGTATGAAAATTGTAGAAATTTTTGTTGCAATTGTATGTACTATTAAAACTGTTGAAATAATAATTTTATTTGTTTATTTCATTCTGTGATATACACTATTACTAAAACGAATACATTCAATATGTAGTATCTGTAAGTTGTATTTTTTATTTTATTTTACAGATTTATAAATCTATTGCAACGGGCGTATACTGTTGCAAAAGGATCTATTACAACAGCAAAAGCATGTTGCAGAAAAGTCTACCGCAACAGGAAACATCCGTTGCCAAAAGTATCTGTTGCAACAGCAAAAACCTGTTGCAAAAAAGTATACCGCAACATCTTATTGCAACAGGCGGAAAATGTTGCAAACTTTTTATAACTCCGGCAATACCAACAGGCGCGGGTCTGTTGCAATTGGTCTGCCGCAATAGATATTGCCTATTGCGAAAAGTGTTTTTTGTTGTAGTGTAAGTAAGGTTTGTTTTGTAAATTATTTAGTAATATAGTACGAGTATGATTAACAAATCTGATATTGAATTAAGTATTTTGAAATCTCTTAATGGTTTAGATAAATGATTATTTTTTATTCCAACAAATGAGTTTTATTATATAAATTGCATATAGAAAATATCGGTGTTAAATATAAAGAAAGTTACAAATTTTCAAAGAATTTATTCGTAGAGGTAAACCGATGCTTGTCTTTATTGTAGTATATTTAAGATATACTAATAGGTGATAACTGTTATTTAGATTAATAAATTACATATGTTAAACCATTGATGAAATATGAGATGTATATAATGAAAAAAAATCACATATTGATTTAGTTAAAACTAAGGAGATCGTTTGATTAAAATTTGAGAACTGGATTCCTAAAATTTGTGAAATTGATTTCTAATGTTTTGAAGAAAAAGACTAGTAATATATAAAAATATTTTCGAATAAAAATGTCTGAAGTATTTTTCTGAAATATTGTCAAAAAGGATAGGTTGCAATAGTTGATATCCGATCTTTGGTTCATACAAAGCTTAACTTATGGGGTTTAACAAGAATTATCACCAGAATCTCTAGGGACAGTGTATTTTGAAAATTTAAGTATTTTTAAATATAAATTAATTTGAAAAAATATTTTTGAATTGATATTATAAAGTACTTTTAAAGTGTATATTAATTTGAAAATATAATGTATTTAGAAGTACAAATTGATTTGGAAATAAAGTTTGTTCAGAAGTATAAATTGACTTGAAACATAAAACATTTTGGAATATAAGTTAATTTGAAATATGAAGTATTTCAAAATTTTGAAATCTTATGATGAGAAATTAGTTGAAATAAATTTGAGTATATATAAAAATATAAAAATTGAAACCAAACAAACTTTTGAAATTTAAGTGAGAAATAAATATGTCACCTTAACCCTAGTCAGCCAATTCATTTACTTTGTAACATACAATATATGAAGAGATACCACTGAGAAATAAATCATGTATCTTTCTATGTTTCCGTTCTCGTTCTTTTTTTCTTCTCTACAGTTGCCTTCTTCAATTTTAGATCTTCTTCCTCCTTTTCACCAAAAAAAACTAAATCGAAATTTGTTTCTTGTATTCATCATATCAACGCAAGGTGAGTTTACTCACGATTCACTTTGTGCAAATTTTTCAAAATAAATGAAAATTGAAATATAATATTTGATGTTTTGGTTGTTGTTAATGTCATGCTTTTTGGTTGCCTTTTGTTGTTGCCTCTTTGCTATCCAATTTCATGTTGTCATTGTGTCTTTGTCACCATGTTAATGCAAATGTTCATAATGTTGTCTCTATGTATCTCTCATACAATATTATGTAAACTGAAGTACAGATGTTGATATACTCACTTTGTCTTGTTGTATAAACTTGAAATATGTTAGTATGCACTCTTGCTTTGTTTTATTGCCATGACTTGCTGCGTTGCTTTGATTTCTAGACAAAATTTTAAAATGACAATGATTTTTTTAACCATTTAGACACATATTTGAATGTTTAAAAATTGCTTATATAAGTTAGGATTAACTGTTATATTTTAGCGTTTTATTGAAGTTGATTTACTTGAATAAAGTTAATTCTGACTCGATTATTTTATGTTTTGCATGGAATGCTCGGGTCAAACCTGAGTGTTGCAAATTTTAAGGTTTCAGCTAGCGAAGTTACAGGCACGTGAAGACGCACCCGTACAAATTTATGTAACATCAATGTTTTAATTCATTCACTGTGTAAAAACTTGTATAACTCTGATATTTTGTATTAAATTATTCCATTGTAAAAAATTGTATTATGTGATTTCTGTGTTTGATTCTGTTAAAATTACAAGTTAAATTGTTTTGATTGGGAGGCAGCGTATTAATTTTGGTCTGAACAGAATAAAGAAAAGAAAGAGGCGTAAATAAGGGTTTGTGTTAAATCGAGAAGTTGGGTTGCGGATGGACAAAGATGAATAAAAATCAACGGTGGATGGATAAAGAGAAATAAAAGGGGCCAAAATTCGCAGAAAACGAAGCAGCAAATCTTTTAGTTTGGCGGGAAATTTTGCATTGGAGCCAAGATAGTAAAAAGGTTTCAAGTGGGGCGAAATGGATAAGCTTAAAACAAAATTTCTACTGTGTAAAACAAAAGAATACTCCCTCCTGTTCAATTTATAAGTCGTCTAAATCTTTTCACACAAATTAAGAATGCTTAAAAATGACACTTTTATCCTCTAATTAATTCTTTTGTCCTAGCAGCATTAAGAAGTTGTGCTGCCTCTTTTCATTAAAAAATGTGCAGCTTCTCAAAACAATTACTCATGCAGCACGTGACTATATACAATTGCAACATAAGATTGGAGAAAAATAGTATAAAATTAAATGCATGCATTGGAAGAAGGGCAGCTCTGCATGGAACCATGAAAAAAACAGCTGCATGTGATTAATGAAGGAGATGAAAGGATTTCTAAGGAAGGGTAAAAATGAAAATAAAGTCCATAATTGTCCTAAACGTCATGTATTTAGAAAATTCCTTTCAGATGTAAAACGTCAATTAATTTGTAAAACGTCAACTAATTTGGATAGGAGGGAGTACTTGCTTATAACAAATAAAATTCCTATTTAGTGAAAATTATTACAAAAGAAAACCTCAAAATGCATATAAATAATATAAGTTATGACTAACAAATAACTTTTATATTTTTCAATTTTTTTTAAACATTTACTAGTTTTCTTAAATTTGAACAATAAATATGAAATTTGAACTAATAAGCAAAAATTAATCCCTATTTGTTACATATTTACAATTAATTATTACTTATTAATTTTCATTTATTAATTATTACTTATTACGTCATAATTATAACTTACTATTTGTAATTGAAAGTTAATCATTATGTATGTATTACCAATTATCAATTATGAAATATTCAATAGGAATAATCAGGAGTTAATTACTATTTATTAGTTATTAATAAATAATAGTAGTTATTAATTTATAAGTTTACTATTAAATATTCTTAAACATTAATATTGCTAACAATTAATTATTAAATATTAATTATACAATTTTTTTGCTATTAATAGTTCTCAGAAAACTTTTAATTATGATTCTTAATTACTGGTATTAATTATTGAAAGTAAATTCATATTTATGAATTATCTAATCATTACTGTATATTAATCATTTTAGTTATTGATATTGGTTGTTAATAATATTTTTTAACTAACTAATTAATCAAAAATTATTGTTAAATTATTATTATTTGGCTGATAAAAGTGAAAAGCTTAATAGTCAATTATTATAACCGACAAAAAAGAAGAATGGTTAAAACCAAACACCTTCTGCAACTTAACAAAAGAATTGTAATACACATTTATTACAAGTGGCGAAAAAGAATTTTTGTTAAAATAAGGATCTTTTACAACTGACATAAAATGTTGTAACATAAATTTATTACAACTGACAAAAACGAAGAGTTTTTGAAAACAGACATCTTTTACAACTGCCGAAAATAGCTGTAATAGAATTGGATTACAACAATTCATAAAAGAAGAGTTGTAAAAATAAATATTTATTACAAATGACCTAAAAGAATTGTTGTAATAGACATCTATTGCAGCTTGCAAAATGGAACGTTGTTGAAAACTAATATATTACAACTAACGGAATGAAACAGTTGTAAAAAACCTCTATCGCAACTGGCATTTTGTGATAGTTGTAAAATTACAATTGTAATATGGTCTTCTTGTTGTAGCGTCAACATCCTAAACCATCATTCTTGTTTTTTGTGGTCAATACCGAATGAATTCTGGGCCACCACCAAAAACAGAAATCATGAGAAAAAAAGATAAATTCAAATAAAAGTTAATAAATTGCAAAACATATGTATTCAAATTCTTAGCGATCTGCTCTTCTTTTTCATATGTAAATTGTTGGGTTCGACGTCTATTTGTTTCGATGGATTTTGTACAAGTCGAATAGGGTTCGGCAGTTTGTGAAATTAGAGCATTGATTGAAGAAAAAAAAGCTAAATTCGAGTTTGTGGCATTAATTAGCACCTATGTCAAATTTTTTGGGGCTGAACTATGATAAAATAGTTCGATCCTTTTACTAGGTGCATGAAATACGGTTTGAAGCCGCGTTTTATTTGTGTGTTCAAGTCTCTTGAGATTGTGATGGGAGTGAAGCCTTCGAGAAGGGGAGGCTAGCGGTGTTTACGTTGTTGGAAACGATGGAGAAATGGGGGAGTTTGATTTTTTTTAAAGTGCGGCAATGGTGAATGAGCGGGCCCGTACTACTGTGGAAGAAGAAGCTTTAACAGTGGATTAACATTTAAACGTTAATTAGGGTAATTAGTAATTATTATTTAAAAAGTTAATGACATTTAATTTATTAAAACTTGTAATGTTTATAACTGTTAACCCCATTAAAATGCGAGTTCAAGACAATGCTTTGGATCGTTTAAACGAAGGACAATTCAAGTTTAAAATGATCGGTCGTGGCAAGTATCAATGGGTCGCTGGACCGCTTACATGAATGGATCGCATTGCTTTAGAACGTGCCATGCATTTTAGCAATATTGGTCGGCACATCTTGACGTTGAAACATATTGGATTAGCCAGGATTATATGGTATAAACGGTAGCTATATAGATGGCACGTGGCATTGATAACTGCCCATAAACAAATCAACGTATGCACCTTAGATCTAGCTGATGGTTTGGCAATTTTGTAAGCATGGAGCTTGCACACGTGAGGCGATGGGTCATTTCATTTATAACAGGCGTGGATCGTAGCATACATGGCAAAGATGGATCGAAAACTAACTTGTGGCTTTCATGGACCGCTAATTTATATGAGGCATACAGTATTAGATCGGTTAGCATGAAGTTGTACTACGTAGCAATATTATAATGTGGACTGGGCATAAATGCTTAGTGTGGCACGTTGCTATATGGGTTAACATAATATAAACGTTGGCATAAAATTATAGATCGCCAGCTTATATATATATATATATATAAAAGGTGCGCGAGAAACATGCATTTAGAATCAGGTCGCGGATGTGTATGTTCGCATCAGGTCGTTCATATAATATGTGTCAGATCGTTCATCATACAGTCAGGTCGTTTTGACCATCGGGTCATCTAGTGTCTTCGGGTCGATCGCCATCAGCTCAATCAGGTTGTTCTACATGAGTTAGGTATATAATAAAGCCTGGATCGCACAGCATAAAGGAGGACACGTGGATCATATAGTAAGAAATGTGGACTGCAGGCTTTTAAAATGGTTACAAATGGACTATGGATATATTAAATAAAAGGAGGGTCGTTTAATTGATGGGAGACAACCAATCATGATTTTCCTAGAACGTGTAAGGCTATATAGGTCATCAATATACGGTTGGGTCGTCCACTTTGAGTTGGGTCGTCCAACAACCCAACTCCTTGTGCACGCGTAATTACAAGTCTGCCACTCCACTCCAAATCACACCTATAAATATCCCCACATTTCACATATTCAAGGGAGGGATTCCTCCAACCATGAAGTGCTGCCATTTTCATTTCTCAACAACTCCAAATCATCTCAACCTCCATTAAAGTTCTCTCAAGCTCCGACCCATCATCTCAATCACTATGAAATCGTCAAAGATCGTCTAAGTGCAAGATTATCGAATATCTACTCCAATAATCTCTACAACTAAAGAGATCTAATCATTTCCACGGTGAAATCGAGAGAATCAAGAGACTGAAGAGAAGAAATAGAGGGAATTGTTGTAAAGAGAGAAGATGAACGAATTTATAGAATATGTGTACCTTGTAAAGTTGAGAATCATAATGAAATCCCTCTTCAAAGTGGACATAGGCCAAAACTGAGGCCGAGCCACTATAATTGCTCTTTTTCTTTATTGCTTTTGTGTTTGTGGTTGCCATTAATTTAGATCTAACATTTTAAGGTGTATCTACACCTCTCGGGGTGTTAATGTTCATTTTTGACATTAACATTTTTGGCGCCCACCAAGGGGCCGCATTAATTAACATCCAAAGGTCAAGATCTTTGTGGGGGATGTTGAAGTTTGAAGCCTATTTTTTACGATAGATTTTCAAGGTCTAAAATCCGGGCCAGTCGAAAGATTTTCTTCAAAGTTCTAGAATTTGTCTAGGAAAATGCCACCGAAGAAAATGGTTAATAAGTTCGCAAGAGCTTAGGATGCGGAGAATGTCGCGGATAATCCTATAACTCCACAAACTAATCATCATGAAGTTGGTAAAGCCTCAGGAGTAGAATTTAGTGTGACCAGAAATTAGTTGAATGAAACCGTTATCGGTTTGACTCAGCAGACGGAGATCTTAAACAAAGCTATGATGGCTAAATTAGAAGCTCTTTTCGTTGCTTAAGCTAATTCGGCAAATGTGAGAGCCAATTTCAACCTTGCGGGGAATGCCAACTCCACTTTCTCAAATCCCAATCGTGATCGCTTTATTCTAGAGATCGATGATTCGGAAAAATCTGACGTCGAAGAGTCCAAACCTCTTGTTAGGAATCATTCCGAAAGAGGTACTTCCCATAAAGTGATTAGTTTCACCAAAGGGCCACCTCCCCATGAGGGAGGCACAGGGCCTCGGATCCATGACCATGATCGTTTTCCTAGGGAAACGTCCGGCAAAGGAGATGTGGTCCGTCCCGTGGATAGGCACGACGAGGAGAAACTTTTTCAGAAATGATCCGATAGATCATGAAGGAAAGCACGGAAAGAATCGATGATGAGATAGAATGGGAGTTTGCTCCAACTAAGACTCCATTGACTGAAAAAATTCGGAAAGCCAAGCTCCCGAAAAAGTTTATTCCGCTAACGATTACAGCTTATAGTGGAATTGATGATCCTAATTTGTTTTTATACGAGTACGACAAGCACATGACTGGTGCATGCACGGTCCACGGATGAGATCAAGTGCTTACACTTCCCTGTAAATTTGGAGAGGGTAGCATCACTTTGGTTCACCAAGTTTCCGCCAAAGTCCATGGACAATTTTTCAGTCCTAGCACAGAAGTTCAGGGAGCAGTTTAGGCTACATACAACAAAGGTGAAAGATCTAATGTCGCTAAGTGAGTTGGAGCAAAGACTGGGAGAATAAATTAAAGGCTTTCTCACTCAATTTAATGTTGTTGTAGTTGAAGTGGGGAATCCAGAACCTCGGTTAATCTTGATGGCATTGAGTCGGGCTATAGACAAGAAGTCATTGTTCGAAAGGAGGATAAAGACGAAGAAACTTAATGCTTTGGAAAAATTCTATAAGAAAGCAGAAGAGTTCATCAGTGCGGGGGATGACACTACTTTTGCTCTGGGTGTTGCTAAAAGTTTTGCTGTGCCGGAAAAGAAGGGCAACGGTACTCAAGGCAATCAAAAAAACACTAGAGACCAAAAGAGGGAAAACGAGGAGAAAGGGGAAGATAGTAATAAAAAGCTCGTTATCTGTTTGACCAAAAAATGGTTCTAATACCAAAAGACGATATTTTTGAATAAAATAGAAAGAAAAACAATAAGAACACACGATTTATAGTGGTTCAATGTTAAAGAGCCTACGTCTACTTTATACTTTATTGATCGATGATACGAATACAAATACAATACTGAATTTCACTCAATCTCTCTAATATAATTGATAATTTCTTTCAATGTTTGATGAAATATGCTCCAAAAGTTGATGATAATTCAAATGAAGCAATGGAATTCGTTGGTGGGTGAGTTAGAGTGAAGATTTTGCCAAAAGATCCCCTCAAAGGGTGATTGTTAGCGTATTTATAGGCAGGAATTTAGTCCGGTTCGGTGCCACGTGGCAATCATCCCACTTGAGTTAGGGTTGGCTTGCTTCAGGATCGTGACAACACATCGCGGTCGTGGGATAGTGGAGCATAACCACCTCCAAAATCATTGGGATGTGGGATATTTGCTGCAGTTTGAGCTTCGGTTCGGATCGATTGTGTAGGAGGGGTTCAGATCGGTATCCTTACTCCGAACCGACCCGCATAGATAGCCTGAAGAGGCTTTTCTAGCTTTCATGTAGTCGAGAGTAGGGTTCAGATCTGCGGGCCCTGAACCGATTTGGAAGATTGCCCAGCATGCTTTACACCTTCTATCATATTCGAGATGTTAATGCCTTGGCTTTGGGTAGCCTATTCACAAAGTAGGCTAACACTATCTTAGGCCTGAAGAGTTAACCCCTTCTAAATGATACCCCGGAGAGCATTTTCTTCGCCACCAAAGATGCATAACGTTATCTGGAACCACCATCACTGAAAATTACAAAGAAAGCAGCAAATTATGGAAAATTATGTCGCTTTCACAATCAACCTGGGCATAATACTAATGAATGCCGACACTTGAAGGACCCGATCGAAGAGTTTATCAGGAAGAACAGGCTGCAGCAGTATGTGAAGAATCCACAAGCCTCAAACTCTGCTCCAGGTCTTCAGGGGCAAGGTGCACCTGTTAATCAAACTGGTCTAAGTAACCGAGCTCCAGTGCAGATTAATGCAAGGTCGGGGATTAACTGACGACCATCGATGGCACTCTAATTCTGAGGGATTAGAATAACATTCATCTTCGTTGCTACTTTACTTGATGTTATGTTCAATATTTCTTGAAAAAAGTTAGTGATATATTACAAGCATTGTACTGAACACTAGCTCTATGAATAAGAGCATGCCTACCTGAATCAATCTCTTATTTGCAAAATTTTCATTTATTCAAAATTTTCTTAAAGATGATTTATATTGCAGGTTATCCAACGAGCGTTTGTTCCTTTAAAGTCTGACGAGACATTACAACCCCACCAATATTATCTTAAGCGCCGAGTGCTATAAACGTCAACATGCACAAGTGTGAAGATAAGAGAGCATCGCCTTGAAAAGTGAATGGAAATAGTCGCAAAGAGTCAAAAGGTGAAAAAGCACAACAAGCAAACGCAAGGGTTGTAAATTCCACTAGAGGGGCATGTCCCAAAGTGATAGGTCCAAGGCCATGTTTCTTTAACTGAGATAGCTTGCCAAGTCAAGCGTCTGGTCGAGGAACTGGCAAGTCAAGCGTCTAATCGAGGAACTGGCGCCTGCCCCGTGGAACGATACAACAATGAAAAGGCTCTCATAGTGAAGCCTTAAGAAATCTCAGTCGAAAGAGGAGAACCAAATGAGATTGTCAATGTCACGAAGTACCTGTCCCGATTATGACAAACATTAGGGCATAATTAATGACCTCTTCGAAGGCGTCCAATTAACTCGCGTAGCGTCTGATCATTTTAGATGTGACTAATGTTAAGCTAAAACCCAAATTCCTCCCCAAGCGGGGGCACAAAATCCAAAGTCCACCCCATGTAGGGGCACAAAATCCAAAGTGCTCCCCAAGAGCGGGGACAGAATCCAAAGTCCTCCCTAAGCGGGGGCATAGAACCCAAAATCCTTCCCAAGCGGGGCTACAAAATACAAAGTCCTCACCAAGCGGGGGCACATAATCCAAAGTCCTCCACAAGGGGGCATAGAACCCAAAGTCCCCTCCAAGCGGGGGCATAGAATTAAAAGACCTTGTAACACCCCACCTCCGCCAGGGTGGCTCTTGGAAGCAACTCTGACTTTGGTGGGGCGTTTTAAAACAAGGTAAACATGCATAATGATATAGCAAGGCAGGACATGACATATATATATATATATGTAAATAAACAGAGTAAGTAGATAGATAAAACAGCGGAAGAATTTTAAACCATTTCAAAAACAAGTCTGCTACATCATAATGTCAATTTCCCAAGTAAACAAGTCTAGTACATAAAATAACATCATCTGAAACTGAAAAAGAAAACATAAAAGTTGCTATCCCCAAAGTGGAAGAAACCATAGCGAGCTCAAGTCCAAAGCATACATGAGCTATCCAAGAAAGCAGCTAAGATCCAAGCTAGGCTCCTGTATTCCCTCCCTGAGAACCTGGGGGGGGGGGAAACGGAAGAAAAGAGGCGAAAGAAAACGGGTCAGTCAAAAAGACTGAGTAAGCCCTGCTACGATCAGTCTATAAACTAATAAAGTTAACATCATGATGGAAACTGAGATGATCATAGATAACAACATACTGGCATGGTAAATTAACTACAAGATAGATAGAGGTGTCATCGCATAAACAAGGTTAAGTTTTTGCACCACGGTGTACTAGCAAACCAACATAACAGGTATTGATCCCTTGGCCCAAGCTTTGACCCAATAACATGAAGTGACCTTAATATAAGGTCCAGCCCAACGGTCTAGTCGATCGGCTCCCTATAAACCTAACACGTCAAGTGTTGGTGTCCATATGGCCCACATATGGTTGTAGTTAGACTGTGCTGGGTCCACCTTTGGGTGTATCAAGCCCTCGGGTGTCAACCCCAGACACTTAAGCAATAATGCACAGCCCTAACCTACTGGTACCCATGCCTCGAGTTTGTCCAACACCGGACTACGTGCACGTCCGTAGCCCGCCTGGACCCGCACCGCTGTACCACTCAGCCATCGCCTTTTTGGTCGCTTACATCTGTCCAGTAATCGTGCCCCGCCCTAGCCTAGTCCTCTAGGGTTGTGAATGATACCCAACTGGGATTACTGCCGGAACAGACCACGCTGCTAGGGTTTCTAAGAGGGTTAAGTGTGATTTAACCCTTCACTAATCATGGATTAATTGGTTAAGTGTAACCAACAGTTTACCGCTTAACCCCATTTCAATCCCTCAAATCCCCAAATTGGTTAAGTATTAGTGGACCCTGACTTAACCCTAATCATGAGGCATTAATTAATTTAATGCACCTTAACCTCTCACATTAGACCTTGTTGTGGTTACTAGTTAGGCCGGGCGGGTCCGGGTAGGTTTACACCACAACTTAGTCTAACCTCGGGTTTTGGCACCACATGACCAACTTCTCACATTGGGTCCTATCGTTTGTAGCCACTAGTTAAGCCGGTCGGTTCCGGGTAGAATTACGCTACAAACTCAACCCAACCTCGAGTTGGCCACACTTATATTTTCTAAGTGTCATGTCCACTTTATTTCAAAACATGATTACAAGTCAACAAATGCTTGGGTAGACCTAACTTAATAGGTAAATTCCCAATCTTATATTTTCATGTATTTTAAGTTTACCCAAAACCCCCAACGTTATTCTATCGCTTACATATTCGTAGTAACGCATAAAGGATAGGAAGAGGGAACTTGGCACAACATACATGATGAACTTGCACAACAATTATGCATAACATGTTAGACTTGCACAACCTAGCATGGTGAACTTGCATATTACCATAAACATGCATAACTTGTCAAACATGCACAACTTGTCATTTTAAACTTGCATAAGCATGCATAACTCAATAAACTTGCAAATCATGGCTTAGTAAACTTGCATAAACATGCATAACTCAATAAACTTGCAAATCATGGCTTAGTAAACTTGCATAAACATGCATAACTCAATAAACTTGCAAATCATGGCTTAGCAAACTTGCATAAACATGCATAACTCAATAAACTTGCAAATCATGGCTTAGCAAACTTGCATAAACATGCATAACTCAATAAACTTGCAAATCATGGCTTGGCAAACTTGCATAAACATGCATAACTCAATAAACTTGCAAATCATGGCTTAGTAAACTTGCATAAACATGCATAACTCAATAAACTTGCAAATCATGGCTTAGCAAACTTGCATAAACATGCATAACTCAATAAACTTGCAAATCATGGCTTAGCAAACTTGCATAAACATGCATAACTCAATAAACTTGCAAATCATGGCTTAGTAAACTTGCATAAACATGCATAACTCAATAAACTTGCAAATCATGGCTTAGCAAACTTGCATAAACATGCATAACTCAATAAACTTGCAAATCATGGCTTAGCAAACTTGCATAAACATGCATAACTCAATAAACATACATAAATCCCAACTTGCATCACACATTAACTTTAGAGTTTCTAAAATGAAGGTAAGAGGGCTTACAATGCTTATGCGGACTCAAATGAGTATAGCAAATGTAAGAAACCTCTTATGCAACTAATTAAAACCCCCAAATGCAAGCAAACTTGATCAAGACTCCTCATTTATGATGCCAATAGAGAAACAAGCCCTTAATGCAAGCTAAGGAGGATCATACAAGCCCAAATATACTTGTATGCATGGAAAACCACTTAGGAATCAATTTAGGAATTGTATGAAGAGGGTGGAGGCCATGAGAGTTTTGATTTTGCCATAGTTTAGTTGCTAGGATGAATAATGAATGATTTAGGGTAGGTTAGGGTCTTATTTATAGATTAGGCTAGTGATTTGGACCATAGGATTAACCCTAGATTCAATTAGGTCCATCAGATCCCGGAACTCTCTAGAACCAAGCCCCCCTATCAAGCCCAAATCAGAAATGGTGCACCAGACCAAGCAGCCCGGACACCCCCTGTCGACAGGGTTGTCGACAGGGCAGTCGACATGCTAAGACCCCTGTCGACAGGCCTGTCGACATGGGGTCCTGGGCGGGAATTTTTTTCCCGCCTGCCCAGTTTGCCCTAACCCATGTTTTAAATTTAAATCTGTTTTTACTTAGGAATTTTCTGCAAACTTCAGTGGGCCTTAACTGGGTCATACGGACTCCGATTTTCGAAAACTCGGACTCTATTTCGCGTATTTTTCCGAGACGAACACAATGGCATAGCCCGTTTCCCTTGATTCAGATTTTTAAATTAAATTCTGCCTCGATTTTCATTATTACAGGTTGTTGAAAATACGGGTTGTTACATTCTCCCCTCCTTAAAGGATTTCGTCCCCGAAATCTTCAAGTTAGGAAGAACGTGTCCTACCATCCAATCATCCATCTACTCAAAGCATCATCCACGAGCAATCATTGTCCTTAAAGGATTCTAAATGTGGTATGAACATATGCAAAAGTGTGTGTATATGTACTTACCTAATGCAAAAATCAGGCGGTTACTAATACAGTAAACCTCCTTAATGCATATGTATGTAAATCAGTGAAATGAATCCATATGTATGCAAATTCCTAAATTCATAGTATCTATATGAGTGCACATAACATTCATCCATATGCAACATCCATGTGGTGGCACAACAAGTTTCAATCATGAATAAGCATAAACACTCATGCATATGCAACATGAAGAGTGTGTGAGCCGATCTAGTGCTTAATGTGTATAATGCATCCACGAGTAACCACTTGCAAACGCTTGCAACCACTTGCAAACATCAAGCATAACATGTTTCAAATACATGTTTCATCCAAAGGGTTTCTACCTAAGGTTCTCATGACAAGATAGACACGATAAACTAGATAAACTAGATAAACTCCTTTTTGGATTACAAGAAATCCATTCAAACTTTGACATATAGTACTAACCGATGAGTCTTAACCCCCTTATGGAGTTTACAACAGAAATAAGATCGAGAATGGGACCGAGAGGATATATATATATAAAAGATAACTTGCAAGCAAGCTCCACAGGGAAAACAAGGATCAAGGATGCACTCTTAAAAAGAGATATGATGCGCGTATCTAGTCTTCACGTTTCCTTGAGCTTAACTTCACTGTGCTTTGACTATCTTTCACTACATGATTCCTTGGCTTCCTAACTCCTATTTTCCCAAATTCGAGTTGGAACTCATTTCATTATCGCCTCTCGTCTTTCTTTTCCACTTATTCTTCCTTCTGTATACTTGGCTTAAACATAACTGTAACTTCATGGTTTCACGCAAGCTTTCCAAAATTCACCAGTGAATCCTGGATCTCGTCTGCTTATTATAAAGTATTCCACGCAGCAGAACTTTTCTTGAAAATACCAATCCACGTTGCCAATTGCCCTTATAAACGTGATTTTCTATAACTCATGCTTAATCGAAATGAACCATCCGCCTATGAGTGATAGGCCATACCTAGATTCAGTTGCCTACTCATGGCTTTCTGTAGGCTATTTCAAAACTGGCCAACTTCTTGAGGGTAAACCGTTGCTGACCATGATGCAGTCCTCTCGCTCTTCACCGGACTGAAATGAGCACTCTTCGTGAGTCTACCTATTATGACTCCCCCATACCCGTACTCCCTTTCTTTGATCTAGGTAATCTATCCACATAATCTTTCGAGATGTTTTCACACTTCCCTTGCGAAACCTCCAATGGAGGTAATGGCCCGCTGGGCTTCTATGACTTGGCCTTAACCTGGTGGCACATCATGCATCCTGAGACCAACTCGGCCACCTCCTCGAGTGATGCGTATCTTCAAGAACCTTCTTTACCAAGTCTTCCACTCGAGGAACACATAATCTCTCATCGCGCCTTAGTCATCCCTTGTCATCTATAATATATCTAGCGAGGTGACTTAACATCTCGCCTCGAATCAACTGGTCCATGTTCTTGACCTACTGCGGGTCTTCTTCCTGTGAAACCCCCTTCTTGATCTAGAAGAGTAAGTCTAAGCTCCGGGAATGCTAACTAACTAGCCAAACGGAGGAGGCTTCTTACTTCAATTGCCCTCCTCGGAGTTCTCCGGTCTTAAACCGCAACCACTTTAGCGGAATCCACCGCTAAGCCTTACTTAAGAACTATGTGCCCAAGAAATCCAACTTCTTTCTTCCAAAGTGACATTTGGAGAACTTGACCTTCAACTGGTGGCTCTAAGCGTATCCATCTCCTCCTTGAGATGTATAGCATGTTCTTCCTCGTTCTTTTGAGGAGATCAAAATATCGTCTACGACGACCACGACAAACTTGTTCAAGGACTCCCTAAACACCCTACCCATCCAGTTCACGTAATATGCGGGTGCAATAGTCAAACCAAATGGTATGACTAGCCATTCTAAAACCCATCTAGAGTCCTAAACGCAGTCCTGTCAATTCCATCCTCAGCCATCCTAAGCTGATGGAATCCGGTAGCTAGATCAAAAGAAAACAGATGCTCCTACAAGCTGATCAAACAAATCATTGATCCTTGGTAACGGTTATCTATTCTTTTCACGATAATCAACATGTAAGCGAAGCAAACTGTCCACATTAGTAACGAATACTACTGGAGCACCCTACTCGAAAATGCCTCGTCTCAGGAAGTTCTTCTCAAGCAACTCCTTGACTTGCTTTCTTAACTCTCACCTCGTGAGGTCATGTGCCTAACTGGCCACGAAACTGGCTTGGTATTACCAACCAGATAATGCGGAAATCTATCCCACGTCTAAGGGTAACCCCTTCACTTCCCCCAAGATATCAGGATATTCTCGGACCACCCTCACAGATTGCAAATTATCGATAGACGAGTTGAGGGATTCATGATAACATAACATGACGGGACCCATAGGGTTGCTAGAAATTTCTAGGGTATTACCGAGGCGAGTCATGAGCCTCACAACCCTATATACAAAAACCCAGAATGGCTCCAAAACAGGATAACCATTCCATGCCCAAAACCAACCCATATCCCCGGAAGCCGAGAATATAAACATTCCGCGAGAATTCTATACTCAAGATAGAAATTTTCAAATCCACTCAGACCACAGACCAACGGGCAGAACCCCCAATTGGATTTGAAACACATACGGGATCATCAACTAGACTAGTACTTAGGTGCAAACTTTCAACTAGATCAGATGAAATAAAACTATGCGATGTGCCAGAATCAAACAAAGTACGAACAGGGAAAATCAGAAAATGTAAACAAGATTTTCAACAGAAACACTACCTCTATCATGAGCTGGAAGAACGGTGTTGAGGGGATGAACTCGCCCTCCAGATAGTCCTGCACACTGAGCCTGACCTTGCCCTTGTTTCCTCGGGCAATCCTTGCTGAGATGTCCAAACTCACCACAATGAAAGCATTCGCCCCGCTTTCTCTTCTCTTTCTTCCTACATTCCCTGGCTATATGTCCAACTTCACCACAGAAGTTGCATTTCCTATTTCCTCTTGGCTTGTCCTTGCGGTTGTTGTTATTCTTGCCCCGTTTCCCGGAATTTACCCTCTTGCCTTGAGACTCATTCGCCTTGACCTCTTTCTTGTCATTGTTATCTTCTTCTTGAAGTAGGGCCGTATTCACCAAATTCTCGAAAGTCGCCCCCAAGGGTATATGAGACATGGCCAAACCATGTAATGGCTCGTTTAATCCTAGAGCAAAGTGTAGGGCCTTCTTCTGAGCTGTATTAACCAAGTCTAAATCGACCCGAGCCAGTTGATTAAACCTATCTATGTATTCCCTAATAGTCATGTCCCCTTGCTTCAGTGATAAGAACCTTAGTCCAAACCTTCCTCTAAAGTCATCCCAAGTCTCAATTGGCCTAGTAGCGGTGGTGACTACCCACCAACGTGCAGCTTCTTCCTTTAGCAACCATACTGCTAATAAAACCTTCCTGCGGTCACTTATATCAAAGGGGGCTAAAAGATCTTCGGTCTCTTTCAACCAATTCCTTGCCTCTACAAAAGTCTCTGTTCCACTAAAATTCTTGCCACCCATCATCTTAAAGTTCTTACAAGTTTCCGCAAAATCCGCTTGCGGAGACTGAGGGAGAAGAGGAACATCGGCTACGGAAGGAGGAGGAGGAGGAACAGCGGCCTCGACTGGAAAGACAACATTAGAGACACCCGGGCCCAGTGCCGCGACTTCCAAGTACCGACGAAACCAATCGGGTATTGTTACTCCATCGGGCAAGATGGGATTATCAGACATGCTGGAAACGAAAAGAAAAGAGTTCAAACGAGGGATCAAAGGATAGTGCTAATGGCTTTTTTTGGGGAATAGCCTTTTAAAAATAACTAGACTTTCCTTTGGAAAATACTTAATACTTGGTTTTGAAAATAGTTTTTTTCTTTTCAAAAGTTTTAAAAACCTTTTTATCCCTTCTCGTAAACCATATGCTCTGATACCAAATGTAACACCCCACCTCCGCCAGGGTGGCTCTTGGAAGCAACTCTGACTTTGGTGGGGCGTTTTAAAACAAGGTAAACATGCATAATGATATAGCAAGGCAGGACATGACATATATATATATATGTAAATAAACAGAGTAAGTAGATAGATAAAACAGCGGAAGAATTTTAAACCATTTCTAAAACAAGTCTGCTACATCATAATGTCAATTTCCCAAGTAAACAAGTCTAGTACATAAAATAACATCATCTGAAACTGAAAAAGAAAACATAAAAGTAGCTATCCCCAAAGTGGAAGAAACCATAGCGAGCTCAAGTCCAAAGCATACATGAGCTATCCAAGAAAGCAGCTAAGATCCAAGCTAGGCTCCTGTATTCCCTCCCTGAGAACCTGGGGGGGGAAACGGAAGAAAAGAGGCGAAAGAAAACAGGTCAGTCAAAAAGACTGAGTAAGCCCTGCTACGATCAGTCTATAAACTAATAAAGTTAACATCATGATGGAAACTGAGATGATCATAGATAACAACATACTGGCATGGTAAATTAACTACAAGATAGATAGAGGTGTCATCGCATAAACAAGGTTAAGTTTTTGCACCACGGTGTACTAGCAAACCAACATAACAGGTATTGATCCCTTGGCCCAAGCTTTGACCCAATAACATGAAGTGACCTTAATATAAGGTCCAGCCCAACGGTCTAGTCGATCGGCTCCCTATAAACCTAACACGTCAAGTGTTGGTGTCCATATGGCCCACATATGGTTGTAGTTAGACTGTGCTGGGTCCACCTTTGGGTGTATCAAGCCCTCGGGTGTCAACCCCAGACACTTAAGCAATAATGCACAGCCCTAACCTACTGGTACCCGTGCCTCGAGTTTGTCCAACACCGGACTACGTGCACGTCCGTAGCCCGCCTGGACCCGCACCGCTGTACCACTCAGCCATCGCCTTTTTGGTCGCTTACATCCGTCCAGTAATCGTGCCCCGCCCTAGCCTAGTCCTCTAGGGTTGTGAATGATACCCAACTGGGATTACTGCCGGAACAGACCACGCTGCTAGGGTTTCTAAGAGGGTTAAGTGTGATTTAACCCTTCACTAATCATGGATTAATTGGTTAAGTGTAACCAACAGTTTACCGCTTAACCCCATTTCAATCCCTCAAATCCCCAAATTGGTTAAGTATTAGTGGACCCTGACTTAACTCTAATCATGAGGCATTAATTAATTTAATGCACCTTAACCTCTCACATTAGACCTTGTTGTGGTTACTAGTTAGGCCGGGCGGGTCCGGGTAGGTTTACACCACAACTTAGTCTAACCTCGGGTTTTGGCACCACATGACCAACTTCTCACATTGGGTCCTGTCGTTTGTAGCCACTAGTTAAGCCGGTCGGTTCCGGGTAGAATTACGCTACAAACTCAACACAACCTCGAGTTGGCCACACTTATATTTTCTAAGTGTCATGTCCACTTTATTTCAAAACATGATTACAAGTCAACAAATGCTTGGGTAGACCTAACTTAATAGGTAAATTCCCAATCTTATATTTTCATGTATTTTAAGTTTACCCAAAACCCCCAACGTCATTCTATCGCTTACATATTCGTAGTAACGCATAAAGGATAGGAAGAGGGAACTTGGCACAACATACATGATGAACTTGCACAACAATTATGCATAACATGTTAGACTTGCACAACCTAGCATGGTGAACTTGCATATTACCATAAACATGCATAACTTGTCAAACATGCACAACTTGTCATTTTAAACTTGCATAAGCATGCATAACTCAATAAACTTGCAAATCATGGCTTAGTAAACTTGCATAAACATGCATAACTCAATAAACTTGCAAATCATGGCTTAGCAAACTTGCATAAACATGCATAACTCAAAAAACTAGCAAATCATGGCTTAGCAAACTTGCATAAACATGCATAACTCAATAAACTTGCAAATCATGGCTTAGCAAACTTGCATAAACATGCATAACTCAATAAACTTGCAAATCATGGCTTAGCAAACTTGCATAAACATGCATAACTCAATAAACTTGCAAATCATGGCTTAGCAAACTTGCATAAACATGCATAACTCAATAAACATACATAAATCCAAACTTGCATCACACATTAACTTTAGAGTTTCTAAAATGAAGGTAAGAGGGCTTACAATGCTTATACGGACTCAAATGAGTATAGCAAATGTAAGAAACCTCTTATGCAACTAATTAAAACCCCCAAATGCAAGCAAACTTGATCAAGACTCCTCATTTATGATGCCAATAGAGAAACAAGCCCTTAATGCAAGCTAAGGAGGATCATACAAGCCCAAATATACTTGTATGCATGGAAAACCACTTAGGAATCAATTTAGGAATTGTATGAAGAGGGTGGAGGCCATGAGAGTTTTGATTTTGCCATAGTTTAGTTGCTAGGATGAATAATGAATGATTTAGGGTAGGTTAGGGTCTTATTTATAGATTAGGCTAGTGATTTGGACCATAGGATTAACCCTAGATTCAATTAGGTCCATCAGATCCCGGAACTCTCTAGAACCAAGCCCCCCTATCAAGCCCAAATCAGAAATGGTGCACCAGACCAAGCAGCCCGGACACCCCCTGTCGACAGGGCTGTCGACAGGGCAGTCGACATGCTAAGACCCCTGTCGACAGGCCTGTCGACATGGGGTCCTGGGCGGGAATTTTTTTTTCGCCTGCCCAGTTTGCCCTAACCCATGTTTTAAATTTAAATCTGTTTTTACTTAGGAATTTTCTGCAAACTTCAGTGGGCCTTAACTGGGTCATACGGACTCCGATTTTCGAAAACTCGGACTCTATTTCGCGTATTTTTCCGAGTCGAACGCAATGGCATAGCCCGTTTCCCTTGATTCAGATTTTTAAATTAAATTCTGCCTCGATTTTCATTATTACAGGTTGTTGAAAATACGGGTTGTTACAGACCTCCTCTAGCGGGGGCACATAATCCAAAGTCCTCCCCAAGCGGGGGCATAGAACCCAAAGTCCTCCCCAAGCGGGGGCATAGAATTAAAAGTCCTCCCCAAGCAGGGGCACAGAATCCAAAGTCCTCCCCAAGTGGAGGCATAGAATCCTAAGTCCTCCCTGAGCGGGGGCATGAAATTCAAAGTCCTCCCCAAAAGGGGGCATAGAATCTAAAGTCCTCCCCAAGCGGGGGCACAGAAATTCGAAGTCCTCCCCGAGCGGGGGTACAAAGATATAAAAACTTCTCCAAGAAGACGCACTGGACCAGCCAATAAAGACGGGATTCCTATTGTTTTGATAAGCTCAAAGCCTTCACGTTGGTTAGAAAGTTTAAAGAACTCTCATCGACAAAGTTGAAGCTTCTATCACGTCAACCACAATCAAGGAAACTCGGCAAGCTGATCACATTTTGCTTTAGCAACTCGTGACGACCTATGGTATGGGGGCAACGCAACCACATAAGGTTTGGATACTGCTCGGAAAACATACCACGGGTTCATCATGACATCGCAATAAGCAAAAAACCGATTTGTACTCAGCAAAGAGGCCAAAACATTCGGAAATATATTAGCCAAGGTGTGCGAAAAACAGAAGATCTCTCCTTAGAAGCTTCACAAAAGGACCTCGCTTTCATAAAATGGGGCATTTGAAAATTTTGATAAAATCAGTACGCCCGATATGTCTACCGATGAAGATCAACCTTGGAAACTCAATAAGAAACTCTCAACACAAAAGCTTCCTTGTTTGCAAATCTCCAATCGTAAATAACTAAAAGAACACGATCATATTCTGCTTAAAACTTGAGGATAAGCGACGCTTAAAAGGCGACTGTGCTAACATGGCATAGTTCGAATCCTACAAAGTAATAATGCTTCTCAAGGAATTGAAGCTAATATCCATCAACAGTGTCAACACGAGTTATAAAAGGAAGATTGAGCAATAGTCATCGCCGGGGCAAGCCGTTGTGAAGTTGAGATTCAAAGTTTTATACAACCCGGGGTGATCCACGATACCAAACACTGTTGGAAGAGACAACAATTCCGTGAATCTGCAATATATATAAGATCATCCCAGATTTCGTAGAAAGTTAATATGAGAAAAAGCAGGAATAACGCAAGAATTGATTCATTTCTGCACAACATTTAAATTCCAAGAATCAAGTTTTCAGGATGGATGCTGCAAAGGCAGAATGCAAATGCCAGCTTAGTACAAATTGTTAAGCGATGCATATAAGCAACTCAGCTTCCCGAAAATCCTACGGTCATTACCACCGAAAAGGATTGGTGGAGAACATAAGTTATGCTAACTGGGGCATCGCCAATAATTGTACGAGTCAGGCTAGACCTAAAAATTTCATCAATAAATTGACAGGTACGCACCTTTCATAAATGTTGAATTTAGTGTAGTAACTACTCAAAAGACGATACTCAGAAGTCGTACCCCCAAAACGCAGGCCGACGAACCTAAAGTGTCGTCAATAAGAAAACGAAGTGTTTTACCAACGTAAACTGCGTTTAGTGAGTCACGAACTCTCAGATGAAACAGTCTTACATTGATAACATACTTGAATTTATAAATGATTCTTATGATCTATTTCCTTTTACTAGACTAACCCATTGTCGTCTTGAGAAATTGACAACAAATTCACCACCAAATGCACGCAAAAGCTCTTCATTACAGGTTTTCTGGAAGAGCAAATAAGCTAAGGAAAACTCTCCAGCGGAACTGGGTCAATGTTGCACCATGTTCATCGGGACAAGGCAAAGGGTCCAAATGAGTCCATTGTGCATCATTGACTAGTTTAGGAGCCATGTGCAAATTCAAACTCAAATTTCTGAGTCCAACCAAGCTACTGCGACAAAGCCGAAGGGCGAACGATCAGCAAATTCCACTTTCCCTGGCATTTTCATATTAGATTTGGGAATGCTGAACTGAATGCATGCTTGATTAAAGACATGTCGAGTCAACACATAATGGCATCTCATCGGAAAATTGTCAAGAGGGCGGGGAATAACCAAAGACTGACTCGTTTACAGTCTAGAAGCTATAATTGCTATTGCTTTAGAAAAACTCAAATTGAAGCTCCCATTTGAACAGAAGTGATTTCCATTCCAGAACGATATCTAGTCATCTATCTGGTATTCACTCTGCACAGGGAATCTCATTTTTAAACGACTCATAAGTACATGTTTCATAAAGTATGAACCATCATGCAAAATTACACAATCGTTAAAAGAGCGAAGTCGGTATATATATCGATTAGCAAATCTCAAGCATCACTGCAAATTCGGATTAGAATATCATATATATATATATATATGCAGACAATGTTGGATGAGTTATAAACAGTTGAACGAAATAGTTCTGTATAGGCATGTCATTCAGTCCCAGACAGGAAATTCGCTATAATTCATTTTTAATAATCAACTAATCTATTATTGATGTGGATAGTCGATAACAAAGTATATGTCCAAAATTATGCAAGTGTTTGTTGTTATTGTGAGACTGACGGGAGGACAAGAACCAAACATCATCACAAGTCAAAAAGTATGAGTCGAAGTCACCTTGAGATTGCTTGAATGTCGTAAACTAAAAGAGTATATTTGAATGCCCAAGACCTAGGTCGCTCAACAGCCCAAAAACTTAGGTCGTTCAACGATCCGGAGCCTTAGGTCGTTTGAACAACCCAGAGTCTCAGGTCATTCAACGACCCAAAGACTTAGGCCATTCGACAACCTGGAGACCCATGTCACTGAACAACCTGAAGTTTGGTGTTATCTGCCAACTTGAGGAGGATAGGTCGTTCTATGGCTTAATTCTAGAGCTACAAAGATTGGCCTATCATCAACAATGACAAAAACAAGTAGCAGGATGATGCATCAATCAGTAAGAAAAATCCATGCATCAATACAACACAAATGTCAATGGGCCAGAATCAATTTGAAACATATTTCATCAAGTTGATGCATCATATCAGAATTGCAAAAGGTTATCAAACTGAAAATTGTCACCAAATTCGAATAGTCATATGAATTTGGGATTTAATTTGCCATGAATGAGTTTATCAGAATCGATCAACGATCAAAGGCTCAATTGCTACAAACACCAACTTGCCAAATTCATGTCCAACAACAACCTGCAAGAAGTTATAAAAGTGAACAAAAAAGGTTGATTTATCTATGCGAATATGGGTAGCTGCATACAATACTTGTGATCAAATTCAAACAGAAAACTTGCTGAAATGCATTACACACTTTTGGTTTCAAATCGAACTCTAACAGTGAAGTACAAACGATCAAAGCATAGACCGACAAAAAGATCTACAACGTCATTGGCTCAGATTTGAAATTAGAACTATTAGAGTTCACTCCAAAATGCTGACATGCGTAAAAAGTTGCAATAAAATTTCGAAGCATGAGCAAAATCATCGACTTCCCTGTTCTGATCAAAACACAAATTTTCCCAAATTCGCAGAACTTAAAGGAAGTCAAATTGACAGATTGATTATATAACAACACTAAAATTAGTACACAATCCAATCATTGAAACTGATTGTAAAAGCTTGGCTCAGATCTTACAGACGCCTGAAAACCCGATTAAAACCGTAAGAGACCATCTCTGTGCCAAACTCTAATCCATCGAGAGCGAGATTAATGATGGTCATAAATGCATTGAGATCTACCAAAGAGAGCACGATGCTTTGGATCTCAGATTCGAAAGGGAAGAAAACTCATGAAAATCTTCGAAACAGATCCGGTACGGTGAAGTTTCGAGCTTGAATATGAAGCCAAATATCTCTAAGAAATGGCGCTATGGATTGTGTAGAAGATTTGATCTAGTTGAAGAAGGAGTCAGTGGAAGGTGAGCCAAAAAATTGCTTCATGATCTGACATTTCCAGAGAAAACCCTAGCAGCCATTAACTTGCCCTTGGAATCGGTGAAAATGTAATGAAGAGGTGCATCTCTGAGAAGATAATATACAAAGGCTAAGTAAAAAGTATCTGGGCCGAGTCTGACCCACGCAAAAAGCCCAAACGACCTGTTACACTTCGTGTATATCAACTTCTCAAGTGAATGAATAATGACCCATTGACAAAGATATACAAAATGTATGATTCGAAGCCTACATCATTTTCAATAACACGAGCTTCGAAGAGGCAAATGTTAACCCCATTAAAATGTGGGTTCAAGACAATGCTTTGGATCGTTTAAACGAAGGACAATTCAAGGTTAAAATGATGGGTCATGGCAAGTATTGATCGGTCGCTGGACCGCTTAAAATAATGGATCAAATTGCTATAGAACGTGCCATGCATGTAAGCAATATGGTTTGGCACATCTTGACGTTGTAATATATTGGATCGGCCAGGATTATATAGTATAGACGACAACTGTATAGATGGCATGTGGCATTGATAATTGTCTATAAACAAATCAACGTTTGCACCTCAGATCTAGGTGATTGTTCGACAATTTTGTAAACATGGAGCTTGCACACATGAGGCGATCGGTCGTTTCATTTATAACAGGCGTGGATCGTAGCATTCATTGAAAAGATGGATCAAAAACTGACTTGTGGCTTTCGTGGACTGCTAATTTATATGGGGTATATAGTATTGGATCGGCTAGCATGAAGTTGTACTACGTAGCAGTAGTATAATGTGGACCATGCATAAATGCTTAGAGTGCCACGTGGCTATATGGGTCAGCAAAATATAAACGTTGGCATAAAATGATAGATCACCATCTTATATATATGAAAGGCGCGCGGGCAACATGCATGTAAAATCAGGTCGCGTATGTGTATGTTCGCATCAGGTCGTTCATATAATAGGCGTCATCTCATTCATCATACAGTCAGGTCATTTGGACCATAGGGTCGTCTAGTGTCTTCGGGTCGCTTGCTATCATCTCGCTCACAGTCAGGTCACTCTGCATGAGTTGGCTATATAATAAAGCCTGGATCGCACAACATAGAGGAGGACACGTGGATCATATAGTAAGAAATGTGGACTTTAAGCTATTAAAAAAGTTACAAATGGACCATGGATATGTTAAATAAAAGGCGGGTCGTTTAATTGATGGGAGATAGCCAATCATGATTTGCCTAGAGCGTATATAGCTATATGGATCGTCAATATATGGTCGAGTCGTCCGCTTTGAGTCGGGTCGTCTAACGACCCATGACCTTGTGCACGCGTAATTACAAGTTTGCCACTCCACTCCAAATCACACCTATAATTACCCCCACATTCAAGGGAGGGATTTATCCAACCATGAATTGCTGCCATTGTAATTTCACAACAACTCCAAATCATCTCAACCTCCATTAAAGTTCTCTCAAGCTTTGGTCCATCATATCAATTCATCTCAATCACCATGAAATCGTCAAAGATCGTTTATGTGTAATAATATCGAAGATCTACTCCAATAATCTCCGCACTAAAGAGATCTAATCATTTCCACAGTGAAATTGAGAGAATTAAAAATGTGTATCTTGTAAAGTTGGGAATCATAATGAAATACCTATTCAAAGTGGAAGTAGGCCAAAACTGAGGCCGAACCACAATAATTTCTCTTTGTCTTTACTACTTTTTATTTTGTGGTTTCACTAATCAAGATCTAACATTTTAAAGGTGTATTCACACCTCTCGGAGTGTTAGTGTTCATTTTTTGACATTAATAATAACTTTGTCACACTTTATCAGAACCTAGCAAAACAAGAGGCGTTGGGATCATATAGACGAGTACTACAAGTCTGTGATGAATTGGAATGGTCTAGAGATTGTCATATTTTTGTTTAATTTTAAGCATCTGTTTAAAATTAAATGAAATAACGGTGAATCGTCGATCGAAAGACTGGTGAGCTATCATCTCACACATTCTGGAATAATGTTTAAATTATATCATATTTTAAATATCTATTGTTTAATTGATGTTTATTTATTAGATATAATTGGCTAGTTGTTTGGATGATTGGTTGTTGTTGTCGTTGGAATTGTTGTTTGGATTGTGTTAATACACTAAAAATTAGACCATACATGACGGATCATTCAGTTGGCAATATAATGAGTCGGCATATATTCTTCTGATGGTTAAGAAGCTTCTCCAGCTGATGGATCGCTCGCTGTTTTTGCTTACGGATCGGTCGTCATGTTATCTATTGATCGACCGTTTCTTTTCCTTATGGATCGGTCGTGATGTTTCTCTATGGATCGGTCTACCACATTGTTATGGGTCGGCTACTGTTCTGAGCTATAGGTGGTTACCACTTGCATGTATGGATCGGTCATCCGCATACATATGGATCGGTCGTCACTTCACCTGATGGATCGGGCTTAAAACACATTATGATATGGGTCAGTCAACAACAAGCTTAATGGATCGGGTGGAAACAATTTTGGGCTATGGGTCAGTTATAACTTTGATGCCGTGGCATTTTCCTAATTATGATGGATCAGATGACCGATCCATAGCCTGCACACATGAAATTTCATCTTTGCCACTCCATTCAAACTACACCTATAAATACCCCCATGACTTCCCACATTCAAGGGACCGAAATTCCTCTCCACGAAGAGTTGTCAAATCATTCCGAACTCCTCCAAATCACTCCAACCTCCATCAAACTTCATTCAAACTTAGTTCAACCTTTCAATCACCATGAAATCGTTCAAAATTATCCAAGTGTCCAATTGTTGGGGATCTACATCAACAATCATCACACTTAGAGATATTTAGCCATTTCCTTGGTGGATTCGAGTGAATCAAGTGCAAAAGAGAAGAAATAAAGAGGAATATTGTAAAAAGGAGAGAAAATGAGTGAAATAAGATAAATCGTGTACCTTATAAATTCAATGATGATAATGAGAACTATTTCCATAGTAGGTCGATTCTAGGCCGAACCACTCTAAATCTCCTTGTTTTAACTTGTTTTTTTTTATGATTATGGCTCCATAATTTTAGATCTTAATTGTTTGTGAAGTGTTTTAAAAACACCTTGGAAGTTGTTGTCCATTTTTAATGTCAAAATTTTGGCGCCCACTGTGGGGCCAAGTTCACATTATCAAGGTTAAGTGCTTTCTGGAGGTAGTGAAGTTTGAAGCCTGATCTACGATAGATTCTCCAAATCTAAAATCTGGGCCGATTGACAAATTCTCTTTAAAGTTTAGAAATTTGTTGGAGATAATGCCGCCAAAAAATCCGCTAAGTAGTAAGACCATGATAGCTTCGGGTTCTGGAAATGTGGCAGATGATCCCATCACTCCGCAAACTAATTTTGAAACTGGTCAATCCTCTAGAGTAGGAATTGGTGTGACTGGATATGAATTAAATGAGGCCGTCACTGGTTTGACTCGGCAAATGGATATAGCAAATAAAATCCTAATGGAAAAATTAGAAACTCTCTTTGCTCTCCAATCCGCCACAGCTAAAGTTAACACTAATGCCACCCATGCCGAGAGTGCTAATTCTTCCGCCACAAGTCCAAATTGAGATCGATCCGTTCAAGAGGTTGACGATTCGGGCCGGACATATCATGAAGAATCTAAGCCACCTGCTAGGAACTATATAGAAAGAGCGACTTGTTCCCCCAAAGGGGCACTTCCTCATGAGGGAGACACGGGGCCCTAGATCCCTAGCCGTGATTGTTTTCTTAAGCGAACAACCGAGGAAGGAGACGACATCCGCCCCGCGGATCGGTGCAACAAGAAGGAGCGTCTCAAAGACATGATTTGACAGATTGTGAAGGAAAAAGCTAAGCAAAATGATGACTAGAAAGAGTGGGAGTTTTCTCCGTCTAGGACTTCAGTCACTAAAAGGATCAATTTGACCAACTTCCCATGGAAGTTTAATCCGCCAATGGTTCAAGCTTTTAGCTGGACAGGCGATCCTAATTTGTTCTTATACAAATACGATCAGCACATGGATGGTGTGCGATCTACGGACGAAATCAAATGCTTATACTTCCTAGTATATTTGGACGGAGTAGCCTCACTCTGGTTTATCAAGCTTCCACCAAGGTCTGTGGACAAATTTTCCTTCCTAGCTAAGAAATTCAAAGAGCAGTTTAGGCTGCAAACCATGAAGGTCAAAGACATGATGTCATTGAATGACATGGAACAAAAACCTAGAGAATAAGTCAAAGCCTTCCTCACAAGATTTTATGCCACAGTAGCAGAAGTTGCGGATCCAGAGCCGCGGCTTGTATTGATGGCATTGAAGCGTGCTATAAATAAAAAATCGGAGTTTGGAAGGTGGATTAAGATGAAAAAGCCCAACACCGTAGAGAGGTTCTATACCAAAGCAGAATAATACATCGATGTAGATGATGATCCTTCTTTTGCTATGAATGTTGCTGAGGGTAGTTCGGTACTGGTAAAGAAAGACAATGATGTTCCAAGTGGAGAAGAGAACAATGGGGGCCAAAACGGGTAAATGATGCTAAATATAATCGAAATGGAAAAAAGTTCCACTTCTTTAAAGTTGCTAAATAAACCCATTGATGGATACTTCGAAGAACATTTTTCTGGCCACCAAGGATACCTAGGAATATCCAAAGCCAAAGACTCAGAATGTGGGCGATAATCAAGCAAATTTTGGAAGGTTCTGCCTCTTCCATAATTAACTGGGCTATAATACGAACGAGTACAAACATCTCAAGAATTTGATTGAGGAACTGGGTAGAAAGAACCATTTGCAACAGGATGTGAAAAGGCCACAGTCTGCAATCCTCCTCAAACTGCCCAACACCAGAATGCATCTGGATCGGGAGATAAGGCCCTGGCAGAAGTTAGTCAAAGGCCTGTGATTAACACCATTTCTTGGTGTCCTCACCCAGCTAGGACAAGTTAGGGAGACATCGAAAGATATGCTCACGCGCTTAAGAATAATTCAAAGGACGAAAGGTGCTTGGTTCTGAACATTGCCGTTTCCGTAAATCAACATAAGACTTCACCTGGAGATGTCATGTTCAACGAAAAGGATGTAGAAGGAATAATCACTCTGACTCAAGACCCTATGGTAGAAACGGTTGGGATAGGCCCAACCACTATGAAAAGGGTGTTGGTCGATTGTGGAGCCTCAGTGAATGTACTCTTCAAGAGCACTTTCGATAAAATGAAGCTTTCTATGTCAGATGTTCGAGCTTGCCAAAAGAAAATCCAAGGGTTCACAGGGGAACCAAAGCAGCCCATTGGGGTCATCTATTTGCTTATGGAACTTGGAGATAGAGAGAGGAAAACTGCTTTAATGCAATCTTTTGTTCTTGTAGATGAGTTGTTGGCATAAAATGCTTTTCTGGGAAGACCAGCTTTGGCAGCTTTCAGAATTATATTAGCCTCCTGGTGCTTGACGATGAAGTTTCCAACTGATAAGGGGGTTGGTGTGGTTAAAGGAGACCGGGAGATTACCGGAGAATGTTATATCAATGAGCTGAGAGAAGAAATAAAAAAGGACAAAGGAAAGAGTGTGGTGGTCCCCCTCCGCATTTGTCATACTTCCTTATAGCAATTAGGTAATGACCCCTGTACTGGCGAGCATAGTGGGGCCTAAAAGGAGATGGATCAACGAAAAGCCAGTATAGTGAAGGAGCGAGTGACGCCAGCTAAGGTCATAGTTTCAGTTCCAGTTCATGACAAAGATCCAAATAGTGTGTTAAAGATAGGCTCTCAACTAGGCCCGAAATTGCAGAAAGAATTGATTATGTTTTTGATAGCTAATCTTACGTGTTTCCTTGGAGTCATTATCACATATGCCTCATATACCCCGAAGTGGCAGGTCACACACTCAACATTGACCTCAGCATCACTCTAATCAAGTAGAAAAGAAGGATTCAGGGCTTAGAAAGGTCAGCTGCACTCAAAGAAAAAGTGGACAGACTTATGGAGAATCACTTTATACAAGAATCTACATATCCTTCCTGGGTCTCAAATCCTGTATTTGTAAAGAAATCCAATGAAAATTGTGAGTATGCATCGATTATCCTGATCTTAATAAAGCATGCCCCAAATATAGTTTCCAGCTGCCTAGAATTGACCAGCTTGTTGATGCGATGACGGGGAATGAACTCCTATCTTTTGTGGACGCATACTCGGGCTATAATCAAATCATAATGCATGAGCCTGACCAAGAGAACACGAGCTTTATTACAAATGTCGGCTTGTATTGTTATAAGGTGATGCCATTTAGGTTCAAAAATATTGGAGCGACTTACCAATGCCATGTCAATTTTGTGTTCAAATCTTAAATAGGCAAGACTATGGAGGTTTATGTAGACGACATGCTGGTAAAGTCCAAAAAGGCTGAGGATCATCTAGAAAACTTGGCCGAGATGTTCAATATTCTAAGAAAATACGATATGAAACTCAATCCTTTTAAGTGTTCGTTTGGGGTCGCATCATGGAAGTTTCCTGGGTTTATGGTTAATGACCGGGGTATCAAAGCCAACCCTACATAGATTACTGCTTTAAGAGATATGCGAGCTCCCAGAACGAAGAAAGAGTTACAAAGTCTAAATGCGAAACATTCCGCCTTGAATCATTTTATTTCTAAGGCAACAGATCGTTGCATTCATCTTTTGGATGCTTTAAGAAAAGGAAGGAAAGACTTCCAGTGGACTCCAAAATGTCAAACTACTTTTGAAGAGTTAATCAAGCATATGGAATCACCACGAATGTTGTCTAAGCCTAGAGAGGTAGAAGATCTATTTTTGTATCTGGCAGTTTCATCTCATGCATTAAGCGTTGCTTTGGTTAGAGAGGAATCGAATGTTTAAAGGGCGGTATACTATATCCGCAAGAGGCTGTCACGGGTAGAGTTAAACAATCCTAAATTGGAAAATCTTGCGTACTTCCTGCTAATCATCTCTAAAAAGGTAAGTCCATATTTCCAGTCTCATCTTATCAAGGTTCTCACAGACCAGCCTCTGAAGCAGGTCTTGTTCCGTCCAAAGACTTCCGGGAGGTTGTTGAAGTGGAACATCGAGCTCAGTCAATACGATATCACTTACAATCTGCGAAGGGAGATCAATGGACATGCTTTAGTAGGTTTCATCATTGAATTTATGAATAGAAGTGATGACAAGGAAGAAGCCATCGAAGTGGTCGCTTGGTGGAAAATATTTTGTTGACGATGAAATGAACGTTTATTGCTCAGAGGCGGGAGTAGTGCTAGAGACTCCTGAAGGATGTTCGCCATGCCTTAAGGTTAGAATTTCCATCAATAAATTGTGAAGCAGAGTATGAAGCCCTATTGCTGGATTGAGAATTGCAAGAGAATTATAGTTGAAAGCCTTACACATTTTCAACGATTCACAGTTAGTAGTATGTCAAGTCAAGAGAGAGTTCCAGGCTAAAGGAGGAAACTTTCCAGCTTACCTATCAAAAGCTTGGAAGCTACTCAATTACTTTGACTACTACACTGTCTTGCATATTCCTCGGGAAGAAAACTTAAAGGTTGACTCACTCGCAAAGCTCGCCAGCATGGGAGATGCGCAATTGCTGGGATTAGTAATAGTTGAAGTTCTTTCGGATCCCAGCACCATTGACCGCGATAAAGATTGGATCATAGGAACTGCCACATAACCGGATTCATGGATGACTCTAATCAAAGATTATCTCCATAGAGGTTTGCTCCCAGATAATCGAAAAAAGAGAACTAAGCTACAGAAAGGATCCCATATATCTTATTCAAGATGGTCGGCTATATAGGCGAGGCTTCTCCGTGCCCTTGGTCCTTTGTGTCACCAAAGAGGAATCCAAAGCAATCCTAGCAGAACTGCATGAAGGAGGGTGTGGAAGACATACTAGTGGTCAGACACTAGCCAAGGAAATTTTGTGATACGGATACTTCTGGCCATATGTGAACTTGGACTCTTTGACTTACACTGAAAAATGTCGTAGATGCCAGCGATTCGCGAAGATTCCAAGAGCACCATCTACTGAATTGACTCAAATGGTAAGTCCATGGCCATTTGCCACCCCAGGAATCGGTCTAATTGGAGCATTACCTACTGCAAAATCCAGTTTCAAATATGCCATTGTAGTTGTCGATTACTTCACTAAAGTGGGCCAAAGTAGAGCCACTGGCCATAATCACCTCAAAGATAGTTATCAACTTCGTCTTGAAGAGCATTATTTGCAGGTTTGGTTTGCCACAGAAGAAAATTACAGGCAATGTGAAACAATATGAAAGCGAAGTGTTAAAAGAATTCTGCGCCAAATACAAGATTTAGAAGAGCTTTGCAATATTGGCCCATCCGCAGGCCAACGGGCAAGTGGAAGCTATAAACAAAATCATCGAATCGACTATCTAGACGCGACTGGAGAAAGCTCATGGTGGTTGGGTCGACAAATTACCACTTGCACTATGGGCGTACATGACACATCATAAATCTATCACTAGGCACACTACTTTCTCTTTGACATTTGGTTCAGAGGCAATGATTCTGGTGGAGTTAGAAGTCCCTACACACCGTCGAATCCATTTCAACCAAGCTAAAAATGAAAAACTACAGCTTGAAGCACTTGATCGGCTCGAAGAACGGAGAAATGAAGCAGATCTCAAAGTAGTTGCTCATCAAAGAAGGATTGCCTGGAATTTTAACTCAAAAGTCAAGCAAAGGACCTTCGAGGTTGGGGACCTTGTAGTGAAGAGAGTGATGACTGGAACTGGAGTTTTTGGACCCAATTGGGAAGGACCCTACATTTTAAACCAAAAGCTTCTAGATAGCACCTTCAAATTGAAGACAACAGATGGAATTCAATTCCCCAAAGCTTGGAACATGCCGTTATTTTACTTGATTTTTCATTCATATTTCCTGTAAAAAAGTCATAAATACTTTGCAAGCATTGTAATCAAACTTTGTATATATGAACGAAAGAAGTAGACTTACTTGCCTAAATCGTGCATTTGCAAACTCTTGTTTAAATTATTCAAAGTTTCTGAAATTAATTTTGATTGCAGGCCATTGAATGATTGCATACCAAAAACCTAATAGGACTTGGTGACCTTTACAGCAAATCCCGATGGAGACAACTCAAGTGACGAGTGCCGTAAACACCATTCGCAACAAACATGAAGGTGTAAAGCACCGCCTTGCAAGAGAAATATGAAGGACACCAAGATTTAGATGGTTAAAAGGTGCAACATCAAATCTAAAGACAAAAAATTGCAAGTTTCACCAATGGGGCTTCTCCTAAAAAGAGAGACCCAGGACCCTAGTCCTGTTACTAGGGTAGCTTGTTGAGACAAGAATCCGGTAATGGAATTAGCGTCCGCCCCGTGAAACTGCGCAATAATAAAGCCTCTCATAATGAAGCTAATCAGAAGTCCCATCCAAAAGGGGGCATGAATTCAATCCAGACTCCGAAGGGCCTGGATCACTAGGCTAGAGAGTAGCATGTTAGGATTCATTAGAATTCCCATCTGAAAGCGGGTATTCAATGAGATCATCAGTGTTAGGAAGCATCTGACCCGATTACGACAAACAATAGGAATAAAGACCTCTTTAGAGGAACCCGATTAGTTCGTTAGTGTCTGTTAACCACAGACTCGACGATCGGCAGGCTTCAGTAGCTCTCTTTGGAGGTACCCGATTAGTTCGTTAGTGTCTGCTAACCACAGACTCAGCGATCGGTGGGCTTCAGAAGACCTCTTCGAAGGCACCTGATTAGTTCGTTTGTGTCTGCCAACTACAGACTCGGCGATCAGCGGGCTTCAAAAGACCTCTTCGGAGGCGCCTGATTAATTCATTAGTGTTTGTTGACCCCAGACTCGGCGATCAGTGGGCTTCGAATGACCTCTTAAGAGGCACCCGATTAGTTCATTAGTGTCTGCTAACCACAGACTCGGTGATCAGTAGGCTTCAAAAGACTTCTTCGGTGGCACCTGATTAGTTTGTTAGTGTTTACTAACCACAGAATCGGCAATCGGTGGATTTTAAAGACCTATTTCGAAGACATCCATTAGTTCGGTTAGCACTCAAGTGTCTCGAGTTACGATGATTGGTGAACATAAAAGACCTCTCTGGAGGCACCCAATGAAGTCACCAATGCTAGAGTGAATTAGTTTAATTGCAAACGAAAGTCTCCAATGCCTGAGTAACTAGATAAATGGCAGACGGACATTCATCTAAAAATAGAAGACCTCTCAAGTAAGGGCATGGAAGCTAGAAAACTTATTCAATTAAAGGCATGTGTTTGGTCAAATAAACTAAATTCCATGGTTAACTGGCAAACTGAGAAACTCTAAGCGCAATGGAGAATGCAAGAACTTAGCCGATAAAGTAGTAACTTCCAGTGTTTTAGCCATAACCAAGGAAAACTAGTAAAGTTGATCACATTCGGCCAAAGAAGTTCGTGACAACCTTTGGTATGAGGGCATCACCACCGCATTAAGGCAGACTAATAATGCTCACAATACATAACACAAGCTAGTAACGACTTCGCGCCAAGCGAAAGACTTGTAATTTAAAGTAAAGAAAATGCATAAGGAAGTACAACAAAGCTACGGTAACAACTATCAGCCAAAGTACAAAAAATGCAAAAGAACAGCTTCACAACTAAGCAACATAAGTCACAGATACAAGAGTCTCAAATATGAGTATACATAAAGTAGTAAGCGAGGACAGGCACTCGCATATACAACCAGTCTAAATGGTGTACATGAAAGGAAGCTATAAAAAGTAAAGTAAGCCAGTCACAAGCACTATTTCTTCTTTTTTCCATTCTTGGAACCGCTGGACCTCCTAGATGGTTTATTAGTCTTCGCAGAGGAAGGAGGAGGTGTATCGACTAGTGGATACCATCTTTAGCTTCTATGCCACCAGAAGGACTCTCAAGAGAAGATAAAACAATAAGTCCTTTCTTTTTAACAGTGTGCTTTCCCTTGTGCCTTGAAGATTACAAAGGCTTAATTTTCTTCTTTTCTTGGTCCTTAACATCCTTTTCTGGGCTTTCATCTGTATCATCTAGATCCTCGGCCTCGTCACTGAGAGTGTAATCGATGTCATCCAAATCAACGATTGCATCAATCTTTGTGTTTTACGACCCTGGCTGTGAAAATGCATCGCCCGGAGGGAGAGGGACAGTTCGAGAAGAAGTGGTAATGGACACCAAGGTCGAGTCAGTGACGATGGCTTCATTCGTCGTAGTATTGACTCCGGGGGAGATGGTTGGGGTAAGACTAAAACTAATACAAACGAACAATGAGAATGGAAGGCAATTGACCTAGGAGAAGTATAAAGAGAATCCAAGTATGACATAGCTCGGTCAATCTCAGTTTTACTTGCGGCTTGAAGATTTCTGTGCTCAACTTCATATTTATCTGGGTTATCATCGTATTCCTCGCCATCTTCAGTTTGCTCCTCGATAATACCCCCGTCAATAGTATGTTCCCCAACAGCTATATCTTTCTCGTTGTGAACGACAGAATTATCGGTGGAAGGCACTGTTAGAGTCTAAGAACTAGTGGCTTCAGCATTAGCAGCATCAGTAGGGGCATTGGTAGAGGCCATGTCCTGGGCTTGCTCCCAAAGGGTCCAGCCTCATCACTTAATAATCCCCTCTCTTTTATAAGCTTTTTCTTTCCCTCGTCCAAGGCTTCACGAGTTTCGTTATCTAAGTGACTATGCAAGAGGTAATCTTCTTCATAAGTACGTTCAACATGCGCAAGTACAGATTCCCAAACACGGGCCAAAGTCACTGTAAAATCAGATCCCAAATAGCGTAAGCTCCCTTGGCACATAAGGCTGAAGATGTAAAATCTGATGAAAGTGGCATTGGCATCTGCCTCAGCATCTTTAAGAGCCTTTTCAGCAGCCGCTTTAGCAGCCAAATCCCTAACTCTATCCTCCTTAAGAAGTTTAGCATTAGTTGTCAACATAGAAATAGCCAACTTCTGAGCAGTGTTCATCTCATGGAGACTGGCATTTTCTTGTTGATATGTTGTGGAAGCATGCTTTTCCACGGCTAGTTAGGATTCAACAACTTGTTGGGCAGACTGAGCATCTTTGACTTGCGCCATTAGCGTATTTTCTCTCAGTTTAGCTGCAGCAAGCTCCTCTTTGAGCCTCATATCCTCATCCTCTAGCCCTTCTAACTGTATGTTCCTTTGCATGAGGGATGCAATGGTAGCATCCCGAGATTCTAGAACCTTGGTCGACTCAAATTTACATTATCTAACGTAGCAACTTGATCAAGGTTAAGTCTGTTAAGTCTCTAGATATCATCAGCAAACTTGTACCATAAAGATAGTTGTTTATCAGCACGACTCCTGACCACATCTAACTGCGTCTCGAGCTAACTTTTGGCAGTATCCAATTGCTTGATGATATTGCCTTTTAGGGTATCCAACTCTTTAAGAATGTCCCTCATGTCATATGGGTATATGCCCAAGTCAAAGAACATTCCTTTTAGGCACCAATTTTCTAATCTCCCAGCAAGTGCGGAAGGGGAGGGTTCAGGTTCATGGCAGGACCTATGTATGATTGCTTGAATATCGGCATGAGGAATAACATACGAAGTAGTTTGAGTAACAACAGAATGTTTATCTAATCTAAGGCACTTTTGAGGATCATCGCTGCCCTGACCATCCCTATCTCTCTTCCTTCATCGACACTCCTCATCTTCCCGCCCACTCTGATCATAACGGTCATCATATCGTTTGTCGTATTGATTATCATAGAGATCAGCATATTTGTCTCGATCACCTTGAGAGCCTCGTCCCCTCTCCTCTTCATCTAATTCGTCTTTGTCCTTGTGCATCCAGCTCCTTTGTTCATCAGTCAATATGTAGTAATGAGTTTACTAAGGCTGGTGAGAATGTTGTGGGTGCTAAGAATGCTGAGATTGTAGGGAATGTTGTGAGCGCTGTGGTTGACGGGGCTATATAAGATACTTTGGATTGTAATAGCTGGTTTGTTGTTTAAAGTTCTTCAAAAATTGACGATTCATCTTTGGACCTGAAATAATGCAAAGTAGGGTTTCAGTACATAGATTAGAAAGTACTGGGGAAAAAAATAAAGCTTATGCAAAGCTTCAAAAACTTGTAACCATGCAATATATTATCTAATGCACATCTAATAATGAACCGCTTTTAAATGGTGAAGCAAATCGAAACCCTATATCAGAAAATGTTCTCTATGACGGAGGTGTTTGGATAATAGCTTTCTCAGTTCCATTTTTTGTAACTGAGGCTACCAGTTCGAGGTCATAGTATCACTCGGGACAAGATCGTTAGCGCTGAGGTCACTCAAATTCTTAAAGGTGTCCGTGGAACTCTCCTCATGAGTATCTGGAGTAACGGGATACCCAATCACATTCTCAATGATTGGATCATCTCCTGGAGTGGTCTCATCTTCCTCAATCTGCTCGGTTGTCTTCATAAGACCTTTTCCTTCGCGTTGTGTAAATTCATCTTCCTCGATCGAGGGCATTTGAGATTTTGAGAGTGTCTTACTACCACTAGCGGGGTCTGAGCATTTCCTTAAAGCAACTTCATCAGCAGAAGTTTTAGCTACAATGTCTTCTCTACTGATTGGGGCAACAGATGTGGAAGAAGAAACAGAATATTAGTCTAACACAAAAAATCATGAAGGATCAAGTAAGTGACATTGACTAAGAAATTCCTCTGTCATTAAGAATTTCCTACTTCTCGCTTTTTCGACAACAGCTTTCAAATATTAAAAATTGTCTGATCAACAACACCTCTTTATCAGAAGAAGGAAGTTCTATAAAATAAAGAAATGATATAAAGAGACTCTAAGCAAGTGTGTTCACCTCCTTCCATCGACATACCATAAAAACGGTCAGGACACCAGACATAGAAATATTGATTCCAAATCCCCGAGCACTTCTAACAAAATCAATCATAATCTTGGAACTCTGGATGCCTTCGACAAAGATAATTGACCAACGTTCCTTCCTCCTTTTGAAAACATATAAAGAACAGATGTCCTGGAAAGTAGGCACACATTGTTTTGCCCTCATTAAAAGCACATAAAGCCCTGTTAAAATGGCGCAACCATTTGGTGTAGCTGTAAAGGGGGAATGGCTAAGCGCCAAATGCTCATCTCCAAAAAGGGATTAAAAGGAGAATGACTCCTCTTACTAGCACATAACGATTAACTGTAACACATCCAGGGGGTGGACGATCTTCAAAGTCTTTCTCCCTCGGTAATTTTGCATCAATTTCTGGGATGCCAAATTGAGCAAACAACTGTTTAAACAAACGTAAAGAAAGTTCGTTGGATGTCTCTCGGAAGGTGTCTTGGTAAGAGGCCGAGGAAGAGGAAATTCTTGACTAACACCTGCCTCAGGAACATTAGCCATCGTAGTGTCCGAAATATGAGCAGAAGTCTCAACATGAGCAGACACAGATGCTTCCTCAGGTTGTTGGCGCGATTGCTGTCGAGTTACCATTTCTACACAAATAATCGTGTTTGAAAATAAACCACAGGTGTACTTTTCCTAAGATGATAAATATTGTGCATAATTATACGTGCTATCATAAAAGTGAGACTTGGGATCTATGATCGTCGTGTACTGATTAATCGATTCCAAGCATCACTGCGAACTTGCATTGGAATGGTTATATCTGCGCAATAAATGTTCGACTAGGCTATAAATAATTAGTAAGGAAATCCTGTGCAGGTATATCATTCAATGCAAGCCGTAAAGTTTGATGTAGAATTCTTCTAAACATTTATCTAATTTATTGTCGATGTGGGCAATCCATAACCAAACAATAGCCCGAATGTGTGCAAGTGTTTTAATTAATATGGAACAGATGATAGTAAAAAAGCTCACTCCAAACACAAGTCATGAGTAAAAGGTTGACTTTTGCTTTTACACTTAGCAACAATAAAGAAAAGCTCAATGATCAGAAAAACTATTGGAATAATACAAGTATGCAATGGACCAGAAGTAGTCCAATCAATAATGGGTCGTCACTGACCAACCCATGATGGGTAGGCAATGACCGACCACAATGGGTCGGCAATAACCGATCAATAATGGATCGGCGGTGAACGTTCCATGATGAATTGGCAGCAACCGATCCATAATGGATTGGCACTGACCGACCAATGATGGATCAGCAACAACCAATCAATGATGGATCGATAGTGACTGATCCATGGTAGGTCGGTAGCAACCGATCCATGATGGGTCGCAATTGTCGGTCCATCAAGGCATTAATTTTCCAAATCTTCAAGAAGCACGGCTGAGCTTCAGGACATGGGTTCGAGCAATTCAAATGGTTAAATCTATAATCAAGATAATCGAACCTTGTCAACAGTTAACATTCAAGCTTGACAAGATAAATCGAACACAATAAACATGATCAAACAATGCTCCATTAAAATAGATTCACACATCATAGCAAAATCGTAAAGTACAGAATAATCAATATGTTCAACGCAAAATCAATTCGTAACTAGTAAGTGTAAATCAATACTTAAAAAACTGATGGAACTAAGTCTCGAAGTATACATCATCGGAATCATACACAAAAGTTGCATTAAAACCCAATTCAACATTCAATACAGATTCGAAATACCCAAAAAATCATCTCAACCCTAAAAAACCTACAGTCAATTCGGCGCAAACCAATTTATCACCAATTTGGAGAAAATTAATACATACAATCACGGTGAATAGTTGAATTCAAGTATCTGAAGTTGATTTGAGTCAGATGACATCGAAGCTGCTCTGATTTGAGGAATTTGGCTCCAAATTGATTTGATCTGGCTATGGTCGAGATGGTGGTTAGGTTCGGTATGAAATCAGGCGTGGATCCGATTGGAGCAAGAAACGTATATCTAGACCATATTCTTCAAGAATTCCTAGACACAATTAAAATTGATTTTCGGCTGGAGGAAGTGAAATGGGAAGATGAAGGCCGAACAAGATAATAGAAAGGCAAAGGAGAAATGGGTTGATCCGATCCATAAAGGCGTGTTATGCCCGATCCATTTAGATTCACATACATCTAATCCATCATTTCGTATGTGCTCTAATCCACATGTGTAAAAAAAAGAGAAAAGAACATGAATGATCCATCAATGTAGGACAAAACACAGTGTGGTTAAATGTTCATGTTGGTGCTCATAATTTTTGTTACAAGCAAAAAATTATAAACTCGGAGAGGAAAATGTTTATCCACTAAAAATTAGAGCATAAATAATGGATAATTCACTTGACAATATAACGGGGTCGACATGTATTCTTATGATGGATCAGAAGCTTCTCTAGCTAATGGATCAGTCGTTGTTTCTGCTTATGGATCGGTCGTCATGTTATCTATAGATCAGTCATTGCTTTTCCCTATGGATCGGTCGTGATGCTGCTCCATGGATCGGTCATACTACATTGCTATAGGTCGATTACTGTTCTGAGTTATAGGTCGGTTACCACTTGCATGTATGTATCGGTCATCCACATTACGTATGGATCGGTTGTCACTTCACCTGATGGATCGGCTCTAAATCGAATTATGCTATGGGTCAGTCAACAACAAGCTTAATGGATTGGGCAGAAACACTTTTGGGCTATGGGTCTGTTATAGCTTTGATGTGGTGGCATTTTCGTAATTATGATGGATCGGACGACTGATCCATAGCCTGCACACATGAAATTTTAGCTTGGCCACTCCATTCAAACTACACCAATAAATACCTCATGAATTCCCACATTCAAGGGACCGAAATTCCTCTCCACGAAGTGCTGTCAAAATCATTCCTAACTCCTCCAAGTCACTCCAACCTCCATTAAACTTCATTCAAGCTTAGATTCAATCTTTTAATTACCATGAAATCATTCAAAATCATCCAAGTGTCCAATTTTTTTAGTTCTACATCAACAATCATCACAATTAGAGAGATTTTGCCATTTGCTTGGTAGATCCGAGTGAATCAAGTGTAAAAGAGAAGAAATAAAGAGTGATATTGTAAAAAGGAGAGAAAATAAGTGAAATAAGATAAATTGTGTACCTTGTAAATTCAATGATGATAATGAGAACTCTTTCCATGGTGGATGTAGGCCGATTCTAGGTCAAACCACTCTAAATCTCCTCGTCTTTACTTTTTTTTTTATGATTGTGGCTCCATATTTTTATATCTTAATTGTTTGTGTTGTAAAAACTCTTTGTGTGTTGTTGTCCATTTTTGACATCAACAAATTGATTTTTGTTTATTGCTTGAATTGTTTAGTTATGATTATAAACTCCCGTCTACTAATCGATAAACACTAACACTATCTTCTTTTTAAGGAGAAAATTAATTTTAAATGAATTAGTTTAAATTGTCTGTTTATATGCATATATAAGCTATTATATTAACTGTGTTGCAGTGAAAAACTGGTTGTAGGGATCCAACTGCATTCCTCAAATATTCTAATGTTATTTTCTTTCATATTATTACTATATGAACTATTTTGCCATTTTTTTGGATGATGATTTGGTTATTGATGGTTAAGTTGGAATTCAACACTGATGTTTATTAATTAATAAAAATTATCGATTAAGTGATTGGCAGCAGATGACCTAAAATTCCATCTTATTAAGACGTTGATTTTTCTGTTAGATGAATTGACAAAAAAGTAGTTATAAAATTTATTCTTGTAACTAAAGTTAGATTTTTAAATCTATTTCATATTAATTATTTTAAACAAAATTTTATTAGAAGAAAATTAATATTTATTATTTTATTCTATAAATAATTAATTTTATATGACAAATTCTTGTGTTTTAACAAGTTTTATGATCAGGTAAGTCCGAAAGTAACCTAATGGTTAATGGTTTGGATTAATGGATTTTAAGAACCATTAGGTGAAATTATTTAAATTAGTTATATTATAAATTAATTTAAAAGAAATGATTGATCGAAAATGGATAACAAGTTAACCACGTTTCCAAGTTGACTAAGTCAACTGTTGTAAATGATTATTAAACTAATTTGTTGTCAATTAATAAAATATATTGGGATAAGTAGTTGTTTAAATCTAAGACAGCCTCTTAATAAGGATGAATAATCCTTCAATTAACTGTGAATAAAGATGTTTATTGAGCTGTTGAATATTAATGAAGTTATTATTAATTTAATAACTTCTTAAGGGAGAATAACCATTTTTATTTAACTTAATGATAAAGTTAACTATTTTTACTTTAAATGATGTAGAAGTTCATTATTATTTATTTAATGATAATTGAACAGATGATCTTTTAATTGGAGATCATTCAATGAAGTTTATTGAGTTATAAGCTCTTGTTTTGTAATTAAAGAAAATTTAAAGTTATAAAGAACTTAAGCACATTTTATTTATATGAATACAAGTTAGGTTATAAAATGAATTCTTATAAAGAATTCTATTAAAGGATTTTATCGACCAAATCCGAATGATACGAAGTCATGAAAACTAAGTTTGGAAATGATCCCAACTACTGGAACGTGTTATATTTAAAAATGGCCTAGATGGGATTTAAGCTCAGAAGTTTTAAGTTATGAAGTGAAATCGAAACAGGAGCCTAAAGTGATCGAATGTGGTTATGCAAATTATATTCTAATGATTCGACCTAAATTCGAATATTTTAAGTAGGAAAAGAAGTTTTTTGGGGTAAACCTAAAATAAGTTTGAAATATAACTTATAAGGATTTTGATAAAAGGATTCTATTTATAATGGAATCGAACCTTTATAAACAAAGTTTATAAAGTGAATTAAGCTAATGCGATGGTTTTATAATAAGTGTTTTACTTAATAACTTAATCAAGTTAAACAGTGATGTTTTAGTAAGAATTCACTTAATCAATCAATTAAGTAACATCAGTTATATTTGAAAAGAGATTTTCATAAGTAAGTAATGGTTTATAAAATCAACATCTTAAATGGATTAGTAAATAAAATTTTGTGATATTAGAATTAAAATCAGTTTGAGTTACAAACCTTTATCTATCTTAAGATAAGAACGTTGTCGATCAAGGCCTGAGAGGTAAATAAATACCCCAACATGAATGATTTCAGGGTTATCTGAGGATGATATTAGTTTATAATGGTAAAGACGCTGGAAATAATTTATTATTTTCATAAGAAAACAATATTGCAACGTCATTTGCATGGTTTTGAAATATAATAAAACTATTAGGTTTTATGTTAACAATGTATTACTTAACATTGTTTGGCCCAGATTTGAAATACGATTATACGTATACCATTCGGTTAAGTATATAACACCATTTTCTAGATAATGAAGATAGTATAGGTTTTGAGTGCACTTATTCTAAGGAGTAAGTTAATAGCTATGATTTTTGAGTTAATGTAAACGAGAAGTTATATGGGTTTGGAAACGATAGTGAATATTGGAATTATTATTTCCATAAGCGTTAGTATAAATTTTTGTTGGAAAATTTTTGAAGCTAAATGAAACTGCTGAGGTCTATATAATAAACAATGTAGCATATGATATTGTTAAACCCGTTTAAGATTTGTAACTAGACTTATACCAATTGACTATGTATATATAGCGATATTTTGCCAAAGTAAAGGGAATCAAAAAAGGGTTCGTGTTTATATAGAGATATTTCCAAATTAAAGGAAATAAGAAGATGTTTTGTGAAAATATAACAATATTTTAAGGTAAAAGGAAATAAAGAGATGAGTTTTGTGAATACATTTATTATGAAAAGATAAGTGTTGGATATGTTTTCAAAGTAACAAAAACGGGAGAGGTTTGTTGAGATAAGTATATGAAATCGATGAATTGGTTTTAATTAAAAGGGTATGTGATGCCAATGTACTGGTATGCACTGTTTTGATTTGATAGTTACAAATCCAACTATCAGTGAATGTTGCTTTTGGACTTTTAACTAGTTAGTTCGAAGAGACCGAGATGGGAAGTAGACCCAAATCACTTTGAACCAACTTTGCTTTCAAAAACTAACTTGCAGGGATGATCATTAGATGAATTGAAGACATAGTTCTTCAGGGCGAGAGGTCTCCTAATTGATGTCTCTGGTTAACAACCAGGATTATACCCGTGGCAGTAACTCTGACGTTTTGGAGTATCTTCAGTTTCGTTCAGTCCCAAAACAAACTTATATGGACGAATGTCTGACAGAGTATTTCCAGAAACCACATACGTTGATTTTTTCAAATATACCATGGTAGCGGAGAAGGAAACTACATTTAGTTTGATACCCAGAGCATATTTGTGCAAATCAATTAGTGATTTGTGGATCTGACAATGTGGCATTCAAATTTGAATGTGATGTTTCTAAAAAGGTAATCGTGACCTCAATCCTCATCCACCGGGAAATAACTGAAATCGGGTAGGCAACATGGCTATGTGGGTCATATCAATTAGGGTATATCATGACCTGATCTAGAGAAATCGATGTCCCATTTTGCATGCTTTGTAATGAGTACGGTTGGACTACCAACAACCGTGGTGATGATATATTCAGTGCACTCAAGTTGAATGAGCGGTCAATCATGTGTTGTCGGGTTGCAAGAAGTTCTTATTGAACCCCAGTGTTCCATCTCTAGAGGACACTGATCGGAAGGTGGTTCCACACGTAGTCATGTTGGAAATCCACTCTCTAATACGAGCCGTACGTTTTTAGTTGTATACCAACTATGTAGAAAAGTGAGATGCAAGCTTTTCGGCTATATTCCTATTTGTGGTTGGATGAACATTATTATAATATCACTGGATTTTGAAGTGATTTGGTTAAGGTAAAAAAAAACATGTCATGTTTATATGTGGTTGTGTCTTACGAGAGTTACATTCATTTAAAAGGATTTTAAGGTTAATCAATTTGTTTGTAAAGTGAGTTTTCTCGCTGAAAATATCCCAGATTGATCCGTGTATGTATTACTCAGGTCAGACCAAGTATCTTTTCCCAGTAGCACTAGATTTGCTTGGAGCTTCAGAAGAGGAGCTAGAGTAGAGTGTGTTCTCTTATTAATTTATTCGCATTGTGTGTTTTGTATATTTCAACATTTCATAGGAAGATTTGGTGATGCACTCTAATGTTGTATTCACATATATACACTTGTTTTCTTATTGTGTAAAGAGTGTTGATATATTATATTCAATTCAATCCATTGGTAGATTCATGTTTAATCTGATTCAGTTGTGTTTATGTTTTTCTTCTTCTTCTATTTAACTTTTCCTTCTTTTTATTTTCTCACCTTCCAACTTCGTCTAAATATTTACTATTTTATGCATTCTGAGTTGGCATGTATAGTTAAATGTGGGCTTAAGCTATATGGAAAAAGCGGTTCGTTACAATTCTTTCATGCACTTATAAACAACACATATAATTAATAAAGTTCTAGTTAAGCGTATGTATGTTGGAATGAAGGTGTACTATCGGATAAGAGAGATGCGACTACTATAGATAATAGAATAATGAACAAAACGGAAAATGATAACATATCACATCTAATTACACTTTAGCGAAGAGCTCAGTGAATATTAGCATTTACTCCTAGTGCAATTGTAAACGAGTAAGAGAAAAGTCAGTGGACGATGACGTGAGATGCATTTGTAGAGCATAGTTTACTTTAGGTTAGAATGATAATTTTTATTCCTCTTTTTTTCATAAAAACAACTTCTTCTTTTCATCTTCTTCCTAATTTCATTATTCAATATTAAAAAGGTTTTTTCCTTCCTCCTTAAGCTTTAGTGGTCATCAATGGCTTCTCTTCTTTTTAAATATTTAAAGATCTGATCTTTACCTCTTTTTTGGCAAGGACAGCCGGTTTTATAGTTGTTGTGCCACTCTTAATAGAAAATTTAAAGAGTGTTTTACACATGCATAAAATAACTAAAATTGACATTAAAGTGGTTAGAATACTTGACAAATACATTTCCTAGATGGACAAAAATCCTTACTAGCTAAACAATTCATGTCATACCACAGAAAGGAAGGGTTCCTGCACATAATTATGGGTGGGGGCCTGTAACAATCCGGAATTTTGACAACAAATAGTTATTTAATTAGAAGCTCAAAAATTTGAATTTCTGCAAATGATGGAATTTGACCATGAAACTTTAACCGTTGCATTCATCTCGGAATTCTAGTCAATTTTCATGTTTAGAGTTTCACGAACGGATTCTGTATGAAAAAGTTACGGACAAAATACAAAAATGGATGGAAGATAAATGAAACAAAATATATAATTACCCATCCACCTCACTGCTGACGGCTAGGGTTTTAAGTGCATAATATTGTAAATGAATGGGTGGACGATAATTAAAATGAATCCAATGGTGCAAGGCCATTTCCACCCCTATAAATAAAGGTGTAGAGCCTCACTCTTTTTCATTCAAATCTATGAAGGCAGCGGAGCTCTGCCATTTTTCTTCCTCTTCTAACCAATTTCTAAATAAAATATATTCATGCATATACCAAACCAAATCAAATTCATATGGAATTGGGAAGATTAATAGATTCAATGGAAGAAGATGCTCAATGATAGATTTTTTTGCTCTCTTCCCTTTTTCTTACATTTCTACAGATCTAGAATTTTCTCCTTTATAGAGAAATTGTAGATTTATAATAATTTGGGGAGTGTAAGCCTAAAAGTGTTCAAAATTCAAAAATTGGAAGCTATAAGGTAAGTGGGAAATTTACTAATACAATTATAATGACTTATCTATTTCGTTTGAATCCAATCTATGTTTTATGCCTGTCAGATCTGTTATTTAAATAATTGTAAATTGTGATAACCATCAGATTTGATTATGATTTTGCTTAAAATTGGCAAATGACAAGTTGTGGTTAGTATAACATGAATTGTAAGATTTTTATATATTTTTCCCACATATTCCTACAACTTATGTCATGAAATATGAAATATGTCGTATATGTTACATAGCACTGTGGATCCAGAAATCAGTCTCATTAAACATAAATTTGTTGTAGTTATGTTCCAGATCTTTAGTTCAGTGCTGAAATATGAAATATGTGAATTTGGGAAAAAAAGATGAAAATTGTGGATAATGTGATTTTAATAATAAAAAGAAATATTCCTTGTTTACATTCAGTTTTGTTGGGTTTTTGGCTTGAGCATTGAAATTATGTTGTTTTACTCATTTTTAAATAAAGAGGCATTATTTTAGAATCACAAGAAGTATGACATAAACAATTAAAAAGGGAAAAGTGGTGAAAAGGTACATATAAAAATAAATACATATTTTTGTATGTAATTTGTATCGACTATTCCAAAATAAAAATATACTACATATATTTCTTGTGATTTAGAAATACGCCAATTCCACAAAATTGGCATGATTTGCAATGATCTGGCTAACGGTCCTTGTGAGACTGGAAACCTTTTTGGCAAGATTGGATACAAAAAAGGGAAATGTTTGGTTAATTGACTAGACCAAATCATTAATTTAAGTTTAAGAATAAAAATAAAAATAATAATAACTACGTTGACCGCATGCAAACATAGAAATAAATATATTCATACTATTCATCCAAATCAGCGTAAAACCGTAAAAATATGCATTGTATTAAATGTTTAATGGTATTCATTTATGGAGACATACATGTAAATTTATATTCCATACTTAATGAATATATTTATGGTGGCCGTTTTAGCAGATAGTGTAATTAATTGCTCTAAATGAGACCATAAATAAATAATTAACAATTATGACAAATGTTGAATGTTTGGATAAGGTTCAATGGTGGAATTATATGTAAATGTAATCCATTTTGAATTAATATATTTTTGGTGACCATTTGTAGTGATCAATGTAATTAACTACTATAAATAAGACTGCAAATTAAGAAATAACCATTGTAACCAATATTTATTTGGAGAAAATAAACGTCAACTGGAAAATGGTTTCAATTCCTAAAATAAATTAGGATAATTGTTCTGGACCCCAATTAGAAAACTTAAATTATAACCGCATTTAGACACGAGGTTAAACTCAACTTGTGGTCACTACAACAAAAACACCATATTACAACTTTAATTTTACAACGGTGGTAAACGCACTGTTGTAATAAATGGGTTTTTACAACGGTGGTAAAAGCACCGTTGTAATAAATGGTTTTTTACAACGGTGGTATAAACACCGTTGTAACTACAACAAAAATACCATATTACAACTTTAATTTTACAACGGTGGTAAAAGCACCGTTGTAATAAATGTTTATTACAACTTTTTTCCAGAAAAGTTGTAATAAACTTATTTTTAACAACTGTGTTATTTTGACAGTTGTAATAAAAGCCTATCACAACTTTTATTTTTGACTATTGTAATATATTACTATATTTTAATATAATTAACAACTAATAATTAATATTTAATACATTTATATTGATTATTTATAATTAATAACTATAATTACTATTAATAATCAATTAGGAAGAAGTAATAATTAATAATGAATCTGTAATATTTAATACTTAGCAATTAAGAAGAAAAATTAAAAAATATACACTACAAGAAAAACCGCAAATAACGGTAGATTTTTAGCAGAGGAAAATGCCATCGCAAATTAGCGGCGGATTTTCGTCGAATCTGTAAGGGATATTGACAATTATGTTTAATACGTATTGATTCAAAAAATGTCATCGCAAGAAGTAAAATTTATTACCTAATATCTATGATAATTATGTTTAATACGTATTGATTCAAAAAATTAGAACTTTTGTATTTTCTAGAATAAATATAAGTTTAAATATAAAATTTTGAAGTTTTCATAATTTTGAAATAAATATAAAATTTTGTACAATGTTCAAAATTCAAAAATAAGAAAAATTTACAAATACTAAAGAATTCCAAAATTCAAAGAATACAAACATAACCATACGAGTTATTATTTTTATGCCCATTTATAGACTTTGAATCGAAATATACATGAAGTAGGGTATTGAATTGAATAAATCTAAACAAGTAATATTTATTATCTAATATCTGAAAATCAATAATTATAATTGGCAATTACACTTAAATAAATATACTTAAAAACTATTCATAAAGTTTAAATATAAACTTACGAAGTTTTCAAAATTTTTAAATAAAGTTCAAATACAAATAAAAATAATAATATTTATTCTTCACAACTTGATATTTAAGAATTATATTTAACATGTAATATTACCAAAAAAATAAAAATAATTTTTTTACTATAATAAAATAAAAGAAATTTACAACAATTGAAAACAAAATCTGCATTTTTTAGAAGTCAAAGGTTAACGTTTAATAATGTTTGCTATTGCAAGGCATGTTTAGAGGTTTCCCTCCTCGTTTCCTCCTAATTTTCATTTCCCGCTTAAGAGATATCCTTAACCCTAAATTAATTCAACCCCACTACCATTCTTCCGCCGCCTTCTTCATTTCACCTAAAAAAGAAATGAAATCCAAATCAGAAAAAAATCGTGTTTCCTAAATTAGTCCGCTCTCACTACCCAGATCCACTGACAGTAACTCCACCGCCGCCTCCTGTCTACCTTCTACATCGGGTCAAACCGCCTCAAACTGGGCTGCCTAGATCGTGCTTGTCGGCGCTCATCAATTTAGGCCCCACTGGATATTAATAGGTGCGATTTTAATTTTGTTGTTTTATTTAGTTCTTTAGTTTTTGTTATGACACACTTCTGTTCGATCGTATCTATATACCAAGATACAGAAAGCATTCTGATGGTTTTGAAGTCGGACTAGTCTCATGCTTTATTTTTTGTGGCATATAATGATATATTTTGCTGTATTAGTATATGGATTTGTCTTTGAGAGTTCTGTGGTAAAATTTGCGATGACGGCTTGGTCATGGTGGTTGATGTAATCCTGACAGCAGCGCTATATAATATAGGTATGCCTGTATTTTAAGTGTTGTTATTTTCTAATTTATCCTTACAAAAGAATTTTTATAGATATACTTACAGTAAGACGCAAGATGAAAACTAGGCATGATAACATATTGAATTGGTGAAAGGTTTTGATTGTTAATGAGAGATCTGTTCAATCAAATCAAAAATGTTTTAAGAAAAATAATGTTTAGGTTTTTATCCATGTTTAATCGAAGGATAAATAAGCAAAATAACTTGGAAAGGCTATCATTTGTTATATTGAAATAAATTAGCAAGGAAAAAAGTAATGCATCACAACCCTGAAGAACTGATTTACTGTAGATTGTTAAGAAAATGGTGGTCATCTCAGCAACCCCATTAGACGAACTAATAATTTGAAGAAGAAACACTAGAGGGAAAGAAAAATTTAATTTATTGAATATTGTTGTGCATGACCAGGAAACAAAGCCTTAAATGGAGCATCGAACAATTTTGGCATTTTCTAAATGGACAAACAGGCCGAGAATGAGAATCATAGAGGAGAAGAAACTAGAAAAGAAAGGTACCACTGCTAACTGTTTCTATAAGATATATCAAATATTTAAACAGATCTGGAGTTGAAATAGGGCTTGTTTTCAAATGTATAAGAATTTCCAACTGTTCTTATAAGATATGCTTTTGCTGCCTTTGCATTGTTGGCCTCTTAAACTTTGCCTTTCAAGGTCAATTACTGGCACTGGTATGGGTGATTTCATTGCACAGGGTCATTGAAAACAACTGTTAACACTTACTAGGAAAGTGGTAAAGCAGGTTTTCAAGGGTTATTCTGTAAGTATCATTTGAACGCTTTGGGTTGACCAAAGGTATGGTAATAGCAAATGATGTGGCGAATAACTGACAAAAAGACAGGGATGAACTTGCCCTTGAATCGCTCAGTGATATTGTAACTGGACAAAAAGACAGGCATGCTTAATTGGATGTTTCAGTTTCACATTTTTTTAATTAAAAAGGTTAATCTTACACATTAAGTAAAAGGCATGGCTTTATAATCCTCCAAGTAAGCATGCTTCCATGTTTAACTCTTATAGTTTCATGTTCATCCTGTTAGATATTTGCAATGGAAACTTATGTTAGTTCAGTTTCTAAGTTTACAGAGAAAGATTGTATATTTGACTACATACTATTAATTGTTGTTGGGCTTCTGGACATTGATTGAGGAAGTACACAGCAAAAAGCATAGTCTTTGCGGTAGTTTCATTTCCAGCAAATAAAGGTTGATGATGAAGTCCAATATTTGACTACATACTATTAATTGTTGTAGGATATGCAATTTTTTGTGGATAACTTGTGCTTGTACTAAATTGTTTTGTAACAATCAAGTATGTAATAATGTACGAAATGTTGTCTAAAATTTATTGTTTGTAATACTAAATATTTGAGTATTTTAATAAATTAGTTTGCAAATAACTGTAATATCGGATTTGCTTATGGAGTATTGCTATATTTTGTGTATTGTTCTTTTCAATTGCAAAAGATGTTTATTTTTTTTAAAATCCAAATGTCAATAACAACGGTGCATAACTGTTGTAATAAAGTTTATTACAACGGTGGAAAAAAGTTGTAAAATATACATATTACAACGGTGTTGCAACAGTGCAAAAAAGTTGTAAAAGACATCAGTCTATTACAACTTCTTAATACACGACGTTTTGCCTACCGTTGTAAAATGTATATTACAACGGTGTTCCACCGTTGTAATAGGGTCATTTTGTTGTAGTGGGTGTAAGCCTGCTGGGAACCGACCGGCAAATCCAGCAACCACAGGTAGTCAGATTAATGTGAGAGGTCTAATGCATAAAAATAAATGTACTTAGGCACGAGGTTAAGTTCACTTGTGGTAGAACTTTGCCCGGAACCGACCGGCAAATCCAGAATCCACAGGTAGTCAACTTAATGTGAGAGGCCCAGTACACACACACACACACACACATATATATATATATATAATAACCAATAAACAGATAAAATAAAATAAAATAAAGTATAGTAATTGCATGTTGGGGTACGACAAATAGATAACTTGGGACTGAAAAATAGTTTCCTGAGGAAAATATGACCATTAGAGTCATAAAGGGCAATAAAAAGGAAATAAAAAGAAATGGGCGTCAAAAGGGGGATTATTGGATATTGATTGTCATTTAAATACTAAGTCCAAATTAGGGAAGAAATTAAATAAATATCCTAGAGAAAAGGAAATATAATCTTCCTTATTTATGTCAATAAAACTTATAATTAAAAATATAGTTGGACGACTTAGTAGGTTATTAATATAAGATGTTATTAAACATATAAACCTATGATATAAATAAACGATGTACGTATAGTATTTTCATGTTAAGGAATAAAACGGGAATGACTTGATAACGTAGCCTACTTTATCCCAAAAAGGGAAAGGTTTAAAAGGAAAATGGGGGGCGAACTAATAACCTTCGCGTATAGTTTGCTTCCTTGCCTCTTAAGTGGCTTGGGTTGTAGAGTCCATCTAGGAATGGGCTTTTCAGTAAAGGGGTCTTAAGTGGCAGGTATGTGTGGGCCTACCCAAACTTGAAAATTAAAAGGGTCAGATGTGGTCGTCTATCCTATAGGAAGTAGTAAGTGACTAAGGAGGTTATCATCTGAGGTTAGCTAGGAGGTATGACGAATGATAAAATACCGACTCTCACGTTATGCGGGGCAAGGGTATATGCGTGGATGATGGAAGCCTTAACTAGTATGGCCCATAGCTGGTGCCTTCTAGTTTTTGTTAATATTTAATATATTATCGAGTGTTAATAAGTGACCAGTAGGTCCGCCTAGGTTCTTAAGTGATCACGGAGAATCCACCCTATTTATCATTGATAGTGAGGCGATAAATAATAAAGAATAGAGAATGAGAGTATAGATGGAAACCCAAAAATTAGGTTCCTACTCTCGATATAATTAACTAGTTAAACTCTGGTATAAAGGCTTCAATAAAATATGTGTAAATATCCTATCTCGGTAATATAATTTGGGAATACTGCTTTGGGCTGAATAGTAAAGTCGTGCGTAAACATTTATTAGATTGGGCTAGAATGACTAACATGGTTAGGCATACAGCCTGGGTTGAACCAAACGAAATATATTTGTGTTATAGTCTATGTTGTACATTTCTTAGTCACCAGAACTTGTTCTGATCCCCCTCCTCATTACAACCTACCAGGATTCCTAGAGAAGGTCGGGTTTTCACAGATGATTGAGTTTGGTTTCATTCTCTCTCATGCTCGATATTGGCAAAGTGGCTTACTTTGAAAAAGGTAGTTGCTTAAGTTAATACTAGTTTTTCCTATTTTGTTTCTACTATGAGTAATTTTATCGCACTCTGATTATTCTCATGCTCATTTATTGCAGGTACCAGATATACACTTTATGCTTAGATGTATTTAAGTTTTGATTTTGGTTAAAATTTAGGTGTAGAAAAGAGTGGGGTGTTACATTTGGTATCGGAGCTTATGTTAAACGATCAGAGGAACTAGTTAAAATTAGGAAACATGAGAGAACATAATTCGAAATCTTTTCTGTTTTTCTTCGTCTTTCTTACTCGACTTTAATTTATTTCAACAATAAAATTAGTCGTGGGGCTACTAATATAAAATGGACTTTAAGCAACTAAGGGTTGAAATATGTTGAGTTAGGTTTCTAGCCAATTCTGTCTTACCCCACATTACGTTGGCGGTCTCATTGTGAAGAGCATGAGGACGGTATATGGTTTATCCCGTTGATTCGAATTTGGAGACTGGACAAAAGTCAAGCTACAACCGAGATAGTCATGATTTTTAGTTTTTGGAATTTGTTTGGTAGTTCCCGTTAAGACCTTACTCGATCCAAAACGGAGAAAGAGCCTATGTTCGTATGTCGTATCCATTTCGGAAACATAATTATGAGTTGTATCCATTTGTTACTTCGTTAAAATTCCGAATCTACCTTTGTTTAAAAATCCAATTGAGTTCTTAGCCTTGTATTCGAGGAAATTTTAGTTTTGAAACTATATTGGAAAGTATAAAATGAGTTTTGAGTTACGGTTTCAGAAATTGGTTTCATAAAGGCCTAGTTTTAAAAAAATATGGTTTTTAAATTCTTAATATATTCATGTTTTAAAATTTTAGAGCTATTGTTTAATTTTAATAAATATTGTCTAGTTGGTAGGAAAGATGGAGTTAAAAATGACAAGTAATATGCCACTAAACTTGAAAATAATAAATTTCTATTCCTTGTAATTTGTAGTGTCCCTCTTCCTATATATATTAGATAATTGTTGAAATTACCACAATCAACCCTTAAGATTCCAAAGCTCTAGCATCTTTGAACATGAAATGGTTTTTCCAATTTGAAATATAAACTGGAATATAAATAATGGTAATGATAAAATGGGTTTTTAAATACGAAACCATTAGATTATAATAAAATTCCATTTTTGAAAAGTTTTAAATTTTTCTTTGAAAAGGCAAAGGAAAATCCTTCGTCCGGATTTTGGGGTGTTTGATTTCGTGAATCGTCTATTTGTTGTCAGCTAGGTAAGGGAAAATCCATTTTAATTTATAATACGGATTTCTAGCTGAAATATTTTTGAAATTCGATCGTTCGTTGTGTATTCGAAGCATCGTTGTTGAGACTATAAATCCTTGGAGTTGGTTCGAAAATTGACTACGATCTTTGGTACTGTCGTTGATGGGGATAATTATTTTTCGGATTGCGTTAAATCTTGAAAGACAACACAGGATGATTAATATTTTAATCCGGCCTAATAAGGCCAAGGTCCAACCTTTGTCCAAAGCCCATTTGATAGTTGACCGTTTGGTGTGATACTAAGACGGTCAATTAGTTGAAGATTTTTGGTACAACTTGGACCAAGGGCTCAACTATAAAAGTTGCGTCCAAATTACCCCTTAACTTCTTTCTTTCATCCTTTTTTCCTCATCTAGCCGAACAACATCTTTATCCTTCTTCTCTTTCTTTGTTGTTGCCTCGTCTCCTCTTTTTACGCTTGTTTGCAAATTAGATCTTGTCCCACTAGTACTTCAAGATCTAATTTCTTCTCTCCGACCACTTCTTAATCGTAATACCTAATTGCATTATTCGATATTACTCACACCATTTAAATCTCACCCTTGGATAGAGATCATTTGGTTGGATTGGAATGAGCAAAATGGTCGTACCACTTTAGTGCTAAAAAAATTGGACAAGATAGTTGGTCTTGCACCAGCCCATTGCTTGATATCTTAGAATAGGATTTGTGTTTGTGCTGCATCCACCTTTTCTATACCTTTTTCGAATAGGTACTTTCGAAGGCGATCATCGTTTCGGAAATGAAGATTAAGCTATCTTCAGATAGTTTTTCTAAGGAGGATCTCAATGAGAGTTTAAGAGGCATCCACGTTTATTGCAAACTTGAATGATCTTTCGCTGATCGGCTTTGGAGATTCTACAACAAATCTCTTTTTCTTAGTGTCAGTTTTTGTGTTTAGGAATCTATGTTCGAACTGCCCATGTAGACGTGTGAACCATTCAGCACATCGTTCTATAAATGAGAAGTTATGACTAGATTTATCTCATGACGCGGGAATTTAATCCTTTGCATGATCGGTGGCGTAACCATTATTTGGTACGGCATCATATTTGATTTAGCTTATGTTCTCGTGTGTTGTCTCATGGAGTTACTTTCTGTAATTTCACATATCTACTTTGTCCTTAGGAAATATTAGGTGGATTTCCATGAGAAGCAGTTTTGTGCTAGGTTTTTTTCTCATCAGGAATTCTCTCTAAGAAAGAGATGGTCATATGAAAATTTAACACCCCGTAATTTTAACAACACAAAAGATGATAAAATAAAGAATACTTAGAATTAAGTGAAATGGACTAAACCATTGCGTTCGTCTCGGAATTCTGGTCAAAATAGACACCTGATTTGCATAAAACGGACATCGTATGAAGCAGTTATTAAGGTAAGAAGTTTATATATGCACAAGAGAAATATATATAAATAAAATAAATCTAGAATTCAAAAAATTCAAAAATCGAACAGTAGAGGGGGAGCGGGAAAATTCCCGCCCATGGGTCGACCCCATCAAGGGGGTGTCGACCCCTGGGTCGACACACCAAGGGGGGTCGACCCCCATGCAGATCTAGGTAGATTCCTGGTGCTGAACATGGATTGAATTCTTGGCTATATTCATTGACCCTAGGCTATAAATAATAACCCATTCTCTTTGTTGTATTCATTCAAACATAATATAGAACTAGTTGCTGCCTCTGCCTAGATTAAAATAGCCTATTTTTCTTCTACAACAAGAGTTACAAAAATTCAGAGATTTGTGCTTCAACATCTGCAGTTATCTTCTATTTCTTAGAACCAATCATGGTGAGTCTACATTATTTTTAGATATAAACACTTAAAAGTTGTTTTTGACATGTCTATGAATTGGATCTAAGCCTGTGACTAACTGAATCATATCAGATCTGCCATAACTGTATATCTAAGTTATTTTGACATGACTATGAATTGGATCTAAGCCTATGCCTTTTTATCATGTTAGATCTGCCATTGTTTGTACATCTAATTCACTGATTAGATCTCATCATCCCTGTTTATGATCATGACACTAATGCCTAATCAGTTCTATTATCACATCTTCATCAGATTTGTTCCTATATGCATATCTTGTCATTATGCCCAATTTTGTAACTATATGTGTATTAGTTGTTATGCTTATTCCTGCCATCATATGTCAATCTTGTTATTATATTTAATTTTTTTTCTCTTCGCTCCTTCTTTTCCCTTTTTATTCTATAGCCAGGATACCTTCGAGCCTAGGTATACCGCTGAAATATGTGCAAGTGTGAAATTGGAAACAAGGGGAAAACGTTAAAATTGGGGCATAACTTGTATTGGAAAATTTGGGCATAACATGAATTAAATACATGAATATGGATTTAGGGCATAAATCAAATTGTGATTTAAATCTTAATTTGGGGCATATGGTACATGATGAATATGACTTGAAAAAAAGGGCATAAAAACCTATAATGAAATAGGGATAATTGTTAAATAGTGAAAATGCCTATATTTACAGTAATTAGAAACTATAACCGCGCTTAGACACGAGGTTAGATTACACTTGTGGTAGAAGTCTGCCCGGACCCGCCCGGCATATCCAGTGACCACAAGTGGTGAATCTAATGTGAGGGGACTAAGTTCACAAACACGTAACGTGCTAAGACACGAGGTTAAGTCCGACTTGTGGAAGAAGTCTGCCGGGACCCGCCCAGCATATCCAGCATCCACAAGTTATAGGCTTAATGTGGGAGGTCTAGTGCATTGTAACCATAAATGAATATATGGTAATGAACTTGAATTCTTAACCTGTTTGAATCCATAGGGATTACATGAACATGTTAACTAGAGTAGGGGTTAAGTAAAATTGTTTGAAACAATGGGCGGGTTAAGTATATCTTGGGGTGGTCGGTAATATTTATATATAGGCCCACAAACATTTCCTGTGGGGTTATGCTATCTTTTTACACTGGTATGGCATACACTATGGAAATCCTACTAGTGGGGATGCAAGCCGAGGGGGAAGCTTGTATCTTCTTGTGTGTGGGACCCGTTTCAATCAGTAACCCGTATATAGGTATCAAACGAGTACTCTGAACTAGGTCCGAGTCGGGACACGCTTACTGGGCTGATTGTAGGAGATCCATAAGAGGGAACGGTGTGGGCGGTGCATTCCGACAGGTTCATGTGCGTGCATGGGTACAGACAAGAGAAGGTTAAGACGCCGTGACATTGGTAGATATGGTTGTGAACATCCTGAAAACGAAGAGTTGCCACTTTAGGGGGTGATACAGCCTAATGTAGGGCCAACACAGGGTATCTATGGAGTAGGGAGCCGATCGATTGGGGTAGTAATTAGGGTACATGTAGACTTTGGTATTTTTAGGAGCGCGTTATTATTCTTAGGGCTAACAATGGTATGTTCTATTGGGCTGCTTGTTAAATTGTATTGGGTTAACCTCTCACTAGAAGTACGCCTAAGTCCACCATCTTGTACTTGTTGGGGATCATCTGGTTATAGTGATACTAGTATTGGTGCAGAGAAAGAAAAGAATTAGAGAAGCGTTATACATATATGTTCTGTTCAGTTTATCCTGTTTATCTTGTCATACCTGCCTCATATGTTGTTATCTATCTCTCCAGTTTATATGCCTATCATGATGCTTTTACTTATTTATATGCTAAAAGTAACAGGACTTGCCAGACTTTATGTCTGACCCATTTTGTTTTCTCTTCTTTCTCTTCCGTTTCCCCCCAGCTTCTCAGGGTGGGAATACTCAAGCTTGACCAGGATTTTGTTTTCGTTCTGCTTGAAGCTGCTTAGATGTACTGCTTGATTTCATATCTTCTCTACTATGGCTATGCTTTTGGGGATTTTGATCTTTTCATCTTTATCGTACTCTGATAATTTTAGTAGAAGACATAAGTTTTAAGTTAATGTACTGGGTTTTATATATTTCAGACTCATAATGTGACCATGTTTTGAACCATGATATTTTCTGCTCAATAAAGTTTTAAATTCTGCTGTTATTTTATATTATCTTGTAATATTTCTTGTAACACCCTGTATTTTGGGTTAATACTAAAATTCACTAATTACAGAATAAATAATCTCATATGTGGGAATTAGGGGAAACGGGCTGCGTTATTGCGTTCGTCTCGGAAAAATACGCGAAATAGAGTCCGAGTTTTCGAAAATCGGAGTCCGTATGGCCCGGTTATGGCCCAAGGAAGTTTGCAGAAAAATTAGAGCTAAAAACAGATTTAGGAATTTAAATTTAAATTTAAATTCAGATGTGGAATGGGCCAGGCGGGGTCAGGCGGGAAGCTTCCCGCCCAACCCATGTCGACAGGGCTGTCGACAGGCCTGTCGACAGGGGTGTCGACATGCCTGTCGACTTGCCTGTCGACAGGGTGGCGCCGTTCTGTGAACCTGGGTGCACCAGGTTGCACCAGGTTGGGTTTCAGGCTGGCTAGGAGGGCTGGTTCTAGAGATTTCCTAAATCTAAGGGTCCTAATCTAATCTAGGGTTAATCTAAGGGCCTAAAATGCAACCTAATCCTATAAATAAGACCCTAACCCTACCCTAATTCATTCATAATTAAACCTAGTAACTAAACTATGGCAAAATGAAACTTGGTCATGGCCTCCACAAATCAATGAAGAGGAAAGCAAGCTCTAATCAACCTCTAATCCATTCTAAGTATCTTAATCTTCTTCATTAGCTTGCTAATTGTGTTTTGGTGAGTTTCTATGGCTTTAATAATCAATTGTTAATTGATTATGGTAGGATGTGATAAGACATGGTTATGTTTGTGGATAAGTGAGTTATATGCAAGTTGTATGATATGTGAATTGCAAGTTTTATGCCATATGCAAGTTTATTTCCATGTTTTATGATGTAAAATATTATGTTGAACATTTATGCATATGTAACATGTTATGCAAACTATATGTGAGAATATATGCAAGTATATGTAACATGATATGCAAGTTATGCATGTGATTTTATGCATGCTAAGTAGTTGGTGTTATGCATGTTAAGTATTTGATGTTGTGCATGCTAAGTATTTGATTGTATGCATGATTGAGTATTGGGTTTTATGCATGCTAGGTGTTTGGTATTATGCATAAATCATGACATGCAAGTTTACCCTCTTAAATGTGATGCATACATATGTGGGATAACACCTTTATATGCTATGAATGTTTATCCTCTTTTAAGATGCAAGTCATATATGCAAGTTCAACATGTTAAGCAAGTTATGTGTATGCTTATATGCAAGATCAACATGTTATGCAAGTATGTGTATGATGTTATGTAAGTTATGTGCATGTTGTTGTGCAAGTTCATATGCAAGTTAGGTGTATGAGATTATGCAAGTTATATGCATGATGTTATGTAAGTTATGTGTATGTTGATATGCAAGTTAAGTTTATGATATCATGCAAGTTATGTGTATGATGTTATGCAATTTAACATGTAACATGTTGTGCAAGATCACACCTTTAAGACACATGCAAGTTCATCTTTGAATAACCTATGAACACTTATGCAAGATTGCCTTTAGATATGACATATGTATGTTCATGCAAGTTGGGTTATTTAGCAATGCTAGTTGGGTTAATATTATGATGTGAGTAGACACCTTTTAACCCATGTTAATGCTATTGTGTGCTAAGTGAAACCCATGTTAAGTATGAGAGAATCTTCTCTTGGAAATATGTCGTGTTAGCATAAGTGCGTGGGGAAACGATGGGGTTAATAGACATGTAAATGAATGGTGTGAAATGGTTATGATTAAGCATACCATAAAATGATTAAGCATAAATGGGAATTTACCTATTGAGTTAGGTCTACCCCATGGGAATTTACCTATTGAGTTAGGTCTACCCATGTTATGGAAAACTTGATATTAATTAGGGATAATTAATATGGGGGTGATTAATTAGGTGTAATTAATCGACTAAGACACGAGGTTGGACTCATTTGTAGTGTAAAACTGCCCGGACCCGACCGGCTTAACCAGTTGCTACAAATGTCAGCCCAATGTGAGAGGTCTTAGCCATAAATTAAATACGTGATTAAGGTAAAGACACGAGGTTAGACTCTGTTATGACGTAAGACTGCCCGGACTCTACCGGCTTAACCAGGCGGTCATAACAGCTAGTCTAATGTGGGAGGTCTTTATGGGAGATCACGGTCTTAATTAATTAAGAAACACTTAACTATATTAGCATGTAGTGGGACATGAGGGGTTAAGTGGGTGCCTTGGGGTGGCATGATGAGACTAGTGGGTTGCCTTGGGTGGCAATAGAAAAATACGATTAGAATACTTAACCAAGGTGGAACATGTAATTAAACATGATAAAAAGGGTTAAGTAAGTGCCATGGGTGGCATGTGAGAATACGATTAGAAAACTTAACTGATGTGGAACATGTAATTAAACATGATTAAGGGGTTAAGTAAGTGCCATGGGTGGCATGTGGAAATCTAGTGGGTGCCCTAAGTGGCAATTGAAATATGATTAAAGGACTTAACCAGGATTTATAACATGTAAGGGGACATGGTTAAAAGGGGTTAAGTGGGATGCACTAGATTAAACGACAAGCTTAAGTAGTAGCTTGTGGGGGCCCATTTCAACCAATATCCCAAACGTATCTTTGTGGGCTCGACCCATGTCGAGTGACGGGACACGCATATTGGGCTTGATTATAAGAGGCCAAAACGGGTTAGCGGTGGCAACGCGGGATCAACGGGTTTCATATGCGTGTGTGGGCCCGGGCTGGTTGGTAAGTCGTTGTTGCATCGTGTAGATATAAAGCCGTGCACCATGATATTATCTGGTAGCCACTTTAGGGGAATGATACACCCCAATCGTGGGACCAGCACGGGTATCTACGGTAGGGAGCCGATCGATGGGGAGTAGTGGGTACACCTAGTAAAGATAGGGGCAGACGGCACTTGTGTAGGGGTACACAAAACTACTGGGTAAGATTACTAGGTACACCTAGTGGATGTAGGGGCAGACGGCACCTACGTGGTCAGTTATACACCTAATAGATGTAGGGGCAGACGGCACCTACGTGGTCAGATAGAAGTACCAGAAACTACTAGTTATATTTTCTAAGACTTTAGATGGGATCAACCTTTAAGTAGGAATTACTCTTGGTGGGTAAAACTGGTGTGGTGCAGTGTAGGAATTACCCTTGGGTTAATAAGTCTGGGGTGGGGTAAGAATTATCTTTGTGTGAATAAATGCGTCTTTTCGGTTATCGTAGTACATCCGGTGTTTAGTTGGCTACTTAGTGTAGTCATTATCCCCAGAGGTACCGTACCTTATTTATGTCATACCCTAATTACTTTAATGGTTGTATTGTTAGGGTTATAGGACTCACTCAGACTTATGTCTGACCCCGTTGGTTTTATCTTTTCTATTATGGCTATTGTCTATGTAGTGGGATTATGTACTTCTATTTATCAGGATGGATATTATGTACTTGACTCTTGTTATGGTTTTGTGATGTAACCAAACATGTTTTACTTTCCGCTGAAATGAAATGATGATTTTAAAATTTTCAAGTATTACTTATATCTGTCTTGTTGTAATTTTTCTGTTCTATATTCACTGAAAAATACTCCACCAAAACTAAGGCATTCCCTTAGTGAGTGACCTTAGCGGGTGTGGGGTGTTACACGTGGTATCAGAGCTTAAGGTTACCGGAACAGATAAAATTTTTAGAAAAACTATTTTCTAAGAATATTTTTGGAAAGGAGTATTTTCAAAAACATGTCTTTTAAGAGAAAAGTTTTTGAAAGGAAAGCATAATCCCCAATAGCCATATCTATATCTTTCGAATCCTCCATTTTGAATCTCTTCCTTTCTCTCGTTTTGAGTTTCCCCTCCGCGTATAGATGATCTTTCTAAGATAGATAAGGATGGAAAGCCACTTCAAGGGACTTAGACGTTAGTCGGATTAGAAGTTGGTTCAAGAAGGAGGAGGACTGGTAGGTATCTATTGGATAAACGATGGGAGGAAGGCTCAAATAGTTGTTTGGTTAATGAAGGACGAGACCTCATTGGTGGGAGGTTACGAGTGGAGAATGGGAAGAAGAAGAAGGCTAGTCGTTATCCTTTTGGGAGGAATAGGACATTTTATTAGGATTGTCCAAAGAAGCAAGGGCAAGGTATGGAATCTTCTGGAGGGTAGTTGTATTCCCTCACGACTAGGGTACCAGATGGGGGTATGACCGTCTAGGTTGGAATTTGGATTTCTTTGTCATCCGATTCAAGCTTTATTTGATTCTGATATATCGAGTTCGTTTATCCCACCATTGTTAGTTGAGTCACTGCACTTAGACACCAGTTTGGTAGATGATCCCTTAGTTGTTTCAAACCCAGTTGGGGCTCCATGCTATGTTTGGGTTTGAAAGTTTCTATACTTAGCGTTGGGTTTAGATGTGATGCTTGTTGGGCTTCACGGGCTATGGGTTAGTTTTGGGCATGGACTGGTTATCCAGTAGGAGTGCTGTTCTTCATTTTGAAGGGAGAGTTGTTAGGCTTATGGGCCGCCTGAGTAACACTCTCGAGATCTCTTGTAATCCCATAGAATCTGTTATGCTAAGGTATCTAGAATCGCTTGACACGTTGGTCTAGAGTTTGCGATCTGTTAGAGCGGTCCGGGAATACCCGGATGTGTGAGGAGGTGAAGGGCTTACCTCCGAAGCGGGAGATTGACTTCCGAATATACCTGGTGGATAATCCTAAACCAGTATCTTGGCCAGTGTGCCACATGGCTCCTAGCGAGAGGAGGGAACTCCATAAGCAAGTAGGCGATTTGCTTGAGAAGGGGTTCATAAGACGAAGTATATCGGAGTGGGGCGCTCCAGTAGTTTTGTTATGAAGGCGGATGGGTCCCTCAGACTTTGTGTAGGCTAAAGAGAACTAAAGAAACTCACAAAGAAGAATAGACACCCATTGCCAAGGATTGATGATCTCTTTGATCGGTTGGCTGGCGCCTCAGTATTTTTGTAGTAGGACTTAGCCACGGGATTTCATCAGTTAAGAGTGGCTGATGATAGCATAGAAAAGACTGCCTTTAGGACTCCGGATGATTTCTTTTATGAGTGGCTGGTGATGCCATTGGGTTTGACGAACGCCCCCACATACTTTGTTGATTTGATGAGAAGGGTGTTCAGGGAGTACCTAAATAAGTTGTGATGGTCTTTATGGATGACATTTTGGTCTTTTCTAGGAACAAAATAAGTTTTCGTATGTGCTCAATAGGGTGAGCAAAGCCAGTTATAGGATAAACGGTGGTTTTGGAGCGAGACTGGCAAGGACATCCAAAGTTGGTCAAAGGCTTAATTGTTTAGCCATTATTATTATTATTTTTAGTATCATCTCACGTAGGTTGCCTGAACTCGAAGGAGATGTCCCTTGGGTGTTTGTCTGATATTGGTTTCGGCCTTTGGGGCTTGCATTTGGGGGATGTCGAATTCGACTAGGGTGGTCTGCGTGAGAGATGGACAGTTGTGATAATTTTGGATGATATCCTGGTAGAGAAGAGCATGCCCTACATCTTAGGGAAGTGTTGGAGACTCTTCGAGCGCATAGTCTTAGGACAGCATAAGTGGATGGGATCCTTAGCATCCTATGAGTAAGGGTAACATGGTAACGGACACCTTAAGTAGAAAAAGGTTGTCCTTGGGTTCATTGTTCGTTGAACGACGGAGCTTAGAGTTTATTTCTAAGTATGACTTCAGACCTTCCATTGACTTTGTACCCGGTTTGCTAGCCTCCTTGGTTAGACCTACTCTTTTGGGGTGGATTGGAAGAGCACAGAGGGACGACCCACAGTTGGTTGAGTTGGTAGAGAAGCTCATAAGGGGGGAAGTCGTCCAGCCATTTGAGTAGGAACACTCTAGACGATAGGGGTGTTTGCGTAGAGACGGTAGACTTTGTGTACCGCAAGACGAGGGTTTAAGGAAGGCTATTCTTGATGACGCACACCGTTCTAGGATGACCATTCATCCCGGTGGGGATAAGATGTACCAAGACATGAAGAGGGTTTTCTTCTAGGCCGGTATGAAGAAAGATGTGGCCGAGTATGTCGCTCGATGTTTGGTGTGCCAGCAAGTGAAGGCGGAGCAAAGGAAACCAGGTGGGTTGCTTCACCCATTGAAGGTTCCGCAAGGGAAGTAGGATAACGTCTCGATGGATTTTATTGACGGGTTACCCAGGTCGAGGAAGGGTAATACAGGAATTTGGGTGGTGGTAGATAGACTTACTGAGAGCACCCATTTCATACTTATGAAGAGCAAGAGGACTGCTCCATGGTTAGCTTCAGTATATCTTCGAGAGATAGTTCGATTACATGGGGTACCCTCTAGCATAGTGAGTGATCTAGATCCTATCTTCACTAGAGAGTTTTTGAAGAATTTGCAAGAGGCGGTAGGGACTCAGTTGTGTATGAGTACCGCATATCATCCTCAGACGGACATCCAGGCTGAGAGGGTGAATCATGTTTTAGAAGACCTTTTGAGGCTTTGTATCTTAGATTTTGGGAGGTACATGGGAAGAGCATCTTCCATTGGTGGAGTTCGCATATAATAACAGCTTTCAGTCCAGTATTGGTATGGCACCTTTCGAAGCTCCTTATGGAAGGCCTTGTCGATCACCTACACGTTGGTGGGAATCTACGGATGAGATCTTGCTTGGGCCGAGAAGGTTAGAAAGACTTCGGGAAAAGATTGATTTGATTCAAAGGAGGATGAAAGCGACGCAAGATAAACAGAAATCTTATGCGGACAAGAGGAGAACAGAGCTTGAGTTTGATATTAGGACATGCTTTTTATTAAGATATTTCCGTTACGGAATGTGGTTCACTTTGGATCTGTTGGGAAGAGAGTACCAAGGTTTGTTGGACCGTTTCCTATTAAGGAAAGATTGAACGGATGTCATATAGAGTAGAGTTGCCCGACAGGCTTAGTGGTGTACATGATATATTCCATGTGTTACATTTGAGGAAGTTTCTACATGAGACCACAGAGGCGGTAGAGCCGAGCCTGCTTAGAGAAGTGGAAGTTAAGCGTGATGCTACAATTCGACGAGCTCCTACTTGTATCCTTGGGTCAGAGATTTGGAAGCTGAGGAACAGAGAGGTTCAACTAGTCAAAGTACGAAGGGGAGATGAAGAGAGAGTGACGCTACCTGGGAGACGGAAGCGAAGATACGTTCGAGGTACCCTTTTCTTTCGGAGGGTATGTCCTTTTGCTTCTCCTTCATCGCATAACTTGTGCTTATCTTATCTTTAGTATGTCCTCTCGTTAGTACCTTTGACCTTTAGATAGGGTAAACCTATGGTTGAAACATGTGTTTGAGACATGTTATGGTTGATGGATGCAAGTGGATGCAAGTGTTTGCTAGTGGTTGCTCGTGGATGCATATACACACACTCTAGGCACTAGATCGGCTCAATCACTTCATATTGCATATTGCATAAAATTGTGTGTAGGAAAATATATTTATGGATGTACAATGGTTGTGTTATCACATGGATGATGCATTTTGGTGAATGATTGTGCACTCATATAGATATTGTATGTGTCGATAGGGTTTTCTCGCATACATAATGGATGCATGGCACTATCATGGTTTGCATATGTTCATATGTTAGATAGGGAACATATACACACACTTTTTGCATATGCTCATACATTATTAGAAATTGTTTTAAGGACAATGGATGCCGTGGATGATGGTTTGAGTAGATGGTTGTTTGGATGGTAGGATATGCATTCTCCTTAGCTTAGAGATTTCGGGGACGAAATCCTTTAAGGAAGGGAGAATGTAACACCCTGTATTTTGGGTTAATACTAAAATTCACTAATTACAGAATAAATAATCTCATATGTGGGAATTAGGGGAAACGGGCTGCGTTATTGCGTTCGTCTCGGAAAAATACGCGAAATAGAGTCCGAGTTTTCGAAAATCGGAGTCCGTATGGCCCGGTTATGGCCCAAGGAAGTTTGCAGAAAAATTAGAGCTAAAAACAGATTTAGGAATTTAAATTTAAATTTAAATTCAGATGTGGAATGGGCCAGGCGGGGTCAGGCGGGAAGCTTCCCGCCCAACCCATGTCGACAGGGCTGTCGACAGGCCTGTCGACAGGGGTGTCGACATGCCTGTCGACTTGCCTGTCGACAGGGTGGCGCCGTTCTGTGAACCTGGGTGCACCAGGTTGCACCAGGTTGGGTTTCAGGCTGGCTAGGAGGGCTGGTTCTAGAGATTTCCTAAATCTAAGGGTCCTAATCTAATCTAGGGTTAATCTAAGGGCCTAAAATGCAACCTAATCCTATAAATAAGACCCTAACCCTACCCTAATTCATTCATAATTAAACCTAGTAACTAAACTATGGCAAAATGAAACTTGGTCATGGCCTCCACAAATCAATGAAGAGGAAAGCAAGCTCTAATCAACCTCTAATCCATTCTAAGTATCTTAATCTTCTTCATTAGCTTGCTAATTGTGTTTTGGTGAGTTTCTATGGCTTTAATAATCAATTGTTAATTGATTATGGTAGGATGTGATAAGACATGGTTATGTTTGTGGATAAGTGAGTTATATGCAAGTTGTATGATATGTGAATTGCAAGTTTTATGCCATATGCAAGTTTATTTCCATGTTTTATGATGTAAAATATTATGTTGAACATTTATGCATATGTAACATGTTATGCAAACTATATGTGAGAATATATGCAAGTATATGTAACATGATATGCAAGTTATGCATGTGATTTTATGCATGCTAAGTAGTTGGTGTTATGCATGTTAAGTATTTGATGTTGTGCATGCTAAGTATTTGATTGTATGCATGATTGAGTATTGGGTTTTATGCATGCTAGGTGTTTGGTATTATGCATAAATCATGACATGCAAGTTTACCCTCTTAAATGTGATGCATACATATGTGGGATAACACCTTTATATGCTATGAATGTTTATCCTCTTTTAAGATGCAAGTCATATATGCAAGTTCAACATGTTAAGCAAGTTATGTGTATGCTTATATGCAAGATCAACATGTTATGCAAGTATGTGTATGATGTTATGTAAGTTATGTGCATGTTGTTGTGCAAGTTCATATGCAAGTTAGGTGTATGAGATTATGCAAGTTATATGCATGATGTTATGTAAGTTATGTGTATGTTGATATGCAAGTTAAGTTTATGATATCATGCAAGTTATGTGTATGATGTTATGCAATTTAACATGTAACATGTTGTGCAAGATCACACCTTTAAGACACATGCAAGTTCATCTTTGAATAACCTATGAACACTTATGCAAGATTGCCTTTAGATATGACATATGTATGTTCATGCAAGTTGGGTTATTTAGCAATGCTAGTTGGGTTAATATTATGATGTGAGTAGACACCTTTTAACCCATGTTAATGCTATTGTGTGCTAAGTGAAACCCATGTTAAGTATGAGAGAATCTTCTCTTGGAAATATGTCGTGTTAGCATAAGTGCGTGGGGAAACGATGGGGTTAATAGACATGTAAATGAATGGTGTGAAATGGTTATGATTAAGCATACCATAAAATGATTAAGCATAAATGGGAATTTACCTATTGAGTTAGGTCTACCCCATGGGAATTTACCTATTGAGTTAGGTCTACCCATGTTATGGAAAACTTGATATTAATTAGGGATAATTAATATGGGGGTGATTAATTAGGTGTAATTAATCGACTAAGACACGAGGTTGGACTCATTTGTAGTGTAAAACTGCCCGGACCCGACCGGCTTAACCAGTTGCTACAAATGTCAGCCCAATGTGAGAGGTCTTAGCCATAAATTAAATACGTGATTAAGGTAAAGACACGAGGTTAGACTCTGTTATGACGTAAGACTGCCCGGACTCTACCGGCTTAACCAGGCGGTCATAACAGCTAGTCTAATGTGGGAGGTCTTTATGGGAGATCACGGTCTTAATTAATTAAGAAACACTTAACCATATTAGCATGTAGTGGGACATGAGGGGTTAAGTGGGTGCCTTGGGGTGGCATGATGAGACTAGTGGGTTGCCTTGGGTGGCAATAGAAAAATACGATTAGAATACTTAACCAAGGTGGAACATGTAATTAAACATGATAAAAAGGGTTAAGTAAGTGCCATGGGTGGCATGTGAGAATACGATTAGAAAACTTAACTGATGTGGAACATGTAATTAAACATGATTAAGGGGTTAAGTAAGTGCCATGGGTGGCATGTGGAAATCTAGTGGGTGCCCTAAGTGGCAATTGAAATATGATTAAAGGACTTAACCAGGATTTATAACATGTAAGGGGACATGGTTAAAAGGGGTTAAGTGGGATGCACTAGATTAAACGACAAGCTTAAGTAGTAGCTTGTGGGGGCCCATTTCAACCAATATCCCAAACGTATCTTTGTGGGCTCGACCCATGTCGAGTGACGGGACACGCATATTGGGCTTGATTATAAGAGGCCAAAACGGGTTAGCGGTGGCAACGCGGGATCAACGGGTTTCATATGCGTGTGTGGGCCCGGGCTGGTTGGTAAGTCGTTGTTGCATCGTGTAGATATAAAGCCGTGCACCATGATATTATCTGGTAGCCACTTTAGGGGAATGATACACCCCAATCGTGGGACCAGCACGGGTATCTACGGTAGGGAGCCGATCGATGGGGAGTAGTGGGTACACCTAGTAAAGATAGGGGCAGACGGCACCTGTGTAGGGGTACACAAAACTACTGGGTAAGATTACTAGGTACACCTAGTGGATGTAGGGGCAGACGGCACCTACGTGGTCAGTTATACACCTAATAGATGTAGGGGCAGACGGCACCTACGTGGTCAGCTAGAAGTACCAGAAACTACTAGTTATATTTTCTAAGACTTTAGATGGGATCAACCTTTAAGTAGGAATTACTCTTGGTGGGTAAAACTGGTGTGGTGCAGTGTAGGAATTACCCTTGGGTTAATAAGTCTGGGGTGGGGTAAGAATTATCTTTGTGTGAATAAATGCGTCTTTTCGGTTATCGTAGTACATCCGGTGTTTAGTTGGCTACTTAGTGTAGTCATTATCCCCAGAGGTACCGTACCTTATTTATGTCATACCCTAATTACTTTAATGGTTGTATTGTTAGGGTTATAGGACTCACTCAGACTTATGTCTGACCCCGTTGGTTTTATCTTTTCTATTATGGCTATTGTCTATGTAGTGGGATTATGTACTTCTATTTATCAGGATGGATATTATGTACTTGACTCTTGTTATGGTTTTGTGATGTAACCAAACAGGTTTTACTTTCCGCTGAAATGAAATGATGATTTTAAAATTTTCAAGTATTACTTATATCTGTCTTGTTGTAATTTTTCTGTTCTATATTCACTGAAAAATACTCCACCAAAACTAAGGCATTCCCTTAGTGAGTGACCTTAGCGGGTGTGGGGTGTTACATTTCTGTTTCTGTTTACCAATAATGCTTCACAAAACTTAATGCATTCTCTTAATGAGTGACATTAACAGACGTGGGTTGTCACACTTGGTATCAGAGCTGAAGGTTACCAGATCAGATAAAAGATTTTAAAATTTTGTTTTCAAAAAGGTTTTAAAAGAAAGCATTTTCAAAAAGAAAAGTCTGTATTGAGAAACATATTCCCCAAAGCCATATGTAATATTTTTCGATTCTCTGTTTGAATCCCTTTTTCCTTTACTTTTCAGCATGACTGGGGAACCTTATATTCTTGAGGGCATTACGATGTCGGGTTGGTTCCATAGGTATCTAGAGGCCACGACGCCTGCCGGTGGTCAAGCAAACATTCCTCCCCCAGCTGCACCCGTTGTTCCTCCTCATCCCCCACGAGCAGATAATTTCTCTAAGGTCTGCAAAGATTTCTATGCTATGGGCGGAATTCCATTTTGAGGAAACGAGACTTTTGTAGAAGCAAGGAATTGGCTTAAAGGGATGGAGGATTTGTTTGGAATTTTCGAACTTGACGATCGTAGGAAGATTCAGTTAGCCGCTTGGTTGTTGAAAAATAAGGTTTCATTCTGGTGGGAAGTGACGCAAGCAGGGCTCCCTATGGAGACTTGGGATGATTTTCGATGGAGATTTGAAATGAAGTTTCTTTCTCAAGCTGAGAAAAGTATGCAAATGGAATGGTTTCTGGCACTCAAGCAAGAACGCATGACTGTCAAAGAGTATGTTAACAAGATAAACTAACTGGCGAGGTTTGGTTTGGAGCTAGTAGATACCCTGCATAAGAAAGCTTTGCGGTTTCCTAGAGGATCGAATGAACCCCTTCACGGGCTGGCTATGTCTCATATTCCGATGGGGCCAACTTTTGAAAAGCTCGTTGATATGGCCTAAGACAGTATAACAACAACAACAAAAGAAGGGCGGAAAGAAGGACAATGCTAAAGATAAGAGGAATTTTCATAATTATGGACGTGGGTGTCACTTGATCAAGGACTGCAAAAGAGGGAAGAATGCTTGTTTCATTTGTGGAGAGGTCGGACACTTTTCTAAGGAGTGCCTAAAGAAGCAAGGACAAGGTCAAAGGGCAGGATCTTCTGGAGGGCAGGTACATGCTCCCGTGGCCAGTGCGCCAGATAGAGGTAGGAAAGTTTCCGTTGAAGGTTTGATTACTCTTTCCAATCATCCAGTTAGAACTCTTTTTGATTCTGGCGCTTCACATTCTTTTATATATGATTCTGTGGTTGAGTCTCTGCGCCTTAGTACTAGTATGGTATTGGATCCCGTTGTTGTCTCAAACCCCGTTGGGGGTATGACTCTCCGTCTATGATTTGTCGGGGTTTGAGAATATCTGTGTTAGGCATCCAGTTTGAGAGCAACGCATACGTGCTTGGTTTCATGGGCTATAGTTTGATTCTATGGATGGATTGGCTAGCCTTTACGGTGTCATTCTGGATTGTGAGAGGAGGGTCGTTAGACTTTTGACTTGCCATGGGAGGACCCTTGAGATTTCTTGTGACCTTAAAGGGTCTGTCATGCTTCATTTCCTAGATTCGCATGATGCATCTATCAATGATCTATGATCTGTACCAGTAGTCTATGAGTATCCTGATGTTTTTAAGGAGGTTCGGGGCTTACCTCCGAGGTGCGAGATTAATTTCCATGTTTACTTGGTGGAAAATGCAAAGTCAGTTGCATTGCCTGTGCGCTACATGGCTCCAAGAGAAAGGAGGGAGCTTAGCAAGCAAGTAGGGGAGCTACTTGAGAAAGGGTTTATTAGGGAAGCATATCTGAATGGGGTGCTCTGTTGGTATTCACAACTAAGGAGGATGGTTCGCTTTGCTTATGTGTAGACTATAGAGAGTTGAATAAACTCACTACGAAGAACAGGAACCCACTTCCGAGGATAAGTGATCTGTTTGACCAGCTTGTTGGTGCATCTGTTCTCTCAGTTAGACTTAGCCATGAGGTTTCATCGGTTAAGGGTGGCCGAGAGCGGTATAGACAAGATTGCTTTTTGAAATCTGGATGGTTTCTTCGAGTGGCTCGTTATGCCTTTTGGGTTGACGAATGCACCTGGCTATTTTGTTGATCTGATGGGTAGGGTGTTCCGGAGTTTCTAAATAAATTCTGTGGTCTTCGTTGATGATATCTTGATTTTCTCGAAGAGCGAGGAAGAGCATGCCCAACATTTAAGGGAGGTTTTGAAAATTCTCCGTGCGCACCAGCTTAAGGCGAAGTTCTCCAAATGCCATTTTTAGAGAAAAGAAGTGAGATTTCTAGGGCATGTGGTCTCTAAGGATGAGATAGCAGTCGATCCCGCAATGGTAGTTGTAGTTCAAGATTAGCAGATCCCAAAGAATGCAACGGAGGTCAGAAGTTTTCTTGGATTAGCAGGCTATTATAGGAAGCTCATTAAGGACTTTGCAAAGATATCAGCCCCACTCACCAGGCTAAGAAAGAAGAATCTGACATGTTCATGGGATGTAGATTATGAAGATGCTTTCCAGCGATTAAAGAGGGCTCTGACAATAGCCCTATTCTTGACCTTGCCCGATGGGAACAAAGTGTTTACATTATACACCGATGCATGTGGTATAGGGCTTGGTGCGGTTCTGATGCAAGAGGGAAGGGTAGTGTGTTATGGAAGTAGACAGCTAAGAGTTCATGAGAAGAACTACCCTACCCATGACTTAGAGCTAGCTGCCATAGTATTTGCGTTTAAGATGTGGCGCCATTATCTACTTGGAGAGAAGTTTGAGTTGTACATCAATCATAAATCTCTCAAGTACTTGTTCTCGTAGAAGGATCTTAATTTAAGGCAACGAAGGTGGATGGAGTTCCTAGCATCCTATGCCTTTGAGTTTACTTATACCCCTAGCAAGGGTAATATGGTGGCAAACGCATTGAGTAGGCAGAGGATGGCCTTACGTCCTCTGTTTGTGGAAAGGAAAAGCTTGGAGTTTATATCGACTTTTAATTTTAGACTCTCCACCGAGTTTATACCTGGTTTATTGGCATCACTAGAGGTGCGACCTACTCTTTTGGATCATATAGCTACTTCACAACGAGAGGATGCGCAGATTTCATACATCTTGGATAGGCTCAGTAGAGGGGAGACTTCTAATCACCTCAGTAGATATTCCACAGATAATAGAGGGTGACTGCGACAAGATGGAAGGCTTTGTCTTCCACGAGTTGGGAGTTTGTTGAAGGCAGTCCTTGAGGAAGCCCATCATTCTAAGATGACTATTCATCCAGGTGGTCATAGGATGTATAGAGATAAGAAGAGGGTTTTCTTTTGGGCTGGGATGAAGAAAAACGTGGCGGAGTTTGTTTCTCAATGTTTGATTTGTCAGCAAGTCAAGGTTGGGCAAAAGAAGCCCGGTGGTTTACATCATCCTTTGGAGGTCCCACAGTGGAAGAGGGAAAGCGTCTCTATGGATTTCATCGATGGTTTGCCTAGATAAAGGAAAGGCAACACCAGTATTTGGGTTATAGCAGACAGGCTTAGTAAGAGCGCTCATTTCATTCCAGTTAAGAGTAAGAGGATGACAACATGGTTGGCAGCAGTTTACGTTCGTGAGATAGTCCGTCTTCATGGAGTACCTTCCAATATCGTAAGTTACCATGACCCCATTTTTTCACTAGTGAATTTTGGAGGAGCTTGCAAGAAGCATTAGGTACACAGTTGTGTTTGAGCACCGCCTATCACCCTCAGACCGATGGACAGACGGAAAGGGTGAATAGAGTCCTTGAGGATCTTTTAAGACTGTGTATCCTAAACTTCGGAGGGACTTGGAAAGAGCATCTTCCTTTAGTAGAGTTCTCCTACAACAATAGTTATCAAGCTAGCATTGGCATGACACCCTTCGAAGCATTGTACGGGCGACCCTGTAGATCACCGACTTGTTGGTGGGGATCTATAGAAAGACTTCTACTTGGACCGAATATAGTTATAGAAACTTCAAAAAAGATTGACCTTATCCGTGGACGCATGAAGACAGCTCAGGATAGGAAAAAGTCCTGCATAGATAAGAGGAGGACTGACATTGAGTTTGAGGTGGGAGACATGGTTTTCATTAAGGCATCACCATTAAGGAAAGTTGTTCTCTTTGGATCTATAGGTAAATAGGCACAAGATTCATAGGGCCATTTCCCATAATAGAAAGGATTGGCCAAATGGCCTATAGAGTAACGCTACCAGAGAGACTATCCAGCGTTCATGAGGTTTTCCACGTTTCTCATTTACGGAAGTGTTTGTATGATACTGTAGAAGTAGTTGAGCCGAGTATGCTTGAGGAAGTAGAGGTAGAACGGGAGGCGACAAAAAGACGAGTTCCTACCCGTATTCTTGGATCAGAAGTTAAGAAGCTACGCAACCGAGAAGTCAAGTTGATGAAAGTTCAGTGGGGAGATAACCAAGAGGATGCAACTTGAGAGATCGAATATAAGATTCGTGCTTCGTACCCTATCCTTTTCAAGGGTTTGTTCTTAACTTCCTTTCCAAAGCTTTTACTCATGCTTGTTTCTATCATTTAAGTATATCCTATCGATCGAATCTTCGGCCCTTAGGTAGGAATCCCATGAATGTAAACATGTGTTTGAAACATGTTATGTTTGATGGATGCAAGTGTTTGCTAGTGGTTGCTCGTGGATGCATATACACGGACATTAGGCACTATATCGGCTCAATCACTCTCATACTACATATGGATGTGTGTGCATTTTTCTTCTTTTAACGAATGAAAATGGGTGTATCATCATATGGATGTTTCATTTGGATGAACGATCGTGCACACATATAGAACTTACATGTTATAATAAGGTTATTTGCATACAAGTTTGATTCATGGCCCTACCATGCCTTGCATTAAGGAGGTCGACTGAATCAGTAGACCGCCTAAACTTCCGCATTAGTGTAGGGACATATACACACACCTTTGCATATTTTCATATAAGCATTAGAAATCTTCACGGACAATGGATGTATGTGATTGGTGGATGAGTAGATGGGTGATGGATGTTAGGATATACATTTTTCTTAACTTGGAGATTTTGGGGACGAAATCCTTTAAGTAGGGGAGAATGTAACACCCCCTAATTTTAACAACACTAAAGATGATAAAATAAAGACTACTTAGTTAAATATTCAGAATTAAGTGAAACGGATTGTGCCATTGAGTTCGTCTCGGAATTCTGGTCAAAATAGACACCCTGTTTACGTAAAACGGACATCGTATGAAGCAGTTATTAAGGTTAGAAGTTTATATATGTATAAGAGAAATATATATAAATAAAATAAACCCAGAATTCAAACAAATTAAAAAAATCAAACAGTAGAGAGGGAGTGGGAAAATTCCTGCCCATGGGTGTCAACCCATGGGTCAACACCATCAAGGGAGTGTCGGCCCATGTGTCGACCCCTGAATCGACAGACCAAGCGGGGTCGACCACCATACAAATCTAGGCAGATTCCTGGTGCTGAACGTGGACTGAATTCTTGGCTATATTTGTTGACCCTAGGCTATAAATAAGACCCCATTCACATTGTTTTATTTATTCAAAAACAAACAGAGAATTAGATGATGCCTCTGCCTAGATTAAAATAGCCTATTTTTCTTCTACAACAAGAGTTAGACAAATTCAGAGATATGTGCTTCAACATCTGCAATTATTCTTTTGTTTCTTAGATCCAATCACGGTGAGTCTACATTTTTTTTAGATATAAATGCTTAACAATTATTTTTGACATGTCTAAGAATTGGATCTAAGCCTGTGACTATTTGAAACATATCAGACTGCCATAACCTGTGTATCTAAGTTATTTTGACATGACTATAAATTGAATCTAAGCCTATGCCTATTTATCATGTCAGATCTGCCTTTGTTTATACATCTAATTCACTGATTAGATCTCATCATGCCTATTTATGATTATGACACTATGCCCAATCAGTTCTATTATTACATGTTCACCAGATCCATTCCTATATGCATATCTTGTCATTATGCCCAATTTTGTCACTATATGTTTATTAGTTGTTATGTTTATTCCTACCATCATATTTCAATCTTGTTATTATGTTTATTTTTGTTCTCTTCCCTCCTTCTTTTCCCTGTTTATTTTATAGCCAGGCTACCTTCGAGCCTAGGCATGCCGCTGAAATATGCGAACGCGTGAAACTGGAAACGAGGGGAAAACATTAAAATTGGGGCATAACTTGAATTAGATACATGAATATGGATTTAGGGCATAAATCAAATTGTGATTTAGATCTTAATTTTGGTATATGGTTCATGATGAATATGAATTGGAAAAAGGGCTTGAAAACCTTAATGAAATAGGGGTAGTTGTTAAATAGTGAAAATGCTAAGATTTACAGTAATTAGAAACTGTAACCGTGCTTAGACATGAGGTTAGGTTACACTTGTCATAGAAGTTTGCCGAAACCCGCCCGACATATCGAGCGACCACAAGTGGTGAATCTAATGTGAGGGGTTTAAGTGCACAAACACGTAACGTGCTAAGACACGAGGTTAAGTCCGACTTGTGGATGAAGTCTACTCGGACCTGCCTGGCATATCCAGCGTCCACAAGTTGTAGGCTTAATGTGGGAGGTCTAGCGCATTATAACCATAAATGAATATATGGTAATGAACTTGAATGCTTAACCTATTTGAATCCATAGGGATTACATGAACCTATTAAAGTGAGTATGGGTTAAGTAAACTTGTTTGAAACAGTGGTTGGGTTAAGTATATCTTAGGGTTGTGGAAAATTTTTGTATGCAGGCCCACAAACTTAACCTGTAGGGTTATGCAACATTTTTACACTGGTATGGCATAAGCTATGGAAATCCTAGTAGTGGAGATGCAAGGTTAGGGGGAAGCTTGTATCATCTTTTGCGTGGGACCCGTTTCAGTCAGTAACCCATATATAGGTATCAAACGAGTACTCCAAACTAGGTCGGAGTCGAGACACGCTTATTGGGCGGATTGTAAGAGATCCAAAAGAGGGGACGGTGTGGGTGGCGCATTCCGAAGGGGTCATGTGCGTGCATCGGTCCGGACAAGAGGAGGCTAAGACGTCATGACATCGGTAGATATGGTTGTGCACATCCTGAAAACGAAGGGTTGCCAATTAAGGGGGTGATACATCCTATTGTGGGCCAACACAGGGTATCTACGAAGTAGGGAGCCGATCGATTGGGGTAGTAATTAGGATACATCTAGACTCTGTTATGTTTAGGAGCCCGTTACTATCCTTAGAGGTAACTCTATATGTTCAGTTGGGCTGCCTGTTAAATTGTATGGGGTTAAACCTCTCACTAGAAGTATGCCTAAGTCTACCATCTTGTACTTGTTGGGGATCATCTTGTTCTAGTGTGTGACGATCAAGAATTTCGCTCGGTCCGAACCAGTCGCTAAACCGATCCAGGCCGTTCGAAACGCCCTATCGTTTTGAGAACAGGACAAAGCAGAATGCATACAAAAGAACATTTCACTGTATATTACAACAATGCATCAGATTACAAGAATATACAGAGTATAAAAGAATATTACACAGAAATATCAGAGATTTGAATTACATTTAAATACATAGCAGCGGAAAATAATACAATACTCAACTAGAAAGAGATATACGGATACAAAGCTTTCCGGATATCGTTCCAGCTGTAAACCAGGATCCTGTGAATATAAATCTGCAAAACCAAAACTATTAGCTGCCCGTGTCGAAAATAAGGGCACCCAGAGTTTAGGTTAAAACAATAAACTCCAGGTCAGTCATGTGACTGGTGTGAGAACTAAAACAGTTATTAATCTTTATTTTAAATCATTAGGTAAATCAAGGGACCACGCCGTATAACACGGGACGGGTTTCCTCCCAAGAATACCAGTGCATGAAACAAACAGCGCAATGCTAAATAAAGAAAAATGAAGCTGTTATAAGACCCAGGTCCTATCACACAATGCAACGCAAGCCGGGGGATAGGGTTTTCCCTTATAACAGCCAAAGCATGCTTGATACGTTTAAAACAAATCATTTGATACTATAATAAGTGCATAGTGTATAAAACAACTTCAAATCATAAGTATCAATCATAGGCGGCATAAGTGCCCCATCCCACTATGTCGCCATATATAGGTTTACAAATAAAACCGCAAATGTCACGTATTTGGAAATTGGATTTCCATCAATGAACCGAGGCCAGGGATCGTCCTCAACCGATTCGAGACAATCTAGCCTACCATGTCTCAGGAACAGCCGCAACTTCCCCCTGGATCGTCAGGGCCGGTCCACCGATGTGGATTATTATGCCTGAACAATACGTCTCCCCGCCCTTTGGGGCGCAAACGAGCCAACGAATGACTCCATCGATTCGAGAACGACCGATCAATCCGAGGCGCCTCGCAACAGCAACAACCACATAAGTCAAACTCGTCAGGGCGTGTAAAACCACTGACGCCACTTTTAGCTAGAAAGAAACGCAAGTCCTCCCTGAGGTCCGTCTCCCGTTTTTGGTTCATACCGGGTGTGAAACACACGAGGTAAATGTTACACAAAGCTACGCCACAAAGGCCGTGCTTTGATCATCACCACAAGACTTTGCTTTTCAACAGAAGCCTTGATCATTTGCATCTTAGCATGCCACACAGGCAAACCATCCTATGCAACCGATATCAGTCACACAGAATGAAATCCGATGTCAGACACACAGTCCATTTACAAGTCCATCCTGGGTCTGAACGAAACCGGAGGCACCTAGTACCCCGCATATCCATCGATCTCCAAGTACGTCTGGACGATCACTAACTGTTTCCATCTTCTTGGGTGTACAGCCCAATCAAGATCATCAGTTATCACCCAAACGACGTGAAGACTTCCGGTCTTCGACCACCGTCTTCATCTTCGACACCACGTCGAATCAGTTGTTCAGAATGGGATAAACCCGGTCTTTCTGAATAACTCGCGTATATATTATAAAAGTGTTACACAAACACAACATACGCCTCATTCCAATTCAGAATATTCTTTTATTCAAATATTCCTATACTTTGGGGAAAAGTTCCCATTAATTTTATCCAAGATAAATTCTTTAAATTTATTCTTTAATCTCCTTTGAATATCAATTCAAACTAGTCGGGATTAGCGAACCACACCGAAGTAATCATTTATTTTATTTCCCAATCCCAACCTATTCATCCCATGAAGTAAAACTGGTAATACTTCATATCTAACACCACAGTGTTATCGGTAAATTCAATTACCATTTCACGTTCAAATCTAATTAAAGATTTAACCATCGCCTGGAGCAAAACTGGTGATACTCCATTTTCGATCATTTCAATCTAATTAAAGATTCATTAAAACTCCACTTAGTTTTAATCTTTAACTGGGTTAAAGAATCAGTGCCATTTAAAACACGGTTCACGATAAACCCAAAATCACATTCCATTAATTATCGGGTTAAAGAACAAGTGTTATTTAAAACACTGTTCACGATAAACCCAAAAATCAATACCAATTCAATTCCAATTAAATATCGTTTAATTGGTACACTTCATTAAATCTAAATAAAAAGATTTAATTTTTTTCTCAACTGGGTTCAAGAACAGTGTTAGTGAAGACACCATTCACTACAAACCCAAATCACATTTGATATTCAATACAAGGCTCTGAATAGAAAATATATCGGCTTATATTCAATATCAAATTCTACGACTAACAAATGTCGTATTGGAAATAACGATATAAATATATATCTTTCAAATTTCCATAACAACATCTGTATAATCACGAATTCCAACATCGAAATATTCCGAAGACAATTTCGATTCAAATCCACTCCAACGCAATCATTGGAAATTCTGGTTATTTTTAAAACCCTTTTCAAATTCAATTTATTTATTTAAAAATAAATAGAATTATATTCCTAGTTCAAAACTAGTTCATTTCGATAAAAATCTATTTTTATCTTTTCAAATATGGAGTTTTTCATCCCAAATCTTTCTAAATCATTTCTTATGATTTTACACAAATTATTACTATTTTTAATAATTTTATCAAGGCCCGTACAGTCGATTTCCATCAATGGCCATCGAACTGCACTTACAGCGACCTTTTTCAAATTTGATTTGGACGTAACTCCAAATCCAACCGTTAGATTTCAAATTTCTAGTATTCGTTAGAAAGCTCTTTTCGATACGAACCCAACGGTTCCGGTTTTAGGAGAATCCGACGGTCGGATCTCCCGCAATGTCCGTTTGAAATAAATGGTCGAAATTCACGAACTGCCGCGGCGCGGCGCGTTCTATTTAGGCCATTATATTATATATATTATATATATAATATATTTCATCGATTTCTATTTAAAATGAATTTTATAAATAGTTTTAAATTCGTTTCAAAAGCAATTTCAACTTCCATTTCCATTCAAATCAAAATTGAATTCTTCTTTATAAATTCGTTCTAAAATTCCTTTCTATTCAATTCAAATTTCAATTCAATTTGAATTCATTTCAATTTGCTTTCAATTCAATTTGAATTTGTTTTCAATTCATTTCATTTCGAAATCGTTTTCAATTCATTTCATTTCGAAATCGTTTTCAATTCATTTCGAAATCGCTTTTCAATATTCATTTCAAAATATTTGATTTCGAAATCACTTTTCAATTCATTTCAAAATATTTGATTTCGAAATCACTTTTCAATTCATTTCAAAATATTTGATTTCGAAATCACTTTTCAATATTCATTTCAAAATATTTGATTTCGAAATCACTTTTCAATTCATTTTAAAATGAATAAAATCGATATAAATATCGTTCACCATCAAAATGGCGTCAATCTAATCAACACGGCTTCATAAATTTCTATTTTCAAATATTCTATTTCAAATATTTCTTTTTCAAAATAGTTGTTATTATCAAAATATTTCGTTCAACACATGACCAATCTCAATGGATGAGTACTGTCAACACATGAACCTTTATTTTATGTTGATAAAGATGTAAATTTTATTACAAAAATATTTCGTTCAACACATGACCAATCTCAATGGATGAGTACTGTCAACACATGAACTTTTATTACTAAAATATTTCGTTCAACACATGACCAATCTCAATGGATGAGTACTGTCAACACACGAACTTTTATTTTATATTATTCTTTGTTTTTTTTCAAATTGGAATGAGGCCCAATCAATTACCATATAAAATTAATTATATGGATTTTTATACATCACATGTATATAATAGCATTGAAAAATAATCAACCATCAACCAAAGTGCACTACACTGTATAAGCATCAAATATAAATATCTAACGCTTATAACAGTCTGTCAATCAATCGATCGACATATTTAATCAATCAGGATGAGTGAACTTCAAATTTCATCCCAACACCCGTGTGGGGTTTTCAAACAACCAAACACAGATTTTATTTGTGCAGTGGGGCGATGTGTAAAATTTATCGTCCCAATCAATGTCCTTCAAATAGGTGTACATAAACAAACCGTCTGGTTTGTAAATGAATATTTTATTTTATTCACTTAACGTTAAAAATTATATTTTTAACGATAAAACATTTTATTCTAACATATGAATTTCTATTCGGTTCATTATTTAAATAAAATGATATTTTCATTTTTCTAACATATTTTAGAAAATTTCGGCGGCATAACGGCACGATACTAGAAACGGGACAAGGCCTAGCCTTATCCCCGGTCTAGTGAAGGCCCACGCCATTCACACATCAATCAATCCATTCATTTCACCAAACAATTCAATTTCAAATCAAATCATATAACTAACCTATGCAACCAAACAAACAAGTCCATGGTCTGTGGACGATTGTGTCGGGTGCTACTAAGCACCGTCTGCATCCTAGTATATATATATAACTAGAAAAGAAATTGAAAGGTGAGAAATTCTCACATATAGCTATCCTAGCTTCTTGACTCTTCTTTGATATAAATCTTCTTCGCTATCGCATCATCGTCTTCTTCGTTGACCGTAGCCACTACATATATAAAAATCGAATTTTTACTTCGTTATTCAATATATAAAAATCGAATTTTCAATTCGAAGTTCAATATATAAAAATCATATTTTTAATTCGAAGTTCAATATATAAAAATCATATTTTTAATTCGAAGTTCAATATATAAAAATCATATTTTTACTTCGATGTTCAATATATAAAAATCATATTTTTAATTCGAAGTTCAATATATAAAAATCATATTTTTCTTTCGCTATTTTCCATATAAAGATTTCGCCTTTATGAAAATATAGATTTTATTTTCATTTCATCACTTATAAAAATTATATTTTTAACTCTCTTCATAAACAAAAATCATATTTTGACATCATCTATATAGTAAAGACTATATTTTTAATACTTTAAAAATATAAAAATCATATTTTTAATACTTTAAAAATATAAAAATCATATTTTTATCTTTTCAAATATAAAAGATTACATTTTATAACTTTACAACAATAATAAAAACCAGTTTTTAAATCGCTTTAAAAATATCAGTTTTATCTCATTTAAAAATCAGTTTTAATACTTATAAAAAAAATCAGTTTTAATCTTTTTATAGAAAATCCGTTTTTAAAATACAGTTTAAAAATCTTTAAAAAAACTCAGTTTTTACAGAATAATAAATGTATAAATAAAATAAAACAAAACGACTTACAGAGGGGGGGGGTTTCCGCAAATCGTCGGAGGCAGCTTCGAGGGGGCGGCGTCGATGTCGGCAGCAGGAGGGTGGAGCGATGGCTTCGAGGGGGACTCGCGATTTGATTCGACGGGGGGGCTAATCGGTGTCGCGATGCGGAGGAGGGAGAGTGAAGCGGAGGAGAGAGTGGCGCAGGTCGGAGGTGTCTTCGGTGGTGGCGTCGCCATCGATAGCTTTAGGGTTTCTCCCCTTTTTTTTTTTTTTTATTTATCTGAGCGATTGAATTTTGAAGGGGGGGGCCAGATCGAAAGATAAAGGGAGGGAAGTAAAATAATTTTTTTTTATTTAATTATGCAAAAAGTTGACTTTTACATACGACCTCGAAACGAGGCCCACCGCCTGTCGCCCATAGCGTTTTACCCCCATTCCGAACACAATGGGATATGTCTCGCAAGCTGATTTGATCGTTACAATCAGTTTCCTTTTGAATTTACTTCCAAATCCTTATATTGAATTTTAAACGTACATTTCAATTTACCGGGGTCACATACTAACTAGAAAAATTCCAGAAAAATATTTTCTAGCTTCGTATTGACGATACGGTCCTAACAAAACAAGTTTCGTCGAATTCTGAGACCGTTTGAAAAATGGCCAATTTCCAGTCGATTAAAATCAACTGAAACTGGTCAAACGCGTTTTCCTTTGCCACGCTCACATATTGATTCAAAAAATTATGAAATTTGGAATCTAGCAATAACTTGACATCACGGACCCAACAAAACTGGTTTCGTCGAAATCCGAGGTCATTTGCAAAATGTCCATTTTTAAGGGCCTGAATTCCATAGCGACTATTCAGAATTTTCAACTGGACATATCTTTTGATTCCCGCTACGAACTTTTGATTATTCGGATTCGTTGGAAAGATAGTCACAATTAGATTCCATTATTTTTGGTTTTACTAAAATCCGGATTGTTTTGCACCCGGTACACTCAATTGAAGTTTGAAATTGAATTATCGAACTACCGCGCCATTTTCAATTCTATTTATAATTATATATAAATATTTATATTCTAACGACGACGTATATAATATATACGTCGAATTATATTCAAATTAAATTTACCGTCGATTTTATTTAAAATCATCCATTTTAAATAATCAAAATTCGCTAAAATTGCCAAAATAAAAATTTCAAACTGGCTCGCATTTTCCGGGTTGTTACATAGTGATACTAGTATTGGAGTAGAGAAAGAAAAGTATTAGAGTAGTGCTATACATATATGTTCTGTTCAGTTTATCCTGTTTACCTTGTCATACCTACCTTATATGTTGTTATCTATCTCTCCAGTTTATATGCCTGTCATGATGTTTTACGTATTTATATGCTAAAAGTAACTAGACTTGCCAGACTTTATGTCGGACCCATTTTGTTTCCTCTTCTTTCTCTTCCGTTTCCTCCCAGGTTCTCAGGGTAGGAATACTAAAGCTTGACCAGGATTCTGTTTTCGTTCTACTTGAAGCTGCTTAGACGTACTGCTTGATTTCGTATCTTCTCTACTATGGATATGATTTTGGGGATTATGCTCTTTTCATGTTTATTATACTTTGATGATTTTAGTACAAGACAAAAGTTTTAAGTTGATGTACTAGGTTTTATATATTTCAGACTCATGATGTAACCATGTTTCGAACCACGATGTTTTCTGCTCTAAAGTTTTGAATTCCGCTGTTATTTTATATCTTGTAATATTTCTGTTTTTTTTTACCTATAACGCTTAATGAAACTTAATGCATTCTCTTAATGAGTGACATTAACGGATGTGGGGTGTACTAGAAAATCTCTAACAACACCAACAGTGTTTGTAACACGAGATAGAGCATTTTTACTACCATGATATGGTTAATTAAAGATCATAAAATATGGTTTGAGCTCCAGCCACAGAGCAAGACATCTGTGGGTTATAGCCATTGTTTTGGCAGTCATAGTGTTTTTTTGTTGTTATCCCTTTCCAGCATCGTGTTCTTGATTGTGGTGATTCACGCTTGTAACCGTTAGTGTTGCTAAAATCGCACAACTTAAGTTAATAAGATTTCTTTGTTTGGAGATGATTATGTCACTCACGCGTGCCTATTTGAATGAGATCTCATATTCGTATCTAAACCAACACTCTTTCTAGAGCTGGAAATGATAGAATTCTGTATTGGATAAATTTTAGCAAAAGATCGGTTTTTTGTTGTTTTCGTCACAGGTATATAAATAAATAAATCACCGTTCCTTGTTAAAGCTAAAATATATTTTGGTCTTTTTGTGTGTGATTCCAGTTTTTGTATTTTTGGCGTGATTGACTTCCTTTTTCGCCAACATGTGACTTGAATCGTTTAAATGTCCACAAAATACATTTTAAAAAGCTTTTGGAAAAATATTGTTCGAATTTTTTAATCATTTTCTTATTTTATAGGGAAATGAAACGGTTTTGAAAAGAGAATTTCAAAATAAACATGACAAGTTTTCAAGCGGGAGTTTAATTTTATGATTTTTTTTTATTTTTGGTCACATGAACGGCGTAAGGAAAGTTTTTGGATGCTTTGTGTGCGCATTTTAGTGGTGCAATAGGAACGACGATACGATAAAAACGTTAGCGAAAACAAGGAAAAGGCTGTTCTAGCCTTGTAAACGTTGTTTCCGTACCTCATCAACGATGCGCACGAGCTGTTAATTTACTCGTTTTACGTTTTAGATCTTATTTTAAGCATCCTTTACAGTGTACAGATGGAAATTTTTGGAGTATTTTGGGTAACTGAGATTAAAATTCCACTACAGGGTGGGAATTGGAAAAGCTGTAAGCAAGGAAAATGTTAAAAATCTTAGCTACAATTTACTTTTTCCCGGTTTAGGAGAAATTAAATAGGAAACGATTATATTGCATACATTTTCGATGGTTGGGTTTGGATGCAAAATTGGTTGCTTCACACTTTCATTCGTAATTGTGTTAAGGGTATGGTGAAAGAGAATTTTTCAAAATTTTCATTCATATAGAACAACCAGTATATTTAAGATGATTTGCATCATGATTTTGTAAGTGTTTTAAAAATCTCAATGCATGCATATAGAAGGCCCGACTTTGAATCATCTTGCATGCATATTTTATGGTTGAAATACATTATGTACACCATGCACATATACACATGGCTGCAAAGTGAATGTACACAAATTGGTTGTGTAGCGTAGGATAACTAAGTGTCAGAATTTTGACATGAAATTCCTTTTAAGGAGGGAAAAATGTAACAACCTGGAATTTTGACAATAAATAATTACTTAATTAGAAGCTCAAAAATAGGAATTTCTGCAAACGATGGAATTTGATCATGAAACTTTAACTGTTGCGTTCGTCTCGGAATTTTGGTCAACTTTCTTGCTTGGAGTTTCGTGAACGGAGTTCATATGAAAAAGTTACGCATGAAATACGATAACAGACGGAAAATAAATAAAATTGAATATTATATATATAGTAATATATAATTACCCAGCCACCAAATTGCTGACGGTTAGGGTTTTAAGTGTATAATATTGTAAATGAATGGATGGATGATAATTAATATGAATCCAACGTTGCAAGGCAATTTCCACCCCTATAAATAAAGGGGTAGAGCCACACTCTTTTTTTTTTCATTCAAATCTATAAAGGCAGTGTAGCTCTGCCATTTTTCTTCCTCTTATAACCTAATTTGTAAATAAAATATATTCATGCATATACCAAATCAAATCAAATTCATATGGAATTGGGAAGACCAATAGATTCAATGGAAGAGGATGCTCAACGATAGATTTCCTCGCTCTCTTCCCTTTTACTTACATTTCTACATATCCAGAATTTTCTCCTTTCTAGATAAATTGTAAATTTATAAGAATCTGGGGATTGTAATCCTAAAATTGTTCAAGATTCAGAAATTGGAAGCTATAAGGTGAGTGAGAAATTTACAAATTCAATTATAATGAATTATCTATTTCGTTTGAATCCAATCTATGTTTTATGCCTATCAGATCTGTTATTTAAATAATTGTAAATTGTGATATTCATCAGATCTGATCACGAATATGCTTAAAATTGGTAGATGACAAGTTGTGTTTATATATAACATGAATTGTAGGATTTTTATGAATTTTCCCCACATATTCCTACAAGTTATGTCATGAAATATGAAATATGTTGTACATGCTACGTAGCGCTGTGGACCTAGAAATATGTCCCATTAAAAATAAATTTGTTGTAGTTATGTTCTAGGTCTTTAGTTCAGTGTTGAAATACGAAATATGTGAATTTGGGAAAAAAGATGAAAATTGTGTATTATGCGATGTTAAGAATAAAAAGAAATATTCCTTGTTTACATTCAGTTTTGTTGGGTTTTTTGCTTAAGCATTGTAAATTTTGTTGTTTTACTCATTTTATAATAAAGAGGCATTATTTTAGAATCATAAGAAGTACGACAAAAAGAATTAAAAACGGAAAAGTGTTGCAAAGGTACATATAAAAATAAATACATATTATTGTATGTAATTTGTATCGACTATTCCAAAATAAAAATATATTACATATATTTCTTGTGATTTAGAAATATGTCAATTCCACAAAATAGGCAATATTTGCAATGATTTGGCTAACGGTCCTTGTGAGACTCGAAACCTTTTTGGTAAGATTGAATATAAAAAGGGAAATGTTTGGTTACTTGATTAGACCAAATCATTAATTTAAATTTAAGAATAAAAATAAAAATAATAATAACTACGTTGACCGCACGCAAACAAAGAAATAAATATATACATACTATCCGTCCAAATCAGCGTAAAATGGTAAAAATATGCATTGTATTAAATGTTGAATGGTATTCATTTATGGAATCATACATGTAAATTTATATTCCATACTTAATGAATATATTTATGGTGACCATTGTAGCAATTAGTGTAATTGATTGCTATAAATGTGGCCATAAGTAAATAATTAACAATTGTGACAACGTTGAATGTTTGGATAAGGTTAAATGGTGGAATTATATGTAAATATAATCCATCTTGAATTAATATATTTGTGGTGACAATTTGTAGCAATCAATGTAATTAACTGCTATAAATAAGACTGCAAATTAAGAAATAACCCTTGTAACCAATATTGATTTGGGCAAAATAAACGTGAATAGGAAAATGGTTACAATTCCTAAAATAAATTAGGATAATTGTTGTGGACCCCCATTAGGAAACATAAATTATAACCGCATTTCGACACGAGGTTAAACTCGATTGTGGTGTAAGCCTGCCGAAAACCGATCGGAAAATCCAGCAACCACAAGTAGTCTGTTTAATTTGAGAAGTCTAATGCATAAAAATCAATGTACTAAGACACGACGTTAAGTTCACTCATGGTAGAAGTCTAGCCGGAACCGACCAGCAAATCTAGCATCTACAGGTAGTCAACTTAATGTGAGAGGCCTAGTATGTATATATATATATATATAACAACCAATAAAAAAAAGAATAAGTATAGTAATTGCATGCAGGGGTACAATAAAAAGATAACTTAGGACCGGTAAATAGCTACCTTAGGAAAACATGACCATTAGAGTCATAAAGGGCAATAAAAAGGAAATAAAAAGAAATGGGTGTCAAAAGGGGGATAATTGGATATTGATTTTCGTTTAAATACTGAGTCCAAATTAGGGAAGAAATTAAATAAATATCATAGAGAAAAGGGAACATTATATTCCTTATTTATGTTAATAAAACTTATAATCAAAAATATAGTTGGACTTAGTAGGTTAACAATATAAGGCATTATTGACCATATAAACCCGTGATACAAATAAATGGTGTATGTATACTATTTCCGTGTAAAGGAATAAAATGGGAATTACTTGATAGAGTAGCCTACTTTATCCCAAAAGGGAAAGGATTTAAAGGAAAATGGGGGACAAACTAGTAACCTTCGTGTATAGTCTATTTCCTTGGGTCTTAAGTGGCTTGGGTTGAAGAGTCCACCTGGGAATAGGCTTTTCAATATAGGGGTGTTAAATAGCAGGTGTGTGTGGGCCAACCCAAACTAGGAAATTAAAAGGGTCATATGTGGCCGTCTATCCCACGGGAAGTAGTAAGTGACTAAGGAGGTTATCGAATGAGGTCAGCTAGAAGGTATGACGAAAGATAAAATGCCTTCTCTCACCTTATGCGGGGCAAGGGTATACGAGTGAATGACGGAAACCTTAACTAGTAGGGCCCATAGCTAGTGCCCTCTAGTTTATGTTAACATTTAATACATTATCGAGGGTTAATAAGTGACTGATAGGTCCACCTAGGGTCTTACGTAATCAGGGAGAATCCACCCTATCTATCATTGATAGTGAGGTGTTAAATAATAAAGAATAGAGAATGAGGATATAGACAGAAACCCCGATATTAGGGTCCCACTCTCGCGATATAATTAACCAGTTAAACTCTAGTATAAAGGCTTCGAAATAATGTGTGTAAATGTCCTATCTCGGTAATATAATTTGGGAATACTGCTTTGGGCTGAATAGTAAAGTCGTGCATAAACATTTATTAGGTTGGGCCAGAATCACTAATTAACCTGGTTAGGCATACAGCTTTGGTTGAACCAAACGGAATATATTTGTATTATAGTCTGTGTTGTACATTTCTTAGTCACCAGAACTTGTTATTCTGACCCCCCCTCCTCACTACAACCTCCATGGTTTACTAGAGAAGGTCAAGTTTTCGTAGATGATTAAGTTTGGTTTTTGGTTCTCGTTCTCTCTCATGCTCGATATTGGCAAAGTGACTTACTGTGAAAAAGGTAGTTACTTAAGTTAATACTAGTTTATCCTATTTTGTTTCCACTGTGAGTTATTTTATCGTACTTTGATTATGCTCATGCTCATTTATTGCAGGTACCAGATATACGCTCTATGCTTGGATTTATTCAAGTTTTGATTTTTGTCAAAATTTGGGTGCAGGAAAGTATGGGGTGTTACATTGCCTGTAACGTCTAAGTACCCAGAAAATAAACTAACAAGATCTAGAATGTAGTTTGGAGAATTCGTGAAGTAGACGAACAGTTTGTCCCAAGATGTATCCTCAAAAAAATTCTTATTCAAGTCACCCAATTCGCCTTTCATCTCAAGAGAAAAGTCATTATTAACACTTGGTAATATAGACATCGATCTCACCAGCATGCCTAGAGACAAATCTGAAAAAAGCAATGATGCTTAAGATTTCAACACATGTTGGAATCCCAATGCTCCGAAGATTTCTCATCAGGGATCCAAGAAAAAGCGGAACATGCAATGGGAATGGTCTTTGGGGATTTAGCGTGAACAATTGAAATAGCTATCAGAATGGTCATACGAGATGGAACTTTATAAATGGCCGCTAAAGGAACATTGGTAGTGAGAATGTGAGTCGTTAAACAGAAGGTGGAAAAAGAATTCATTTTCATATGTGGAGCAACATTAGCTGAGGGATCAGTAACAGACCAGGGTCCAATACCACTGGAACTTACTTTGGAAACCCATTTGCGAATTGGAGGATGCAGAAAATGAACTTCGGGCGGAAGAGAAGATAAAGCCAGGTCTTTACATCTTTTTATTTGATAAACATACATAAAATTCCTCATTTTTATTTCTAGGAATATCCTTCTTCAAAATCAAAGTTTATTTCCTTCATGACACCATTGTTGAACCCAAATAAGTGTTAACCAGTCCATATACACTTAGGACGAGCCATGTATGCTTTGTTTTGGGTGAGCTATCAAGTTTTGGTTTGAAAAGATGAAATGTCTAAAGCTTATTTCAAAATTTAAATAGGAACAACGTTAGTTTTGGTGAATAAAAATTTGTTTTGGGATGATGTATTTCCAATGTTTAAGTATTTCCATGTGTTATTGCTTGATTATGTATCATTTACTCGCTCGTATATGATTATATAATTGTGCACCCTTGCTTTGCACATGGATGTTGCAAATAAATTGGTATCAGGGTCATGTACAAATACATAAGCTAAAAAAATAACATTAATCAACAAACTATTAATGCATTAAATTCAATTTAATTTCAATTGGGATGAATATCAAGTGCTAAATTGAACGCTGTAAATGCACTTACATGTTAAATGCAAATTGCATCAATAAATGTATTTACTCGTTTAACATGGAAACATGTAAAAAAACATGTCAAGCCATAAAGTGTTGTATGTCATTGATCCATTTAACAAAAATGTAAGATAAATAGAAATAGACATGCACTTGCATGCTTGGCTCAAATTAATTTTCAAAACGGTGTTTAGTGAAGCAATAGTTCGATACTTTAATGGTAACTTCCGTTTAACAAACATATTATGGATCAATGAAATCCAAGCAACATTTTTTCATGTTCAGATGGAAACATACAAAATCTTAGTAACAACTAACTTCATTTAACACTTACTCATATATGGTGCAAAAAAAAAAAAAAATGTAGCAAACAATGTTCTTATATTGGTAAGCACAACATTTGAAAAATCCAGACATATTTGTGCGTTCAGAGTATTTTAAATCAAAATAAATTAAAGAGTCCAGCGCGTCTAAAATATGAATGTCCAATGGCATGCAAAATAAAATATGAACGTACAATGAAGAGCTTATTGTTTTTTGCCTTTTAAATTCTAATTTGACTTACTTTCCAAACTTATCATGACAACTCCTAAACTCCATATAATGACAGGAAAAATAAAACATGAACATCCACAAAATTTATTTATTTCACTCAGGAAATTAAAAATCAGAAGAAATCATCAAGAAAAGGATTAGAAACAAACTGATAACCCTCTTTATCAACATTAATCAATAACTATATGATTATTAGGACTATCTCACATGTTTCTAAGGAGGAATGATAGTTTAGATGCAAAATCTCACATCACGAATTAAATTAGAGGATGACGAGCTTTGTTCCTTTTCACGGACAAAAAGATTTTGAGTGGAGGAGAATGTAACAACTTGGAATTTTGAAACCAATTTAAAAATTATTTTTAATTTTATAAGAATTCACGATCAGATTTCAAAAATCGATTATTTAATGCTTATTTCAACAAAGTTTCAAAGTAACTTTGTTAAGATTGTAATGGCCTAGATTTTTTAGCATTTATTTCGAATATTTAATTTTAATTTAAATATTGAATTGGCAATATAGCTGGATTTTTAATAACGAATATATTTTTAAATGACGTTTGGACGTATTTATTTTAATATAATTATAATCAAGCTCATAACATTGAGATTGTTCGTAATATTACATTTTGAACTTCAATTGAGTATATAGGACTCGTTATAAGTCGAATTTCTTTGAAACGACAAAAATACAAATCTATTAACTATATTTTTCTATTGGAAGTGAAAAATGGAGATTTCACCTTGTAGATTTTGAGTAATGGCCAAATCAAATTTTCAAAAAGTCGCTATGGAATATCGTTTATAAATCATAACAATTTGTTTAAATATAATAAAATACTTATTTCAAATTTGGATAAGATTTTTAAGATGTACTTTTAATCTAAATTACAGAATTTTTCCATAATTTTTAATTTGAAAAATAAACAACTATTTTGTTTAACGTAAATTACGCCCTATACCAGCATTCTTGGAACTTGACAAAATAAGTTAACTTGTCTATTTTATTATACTTCTGGGGTTGTGACACATTGTTCGTCACAACAGTATTTTTATTTTTGTCGATAGGGTTCCGTAAACGAATGTAGTTTTATGTAACGAGTACGCTAAACTTAAATAAAAATTAAAATTTGCATTCCTTCGTGACTAAGCTTTGTACATTCCTTCTTCCATAAATACAGACTATATTTTCCTATCCTATCATGCACTGCTGTCCTCCCATATGCAGGAGTATGTTATCAAATCTTTCACCTTGCAGACCACGCTTCAAATACCCTAACATTTCCTATCACAGACCTAAGCTAATCCTTTGCTTCATGGCAAAGAAAAACTGTAGCCTGTCCTTAAGCCGACCAACCCTAAAATAAACAGTAACCCTACTCCTTGGCCACCACGTCTTGGCAATTTTATAAATACGCTATGCCTCTCTTTGCTTTTCTTCGTCTAGACAATCCACCGAAGCATTCGATGGACTTTAAAATAAAAAACAAAATTCCATCCTCCACTGTAAAATCTAATATTTATATTTTTGATATCCTTCAAACATGAGGTTCACATGCACGTAAGTATGGGTGGGGCAAGAACATATGAATTTCGTTGTTCATATTCACAACGTATATTTCTGTGACTTGGGTTCAAGAGATTGGAGTATTTAGGCAATGATCTTCGGGTTGAAGTTTTGATTTGAGATCCTTAAGGAAGATAGCACCTTTATGCATTTTTTTGGGGGTTTCGTATGTATTTATGGCACACAAATGTTTGAGTTGCACGCGTAATATCTGGAGGTTGTTGTCGAACAGATTGTACGAGCTAGGCGATGTTGGCATGGGGTGGAAGTGGTCGCGGAAAGAATAACAATAGAGGCAGGAGCATGGAATTTCATGAAGGATCAAGGGAGGGAGGGAAGCTTGAAATATACGACAATGGAGAAATATAATGGAGTGCGTTCAGGAATTATTTATTTGGGAAGATGGAACTGTTGTGGGGCGGGTAAGCATGGGTGGGCCGAAGTTATATAGGGGTTGGGCTGGTTTAATTATTTGTAAAGCCTAGAAGAAAAAAAAGAAGAAGGGAAAATGGAGCCTGGTGGTTCTTTTTATGTTTGGGGAAGACAATTTCTTCATGCGGGTCTGTGTAGAAATGGGTACGGATAGAAGAACGTGGGCTGATTTCAAATGGGTTAGCCCAATATAATTATATAATTTAACTTCAGTTTTAAAATTAAATATGTATGACTTGTAAAATACGTAACTCTTCCATACGTTATCCGAATCTGACAAATTTGGTACCGTTGGAATCGTAGGATCGCAGGCTACACATTGGATCCAGTCTGGAGCGATTTGGAGGTCGTTACAATTTTAGACGAAATGAAACACCTAATTTAAAACAATCAACGTTAATCTTTTTTCAACGATTAACGACCAAGGTGAGTAAACTCATTAACTTGGTTCAGCTTTAAAATTTTGTACACATATTTTAGAATTGAAAATAATGATTGAATATTGTGTGATTATTGTTTGGATGAACTGCTAATATATTGGTTGAAATTATATATATATATATAGTTATTTATATAAATCGTTGATTAAATATTGATTCTGTTTAGTATTATATCCCATATTGAAATGAAATTTATGTTATTTACGTTGATTAACATCTGTGGATGTAGGGAAACAGGTTGGAGGAATCCAACTGGATTCCTCAACAATTATATTGTTGTTTTTCATATATTGCATTATATGATGTGACAAATAACATGTGGTTGATTTTTGTGTGTTTGGGACGTCTGAATAACATTGATCTGAAATAATTGGTATTTAAATACCATAAAAATTTATGGAAAAGAATTCAAGTTTTACAAAGGAAAAATCTATTTTTAAATTAAAATTGAATTTTGATTGGGTTAGATATAAATTTTGATTTTTGAAGATCGGTTTTCCACGTTTTGTTTTTGCTGTGTGACGGCGGAAATCTAATTGACCAAAAAAAAGAAAGAATTAGGTTTTAGAAATTTGGTACAGTATTTATAGGAATTTATACATATTTTAATATTCAATATCATATTTATTTTTAAGCAACCGTTAAATGTATATGTTGTTAAAAATTCCTATGATCACATACAATATCCAAAAAACTTGTTTTAATTATATAAAACAAGTAGTTTGATTTATAAACAATATTTATAAATGAGTTGGAATAATTTTTATTAAATAATTGGGAAATGTAAATTGAAGAAATTTGGTAAAAAGGGGAATGATGAAATTTGGTCCGATGTTCGAAATGTGAGTAAAATTGGAATGAATCCATAAGGATTTATAATTATAATTCGACTACGTTGAATGTTATAAAAATAATTTTTTGTTAGAAATTATATATTATATAATTCAGAATTTAATAGGTAGTTAATATTTGGTGTGAAACCAAATAATTTAAAAATCGAACATGAAGTCAAGATTAAGTTAAACTTAATATATAATTAGCAAGAAGTTTACTTGTAAACAGAGTTTATGAAAAGGAATATGGATATGAATTTATAAAATAACTCGATAAATAATATCTGAACCTTTGATGGTATTTGTAACACCCCACATTTTATGACAATTAAATAATGCATTTGTATGTATATATATGCATCGACATAAATACATAAAAGAGGAATAAAATAATGGTAATAAATGATTGCATGTAATAAATACATGCACTGAAAAGAAGAAAAGGTTAATGCAAATAAAAATGCAACGCACACGTTGAAAGAAAGAAGAATTTGGTTGCATGGAGTATAAATATGTTGCATGCAATGATTTACAAATATTATGCATTAATAATAAGAGAGAAATGAAAGAAAAAGAGGCATGTAAAATGATAAGGTTGCATGCAAAGGTTTAAATAAATGATTACAACAAACATGAAAAAGAGGAATAAGAAAAGAACAATGACCACCATTGTTCTAAGCCTTGTTAACAAAGCCTAAGTAGTCCAGTTGGTTATAGCATGTGGCTTTCATACAAGAGGTACAAAATTCGATCCCCTCCGGCACCATATTTTTGTTTTAAGGGGAGGACTAAAATAACACATGTTCTAAAGAGAAAATATGTATAAACGCACATATAATGAAAAACATACATATAAGGAAGTGTAGAAAAATATATGTATAATTTTTTTTAAAATGGGTAAATTCTTTTATTTAAGCCCAAAAGCCGGCTCAGCCCACGCATACAACCCATTTATAACATACGGGCATAATACACAAACATCCAACAGTTCACTTTTCGTTCTTCCTCAACATTCTCTAAAAAGTAAGACGAAAAGCAAAATTAAGGCATTGCAAAATCCCTTCATGGCAGACGTAAATTCTCTCGTCTCCTTCCTCTAGTCGCTTCCTTCCAGTTCCACTTCCCCAATAGCAATCGTTCTCATTCCGTTGCTCTGGTAAGGAGCTTCTTGCAAATTCTTCTAATTACTACAACAATTTCTCTGTTAATTATAGCTGAGTTCACTAAAACATCTTTATTTTTCTTCTTGAAAGCACGGGCACTTCGTTCTCTCCATGTTTGCCATACTTTGGATGTCAGGCAAACCTTGCCAACCTTTATCATTAACTTCGACACGTGACCTTGATTAACATAGAAATGTGTTTATTTTATGCTTGTATATTTTATCTTTTGTAAATAAATAAATGATACTTTGGTTACTTTTGTGTGTTTTTACAGGATGTTAAGAAATGCCTCCTTCGTTTCAAATTAAAGGCCAACTACAGATAAAAAGCTACTTCCCCGTATTAAAGCCATCTCAATTACAAAAGACGTTGTAGCTTACTGGTAATTGCATGGAAATTTGTACTGAGAGACCTGAGTTCGATCCCCATCGAGCTCACTTTTTGCCCAAGAACGGAACGCGTTCACACTGCCCCTTTGCTATGAAGGATATATTAATTAGTGTTATATTATATATATACATAGTCATGTGTATGTATGATATTCACTAATGGACCTTTCAGGAGTAATCATGGAAATCAATTCAGAACATTCATTTTTCAAATTCCAATTAGAAGAATTTCTGATAAAAATATTGCCAAGAAAAGATCAATTTTGAAGATTTTATCCCTTGTTGCCTTTGGAGTCTAATGAGTATCCTTGTTTGAAAGAATTAATCACATACAATCTGCTCATCAATTAATCAATCAATTTGCCACATGGAAGATAGGGAAGATTTGAAAGATATTCACCGTGATTTGCTTTCCAATCAAGCTTGGTCAAGGAAGGCAAGAGATTTGATATTACTTCTTGGGAAAAGAGGGCCATTTAGTCATTGATTTGATTAGGATTTGGTCTACATCTCTATAAATATACATGATGTCCCATTGTAAATGCCATTCATTCAATTATCTATTCTGTGTTCTCTTTTGTTCTAATAAAAGTCTTTTCTTTTCTAGTTTTATTGTTATTTTAATTTCATAACAATTTGTGTTATCTACCTAATTAAGTTTGAGTAGAACGCATATTGTTATTGTCTTTTATTACTGCTTGTTAGCGATTCACTGTTTGATTAGTTTCAACAGGAATCCTGCTTTTAATTTTTGTTATTGTTCTAGTCGTTATTCTCTTTTTCTAGTAATTGTTCCTTTTCTTTTCAATTGTTGAATTTGATACTGATTAGATTCAAAGTAATTTCAACAACATAAAAAAATAACAACCCCAAACTTCGTCTAACTCGCCCAAGAATAAATAGATAATAATTTTTAATAACACCTCCCTGTGTTCGACTTGTATGCTACACACCTGTGCGCTTGCAGAATTTAATTTAAATGTCGCGCTTTTCTAATTCATAGATTAGCGTCGATCAGACCTCCATTGTTCAGGTCGTTGATTTCTTCTTCTAAGTTGCCTATTTGCTCTGTGTTGAAGCACATAAGTTTCTGTATAGCCCATAGATGTTTGTTAAAGCTGCATTTAAAAAATAGATGGTTGTGTGTTTCAGGATGCCTATTACACAATACACATATGTCCTCCTCAATTATTCCCCAACTACATAGCCTTCCTTTGGTAGGAAATCTACCTAAAAATAGCCTTGTACAGTGTCTGTTCCATTTGAGGAGGTGTAGAACGTGTCTTGATCACTTTACTCCATTATACAGTAGGATGTATCATTCTGATGCTCTCCCTTACTTCACTAAACCTAAAGTTACCATTTTACCAACTCTATGTGTCTTCACTTCTTTCAGAGTAAATAGGCTTGGAGTTTATTTCTTCAGTTAAGTTTCAAACAACCAAATTGTTATTGCACTGCCAATTTTGGTTGGACATGATCGAATTAACTGACACATTTTGTGCACCATATGCTGAGTAGCTATCCCAACCAAATCTGTCAATTAAGCTCTACCCATTCAACCATGGGTCTCTCCAGAGATCACTAGTGTTACCATTTGCAATTTCACATTGGATTTTAGATTTAAGTTCATTCCTGAGCTTCAAACAGTTTTTCCACAACACTGAGGAGCTGTTATCTATGTTTGCAGTCCAGAAATTTGTCTTCATGTAACGGGCTCGCATCCAAACAGTCCATTAATAATCAGAGGAAATTAGTTTCTAAGCTAAATTAAGCCCATAGGCCTTTTTTAGCTCAAATATGTTTTTAAGCCAAACTCCACCCTCTTTTTTTGGCCTGCAAAGAAATTTGTAACTGATTTTATACAGCCCACCTTTCCAAATGAAGGTAGCACATACTGTATTTATCTTGGTAATGGAACAGTCAGGAATTTGGAAAGATTGCTGCTAAAATCTGACCTTTGAAGTTATGACTGTGTGCACTAATTCAAGTCATCCTGCAGACAACAACAATTTGGATCTCTAACCTTGCAGTTTATTTCGAATGTCATTCACTAACTTTCCACATTCAACATCAGTTATAGTGTTATTTGAGAGTGGAACCCCCAAATACTTGACTGGGAGGGACCCTTCTTACACCCAATGGCTTCTATGTACTCTTGTTCATGATTACAAAACTTGTTAAAATAACATTTAGTTTTGAGACCATTCACTTTGAGACCTACCCACTTCTCTAGATTTTGAAAAATGCATTTCAGTTGGGTAACAGCAGTACTAGAAGCATTGAACATTACTAATAGATCATCTGCATAAATTAGGTGAGTGACTTTAGGCAAGTGGTTGTAAACTAGCAAAATAAAATTCCTTTCAGTTGTAAGTTCCATCTGTAAGGCGAACCACTCCATTGCAACTGCAAATAAATAAGGGGAGAGGGGGTCCCCTTGTCTGATCCCTCTTGAACTTGTAATGAATCCCTTTGGAACCACATTGATTAGAATAGAAAAGGTAGGTGTATTAAGGCAGAATTCAATCAATTTAATGACGTTAGCTGGTAGCCCCATTGAACATAACATGTGAGTAATAAAACTTCTATTAGCTCTGCCATAAGCCTTGTGCAAGTCTATCTTAAGACAAAATTTGTCTGCTCCTCTCTTATTGAATTCTCTTACTATTTCATGAGCCATGAGGGAATTTTCAAATATGAATCTGCCTTTTATAAATGCACTATGACATTGAGAAATTAGGGTAAGAAGAACATTATTTAGTCTATTGCAAATGATCTTGCTCAGAATTTTATAAACCACATTACAACAGGCAATTGGCTTATAGTCTTCAGTTCTAGATGGATTTTGAACTTTGGGGATGAGAGATATGAAAGTGTGGTTTATTTCTCTTATGAATTCTCCTGTATCTAATGCTTCTTGATATGCATCTAACAAATAATTTTTTAGGTATTCCCAGTGCAGCTTGAAGAAGGCTGCCGCCATTCCATCTGGCCTTAGACTGGAGTCATTATGGATGGAGAAAACAGCAATCTGCAATTCCCTCATGCAAATCTCACCTCCGAGCATCAACCTCCCACCAGTGATTTGCCTTCTACACTCAATTTGGGGTAAGTCATCATCATACTTACCATTGAAAAGCTCTGTATAGTAAGAAATAACAATGTCTTCAAGTTGTTTGACATGCTGCTGAGAGTCACCCTGTTCACTGAGACAATTAAGGAGATTGTTATAGTGTTTTTTTTGAGACATTTTAGTATAAAAGAATTTAGTGCATTCATCTCTCTGTGTTAGCCATTTCTTTTTGGCTTTTTATTTAATTTCCAGAGCTTTAACTTCCAAAGCTGACTTGAGTTGTCTTTGGAGTTCATAGAAATCACTGTTGAGTCCTTCATTCAGTGGGTCTGCATCTAATAACTCGTGTGTTTTCTCAAGTTGTGTTTGAATGTTTTGGAAGTGGTCACCCTCTTTAGGTCTAGTTTTATTCCAGTTCTTTAAATTGATTTTGCACTGCTTGAGTAGCATAACCATTTTAAACATGTTATTGCCCTCTGGAATGGTCATATTCATGAAGTTAACAACTTCTTCGTACCCCTGAATTAAATGCCAGTGGTTGGAAAAACGCAATGGTTTGCCCTTTGGATTGTTGGATTTATTGAAAGTAATTAACAAAGGGGAGTGGTCACTGGTAGAAGAGGCTAAGACTGTAGCATTGAAACCATTGATCTGGTTTAACAAATGTGAATTTGCAAGGGCTCGATCAAGTCTTGATGTGATTTTCTTGGCCTCACCACTTCTCCATGTGTACTGCAGACCTGAATGGGTCAGCTTAGATAATCCACAAGCTAATACACAATTGTTGAATTCTGAAAATTGGGAAAGCTTGAGTGTAAGTCCTCCTTTCTTTTCACTTGTTTGTAATACTACATTAAAGTCACCCAAAACTAACCATGAAGATTGAATGATTTTGGAAATACCAATTAAATTGGTCTATAGTTTTGCTCTTTCTGAAGCTAGGTTACTAGCATAAATGAAGGAAATAAATAGCTCCAAGCCACCAGTATTTTTTGCACATATAGTTACTTGTTGTTCATCACTATTCACTATGTCACATTTCCATGATGCTATGTCTGAAAATATAACAATACATCCTTTTTGGGAAGAGCTTAAATTGTCACTGATGTCCTATGTGTCTCCCGTTCTATATATAAAGTACTCTAAGTTTTCTTGAGTAAATTTATTTTCTGAAACTGCAATAATAGTGGGCTTATACTTATCACTGAAGTTATAGAGGTCTAACTAACGAGTGTCATTGTTCAAACCCCTTACATTCCAACAGAGGAGCGACATTAAGGCTTAGTTGCTTTGCTCCTAGTAACTGGAGCAGCACCAACTAAAGCACTTATGGGAGTTGCTTTCTTGCCTTTGTGTTTGAATTGAGCTTCATTTTTTTATTTACCGTTGTGAAGTCCCTAATATTTGTTTCTTCATTGTTTTCTTCATCAGACTCATCAATCTGGGTTTCATCCAGCAAACTTGGTTCCTTATCCTCCACCACCACTTCAGTGGACCCCTCATTATGATCATCTGGACATCAGTCAACCACCACTACCTGAGCCTGTCCCTGACTTTGATCTTGATCTCTACTAGATGTTGTGGATGATCCAGAGCCCTCCATATTCGATGGAGGAGGCACTTGAATAGGACTAACTGTAGGGGTAGTAGCACCAGCTTCAGTATGTATAGCACTTTTTGGCGAAGCTGGGTTATTGGAAGTGCTCGCTTCAGTAGTTTTTGTTTTCCTCACCCATATTTCCTCTGGTTGTTTTATTGTACATATGTAACTGAATGCCCGAAACATTTGCAAGTAGTGCACTTGGGAGGGACAAACTCATATTCAACCGCTTGGTCATATGTGTTGTTGTTTCTATCATATGCTTTAATGAATTTGGGAAGTTCTGAATCTGTATTAATTTCGATTAGGACTTTGGCAAAACTGATTTTCTTCACTAGCTTGGTATTTTCATCAATCTTGGTTTTCCGTTGATACTTGCTAATTTACTTGTGCATCTTGTACTCCACAAAGCAAGGTTCAGGTTTGGGAATTTCGCACAAATAGGGTATGAAGTTAACATAGCTTTTTCAAAATTGAAATCAGCTTTCCCTTTATGCATGAAGATGACTTTACTGTCCATGAACTATGGATCCCATTTTAGAACCCTTTCATAATCTTCCTTCATTTGAAATTTTATTAGAAAGAAACCATTTTCTTTGGGGAAGACGTCCTATGCCCCTTTAGGCTTCCACATACGTTTTATATAAGCATTGAAATAGACAAAGTAAGGCCTTTTACTTGCCATATAAGTGAAAATCGAGTTTTCCCATATTTTATTCGATTCCGCGTAGTCAATCTCATCGATGACCTGATACTTTACATCACCAGTTTGTAGTGGTGCAAAGTATTGCAACTCACCAGAGATCTGGAATTTGGAATCAGAAGCGTCAGCCCACGAACTAGGGTTTGGCCGATTTAAGCATTGGGTGGCTCATGGGGACTGACTTAAGATCTCAGTGAACGGTTACTTTCCTTTCTACCTTACCTCCTACCAACCACCTTCATCTTCGTTGTCAGCTAGGGTTTCTGGAAGGATGGGAGAGGCCGCTACTTTTACGCTGATCTACATGCTAAGGCGTGATTTATATTTATACAAAAAAATATGTATATATGTATATGAGAATATATATGTATATGAGAATATATATGTATATATGTGCAAATATATATATATATATATATACAAAAGAGAAATTCAAGATAAGGTTGCAATCAAAGAAATATAGTAAGCATTAATAATGACATAAACACAGTTTGAATTTTGAAATCGAAATAAAAGTTATGCATATATATATATATATATACGCATAAAATAGGCATTGGAAGCTTTGTATACATATAAGGAGATTGCATATAAATATAATATTAAAATAGATTCCTGAAATTCAAACGTTTAAAACAAAGTTAACAAATCAACTTCTGTGCCAAAACAACTCGCGGGACCCATAGGGGGTTTGTAACGACCCAGATTTTCCTCTGAATATTTAAATTTATTTTAAGTATCATTTTTGGAAAATTTATGGATTTTAATATTGAATTCGTTATTAAACGATGGTCGAACGTTTATATTCATATTTAATATAAAACGAACTCGTAACAGCGCGGTAGTTCGTAATATCGAGTTTTGAACTTCAATCGAATAAACAGAATCCATTTTAAGTCGGATTTCTGTAAAACAAGAAACGTTAGAACCGATTATAATATAATTTTCTAATGAAATAGAAAAATCGAGATTTTAGCTTATATATTGTGAATTATGTCCAAATCAAAATTTAAAATAGTCGCGATGGAAATCGTTTATAAATTATAATGTTTATTTAATAATTTAAATAGGAATTTCAATGTAACTTGGATATCGTGTAACTCGAAAATGGTAATGTTGATTTATAATCATATATTGGTTTATAGTTGGAGCTACATATTATTTTATTTGCAAAATATATGATAATAATTTATTATTAATTTTATTGTTTTAGATTTGATTATATTAAATCGATATTTTTTAAACATTAGAAATAGAAGTTTTTCAAACAAAGCCCGTTTTTGATGAAACAAATTTTATTGGAATACATATATTTAATTAATGTTAGCTTTTCAGTTTGGAGCCAAACGGAGTTAATTTATCAGTGGACGAAATTTAAAAGTGAACCGATGGATAAATTAGAATATAAATAGTACCGTTTTTTTGAAAACGGTCAACGGAGACCGTTTTCAACGAAATTAGTTTCATTGGGACAGTAACGGCAAAATATAGACGTTTGTATTTTTTTCGTTGTGTTTTGAGTACACATGTGTTGGTACAACTATATATAGTGCTCAACGTAAATAGTGATACGAATGTTCAAATCTTATAATTAAATACCCGTACACGCTTAGATGGAAAAAAACCTACACGAAGCAGACTAGCGTGTAGCTTAAGGCCTAAGTATAAAAATAAATATGTCAACTCCTATCAGTATCCTTTAGGATTTTTTTTTGGATTTGGCCCCCTTTTATAAACTTATAACACATTTAGCCTTGTTTGAAAACTTATTACGGCCGTAGCCTGGTTTATGTCACATCAACTGAAAACAGTTATTTAACATAGTGTTATTTGAAATAACGCATGAAGCGTTATTCAAGATAACGCAAACATATTTTTAAGTTTAACCCCCGTGATTCTCTGTAGAACACATGTGCGTTATCTTAAATAACGCTAGTGAGCGTTATCTTGAATAACGCAAATGATTAGTGGTAATTATTTTTGGAAGAACACAGTTTAAAGCATTATTTAGAATACCGCTTAAAAGCGTTATCCTAAGTAACACAAAAATAAAATAATGGTGTGTTAATTCTTCCAGTGTCCTCTTGCGGTATTTCAAATAACGCTTCACGCGTTATTTGAAAAGACGCACAGACGTGATATACAGTCAGCCGTGAGTCTCTTCCTCCTCACTTTTTCTTAAAACCTATTTTTTCAAAACCGAAAACCCTAAGCTCCTAACCCTATTTGCTCAACCTAACATCAAATTTTAGGGTTTGTTGATCAAAATTCTTCGCCATGGCAAGCTCATCAACACAAGAAGCTCCGGAAGGTAAAAAATTCCATTATTTGTTGATTTCTTATAAAATTTAGGTTTTGTCCATGATTGAGGAAACTTGTGAAATAGCTTGTAATTGCTTTAATGGGTTCAATGTAGTTGAAATTATATAGGTTTCAACATTGATTTTGGTTTTTTCGCTACATTTGTGTAGAGATTGTTGAGATGGAACCGGGACCTGTAGATGAAAGTGTCCTATATTTGCAACATAGGCATAGATCGAGCAATAACGCCTTGATGGCGGTATGTATATATGGTGTTTATATGTTGGCCTAAAGTATATATTTTTTTTGTATGCATGACTTACGTTGTATGTTAAATTTTATTTACAGGGAAAAGATCCCGTTAAGATTATAGATCACACAGTTTCCGTCGGCACGGTGACCTCCGCACATCCAGAAGTTTTGGCCTTGCTTGATCGCGCTGGATTTCGACTAGTACACGGGTTGAAATACGTTCAACTCGATCGTTATCTCATCACTGCCTTAGTCGATAGATGAGACCAGAGACATCTGTTGTATATAACGGTGTTGTATACACAATTATATGATTTTTTGTTTGATGATAACAAACAAGTATATATTATTTTGAATGTGTTTGTTATTGTACTGTTATATCACTGTTCAAATATACACAGTATTTTATTTAAATATAATATTTTATTTCAACAAGCAAAACAGTATAAATCTTACAACTCCACTATTTGAACATTCACTAAACAATGTACTGTAAATATACTAAATAAATTAGATAGATTTGTTTGACAACAATAAAGTAATATTTTATTTCAAACAAATTTGTTTAAATACAGATAACAGTACAATTTCAATACACAGCTCCTCACTATGACACTCACACTCTGTTTACAGTTTCATTTATACATTCACTTGACTATACAGACACTGTTGTTTACACACAGTCTTCATCTTCTATCTTCTGGACCAGTCTCATCTTTGATCTTCAGTCTTCTGTCAGTCCAGTCATCACCTGTATACCTGTCATTCAGAAACACACACACACAGTATCTTGTACAGAAATATTTTTCTAAATTATACGCAAATATAATTTTTATTTTGAAAATTTATTTGCCTCAGTTTTCGGTGTGTTTCTCATCATTTTTCTGACTCGATCTGATTTGATCAGCCTCGACATAATCACACTAGTTTGCTGATTTTTGATCAGCCTCAACTAGTGTGACTAGTCTGCTGATTTTTTTTAAAAAAAAACACAAATGTCAAAATCAAACACAAGACAGTTTCAAAGTCAAACAGCAAAGTGGTGCACAACAGCAAAATTCATGAACAAGCCAAGGTGGAATGTGGGTCACAAGTTCAAATGTTTCAGGCGAGTACAAAGTGTCGAGCCATGGTCAAGCAAGCTATCATTTCAAGTGCAAGTAAAAAAAAAAAAAAGTCAAAGCATTAGTGTATGGTCATAACAAAGTGACAAGCAAATGTGCTCGACACATGTAAACATGGTTCAACAAACAAGTGACAGCAAATACATTGTGAGATAAACAAGCCAGCAACACTAGGGAACAGTTCAGATTCATGGTGGAGCATGGATAGTTCAAAAGCAGGGCATCATACCAGCATATAAAAATAAAGCATGTAAATATGAATGGTGGTGCTACAGCATGTATACAGTTCAGCAAGTTCATGAGTTATAATGGTGCATGCAAGTAAACAGCTCAAGCAAAGAAATGGTACATGGTGATGGCATGACATCATGAAAAGTACACAATAGGCGCAGCCAAGATGTCAAGGCACATGAGTTTTACAAGAACAGCATGATCAAAATGCAGCATAGGTGAAAATACAGTCAAGCAATTCAAGCATGGAGACTGTAGCACAATACAAAGTGCTGGTGACAAGCATGACCAAGCTAGTGTGGAAATTTCATGGCAATTGGCAAGTGTAGACAAGTGTGAATAAGCTCGACACAAGTGTTTGGCATGAACAACATGTTCAAAAGCAGTTTCCAGTTCAAATGACTAGTTGCAGAAGTCACAATAATCATTTTGGGTAAGGAATAAATCCACAAATCAGAAAATGTTTCAGAGTATGCAAGTGCGTGTGATTTCCAGAAAATTAGCAAATTGAAGAATCCAGATTTGGCAAAGTTTTTTTTGGAAAATCTGTAACAATACTTTGAAGTCCTCAAATGTTTCCAACTTTCGAATGCACAACTTTTCTGAGTTTTAATTATGCATGGGACCAGAGGAATATATGGAATTCATGCTTCCAGAAGAACAAAAGTGGGAAAGTATCAATTCGGCAAATCATATTTGAGCAAGTTCTTTATGGCATGCAAACAATTCTGTATTGTTTTTTTTAGAAATCAGTTTTGAGATGAAACAAAGCTAAATGGCAAGAAATTTATCAAGCATTTTTGACAATGAATTCATTCATGCGTTAATCAAGTGTGGACATGCAAGAATTTCTCAGCAATCAATTTTTGGAAATGTTTTTTTCAAAGAGTTTGTGCTATATGGAAATCAATAAATCACGCAAGGTTTCATTCAAGGCTAGGATCATTCAAATCAAAGCAGAGAATTTCAAAAGAGGAAACACACAATTATCAGACAAGTCATCGGGGCTAATTCATGTCTGAATACAAAGCCAAAATCACGCAATTCAGTATTTTTGCAAACCACATCGGAGGCCAAATCAAAGACCAGATTCATCGATTCATTAAGAAAATAAAAAGAGGAAACCGCAAATTTCAGGTCGAATCAATGTTTTTGAAATCAGAGATTTCTAAGGGGTTGTAATCCCTATTTATAACACCAGTTCATCATCGGCTAAGGAGTGTATCGAACCCAACGCAAATCGAAACCAAACATCAAAAATTCAAGCAGAGAATTAAATTTATTTCACTCACAATTTTAGGGTTTCGGTCGCCACTGTAAATCCTAAAATCAGAGAAATCCAAATCGATAGACAAGCATGCCATAGAAGTCGAGCCTCGGAGATTCAATTCTTTTTCAGCAATCGATCAGAGTTTTTGGAGGATTTCAGAAAACCCTAGGAGATTAAGAGAGGAGCCGCCGCCATTTTTGATTTTCCAGAGAATAAAAAGGATCGGGCTAACAAATGAAGGATGGTGCAATCAAATGACAAAGAGGCCGGCCCATTCAAGCTTGAATTAAAGGGGATGACCCTTTATTTTATTTCCTAGGGCTTTAATTTTTGTTTCTCCTTTTTATTTCTTTGTGTTTTTGTTGTAATTTTTCTGTAAACCAATCTGAACAGTTTATAGAGTCTGTAAAACTCTAGGGGAGTTTCAGTTAGGAGTTAACTGACAGTACTAGAATCTGTAAAATCTAGGAATACAGGTTACGGGCTTGTAATCTGGGGAAAATCTGATTCAGGGGTTTGAATCAGTCTAGGATTTTGAGCGTAGGGTTAGAATAGGAGCAGGGGTTTGCGAGTGTACATGGTCTTGTATGCGGGAACTATTCTATCACCTAGTAGAAACCTTAGAAATGCAGCAGTAGGCAGGGTTTTGCCGAAGCTGGGTATATCTGTGTGTGATTTATTTTCTGCATTTCAGTTTCTGCTATTTTCTGTGATCAGTTTATTATTATATATCTCGTTAAGTTTTTTAATTCTTGTTAAAAACTGTGAAAAACCCTATTCACCCCCCCTCTAGGGTTATTCTAGATCCTAACAAGTGGTATCAGAGCCAGGTTTTCTGTTAACTCTAGAGAAATGGTGAATCCTTGTTGTCAGTCGATAGAGAGTCAGTCCAGTTCATCTCCAACTATTTTCACTGGAACAGATTTTTTAAACTGGAAATCCAGAATGGAATTTTATTTAAAATCTGTCAATATTAAATGTTGGGATGTTGTTATCAGTGGGTACGATATGGTAGATAAAGTTTTTAATTCTCGTGCTACACATATTCTATATTCTTATCTTGACGATGATCAATACAGTCTGATCTCCCATTGTTTAACTGCGCAGGAAATCTGGATAGCTCTCAATACAAAGTTTGGACAAATTGACAACTGCAACTCAAAACCAGAGAAAGTCAACTCAGATTCAGAAGTCTGTTTAACAGGATTTACAAATGAAAATTCAGAAGGATCAGATGATGAAGAATCAACAGATGCTGAAGTTGAAAATTTCTCATACGAAGATTTGGTTTATATGTGTGTTGATTTAACTAAATCTGTTGATAAACTCAAATCTAAAAACAAGTCTCTGAAATCTGGGAATTCTGAGTTGACCAGCAAAATTGATTATTTGGAATCACAGCTTGACTATTTTAAAAATTCTTCAAATTCAGATTGTAAAAATTGTTTAAAATTGAAAACCAATCTTGTTCATCTCAATAAAAATATTCAAAGGTTTGAAAAGGAAATTCTGATCTTAAAAGAAAACAAGATTGAGTTATCAAGTTTGAATAACTTTTTACAAGAGGAATTTGAAATTTTTAAGACTGATATATATTCCAAATTTGAAATTGCTGAAAATGAAAATTTGGTGAAAAGTGGTTTGATTTTGAAAGAACTTGAAAATGAGATTGAAAAATCCAAGAAGTTTGAGTCTGAAAAGCAAAAACGATTTGAATTTGAAATTTCCGAATCCCAAGCCAAAATTAAATTGCTTGAAAATGAGAATTTGGTTTTGAAACAGTCCGATGTTGAACAGAAGATTGCTATAAATAATTGCTCAAATTTACTAAAAGAAAATAGCAATCTAAAATCCAAAATTCAACGATTTGAATCAACTTTGGATAAATTTTCTAATGGGGAAAAATCGTTGAATATGCTGTTACAAAACCAAGTTTATAGTGGAAATAAATCTGGTCTTGGATTCGGGAAAAATGATGTTTTTAGAAATCAAAATTCTTATGATTTTAAAAATCCCTCAAATCACTTTAGAAATGTTTGTTTTGAAAGTTCTAACTCTGAAAACTTCAAAGGATTTGTAAATCACAATCGAGATGAGGTTTTGTTTTACAACAAATCTTTTAAACATCCTTGGATCTCAAATGGAAATAAAACGGGTTTTGTTAAATTCAAAACGTTTTGGGTTCCTAAAGGCACAAAGGTAAATTCGGATGGTTTGTTATATAAACAGGTTTGGGTACCTAAGGTTGCAAACAAAACTGTGAGTGGTTTTACTAAATTTGTTAGGCCACTCGATCTTATAAACTGTTAGGTACATGAAGTGGCTGAGGAACAACTGAGCTGAAAAGAGAAATCGATTCAAACTTCTTTACATCAATGAATCATCTACAGTTCCTGAGCCAAGTCTGGTGAGTCAGAGTTTCTGGTTTACACTGCATTTCAGGTATGACCTCTGAACTCAGCTTTGTCAATATTCCTTGTTTTTTTTATTTTGTTTATCCCTTCTTCTTTCTTCTTCTATTTTTGTTTTTGTTTTTGTTTTGACACTGTCACATCTTTCTTTTTCTGTGCTTTCTGGAATTTCTGATTGCAGTACTCATATCTGTCTGGAAATTCATTTTATTCGTATAAAACTCTTTTGTTTATAATCTTTTCAGATTCTGAATTTAATCGTGTAATTATCTGCAGTTGTTTAGAAGTTTGTTTTATTATTTCTGAATTCCTAACAGTGTTGATTATTCATGTCATATCTTGAATACTGTTAATTAGAATTCTAAATTTTTGAAGATCTGAAAAGTATATGGAAATTCACACACCTTTGCTGTTCTGAGTTTATTCTAATTCATTTTAGAAAAGCTCAAAATATTGTACTCATTATAGCACTCTGTTATTGATCAGTTGTGAAAATTTCATTGATTTTTTGGATTGGCTTAAATCAGTGATACATCTTGGAATTTATCTCTATTCATGGTTATTTTTGTTGAAATTAGTTTGTTTGAAATCACCTGAAATTCTTGATACTATGAATATCACACACCTCTTAAATTTGAAATAATCAACCTTGTGTGACTAATTCATTATATCCCAATCTTGACATTAATTCAAATGATTTCAAATAAAATAATTTTAATTCTCTGGATCATGGATATATCTTATACTTGATGTAAATGATCTGAATTACCTTTGGACTTGTCTGAAATATGTTTGGAAAAATTCTTTGAAAACTTGTTTCTGAAATTCTCTGTTATTTCATGATGATTTGATTTGAATATTAGTTTGTTTAAAAATCATTTGAAATTATTGATTTATTGAATCACACACATATCCTGAATCCAAAATAAATAATCTGTGTGGTTGATTCATTAAATTCTGATATTTCCATATTCCATCAAATGATTTAAAATAAACGGTATTTTAATCTTAATCATGAACTGTCTGTTATGACCATCATCCGGACATGTCTGATTTGAACTGACTCTTGATTTTCTCTGATAATTAATTTGAAAAATGGTTTGGAAATTACTTGATTTAATCTGCTTGCTGCTCTGATAAAAGGAACCATCTCTGATACTGTTTTTGAAAAATGTTTGTTCTGAAATCATGCTGCTCTGGTTAGAAGAAATTGACTTGAAAATATTTGTTGATGACTGCTTGTTTTGGTATCAAATACATACCATGCTCTGATACATGAAATTAATTTGCTTGATCTGCCTGGGCTTTGTATTTAAAATTCTTTTGTCTGTGATATACTTGTTTTGTCTCCAATGTCTTGTTACCACCCTCATAAATAAAGACACCAAGTGGTATCAGTCCTTGAGTTGCTTGCTTTGTAATTAAGTCTTTTCTGTTGACTGAGATACCATTGGTAGCCACCGGGTTGTCATTAAAATCCTCGAGAAAGCGAGAACATTTGGTATCAGAAGCGCCTCATATTTGTCTCACCCATTTGTACTGAGATTCATTTTTTTTTCTTTTTTTCTCACCTTGTATAGATCTATACATTTTTTTTGCCTTATACAAATAAATGTGCTAAATTTGTCTGGCTAAGTTTCTTTAATCTGAGATATCCAGGGTGTGAATAAATTCCTCGAGAGCGAGATAACAAGCGGTATCAGCTTTTTTCATCCATCTGTTCTGAATTATTTTTTTACTTTGTAGAGACACCATGTGGTATCAGTTTAGATGTGCTGCATTTTTTTTTTTTTTTTTTTTTTTTTTTTTTTTTGGCTGTATATATATTTTTTCCCTCTTGTCATGTATAGATCAGCATATTACTCTTGTAATTGTTTTTCAACTTTAAAATTATTTATTGATTATTCATTCAGAAATTGAAATCAATATCCAAATTGAACTGCATTTAGAATTCATCAAAATTATTATCAGATTTTGAAATTGTGATGAATTGTGACTGCAATATATTTCACAACAAGAGGAAATTTTATTTGGATTTTCATGATGGTTGAATATTTATTATAATATCTTTGAACTGGCAATTATTTCACGACCACCTTGTTTATCTATCATCTTTCTGCCATCCATCATTCTTTTTAATGTGGAGAGTTTAATATTTGTTAAAAATCTTTTTGAATAAACAGTGGAAATATTTGTGATGGAAATGTGACTGTGTTATTATTCAGAATTAGTGAAATTGAGATTTTTCAATGATTCCGGTACGGTTGGTTATATTTCATAATATAATTAATTTAGAAATTTATTTCACAGTTCATTTCTGTACCTACCACATTTCTATCATCCATATATTGGTTTTATATACCGAGGAGTTTTTCCTTTTGAAACTGAAAATGATAAACATATATAATAAATATATAAGTGTGTCTCTAACCTCATTTAAAAATCCAAGCTCTGGTCATGCATGGTTATGAGACAACTTATAATTTAAGCTGCGACTGACCGTATTTAAAAATCCAAGCTCTGGTTATGCGTGGTCAGGGTGCTCTTAAATAAAATAAAAAGAAAAAGGAAAATTGTGCTATAAATTGAAATTAATCTGAAATTCTCCTTGGTGTATAAAAATCATCCTATCAATCCATCTTTCTAAACTGTGAAATGTGTTGAAATTTTATGACGTATTATGATTTGTTAATTGATGGGTATTGGGATTTGAGATTATTCGATTTTGTCACTTAAGTTGAAATTATAATTATAGTCCAAATCCATCACTGTTTTTGTGCTTTAAATTTATAAAATTCTTTTGAAAATAATTGGAAATGATTTGTTTTTGAAACTCTCTCCATTTTATATAAAATTCATCGTATATCCGTCATTCTCTAAAATGTGAAATATGCCACCTGTTCTTAGAATATTATGATTTTTGTTTGACTGATTGAAATTTATGATGACTGTTCTTCCTCTTAAGCTGAAATTATATTTTTAGTCAATTTTTATCTGTATTTTAAAATCTGTATCCTTTTGATGATAACAAAAGGGGGAGAATGGATTAGATTTTGACTTATGAGTGAATATTTTATAAATATTTTTAATTTTGCAAAATTTTATTAAATTTTGTTATTCATACTTTTCACTCATGCACATCTATAGGGGGAGTTGTCTATTGTAGGGGGAGCATTTAAATAGGGGGAGTTCAAATATTCACGAACAAACACATTTACTATATTCAAAATCTTTTATTTGTTTGTCATCATCAAAAGGGGGAGATTGTTGTATATAACGGTGTTGTATACACAATTATATGATTTTTTGTTTGATGATAACAAACAAGTATATATTATTTTGAATGTGTTTGTTATTGTACTGTTATATCACTGTTCAAATATACACAGTATTTTATTTAAATATAATATTTTATTTCAACAAGCAAAACAGTATAAATCTTACAACTCCACTATTTGAACATTCACTAAACAATGTACTGTAAATATACTAAATAAATTAGATAGATTTGTTTGACAACAATAAAGTAATATTTTATTTCAAACAAATTTGTTTAAATACAGATAACAGTACAATTTCAATACACAGCTCCTCACTATGACACTCACACTCTGTTTACAGTTTCATTTATACATTCACTTGACTATACAGACACTGTTGTTTACACACAGTCTTCATCTTCTATCTTCTGGACCAGTCTCATCTTTGATCTTCAGTCTTCTGTCAGTCCAGTCATCACCTGTATACCTGTCATTCAGAAACACACACACACAGTATCTTGTACAGAAATATTTTTCTAAATTATACGCAAATATAATTTTTATTTTGAAAATTTATTTGCCTCAGTTTTCGGTGTGTTTCTCATCATTTTTCTGACTCGATCTGATTTGATCAGCCTCGACATAATCACACTAGTTTGCTGATTTTTGATCAGCCTCAACTAGTGTGACTAGTCTGCTGATTTTTTTAAAAAAAAAACACAAATGTCAAAATCAAACACAAGACAGTTTCAAAGTCAAACAGCAAAGTGGTGCACAACAGCAAAATTCATGAACAAGCCAAGGTGGAATGTGGGTCACAAGTTCAAATGTTTCAGGCGAGTACAAAGTGTCGAGCCATGGTCAAGCAAGCTATCATTTCAAGTGCAAGTAAAAAAAAAAAAAAGTCAAAGCATCAGTGTATGGTCATAACAAAGTGACAAGCAAATGTGCTCGACACATGTAAACATGGTTCAGCAAACAAGTGACAGCAAATACATTGTGAGATAAACAAGCCAGCAACACTAGGGAACAGTTCAGATTCATGGTGGAGCATGGATAGTTCAAAAGCAGGGCATCATACCAGCATATAAAAATAAAGCATGTAAATATGAATGGTGGTGCTACAGCATGTATACAGTTCAGCAAGTTCATGAGTTATAATGGTGCATGCAAGTAAACAGCTCAAGCAAAGAAATGGTACATGGTGATGGCATGACATCATGAAAAGTACACAATAGGCGCAGCCAAGATGTCAAGGCACATGAGTTTTACAAGAACAGCATGATCAAAATGCAGCATAGGTGAAAATACAGTCAAGCAATTCAAGCATGGAGACTGTAGCACAATACAAAGTGCTGGTGACAAGCATGACCAAGCTAGTGTGGAAATTTCATGGCAATTGGCAAGTGTAGACAAGTGTGAATAAGCTCGACACAAGTGTTTGGCATGAACAACATGTTCAAAAGCAGTTTCCAGTTCAAATGACTAGTTGCAGAAGTCACAATAATCATTTTGGGTAAGGAATAAATCCACAAATCAGAAAATGTTTCAGAGTATGCAAGTGCGTGTGATTTCCAGAAAATTAGCAAATTGAAGAATCCAGATTTGGCAAAGTTTTTTTTGGAAAATCTGTAACAATACTTTGAAGTCCTCAAATGTTTCCAACTTTCGAATGCACAACTTTTCTGAGTTTTAATTATGCATGGGACCAGAGGAATATATGGAATTCATGCTTCCAGAAGAACAAAAGTGGGAAAGTATCAATTCGGCAAATCATATTTGAGCAAGTTCTTTATGGCATGCAAACAATTCTGTATTGTTTTTTTTAGAAATCAGTTTTGAGATGAAACAAAGCTAAATGGCAAGAAATTTATCAAGCATTTTTGACAATGAATTCATTCATGCGTTAATCAAGTGTGGACATGCAAGAATTTCTCAGCAATCAATTTTTGGAAATGTTTTTTTCAAAGAGTTTGTGCTATATGGAAATCAATAAATCACGCAAGGTTTCATTCAAGGCTAGGATCATTCAAATCAAAGCAGAGAATTTCAAAAGAGGAAACACACAATTATCAGACAAGTCATCGGGGCTAATTCATGTCTGAATACAAAGCCAAAATCACGCAATTCAGTATTTTTGCAAACCACATCGGAGGCCAAATCAAAGACCATATTCATCGATTCATTAAGAAAATAAAAAGAGGAAACCGCAAATTTCAGGTCGAATCAATGTTTTTGAAATCAGAGATTTCTAAGGGGTTGTAATCCCTATTTATAACACCAGTTCATCATCGGCTAAGGAGTGTATCGAACCCAACGCAAATCGAAACCAAACATCAAAAATTCAAGCAGAGAATTAAATTTATTTCACTCACAATTTTAGGGTTTCGGTCGCCACTGTAAATCCTAAAATCAGAGAAATCCAAATCGATAGACAAGCATGCCATAGAAGTCGAGCCTCGGAGATTCAATTCTTTTTCAGCAATCGATCAGAGTTTTTGGAGGATTTCAGAAAACCCTAGGAGATTAAGAGAGGAGCCGCCGCCATTTTTGATTTTCCAGAGAATAAAAAGGATCGGGCTAACAAATGAAGGATGGTGCAATCAAATGACAAAGAGGCCGGCCCATTCAAGCTTGAATTAAAGGGGATGACCCTTTATTTTATTTCCTAGGGCTTTAATTTTTGTTTCTCCTTTTTATTTCTTTGTGTTTTTGTTGTAATTTTTCTGTAAACCAATCTGAACAGTTTATAGAGTCTGTAAAACTCTAGGGGAGTTTCAGTTAGGAGTTAACTGACAGTACTAGAATCTGTAAAATCTAGGAATACAGGTTACGGGCTTGTAATCTGGGGAAAATCTGATTCAGGGGTTTGAATCAGTCTAGGATTTTGAGCGTAGGGTTAGAATAGGAGCAGGGGTTTGCGAGTGTACATGGTCTTGTATGCGGGAACTATTCTATCACCTAGTAGAAACCTTAGAAATGCAGCAGTAGGCAGGGTTTTGCCGAAGCTGGGTATATCTGTGTGTGATTTATTTTCTGCATTTCAGTTTCTGCTATTTTCTGTGATCAGTTTATTATTATATATCTCGTTAAGTTTTTTAATTCTTGTTAAAAACTGTGAAAAACCCTATTCACCCCCCCTCTAGGGTTATTCTAGATCCTAACAACATCGACATTCCATTTTAGAGGTGGAGAGATGACCATCACTTTGGGTGATGTGGCGGTCCTGCTAGGCTTGCCAATTGATGGCGCTCCTTTGAGGACTCAAGAGGCCGGAGACTACATAGAGATGTGCCAGCAGCTTTTAGGTATTACGCCTCCCACGGACCAGTGGATGGGAAATGAGCAAATTATAACTAGTTGGTACAAAGCATAGTTTGAGCATGACATTCCACATAATGCCACGCAGGAGCAGATAGAACAGCGTGCTAGAGCTATCATACTCTGGATCATTACTCAACGCCTGATCTGCGATCATTCTAAGACTCGGGTGTGGCTGAAATGGTTGCATTTTATTGAGGATTTTGATCAGTGTTGGCAATATTCTTGGGGCAGTGCGACATTAGCATACACATATACGGAACTTACCAGGACCGTTTTGTTTGAGAGCCCTTATATGGGGGGTTGTCCTTCTTTGATACAGGTACTTTATTTTCATATGCGTATTTTCTTCTTAATTTTGTTTTTATGCATGTCGTGTTTTTTTATTAAATTTCTTTGTAGCTATGGTCGTGGACGTATCTTCCCCTTGGTAGACTTGAATTAAAGCAACCCAATATTGATATGTCTTTGCCTTATGGGGCTAGGTAAATTTAATCCATCAATTATTTATCTTATAAGTGTTAACTTATTTCCTCTATCTCTTACCAAGTCACAATTACAGGTGGGTTGAAAAAAAGAGCACTGCGTCGACTCCGAGGCGTAATCTAGCTTTCTATCGCAATGAGCTCGACGTGCTTAGTCCGGATGTTGTTACATGGACCCCATATGCCCAGGATTGTGAACAGCTTCCGGCTTTATGTACCGTGTCTTTCCATCTGTGGACCGCCCATGTACCCATTATATGTTTGAACGATGTAGCATATCACCTTCCTGACCGGGTGATGCGCCAGTTTGGACTTAGACAACATCTTCCTGAACCAGCCCCACATTACAGGATTAACTTAGAAGTACCTGGGGAGTACGAGGCGGCCATTGAGACATGGAACCATCGGCACATGCACACGCAGCAGGAGTGGGAGTCCACCTTGTCGGACGAAGAGTATTACACATGGTATTGGCAGATTACCCGACGGTATATTCTTCGCAGCGTGCAACCTCTTGGTGTCGTAGTGGAACCGTACACGCCTAGAGCTCCTCTTGAGAGGAATGTGGTATGAAAACCGTGCTAACAAATGTATTTTTTTATTTTTTTGGCAAGTTTGAGTTTTATGTAAGTTAACTTATAAAATGCAGGCGGATGGGGTGTACCGGGCTATAGAAATGGTTGATGAGTTATCTCATGAGGTTCCCGAACAAAGCAAGGGAAAATGCTTTAGCATAAAGCGCATTTTGCAAACAATTTTTGGAATGAACAGGCTTGCAAGACCAGCACCGCCTCCTCCACCTCCCCCAGCTCAAGCTTTAGCACCCGTAGAAGCTTCGGAGGCACAAGAAGTCTGCGACATTCCTCCGCCGCCAACTACTAAGGTTTATACATCACGGAGGAAAAAAGTGGCGTCAAGGGGAAAGGGTAAGGGAAAGGAAGCAGAGTCGTCTCAACCAACACAGGTTGTGCATGGTCCGTCACAGCCCCAAGAAGGTTCCTCATCCTCATCCTCTTCGCATGAAGATGCACCTCCAAAAACGAAGAGGAAGCAGAGAGAAACTCCTTACCAGCAACGGATCCTGAAATAGTTGGTCCATAGGGTGGTGTTGTATTTTGTAGGTTAACTATTATTTTTAGCTACTTGAACTTTTAATTCGGATGTTGAAATTGTGTAATGTTTTGCGGGTTGTGATTAACTCGGATTTGGAGTTGTAACGTATACTTAGTTTGGTTTATGTGACATCCTTTTGGTTTGCCGTAGTAGGCTCCAATGTTTGCTTTTGGTTGTTTATCGTTATTGACTTTAAGTTGATGAGTTTATGCATCACTGTGCAGGAAACATAACCTGTAAAGCACCTGGAGCGGCATTTGGAATAACGCGTATAGCGTTATTCCAAATAACGCGTATACACTGTGAATGATATATAACCTGTAAAGCACCTGGAGCGGCATTTGGAATAACGCGCCTAGCGTTATTCCAAATAACGCTTATAGCGTTATTTTAAATGACGCTCCAGGTTGTTATCTTTAAACCGTGCACAACCTACGGCGTTTTTTAGAATAACGCTGTAAGCGTTATTTGGAATAACGCAATTTGCGTTATTCCAAATACCGCTCCAGGTTGGTATCCTGTCATTAAAAGACGTGCCATCTTCACCAACCCACCCATTCATTTTTTACTTTCCCAAAACACCTCACAATTCAGAAGTCCTATTTTGCTCACAAAAGTTACTCCACGGATCTTTTTTTTTAGTTTATTGTTTTTCAAAAGTAGTCTATAATGTAGGTTTTATTCATGCAATTGTATTTTAGATGAATCAATGGGAACTTGATGATGAAATATTAGCCAAGTACATGGATGAGTTTGAATCAATTGAATGCCGACCGGGCAAAGAACCATGATTGCAAGCTCTCATACCTAAAGAAATGCGATAAAAGACCTTTGTAGCGGTGGATGGAAACGGCGTAAGAAATAAGGGTAAAGCCTTAGCAATTGGTGAAGCAGTACCACGACAATATTGCAATTGTAATGTCTATTGTCATGTGCATATTTCGAAGAGTAAGGCAAACGCTGGCCGACGGTACTACGCTTGCGGGCGATATCCGGTTTGGTTATCTGTGTCGCACTTGGTTACGCCTTGTCGTTACACGGAGTGGATTGATCCTCCATTATGTCGAAGAGGCCACGAGTATGCCCTGGAGATGCAAGAAGAGAATGCACAACTAAAGACCGAAATTTACCGAATGCGAGAAAAATATGACTCACTGGAGTCCACCATTCCTAGATATCCTAATGAGTAATGTAACGGTCTTGGTATCGTTTTATGTAGCATTCGAATGTATCGTTATATGTAGTGTTCTAATGTATCGTTTTATGTAGTGTTCGAATGTAGTTGTAATGAGTAGTGTATTGGCGTTTAATGTTGTATCATTTCATTTTTCATACTGTCGTATAATGTTACCACTAAGCCAATTCTCCAAAACATATTTCATTTACGTAATACAACTAAGATAAATGTTACCACACACATAAAACAACAGGATAAATAGTTACGACATATGTCTTATACATAATAAAACCAAATAGAAACGTACGGAATGTAATAAAACATGATAGGTAGGTACTACATAACACTTAGTAAAGTCTATGTCACTGTAGTACAACGGCTCTTCTTATGACCATTTACTCCACACTTGCTACACCTATTAGATCTAGAAGACTGCCCCTCGTCCATGGTGCCTTTAATTCTAGTAGATCTAGGTCGGCCCGGTGCTCTCCGAGCTTGCGGGGGAAAAACCATATGTCCTGAAGGTTGCGGCCAATAGCGCTTGTCACGAACTGGATGAAACTCAGGCGTGTAGGCCGCATGATAACTTTGAACTGTGTACCAGTTGGAGGCGAAGTCGTGATGAGCTCTTTTGGCCCCATGTGCCACTGCCGAACATGCAGCCATAACATGCGGGCAAGGTAGGTGCTGTAGCATTGGTATGTTACATGTACACGAACAAGTATTACCCTCTATCTTTACTGTGAATTCATCACCGTAGTAGTGTATTACAACCCATTCATATTCGCCGAAGCGAACTATTCTGCAACGTCTTGCTTCTTCGGCTCTTTCAGCTATTTTTGCCTCCCACTTTGGGGTTAATTTGCATACCGAACCAACAACATTTTGCCGCCTATTACAGAAATAATCCACCGATCTATAGAAGGTACGCGCAACCAACGACTTAACTGGAAGCGATCGTGCACCTCTTAGCACACCGTTGAAGCTTTCAGAAGCATTTGTCGTCATTACATGAAACCTTCCGCCATCGTCTTTAAACAAAGCCCAATTTTCCTTTTTTCCTCCCAAACTTCTCTCAATCCAGTTATGAGCTCTTACGTTGGTTGTCTTAATTTCCTCCCGAAGCTTACGATACTCAACCTCTTCTGATGCACATGCCGCCGCGTAGAATAAACCAGTCAAACCTTGATCTCTATAGCCGTCTTTTTGAAAATTTGCTTTTAGATGCCTCGCGCAAAATCTATGCTTATGTGGCTCTACCCATCTTTCCTGCAATGCGATAGGGATTCCTTTCATTCTATCAGATATGAAAGTAATACTGCGATTGTTTACACTATGTATAAACCGTCTCATACAGGAAAAAAACCAAGCCCAAGATTCAGCCGATTCGGACTCAACAATGGCATACGCCAACGGATAGAGTTGATCATTTGCATCTGTTGTAGTGGCTACGAGTAGTGTACCTTTGTATTTGCCATACAAATGGGTGCCATCGATACAAAGCAATGGACGACAATGTAGAAATCCTTCAATGGAAGGGCCAAATGCCCAAAATGCACGTTTAAATACACCAACTTCATCTGTTAATATATGGCTTACACTACCGGGATTTGATCTTCTAATTTCATCAAAATATGGCTGTAACAGCGAATATGACTCCGCCCAATCCCCGTAAACCATAACAATTGCCTTGCTCAGAGATCTCCAAGCTTTCATATAACCAATCTTAATAAAAAATTGTTCTTCAACCAACACTTGAACTGTTCTAGCTGATATGTTTAAATCAGACTTCACAAAAGACATGATCTTCGAAACCAGAAATGTTGATGTCGCTGGGCGATTGCTTGAATTGACCGTTGGATTAACGCAAGTATGCTCCCCTCTATACTTCTTAACAACCCACAACCCAGTCTGCGATTTTTTGGAATCAATTGCATGAATTCTCCACTGGCAAGTATCGTTGATATTGCAAATGGCAGTATACATTTCTTTGTTGGACCTAATGGGCTTAAAAGAAACAGCATGTAAAATGGACCACTCACTTAGTTATTGCAGAAATTTAGCTTTGCTCTCAAATACAAGACTAGGTTTAAAGCCACTTTGAACGCAGGAGGACGAGAATAATTCTCCCCTACTTTGCAAGTCCTCGACAACAGATCTGGCTAACATTTGCGCAGTACACATGTCCTCATCAAGGGGAATCTCCATCGCAGGTTCGTCATTACCCCCATCTTCTTCATCATCTTCATCATCCATCTCTTCAGCTCCGAAGTCAAAGTTCAATGAATCATTATTTACTTGCATGCTGTCAAACCATGCGCGATTGTTATCGGGAATTGAAGCAACCGTCATGCTGTCCAAAGCAGGTCCAGGGTTCATTTGTAGGTCTACAATTCCATCTACTTGACTCGCGTCATCGCATGCATTCTCTTCGAACGACGATTGCTCTTTCATGAAATCCTACGGACAGCTGCATTATGAAAATATTGCACTTTGAACAAACACTTAAGCATGACTCAAATAACAATTCATTTCTGAGAATACTTACTCCTGACTCATATGATATAACTCAGATGGCGTTGGCTGCAACGGTTCTGCTACTTGTGTAGACGGTCCAACATTACTTTGTGTATGATGGTAATAAGGACCAAAACTACAAAATATATGTCGGGCATTAACAACAATTGGGAGAACCAAAATATAACATGTTTAGAAAACCTTTTAAGTTGGGCTTACCTCTGCGTCGCGCATCCAATACTTTCCTGCATGGGAAATGGAAAGCTAAAATGCGGGTTCTGTGTATAATTCATATGCGGGGGGTACACATAGAACATTTGATGTTGTCCGTACCCTGAAACGTTAGAAGGAGGAATACTATTTGGTGATGGGATTAAATGAGTTGGACGGAAAGGTGTCGCTCGAACGGGTCCTGAAGCAGCAGGTGCTTCTACCACTAACTTTGTCGTTTTCACAACAAATAACTCTATAGTCTTACAAGCAGCAGAAAACATTAACTCAACATCACCATCGTCAGCAATTTAAATTGCCTTAGAACCAGAATCAGTCGGCCAGTTGCATACTAACTCAATATCAAATTGCTCTGCATTAATCATTGTTGACTTGAATATTGAGGCTTTTAATTGCTGCAAATTACACCCTATCAGAACTTTTACAGGTTTGAAAGATCCACTTTCGTATTTCCCACACTTTCTATCATTAATAACCAACTCACCATCAAAGTAGCATAGAATCGCAATAAACTTAGGAGCCATTCTAATTTACAATAACATAAAAGAATATATTACCAAAAGTTATAGATCCAGAAAAACTAAGATTTAGGGTTTTGAAATTCAAACCTGGTGATGAATCAAACGACAGAGAATAGCATTCAGTTGACGTAAATCTGAAATTGCTGCTAGATCAGAGCTAAAATTAATGATTTGTTTAATTTCGGAATTTGTTTTAAGGTATTGGGTTTCTTTTTTTCAATATGTAGAAAGTAAAAAAGTGAGGAGGAAGAGACTCACGGCTGGCTGTATATCACGTCTGTGCGTCTTTTCAAATAACGCGTGAAGCGTTATTTGAAATACCGCAAGAGGACACTGGAAGAATTAACACACCATTATTTTATTTTTGCGTTATTTAGGATAACGCTTTTAAGCGGTATTCTAAATAACGCTTTAAACTGTATTCTTCCAAAAATAATTACCATTAATCATTTGCGTTATTCAAGATAACGCTCACTAGCGTTATTTAAGATAACGTACATGTGTTCTACAGAGAATCACGGAGGTTAAACTTAAAAACATGTTTGCGTTATCTTGAATAACGCTTCATGCGTTATCTTGAATAACGCTTTCAAATAACGCTATATTAAATAACTGTTTTCAGCTGATGTGACATAAACCAGGTTACGGCCGTAATAAGTTTTCAAACAAGGCTAAATGTGTTACAAGTTTATAAAAGGGGGTCAAATCCAAAAAAAATCTTATCCTTTATCTCTAGCCTACATACTATTACGTCCTTTCAATTGACTGTTGCATAAAAAAATAATGCACGGCCTGAAATTTTGAATAGAAAACACAGGGCAGACCTACCCTTACATACACAGTCCAATATATACACTTCCTACCCTGCTCTTCAGCCATCCACGGACAAGTTGACCTCACCCAGTCTATAGGAGATGAAAACTCATATACGTACGTCTTTTTTTAAGATGTCAACAAAACACTCCATCCTGATTGGTGAAAATCAGAGGGTATATATGGATCTCCTGATTTCCACCAATCAGGACCGAGTGTCCCTTGAAAGATGTCAACAAAATCGCACGATATATATGCAGCCTTGTTCTGTTTAATTCTCGCTCACGACAGTGTACCAACTAATTACCCAAGCTAAACTCTACCATGTACCGTTCAAACATGACGTTGTTCTTATCCTTTTTCACATCCTCCACTATAAATAAGCTGCTGCCCCATCGTTTCGCACAAGCCTGGAAAAAACGAAATTTACACCGAAGTTTCACTGAACAAACCAAAGCAAATCCCTCATCTTTTCTTCCCAGTAAAATATAATAGTAATATATATATAACTGCAACCTCCATTCAAAATAAAACATTAGTAGTAAAGTAAAATAGTAAGTAAAAGAGAACGCAGGCAAGGTGGAGGTTGGAGTTTTCTACTAACGGTAGGAAGAGTTTAATGGTGGCAGAAAAGCATGGTAGAGTGGAAGAATGAATGGAAGCAGGCGACGGTGGTTCGAGTGCAGTTGGAAGTGATGAAGAAGCGGTGTAGAGAGGTATTTGCAACGTGGGTAAGGGAATGAGAGAATGGAAAAAGAAGGTGGATGGTTTCCGTACAGGAAGAAAGTTGGGATTCTCGGTTGCAGGCGGAAGTTGAGAAGGGGGAAGAAAACAATGAGGGGAAGGAGGATTAAGGTGGTACTGTGTATATGGTATACGACGTGGATTGGGGAAAAAAAAGTTCCATTGGGCTTTCAAGTGTTTAAAAAAGAAAATGAAAGGAAGAACCGAAAACAAATATACGAGGAAGCTGGCTTTTGGAAGTAGTAGGTAGGGAAGATTCGCATTGACCAGGTAAAGAGAAAGACTTGAAAAATGCCTAACGTTTGTTTAATATGCCTAATTCTGTTCAGGTTAGGCCTACACGTGTTTTAATATGGCTAATCCGGTCATATTATGCCTACTTGATTTTAATAACATGACAAATCTACCATAAGGTTTTGCCTACTTTTTTTTTTTTTTCTTTTTTTTCTTTTTAAAGGCAAGTTAAACTCACTTAGTTCTCCCAATTATAATTTTTTTTTAGTCGGATTTATTATTTGTATGCCATGTTTGCTAATTGTTGGTTGATTTGATGATTGTTTTGATGTTGTTAAATATTGTTATATCGTTTATTTAAATTTAAACGTTGTTTAATTCAAATAAAATGAAATCTTTATTTTTAACGATTATTTCCAATAGAAGTAACTTACCTTGTTGGTTACGTTTATAATAAAGTAAACGTATTGAATCTAAATTTGATGTTTGAATCGTCGTTATTGATTGATCTTTTATTACTTGAATTAATTTATCATATTTAGATTATATTGTCATATTGAATGATTTGTTGGATGCAGGGAAGGACAGGTTGGAGGAATCCAACTGGATTCCTCAGATTTATTGTTTATTTTCATATGATCATTATATGAACTGTTGAACCCATATGGTTGGATTATTGAATTGGTTATTGATTGTTAAACCCAAATTCTAACCAATGGGTGATATTGGTCGAGGAATTTATAACAGATGGCCAAAATACAAACCGTTTTATAAAGATTGATTTACCGTCAGGTGAATCGATAGAAATGAAGTTATGAAATTTATTTTATAACTTAATATAGATTTTTAACTATATTATTTTAAACGAAGTTTATAAAAGGAAATAACCAACCACATATATATATATATATATATATATATATGTGTGTGTGTGTGTGTGTGTGTGTGTGTATTGTGTATTTTAACCACCAATCACCATTTTTGTACCAAAATCTGCCGTATGCGAAGCACGTGTCTCATCTTAATTATTGAATAATTATAAAGCTAATTCTTATATTACTAAGATGGATAAGCAAGTTAGCAATGTTTAATGCAACGATTTATAACTGAAATTAATTATCTTTAAGTTACAATTAAAATGGAATTATGATGAATCGATGATTATTTATTTAATAATAATCAAAGTCGTAAATCTTGGGATTTAAAATCTATTTAATGAAGTTATACGAAATCATAAGAAAACTCTTTATAGTAAGTTAATTTTTTAAGAAAATTATATTAATAATAACATTAGTTAAGTTTAAATTGAAGTTTTAAAGCGAGAAACTTTTTTTTGAAATCCTATTTAATTGAATTTTTTTAGTCTTAAATTCCAAGTTTATTTGCATATCTAATTGGAACGAGTTATTATGAATAAATAGAAGTCTAAGATGTGAAATTAAAGAATTAGAACCTAACTGGAGATCGGTTGTGATAAATGATTTTCTTAATATTGATCTGATGTTGGTTTCGGCCTTCGAGGTTGATATTTAGTGAAGTATTTTCTTACTGATCTACGGTTAGGAGCTGATGAAGGTTTGACATAGAAATCAAGACGGGAACCCAAATTTGAATCAAAATGGTTAGCTGAGTTGAGTTATAAAGATGCGATAAATTTGCTATATAAATAAGAGATGAGGTTTCATTAAGTTATAACTAAAATGGGATTTGATTTGATACTAGGAATGAATATCTGTTTTTGTATTACAACTGATATTTATCTTAAGATAAGAACGTTGTTGATCAAGATATGAGAGGTAATTAAAATACTTATTAATCCCAACATTGGAATTAATACCAAAGGCACTAAAATGTACTTCTTTAAATGTTAAGTAGAGAAAGTGGAGCCATAAAATAATAGAAATGCAAGTAAAGGGCACAAAATTTTATAGTGGTTCGATCAAACTTGATCTACATCCACTTTAAGATCCATTCTCATTACTTTCACAATAGTTACAATGCGTACAATCATTTCAGTTACATCCATCTTTTGCAATCTCTTAAATTATCCAGCTAAATCTCTAAGAATCAATAGTAGAAATAGAGGAGAGGCCTTTGGAGAGTTGAAATATGATGGTAGATCTATGAGCTTTCGGGAAGTAAAGAGATTCCGATGAATTCCTTGGTGAATTGAATGGATGATCTTCGTTGAATGATCATGATTAGTTGTTGGAATGGCTTGAATCAGTAGAGAATGCACTTGGGCAACCCTTTGGGGTCATGAGATTCTGTCCTCCTCTTTGAAGGAATGAGGTGGGTATTTATAGGTGGACTTCAGACCAGGTGGCAGAGTTGTAGTTATCCTGAACCTTCTTTAGATCATTGGCAGATCCAAAGGGCCTCATATTCACGTTTTACGGCCTAAACTAGCCAGGCTTAGGGAGGAACGTGCTAATTTGGTGCGGAGCGGCCCAGGCTCAGGAAGAATGGATTAAAGCAGAGCGGAGTGGCCCAAAGTCTTTTTTTGGATGACGGCGCGGGCTATGGAGCCTTCTAAGCAAAAGGCGGGGCGAGCTAAAGGTTGGGCGATCTTAGGAGCAGGGTGCATTGTAGGCCTCTGCAGACTTGTACTCTTGGCGTTCCAAGAGTTTTTTGTGGACTAAAGAAGCCGAACAACCTAAAGTGATATGCAGGACCCAAAAATGCTGAACGAGCTAAGGAGTCTGACAAACTATTAAAGGCAGACGATCTAAGGAGCTCAGTCGACTACTGCCTTTAACGATCTATGGTATGTCTTGAGTGGATCATTTCTCGACCTAAGGACCAACGACCTAAAACTATGCAATGAGTACGATCTAACCTTGTTTTGTATTCATGAGCCATATTTCATGGGTTAACATTTTCCCCTCGAAGTTTGTATTTATTGAAAATAATACGAGCTTCGATCTTAACATCTTTAACATGTGCTAGGCCATTATTACTCATATTTAATGCTAAGTCGTGTAGGGCCTTAAGTTGAGTGACACTTTTGATCACTTCGGGCTTTATATCGCTGTTAGGTCGTCGTGGGCCTTTCAAACTTGGTCCATTTGCTTAAACTCCTTTTTTTTATCTTCTCTTTAGGTTGTCATTTCCTTTCTTTAACATTTCTTCAGCTCAAGACTCATTAATGGCGGCAACTTATCTTTGAGAATCAATTAGTTCTCGAGAGACCCTCTTAGATTTCAAGCACCATCGTTTATTCTTGCTGGATCGCCACCGTTCAGACAACTTCTGATTTTTCAACAAACCCGGGTGATTCTCACATCCTGATTCAAAGATAAAGCTGCACAGATCTGGATTTTGCAACCAAAAACAGGCTCGACCCTCTCTTTGATTTTTGAATTTGAATATGATTCAAGGATTTTTGTTTTGCAAGCCATTTTGGATCAAATTCGACATCGTTGTAACTCGAGAAATTGTGAATCCTCGTAATTTGCTCGTGTATTTGGCGATAGTGTTGGAGTAATTTTCCTTATGTAACTTTAATTTCCATAGATTTCATATAATTTCGAACTTCCATATGCAACTTTCAATTGCTCATGATACACGATCTAATATGAAGCTTTGTTGTTACCACGGTCCAAATAGCTGAACTTCGGATTTTAAATTGCTTTTAGACATTGCCGTCCTAAGTCGTTGACATACTTAGGAACATTAGGTAGTTACTTGAGCCCCGAACCTTGAGTTGTCGCCATCTCATTGGGCCTTTAGGTCGTTGCCTCCATCAAGAGCTCTATGTCATCATTGATATTTTCCAGAAATACGACCTAAGGCTCTAGACTGAAGACGACCTATGACCTGGGACAACATAAGTGACCCGAGTATAAAGATCATGGTTATAAGTCGTTCGGGTGTTTGAAGGTTTCAGATCGTTGGGAGGGTTCCCAACCTTTGAGATAAGATGACGACCTTAAGCTTAGAACCACCCAACGATCTGACTCTCCAAGCCCTAGCACGACCTAAAATTATAGAAGTGACCTAAAGCTTCCAATTATTTGGACGACCTGAAACTTGAATGCCTAAATTTTAAAATCCAAAGCTTTGGACACTTTACATTTTTCGTAACTTAGTCCTTGCGCCTGTTAATTACTTTCAAACACCACTATTTATGCAGGATGGAACCATCTCCGAACCAACACAGAATGGAAAAGTTTTTCGATTTAGATGCTCAGACGACTGGCCAGCCATCTGTGAGTTCTCCCTTTGTCAGTCCAACTCATGCAGAGCTTCAAACAATTATTAACAGTCCTCGTTATGCCCCAAGGCCATGTAATTCTAAGCTTGCCAAATAGTTGAGAGACTGGAGACTGCAGAGAGTGTCTTTTGACATAGATGTATCTCCATCTGACCAAAAGAAATTTCCAGTGATATGAATGTCATGAAAACCTAGATGCTTGCTCGATTGGAGACCACCACGTACTAGTTTGGGAAGCAAATGGATATGCTCAAGGATCACACTGCGAAACAAATGAGTGGTTGGCACACACTAGCTTGTAATCTCCAAAAGCTGCACGGGGATAATCTTGAGTGCATCTCCATCCTAGAGAATGACAAGGCAAGGTTAATCCGGGCTCTCAGATCACGGGACAGTGTTGTTGCCTCTTTTGCTCAGGGAGATGTTGAGTTGGCAGGTCCAAAATGCAAAAATCCTTTGGCTGGTGAACCTCCGTCTTTCTCTACTCATGTTAAAAGGAAGGTTGGTAGGCCCAGGAAGAACAAGGATCTATAATCTTCTTATCTTGCCTATGGTCGCTTTTCTTTTGTGCACTATGCTTTAGATCGGTTGTATAAGCGAGTGTCGATCCTCGCATTTAACTTTATGTTGGTTTGTGTTGTGACTTACGCTTATGTTGCTATGCTTGAAACAATATTTTTGATGTTGCATCATGATTGTTCACTTAACTGCTGTAGTATGTTGTTTTTGCACACCGTTCTTGACACATTGCTTTTTCATTTCAAACACTTTATCAATTTGGCTTGTTGATTTATGCCATACTTTTATATGTTCCTTATGCTTACGGACTCTCATGATTTGGCTCGCGCAAGCAAGTTCTCACACCTTGTTTTGCGCCTACGGATTACCGCGAACCTTTTGGCGAATGAAGTTTTGAACTGATGGTCGCTTGTTGTACTTTTATCTTTCATTTTAGCTTCGTCATACTCTACTGTTTTGCATTTCACACTTGCTTCTTTTTTGTTGCTGTAACTTGGTTTTTTAGTTATAGCCTTGAATCATTACTGGCTGGGTTATCTTGACCGACTTTGTTTAATTTTGACTGAGGCAATACCCGAGACTTCTTTCTTGCGACTAACCACTTTTGTGCTTATCACGTCATCGAAATCTTTGAGTTTTCCTTAGCCTTTTGCGATTCAACTTTACTGGTCAAACAATCTTTGTAGATACCAAATTTTTAATGCAAAGTTATGACAAGTTTGTGGTATGTTCAAGTAAGCATTATTGACTTTCCTTTAATGCGGTGGTAATGCCCTTATAACAAAATTCGTTATGAACTTTTAAAGGTTAGGCATGATACTTGCAATCGATTTTATTTGGAATCTTCTGACTTGCTTATGAGCTAAAGGGTTTCCAGTTTAATCGAGCAAACTTATGCTTTCAGTGAAGAAGAATCTTTGTCACTATGCCCATGCTTGAGAGGTCTTATATTTTTAATATATTCAATTTCATTTCTCGCTAGCCTAGTAGTCCAGGCCCTTCGAAGATTTGATTTGAACACATGCCCTCGGAGAGGTCTTGGTTTTCGCATCTCCAAAGAGGTGCTTTGTAAACCCGTTATTCGTTGTGGCTGAATGATTTAGCCACTTGTAGAATTTGTAGGGCGCCTTCGAAAAGGTCTTTGGGTCCGTCATTTACCGAATCTTGTTGGATTGGCTTATGGTCGGATGCCCACGAGGGGGTCTTTTAAATCCCGGGGTTTGTCGTAATCGGGCCATGTATGAAACACTGTCGATCATCTGGTGCCCCACGTGGAGGTATTTGGTTTAATAGCCCGGTGTTTGTATCGCAATCTGGCCATGTATCAATGGCATCGACGATTAACCGGTTGCCCCTTGCTGCGGTCTTTGGTTAATAGCCCAGTGTTTATATCGCAATCCGGCCATGTATCAACGGCGTCGACGATTAACCGGGTGCCCCTTGGGGAGGTCTTTGGTTTAATAGCCCGATGTTTGTATCGCAAGCCGGCTATGTATCAATGGCGTTGACGATTAACTGGGTGCCCCTCGGGGAGGTCTTTGGTTTAATAGCCCGGTGTTTGTATCGCAATCCGGCCATGTATCAATGGAATCGACGATTAACCGGGTTCCCCTCGGGGAGGTATTTGGTTTAAAGTTGCACTGTGCCACAGGGCAAACGCTAGTTCGTTCATTGGATCTTACCCCGATTTGTTGGAACCAAGGCCATGAACCTCGCAATTAAGAAGGTGCCCCTTTGGTAAAGCTGACAACCTTATTTGTAACTTGAACGCTGCATTATTTGACCATCCAATTCCTAGTGTCCCTTTTTTGCTATGTTGTGTTTCACACCTTAACATTTATTGTGAGTGAAACTTTAAGCCTTGAGCAACTGGCATTTGAGCTATCCTATTCGAGATGTGCTGTAACTGTCACCAGGTTTTATTCGGTCTTGGATGCATTAACATTCTTTTAGGGTCCCAGCAATCAAAATCGAATTTAAGCAACTTGTAAACAAGAGTTTGCAAATGTACGATTTGGGCAAGAAAAGTAATTTCTTTCATCAATATTTATAGAACTTGTAACAATGTTGCATGGTATTTACAGTGCTTGATGTTTACAATTTGTAAAATGAAAAAATATTAAATGAAGTAATGTCGAAGATGGATGATGTTCCAAGCTCTCGGAAGTTGGATCCCATCTGTCATTTTTAACTTGAATGTGCCGTCTGAGAATTTTCGGCTTATCATATATGGCCCTAACCAATTGTGTCTTAACACTTCAGTTCCCGTCATGATCCTTTTCAGAACAAGGTCCCCAACTTGGAAAGTTCTCCATTATACTTTAGCACATAAATGACGAGCTATTCTTCTCTGTTGTGCAATGACTATGAGTTTCGCTTCTCTTCTTCTTTCCTCAAGCAAGTCAAAAGCCTCGAGTTGCAACCTCTCATTCTACTCTTGATTGAAGTGGATTCTTCGGGGAGTTGGAACTTCCAATTCCACTGGAATCATAGCTTGGGATCCAAATGCGAGTGAGAATGGAGTATGCCCTGTCGCAATTTTATGAGTGGTACGGTATGCCCATAGGGAAGTGGAAGTTCGTCTAGCCAAACACCTTTTTCCTTTTCTAGGCGCTTCTTGATGGTTGACTTCAAAATTTTGTTGATTGGTTCGACCAGCCCGCTGGCCTGCGGATGAGTAATGACTGCAAAACTCTTCTTAATCTTGTACTTAGTGCAGAAATCTAGAAATTCTCCGCTCCCAGATTGAGTTCCATTGTCGGTAATTATTTTCTGAGCACCCCAAATCGGCAGATAATGTTCTTTAGAACAAAATTGATTACCTTCTTTGAAGTAATGGTCGCTAATGATTCAGCTTCGGTCCATTTAGTGAAATAGTCCACTGCAATGATTGGATATTTCATATTTGTCTTGGCTGTAGGCAATGCCCCAATCAAATCTATGCCCCAAACGGCGAACGGTCACGGACTAACTATTTGAGTCAGCTCAGTGGGGGGTGTTCTTGGAATCTTTGCGAACCTTTGGCATCTGTCACACTTCTTAACATAGGTCATTGCATCCAGGTTCACGTCGGGCTAAAAGCAACCATATCGTAGAATCTTCTTGGCTAATGTTTGACCACCTATGTGACCACCGCATTCTCCATCATGAAATTCCGCCAAGATTGCTTTAGACTCCTTTTTGTTACTCATCATAGTAATGGCATGGAGAATCCTCGCCTATACAACCTTCCATCCTGGATAAGGTATAACGGAGCTTTGCGCAGCACCTTTCTTCACTTTTTTGGCTCTTCAGGGAGAGTCCCGTTGAGGATGTGTTCCTTGATCGGAGTTATCCAGGACATAGGTTCTTCAATAGCTTCCATAATCCAGTCCATATCTGCTTCCGCAATGGCGGGGGTTGAAAGGACTTCAATAGGAATTAAACCCAGCAACTCTGCATCTGAGGAACTGGCGTACTTGGCGAGCGAGTCTGCCTTTGAGTTTTCCTCTCTTGGAATATGAGATATAGTATAATGATTGAGGTCATTGAGAAGTTCCATGACTTTGATAAGATAAGAAGGAAGGTTTCCAAGTTTGGTCTGGAATTCCTTCAGGACTTGGCATACCACTAGCTGTGAGTCACTGAAAATTTGTAGAGTTCTCAAATTCAATTCCTTTGCCAACTTTAGACCTGCGATTAAAGCTTCATATTCAGCCTTATTATTAGTCGATGGAAGAACGCGAGTTGCCTGGGGTCTGTCTTGGAGTTTGTCGCGATTTATGGGAAGGGTTTTAGGGATTCACAAGTTCAGCGAAGAAGTGGAAGGAGGAGAGATGCGTGAACTCAACGTTGTTTGGGGATTGGGTTATTGGCAAGGTTCGGATTTGTTTATTTTGAGATGATGCCGGAAAGGAGCTGTCATTAAAGTAAGGTGCAAGATAATCAACTCGAGAAAATTCGTAGTGGGGCGATTTGGAATTTAGACAGATATTCGGCAATTAAAACCCTGGTGAGTAAACCTCACTCACCTTTAGAATTATTTTTATTTCATTAAAAATAATTGTTTGTTGCTTGTGTGAATGCTTTCTGGTTGTTTTATATATATTAGTTATTTAGGCTATATATATATATATATATTGGGTTGATTGATTGGTTGGATTCCCGCAGTCTCATTAGCGGATGCCCGCAGTTTCATAGCGGATGATTACCCTATACGCCCCCACGCTATGATTAGTGGATGACCTTTTATACCGCGATATTCTGCCACGAAGCAGAATGGGTATTATTTATGTGCTAACGTCTGTGGATGTAGGGAAACAAGTTGGAGGAATCCAACAGGATTCCTCAAAAATATATTATCTGTTTGTTTGTTTGCTTGATTTCATATATATTCATATATGACGTGCTATAAATCAAATGATTGAAATTTGAATGGTTTGATGGTTTTAAATATCACTGGGCTAAGTGTTAAATTACTTAAAAATGTCCGGAAGGGATATGTGAGATTTAAAAAGGGGGATTCTATTTTTCTAAAATAGAATTTGAATTTTTAAATAGATTTGAAATATTTACTTGTTTAAAGGAATAAGAACTAGTAGTTCATTTATAAACAAAGTTTATAAATGACGTGAAAAGAATTATCGTTGGATAATTCAGAAAATAAAATATACAAGGATGAAATTGGGAAAAGGGAAATCTATTTTTATTTTTTTTATTTTTTTTCCCAAAGTAGGCGATATTTATTTCAAAGGGGAATTGAAATCGAGACTTGTTTAAGAAGATATAAACGAGTAAAATAAATAGTGTTTGTAAATAGAAAGTGGGAAAATTATCACTTGGATAATTTGGAATGTTTAAATTCAAATGTGAATTTAAAAATATAAGTGGGGAAGATCGTTTAAAGAAATAAACGATGGAAATTTATTCTGATGACATAATATAAATTGAACTAAATAAATCCGTAAGGGTTTAAAATTTTGAATTCGATTAATTCGAATTTATTTAAATAGAGTTTGGATATTTAAATTCAATAAGGAATTTAAATGAAATTTGAATATAGAATTTAAAAAAGGAGTTTGAATATTTGAATTTCAAATAGAATTCAAATATGGGATTTAAATATGGAAATTCAAATAAAATTTGAATAAATGAATTTGAATATAGAATTTCAAAGTAGAATTGTAATAAAATTTGAATATCGAATTCAAGAGAATTGAATATGGTTTTGAATTTAGTATTCAAAGAAGAATTGAATATAAACTTCAAATATAATCGAAATGGAATTGAATATAAACTTCAAATATAATCGAAATGGAATTGAATATAAACTTCAAATATAATCGAAATGGAATTGAATGTAAATTTCAAATATAATCGAAATAGAGTTGAATATATAAAGGGAATTAAAATAGGAATTGAATAGAGATTTGAAATGGAAATTCAAGTATTGAATATAAAATAAAAAATGAAATTCAACTATAGAATTTGAATATAGAATACAAATAAAAGTGAGATTGGAATTTGAATCAAGAAATTCAAATAGAGAAAAATGGAATTTGAATATTAGAATTCAAATAGAGCTAAAATGGAGCTGAATTCAATTTAAATGAAGTTTAAAAGTTTAGATATATAAATATAATTAAAACGAACTCGCCGCAACGCAGCAGTTCGTAAATCGACGTTTTGAACTTCAATTGAGTATACAAAACTCAATTTAAGCCGGAATTCTTTGAAACAAGAAACGTCAGGATCGATTTGATGATAGTTTTCTAATGGAAGAGAAAAATCTGAATTTCGTCGTATAGATTTTGAGTTATGTCAAAATCAATTTTTCAGAAAAACAGCGCCAAAACCACTTTAAACCCGCAACGGTTTATTTAAATAAATAAAAGGGATTTTTATAAATAAAAATCCGAATTTCTATTAGAAAAATACAGACTGGAGATATAAAATAAATATGAATTCCAGTGAAGTAAGTGAGATGATTTTTGAAACAAAAAAATCAGATTTTTAACTGTTGAATAGAACCAACTAATCTGGAGTATATTTAGTCAAATGAGAAGTGAATTGAATTTGGGTTTTGGTTAAGTAAATTGAACTGGTGAATATATATATTCGAATTCGAATATGGAATTTGAGTTGGAAACATAATTGAAATAATTTATAAGCAAGAGAAAGGATATTTGAATATGCTATTTTCAAATGTAAAGGAAAATATGCCAAAGAAGCTAATAAGAGGATAAAAAAGCAAATTGCGTTAAAATGGCCAGATTGAGTTGGGATAAATTAGAAACAGGTGAATATGTGTTAAGCAGGTTTGGGATGAAGTATATGAAGTTTATAAATGCAGTGCTCGACAAAAAGGTACATGTTTAAATTCATCTACGAGATTTTATGCGCCGTATCGGCAAGCCGCTTGGCTTTTTCTTTTTCTTTTTGAGATGAGAAGTTACCGGGAAGCTATTTGAAATTTCCCGATGCTCCCGATACAGGGGAGGTTATGGCGAATTTTTCCGGGAATTTAAGGAGATAGAATATTTTTCAGATAATTTGATAGTTATAAATCAATGTATCGATAAATGTAGAATTCGATAAGGAAATGAAATCAAAATAGAGTACTGGAAACAGAAAGGGAAATCTATAAATTGGAAATAGAAAGCGAACTTTATACATGTTTTTAAAAATGAATAATTGGATTGTATAGTGTGTTTATTCGAGGTAAGGGGTTTTGCCGTTTTGAAGTTGAGGATGTTTTCAGTTAAGGTCTGAGAGGTAATTTTACCCCAACTTGATTGATTTCATTTTTAATGGATAAATAGCAAGATCCAGTCTCGAAGAGAAGTGTTTGAAAAGAGTTAGTTGAATAAAATATTTTGGGTTGTTGTAACGATGTTTTACACAACATTCGTTTTAAACCCAAGTGATGGAATTTTGGAAATATAAAAGTAAATATTTCCTGAGTATAATTAAAATAGTCGGAATAGAGATAAGTGATTGAAATTGTTTTCAATTGCAAATAGAGATATTTTCTAATATATAGAAAATAAAAGAAGTTGATATTGGGAAATGCTTTCCAAATAGCGTAAAGGGCCAATATGGTTATTGAAAATATTTGGTTAACAAATATTGATAGAGAAAATGGAGAAGTGATTTAATTAATGAATATTAATTAAAGAGCCCAGTGATTTGTTTGATATGTTTGGATGAACACTTGTTTTTATTCGATAGTTAAATCACAGACTATCGAAGTTTTTGACCATCGTTGTCAATATGGAGAGACCAGTTGGATTATTATCCGAAGAACAACTCCGTATCGGCATTAGCGTTGCGAACCAAGAATGCTGAATATATTGAAGACTGAGTAAAGTGCAAGGACTTTTTCTATTAAATAGAAATAGTGCCTTCGGTTTCGTTCAATCCCAGAACGAACGTAAATGGACTAATGTCTGACAGAGTATTTCCAATGATCAAATGGGTTGGTCTGTATAAATATATATGGTTGCAACGGATTTATTCCCTTAGCATAATATCCAGAATATTTGTGCAAACTTAACTAGTGATTAACGGATCTGACAATGTGGCATTCAAAGTGATTGTGCTATCAATGAATGGTAAGTACTCGTAGCCTCAGGCCTCAACAACCGGGAAAGGACAAAAATCGGGCAGGCAGCATGGCTATGTGGGTCGCACCCATTAGGATGTATAATCACCTATCTAGAGGTTCATTTAATTTCTTATTCTATTCGATGATGTCCCAGTCGGGAGGCGGTTGCTGATCCCAACCGTTGGTGATATACATTCGATACACTCAAGCGAAATGAGTGGTCGGTCATGTGTGGGCCGGGTTGCAAGATGTTCTTGTTGAACCCAGTGTATTCCTCTCTAGAGATACACTAGCGGAAGGTGGTCCCATACCTTGTCATGTTGGAAATCCAATCTCCAATAAGCGCCATGCGGTTTTTGATTTTATACTATGTATGTGGAGCGTGAGATGCAAGCGTTCCGCTAGATTGTATTTATTTGATGTAGACATTAATATAATATCACTGGATTTTCGTATCAAAGTGTTTTAGGTTATAGTAAGGTAAAAATCGTCCGTGTTTATGTGTGGGCTGGTCTTACTATTATCTTTTCTTTCGAAAGGATTTTTTTAAAAAAGTTAAACAATTGGTTGGAGTTTACTCACACCAGTCCCATGACTGACCCAGAGTTTATTTTGTTTGTTTTCCCTAAACTCTTGGGTGCCCAAATTTGTACGGGCAGTCAAGTGTTTCAGGCTTTACAGATACATTTGGAGAAGCTGGAAGCAGGAGGCTTCACCGCTAGTTATTTTAGAGTTATTTCCGCTGTACCAAATGTTGTATTATACTCTGATGATGGTATGTCTATATGATATAAAGTTTTGTACTTCAAAGCTTATGTTATATAATATATTTTATTCGTTCCGCTGTGAGTTTGTGATCTTCGTTTTTCTTCTATTCTAATATTTCTTTCTTTCTAATTCTCACCCTCTAACTTCTTTCTAATAATGATTCGTATTTCTGTGCAATTTGGGTTGGACGTGTGGTATATTTAGTCAACTCAGATAGTACGGATTTGCGGGTCGTTACATACTGCCTTACTACTCCTATTACTATTACTATTACTATTACTATTTAAAGGGCTTCTACTGCTCGCATTGATCATATATGGTGGCTCAAACGGGCTACTTTGCCTAAAAGAAGATGTGGGTAGACCTCATGGCTAGTTGCCCATGTAATAATTGAGGTGGATCAGGGTTGGGGTTATGGTTTACTCTTAACCCTCTATTCTGTATAAAAAATGCCATTCCTCCTCTTTCATCCATGACATGCGTAGGTTTGTACTTTTTGCAAAATCAAGCAAGATAGGAGCTCAAAGCGGTAATATGAGCGTCAAGCTTCGATATCTCAAAGGTTCTCGAGACTTGTGAGCTAGAAAACTACAAAAACATCAAAGAAGGGCCTTGGCTATGGACCGGTGGACCTCGGTTGTTGAGAAGGGATGTCGCTTTGGATCCAGGAGAGCGGAGTACGGCCGGGTCGGAAGGAGATGAACGGCGGAAGGAATTATGGTCTGTTGCCACCGATCTAGAGATCGTTTGCTATGGCGTCAGAGAGAGATGGAGAATTAGGATATGGGGCTGGTGGAGATTACTGCTAGGGTTGAGAGTGGACAAGGGCGTGGACGGGGGTAAGAGGACACCGTTGAACTCTTGGGAAATTGGGATTAATTTCAATTTCCTGCATCTAAAAGGTACAAGGTAAAGCTGATTTACTGTCTTTTGAGAATAATGTAAGCTGAGCAATGAAAGTTGAAGGCGGCATAAAAGTAAGGGTGTGTTCTTGGGGAACGGAAATGGGGTATTTGAGCGGAGCATTTGAGCGGAGTATTTGAGAGTGGTACTGTAGTGAACGGGGAATGTGTTTTTAGCTACGAACAGGGTATTTGAGCGTGGTATCTGAGAGGAGTATTTAATTGTTAAATTAATTATTATTAACTAATCAAATACTGATTTTTAATTGGACCATTAAATCTAATTACCGAATACATTATAACAGCATTTAGTGTTAACAGTCTACAAAAAAATGACATTAAGCATTAACAAATAGTCTACAGTAGGCATTAAGCATTAATAAACAGTGTACATCAAAGCACTAAAAAAATTAGGTAAAGGTGGGACTTGAACCCTGGTCTATCTAGAGCAAAGCATGTGCATGTACCAACTAGACAAAATGTGCTTTTATTAATTAACCAGATTAGACATTAATATTATTTTGCGTCGGACGGGTCCAAAGCCAAAGGCTTGATTTCTCCCGTTTTCCCAGCGTCCTTCCTGAATGGATGGAAAAGTGTTGGCGTCCGACACGTTGGACGCGTCAGACGCGAGCCAAACCCCAAGCGTGCCAAATATTGTCTGCGAACGCACCCTAAATATCACATGACATAGGCGAGAGACGAAAATCGAAAGTAATGTACGGATGGAAAAATTAATAATCGTTTAATTATTATTGTTTTTTAATAATTTATTTCATTATTAGTTATTTGTTAATTATTCATTATTATTTAATTATTAATTATAAATATCACTTTATAATATTATGTTGTAGTTGCTGCAAGTGGAACTACCCTTCCTATTGACTGTTGCATCCGAAATACGAGAGATTCAGTATTTCAATATTCAGGGTGAAACATTGGACTTATGTACCAACCGTAAAAAATGAACGGGCAAATTTACTTTTGGGTGTTCTGAGTGTACTTACCTTTGGGTAAATTAGCAATTTCCTTATTATCTACACATTATTTTTAGAAGTTATTAATTATTTAATTAAGTAATTATATCATACATTATTATATAGAAATTATTTGTCTACATTATTATACTTATATATCAAAAATTATTTGTTTATTAATTATTAAAATATAACCCATTACTTACTAATTACTATTGAATACTTATTATTTCATGACCATAAATGAATGTTAAACAAAAATATATAGTGTTTAATTATTCATAATAATTATTATTGCATATTTAGTATTAATTATTAAAAGTAGTATAAAGTATTGGATAATTACTTCAAATTTATTAATTATTAAAATATTAATTCATGTATGTTAACTATTATTACTTAATACTTCTTATATTATAACTTAATATTAATTTGTACTTTTGTATCTAATAGTAATTATGTTTATCAAAGGTGGAGAAAGAATAATTTTTAACTGTATGTTTGTTGCAACTGGATTTACCAGTTGTGAAAAAATTACAATTATCGCAATTGGCGAAAACAGTTGCTAAAGATATTCTTTTGCAACAAGTCTGGACGTGCGATTGCAAATAATATGTATTTTGCAATTGTCATGGATGTGTAGTTGTTAAAAGTATGTTTTCGCAACTAGAAGGAAAGCACAGTTGCTAAGAATATGTTTTTCGCAACAGAAAAAAAGGTTTGTTGCTAAATCTCATATATTGCAACTGCATGAATGGTCTGCTACTAAATATCATTTACTGCAACTGTCGTGTGACGCCAGTTGCAAATAGTTAGTTGCAATAGGGTAATTTTCTTGTAGTGAGCCCGAGTCCCGTAGTAGGGATACATCCAATGCATGGAACTCGGTCGGGAGTTTTTCCATATCAATACGGTCTGCTTTTCACATTAGTTATGGCCCTACCCAGGCCCCTCCCTTAACTAATGAAGACTACAAGAGCTAAGTGACGTGCCCCTAACAAACAATCTAAACATCTAGTTGGCGTTTTCCTCAACCACCATGCTCGATAGTGAAAGGTTGATGGCGTCTTAGTTTTAGCTCTAGTCTTTTCATATCCCACTGACTACCGATGACAGGTACTTGACGATTACTATCCTTTATTTGGTTCTAACCAGCCTCTTTGTAGGCAAATCACCGAATCACCCCAGTGTCATACAACCACAGCCTTTTGACTTCCACTACCGAGCAGTCAAGGTATACTCACTAAGTGGTAACACACAGACCCAACCTCTGCGAGTACAGCCTGAGCATGTACCGCAAAAGAGGACCACCATGGGGTACTCTACCACGTCCCTCGAAAGTCACGTGCTTCCTTCCAGTCCCGCAGAGCCAGCAAGCAGAATATCAGCCGAGTAATCAGATGGACGTGCTCCTTTTATGCCTTCAGACACCTCGATGATCTACCCCGTTGGGTTCTTCACCTTCACTACAAGAAAAACCGCATTTAGCAGCGGAAAATCTGCTTCTAATCTGTCGCTAAATTGGACTTAGCGACGGATTTCCTGCATAACATAGTGGTCGGTAAAAACCATGACAATAATTGTGTCAGATTTTGCGACGGAATTTAGCATGAGTTTTCCGATAGTTTTCCATCATTTTACTAATTATATAATAAAAATAAATTTTTATTTATTATTTTAATTTTAATTTATTTACCGACTATTTACCGACGGATAAGTAATTTATAATAAATTATTATTTATAAAAAGCGTTGGTAAACCCTTACTAATTGCCAAGGGATTAGCGACGGAAATTAAATTGAAATAAACTTAACCTCACCTTTTTTGTTGGTAATCCGCCGCTATTCCTCTTCTGATATATATATATATATATGTATATATGTATATATACCAGTATGCATGCATTTGCTTTGCACGTGAGCATAAAAACGTGCTTAATAATAGCTGACTTGTTCTCAAAATCCATCTTAATACATTTCATGTTGCCTCAGTGATAAAATTCAGTAAACGTGCTTCTAAAGCAACTTGGTCTATAATGATTTCTGATGTAAAGAAACGAAATTTTTCATAACTTACGCATGCTCAATAATTAAATTACTGCTATTATTCTAGTTCAATACAATTACACAGAATAAGTAGTTTCAGAAAAAAAATGCACTATAAAAATAGTAAATACACATATTGTGGATCTAATATTTTTTGACTACACTCTCAAAACTGGACAGTAATCCATGCTCCAAGGATCACCTCGTACAGCCTCATCCCTTGAGATGACATCAAATGGAACTATTAGTACAACTGCAATACTAGTATAACCGTAAAACGGTGGAAAAACCGATCGTTAAGGTGATTAATGTGAAATATAAAATTATCTATTGAAACTTATTTTAAGTCAGATTTTATGAAAATGGAGGGCTTGCTACAAGTAGCACGACTAAAATGTGGTGGAGATTTTAAACATCATAATGTATATGAGCTATTCAGATGAAAAACAAGTGCTATTGCAACAAAAACTTGTAGGCAATTCAGTTTTATAATATTTCCTATAATTCAGAAAACTCCATTGAAAGCTAGACAATTTCGCAAATTGTGGATAAACAAACAGATTATAAATGATCAAGATACCAATCTATTGCTAGATCTTTGGATCAAAGGTGAATCCTCGGTTGATTTGCTGGGACGGCAAGCCAACATAAAGAAATACAATGAAGCAGATCCTTCAAACACTCACAGCAATAATGGCTATCCAAAAACAAAGATTTGATCCTGCCAAAAATAAAGAATAAATGCTTTTATAGATATTGAAACATAATGGATTTTGAACTAAACTTGAAAGAAATCTCTCCTTTAATGCTAAACAGTATGAAAGCAATGACAAACCCCACCCTACAAATGTGCACTACAGTTATTTACAATGCCCAAGTCAATCCATTATATAAATGTTTGCAGCTTGCCAGAAATAATAAGCTAAACAATGTCAAGAAAATTTTAGAAATATAGAACAAAGACCATAGGACATACCTTACGAGTTACACCAACGATCACTTTAAGTTCTTCTTTCATTGAGCATATCATATAGTTATGGAAGTCATAAATAAAAGTAAGATGATGGTTGAGGATCAACCCTCTTCTTAAGGTGAGGTAATCATCCCTAACCGCATACCTTTCAAAATGACGAAAAAAGGTTGTCTACAATGAAAACATGATTGCTTCATATTTAAATTCCATACTGTTTTACTATATTTTACTGCAAAGTAAATTCACTTAAATTGTTTAGTAATGCCAGTATCAGTTGGACCATCCAAGACACTATACAAATACTTCTCTAGTTAATAAAATCTACTAGTTTTCCATCTTGGATTGTTAAATATAATTTCATTATAGCTTCTACCATTATGGTTCAAAGCGGAAAGTTTGGCTTCTAAAGCTAAGCGTGCAGCTATCATTATGGTTCAAAGCGGAAAGTTTTGCTTCTAAAGCAAAGCATGCAGATATAGGAAATAAAGTTATATCTTCTACCATGAGTAGCCTCTTTGAACTCTTTATAGCTTCCTCGACCTGAATTATGATATGTAAATGTTCGGAAAATACTGTACATGAGATGTTGAAATGGAATAAAAACAGACCTCGTTAGTATTTCTGACAGGTTTCCAGTTTGTGTTTCCTTTAAAAAAAACGTTTACTGCTTCTCATTTTATTTCAGTAAACTGAAAAATATACAAATAAATAAGCAAAGAATGAACCCAAGTATTTTTTTTGTTTATCGTCCTATTTGAAATCAGAAATAGTTACTATAATAATTTGTGATAATTTCTACTCTACACCCTCAAAATAATCAAAATAATTCGAAATCAAAATTGCAAAGTTGGAAAAGTGAGCATAAAGCAAATTGACTTATGGACATCACCAGAAGATCAATGACAGGAACACACGGTGAAGACCTCGAGACAACCTTCTCATACTATGAATGGCAGCAAAATGGCTGTAAACAAATAGGGTTTTTTCCTTATGAAATGTAGCACAAATTTTTGCGTCTTTGATTTGAAGTCAATTTTCGTGTAGCTCGGAGATAGCAGTAGGAGATGATTTGGGATAATTTCATAGTGGACGGAGATATGTCCAGAAAATGGGAAGGTTTAATTGCAGCAAAAAATGCCGAGATGATTTTGCAGTGGACGGTGATAATTTCATTGTGGACGGAGAATATTTGGAATCAATTCGAGGAAAATTAAAAATACCAGAGAGAACGGCGTTAAAGTAGACAAGCAATCAGGAAGAGAAGGAATGAGGCATGTTTGCAGCGAGAAACGGGGAAGAAAGCAGGACACGGATGACACACAGCGAGAAACAAGTTATTTAAGCGGGATATTTAAATGAGGTTGTAAGGTAAAATGGGTATGCGTTTGCAGCATCAAACGGAGTATTTAAATTTGTAACTTATAACTAAATTAACTATAGTTAGTTAATTATGGATCAAACAGGGTTAAACGATGTTAAACAGAGCTAAACGAGGATCAACTCAAAATTGAGCTGTTGGCGTCGGATGCATCTGAGGCCAATAACTCAATTTTAAGCTGTTGGTAAACCTGGCCAAATGGCCAGGCCGAGTTCTGGACACATCTGAAACTTTACATGGCCAATTTGGCAGGCGAATGACATCCTAGTTGAATAAGTAAAATTGCTAAACAAAAGAGAGCACGAAAGTAACAATTTTTATCGTTAATAACAAAAGAGAACATCTTAGTAGATTTTATTTATCTTTAATAACAAATTTGTGGTTAATAAATGAGTCAAGGTGGCATAAGAGAACATGAAAGTAATATTTTTTGATATATCTAATAAATGACCTGGATAGTAAACATCAAAAATACCCATAAGATAGGTAATAAGGGTTGTAATAAGTATTTGGGTCTGTAAAAGCAGACGATGTAAAAGTAGCAGATGTGAAAGTCATCAAGTAAGTTTTATGGACCTCTATCAGAAATAACCATAAACAACTTTCCATCCTTTTTTAACGTACAGTGTACTATTATAGAATAATGTAATTGTTGAATGATTCCAATATCTACTCTTGCTCTCCACATTGAATTCAAATTTAGAACAAATGATAATTTCTCTGTTAAAGTGACATTTTTCTGAGTAAATTAAATTAAGTTATAACCTGCTGGAGACATCTGTGGTTCAATACAAATTGTGAGCACTTGGGTTATCTGCAGATGGTGCTGTGACTGCTGTCAAGTATTCCACTTTAAGGTAAGGTAAGAGTAACTGCAAAAAAAATGAGTCTTAGAGAAAGAAGATTCCAGCATCATTTGATTTACTAATTAACGGAGATCTTCAGAATAAAAGTACTTCATTTGGCAAACTGCTGCAAACAGCAGTAGCAAACTGCTGTTTGCAAACAGCAGTGGCACTTCAGTTTGCAACTGAAGTGCCACTTCAGTTGCAAACTGAAGTGGCAGTAGACTGATACTATAGGTAGACAGTAGACTGATACTATATGTAGTTGCATTGCCAACTGAAGTGGCACTTCAATTGCAAACTGAAGTGGCACTGCAGTTGCATTGCAATTGCGTTGCAAACTGCAGTGCCACTTCAGTTTGCAATGCAACTGCAGTGCCACTTCAGTTTGCAATTGAAGTGCCACTTCAGTTGGCAATGCAACTACATATAGTATCAGTCTACTGTCTACCTATAGTATCAGTCTACATATAGTATCAGTCTACTGTCTACCTCGACTACGCAGAACATATGGATTTGTTATCAGCTAACTATGCAACTGTTTTAAGCATATAATTTTACTACTTTCAGAAATGTATAAATGCAATTATTTTCAGAAAATTATATGCTTTTAGCCGATAATGCCAATACTAAAGCACCAAGACATCATTAAAATAAAAAGGCATAAACAGCTAGTAGTTCGTCGTATGATTTGCTTTTTAACAACTGTTGGACGTATAAACTAAAGGACGACGATTACAAACGATAGAAGATCACAATCAATTTGACTAATTAAGATATAAGTCTCATTCTTTGCATGCATTTCCCAAAACCCCGAATTCTTAAACAGCTAAAAAAGAGCATGTAGATTATTACGGTTAATTTTCAATTTTTATTACTCAATATTTTTATTTCTACATTTATACTATATTTCAAACTGTAACTTTTTATTTTGCATGTCACTATATTTCAAACTGTAACTTTTATTTTGCATGTCATATTTCAAACTGTAACTTTTTATTTATACTATGTAATCTGAATTTTATATTTAAAACTAGTTAACATAAACAAAATAATAACATAAATAAATAATAAAATGATAACTTTTCATTTTTATGTTGTATTTTCCGCAAAAAGAATGCAATCCGACTCCAAACTTACCCATTTCATTTGCCGCTTTTAAATAAAAATAAACACACCAAACAACATTCCACTTAACTGATAAAACAAGTGTTCCACTTAACATCCCATTTCAGAAGTGTACTGGGAAATCACCAAAAAAAATGATCAACATATTCAAACCAATCAACGTACGCAATATTCAAGTCCGTTATTCACCCCCAAAACACAATTTACACACAAAGCAAACTCTTAGAATCTACTAACTTATACCAAAGTTCAAAGACAGAACATTTACAAATTAAAATCCATTGCTCAAAGGATGAACGAGACATAAAAAGAATACAAACATAATCTAGGTTTCCTCCCGCAATTCATATTTTTCATTATTAAATCAGTATGATTAATAAAAAAGGAAAGCATACAGCGACGAAAAAGATGCGTAAATTATAGTTTCATACCACTATCAGTCTATCTCGAGTACATGCGGCGTCGGGGCGATTGCTGGAGTAACTGGCGAGCAACTCGAAATTATCGAAGGGGGGATGCTCGATTGCTGGGAGCTCGGAAGTCGGAGAATCTGGATATCGATGGGGGGATGAAGTCGCCAATTTTTTTCGTGCTCGAAGATGTTGAAACTGAATTATCTATGGGGAGAGGGAGTAGCCGCCATTTTTTTCTTTTGGAATTAGGTTTTTTTTTGAACGAACAGGAATTGTAATCCGATTGCTGGAGTAATCCGCGGATTACGTTATTTCCATGCTTGGATTTCAGATCAACGGTCCCTGTTCATTCTTGATTGTTGATGCGGGTTGCTGAGAAGAAAAACTGTGTTCTACTTTGATGAATGCTACAACAAAATTAAAGTTTTGAATAACATTAAAATTTAAACTATTAAATAGTTTAATATAAAATTAATTTAATTTAATAGTATAAATATTTTAAATAGTAATATTACAATTTAAGTGGAGTTACATAGTTAAATCTTACACTAAAAATCTTAAATAAATTTTGAGTACCATTACAATTAAAATTTATTATATCTTAAATATTAATGATTAATTATTAAATATTAAGAAATAATCAATACTAATTTTAAGAAAGTATTGTAATTATTAATTATTGATTATCGAAAATTGATAACAACCATTTATCACAACAGACATTTTATGATCATTGTAAAGATTGCATCAGTTAAAACAAATATTTTATAACCATTATAATGTTTATGATTTATTTCAAATTTATTTAAGTGGTATTAACGTTAACTAATGTGCGGATGGTATTAACGTTAATTAATGTTATATTTTAATCGTATTATACCAAAACGGTGTATACATATTATTAATGTTATATTTTGCCCATAACTTATGCTCAGCTGTAATTTAATCACTAATTAAATATTGATTATTAATTATAGATTATAATTATTAATAGTAGATATTAATTTATAATAACTATTATATACTTATATGCCCAAGTAACGAATTATCTTATATGACCAAGTAAAGAATTCTGAAAATTCATTAAAAAAATAACGCACACACATATATACATATATATGTGTATATATAATGTATGTATATATATATATTATGTATGTGTACATATATACATACATTATACATATATAACTTTGAATTGTATAAACTGAGGATGTGTTGTCTCATATTATATTAGAGATAATTGCAATACTTATTGAATTTAGGAAACATGTATAATGAAATCGCATTATACACCAGTATAAAAGAACATGATATTATATATGTATATATAATCTTACAGTTTAAATTCTGATCTTTACAAACTGAAAATGTGTTGTCTCACAATATATTTGAGATAAGTGCACTACTTAAATCTTATGCTCAGCTGTAATTAATCACTAATTAAATATTTATTATTAATTATAGATTACCAACAACTAATTATTAATAGTAGATATTAATTTATAATAACTATTATACTTATATTAACTATCACATATCAATGATTAATTATTTAATAGTACATTAATATGCATGAAAATGATAACTTGTATGATAATGTTTGAATTTTTTGAATTTCGAAATTCTTTAATATTTATTTAACTTCTTATTTTTAAACTTTGACCATTTTGTTTTTCTTAATTACTAATTATTTATCAAATAATACGCACCAATCAATTTCTTAAAAGCAAATATGTATTAATAATTTCTTGATATTAATTTAATTAATCGTATTAAAGACTGTTAAATAATCATTGATTATCAAAACAAATTTAATAAACATCGAACAACAATGTATTTTATTAATTACTATTACCTCTTATTTATATTATATAGTAATTAATAATTAATCAACATTAATTTTCAAAAAAAAAAATCAGCATTAACTATTGAATTTTATTTACTTCTATTAGTTATTATTTATTATTAATTACTAATGTATTATTAACATTAATTATTTAGAATTTAAATTTACTAATTAATTACTAAGTAATAACACAAATTTAATACATTTAATAAATAAAAAATAAAAAAGTTCGTTTCAAATCTCTTGGAAAACTGCAGGAAAATAGCTTCAAAATTAGGTCGACGGTAATCCGACTCTATTAGCAACGGAATTTAGCGTCAAATATTATATGACGGTAAAGAGCTGCAATTTCCATCGATTTAGCGACAGAATTAGTATTCGACGGTAATAATTTATAATAAGATGACATATAAAATCCAAAATATTTTCTCTCACAAAGCACATGGAAATCCGCCGCTAATTAGCGACGGAATTTTCCGCTGCTAAAAATCTGTCGCTAATCTCGATTTTTCTTGTAGTGCTTTAAACGTGCAGACTGGCCCAAGCGCATCATGCTAACATGTTATCAGGCCCTACGTCTAAATGATTAATTATGTGCTTGCTCAACCTCATCTAATTTCCGTATAACTTGGTTATTTCCAATCATATTAACTACTTATTCAAGTTACCAAGTTCCCTCCGAGCCCCTTATATCTCTAAGGAGTGGACCCCTCTCTCTTATTGATTTTGGTTATATAACTTAATCCTGTTAAGTTTATTAATAAGCCCATAACTTGTTATTTTCTAAATTGTAATCCAAGGTCTGTAATCTACAATCTTCTTACATTATTGTCCTATCATTTATTGTCCAATTTCAGTGTTTTTACAACAACATGATCTACTTCATTCTTTTTCCTTAACCATGACTTGGTTCAATACAACCTCTTATTGTTATTTACTTATTTACTTAGTTTTCTTAGCTAAGGCTTATCAAAAAGTTTCTTTCCATTTATTATAACCTACGTTATAATTTCCCTTATCCCTAGGATAGGCCTACCTATTATATAACATTTTCATTAATGTAATTAATTATAATAGGTTATTATCATTCCCCTTTTATTCTAATTCTTATTATGTTGTAACATACATTCATTACAATTAATGCCATTTATTCATTTCCCATTATACACACACACACATAGAGTTTAGGCACCAGACCCCTCAAATTAAGTTGACTACTTGTGAATGCTAGATTTGTTGAGCGTTTCTGGAAAGTCTTCTACCACAAGTTAAACTTAACCTCGTGTCTTATTACCGTTATTTACCATTATATGTATGTTTATGCACCAGGCTCTCACATTAAATTGACCACTTGTGGATGTTGGATTTGCCGGGCGGTTCCGGGCAGACATCTACCACAAGTTGAATTTAACCTCGTGCCTAAGTGCGGTCCCAAATTCCTATTTACTATAAATGTTCCATACAATTTAGACACATTCATTCTTCCAAATTTTACTATAATTCTATTTACAAACTTTTGGCATAATAATATTCTTAAAAAGATATTCATGTCTATAATAAATTCCATAATTACAACATTTACAATAAATTCCAATTTAGACGGATGATTAATGGGAATAACCTTTTTACAACAGAAATGTTCTCAGCAGATTTAACCCCAATTACCACAATTACTCGCAACTTCATTGCACCTTGATTTACAATATCCAATTAATAGGTTCTTAGGGTGGTTCTATATACAATAGTAATCTTTTAACATGTCCTAAACAATTCTAATACACAATTTTCCACAAATATCAACTGTTTAGCAGATCAATTATAACGAGGAATACAAACGATAAATATACCGTTATTTAAAATGGTATAATTTAGATCCACTCACCTAGTAGCTTTCCAATCCACGAATCTGATCTATATTTGTTGTTCTGTGGCATCCCTAACTGAATATATATTCAAAAATATCCACAGATTCACAAATCTGTTACTAAAGAAGGGGGAAAAGAGAAAGAAAACCTATATAAACCAGATCCAAAGACTTACCTTACGCTAATCATAATTCTAAACACCCAATTGTAGATGTGTGTGTGTGTGTGTATATATATATATATATATATATATATTCTGTTCCGCTATATCTTGAATCAGATTTCCAAAGACTAATTATTCTATTTTCTGAAGATGTTTGAGGAGGAAGAAGAATGGCAGAGCCTAGATAGCACCTCAAAAATTATGAGACTTAGGCTAGGATCTACTAGTCTATTTATAGGTGTACAAGAAGGTTTGAACAATCAGATTTAATCCCTTAAAATCTGAACTGTAAACGTAAACAAAAACACATAACAGGGAATATCTGGACCCGTCCTGGGTCGACCTGTAAGTCGACCCAGGCACAACTTGGGTCGATCCATATGGATCTAGGCGCGCATTAGTTGACCTCTGGGTCGAACCGTAAGTTGACCCAGGTACAACTTGGGTCGACCCATATAGGTCCAGGTGCGCGTTAGTTGTTGTATTTTACGTTTTTTTTGTTTAAATGTTTGTTTATTTGCCCCTTTATTTCTTCTTCTTGCTTCATATGTCTTTCCCTTATTTATTTTATTCCTACTATAAATCACAATTACGTTTGATATTCAAATTTATGTGCATACAATCTTTCAAATTTCTTACCTGTTAATAACCACTTAATTAATCAATCAATAATGCTATCAATTAGATGTTATATTCCTTTTAATGTATTCCAATCCCAAAGGCAGTTAATTTCTTTCCATTTTTCCTTCATTATGCATTAATTATCTTTTTATCTCAACATTCAAATTTTTGTGTGCGTGTATATGTATGCACGCAATCTTTATCTCTTTTTCAAAATTCAAACGGCATTATCTCGTCATTTAATTCTTACCTATTTTCATTGATTGCAGGTTTATTTTGAATTTCTCTTTTGTGTATATATATATATATATATATATTTGCATATACATATGCATATATTTACAAATGCATGTATACATATATTTTTGTACTTCCTTTTACATATAATTTTCCTTATATGTGCATTTGTACATATTTTCCTCTTCGAACTTGTATTATTTTAGTCGTTCCTCTAAAATAAAAATATAGCGCCTGCGGGACTCGAACTTGAGCCACTCACTTGGGAGTCACATGCCTTTACCAATTGAGCTACATAGGCTTTTGTTAATAAGGGTAAAAAAAATGGTGGTCATTGTTCTTTTCTTATACCTTCTTTTTATGTTTGTTGTAATATTTCATTTAAAGTTATATTTTTCATCCTAAATCCGTTTTCTGCAATCCATAGGTCTAAATTAATCAGAAAATTGCCACGGACGCAATGACGCTAATTCCGTGACCAAATTCTGAAAGCTTTTCAAATTTTATTTTATTATTTAATTAAAATGTAGGGTGTTATGAGGCCTCCTTTCGGTTGTTGCCTTAAGTCGTGTGGAAAGTTTAGCATTACGCATCAGTGCCATCCCTTTGAACGTGGCCCTTTGTTGTTGTGTGTGAGTGCGGCCCTCGCGTCTTTGCTTTGCATTTGTACATAAACCAAGTGTTGTAGTTTGGAGGTATAGTGTCTATATCCTCCATTTAATTTTGAGTCATGAGTTTCCTCTGATACGTGCTCGAAGTTAATTTAGAAGTTTATGCCTGTGTCCTCAACATTGGAGGGAACCGGGTTAAGTCATTCGGACATCTGGTCCATAAGTCTTTTATACTCCTATCCCCGGTCGAAGGGCGATGAAGATTGTGTGGACATTGTAGTATCATCCTTTATACTCTCTGTCAAGTTGTTAGAGTTAGAGTTGGAGGTTTAGCGGTCTTACATCGTGTTTCACCATTCACACCAACCTAATAGGTTTATACTCTCTCTCAAGTCGTGAGAGTTAGAGTTATGGACGTCGTGGTTCGTCCTTTATACTCTCTCAAAGTCAGTCTGGGTTAGAGTTATGGACGTCGTGGTTCATCCTTTATAATCTCCCATCGTCAGTCCGGGTTAGAGTTATGAAACGAGTGGTTGTTAGTCTTGGCGCACCTATCACACTCGTCCTTGGTTTATACTCCTCTCCAAGCTTTGTGAACTAGAGTTAGCCGGGCAAACAGTCAGATCACATTTAGCTTGGCATCGTTTCTTTTGCCTTCACATCAGAGGAAAAGGTCGCCTTGGGGATGGTCGTATCACATCCACGTTAATTTTATACTCCTCCCATCGAGAACATGGATAGAGTCAAAGTTGTCGATGGGAGAGCAGTCGAGTCATACTCATCCTTGTCTTAGCATTTCTCTTTTGCACCCACATCAAAGGAAAAGGCTGTCAGGTGGATGGTCATGTCATATCCGATTTGAGTTGAATTCTGCCTATTGTCTCAAGGGGGTAAGCATCATTCTGACGAATTGTAACGACCTGTATTTTACGTATCGGAGGATCATAAAATATTTCTATTTAATTACCTGAGGGTCAGATCATTCTCATATTTTGATCTGCTTGTTTTGGGAATGTGAGACATGTCCATAATTTTTACCAATTTTTATTTGCGACCATTTTGCCACTATCAGTTTTCTATAGGGCATAAATTTTGACTAGGATCAAATCAGGTGCTAAGATCGATTTCATCGGAAAGGAAATGATGTTTCCAATTCCATAGAGTGGTTACATTAAAGATTTGGTTCAGTGGTTTGGGAGGAATCCTTGTTTTAATGTTACACAATTTCTGGATAGGCCAACTAGTCAATAGCCGGCTATAAATAGGGGGTATAAGCATAAAGAATAGTTTAGTTTCTTTATTTCTTTATTTGGTTGGGGTTTGAGATTCTCCCTATTCCAATCAAACACATTTCTACTCCATTAATTTCTTAGATCTAGATTGGTAGATTGAAGATCAACATCGAAGAAAGGTAGATCGCGTCAAAGTGATTGATTCAGAGATTGTTCTTTGCTTTCCGGATTTGTAGATCATTGATTTAACGCAAATTTGAATATTTAGTGATTAATAGGCATCTCTCGCATGGATTCGATCGAGTATACGAGTTGTATGATCTTATTTTCATCATTTCAAGTTATTTTCACCTAGATCTACATCATGGTACATATATTTTCATTTGAATCACCTAGCAACTGAAATCGGTAAGTTCATGTGTAAATTACATGTTTAGATCCATTTATTTGATTCGTTTATTGTTTAATCATGATTTGGTAAATTTCATATGATTATTAATGATTCTTTGCTATGTTAACATTCGCTTGGTTGTGTTATCAAATGATTGCTTGAAATTGGATGTTTGTTGACCGAGATAATTTGTGATTGCACATACATGTTGCAACGAGATGAATAGTATTTTGGGAAGTAAGAACTAGATGGATCGACAAAGATTTGGTCAAATCTTCCCATTGATCGGCCATTATTTCTGGTAGATTGGCACATGGGAAATCAGATGGATCGGGCGTGTTTGGCGGACCGACAATGCAGTGTGGCTTGGATCGGCGGTAGTTGCTTTGGCATGGATCAAACATGCCAAAAGTATCGATCGAAGGTGCTATATTAGCATAAATCGGGAGTGAACTTCGATGGATCGACAACATCAAAGTGCTATGGATCGGGCACGTTTTCTGGTTGATGGATCGGGCTTTGTGTCAGCGTTAAAATGCTATGGACCGGTCAAGAGTTTATGATGGATCGACATATAGCAATATACTGGATCGGGCATGATATTTTGCATGAATCGAGCAAGCACACTCGAGTGGAAATGCCATGTTTTCTGGGATGGATAAGAGGCACTGAAATATGGATCGGGCATGCCAAGAAGGATGGATCGTTAGCGTTCCCGAAACATTGTATCTCGATGGATCGGTCATGAATTTCAATTGATCGGTGCGTTGTATTTCTGATGGGATGGTAGCGTTTACTGAAGCCCTATGAAAGCATGGATCTAGCAAGGTTGATCCAAGATGGATCGTGCAAGTTGGCAGAGGAAACATTTCATTTCAGAAACGTCGTGGTTCGAGATTCATAACAAAAAGGTGAAACGCTGTTAATCGAATATCCACCAAATGAAGTATGTTTTTGGTTCGATGATTGGTCATGGCTTCGAAGTGAATTCAAGACGGAATATTCGAAGTGTTGTGAAGTGTTCATTGATCATCAAAATGCAATGAATGTGGAGACGACTCAAAGTTGTGAGTTTGTGGATAATGGTTGCTCGAGAAGTAGCTTGAGCTTATGAACAATCATCAAATTGGATGGCTAGAGATATTGAAGGCTAAGAGATTATCGTTATCGTAGGTTCTAATAGGCTCAAAGCAGGGGTATAATAGGGATGCCTAAAAGACTAGTGAGACCAGTCAAATACCCTGGGCAGTCGTGATGGGCCTAGTTGTCTCGGGGAGGCAAATGTACATAAGACATGTAGTAGTCTGACTAGAACTGGGGTTACCATTAACCCTTGACGAATGGCAAGGTCGGCCAGTCATACTACTAACAATGCTTTCAAAGCAAGGTTGGCGGTGATAGCCAGGGTCATGGATGATGGTTGTTTTGGTTGTATCTTCTTATGTAGATCATTCGACTTCGAAGGAGATATCTATTGAGTGCTTGTCTGATGTTGGTTTAGGCCTTCAAGGCTTGAGCTTGGGGAATGTCGATATCGATTAGGATGGTCTGCGCAGGACAAATGGTTGCCATTTTTGCTTTGTTTTCTTGTTATGACTGTTGTAAAGGCAATCACTGTCGGTTGTGGAAGAGACGGGTTGGGTTCTTCTCTGATGTGTTGGTAGATTAGTTGATTGATCTACCTATTTCTCATATACTTTATTGATGATGTTAGATAGTTGTTTATCGCTCATTAGTATTGTTGTTTGACTCAAGGTTTAATATCTCCCTTTTATTACCTTGGGTTGTTCATTAATGTGATGAATGGGCAGACTGAGTAGCTGGTGACAAGTAGTAGACCTTGATGAGGACGATTCTGCTGAGCGACGACGACGAGGAGGCTGACATATTATTTCCTACTATCTGCTATTTTTTGTTTTTCGCTGTTTGATGTATTCGCTGAGTGATTTATAGTGAGGCATTTTGTACAATCTCTTGCGGTATATTCAAGTGTTGTATGGATAATTCATAATGATATGAAAAGTTTAAGATTCCGCTAAAATATGCTTCACTGTTATTGTCTTTTGTATATGTTCTATTATATTTTATCCTTGTGCTATGAGTTATATGGACGGTCGTGAGTATATTAATTTATACTGATGATCTTCCATAGCTGCCTGACATATCTTCTAGTGCATTATTCCTCTTGTTAAGTGCTGGAGATATGGGCGGTTGTCACATTTAGTATCAAAGCTCAGGTTAATCGATTTTAGCCAAAGTTCAAAGGTGTAATGACATATGAGAGACATATTTGTAGATTTCTGATGGATATATATTGTATTATAGTATATAGTATAGTAGCGCTTGAACTCCATTTTCATTTATTATCATATATGGGTTAATCATTCTATTTTTCAGATTTAGAATGAGTCGTCGAACGTCGACACATACTGCTAGGTAGGAGAATTTTCCTAGAGGGGGTGATGGAGGTATACCAAATTACCTTGCTATGTTCGACGCCATGGTAGCGATTAAGAGAAGGGTACCCTCGCCAAAGATAGCCGCGGTAGATGTGGGGGTTCATGTTTGTGGACTTCGCGAAGCTATGCAAAGACTTCACTACTCTAGGAGGGAATCCATTTAAAGGGATAGAGCCGACTGTAGAGATTCAAGGGTGGCTTGATACTTGCATTCAGATTTTTGGAGAGTTGGGAACTAATGAAGCGACAAAGAGGAAGCTTGCATCAAGACAACTACAAGGCAGAGCTATGGATTGGTGGAACTCTAGCACTTTAGAAACCCCAGAAGAAGAGATCATATGGGATCAGTTCCAAGTCAAGTTTGAGACGAAGTTCATTTCTACCATTCAAAATTCTATTCTGTTCAAGAGATTCATTGAGCTGAAGCAAAATGGTGGACCAGTGTTGGAGTATGTTTCTGATTTTGAAGCTTTGTCCAAGTTTGCTAGTTTGTATATTGAGACTCCTTACCAGAAGAACGAGAAGTTTTTCATGGGCTTAGACAAATATCTTGGGAATCAGCTTGTTGATCATCTGGATCATACTTACGAGAAGATCGTGGAGAAAGCTCTCAGGCATGAGAGTTTGTTTCATAAGAAAGAGACTATTGTTGCAGCTAAAGAGGAACCGAAACCATAACTGGGTGGTAATAACAAAAAGAGGAAGCAGCAATAGAGAAAAGGGAAAGATGTCAGAAGAAGCAAAAAAGCAAGGTGATATGCTTTAACTGCCAACAGAAGGGCCATTATTCCAAAGATTGTAAGAATCCGAAAGCTGAGAAAAAATGCTTCAACCGTAGGAAGCCTAGGCATAACAATAAGAATTGCCCCAAACCCGCTAAGAGAAACCAGACTGTGAAGGCGTATGCTTTTGAAGCTGTGCCATCTTCTTCGAGAGCTCCTAAAACAAAGGAGAAAGGGAAGAGTGTTGTCGTTCAAGGTATTTTTTCCATTAGAGATGTTTCAGTTCGAGTGTTGTTTGATATTGGAGATTCACATTCTTTCATTTGTAATGAGCTTTTGTGCCGCTTGGGTTTGAAACCCAAGATTTGTGATGGACCATTGATTGTGTCTAATCCAGTTGGGGTTTCATCCAGTTTGTGTATGATTTGTCGTGGTCTAGTTCTTTTGAGTCATGGTTGCTCTTTTGTGTGTGATTGCTTTGATTTGAACTTTGCTGGGTTTGGGATTCTTTTGGGTATGGACTGACTCAAGAGGTATGCGACAAAAGTGGATTGCGAGAAGCTCAAGGTGACAATCGGGAATGTGGAAGGGCTAATGGTTATGATTAGATGTAAGCCATAAGACAAGGTCTTCATAAGCTATCTATATTCGCTTGCGATGCCATGAGAAGACTTGTCATCTGTGCCAATCGCTAGTGAGTTTGATGATGTCTTTGAAGAAGTCAAAGGGTTGTCGCCGCATCACGAAATTGAGATCAGGATCAATTTGGTCGAAGGTGCTAGACCTATCAACATGCCTCTTAAGTGGATGGCGCCTAAGGAACAACAAGAGTTAGAGGTGTAAGTACGTGACCTTTTTGGAAAAGGATTCATTTGGAGGAGTGTGTCCGAATGGGGTGCACCAATTGTGTTTGCAACTAAGGCTGATGGATCTTTGAGATTGTGTGTGAACTATCATGAGCTGAATAAGATGACTAAGAAGAACAAGTATCCGTTGCCTAGGATAGATGAATTTTTCAATCAGCTTCACGAGGCCAAAGTATTTTCTCAGATGGATTTGGCAACGGGATTCCACCAGTTGATGGTTGCAAAGGATAGTGTGTCGAAGACTGCTTTTAGGACACCATCCGGTTTCTTCGAATGGTTAGTGATGCCATTAGGGTTGACTAACGCGCCAGTGTATTTCATGGATCTATTGATTAGGGTATCCAGAGATCAGTTGATTAATTTTGTGCTTGTGTTCGTGGATGATATTCTGATTTACTCCTGAAATAAGGAAGAACATAAGATGCACTTGCGAGTTGTTTTGGAAATCTTGTGAAAGTGTCACTTTTGGAAGAGTGGATTGAGGTTCTTAGGCCATGTTGTTTCTGGAAATGGTATAGTAGTGGATCCCACTAAGGTGACAGCAATCCAGGACTGGGATAGAATTAAGAACGCGATGTATGGATGGAGCTTCCTTGGGTTGGCGGGATATCATCGTCGTTTTATCAAGGATTTCTCTAAGAAAACTGCACCATTAACATGATTAATGAAGAAGAATCAATGTTCACATGGGATGCGTAGTGTGAGCAAGCTTTTGGAATCCTGAAAGGAAGACTGATGAATGCTCATGTTTTGATGATTCCAAGTGGGAATGAAGAAATGGTGGTATACACTGATGCATATGGTACTGGACTTAGAGCATTGCTGACGCAGAAAGATAGAGTTGTGGCCTACGTGAGTCGACAGCTGAAGCCGCACGAGAGGAATTATCCGACTCATGATTTGGAGTTGGCAGTGATAGCATTTGCTCTGAAAATGTGGAGACATTATCTGTTGGGATTTCGATTCGAGTTACGGATCATAAGTCATTGAAGTATCTTTTCTCCCAAAAGGATTCGAATCTTCAACAGCAAAGGTGGTTAGATTTTTTGGCATCATATGATTTTTGTATAGTCTATGCTCTTAGTAAAGGTAACATAGTGGCGGATGCGTTGAGTCGAAGACATGCAAGTTTGGGAGCGATGTTTTCGGAATGGAAGCACCTCGAGTACTTGGAAGTATTTGATTTCAGGCCTCGGTGTGAGCTAGAGCCTGAGATGTTGGCAAACTTATCGATAAGACCTACTCTAATCGAAAGGATTGGCAAGAGCCAAAAGCGTGAAAGAAAGCTTGTCGAGGTCATACAGAAATTGGAACCAAGGAATAAGGAATTCGAAGTTGATCGTGAGGGTTGCCTTCGAAAGAAAAGACGACTGGTTGTTCCTGATATTGATGGATTAAGAGATGAGGTCCTGAGGTAATTTCATCACTTGAAGTTGAGGATTCATCCTGGTGGTAACAAGATGTATCAGGACATGAAGCAAGCTTACTACTGGGAAGGGATGAAGAGGGATGTTGGAAAATGTATTTCTAAGTTTATGAACTGTCAGTTGGTGAAAGCTGAAAAGTAGAAGCTGAGTGGAGTGCTTCAGCTATTGGAAGTTCCTACGAGGAAGTGGGAGCAGATACCGATGGATTTTATTGATGGACTACCAAGAACCAGGCAGGAAATGAAGGGATTTGGGTCATAGTGGATGTTTGACCAAAAGTGCAAGTTTATTCCTATCAGATCAACTAGGACAACATCGAAGTTGGCTGGGCTATATATAAAACGGATAGTACGATTCCATGATATCTCGAAGAGCATAGTGAGTGATCAAGATCCATTGTTGATGGGTGGATTTTGGAAGAGTACGCAAGAGACTTTGGGAACCGAGTTGTGTTTGAGTATGGCTTATCATCCCCAAACTGATGGTTAAACCGAGAGGGTTAACCGAGTATTGGAAGATCTCCATAGGGCTTGTGTATTGGACTTTGGACGATCGTGGGAAGACCATCTACATCTAGTTGAGTTTGCATATAATAACAACTACCAGTCGAGTATTAGGATGGCACCATACGAGACGTTGTATGGTAGACCGTGTAATTTTCCGGCATATTGGTTAGAAACTGGAGATAAGTTGGTACTTAGATCAGGGATGATCAGCGAGACCTCAGATTGTATCGAGATCGTTCGACAACAAATGAAGGCAACCCAAGATCGTCAGAAGAGTTATGTTGATAAACGTCGAAAGGAATGGAATTCAACATTGGTGAGATGGTTTTCGTCTGTTGAAGAATGTTATTCGATTCAGAAGTAATGGAAAGTTAGCTCAAGGTTCGTTGGACCGTTTTCTATAGTCGAGCGAATTGGAAAGATTGCTTATAGATTGGATTTACCCGAGTAGATGTCGAGTGTGCACAATGTTTTTCATGTGTCGTTTCTATGGAAGTGTGTGCACAACTCGAGTCTGGTGGTATCTCCAGAGCAGTACGAAGACCTAATAGTCGAGTCCATATTCACAAGACCTCGTAAGCCACTTCGCGTTGTAGGGAATGAAACTAAACAGCTTAAAAGGAAGACGGTTAAGCTAGTCATGGTGTAGTAGGGTGAGGATGATGATGATTGTACACGGGAAACAGAAGAGAGTATGAAGACGATCTATCCATAACTCTTCGTTGGTATGACCCATTAATGTCGTGTCACCTTACACCATTGTAACTTGTATTACTCATTAGAATTCCACGTGCTAGGTTAAGGCTATGGATGCATGGCTTGATAGATGCTAGTTTGGATGATAGATTGGATGTTCATGGTTGATAGGCATGTAGAATCGCCTTTGGCTACTTGTGTTTGTTTGAGATTTTTTTGGAGGGGGTCAAATTCCTAAAAGGGGGGGATGTAATGACCCGCATTTTATGTATCGGTGGATCATAAAATATTTTTATTTAATTCCCTGAAGGTTGGATCATTCTCATATTTTGATATGTTGATTATGAGGATGTGAAACATGTCAATAACTTTTACCAATTTTATTTGTGACCATTTTGCTCCTGTCTGTTTTGTACTGGGCATAAATTTTGACTAGGATCAAATCAGGTGCTAAAATCGATTTCATCAGAAATGAAATGATGTTTCCAATTCTGTAGATTGGTCACATTAAAATTTTGGTTCAGTGGTTTGCGAGGAACGGCTGTTTTATTATTACACAATTTCTAGAAAGGCTAACTAGTCATTAGTGGACTGTTTAAGTGTGACCCATTAGTGGGCTGGTTAGATGGCTACAAATAGGGGGGTAGAGGCATGGAGAATAGTTTAGTTTCTTCTTTTCTCTATTTGGTTTGGGTTTGAGATTCTCCCTACTCCAATCAAATACATCCCTACTCTCTTAGATCCAGATTGGTAGATTGAAGATCAACATCGAAGAAAGGTAGCACATCAAAGTGATTGATTCAAAGATTGTTCTTCACTATCTAGATTTGTAAATCATTTATTTCAAGCTAATTTGAAGATTTGGTGAGTGATAAGCATCTCTCGCACAGATTTAATTGAGTATATGAGTTGTTTGATCGTATTTTCACCAATTCAAGTTGGTTTCACGTAGATCTACATCATATTAAGTATATTTTCATTCGAATAACCATAAGATCTAATCTAGCAACCTAAATTAATAAATTCATGTGTTAATAATATGTATAGATCCATTTATTTGATTCGTTTATTGTTTAATCATGATTATGTAAATTTCATGTGATTATTGATGATTATTTGATGTGTTAGTATTCGCTTGGTTGTGTTATTGAATGATGCTTGAAATTGGATGTTTGTTGACCGAGATAAGTCATGATTGCACATATAAGTTGCATCGAGATGAATCGTATCATGCGAAGTATGAACTAGATGGATCGGTGAAGCTTTGGTCATATTTTCCCATGGATCGACCATGATTTCTAGTATGGATTGGCACGTGGAAAATCAGATGGATCGGGCGTGTTTGAGTGGTGGATCGGCAATGCAATGTGGCACGGATCGACAATAATTGCTTTGGCATGGATCGGGCATGCCAAAAGTATGGATCGGAGGTGTTATATTGGCATAGATCGGGCGTGAATTTCAATGGATCGACAACGTCAAGGTGCTATGGATAGGCAGCATCAAAGTGCTATGGATCGGGCACGTTATCTTGTTGATGGATTGGACTTTTTGGAAGCATTAAAATGCAATGGATCAGTCAAGAGTTTGTAATGGATCTGCACATCACGAGATATGGGATCAGGCATGGTATTTTGCATGGATCGGGCAAGCGCAATCGAGTGAGTTTGCTAAGTTTTCTTGAATGGATCGGAGGCGTTGAAATATGGATCGGGCATACGAAGAAGGATGGATCGGTAGCATTCCTGAAACATTCTATCTCGATGGATCAGTCATGAATTTCAATGGATTAGTGCGTTGTATTTCTAATGGATCGGTAGCGTTTTCTGAAGCGTCGTGGAAGCTTGGATCGGGCAAGTTTGATCCATGATGGATCATGCAAGTTGGCTGGCGAAACAACATTTCAGAAACATTGTGGTTCGAGATTCGTAGAAAAAAGTTGAAATTCCGTGAATCTAATATCGACCAAACAAAGTGTATTTTTGGTTCGATGATTGATTGTGGCTTCGAAGTGAATTCAAGACAGAATATTCGAAGTGTTCGTTGATCGTCAAAATGCAATGAATGTGGAGATGACTTAAAGTTGTGAGTTCATGGATAATGATTGCTCGAGAAGTCGCTTGAGCTTATGAACAGTCATCAAGTTGGATGGATAGAGATATTGAAGAATGAGAGATTATCGTTGTCATAGGTTCTAATGGGCTCAAAGCAGGGGTATATTAGGGACGCCTAAACGACTAGTGAGACTAGTCGAGTACCTTTGGAAGTCATGATGGGCTTTGTTGTATTTGGGAGGCAAATGTACGTGGGATGTCCAGTAATTTGACTAGAATCGGAGTTACCATTAGCCCTTGACCGATGGCAAGGTCGACCAATCATGCGATTAACAATGGTTTCAAAGAAAAATTGGTGGTGATAGCCAGAGTCATGGATGATGGTTGTTTTACTTGTATCGTCTTGTGCATATCATTCGACTTCGAAGGAGATATCTCTTGAGTGCTTATTTGATGTTGGTTTAGTCCTTAGGGGCTTGTGCTTGGGGAATGTCGATATTGGTTGGAATGGTCTATACTGGATAACCGGTTGTCATGTCTGCTATGTTTTACTATTATGATTATTGTAAAGGCTATCGCCGTTGGATGTGGAGCCGACAGGTTGGGTTCTTCTCTGATGTGTTGGTAGATTAGTTGATTGATCTACCTGTTTCTCGTATACTTTATTGATGATGTTAGATAGTTATTTATCGCTCATTAAGGCTGGTTGTCTGACTCAAGGTTTAATACCTTCCTCTTATTACCTAGGGTTGTTTATTCATGCGATGAATGGCAAGACTGAGTAGTAGGTGACATGTAGCAGATCTTGATGAGGATGATGTTGTTGAACGCCGACGAGCAGGAGGCTAGCATATTATTTCCTATTATATACTATTTGTTGTATTCCGTTGTTTGATGTATTCTCTTAGTGACTTGTAGTGAGACATTTTGTACATACTCTTATGGTATATTCCAGTGTTGTATGGATAATTCATGATGATATGAAAAGTTTAAGATTCTGCTCAAATCTGCTTCACTATTATTTCCTGCTGTATATATTCTACTATATTTTATCCTTGCACTGTGGGTTATACGACAGGTCTTGCGTATATTATTCTATCCTGATGATCGTCCATAGTTGCCTAGCACATCTTCCAACGCATTATTTCTCTTTTTAAGTGTAGGAGTTATGGGCGGTCGTCACACGAATGATTGGCTCGTATTTGTTTTAGTGTCATTCTCTTGTCCCCATGTTAGGGGCAACAAGTCATTAGGCAGTTCATAGGATCGCACCCTTATCATCATTGCATTCTTTCCGTCGGATCAAGGGATGGGGTTGCCGATCTTCTGGGTGGTCACGTTACACCTGAATATATCTCTATTTCTTGCATGGCGAATAAAAGGCTAGAGGCTGAGGATGACTCGTAAGTATGGCCATGTATAAATAGCATACGCCATCAGCGTTTATTCTCTTGCCCCCTACGTCAAGGGTAAAAAGTCAGTGGGTGAATGGTCAAACTTCATCTTTGTTAGATTGTTGGAGTCAGGCCAAGAGTAAGTAGGGGAACAATCGCACCACGTTTTCTAAAGCTTTATGTTCCCCCGATCAATCTATGAGAGGTTTGATTGGTACCAAATTCTGGATACCTGCATCATTCATATACAAATTTACATGAGTTAGTCATGTTAATAACTCAGGAAGCATGTAAAGGTGAGATGCATGCCTGAAAAGTAAGTTTGTTGATGGGCGAGGTTGCCTCCTCTATTTGGATTTGTGTAATCCTACTGTGTCGAGCACAAGATCTAGCCATATGGACGATCGAACCACATCCATTTGGATTCGGATTCCTACTTCGAAGTGAATAGATCGATGCACAATTGTCTTAAGGTCAGCCATGCATGAGCCAAATAGTGGATAGTCATATTAGATCCACCTTGAGCTATACAACTTCCCTCAGACAAACGGTTTAGTTGGGCTCTTTATGGAAATGCTCTGCAGTTTTACATGCGTATGTTAGCAGTTTTATCAGTACCGTACTTTGGGTACTTACAACATTCATACATAAATTCATATAAGTTAGTCACATCAATAACTCATAAAGCATGCAAAGATGAGAGACATGTTCAAAAAATAATCCAGTTAAAGGAATGAGTAATATTCTAAGTGAAAATGGCATCGCATATTCTTTGTCAATCCATTTTGCTTCATTCCGTCTCTACCAAGAGATGACTGCCAAATTTTTTAGCTGATAAAGTCTGTCTTTTCAGATTATTGTGGGATGGCAGTGCTAAGAATGAATACACCTTGCTCGGGGTCTTGAAATGACAAAAGCGGTTAGGCAGACTCTGTGAGCGAATGATGAGATTACTTCTCCTTTGAATTGCCTCTTGCCCCACTTCAAGGGCAAGGGATGAGGGTCAGATAATCGAATTAAGGCCGTTAATGGTTGATCTCAGCTTCTCAGTTCTAGGATGGTAATCAGCGGAAGAAAAAGGAATCCATTCTTGTAGAAGCTTAGCCCTTTCCATGTTAGGAAGTGGGATATGGGGGATAGAAAGATAGACATGCCTCGTATATCCACAACTATGCCTTCGATCCTATGGAAGGGGTAAGAGATGATGTGTAGACAATCATTTAACATCCAAGCTTAAGTATTTCAAACCTTTAACCTGCCAAGTTTCAGGCATGGCCAAAGTAATCGGTCATACTCTGGATACAAGTACAATAACGCAAGGCTATGATGTATGAGCTTCAGATTAGGTGATGGATTCATGAGCAATTCATGCTTGAATTCCTATGTTTTCCCTGCGTTTGGCATAAGTCAATTGATAGACGGTCAGTGAAGAGAGTCGTTTGACTACTGCTTTTGAAGCAATATTCGGTGTAGTGAACTTAGCAATGAGAATTGTTGATACCTATCCCGGGATGAACTTTAGAGGACAACAGGTAATATCGAATTATTTCTATTTGATGTCCAATTTAGATAGTCTTCTTGATGCCTCAGGTCGTTCTAAGACATGTAGTAGTGGCAGATCGACCTAGACTTTGATTGGGTAAGATGAATGCGGTAGCATGGCTTGATAGGATTCAGATGTTGTTCGTATGTTCGGTCACAACAACATAATGAAGTAGAGAGCAAATGGATGATTCATATTTGCTTTGATCTCGAGCTCTCATCTATATGTCGAGGTTGCATGGTGGCTGATGAGCAGTCAAGTTGTTATCATCTGGGTAAGGATCCATTGATCCAGTCATGGCCTATGAAAGTTTAATTGGTACCTAACTCTGGGCACCTAATATGTTGCTTTAACAATTATCAGGTGGAAACCAATCGTCGTCGATGTGGTTGATAGTAAATGGTCATTACAAAGGTGAGCTAAGTTCCTTGGTAATGAGTCGCAAGACTATGTCGTTCATCATGTCATATGAGTGAAAGGTAGATTTGGAATGTTGGGGATCCTTGGTCGCTTTCTAGTATCCCATCATTGAAAATTATCATCACTAAGATTATTCAAGTCATATTCGGAAGAGGTTATGGACTGCTCCATATTAATGTCATTTGATTCAGTCGGTTGGGTAGGTTTACATCGTGTAAACCAAGTGGTCACCACTCATTCAGGAATAACATCGGTTGTGATAATGAAGTTTATATGTGACGGTTGCATCGTACCATCAAACATTTCTCCTGAAGTGCGCTATGTCAATGCACGACTAGCACGGGATGATCGTCAAAAGAAAGTGTTTGCAATGATGAATCATCAAGAACCTGATGTATATCTCACAGCGCATAGAATAAAATATAGTAATAACATAACCTGATATAAAACAGGCGAGATAGTGCATAAGCTGAAAACTAAACCATATCCATCAAAGCAGCATAATCCAAAATACAGCTTATGATCCAAACCATTATTACAACTTCAAAATAATGTCTCTGAAAAGGAAATAAAAAAGGTACACTACTAATGCCCAAAGCAGTGACCAGCAACAACATAGGGAGAATATATGTATACAATATATAGAAGCCTCCTGCTCGTCTCCGGACAGCTACTCGTGCATAACCACCTAACCTGTCTCTAATCCGCTCGTTTAGGATCACCCAGAGTAATAAGAAGAGACATAAAACTCTGGGTTAGACGAAATTCTGGTGTGAGCGATAGCAAATCTGTGCAGCTACATAAAGCAATAACAGGTATAAATAATCATACCTGACCTGGACCTGCAACCAAAGAGTTAGCACAAAAAGATGCACAGTACTCTAAGGTAACACTTAACATAGGATGTAAAAATGGGAGTGTGTGTGTCATAGTGATAGCAAACATCAAACATAGCAATCATCCTCACATCTGTCACTCGGTGCGTAAAGCATATGATATCCACTGCTTCTGCTTTGATCACTAGATCCATTGGGGTCATGACATAGTCCAACTCCGTACAACTATCGCTATGACCACCTTACCCTTTGGGTTCACGACGGAGTCCTACTCTATACAACTATTACTCTGACCCCACTGCACTGGTCCGTAGTCAATAACCCTAAGGGTCAACCAGTCCACACAGCTCAAGCTCTGGTTCATCCACATGTCCCCTCTCTCAATGGTGAACCAAGTTATGGATATCGATAACCCCTTGGCACATGTCCCACAGCAAAGCCCAATTCTAGAAGTCAACTCATTGGTTCTCGTCTGGATCCTGAGCAATAATTTCTCATTTGGACTTCCTTTGCATCTCGGGTTCTGGTTGGATTGAAGTTGATTTTCAGAAGAGTTCTCGATCGTCATCGCGTGGTAGGAGCTCAAATCCAGCTCGGTTCGGAGTCACCATCAAGTCTCAGTTCGCAGTCATCATCGAGGTCGGGTCGTGGTCCTCCCTGGGCGGCTTCTGGTCCCCCTTCATAGGCGGTTCGTGTCCCCCGTTCGCTCCCTCGATTCGGGGTCCCCCGGTCGCCCCCCAGGTTCATGGTCCCCCAATTGCCCCCTCCCCCGATTTGTGGTCCCCCCTCCTGGTCGAGGTGGTTCGTGGCCTCCTGGTCTAGGCGGTTTGTAACCCTCCTGGCGGTTTGTGATCCCTCTCCTGGCCGCCATAACGAACCAAAACCCTGCAACTTTTCCAACAAGCTAATTTCGCCAAACAACGGCGTTTTCAACCATTCTGACTTTCCTATGCAATCACAAAACATACCCAACAGCAGTAGTAACATGTAGATTCAACCGAAAACACCAAAACAATAATTTCATATGTAAATTTAGATCAAATATACCCAAAACCATGATTTTCCCCTTGACCATGTGATTTTTCCCTTAACCATGTCTAACTATAGAATAGCAAACTTAATCCAAATTAACCAAAATTCATACCAGTGACATAAATTATGATTTTCAAATTTTCACATATTTTTCTAGAATTTTTAGATGTATAATTTTGCTAATTATCACTAATCACCCCTAATTAGCCATAATTAGTGTGTAAACATGCAAATCACTCACCTTAACCAATAATGAATGTTAGATCTGAAAATTTTATGGATTTGGCTCGGATTCCTATGTAGTACAGCAGCTCTACCTCGAATTTGGTGCTAATATGGCTTGATTTGATGTAGTTTCGCTTAACTAGTGATTAGAAGGTGATTAGAAAGTGAATTAGAAGATGAAGGCCATTACTAGGTTTTGAGAAAGGTTTGTGGCGGCTAGAAAAATGAAAGGAGATGATTTTCCAACTCCTTTCAGCCCTCCCATAACCCTAATCCTGAAATGGTTACGGGCCTAGTTGCTAATCACCCTGTTAAGCCCGATTAGCCTATTTTTCGTCCTTCAAACCTTATTTCAGCCATATTTCCCAAACGGTAAGTCCGTTTGATTAATGTGACCACTCTACGAAATGGGAAACATCATCCAAATCCAACGGAAGTGGTTTCAAGGCAAAAAACCTTACCAATCAAAAATTATAGGTGAAACAAGATTCACCAGGGGTAAAACGGTCATTTAAAATTCGGCAAAAATCGCGAATGTGGGAAATGACCCCAATAATCGTTCTCCAAAGTTACACGACCATAAGACTTCATATGAAAATAAAATAAATATTCCATGATCCTCCGATATATAGATTGCGGGTCATTACACTCTCCCCCCTTAAGAAATTTCTCCCCCAAAATTCCTTAACCAAGAAAACATACAATGGTCCCCCGCATGCCTATCAGCGATTTACAAACAATCAAACATACATAATAACACAACAAGCCTATCCTAGCATGTGGTTTACTAACAAGGGAATGACTATACGGCGATTAAAACCTTACCAGGTAAAGAGCTCTGGATACGACTTCCTTATGGTCTCCTCGGTTTCCCAAGTATACAGTCATTCTCATTATCACCCCACTGGACCATAAGTAGTTTCACAGTCTTCCTTTGAAGTTGTTTTGTATCGTATCCGACAATACGAATCGTTCTACGGCTTCCAACTTCCTCAGATTCTACCTCGATATCTTCCAAGTGATCTGGTGAAGTAGTCATATCAGAATCATGCACGAACTTCCTTAACTGAGAACATGAAATACATTGTGCACTCCCGCCATCTTGTCAGGTAATCCAACTTTATACGCTAAATTCCTAACTTATTCGAGAACTGGAAATGGACCAACAAACCTAGGTGCTAATTTACGCCTCCTACCAAACCGAATCACACTCTTCAACGGAAAAATCTTGACGAATACCAAGTCGCCAACGAAGAATTTCAAATCTCTTCGTCTTTTATCAGCATAACTCGACCGCCTATCTTGGTAAGCCTTCATTCGTTGTTGAATAACCTTGATCTTATCTGAAGTTTCTCTTATTACATCCGGCCCAAGCACAAGTTTCTCACCGGTTTCCAACCAACATGATGGTAAGTTGCACGGCCTTCTGTATAACGCTTCAAATGGAGCCATACCAATACTTGACTGATAACTATTATTATATGCGAACTCAACCAGATGCAAATGGTCATCCCATGACCCTCCAAAATCCAATACACAAGCTCTCAAGATATCCTCTAATACACGATTCACTCTCTCTGTTTGACCGTCAGTTTGGGGATGGTACACGGTACTGAGATGTAATTCTGACCCTAAAGCCTCTTATAAGCTCTTCCAAACCCAATAGTAAATAACAGATCTCGGTCACTCACAATACCTTTAGGTACTCCATGAAATCTCACTGCCTACTTCATATACAGTTCCGCTAACTTAGATTCATTCTATTCGACTTGACCGGTATAAACCTTGCAGTTTTGGTCAATCAATCCACAATCACCCAAATTCCATCATGACCCGATCTAGTTTTTGGTAGACCATCAATGAAATCCATTGAGACTTGTTCCTTTTCCATTCGGGAACTTCCAGCGGTTGTAACACAACACTAGACTTCTTTTTCTTGGCTTTAACTAACTGGCAATTCATGCACTTGGATATAAACTTCCCAACGTCTCTCTTCATCTCTTCCCAGTAGTAGGTCTACTACATGTCTCGATACATTTTGTTACCACCGGGATGTATAGTCAGTTTCGAGTGATGAAACTCTCTAAGCACTTCATCTCTCAATCCATTAACGTTGGGTACAACCAGCCTCCTATTTTTCGAAGCCATCCTTCTCGATCAGGTCCATACTTGTTCATTTCCTCACCGTCGATACTCATATCTACCTTGGAGATGATTTCCAATAGATTAGGATCATCCCTCTGACTAGAGCCGATCCACTTAATCAAAGTGGTATGATCGTCAAACTTGCTAACATCTCTGGATCTGATTTACACTTAGGTCTAAAATCGTATCCCGCAGTATACTCCAGTTGCTTCCATTCCAAAAACATATCCCCTAAATTGGCATGTCTCCTACTCAATGCATCAGCTACCGCATTACCCTTTCTGGGTGTGCATGCGATATTGAAATCATACGAAGCCAAGAACTCTAGCAATGTCTGCTGATGAAGATTTAAATCCTTCTGAGAGAAATGATACTTTAATGACTTATAATCGGTGAACAACTCGAATCTTTCTCCCAAGAGAAAGTGTCTCCACATCTTTAACGCGAATACGATCACTGCCAATTCCAAATCATGGGTAGGTTATCTTTTCTCATGTGGTTTCAGTTTCTGACTAACATAAGATACAACCCCATCTCCTTGCATCAGTACAGCACCTAGTCTGATACCACGGGCATCCATGTATACCATCATCTTTTCATTCCCCTTAGGAATAACTAACACTGGTGCACACGTCAACTTTTCTTTTAGGGTTTTAAATGCATTCTCACACCTTTCGTCCCAGACAAAAGTTTGATTCTTCTTGGTCAACTGAGTTAATGGTGTTGCTATCTTGGAGAAGTCTTGAATGAACTTACGATAATACCAAGCTAACTCCAAGAAGCTTCTTATGTCCGTTGCATTCTTGGGCATAGACCAATCTTGCACCGTAGCCACCTTCGAAGGAACCATGACAATACCATTCTCTGAAACAACATGGCCCAAGAACCTCACTTCCCTCCTCTAGAAGCGACATTTAGAAAATTTCGCTTTCAATAGGTGTTTCCTCAACACCTCCATCACTGTCCTCAAATGTCCCTTGTGTTCTTCATCTATTCTCGAGTAAACCAAGATATCGTTTACAAACACAAGAACAAATTTACTTAATTGATTCCTGAAAACCCTATTCATAAGATCTACAAAATATGCGGGTGCATTGGTCAATCCGAATGGCATGACCAACCACTCATAAAATCCAGATGGCATCCGAAATGCCGTTTTAGATATACTCTCAACTGCTACCCGGAGCTGATGAAGTCATTTCTCGAGATCCAACTAGGAAAACACTCTTTCTCCATTTAACTGATCAAACAAATCATCTATCTGTGGAAGAGGATACTTATTCTTTCTAGTCACCTTGTTCAACTCGCTGTAGTCCACACATAAACGAAGGGAACCACCAGCCTTAGTAGCAAATACAACTGGTGCTCCCCACTAGGAAACACTTATTTTGATAAATCCCTTCTTCAAAAGATCACCTACTTGCACCTCGAGCTCTCTCTGCTCCCTTGGTGCCATACGACGAAGTGGCATCACTATAGGTCTGACATCTTTCACTAAATCAATCTGAAACTCGATCTTTCGGTTTGGTGGAAGTCCGGTCACTTCCCCGAAGATGTCCAAATACTCTCCAGCAATAGGCACATCTGATAACTCATCATGCAGGATGTCGAGGGAATTTAGAAAACTATCCATCACCCCATCACTAGGTAGGCAACCCAATACCACCCTACGCCCATCATCCACTCTAATGGTCACCGAAGACCCCTCATAGTCTACCACAACCCCATACCTTTGGAGCCAGTGGACACCCAAAATAATGCCAAACCCTGTAAAGCCCAAAAGAAAGCATTCACAAGCAAATACACATGCATGACTCGATAAGACCAAACTACGAAAAATTATACAAAGGCTAGTCGAACCACCGATCGGGTTCATTACAACTAAAGGTCTATCGACAATCTCGAGTTCCAATCCCAACCTATCTACCAGCTCACTAGATACGAAGGAATGAGAATCCCCGGTATCAAACAATACTTGAACGGAACATCATAAACAGAAAGCATACCTTGAATAACGGCACTCTTTGCTTTCTCCGTCGCACTTGGGGAACTCGACGAAGAAGGAACAAAGTTGATAGCATATGCTTTCACGATCTGCTTCTCTTTAGGGGGTTGGGGATATTTAACCTTGAGAAGTCCCACTTGGCCACAGTTGAAGCACTTCTTGTCCGCTGGCTTTGATCGACAATCTCTAGCACAGTGTCCTTTCTTTCCATAGCTAAAGCACTCAATATCCTTCTTATCCTTCTTATCCATTTTTCTGACCATCATTGGTTTGGCTCTGTTTCCGCTTGTTCTGGGAGTTCTTCTTGTTGGATCTAGATTAACCCTAGAGGAGGGTGGTGAATAGGGTTTATTACAGTTTATCGCTGATATTCAGAAACAATCACAGTATAGAAATCATCAGGGAAATAAATGCAGTAAATAAATAACACACAGATATACCCAGTTTCGACAGACTCTGCCTACTGCTGCATTCACTAAGATTTCTACTAGGTGTTAATAACAGATCCCGCTTACAGACCCTGTAAACTCGCACTCCCAGCTGCTATACTAACCCTACGCTCAAAACTCTAGACTGACTAATATCCCCTCGACCAGATTTTCTCTAATTACAAACCCGTAATTCGTAACCCTAGATTTTATAGACTCTAGTAAACTGTCAGCTAAACCCTAACTGGATTCCTAGAATTTTACAGATTCTAGAAACTAATGGATCGATTACAGATGGAATTAAATTCAAAACAAAATAAAAGGAAATAAAGAAAACCCCTTTTTAATTTAAAAACAACTAAGCCCTTTTTGTTTGAACTTTGGCCGGCCACTTTCATTTGTGTTGCACCCTCTTTTATTTTATCCCATCCTCTTTTGCTCTGGAACTCAAAAATGGCGGTCGACTAGGGTTTTCATATGAATTCCCAAATCGATGTACTTAATTGATGAAAATGGATTCTCGAGTTGCTTCATTCACTGGTGCCTTCGATTGTTCTTAGATTTGAGAATTGTGGCGATCGAAATTCTGATATGTTACTTCTAATTTGAAAAAATTATCTCTTGAGTTGATTTTGTGGTTTCAATGTCGATCTCTCTTGATTATGCCGATGATGAAATAGTTGTGTATATATATAGGGTAACTCGAACCCTAGAATTATCTGATTTCACGTTAATACTTGATCTGATTGTTCCCTGTTTCCCTTTTTCGTTCTCGGCTTTGATTAAGTTTTGCTGTGTGTATTTCTTCTTTTGCTTGGCTTGACTCTTCAATTGATTTAACGCCGTGATAGATTTGTGAAACTGGACACGAAATAGGTCTCCAATGAATATGGATTTTTCCCTTATGTGATTCCTTGATTAGTATAGAATGAATTTCTGGAAGTATAACATATGATTGATGACTAGGAAGCAAATATCAATATTTCTTGCCACAAATGTTTTCTGTACAATCTTGCAAAGGAAAAGAATAATTGAATTGATCTTTGTTGATTTTACAGCACCATAAAAACTTGCCAATTTATGATCTTCTAAAGAATGTATATTTTTGTAAAGAAAAAAGTATTTGCAAAACCTGATTTGCTAAAAATTCAGTGTTGCCTTTTTTTTGCTTGCCGAATAGACTAGCTGAATTTCTGGAAATGAAACGTGATATCTTTCCATGCTTTGATCACTGTATTTCTAAAATAACTTGCCAAATTTGAAATGCGTAAATTTGTTCAAATAAATGGTCTTGTATGAAATGCTTTTAAAAAAAAGTTTATTGCCACTTATTGATTTCCCATCTTGCCAGATTTGATTTCTTGCCATATATGAATATTTCTTGTAATCATTCAATGACTTGTTGCCTTGATTAAAATGGAATGCATCCCTGATTGATTTTTCAAATATTGTTTCTACCAAATAGTTTGCAATTTCTTAACATATGCAACTGTGGTTTCTCTTCAAACAAAAACTGCCGAGAATGATTTTGTCTAGTCACCATCCCATATTTAGTAACATGTTTTGTACACTGATTTTTGCTGTAATTCTTGAAGCACTTGAAACTTGCCCCACTTTGCTTCCTTTGAAAAAACAAATGTAATTCTTTGCAATCCAAATATACATATGTATATTTCTGGATAAACTTGGGTTGATTTCTTCCTGCATGTTCATGTATTTGAAACAGTTTGCATCTGCTAGCCTCTTTGACACTTTGGTTTTGATTGTGTTGTTGTTGTCGTCGAGCCATGAATTTGCTGCACCAACTTGAGTTGGACATGCTTATGTATATGTATCAGCACATATAGAACTACTCTTGCATGTCACTTCCCCTTTGACCATGCTGTGTACATTTGTGGACTATCCCTTTTGCTCTCAGTTTCTTGTATATGCTATCATGTACACTAACTAGTTACATCTTGTACACGTGAATCTATGTTGTCTTGACCTTGAATTTAAGGTTGTATATTGAGTTGTAACATTACTTTTGCATGTGTATTTGCCTAGCCCTGAACATGTAAAACATGCTGCTTTTGTTGATGCTTGTCTCGGCCCATGCATGTTTACTCCAATGCTATTTAAACTGTTGTACGTATGCTGGACCACCATGTTGCTGTTTTGATTTATAATAGTAAACCATGCATTCTTGAACTTGTTTTAGCTGTGTCACTTATCTCTTTGAATTTGGGTTGTTTTGCACTTTGTATTGTGCTCGGCCATGTTTGTGTGCACTGTCTACTTGCTTGATCATAGTTCGACCAATTTGACATGAGTTGACTATGTTGACCATGCTGCACTGAGTCGAGATGGTCCACGTGGCTACTCCTCAGTTGCACACTGATTGGTGAGGCAGTGCACACGTGTATATCTATACACATGTGTATATGCAGCCAAACTGAATGATTTTCCCGTCCGTGCACTATAATATGTGTATATACATACACATGTTTGTGTATACATGTATCGTGCGCGTGCTATATTTACATATCAAATCGAGTCATGACATATGATGAGAAACACACCAGAAAACTGAGGAAAATAAAATTTTTAAAAATAAAATTTATATTTGCATGAATTCAGTTTTATTTCTATTGCAGTGTACTTTGTGTGTGTTTCATTTTACAGGTTAGCAGATGATGACTGGAGTGACAGTGAAGACGCTAGACTGACTGAAGCAGAAGACAGAAGACAAGTATATTGCAGTGTCAGTGTGTATAACAGTGAACAAATGTATATATGAAAATGTACTGAGTGATGAGTGATGTAGCGAGAAACACTGTATATGAAATTGTATTTGATATGTAATACAGAGATGTACAAATAGTGGAGTTATAAAAATTTGTAATGTTTGAATATTGAAATAAAATATTTTATTTAAATAAAATACTGTGTTAATATTTGAATTTCTGTACAGTAGTATTTCACTTAAATATATATATTATATTCCTGTTGATGTGAATATGAAACAGTATAGTAACAAACACATTTAAAAATAAAATATACTTGTTTGTTATCATCAAACGAAAATCATATAAATGTGTACACAACTACGTTGTATACAACAATCTCCCCCTTTTGATGATGAAAAACAAATAAAAGATTTTGAATATGTTAAATGTGTTTGACAATGAATAGCTGAACTCCCCCTATTTGAAAGCCCCCCCCTACAACAAAAACTCCCCCTATAACTGTGCATGAGTGAAAAGTATGTGAAAATGAATTGGAATTTTCGAAATTAAAATATTTATAAAATATTCACTCATAAATCAAAATCACAATCCATTCTCCCCCTTTTGTTATCATCAAAAGGATTCAGAATTTAAAATATAGATGAAAATTGACTAAAAATATAATTTCAGCATAAGAGGAAGCACGGTCATCATAAATTTCAATCAATCAAACAAAAATCATAATAAACTGAGAACTAGTGCCATATTTCACATTGTAGAGAATGACGGATTTACGATGAATTTTATATAAAATGGAGAGAGTTACGACAATATGAATTCCGATTATTTTCAAAAGATTTTTGTAAAATCTAGCAAAAAAACAGTGACGGATTTGGACTATAATTAATAATTAAATTTAAGTGACAAAATCAAATACTCTCAAATCCCAATTGCTATCAATCAACAAATGATAATACGTCATAAAATATTAACGCACTTCATAGATTAGAAAGATGGATTGATAGGCTGGTTTTTATACACCAAGGAGAATTCCAGATTATTTTCAATTTATAGCACATTATTTCCTTTTCTTATTATTTTTCATTTAAGAGCACACTGACCATGCATAACCAAAGCTTGGATTTTTAAGTGAGGTCAGTCGCAGCTTAAAATAAAGTTGTCTCTTAACCATGCATGACCAGAGCTTGGATTTTTAAATGAGGTTAAAGACACACTTATATATTAATTATATTTTATTATTTTCAGTTTCAACATGAAAAAAACTCCTCAGTATATAAAACCAATAAGGATGATAGAAAAGTGATAGGTACAGAAATGGTCTGTGAAATAAATTTCTAAATTAATTATATTATGAAATATGCTCGACTATACCAGGATTATTGAAAGTTTTCAATTATCACTAATTCTGAATAATAACATAACCACAATTCCATCACAAATATTTTCACTGTTTATTCAAGATGATTTTTTAAAAAAATATCAAACTCTCCACATTGATATAAAATTACGATAGATGGCAGAAACATGATAGATAAAGAAGATGGTTGTGAAATAATCGCCAATTCAAAGATATTATAATAATTATTCAACCATCATGAAAAATTTAACATCTCCTCTTGTTGTGAAATATACTGTAGTCACAATTCATCATAATTTCAAAATCTGATGATAATTTTGATGAATTATAAATACAGTTTTGTTTGGTTATTGATTTCAATTTCTGAATTAATAATTAATAAATAACTTTAAAATAGGAAATCGATTACAAGAGGGAAATGAAAGATTTACACGAAACATGAGGGATTGAAAAAAAAATATACATGATGTGAATAAATCTAAGAATGCAACACATCTAAACTGATAACACATGTTGGCGTCTCTATTTACAAGAATTTTAACATGACATGGGTGGCTAACACAGGTATCCTAGACAGTGATATCCAAACTCAGATCATAAGCAGACAAGACAAATAAATTTGGCATATTTGTCAAAGCGGCAAATAGTGTATACCAAGACAAGCAGTAATCAAAGGACATCTTCAAAAGACAGTATCAGAGCAGCACAGAAAAATCAATATCACAGCACACTTGTCAGACGATGTTTCTGATGGTCACAAAATATGATTCAAGATTAACAATATAGTTTATTTGAAATCATTTAAGGAAATATGAAGATCTTAAGATTCAATGAATCAATCACAGCAGATTAAGTTTCAGATTCGAGATATGTGTGAGATTCAATAAATCAATAATTTCAAATGATTTTAAACAAACAGATATTCAAATCAAATAATCATGAGATAACAGTAAGTTTCAAAGATCACAAATTTTCAAAGAATTTTTCACAAGTATCTCTAACAAGCATAAGAGATATCTCAGATCATTTACATCATGTCTGAGAGATATTCATGATACAAAAAATAAAAAATAATTTATTTGAATGATTTCAAATGTCAAGTTTGAGATATAATGATTTATTCACACAAGATTGATAATTTCAAATTTAAGTGGTATGTAATATTCAAAATATCAAGAATTTCGGAGGATTTCAAACAAAACTATTTTCAACCATAACAATCTTGAATAAAGATGAATTTCAAGATGTATCACTGATTCAAGACAATTTAAAATATTCAAGCCAATCTGAAAATTTCTGAAATTATCACAACTGATAAATAACAAAGTGCTGCAATGAGTATGATTTTTCAAGCTTTTCTAAAATGAATTAGTGAAAAACTCAAAACAGCAGAGATGCGTGAAACTTCATCAAATTTTCAGATCTTCAAAAATTTAGAATTCTAATTAACAATGTTCAAGATATTACATGAATACATCAACACTGTTATGAATTTAGAAAACAGTAAGATAAACTTCAAAACAATTGTAGATATATACAATTTTAGATTAAAGGTCTGGATAAGATTCAAAGCATCAGATTTTCTTTCAAGTGAAGAAAATATCCAGAAAATCAAGAGTTCTACAACTAGAAGTAAAGAAGCCCAAAGAAGAAGAAAAATAACAGTGACAAATAAAAGACAAGAACAAAAGCAGAAGGAGGTACAAAGAGGAATAAACAAGAAAAATAAAAACAGAGAATGTTTACAAAATTGAGTTAAGAGATTATACCTGATTTCAGTGTAAACAATAGAATCTCTAACTCATCAGATCTTGGCTAAAGGATCTGTAAATGATACAGAATTATAGACCAGCTTAATTTCAAATTTCCTTTTCGCACAGCAGTTCCTCAGCCACCTTCGGTACCTAACAGTTTAAAGAATCGAGTGATCTAACAAAATTAGTAACACCACTCAAAGTTTGTTCACGTCTTTCAGTACCCAAACTTGTTTGTATAACAACCCATTTGAATTTACCTTCGTGCCATTAGGAACCCAAATCTGTTTGACTTTAGAAGAATTCACTTTGTTTCTTTTTGAGGTCCAAAATGGATTAAACAGATCATTATGAAACAAAATCTTATTTCGTTCATGATTTAAAAATCCTTTGAAATTATCAGAGTTTAAATTTTCAAAATGATTATTTTCAAAGTAGTTTGAAGGATTTTTAAAATCACAAGAATTCACTTTTTCAAAACCACTTGCTTTTCCAAAACCAAGACCTCATTTATGACCAACTGAAAATTGGTTTTGTAATAGCATATTCAACGATTTTCCCCATTAGAAAATTTATCCAAAGTTGATTCCAATCGTTGAATTTTGGATTTAAGATCAGAATTTTCTTTTATCAGATTTGAACAACGATTAATGCTGATCTTTCTCCTTTCAGTATCATTTTGTTTCAAAAACAAATTTTCGTTTTCAAGAAGTTTAATTTTAGTCTTGGACTCAAAGATTTCAAATTCAAATTTAATTTGTTTTTCAAATTCAAATTTCTTGAAATTTTCAATCTCTATTTCAAGCTTGTTTAAAATCAAATCACTTTTCAACAAGCTTTCTTTTTCAGTAATTTCATGTTTGTAATTTTTGATGGCCTTAAAATTATTAAATTCTTTTTGCAAAGAATTGTTTGAATCTTTTAGCTCAACCTCGTTATCTTTTAAAATCATAATTTCCTCTTTAAGCCTTTGAATATTTTTATTGAGATGAACGAGGTCAGTTTTCAATTTCAAACAACTTTCACAGTCATAATTTTCTAATTTCATGGCATTTGTAAATTCTGATTCCAAACAGTTAATTTTGCTATTTAACTCGTGATTTTTAGATTTTAAAGATTTGTTTTTACGATGGAGTTTATCAACGATTTTTGTTAAATCAGTACACATATAAACCAACTCTTCATATGAGAAGCTTTCAGTCTCATTGTCTGTTGAGTCTCCATCGTCTGATCTACTTGAATTTTCATTTGTTTCTTCTACTGAGCATAGATCTGAATCTGAGTTGACCATTTTGGGTTTTGAGCAGCTGTTGTCAATCTTTCCATACTTTATATCGAGAGTATTCCATATTTCCTGCGCAGTTAAACAGTGGGAGATAAAGCCATACTGAACATCATCAATATAAGAATATAAAATATGAATAGCATGGGTATTAGACCCAATATCTTTTCAACTAACCATATCATATCCATTAATAACAGTATCCCAACATTTAATATCAACAGATTTTAAATATAACTCCATTTCTAATTTCCAATTTAAAAAATTTGTGCCATTAAAAATTAATGGAATATGACACGACTGACTCTCAGAAGACTGACAATAAGGGATCACCATTACTCTAGAGTTAACAGAAAACCTGGCTCTGATACTAATTGTTGAATTTAGATTAACCCGGGGGGGGGGGGTGAATAGGTTTTATTACAGTTTATCGCTGATATTCAGAAACAATCACAGTACAGAAATCAATAGGGAAAATAAATGCAATAAATAAATAACACACAGATATACCCAGCTTCGGCAGACTCTGCCTACTGCTGCATTCACTAAGATTTCTACTAGGTGTTAATAACAGATCCCGCTTACAGACCCTGTAAACTCGCACTCCCTGCTCCTCTACTAACCCTACGCTCAAAACCCTAAACTGACCGGAATCCCCTCGACCAGATTTTCCCGAATTACAAACCTGTAATCCGTAACCCTAGATTTTACAGACTCTAGTAAACTGTCAGCTGAACCCTAACTAGATTCCTAAAATTTTACAGATTCTAGAAACTGATGGATCAATTACAGATGGAATTAAATTCAAAACAAAATAAAAAGAAACAAAGAAAACCCCTTTTTAATTTAAAAACAACTAAGCCCTTTTTGTTTGAACTTTGGCCGGCCACTTTCATTTGTGTTGCACCCTCTTTTATTTTATCCCGTCCTCTTTTGATCTGGAACACAAAAATGGCAGCAGACTAGGGTTTTCATATGAATTCCCAAATCGATGTACTTAATTGATGAAAATGGATTCTCGAGTTGCTTCATTCACTGGCGCCTTCGTTTGTTCTCTGATTTGAGAATTGTGGTGATCGAAACTTTGGTATGTTACTTGTGATTTGAAACAATTATCTCTTGAGTTGATTTTGTGGTTTCGATGTCGATCACTCTTGATTATGCCGATGATGGAATGGTTGTGTGTATATATAAGGTAACTCGAACCCTAGAATTATCTGATTTCCCGTTAAGGACTTGATCTGATTGTTCCCTTTTCCCTTTTTGGTTCTCGGGTTTGATTAAGTTTTGCTGCGTGTATTTCTTCTTTTGCTCGGTTGATTCTTCAATTGATTTAACGCCGTGATAGATTTGTGAACCTGGACACGAAATAGGTCTCCAATGAATCTGGATTATTCCCTTACGTGATTCCTTGATTGATATAGAATGAATTTCTAGAAGTATAACATATGATTGATGACCAGGAAGCAAATATCAATATTTCTTGCCACAAATGTTTTCTGTACTATCTTGCCAAAGGAATAGAATAATTGAATTGATCTTTGTTGATTTTACAGAACCATAAAAACTTGCCAATTTATGATCTTCTAAAGAATGTATATTTTTGTAAAGAAAAAAGTATTTGCAAAACCTGATTTGCTAAAAATTCAGTGTTGCCTTTTTTTTTGCTTGCCGAATAGACTAGCTGAATTTCTGGAAATGAAACGTGATATCTTTCCATGCTTTGATCACTGTATTTCTGAAATAACTTGCCAAATTTGAAATGCGTATATTTGTTCAAATAAATGGTCTTATATGAAATGCTTTTAAACAAAAGTTTATTGCCACTTACTGATTTCCCATCTTGCCAGATTTGATTTCTTGCCATATATGAATATTTCTTGTAATCATTCAATGACTTGTTGCCTTGATTAAAATGGAATGCATCCCTGATTGATTTTTCAAAGATTGTTTCTACCAAATAGTTTGCAATTTCTTAACATATGCAACTGTGGTTTCTCTTCAAACGAAAACTACCGAGAATGATTTTGTCAAGTCACCATCCCATATTTGATAACATGTTTTGTACACTGATTTTTGCTGTAACCCTGGAAGCACTTGAAACTTGCCCCACTTTGCTTCCTTTGAAAAAACAAATGTAATTCTTTGCAATCCAAATATACATATGTATATTTCTGGATAAACTTGGGTTGATTTCTTCCTGCATGTTCATGTATTTGAAATAGTTTGCATCTGCTAGCCTCTTTGACACTCTGGTTTTGATTGTGTTGTTGTTGTGGTCGAGCCATGAATTTGTTGCACCAACCTGAGTTGCACATGCTTATGTATATGTATCAGCACATATAGAACTACTCTTCATGTCACTTCCCCTTTGACCATGCTGTGTACATTTGTGGACTATCCCTTTTGCTTACAGTTTCTTGTATATGCTGCCATATACACTAATTAGTTACATTTTGTACACATGAATCTGTGTTGTCTTGACCTTGAACTTAAGATTGTATATTGAGTTGAAACATCACTTTTGCACGTGTATTTGCCTTGCCCTGAACATGTAAAACATGCTGCTTTTGTTGATGCTTGTCTCGGCCCATGCATGTTTGCTCCAATGCTGTTTAAACTATTGTACATATGCTGAACCACCATGTTGTTGTTTTGATTTATAGTAGTAAACCATGCATTCTTGAACTTGTTTTAGCTGTGTCACTTATCTCTTTGAATTTGAGCTGTTTTGCACTTTGTATTGTGCTCGGCCATGTTTGTGTGCACTGTCTACTTGCTTGATCATGGTTCGACCAATTTTACATGAGTTGACTATGTTGACCATGCTGTACTGAGTCGAGATGGTCCACGTGGCTACTCCTCAGTTGCACACTGATTGGCGAGGCAGTGCACACGTGTCTATCTATACACATGTGTATATGCAGCCAAACTAAATGATTTTCATGTCCCTGCACTAGAATATGTGTATATACATACACATGTGTGTGTATACATGTATCGTGCGCGTGCTATATTTACTTATCAGATCGAGTCATGAAAAATGATGAGAAATACACCAAAAAACTGAGGCAAATAAAATTTTTAAAAATAAAATTTATATTTGCATGAATTCAGTTTTATTTCTATTGCAGTGTACTATGTGTGTGTTTCATTTTACAGGTTAGCAGACGATGACTGGAGTGACAGTGAAGATGTTTGACTGACTGAAGCAGAAGACAGAAGACAAGTATATTGCAGTGTCAGTGTGTATTACAGTGAACAAATGTATATATGAAAATGTACTGAGTGATGAGTGATGTAGCGAGAAACACTGTATATGAAATTGTATTTGATATGTAATACAGAGATGTACAAATAGTGGAGTTATAAAAATTTATACTGTTTGAATATTGAAATAAAATATTTTATTTAAATAAAATACTGTGTTAATATTTAAATTTCTATACAGTAGTATTTCACTTAAATATAAATATTATATTCCTATTTGATGTGAATATGAAACAGTACAGTAACAAGCACATTTAAAATAAAATATACTTGTTTGTTATCATCAAACAAAAATCATATAATTGTGTATACAACTACGTTATATACAACACTTCTTGCCCTCACCGCTTGCCTGCGGTTTTGGCTCTCCTGGAGATGCAATAGCAACCTCGGTCTTCATCTTAGGGTAAAGGCTCTCCATCTCAATGCTTTTCCCACAACAGATTCAAAAGTCTCATCCATATGATTTATCAGCCTTTCCCCCAAGTACTTATCTAGGCCAGTTATGAACTTCTCGTTCTTCTTCTCGGCAGTATCGATAAGAGATAATCCATATTTCGATAAGTGTATCGAATTCAACAACGTATTCCGAGACTGCCCTACCATTCTGCTTAAGCTCCAAAAAATTCCTAAATTATTCTGATTTTTGAGCAACTGGAATAAACTTGTCATTGAAGCTAGTCTTAAACTGATTCCAAGTAATTTGATCCTCGGGAGTAGCCGCTTTGATAGCATTCCACCAATTCATTGCCCATCCTTGAAGCTGATGTGGTGCTAAATTTCTCTTCATTGCATCATTGTTCCCCAAATCCTTGAAGATGCTATCATAACAATCAATCCAATCTTGAACCTCTATAGTGATTCCGTTCCATGGATCGGCTTCCCACCAAGACTAGTATAATCCTCGCTGAGCTTGGCGAAATCGGCTCTAGGCGCCTGCACTACTACACCACCACTGTTAGCAGCATTAGGAACTGCTCTGTAAGCATCCCTGAGCATCTCCCGCATAAAGGCGGTGAACATCGTCCTTATATCAGGGACATTCCCATTGTTGGCCCCTGAACCGGCTCCCTCTTCAACTCATGATGTGGGTTTCCTTATCGTGCTCCTCGTATTTCAGCTCATCGTTCAATCTGTAAAGAGAAAACGATTAGCATTCTCCTTATGGTGCCAGTGCAGTGCGACTTCATCCTAAGATATACTAATAGTGTGTGTGTGTATATATATATAACTTTTGAAAACCAAAATATCACAAATACACACTCTCATATATGTACACTATCTCTCCCTGATGTCTTTCCCTAGGTTAAATTACGCAACCTGGCTCTGTTACCTAGTGTGACGGTAGCCCCGTACCATCAGACATTTCTCCTGAAATGCGTTGTACCAATGCCCGACAAGCACAGGAAGATCGTCAAAAGAAAGGGTTTGCAACGATGAATCATCAAGAACTTGTAGTATGTCTCACAACGCATAGAATAAAATACAGTAATAACATAACCTGATACAAAACAGGTGAGACAGTGCATAAGCTGAAAACTAAACCATATCCATCATAGCAGTGGAACCCAAAATACAGCTTATGATCCAAACCATTATTACAACTTTAAAATATTATCTCTAAAAAGGAAATTAAAGAGGTACACTACTAATGCCCAAAGCAGTGACCAGCAACAACACAGGGAGAATATATGTATATAGTACGTGGAAGCCTCATGCTCATCTCCGGACAACTACTCGTTCATAACCACCAAACTTGTCTCCAGTGTACTCATTTAGGAGCACAAAGAGTAATAAGAAGAGACATAAAACTCTAGGTTAGACGAAAGTCTGGTGTGAGCGATAGCAATTCTGTGTAGCTAAATAAAGCAATAACAGGCATAAATAATCATACCTGACATGGACCTGCAACCAAAGAGTTAGCACAATATGATGTATAGTACTCTAAGGTAACACTTAACATATGGGAGTATGCGTGTCATAGTGGTAGCAAACATCAAACGTAGCAATTATCTTCACTTCTCTCACTCGGTGCGTAAAGCATATGATATCCACCACTTTGATCACCAGATCCATTGAGGCCACGACAGAGTCCAACTTCGTACAACTATCGCTATTACCACTTTGCCCTTTGGGGCCATGACGGAGTCCCACTCCATACAACCATTACTCTTACCCCACTGCACTGGTCCATAGCCAATAACCATAACAGATCAACCAGTCCATACAACCCTAGCTCTGGTTCGCCTACATGCCCCCTCTCTCAATGGTGAACCAAAGTTATGGATATCGGTAACCCCTTGGCACACGTCCCGCAGCAAATCCCAAATCTAGAAGTCAACTCGTTAGTTCCCATCTGGATCCTGAGCAATAACTTCTCATTTGGACTTCCTTTGCATCTCGGGTTCTGGTCGAATTGAAGTTAATTTTTAGAAGTGTTCTCGATCATCGTCGTGTGGTAGGACCTCAAATCCGGCTCGATTCAGAGTTACCATCAAGTCTCGGTTCACGGTCATCATCGAGGTTGGGTCGTTGTCCTCCCTGGGCGGCTCATGTCCGCCTTTATAGGCAGTTCGTGGTCCCCCGGTCGCCTCCCACGGTTCATGGTCTCCTGGTTGCCCCCCCGGTTCATGGTCCCCCTTTCTGGTTGAGGCGGTTCATGACCTCCTGTTCAAGGCAGTTCGTGATCCCTCTCCTGGCTACCATTAGGTACCGAAACCTTGCAACTTTTCCAACAAGCTAATTTTTCCAAACATACCCAACAGCAGTAGTAACACGTGGAATCAACCAAAACCATCAAAAAAATAATTTCATATGTTCGTTTAGATCAAATATACCCAAAACCATGATTTTCCCCTTAACCATGTGATTTTTCCCTTAGCCATATCTAACTATATGATTAGTAAACTTAATCCAAATTAACCGAAATTCATACCAGTGACATAAATAGAATTTTCACATATTTTTCCAAAAATTTTAGATGTATAATTCCACTAATTATCACTAATCACCCCTAATTAGCCATAATTAGTGTATAAACATTAAAATCACTTACCTTTGCCAATAATGAATGTTACATCTAAAACTTTTACTGATTTGGCTCAGATTCATATACAGTGCAACAGCTCTACCTCGAATTTGGTGCTAATATGGCTTGATTTGATGTAGTTTCGCTTAATTAGTGATTAGAAGATGATTAGAAAGTGATTTAGAAGATGGAAGCCAATACTAGGGTTTGAGAAAGGTTTGTGGTGGGTAGAAAAATGAAAGGAGATGATTCTCCAACTCCTTTCAGCCCTCCCATAACCCTAATCCCGAAATGGGTTATGAGCCTAACTGCTAATCACCCTGTTAAGACCGATTAGGTTGTTTTCCATCCTCCAAAGCTTATTTCATTCATATCTCCCAAATGGTAAGTCCGTTTGATTAATGTGACTACTCTACAGAATGGGAAACCATCATCTGAATCCAATGGAAGTGGTTTTAGGTTAAAACTCCTTACTAATCAAAAGTTATAGGCAAAATAAGATTCTCCAGGGGCAAAACGGTCATTTAAAATTTGGCAAAAATCGTGAATGTGGGAAATGACACCAGTAGTCGATTTCCAAAGTTATACGACCATATGACTTTGTATGAAAATAAAATAAATATTCTACTATCATCTGATACGTAGAATGCGGGTTGTTACATTTTACTTCATCAGAACCCCTAAAAATGAGGTTGTCCGGAAATAGTCTTTCCCACATATGCTTTCATGGTTAGCATGTTGAATCTGCGTAGGAACTCCTCACATTGAATAACATCTGTAAATATGGGTCATGGCTTTAGCAAGAATCCCAATCGTTGCCATTTTGCCGTTAATATTCTCGGACTAACCGCTGAGTCTTGGTTGTTAAATCTTGACTATTAATATTGGCCACTTTGCTGTGACAAATTTTTTTTAGGCTTTTTCTTCAGATTTAGGTCGTACCCAAAAAATGTATTTTTCATAGAAATGACCTTGTCTCGGATCGAAATGTCGGAGTCCAAAAATGGCTAGTGGTCTGGATCGGTAGAGTCGGTTCAATATTGTTCTTGTTTGGTCCGAAGGCATGTTCAATCCGATGCAAGGGCATATTCGTTCTAATCCGAAGGCCTATCGATCTGATCTGAAGGCCTGTTTGATTCGATATGGAGGCAACACTGGATTTTTCTTCTATTCTTTGCTAGCTGCTACCGCTAGAAGACGTGAAGGTGGCTTCACGTCCACTGATCCCTATTGTTGTAGAACCAACAAAATTGTTGGATTGGTAGGATATCCTCTTCGGACTTGGTGATCCAAAAAGTAGACTGGAAAATCCTTAGACATTGATAATCTTTAGTTCGTACTGAAAGCACCAGAATGTTGCACTAAAAAATGGCACTAACACCCAATAAGTCGTGTTTAGAGTGTGAAATATGAGAAAATAAATGAAAAATGCAAGAAATAGCAATACAATAACATTTTATAATGGTTTGACGTTAACGAGCCCACATCCACTTCATATTTCACTTCATAACATCAAAAAAGTGAAGTTACAATAAACGGGATTATCAAAATCTCTCATAAACACCATTTCTAGTGCCTTTCTCGAATTACAATCATGGATATAGCAAATATTGTGAGTTTAGAGTGGTTGGTTGCCATGATCGGGTTGTGGAAAGCTTGTAGGGGCCAGTCCTTGAATTATCTTCCAAATGTCGCATATATAGATCTGGTAGGTTCCTGTATCGAACGAGACATGTGGCCATCGATCCGGGAAGATAGGGAAGTAGTGGAAGCGGTTGTAGAATGGTTACAACACCACTTCGGAAAGTTGATGGGTCGGTTTGTGGACATGTGGCGCGAGATCCGGAGCAGCATGAGGTAGTGGAGGGGTACCGATAGTGGGAGATTGTAACTATCCCTTTCCTCATTGGATTCCATTTGATACGAGTTGCACTCGATCCGTATTCCGTTCGATCTTGATTCCATTCGGTACGGGTTGTATGCAATCAGGATTCGATTCGACCCAGAGCTCTGTTTTTTTTGTAGTGTGGTCTTCAACTCACTACAAGAAAACATACAAACGACTGCAATAGTTAGTTGCGTTTACAGTGCATCTGTGACCATTATCGCCTTTACCAATTTTTATTTTACTTTTCTTAAGCGTGGCACGTTTATTTTTTCCATTTCCCTCCGCTGCTTTCAATTTTCCTCCCACGTTACATTTTTCACAAATTCTACCAAAATTTCCTTCCTACCACATTCGCTTTCATTTCATCAATTTTAGCAACGTCGCTGAACTTCTCCCCTCCACTTCGTTGGATCGGCTTCGCCTTTGGCCCTTCATTTCGTCAATAGCCGCCTTCGTTTTGTAGGTCTGCTCCTGCCGATTTGTAATTATTGGTAGGTTATCTAATTGATACGTGATTGGTAATAATCGATACTTTTTTTTCATTGTACACAAATTTATTTAGGGTTTTTATTGGTATGTAGGATCCATCTTTTCAGCCTGAATGTTGTAGTTGCTGTGAACTCATCTCCTCTACTGTTAGCTCTTTTAATGTCATGGTAAAATTCAGAATTTAAATCTGGAAGTCGAAGTCATTTGAACTTGATCAGTTCACAGTTTGAAAGTTGAATTTTGTGACCAGAAGTAAGCTTCTGATATTTGAAAATAGATTTTTGACAATTGAAAGTGACTTTGGAAAGTTTCCCTAATTTTATGTTCGCTCCATTCGTAGTTAGTGGATTCTTTCCATTCTGATTTTGATAAGACGTTGCTTATGGTAAAATGTTTTAGCAAGCTATCTCATTTATCTGGTTACCTGGTGAATACTTATTTCTTATCTTATTTTCTGGCAAGTTGAGTCACCAAAATGTGTAAATTTGTAGTAGTCAAGATTTTGGCTGTTGCCGTAATCAAGATTTTGACTGTTGCAGTGACCATTGTGGTAGTTGTTGTGCCAAAGGGGCTTCTGCTTGCTGTAACTTTGACCCTTGCTTATTCCATACGAAAAATGATGAGGAACAAAGCTTTGGTTTGGAGGCTTTTAGCTTGTGAAACTATGGGATCAGCTACAATAATTTGTATTGATAAAAATGGAACTCTTACCTTGAATCAAATGACCGTTGTGGATGCTTATGCTGGTGGAAGGAAAGTTGTCTCTGCAGATAATGTTGATATGTTGTCTTCTCTCGCAATCTTGCTATTAATTAAAGGCATTGCAAAAAATGCGACTGGCAACATCTTTGATTCTGCGGATGGTGGAGCTATAAGAGTCACTGGCAAACCAACTGAAAAAGCAATTCTCACCTGGGGTGTCAAGCTGGGTTTGCGCTTTGATGAAGCTAGACATAAAAAATTATATTCTTCATGTTTTCCTGTGCAATTCAGGAAAGAAAAGAGGCGGCATTGCAGTGTCTATTGATGATTATGATGTTCATAACCACTGGAAAAGGGGCTGTTGAAATAGTCCTTGTCTCATGTACAAGCGGGTTTGATGCAGATGGTGTTGTTCAACAATTAACGGATGTTCATAAGATTGCATTTGGTAAGTCTATTGAAGATAAGGCAGCGAGAAGCCTTCGTTATGTTGCATCTGCATACAAATATTGTAACCTGGAAGAGGTTCCTAATGAGGAAGAGCGATCGAAGTGGTTATTACCTGAAGATAACCTTATTATATTTGCCATCGTGGGAATAAAGGTACTTTTCATATTATATGGCGAGCATATTCTCATGGAACTGTAAAATTGAAACAAGGTCCTTACTACATAGGATATACAAGCTAAATTTTTGTTTTGTGATTAAAGAAATCAATGTATTTATCGTTGTCCCCCTTCTAATATTCTGGAGGTTAATTTATTTTGATCTATAATAATTGTGCGGTGCTTACTGCATTGTTTTTCCTTCATCCGTTATAGAAATATGTTACTTGTAGGATCCCTATCGGCCTAGTGTAAAAGATCCTATTATGCTTCGCACTGCTGCTGGTGTTAATGTGCATATTTCTTAATGACATCTACTTTGGCCCATTTTATGTTATATATCTTCTTGAAATTATCTTTTTTTTGTTTGTCTAATATTTCAAAAAGCCAATACTATAATTTCTCCATAGTTGATGTAAAATTCAGGCCTCTTCAGCCTATGATAATGCTTTGAAACCAGAGCAACTACTTATGCATTTTATAACTTGTATTCGTGTATTCTTGAACTATGTCAATGTTTTACTTTCAGATCTTCTCTTAAAATCTTTCATCTTCCATCCCAAAAAAAAATCCTAGCAATAATATAATGTCTTTTGTTAATCACTGTGATTCATCGGTAAACAGGTCCGAGTAGTTACCAGAAATAACCTTCAAACTACTAAAGCAATCGCTTTAGAGTGCGGGATAATCAACTAAGAAGCTGAAGCGATGGAACTGACATTGATAGAAGGAAAAATATTTTGAGCTTTATCTAATAAAGGAAGAGATGCCATTGCCGATAAAATTTCTGTATGATTTTCTATGACACTAATTGCTAATTTCAATCTATATGCATCTCCCATAGTATTATAGCCAGTGATAATATGGCATGTTTCTACGAAGATGCAGTTATTCCTTTTTTGTTTAATGTACATGTACAAATTTATAATGGTCATTTTGTGTTACCTTTTCATGAACGTCGTTGGATAGAAGTTTGCCAAATAGGCTTTGACTTCCATTCCCAACTACAAATTATGTCCTCTACCATGAAAATCAGCGATTAGAGCTATTTGGATCTTTCTGGATATAGGATTATCTCCTTAATATATACTAGTAAAATATTACTGGATATACCCACTCTATTACATTTATTTTGTTTAGTTTCTTTTTATATTCGATAGGAGTTGCCAAAATAGGCTTGAAGTTCCATTGTGTCTTTAGTTAATGAATGCTTGATGGTCTGAGCCATTTGGATGTTTTTTAGGCAAATATAGGAATATCCCCTTAATCTATTCGGACAAATACTACTAGAACTCTATTCTATTTTTTCACCTTTTATCCTGCAAATTAATCGCCTATGTTCTAATTTAGCTTTGGTAATACTGTAGACAATTCGCTATATAATATTTATTGTTTGCTAAGCTGTTACATCTTAAATTATTTCATGTAAATCATGTTCAAATATCACATATACAGGGCTTGTTCCATGGCTAGGTTTACCGAAGCCACAGTTAAAATTAATTGCTCTCATTTTATCTGTCAAGAATTTTAGGCAAGAAAGAAATAATTTTACTTTTAAAGAAATGAAACATTTCATTTTAAGTTTCACATGACAGTTTTCTTATTTTATACAATCATTTTTTTACAAACTTTTTTTGACTCAATAAATTTGTTTTTACATCTGAAACTTCCCCTCCCCTTTCGCTTTTTTTTTTACAAGAATAACAAGCCATGCCCTTTCCCAAAAATACAGAAACAACAAAACCTAGAAACTTCACAGTTTCAGCAAAGTATGCATCACCGTACATGTACACATTGCAATAAACCCACCCCCCTTCGCAAAGAGAAAAGGAAAAAAAACCTTGATCCCTAAATTTCATTCATCATTGTTTGATAACACTTCATTAAACTTAAGAAACAACTGCGTATCCGAAGAAGAAGAACTCAGCGATTCCATGGAGAAGTTCATTACTTCTAAGGTTGGCGTACTGATCAACATAACTAGCAGTCGAGTGCTGAGGTGTCATATGAAGTGGCGTGGTGGGCTCCACTAGGCATTCCAGTACCCTTACCACCTCATGCATTGTCGGCTTATCGCATGGCTGCTTCTTCGTACATAGCAGAGCCAGTTGAAACAGCTTCTTCACTGCTCCAAGATCACGACTTGTGGCAGAGATGTCTGGATCGACGGTCTCCATCACCGTGTTTGTAGTTTCTTTAGATAGAATCAAATTATGAAGATTGCACTCATCATCAACTTCTTTCCTTCCAGTAAGAAACTTAAGAAGGACAATTCCATAGCTATAAACATCGGATTTATCACTGAATCGAGATGTGCGTGCATACTCAGGGTCTATATAACATATGGTTCCCATAACATAAGTCGAGGTATGAGCCTTTGAGATGCACAGAATTTTTGCAATGCCAAAATCATTGAGATGTGGATCAAGGTCCTTGTCGAGAAGAATGTTTGATGATTTCATGTCTCTGTGTATTATTCAAGGACTGCAGTCGTGGTGGAGGTAAGCTAACCCTTGAGCAGCACCAAGGGCAATTTTCACAAGAATATTCCAGTCTAACCTTTTCTTCTTTGTAGGCCCATGCAAAAAGTCCCATAGACTGCCATTCTCCATATAATCATAGAACAGTAGATTTCCATAAGGTGACAATGAATAACCCTGAAGATTGACTAAATTTCGATGTTTTATGCTTCCAACAGTTTCCAATTTTGTCTCAAACTCTTTCAGGCAATGTGGATAATGAGAGTATAGTCTCTTGATGGCTACTGGTCTACAATATTTTAATACACATTTGTACACTGTGCTTGATGCACTATACCGAATAATGTACTTTTCACTTAAATTTTCGGTCATTCTCATTATACCTTCATACACATGACGGGCCATATTCATGTGAAGAGTTACTAGCTTAGGAGATACATTGCTCACTTGTTTCAAGGATTAAAGCACGTAAAAGGAACTAAACACATGACCTAATTTCAAGGAATAAAGCTTTAATCGCTTCATGGGACATACCTTGTTAAAGATTCAAACAGCAAAGCATTATTATTATTCCCGCTCCGGAACTTGTGGGGTTCCGGGCAATTTGTGCTTCATAGAGGCCCCAGTTCACTTGGCTCTTCACATCCATTAAATATCAATAGAACCCCTTTCTCCATGCATATTTTCTTGCACAGTTGAATTGCAGGTTATGGGAAGATCCTCTTCTAATGACAAGCTTCTACTCGTTCAAGCTTTGAAGCGAAATGGGCATGTGGTTGTTGTTGCTGAAGTTGGCACAAATGATGCTTCTGCTTTACATGAGGTTTACTATACGTATTTATTTACTTTGTCATAGGAAATAGCATCACTTTCTAAGCTACTATTTTTGCGTACTAGGCGGATATTGGTTTGTCTACGGGGATTCAAGGAACAGAAGTTGCAAAAGAAAGCTCAGATATTATCATATTGGATGAAAGTTTTGCATCAGTTGTAAATGTCATTCGCGTTATACGCAAATATTCAAAAATCATCCATTTCCAACTGACTGTTAATGTTGCAGCAATCGTAACTAACATTGTTGCCGCTGCTTCATCTGGCGATGTCCTTTGACAACTATTTAGGTACGAACAATGAAATGTTTTTAGCATCATTGTCATCGAAAATCTAAAGATCTTACAATTTAAATCTTGTTTCAAATTGGAATCCCTCTGTTAACAATATGATTACATTCCAATTCAAAGGCAAAAACATTTATTCATGCTCAACATACTTATTTAAATGTACAATTCATATTATATTGTTTTATGAACAAATTAAAGTTGGAAGAAAAGATAAAATTGAGATTTTGACATATACGTAAAAGTTTGAATGTAAAATCCCAATTTCAAAATTTGTACAAAGTACAAACCTGGCACATGGATCTCTTGAATTTATAATTTACTCAACATCCGTTTTGATTTAATACGGTTTACAATTTAGCTTCTAATTTGAAAACCTTGTTCATCCTAGATATTTCTTCAGTTTATGATATATTGATAGAAAGTTTGATTTTTTTTTTTTAATTTGATAATTGCTATAAAAATAAGTAGAGTTGACAGCTGTACTTAAATTTTTACTGATCAGCTTCATTGGGTAAATCTACTTATGGATACACTCGGTGCTCTTGCATTGGCAACTGACACGAACCGATCATCTTATGAAGAAGCCTCCAGTTGCCCGAAGGGAAATTCTAATTACAAATATCATGTGGGGAAATATATTTATACAGGCTATTTATCAGGTCACAGTTCTCTTGATCTTAAACTTTGGTGGTAGAAGTATATTACACTTGCAGCATGATACTAGACAAGAAGCTGAAAGAATTAGGAGCACTGACATATTTAATGCCTTTGTCTTCTATCAAGTATTTTTTAGATGAGTTCAATGCAAGAAAACCAGATGAAATTAACATGCTAAGTGGTGTGATGAAGAACCATCTTTGGTGCAAACATTAGCTGACGTTGTGTTAGTTTAGAAAACTTTAAAGAGCCTGCCTACAGAATCATGTAAAGGTTAGTGTGCACTCATAAATAGAATTTTGGTTTGTGTGCAAACTTCATATTTTGATTGTGTTGCAGTGGTTGATTTCTATTTTGCATCTTTCAGGTTGAAGCTTCAGCAAAATACTGTATCGGCGATCCACATGAGCAAAAAATTACATTTGTTCCAGCAAAATATAAGGTTATTGTCTGTTAGGATTTTAGTTTGCATCATATTGTCTTATATGTACGGGATACTACTGCTTATTTGGAAACAATCAATGTACGTAAAACAAATATAACAACCAAGAAAAACTACGGTATAGTTTAACACTGGTCAGTTTTGAATATACTTAGTTTCATATTTTCGTGTTAATTGATTCCATGTAATGCCACAGCCTTCCTATCTCAGCAGTGATTTTCTAATTCTTTAGTTTGCACTTTTTCTCCACTAGGATTGCTACCCTTGATTATATCTCGACTAAAAAGGAAGTAAGTACCTCTATGATTTTCACTCACACATGTGAATCAACACGACTTCTTGCCTTGCTGCTCCGTGAGTTTGGTTTTGAAGCCATCTCCATCGATGGTCAAAGGTCTCAGGTGATGCATGATATTTGTGTTCTTTAAAAGCTGTATCACAATAATCAATTTTTTTTTTTTGGTTATAAATTTTTCACTTTGGCTAAATTCCCTTTGAGCAATAAAGCTTGGTCACAAAATATTTAGGAACTTTAGGCAAGTTCAAGGCTGGTGAATGCAAAATTCTTGTGGGCACAGGTGTGGCTAGCAGAGGTCTTGACATTCTTCCTATACATATAACCAAATTGGTATGTTCTTCTCACTTTGATACACAATGTTTGAGACATTTGATGTTAGGTGTATTTTAGTTCAGAAGCATCAATTTTTTTACATTCTGAACATATATTATGTTTACATTCAACTAAGGTAAGAATATGGCGCGGTTTTCACCAAGTTACGGCGAATTCAACAGAACAACCTAGTTGAAAAGAAATAGTTTTTACCTAGAATTGAGGCCTCATTGTTTGAAATATCCTTCGTGAGTGGGATGGCTAAGTTAAGACAGGTGGAGACTATCAATAAAATGTTTTAGTTTGATATATGACCAACTATATTAGAAATTTACGCACGCTATCCTATAACTTATTTACTTGAATGTCAGTAAAGGTCGATATTTTGACCTTTTTTTTCTAATATGTTGTTTGGATGTTGTGAGCGTATAACATAAACCTGACTTAGTGGGTGGGAAAAATATCAAATCATATTTTCAATATGCAAGTTTCCATGTCGTATGTATTAAGACAAAAAACGATGTAATGATATACTATTACTTAACAGATAAATTTAAACTACATGGAGTCAACTTAATTGATGCATTATTCATTTTACAAGGTCTTTTCGAATTAATTGTGTGTAGGTACGTCGGCGATTGTCTTAGTTACTAACTTGTAGATATAAGTGTGCGTTAACATAACGATCTATTTTAACAAAGTATTTAAATGGGTTTGTAAGTTAGAAGGATATGCATTTGCAACGTCAAGCAGAGCATCACTGCTATGAGAAGAAGTCATACGGTGAATTTTATTTGATGAGGCAAAGAAAACTAAATCTAAAATTTTAAAACATGTAAATAAAATGGGTAGAGATAAAAGATGTGAGAGTTAAAATTGTAACTATAAATTTGTCCTTTGAATAAACATTTGGAATAAACATTGCATGAGTCACTATATTGAGTTGACTGAAGAAACGAAATATAATGTTAACTGTTTGGGAGGATCACATATAAGGCTGTTATTTAAACAAGTATGTTTATCCTAGTTTGATTTTGATCTGAACACATTTTAGACATATAACCATTATAACAATTATAGGCACAGAGCAATAAGGCATTGTGTGAGTAGCACTTTACAGTAAAAATTTCTTTATCACATTAACCATTATAATAATTTTGTTTTTGAATATCATGAGGAAATATCTCCTCGAAAATAACATTTGACTTTGTCTTGGCATCAACAATTTAGTTTGATACATCTCACAGGTGTAAGGCATTATATATTGTCAAAATTTTGTGTGAGAAAACATATTACTTTTTATGAAAAAAAACATGTTGCATAAATCAATTATTTCATGCTTCAAACAAAACCAACAAGTTTAGGCCTTAAATTTGCATATATCAATTATTTCACTAATTTAACAGCGTAGGCTGAGTTTGTGTGAAGTGAAAGGAGTGCAGAGTTAATATTGTTTATGGGCATATTTTAATTTTGCAGTGGAATAAATTATTCATGGTCGAGTTCTGTTAATATTGTTTATATGCTTATTTTAATAATAACCAATTAATATTGTCTACAGGTAATTAGCTTTTCTAGAGTGAAGACCATCAGCAACAATGGACATGACTTTAATTGTCGTATATATGATGGTATTTGTTAGTATTTGGTATGTAGATTTGTTTCTAAATGCTCGTGGTATGCGAATTTGCTGATTTTGTCAAATAATTATTATATAAATGGTTATGGAAGATACTTATGTGACTAATGTGTTCTCATTAATTTGAATATGATGATTATAAGATTGATTGATTGTTGTTTTAAATCATGTTTTTATATGATCTTTGTTAATTTTAATTTGACTATTATATAACTAGTTGCTGGAAATAATATAAGTCATTAACAATATATAGTAGCATTTAAATATGTTATGTAACAACCAATACTTTTTAGTAGCGTTTTAGAAATGCTACAGAAACGAATGTAACATACCACTTGAATTATTAGTGGCACAAAATAAATGCTACAAAAGCAAAAGGTGACCCATGTACAGAACTTCAGTAGCGTTTGGGAAATGCAACTACGCTACCATATCGTAGCTTTATCAAAACGCAACCAAAAACGTCAGACTTTTAGTTGCGGGACCTGTAGTAGCGTTTATTAAAACGCTACCAAAAGCTTTGGTAGCGTTTTTCAAACGCTACCAAAGGTCTTTTCTGGTGTAGTGACTCGAGCTGGAGCTTCATTCAATCCGAGCTGGTATCCCATTCAGGCTAAGGTAAGTAGGATGGATTTCCTTCGATCCAAGACTTCGTGTACCCTCTTCCTCGTCCTTGGTATGCTATTGATGTTGTTGGGCTTAAACGAGCCCATTGTTGATCAAACCAGGGGTTAAGCCTGCGATGTCCAAGTTTGTCCAGGCTCATGCTTGAGCCCTAATTGGCTGTGTCAGTGGTAGCTCATAGGGTGACGGCCTTACCAAACGTTGGGTCAACAATATCTCCTTAAATAGCATACTCGAAGGGGCATGAATATCACTTAAGTCTCATAAAATGTTGAAGTAATCTCTGTCTAACGACGTCGGAGGAACATAATGATTGGGATCCCCTAACACCCATCCAGATGAACCCCTAGAAATGTCAAGTTTCTACTATATTGGGCTTGAGCCAAAAGTTACATCAAAGGACACCATAAATTCATTACCAGAATCATATTCCCCAGCGCTTAAGTCATTATCACTGCCTAATAGTTTACTTCTGTCAACATCCGGTAACATAATGAATTTAAATGGGTTAAGTTACATTACGAAATAATAATCAAGAGAGGGGTCCATTCCTTAAAGATATAAGGGGATCAGAGAAAACCTGACAACTTGAATAAAACATGAAATGTAGATAATCAAGTTAATTGGTAAGCTTGTAAGATAGAGTAAGCATGTAATTAAATGTTTATACATAGGGTCTAACAATACATTAGCGGTATGCGCTTGGACCAGTCCGCACATCCGAAGGTGAAGAACCCAACGGGGTAGATCATCATGGTGCATGGAGACACGGTAGGTGCACATCCATCTGATTATTCTTCTGATATTCTACTTTCTAGCTCTGCGAGACTGGAAAAAAGCACTCGATTTTCAAGCAACGTGGTAGGGTACTCTGTGGTGGTCCTCTATTGCAGTGCATGATTAGGTTGTACTCACAGAGGTTGGGTCTGCGCGTTACCATCCGGCGAGTGTACCTTGACTGCAACAGTAGTTTGGCAATCAAAAGGCTGTGGCGGATGGCATTGGGTGATTCGACGGTTGCCTCATGGGGAGGCTGTTCAGGACCAAATAAAGGATAATAATCGTTGGGTTCACATTATTGGAAGTCAGTGGGATGCGGAAAGACTAGAGCTAAACCTACAGACCGACTTTGGTTATGGGACATGCCAATTTGGGTGTAGATTGTTTGTTAGGGGAACGTCAATTAGCTCTTGATGTAGTCTTTCACTAGTTGTGGGAGGGGTCAAGGTTGGACCATAGCTACCGTGAAAATGCAGACCATAGTTCATATATCTGTACTACATGCCTCTTTAGCAGACCTACACAGATATGGAAAAGCTCCCGATCGAGTTCTGTGCATTTAGATGCCGCCCTATTACGGGAACTCGGGGGCATAGTAGACAATACATACGCGTGACGATCGAGATACATGCACGTCGCACCGAGTGGTGTATCGTAGACGCTAGGGAATTACTCCATGTTAAGATCGAGCTTGGCCGAGGAGTTTGGATATGGCAGTCCGTACGCTTACGTAGTATGGCAAGGATATTTCTATGTGAAACGTGGCGTAGTTTTATGTAAATCTGTACGTTGCTCCAGCATAGGATGAGAGTTGCATAATGTGGCATAGTTTTATGGAAATCCGCACGTTGCTCCGACATAGGATGAGAGTTGCATAACGTGGCGTAGTTTTATGGAAATATGTACGTCGTTTCGGCGTAGGATGAGGTTGCATCATGTGGCGTAATTTTATGAAAATCCGTACGTCGCTCCAGCATAGGATGAGAGTTGCATAACGTGGCGTAGTATTATGGAAATCCGTACGTCGCTTCAACGTAGGATGAGAGTTGTTGCATAACGTGGCGTAGTTTTATTGAAATCCATATGTCACTCCGGCATAGGATGAGAATTGCATAATGAGGCGTAGTTTTTTGGAGATCCGTATGTCGCTCGCGTGTAGGATGAAAGTTGCTTACACTTCCACGGCGTGACGGCGGAGACCATGCGAGGAGGGTACCATGGGAAGTACCTTGATATTGGGGTGGCTACATATATACTATATTAGGTTAATCTACTGGTAGGTAGATGTGTACGACGTATGTGTAAAGCCTTGAGTGTTATTAACCCAAAACAACCTAATAAACAAGAAAATGTAACCGAACGGTATATGTAGGGTTATTTCAGAATGTGTAACTTAAGTCCAGTCACCAGAACTTGTGTTTTGACCCCCTCCTCACAACATACCTGCAGGTTAGGAGTTTGGCAGAATATGATAGCTTCAGATATTGGTTAGGCAGTATTATTACTTTGGTAAAGCTATATTTGATTATATTATATTTTATCTTATTTCATTCCACTATGAGATGTTTTCTGAGCCTGATATATTTATTATCTCTGTTTTTTCTGCATGATACCAGACAAGCCAACTCGAGTTTCGGCATATTGGAAGTTTGAAAAAAAAATCGGTCTGTCGGAATTTGGGTTGTTACATCTGGTATCATAGCTTAGGTTCAGAATTCCTGTATAGATAGTGAGTGAACGTATTTATGTTTTTAAAAAATATAAACATATTATATATACACACCTAGATCCATAAAGGAACCCACTAAATAGGAAGAGCAGTAGACGCAAAGAGTTGGGATATTAGTTATGTACACTAAAGGAATGATTATGGTAATTTTAGACCCTTATGTGGTTTGGGTAAAAGGTGCACAATGTAATTGGTAACGAAGAAAGATGTATCCCATATGTTAGTGCTTTGGATTAGTGGGTTTGGCAGTTGAGCCTTATAAATTGGGAAAAGAAAAGAGGGAAGATGGATTAGGAATATATATGTATATGAAAGAAATAGCCTTATGGGGATATCTAGGTAAGTCTATGTAAGTTGGATACCCACTTTGAGTCCAACACCATTGTTAACTTGTAAGAACTTGAAAATTTAAAAGCTTTTGGGTGATAATTTATGGTGTTTTTTAAGTTTTAATGTTAAAAATTTACAATTTTAAATATGTATTAGCTAAATTGTGTAGAAGCAATTTTTGAAACAAAAAGGGTATATTTTTTAAGTTTGAAAAGTACGTATTGAGTTTTGAAGAAAAAAAAATAATGGGGTATATTTTGGAAATGATGATTTCTTTTGGAATTTTTGTCCAAAAATTAATTCTTTCAGAAAAATGTGCACATTATAGAGCATGTATAGCTCACTAGTTTCTAAGCTATTATGTGTGAAAGGATTAAAAAGAAAAACATAGAAAATATTACATTTTGTTAAAAACTAAAATTTTTGGTAAAGAAATTAAAAAGTTGTCTATTCTTTTGACAACAATTTTTTATAATTATTTTGACATAAAACTTTGTTGGGTGGACAAAATAAGTTGTAAGAATTAAGAATAGAGTAGATGTTAGCAACAATGTTATAGAACTGACATTATGAATATGAACGGTTGTGAAACTGATAGAGAAGTAGTTGTCCTTGTCTACTCCAGTTTTTGTGATTTGAAGGAAAAAAAAGATTTTTGCATTTTTTTAATGACGTATTTTTATGGTTTGGCAAAGGAAAGTTTTAATGTGGAAAAAACAAAGTTTTGCAACTTTTAATTTTTGAAAGGGAAATGAAATAAGGAAGCCAACCCACGTTTTAAAAATCATGGAATAGCTAGGGAATTGTACCTAAGGAAGACGTGAAATTTTTTCAGACTACGAAGTAAATAGCAAGGATCGTTTTGAAACAATGGTAAGTTCCTGTAGAATGCGTAAGCATTATACAGCCTAGGTTATTGCTTGGAAACGACCGTTAGTACACAGCAAGGACTTGTGGAGACTACTAGATGGTAAAGGGTAAAAAAATGTTTAGATCCTTTGATTTGGACTTTTCATTATCAGAGGGGACATGGTCCTAGGATTCTTTGCCCTTGGTAGTAGCTGTGTAGAGTGCTTGTTTTCCTGTTTATTTGAAGGATTGTATGGCTTATTTTAAAATTAAACTTATATTAGTTAAATAAGCTAAGGAAAGAGTAATAACTAAAAAGAAAACAACAATTTCAGTAAAAGCTACAAACACAACAGTTGAGAAAAATGAATTTTTTTGAGAAATGGGAATAAAAATGTGTTTTTCCTAAGTAAGTTGAAAAAGAAATTCTGTAACAAAGAAAATTTTCTTATGTGAATTGTGCTTGGATAGGAAGAAAGGGGATCTTTATATAATAGTTACATAAAATCCAAGTACAGACAGAAAAGGCACATAAAAGAAAAACAGAAGATGTCAAGTTTTCCTTTTTCCACCTTTTTTGTAACATAAGAAATCGAAATTAGAAAATTATAGTTTTCTAAAATTTGCAAATTTAAAGTTGGCTGGTAGGGTTTTGGATGCAAAAAAATTGGATGAACTACGCTCTTGCTCTGTAAGAGTGCAGAAAATTTGGATGAAAAAGTATTTTGATTTTCAAAATATTGCATTCATGTAGAAATTGCTAGTATATTTAGGATTTCTGCATCATGTTTTCAAAATATTTTCAAGAAAAGTTTTCATTCACATAAGAGGTAACGCATAGGAATTCATATATTATTATGTTGTATTACACTTTGCACAAGTGCACAAATGGTTGCATAAGTTGGATGCACACATGATGGCTGTAAATTATGCGAGGAATTACTTAATTTTACCCTTACCAAATTTCGGGGATAAAATTTCCTAAGAGTGGGAGAATGTAACACCCTGCATTCAATCAAATAATAAAATGGGTAAGAAATAAAGATTGAATGAATATGTATATAAGCATAGAATTTTAATGTTGAAATAAAAGGTGCAAGTTAAGGGAAGAAAGAAATAAATGCATAAATAAATACATGCATGAAAAGTGGGCAAAGAAATTTGGCTGCATATGAAATTAAATGCATGCAATAAAATGCAGAATAAAACAATGTATTAAAAGAGGAACAAGACAATGCATTAAAAGGAATACAACAAAAATGAATTAATAGCATCATTCATTTCATTAAATAAGCATCCATTAAAGGACAAGGAATTGAAAGGTAAGTTATCAATGAATTAAATAATCAGAAGGATGCATGTATGCATATATGTGTAGAATTGAAATTCAAATTTAACCATGATTTATAATAGGAATAAAATAAATCAAGAGAAGTATATAAAGCAAGTAGTTAATTTTGTTAATTAAAAGATAAGTTCAGTAATAACAGCGTTGCACAAAGCTCACCTGGACCCAGATGGGTCGACCCACGTTCTGCCTAGGTCGACCCAGGGGTCGGCCCACCTATAGGGCGGGTCGACACAGGGGTTAACCCGAGCAGGCCTAGATCTATTTTATGTGAAGTATATTTTCTGGTATTAGCAGTTCGAATTTTAATGGAGTAATTCCGATGGACCAGACTTTTCTAGTACGCCGATAAATAGACTAGCAGGACCAAGCTTTAAACTCATATTTTCTGAGGTGCTACCTAGGCTCAGCCATTCTCTTTCCTCTCCCAGCCATTTCAGAAAATAAAATATTAATTCTTAGGGGTTGTGATTCAAGGTTTGAATATAAGAGATATAAATCTACAACATAGGCGTCTAGAATTCCAATCAATGTGAGTTAAGTTCTCGAATCTGATTTGTTTAGGTTTCTCCCTTTCTTTCCCTCTCACTACGTTTCACAATTACGGTTATAACGAGCCTGGTCTCGTCGAATTCAGTAATCATCTGAAAGATGCCCTTATTTCAAACTTTTACTGAATTTTAAGTAGTTTTTCAACATACGTTTATATTACGTACGCTGACATATGGACTTCGAAAATTATGAAATTTGGAATCTTACCATATTTCAATATTATTGATCCAATGAAATTGGATTAGTCGAATTTCGAGACTATTTCAAAAATGATCCTTTTTTAGGTTATTTAAATAACATTAAAATATGGAATTTCAAAATTTTCACTTTTAAATTAATTTTAAAAGTTTGCTACCTTGTCTTAACTATTAAATAAGTCTTATTCAAATGCTTTACTCAAAATCTCAAAATTTTAATTTCAGTGAATAGCTTTTCTAACCAAAATTGTTTAAATTGATAAGTTGGTAAAACTGATCTAATTATTTATTTGACCGTTATTTTTTTGAATTCATATTTAAAAATGAGTGTATATATCAAGAACCGTGCACGGTTATTTTAATTTCTTAAAAACTCATATTTTCAAAATTTAAAATTGGTTCCAAATTCTCAGGTTGTTATAGTCACCCCCACTTAAAAGAATTTCGTACCCGAAATTGGATGAAAGTAAAGCTGGAATTGAAATGATAAAATAGAGGTAAGTTTACCTCACAAAGAAGAGATAATTAGAGATATCCACTCTGCACCTGGGATAAGGCTTTGTAATTCTATCCTCTATTTCCAATGTAAAGTCTCTAGGATTTACGCTCCATTGCACTTTGACAAGCTTCACCCTTTTGTTTCTCAATTCTTTTATTTCTCTGCCAATCATCTTTAAAGGCTTTCTACGAACTGTCAAATCTGGGGTGATCTTTATGTCCTCCTATGCAGCCTCTTTAAGAATTAAGTCAGGATCATGCATATACTTCTGAAGATAAGAAATGTTAAAAACATTATGTACTCCGGATAACCATTCTGGTAATTAGACCCAATAAGCCTGAGTTACAACCTTCTCTAATATCGGGAAAGAACCGATAAATTTAGTTGATAACTTCCCTGTTTTCCCGAATTGGATAACTCCTCTCAATGGAGAAACCTTCAAAAATACCTGATCATTGACAACAAATTCCAAATCTCTTCTTATAGAATCTTCACAACTTTTCTGTCGGCTTTGAGCTGCCTCCAACCTCTTCTTAATGAAATCCACTTTGTCTACGGCCTCACGTATTGTATCTGGACCTAACACAAGTCAATTACCATATTCTATCCAATGTGTTGGAGATGTACAAGGTTGACCATACAATGCTTCAAACGGTGACATTTTCAGACCTGCGTGGAAGCTGTTGTTATACGAGAACTCTAAAAGATGCAAATGATCTTCCCATGATCCTCCAAAATTCAGGATACATGCTCACAACAAGTCTTCCAAAATTCAATTCGCTCTTTCAGTCTGTCCATCTGTTTAAGATGATATGCAGTGCTAAAATTCAACTTTGTTCCCAATTCCAACTTAAATGCTTCCCAGAACTTACTGGTAAAGATTAGATCTTGATCACTAACAATCCCGCTAGGTATTCCATGCAGTTTAACAACCTCTTTCACATATAACTGAGCCAGACTTTCAGTTGTTCTGTTCGATATCACTGAAGAAAATAGGCGCTCTTTGTTATACGATTGGCGATAACCCAAATACCTTCATTTCCTTTCTTAGTTCGAGGCAAACCATCAATGAAATCCATCGATATCTGGTCCCGTTTCCATTCTGGAATCTCTAGTGCCTGAAAAAACCCACCGACCTTCTGCTGATCACTCTTAACTTGTTGGAAAGTTAGACACGAACATATATCGAGATATCTCTTTTCATAGATTTCCACTAAAATGTGCGTTTCAAATATCGATACATCTTATATACTCCTGGATGAATACTGATTATAGATTTATGACACTCATCCAGTACTTCTCTCTTGAGCTCTGGACTCTGAACACAAATTTGTCCTTCCAATCTCAAAACCCCTTTATTATCAATCTGGAAGTTTGAGGCTTCACTATAATGTCTCATATTTTTAGTGGTTAGATATTTAATATATTTTATTTTATTAAATATTGACTTGGAATTTTAAATGGATTTATAATAAAGAATTGCTTGAACGAATTTGAATATATAATTTATATTTAAATTATAAATGAACTCTGTAACACCCCGCATTTTTTAATTAAAGATAATAAATTGGGGATAACTTAATTTAATATTGGGAATTAAGTAAAACAGACTGTACTACTATGTTCGTCCTGGAATTCTGGTTCAGATAGATTCTGAGTTTGCGTAAAACGGATAACATATGAAGAAGTTATGGACGGTAGAAGTTTGACGAAGCAAGAGGGAAGCAGGCCAATGTAACTGGCGCACTTGGCAAGTGCACCAGGGTTAATTTACACTGGCGCACTTGTGAAGTGCGCCGGTGTAAGTTTCTGACATATGGACCCATAGGGGTCGACCCGCACCCCACGGTGTCGACCCATGGGTCGACCCCTACAAGGGTATGTCGACCCTAGGGTCGACCCCGGGGTCGACCCACCCCAGATCTGGGCAGATTCATCAACGAATATGGACTATTTTCTTAACCAAATACGTTGCTGACTCAGCGTTGCGTGTACGATAAGATCCTGAACACCTATAAATAGGCTAGCGGAGCCTAGCCTAAATCTCACATTTTCTGATTCGAAGTAAGGTAAATTCTATTCGAAGTAAGGTGAATTCTTGGATCTGGTCAATTTGAATTTCTCCTCTTTCTTCCTATTTTCTTTTTGTTAAGAATCATGGATCCATGGTTATTTAGGTTCTAAATTCAGTTAGGAAGACCATGGAATACTAGATCTGGATCAAATTCATGAATTGGAAAGCTATTAGGTGAGTTGATTTAAGTTATACCTTTTTGATAATGGTATATTTATCGTTTGACATTCCCCGTTAATATGCAACGTAAATCTGCTTGAATGATTAATCTGTTGGAATGTAAATCTGCTAGAATTATTAATCTGTTGAAATGTAAATCTGCAAGAATGATTAATCAGTTGAAATGTAAATCTGCTAGAATGATTAAACTGTTGAAATGTAAATCTGCTAGAATGATTAATCTGTTGAAATGTAAACCTGTTAAAATATGTGGAAACGATTACTGTTGTATACATACGCGTTCTAATAACTTATTAATTGTGTACTGTAAGTTAAATTACAGTGAAATTGGGATAAATACATCTTAATCAGTGGAATATTATGTACTTGAACCCTTAATTGTAAGAATTGGGTTAATTACATGTTAATTTGTTAGATTGGAATAATTACAAGATTAATGATTATATGTTATTCTTTTAAAGTGGAGTTAATTACATGTTAGGAAGAACATGCGACATGATAATCAATTTAAATAGATATTAAGTATGACATGTAAAAATAGAATTACAGTAAAAATTTGGAAGAATGAATATGCCTAAATTTACAGTAAACATAAAACTATGACCGCACTTGGACATGAGGTTAAACTCAACTTGTAGTAGAAGTCCGACCGGAACCGCCCGACAAATATAGCATCCACAAGTTGTTAATTTAATGTGAGGGGTCCAATGCGTAAATATACATGTAACGGTGCTAAGACACGAGGTTAAGTCAACTTGTGGTAGAAGTTTGCCTGGAACCGCCCGACAAATACGGCATCCACAAGTGGTAGGCTTAGTGTGAGAGGTCTGGCACATAAACATATATATAAATATATGTAAATAACAGGTTAGAAATAAAAGGCACTAATTGTGGTTAATGAAAATGAATGAAAGTTACCACATTAAAAGAAGTGGGATGAACCGAGAATGATAATAACCTATTATGATTAATTACATTAATGCGAATGTTATATAATAGTTAGGCTTGTCCTAGGGACAAGTGGAAATTATAACATAAGTTATAATAAATGGAAAGAAAACTTATTATTAAACCTTAGTAAAAAGAAATAAGTTAATAAGTAAACAATGATGTGTTGTAGTGACAGTATAAGATGAAATTATGATTATAAAAGAAAGAACGAGGCAAACTTATGAAATTAAATAAGTTATATTTAATAATATATAATAAGTGACATGTTAGTAGAAAACATGTGGACTGAGATAAAATATACTTAATTATATATTAAGTAGAACATGTTATTGTAACTATGAAATCAGAAAATGAATTACATGGAAATAATATAAAGAGATTGTAGATTACAGATCTTGGATTACAATCTTGGAAATAAAAGTTTATGGGCTTATTAATAAACGTAAATGGATTAAGTTACATGACTGGAATTAATAAGCAAAAGGGGTCCATTCCTTAGAGATATTAGGGGCTCGGAAAGAACTTGGTAACTTGAATAATAAGTTGATATAATTTGAAATAACCAAGTTAATTTGAAATCAGATGAGGTAAAGCAAGCACGTAATTAAAGTTTTAGGCATAAGGTCTAATAACACGTTAGCGTGATGCGCTTGGACCAATCCGCACATTTGAAGGTGAAGAACCCAACGAGGTAGATCATCGTGGTGTATAGAAGCATGAGAGGAGCACGTCCACTTGATTTCTTGGTGGGACTGGAGGGAATCACGTGACTTCCGAGGGACGTGGAAGGGTACTCTGGGGTGGTTGTGACAGCCCGCCTCGCAGCAGCTGACATTTCCAATGAAAGTGCGATGTGCCATTGCCAGACTAGCACAGGACGGTCACCATAGAAAGGAAAAGAAAGGAATTTGAACTAACAAGGAACCTATGGAATGTCTCACAGTGCATGGGATAAAATATAATAATAACATAACTTTGACATAAAACAGGCGAGACTGTGCATAAGCTGAAAACTAAACCATCATAGCAGCGGAAATCCAAAATACAGCTTATCATCCAAACAAACATTATTACAACTTTGAAATACTGTCTCTAAAGCAAAAGGAAGAGGTACACTACTAATGCCCAAAGTAGTGACCAACAACAACACAGAGAGAATGTGTATATATATATATATTTCATACGTGGGAGCCTCCTGCTCATCTCTGGTACAGCTACTTGTGCATAATCACCTGACCTGTCTCTAGTCTGCCCATTTAAGAGCACCCAGAGTAATAAGAAGAGACATAAAACTCTTGGTCAGATAAAAGTCTGGTATGAGCAATAAGCATCAAAAACAGAACAATAACAGGTATACATAACCATACCTGAACCTGGACCTACAACCAAAGAGTTAGCACAACAGGATGTACAATACTCTAAGGTGCACATGGTGTGAAAATAATGGGGAGGAGGTGTGCATGTCATGGTGATAGCAACATCAAACATAGCAATCATCCTCACATCTCTCACTCAGTGCGTAAGGCATACGATATCTACCACTTTGATCACCCAATCCTTTGCTACGATCACTCTGCCTCATGGAGTCACGGTGACCCCACTGCACTGATCCATAACCACTAATCCTTTGCTATGTCCACTCTGCCCCATGGAGTCACAACAACTCCACTGCACTGGCTCGTAGCCTTGTCATGATCACTTTGCCCCATGGAGTTATGATAACTCCACTGCACTGATACATAGCCAATAACCCGTTTCTTAGTGGTGAGTCAAAGCTATAGACATCGATAACCCTTTTGCACACGTCCCGCAACAAAATCCAACTCAGGAAGTTAACTCGCTGATTCCCATCTGGATCCCAAGTTCTAACTTCTCACTTGGACTTCCTTTGCATCTCGGGTTTTGGTCGAATTGGAGTTGGTCTTCAAAAGAGTCATCGCGTAATGGTAGTGGAGGCTCAAACTCGGTTTGGTTCGTGCTCCATCCCTTTAACTTTGGTTCGGTCCATATAAACCCTATCACACGCCCTCCTGCCATTCTGATCCGATCCTGACTCCAACTATATGTAAATGGCCTTCCTTCTTGCCAAGCCTATTCTTATGCCAAGTTCCAATCCATTTCTAATCTCCTTACTCAGTCCTCCGATCCGATCCGAGCTCTATGATCCGATCCGAAACCTTGCACATTTCCAGCAAACATATATCATCCATTTTCGCCACACGACGGCGTTTTCAACCATTCTAACTTTCCTACAAGATTACTCAACATTCCAAACAATAATAACAACAAATAGAATCAACCATAAACATCCAAACATCAATCATATGAGTTATTTTTGATCAAGCATACCCAAAAACATGATTTTCCCCTTAATCCCCTTAATCATGTTTTAACAATAGGATTAACAAAACATGTCCAAATTAACCCAAATTTTTATTAGAGCCCTAAAATAATATTTAAGAATTTTTACATATTTTTCCAGAATTTTAACATGCATAATTTCGCTAATTATCACCAATTACCCCTAATTAGCCGTAATTAGTGAAAAACAATGAAAATCACTCACCTTACCACAAATAAAACTTAGATCTGAAACTATCTCTGATTTGGGTCGAATCTCTATGCAACACAGCAGCTCCAACACTGATTTGGTGTTGATTTGCCTTAATTTGATATAAATCTTCTTAATTAGTGATTAGAAGGCGATTTGGGAGTGATTTAGAAGGTGGAGGCCATTGCTAGGGTTCAAAGGATAAAAGTGGAGGCTGTAAAAACTGAAATGAAATGTTTTTCCTAACCCTATCAGCCCTCCTTTAACCCTAATCCCGAAATGGGTTATGGGCCTAGCTGCTAATCACCTTAATTAGGCCCGGTTAAGTTGTTTTTCACATTATAAACCTTATTTCAGCCATATCTCTCAAACGGTAAGTCCGTTTGGCTAATGTGACCACTCTACGGAAAGCTAAACCATCATTCGAATCCAATGAAGTGGTTTAAGGTCAAAAATCCTTACCAATCAAAAGTAATGGGCAAAACAAGATTCTCTAGGGGCAAAACGGTCATTTAAAAATTGGCAAAAATCGTGAACATTGGAAATGACCCTAATAGTCGTTCCCCAAAGTTACACGACTATATGACGTCGTATGAAGATGAAATAAATATTCTACAATCCTCAGATGCGTAGAATGCGAGTCGTTACACTCTCCCCCCTTAGGAAATTTCGCCCTGGAAATTCCCTAACTAAGAAAACAAAAATGGGTCTCGCATGCCTATCAACCATTTACAAACAACCAAACATACATAGCAACATAACAAGCCTTTCCTAGTATGCGGTTTGCTAACAAGAGGATAACTAAACGGTCGTTAAAATATTACCAGGAAAAGAGTTCTGGATACGCCTTCATTATACTCTCCTCTGTTTCCCAAGTAGAGTCATTCTCATTCTCGCCCCACTGAACCTTGACCAGTTTCACCGCCTTCTTTCGAAGTTGCTTCGTGTCGTACTCGACAATATAGATCGGCCTGCGGTTCCTAACCGCCTCGGGTTCTACTTCGATGTCATCCAACTGATCCGGTGAAATAGTCATATCGGGGTCGTGCACGCACTTCCTAAACTGGGAAACATGAAACACGTTGTGAACTCCCGCCATCTTGTCAGGTAATTTAACTTTATATGCTAAATTCCCAACTTGTTCGAGAATTGGGAATGGACCAACAAATCTTGGTGTTAACTTGCCTCTCCTACCAAATCGAATCACGCTCTTTAATGGAGAAATCTTGACAAACACCAAGTCGCCAATGGAGAATTTAAAATCTCTTCGCCTCTTATCAGCATAACTTTTCTGCCTGTCTTGGGCAGCCTTCATTCGCTGTTGGATAACCTTAATCTTATCTGAAGTTTCTCTTATTACATTTGGCCCAAGCACGAATTTCTCACTGGTTTCCAACCAGCATGATGGTGAGTTGCACGGTCTTCCGTATAAAGCTTCAAATGGAGCCATACCAATACTAGACTGATAACTATTGTTATATGCGAATTCAATCAGATGCAAATGGTCATTCAATGACCCTCCAAAATCTAATATGCAAGCTCTCAAGATATCTTTTAATACTCGATTCACCCTCTCTGTCTGACCGTCGGTTTGAGGATGGTACGCGGTATTGAGATGTAATTCTGATCCTAAAGCTTCTTGTAAGCTCTTCCAAAATCCACTAGTAAAAAACAAATCTTGGTCGCTCACAATGCCCTTGGGTATTCCATGAAATCTTACTACCCACTTCATATACAGTTCTGCTAACGTAGCTGCTATTCTATTCGACTTGATGGGTATAAGCCTTGCACTCTTAGTCAATCGGTCCACAGTCACCAAATGCTATCATGGCCCGATCTAGTCCTTGGTAACCCATCAATGAAATCCATTGAGACTTGTTCCCATTTCGATTCGGGAATTTCCAATGGTTGCAGCAAACCACTAGGCTTCTTTTTCTCGGCATTAACTAGATGGAAATTCATGCATTTGGATATAAACTTCCCAACGTCTCTTTTCATCCCTTCCCAGTAGTAGGTCTGCTTCATGTCTCGATACATTTTGTTACCACCGGGATGTATAGTCAGTTTTGAGTAATGACATTCTCTAAGCACTTCATCTCTCAATCCATTTACATTGGGTAAAACTAGTCTCGCATTCTTTCTAAGCCATCCATCTCGATCAAGCCCATACTTGTTTATCTCCTCACAGTCGATACCCATCTCTAACTTGGAGATGATTTCCAATAAGTTAGGATCGTCCTTGTAATAACCCGGAAATTCTGAACCAGTTTAAAAATTTTATTTTGGCAACTTTGACGAATTTTGAACATTTAAAATAGAATATTTTAAATATAATCGATGATAAAATTTATTTTGAATATATTTAGAATGTATATATTTATACGCGTCGTCGTTAGAATATAAATATTAATATATAATTATAAAAGGAATTGAAAATGGTGCGATAGTTCGATAATTCGATTTCAAACTTCAATTGAACGTACCGGGTGCAAAACAATCCGGATTTTAGTGAAACAAAAAAACATTAGGATCTATTTTAGAATATCTTTCCAATGAATCCGACTAATCGAAATTTCATAGCGGGAATCAAAAGATATGTCCAGTTGAAAATTCTGAATAGTCGCTATGTAATTCAGGCCCTTAAAAATGGGAATTTTGCAAACGACCTCGGATTTCGACGAAACCACTTTTGTTGGATCCGTGATGTCAATTTATTGCTAGGTTTTAAATTTCATAATTTTTCGAATTAATATGTGAGCGTGGCAAAGGAAAACGCGTTTGACCAGTTTCAATTGATTTTAATCGACTGGAAATTGGCCATTTTCCAACGGTCTCAGAATTCGACGAAACTAGTTTTGTTAGGACCATATCGTCAATACAAAGCTAGAAAATATTTTTCTGCAATTTTTAGAGTTCGTATGTGACCCCGGTAAATTGAAATGCGCGTTCAAATTCAATATATAGAGTTAAATGTTGATTTTGACGGAAACTAATCGAAACGATCGAATCAGCTTGCGATACATATCCCATTGTGTTCGGAATGGGGGTAAAACGCTATGGACGACAGGCCGTGGGCCTCGTTTAGAGGTCGTATGTAAAAGTCAACTTTTTGAAATTAAAATAAATTAAATAATATAAAAATAAAAATATTCCTTCCCTCTCCTTATTCATTCTGCCCCCACTTCTACAAAATCGATTTCACAGACAAAAAAAGGAAAAAAAAAGAAATCGCTCCACCAGCGAACGACCACCGCGGGTCGGCCTGCCACCGCCGAGCTCCGCCTCAGGCGCCTCCACCCTCTCGCTCCCTACCCTCTCGCCTCCGACGCCCCATCTCGACGGCCCCGAATCGAACCCTCCGCCACCATCTGAAGCCCTCCGCGCCACCGTAGTCAACCCCGCTTCACCTCGAGTCAACGCCCCTCCGATCCTCCGCCTTCTTCTTCTCTCCTCCTCCTATCGCGTGAGACCCACGGGCGAGCCCCTAATTCGAGGAACCCCGAGACCCCACTCCCTGCCCAATCGAGGCTGCTCCAATCACCCAGCGCCAACTCTATAAACTCCCTCTCTCGTTTTGCAAAGAAAAGCAAAGGTGAAAACCTTTAATTTCATTTTATTTTCTGTTTTTATTATTATTAGTTAAAGTTGGGATTTTTAATTAGTTAAAACTGAGATTTTTAAAAAAGAAAAGATTTGATTTTCAAAATAGAAAAGATTTGATTTTTAAAATAGAAAAGATTAGATTTTTAAAATAGAAAAGATTAGATTTTTGAAATTGAAAAGGCGAAATCTTTATATGAAGAATAGCGTGATAAAAATGGAATTTTTATCAATATAAGATCGATGTAAAAATGGAATTTTTATCAATATAGTATCGATGTAAAAATAGAATTTTTATCTATATAGTAGTGTTGTAAAAATATAATTTTTATCTATATAACATCGTTGTAAAAAATAGAATTTTTATCCATATAGCGTGATAGTAAAAATTCGATTTTTATATATTGAATAGCGAAGTAAAAATTCGATTTTGAAATATATGAAGTGATTATAAAAATATGATTTTTAAATTGAAAGTGAACAAATAAAAATGTGATTTTTATTTTAAAGACATCAGTATATAAAAATGTGATTTTTATATGTGTAGTGGCTACGGGCAACGAAAGCGACAAAAGGCGAGAATGGCGATGATTTCTCTAAATGAAGTGTCGAGATGATTGGAATAGCTATCTGTGAGAATTTCTCACTCTTCAATTTCTTTTCTAGTTATATATATATATATATATATACTAGGATGCAGACGGTGTTTAGTAGCACCTGACACCCGTCATCCACAGACCATGGATGGCTTGTTTGTTTAACTGTTTGGTTGTGTAGTTGGTTAGATTATTTGGTTTGAATTGAATTGTTTGGTGAAATGGAATGGATTTGATTGATGTGTGAATGGCGTGGGCCTTCACTAGACCGGCGATAAGGCTAGGCCTTGTCGCGTTTCTAGTATCGTGCCGTTATGCCGCCGAAATTTTCTAAAATAAGTTAGAAAAATAAAAATATCATTTTATTTAAAGAATGAACTGGATGGAAATTCATGTGTTGAAATAAAATATTTTATCGTTAAAAATATAATTTTTAACGTGAATATGAATAAATAAATATTCATTTACAAACCGGACGGTTTGTTTATGTACACCTATTTGAAGGACATTGATTGGGACGATAAATTTTACACATCGCCCAACTGCACAAATAAAATCTGTGTTTGTTGATTTGAAACCCCACACGGGTGTTGGGATGAAATTTGAAGTTCATTCATCCTGATTGATTAAATATGTCGATCGATTGATTGACAGGCTGGTATAGGCGTTAGATATCTATATTTGATGCTTATACAGTGTAGTGCACTTTGGATGATGGTTGATTATTTATCGTTGCTATTATATACATGTGTTGTATGGAATCCATATAATTAACTTTATATGGTAATTGATTGGGCCTCGTTCCAATTTAGAAGATAAAGAATATTATAAAATAAAGGTTCATGTGTTGACCGTACTCATCCGTTGAGATTAGTCATGTGTTGAATGAAATATTTTAATAATAAAATTTACATCTTTATCAATATAAAATAAAGGTTCACGTGTTGACAGTACTCATCCGTTGAGATTAGTCATGTGTTGAACGAAACATTTTGATAATAGAAATATTTTGAAATAGAAATATTTGAAATAGAAATATTTGAAATAGAAATATTTTAAAATAGAAATATTTGAAATAGAAATATTTGAAATAGAAATATTTTGAAATAGAAATATTTGAAATAGAATATTTGAAAATAGAAATATATGAAGCCGTGTTGATTAGATTGACGCCATTTTGACGTGAACGATATTTATATCGATTTTATTCATTTTAAAATGAATATTGAAAAGTGATTTCGAAATCGAATATTTTGAAATGAAATTTGAATTTGAATTGAATCGAATAGAAAACGAATTTGAATTGAATCGAATAGAAAACGAATTTGAATTGAATCGAATAGAAAACCAATTTGAATTGAATCGAATAGAAAACGAATTTGAATTGAATCGAATAGAAAACGAATTTGAATTGAATCGAATAGAAAACCAATTTGAATTGAATCGAACAGAAAACCAATTTGAATTGAATCGAATAGAAAACGATTTTGAATTGAATCGAATAGAAAACCAATTTGAATTGAATCGAATAGGAAACGAATTTGAATTGAAATGAATATATAACGAATTTGAATTGAATTGAATATATAACAAATTCGAATTGAAATGAATTCAAATTGAATTGAAATTTGAATTGAATAGAAATGAATTTTAAAACGAATTTATAAGGAAGAATTCAATTTTGATTTGAATTGAAATGGAAGCTGAAATTGTTTTTGAAACGAATTTAAACTATTTATAAAATTCGTTTTAAATAGAAATCGACGAAATATATATTATATATATTATATATATAATATAATGGCCTGAATAGAACGCGCCGCGCCGCGGCAGTTCGTGAATTTCGACCATTTATTTCAAACGGACATTACGGGAGATCCGACCGTCGGATTCTCCTAAAACCGGAACCATTGGGTTCGTATCGAAAAGCGCTTTCTAACGAATATTAGAAATTTGAAATCTAACGGTTGGATTTGGAGATACGTCCAAATCAAATTTGGAAAAGGTCGCTGTAAGTGCAGTTCGATGGCCGTTGATGGAAATCGACTGTACGAGCCTTGATAAAATTATCAAAAATAGTAATAATTAGTGTAAAATCATAAGAGATGATTTGGGAAAAATTGGGATGAAAAACTCCATATTAGAAAGGATAAAAATAAATTTTTATCGAAATGAACTAGTTTTGAACTGAAATTAAAACCCATTTATTTTTAAATAAATAAATTGGATTTGAAATGGGTTTAAATAGAATTGATTCATGGGTTTATCGTGAACTGTGTTTTAAATAACACTAGTTCTTTAACCCGATAATAAATAGAATGTGATTTGGGTTTATCGTGAACTGTGTTTTAAATAACACTAGTTCTTTAACCCGATAATAAATAGAATGTGATTTGGGTTTATCGTGAACTGTGTTTTAAATGACATTAGTTCTTTAACCCTGTAAAAGGAGTTTTAATGAATCCGCACTTAAATTGAAATGTGAATTGATAAGTTAAATTATCAAATATAGAAAGTGAGCGAGAATGGAGTATTACCAGTTTTGCTCCAAAGCGATAGCTAAATCTTTAATCAGTTTTGAACGTGAAATGGTAATTAATTTTACCGATAACACCGTGGTGTTAGATATGGAGTATTACCAGTTTTGTTTCATGGGATGAATAGGTTGGGATTGGGAAATAAAATAAATAATTACTTCGGTGTGGTTCGCTAATCCCGACTAGTTTAGAAAACCATAATTTGGTTTGAAATGACATCCAAAGGAAGATTAAAGAATAAATTTTAAAGAATTTATCTTGGATAAAATTAATGGGAACCTTTCCCTGAGAATATGAATTGGAATGAGGCGTATGTTGTGATTGTGTAACATTTGTTTTTAATATACGCGGGTTGTTTGGAAAGTCCGGGTTCACACCCATTTTGAATAACCGATTCGACGATATATCGAAGATGAAGACGGTGGTTGAAGACCGGAAGTCTTCACATCGTTTGGGTAATTACTAACGATCCTGATTGGGATGTACACCCAAGAGGATGGAAATAGTTGGTGGTCGTCCAGACGTACTTGGAGATGGATGGATATGCGAGGAAAGTGCCTCCGGTTTCGTTCAGACCCAGAACGAACTTGTAAACGGATTGTGTGTCTGACATTGGATTTTATTCTGCGTTGATTGATTTCTGTTAAATATATATCTATTAGGCGGCGGAGAATTTATTCTCTTGCTTAACGCCCTTCTCTGAGACGTACGGGCTTAGAGGTTATATATCGATAGATATCAATCGCATGGCATGAATTGCCTGTGTGGCACGCTGAGTTGCATGGATCAAAGCTTCTGTTGAAAAGAAAAGTCTTGTGGTTGATGATCAAAGCACGGCCTACGTGGCAGCTTTGTGTATAACGTGAATTCGTGAGCCTCACACCTCGGTATGAGTCAAAAACAGGATACGGACTGCAGGGAGAGCACGACGTTTCTTTCTAGCTTTGGTGGTGTCAGTGACTTACCAGCCCTGACATTTATATACTTTTCACCTATGTGGTTGTTGGATGAAGCGCCTCGATTTTAGGTCTGTAAGGACCGGGAAATGTGTGTTCAGGAATACTAATCCTCTAACGTAAGTGAGGACCGGCCCTGAAGATCCAGGATTGCCCAGAGTGTGTAGTCCTGAGGCATTTGCTAGAGTGTCTCGAAAGCGGAGAGGAGCTTGCCCCTTGCCTCGACTCATGACGGAAATCCAATTTCCGATACGTGTATTGCGGTTTTAATTGTAGAACTAGTATGGTGACATGATATATGGTACCCATGCCGTCTATGATTTATATTTATGATTGAAACTGTTCTGACATTATACACTTATTATAGTATCAAATGATTTGTTTAAAACGTACCAAGCATGTTTGGCTATTATAAGGGAAAACCCTATCCTCCGGCTTGCATTGCATTGTGTGATGGGACCTGGGTCTTATAATAGCTTCATTTTTCGAAAAAGCATTGCGTTGTTTATCTATATGCACTGGTATTCTTGGGAGGAAACCCGTTCCGTGTTATACGGCGTGGTCCCTTGAATTACTCTCTTTTAAAGTAAAGTTTTAAATAACTGTTTTAGTTCTCACACCAGTCACATGACTGACCTGGAGTTTATTGTTTTAACCTAAACTCTGGGTGCCCCTATTTTTCGCACGGGCAGCTAGTAGTTTTGGTTTTGCATATTTATTTTCATAGGATCCTAGTTTATAGCTGGAATGATATCCGGAAAGCTCTGTATCCGTATATCACCTTCAGTTGTGCTTTGTATTATTTTCCGCTGCTATGTAATTTAATGTAATCTCTGATATTTATCGAATGTAATTTATTCATTTATACTCTGTATATTCTTGTATCTGATGGAATTGTTGTAATAGCAATGAAATGTTCTTCCGTCTGCGTTCATTTGTGTGTTGTTCTCAAAACGATCAGGGGTTTCGAACGGTCTAGTTCGGTTTAACGACTGATTCGGATCGAGCGAAATTCCCGGCCGTCACAGTCCTTCTGACTGGAACCAATCCGCTTAATTAGAGTGGGTCTGATCGTCAAACTTGCTAACATTTCTAGATCCAATTCGCACTTTGGTCTGAAATCATACCCAGCGATATACTCCAGTTGCTTCAATCCCAGAAACATAGCCCCTAAACTGGCATGTCTCCTACTCAATGCATCAGCTGCAGCATTGCCCTTTCCTGGTGTATATGCGATATCGAAATCAAAGGAAGCCAAGAATTCTAACAATCTTTTCTGTCAGAGATTTAGATGCTTCTGAGAGAAGAGATACTTTAACGATTTATGATCGGTAAACAACTCGAATCTTTGTCCCAAGAGATAATGTCTCCACATCTTCAACGCAAACACGATTGCTGCCAATTCCATGGGTAGGATATCTTTTCTCATGCGGTTTCACCTGTCGACTAGCATAAGCTACAACCCTACTTCCTTGCACCAATACAGCACCTAGTCTGGTACCACATGCATCCATGTATACTGTCATCTCTTCATTCCCTTTAGGAATGACTAACAGTGGCGCACACGTCAGCTTTTCCTTTAGACTCTTAAATGCATTTTCACAATTTCCGTTCCATACGAAAGCTTGATTCTTCTTGGTCAACTGAGTAAACGGTGCTGCTATCTTGGAGAAGTCTTGGATAAACTTATGATAATATCCAGCTAATCCCAAAAATCTTCTTACATCTGTTGCATTCTTGGGCGTAGACCAATCTTGTATCGTAGCCACCTTCGGAGGATCCACAACAATACCATTCCCTGAAACAACATGGCCCAAGAATCTCACTTCCCTCCTCCAGAAGTGACACTTAGAAAATTTCGCTTTCAACTGGTGTTTTCTCAACACCTCCATCACTACTCTCAAATGTTCCTTGTATTCTTCCTCTGTCCTCGAGTAAACCAAGATATCGTCTACGAACACAAAAACAAACTTATTCAATTGATCCCTGAATACCCTATTCATAAGATCCACAAAATATGTTGGTGCACTGGTCAACCCGAATGGCATGACCAACCACTCATAGAATCCAAACGGCGTCCGAAAGACCGTTTTAGGAATACTCTTGGCTGCTACTCGGAGCTGATGAAATCATGTCGCGAGATCCAATTGGGAGAACACTCATGCTCCCTCCAGTTGATCAAACAAATCATCTATCCGCGAAAGAGGATACTTATTCTTCCTAGTCACTTAATTCACCTCGCGATAGTCCACACATAAACGAAGGGAACCATCTGCCTTGGTAGAAAATACAACTGGTGATCCCCACTCGAAGACAATTCTCCTGATAAATCCCTTCTTTAAAAGATAGCTTACTTGCACCCCGAGCTCTCGCTGCTCCCTTGGTGCCATACGACGAAGTGGCATCACTATAGGTCTGGCATCTTTCACCAAATCAATACAGAACTCAATCTCTCGGTGTGGTGGAAGTACGGTCACTTCCTCGAAGATATCCGGATACTGTCCTGCAATGGGAACCCCTGATAACTCGTCCTACGGGATGTCGAGGGAATTTAGAAAACTAGCCATCACCTCATCGTTAGGTAGGCCACCAAACACTACCCTCCGCCCATCATCCGCCCCAATAGTCACCGAAAATCCCTCACAGTCTACCACCACCCCATATCTTTGGAGCCAATCAACTCCCAAAATTATATCAAACCCAGTAAAGCCCAAAACAAAGCAATCACAAGCAAATATACATCCATGACTTGATAAGACCAAATTTCGACAAATCATGCTAAGGCTAGTCGAACCACCAATCGGGTTTGTCACAACTAAAGGTCTATCGACTATCTCGGGTTCCAATCCCAACCTATCTAACATGTCACTAGATATGAAGGAATAGGAAGCCCCAGTATCAAACAGTACTCGAATAGGAACATCATAAACAGAAAGCATACCTTGAATGACGACATTCTTTCCTTTCTCCTCCGCAATTGGGGCATTCGACGAAGAAGGAACATCGTTAATATCATATGCTTTCACAATCTGCTTCTCTTTAGGGGGTTGCGGACATTTATCCTTGTGATGTCCCACTTGGCCGCAGTTGAAGCACTTCATGTCCGCTGGCTTTGCTCGACATTCTTCGGCATAGTGGCCCTTCTTGCCACAGCTAAAGCACTCAACATCTTTCTTACTCTTCTTCTGACCATCCTCAGTCTGATTCTGTTTCCTTTTGTTCTAAGAATTATTCTTGCCTCCACCGCTTGCGTGCGGCTTTGGCCCTTCTGTAGATGCAACAACGACTTCAGTCTTGGGTTTAGGATAAAGGCTCTCTGATCTCAATGCTTTCCCAACAATCAATTCAAAAGTTTCATCAATATGGTTTATAAGCCTTTCCCCTAAGTACTGATCTAAGCTTGTTATGAACTTCTCATTCTTCTTCTCGGGAGTGTCAATGATGGATAACCCTTACTTCGATAAAGTATCAAACTTAGCAATATACTCCGAGACTGCCCTACCATTCTGCTTAAGCTCCAAGAACTTTCTAAACAATTCTGATTTCTGAGAAGTTGGGACAAACTTATCGCTGAATCCGGCCTTAAACTGATCCCAAGTAACTTGATCCTCAGGGGTAGCTGTCTTAATAGCATTCCACCAATTCATAGCCTGTCCTTGCAGTTAGCGCGATGCTAGCTTTCTCTTCATCGCGTCGTCGATCCCTAAGTCCTCGAAGATGCGCTCACAACTTTAAAGCAATCCTGAACTTCTATAGCCGATTCCGTTCCATGGAATGGCTTCCCACCAAGACTAGTGTAGTCTTTACAGAGCTTGGCGAAATTGGCCCTAGGCGTCTGCATCGCTGCACCCCCACCATTTGCAGCATTAGGGCTGCCCTCTGAACATCCTTTAGCATCTCTCTCATGAAGTAAGTGAACATCTTCCTCATATCAGGGGCATTCCTATTATTGGCTTCTGAACCAGTATTCCTCATATATCGTCTTATCGTTCAATTTGTAAGGAGAAAACGAATAACCATCCCTTCAGTGGTGCCAATGCAGTGCGACTTCATCCAAAGATATACTAATAGTATATGTATATATATATATATATAACTTTTGGAAACCAAAATATCACAAATACTGCACTCTTATATATGTATTATCTCTCCCTGGTGTCTTTCCCTAGGTTAACTACGCAACCTAGAGCTCTGATACCAAGTGTGATGGCCCGCCCCGCACCAGCCGACATTTCCAATGAAAGTGCGTTATGCAAATGCCTAACTAGCACGGGACGGTCGCCAAAGAAAGGAAAAGAAAGAAATTTGAACTAACAAGGAACCTGTAGAATGTCTCACAGCGCATGGGATAAAATATAATAATAACATAACTTTGACATAAAACAGGCGAGACAGTGCATAAGCTGAAAACTAAACCGTCATAGTAGCAGAAATCCAAAATACAACTTATCATCCAAACCAACATTATTACAACTTTGAAATACTGTCTCTAAAGCAAAAGGAAGAGGTACACTACTAATGCCCAAAGTAGTGATCACTTTGCCCCATGGAGTTATGACAACTCCACTGCACTGATACATAGCCAATAATCCGTTCCTTAGTGGTGAGTCAAAGCTATAAGCATCGATAACCCCTTTGCACACGTCCCGCAGCAAAATCCAACTCAGGAAGTTAACTCATTGGTTCCCATCTGGATCTGGAGTTCTAACTTCTCACTTGGACTTCCTTTGCATCTCGGGTTTCAGTCGAATTGAAGTTGGTCTTCAAAAGAGTTGTCGCGTAATGGTAGTGGAGGCTCTAACTCGGTTCGGTTCAGGTGAAGCAACTCGGTTCGGTTCGGGTGAAGCAACTCGTTTCGGTTCGGGTACTTCATAGTTAGAGTCCTTCAAGCTCCGTCTTATCACAATTGGTTCGGTTCGTACATTGATTCTGGTTCGGTTCAAAATATAGTATCCAGGCCCCTCCTTTTGGTTTGTGCTCCATCCCATTAACTTCAGTTCGGTCCATATAAACCCGATCCCACGCCCTCCTTCCGATCCGATTCCAACTCCAACTATACGTAAATGGCCTTCCTTCTTGCCAAGCCTCTTCTTATGCCAAGTTCCAATCCGGTTCGAATCTCCTTACTCGGTCTTCCGATCCGATCCGAGCCCTATGATCCGATCCGATCTGAAACCCTCCACATTTTCCAACGAGCATATATCGTCCATTTTCGCCATACGACGACATTTTCAACCATTCTAACATTCCTACAAGATTACTCAACATTCCAAAAAGTAATAACAACAAGCAGAATCAACCATAAACATCCAAACATCAATCATATGAGTTATTTTGGATCAAACATACCCAAAAAGCATGATTTTTCCCTTAGTCCCCTTAATCATGTTTTAACAATAAGATTAACAAAACATTTCCAAATTAACCTAAGTTTTTATCAGAGCCCTAAAATAATATTTAAGAATTTTTACATATTTTTCCAGAATTTTAACATGCATAATTTCACTAATTATCATTAATCACCCCTAATTAGCCATAATTAGTGAAAAACAATGCAAATCACTCACCTTAGCCACAAATAAAACTTAGATTTGAAACTATCTCTGATTTGGGTCGAATCTGTATGCAACACAGCCGCTCCAACTCTGATTTGGAGTTGATTTGCCCTGATTTGGTGTAGATCTTCTTAATTAGTGATTAGAAGGCGATTTGGGAGTGATTTAGAAGGTGGAGGCCATTGCTAGGGTTCAAAGGATGAAAGTGGCGGCTGTAAAATATGAAATGAAATATTTTTCCTAGCCCTATCAGCCCTTTTATAACCCTAATCATGAAATGGGTTATGAGCCTAGCTGCTAATCACCTTAATTAGGCCCTGTTAAGCTGTTTTTCACCTTCTAAATCTTATTTCAGCAATATCTCCCAAACAGTAAATCCGTTTGGCTAATATGACCACTTTACGGAAATCTAAACCATCATCCGAATCCAATGGAAGTGGTTTCAGGTCAAAATTCTTTTACAATCAAAAGTTATGGGTAAAACAAGATTTGCTAGGGGCAAAACGGTCATTTAAAATTCGGAAAAAATCGTGAACATTGGATATGACCCAATAGTCGTTCCCCAAAGTTACACGACTATACGATCTCGTATGAAGATGAAATAAATAGTCTATGATCCTTCGATGCATAGAATGTGGGTCGTTACAGTGGTCCTCTGTGTGGTGGCGGTGTTTAGGTTGTGTTCGCAGGGGTTGGGTCTGTGCGTTACTACCCGATGAATATGCATTGACTGCAAATATATCTTTGTAGTCAGAAGGCTGTGACGAGATGGCACTAGGATGATTCGGCGATCACCTCGGTGGGAGGCTGGGTCAGGACCAACACATGATAGTAGATCATAGCGTACCCGTTATCGGCAGCCAGTGGGATGTGAAAAGACAAGACGTAAAACCAAGATACCGTCAACCTTTCACTATTGAGGCACAGTGGTTGATGGAGACGCCAATTGGATGTTTAGATTGTTTGTTAGTGGCGAGTCGCTTAGCTCTTGTAATCTTTACTAGTTGAGGGAAATGCCGGGGCAGGGCCATAGCCACCATGAAAAGCAGACCACACGGAATATTTGTATTTTGAGGTCCTTAAAGGCGGGCCTGTACAGATATTGAAAAGCTTCCGATCGAGTTCCGTGTTTCTTGTACAACCCTGTTACGGAACTCGATGCACAATAGTTAATACGTGCGGTTAAGGCATCGGGTGTGATTGATGATACGTACGTGAGAAATATAGATACATGCATGTCTGCTCCGGGTGGTGTATCGTAGACAATAGGGCATTACTTCACGTGAAGACTAAGCTTGGCCTAGAAGTTTGGATATGGAGATCCGTACGTCGCACTCCGTAGCATGACGGCGTAGACCGTGCGAGGAGGGTACCATGGGAGGTGTCTTGATATTGGGGGTAGCTACATATACTATATTAGGTTAATCTACCAGGAGGTAGATGGGTACGACATGTGTGTAAATCCTTGAGTGCTATTGACCCAAAGTAACCTAATAAGTAAGAAAACGTAACTGAACGGTATATGTTGGGTTATCCAAAATGTGTAGTTTAAATCCAGTCACCAGAACTTGTGTTCTGACCCCCTGCTCATCACATACTCGCAGGTTAGACTTGTGGAAGGGATATGATAGCTTTGGATACTGGTTAGGCAGTATTATTATTAGGGTAAGGCAATGTTTCGAGTATATTTTATCCATCCCACTGTGAGATGTTTTCTGAGCTCTGATATATTTTATATCTCTGGGTCGAATCAGTCGACTGGTTAAAAATCATCAGTTGACTGGTAGAAATAATTTATTTATATAAAACTTTTAAAGCAAGCCGTTATGTGCAAAAATTTCTCGACTAGTCGACTGGTTGATTTCCTACTAGCCGACTGGTAGGCAATTTCATGCACAGTCTGGCTTTTAGAAGGTTTTAATATATATAAAACTTGATTAGCACATTCGTGTATACTTGAGGATAGATTTTAACATGATTCTAACATGACTCAATGTACATATATATATAAAACCTTATCTTTATGATTCGATTCCCATAGTAGCTTTATTCGTTGACATCGATCAAAATCTCGTTATTCAACATTCTCCCCCTTTTTGATTGATGACAACACTTTGATTTTTCTTCCCCTGAATGTATAGCTCCCCCTGAATTTCTACACAAACTTGTTAGTTCATATATTTCATATACTTACCATTTGAAGCCTACCTTCACAAGTTTTAGCACAATTTCCAATAATATGGAAATACAATAGTATAATAGCATGGAAAAATAACAATGGTATATAACATATATAGCATGAGAGATATTTTTCTCCCCCTTTGTCATCGATTAAAAAGATATGAAGATATTATAAGCATATGGTAATTGAAAAGAAAACTCATGCTAAAAGTGATATATTAGATGATCAACACATATAGAAATCTCAAACATAGATTACATAACCAAAATAAAGTCATTTCACAATTCATACTAAGAAAGTCATCAAAACAACTAAACTAAGAATGTCACAACACAACCAAGCTAAGAGCGTCACAACTAAAATTATTACACAACCAAAATAAAGGTTTGAAAAATATACTTAAAGCAAAGTAAATCTCCAACTTCATACTTAATCTTCATCAGATTCGGTTCGTTCAGAAGAGGTCCAGTTTAAGGGTGAAATTGGTCGTTTTTCCGGATCCGTCATGTGACCGGTTTCCGCAAGAGTGCATGAGATAGATTTACACATCCTTCCTAGAAAATCTTTAATCTTGTCAAACTTTTTGTCATTCGTCTTATCCATTCTTTTGAGCCTTGCTTCTAGGAGGAGTTGATTCTGTGCAACTATATCAATAGCTTGCTTTGCCATTTGATTTGGTTCCGTGAGACGAACATATTCCGGATTAGCTCTAATGGTACTCGATGATGGTTGATCTGAATTCCTATTTCTCCATTCCTCTAAAATCATAATACGGACTTATGCAGGAGCCATGTGCATTTGCTTTAAATTCTTTTTGTCTAGAATTTTTATTTCAATCATTTCTAAGTCCTATTTTGGAATCCTTGCACTCTCAAAATTTCTCATCAAATATTCTCCATAATAGAAGTATGTGGTGATTCCTTGTGCAGAAAGGAGAAGATGATCCATGATAGTTTGCATCCAATTAATTTTGATATTTCCAAATGTTGCATAGAAAGCCCTGAAAGTCTCCGAATACACAAGGTCGTGGGTTACGGACCTAGGATGTATTGTTCGAGTGAGAACATGATGGAGTACCCTTGCATTAGGTCATAATCCCTTAGTTTTATTTCCATCCAAGTCATCATCCATAAAGAGATGACTAATTTCATCTTGCACACCATATTCGAAAATTGATTCGGATAAATCTATTCCATCGGTAGGCGAATTCTATACTTCTCCAAGTCTTTCAATAGTAAGGAAAATAGGGATTCCACACTCAAGACTCCATACACAATTTCGTGTATTACTCGTTTTTGGTGGTCTAGATTCATGTTGGCTAGGAATAGTTTGATCGTATTGACATTAATTTTAACACTATTTTGATTGTAATCCAAGATAGTTTCAAGTCTATCTTGGTTTGCTAATTGTTGTAGACCATAGGTGTTAAAATCTTCAAACTTTGCAAAAGGACTAGCCATGAATTTTACTTGAGACGGAACCTTCCACCTCTTTCTAGCCACATCATTCCAAAGCCACTGATTTATAGAGGTTTCTTCTGCCTTCTTTGATCTAGTCCTGGAAGAGGATCCTGTATCAAATTGTCGTTTGGGAGCCATGAGAGGAATTCGAATTTTTCTAGGGTTTTGGATGTTTTTTAGGAGGCTTGAGGAATGAAAAATAAAAGGTTTAGGGTTATAAGGTACGTGTATACCTGGAACCAAACATTCGGGTTCCAGGCAACCGGTCGACTAGTTGATAATATACCTGTCGACTGGTTACTTTTAATTTACACAGTAACCTTTGTTTTTAATTTCTGGGTTTTATTTTATGAAAGTATATTGATTTTAAACTTATTTAAAAAAAACCACATATATTTATTATAAAATACAATAGGACTTTATTAATCAAAAACATCAGCAAGAATTTGCATTATCGATCAATGCAAGTCTTATTTTACCAAAAAGAAATAGTCATATAAATCGATAACTACTCTTCGGATGAGGTCGATTTTCTTGATGTTCTAGCTCCTTCATTTTGTTGATTATTCTCTCCCAAGAATTAGGACTATCCTTCTTACTCTTGTTAGTTTTCTTCCATGCACTCCATAATGCAGAAGGTCTCCTTGATGATTCCGGAGTTGTAGAATAAGGATAGTTTCTTGGTTCTAAAACCGTTGATCGACCACATATTGGTAGTGCTATTGTTTCGAGAAACGTAAGTCTATCCGATGTTTGCTTTTGTTCAAAATATAGTTCTCTTTTTAGCTTTGATTGCTCATTTTGGTATTATGTCGTCAATTTTATCCCTTACCGATGGAGATCCATAACTCTCTCTTCTTTTCTTTCCTTTCGGAGTGTATCCGGTGTGATACTCTTGCCAGCGGAGAACTGGTTCTTCGTTTGGAATTGGAGATGTAAGAATGTTAATAGAATCGGATGACGGGTTGTCAGATGATTTGGTTGGAGTTGAGGTTTTTTTCTTGTTTTGTCATGATACTATATAGTTTCCGGTTATTGTATTATTATTTTATTTGAGAATAAGAGCTCTTTTTGTCTGGTATTTATATTAACATATATGCTAAACATAGTATACAAGATGAATGGCTATGTGAAACTTAACCATTCTTTTAAAATCTGAAAAATGATTTGTACGCTAGAAAACAAAAAACACTTAATTATAGGATATCTATATTAGCATTAATTTTTAACAATCTATATATAGAACAAAACGAAAATACTTACAGAAGTAAAGTCATGAACTCCTATATTTATGCAAAAATTATAGTATACTTATTTTATCTGAAAATAGAACTAAAATAAATACTTCGTGTTTGAGAAATCCTTTTTGGTTGAGCTAGTCATAAACATAAACTTAGTTGTACCTGCAAAAAATAAAAATAAATATGGTACCCACTTCCTCCGTTAGGGTCCTAAGGGCTAAGTCATAGGAAGCCAAACACAAGAGGGCTTAGGTTCCTTTTTGAAAAAATAATCACTATTATAATGAACCGTATCTAAAAAGTTTTTAACATACTTATTCCTAATAAGAATATTATTTGTTTTAGGAATCCATATACTAATATTTTCCAAATATTTTTTCTTAGTAGAAGTATTTAATTTTCTACTAGAAATTCTCGGTTTATTATTAGAATTTAAATTGGATTTCCTTTTTGAATTTATTGTATTATCAAATCCAAGTCCTTTTTATTAAAACCTGTGACACCCCATGTCCGTTAATGTCACTTACTAAGGGAATGCATTAAGTTCCGTGAAGCGTTATAGGTGATCAGACACAGAATAATTACAAGACAGATATAAATAAGATAGCAAAGGAAATTTAAATTTTTATTTCAATCATAATACCATGGTCTACAATACCATAAGTCACAAAAACCATTACAATAAAATAACTTCTGTCTTGCATCATCAGAGTACATAAAATATAAAAAAATAATTCCCCAATTGGAAGAGTCAAGCCATAGTAGAGACAAGAACTTGAGCCATACTTCAGAAGTAGCTCCTAGCAAGGTGATATCTGAATCCTGACTAAGCCTGGGTGTTTCCTCCATGAGAACTTGGGGGGGGGGGGGGGGACGGAAGAAAGAAGGAGAAACAAAAAGGGTTAGACATAAAGTTTGGCGAGTCTAGTTACTTTTAGCCAGTAGATAAATAAAATTAACATGATAGGCACATAAAGTGGATAAGGGAGATTACTACATAAATGGCAGGTGTGACAAGGTAAGAAAGATAAGGTGTACATGCCTCACTAATGGTTACTCTACACTATTACAAGTATATCCTGAAAAAGATGATCCCTTCAACTATAAGGTGGTAGACTTAGGTATACGTCCAAATGTATCCTAACTACTACCCTGATCGATCGGCTCCCTAACCCTCGTAGATACCTTATGTTGGCCCTAAAGTAGGAGGTATCACTTCCTAAAGTGGCAACCCCTCATCGTAATAATGTGCACAATCATATCTACAGATGTTACGGTCGTCTTATCCCCCTCTGCCCGACTCATGCACGCACATGGCCCGGTCGGTTTGCGCCGCCCACACCGTCCTCCACGTTTGGATTTCTTAAAATCAGTCAGTAAGCGTGCCCCTTCTCCACCTAGTACGGAGTACTTTGTTTGATACCTACTCCGGGTTACTGACTGAAATGGGTCCCACACAATATGATACAAGCTCTTCCCTTTGTCTTGTATCTCCGACTAGGTTTTTACTGACTATGTATACCACTAGGTGTCTTTATTACATAGCCTTAATTATTTCTACCGGTTATGCTTATCTACAGGTGTCTTTAATACATAACCCCTAATCTTCCAATCGGTTATGCTTACCTATAAGTGTCCTTAATTACATAACCCTATCACTTCTACAAGTTATGTTTACCCTATAAGGTGTCTTTAATTACATAACTTTATTATTTCCACCGATTATGTATACCACTAGGTGTCTTTAATTACATAACCTTAACGGATTAAGTTTGTGAGCCTATTACCCATCCCCTCTTCAGATTTACTTAACCCACCCCTCGACCATGTTTACTTAACCCCCAACTTAAATTTAAGTTCATACAATCCCTATGGATTAACATAGGTTAAGTAGTCCAATTCTTTACCATGTCCATTTATGGTTTCATAATTAGCCAGGCCTCCCACATTAGGCCTACAACATGTGGATGTTGGATATGTCGGTCGGGCCCGGGTAGACTTATTCCACAGTTGGGCCTAACCTCGTGTCATAGCCGATTCATATTTACGCACTTAGACCTCCTACATTAGGTTCACCATTAGTGGCTGCTGTATATGCCGGTTGGGTCCGGGTAGACTTCCACCACTAATGCAACCTAACCTCGTGTCATAAGTACAATTACAATTCCTAATTGTAACAACTAGACATTCCATTTTTATTTAATTAATCAATTAATTAACCCTTTCCTTTTATAGGTGTCATTACCTATTCTACTCAATAATTTGAATTATATGTCCATAAATGTTCATATTCAAATTATACCATTTTTAACCCTTTCCCCCCGTTCCTTAACTAGCGCCCTCACAAAATTGGCAACATGCATAGGCTAGACAATAGCCTAGTCATAAGCGATAATAGGGAAAATAATGGGATATAAATAAAATGATCATCTTGGCATAAACATAAACTTGTATGATAATAAGGTGAACATACATACTAGCATGGACATGAAATTGTCATCATAGCAACACTACAACAAAATGACCCTATTACGACAGTGGAACACCGTTGTAATATACATTTTACAACGGTGGGCAAACCTTCGTGTATTAAGAAGTTGTAATAGACTAATGTCTTTTACAACTTTTTTACACTATTGCAACACCGTTGTAACATGTATATTTTACAACTTTTTTCCACTGTTGTAATAAACTTTATTACAACAGTTATGCACTGTTGTAATAAAATCTACTACAACTGTTATGCACCGTTGTGATTGACATTTGGATTTAAAAAAAAATAAACATCTTTTGCAACTGAAAAGAACAATACACTAAATATAGCAATACTCCATAAGCAAATCCAATATTACAGTTATTTGCAAACTAATTTATTAAAATAATCAAATATTCAGTATTACAAACAATAAGTTTTAGACAACATTTCGTACATTATTACATACTTGACCATTACAAAGCAACTTAGTACAAGCACAAGTTATCCACAAAAAATTGCATATCCTACGGGAGTACACCCTCATCCATAATCTATTACAACTGTTATGTACAAGTTACCTGAATCTTTACACCATCATCTCTAATGTCCTTATGTTCCAGTAATACATCTTCATAGTATTTCTTTAACCGACCTTTAATCACTTTTTGAATGATATTTTCAGGCTTCCATGAACTTGCAACCTTATAAAACCGAAAAAAGTATAAACGAGCCAACGATATGAGAAAGGATTTTAATTGGACGTTAACACAGAAAAATAATAGTAGACTACATCTGAAAACTACATCTGAAGCTTAATCAACATGTCAGATGCATGATCATTTAGAAATAATGGTCAAGTGTGATTTTGGATGACTACAGAGCAATATACAACAATTTTAAAGGGAAAAAAGTAGATGCTCCTCATTGATATGGCGATTTACTGGTGAGCCTTACAAAACAGTCTAAAGTGATCATTTAGAACTTCCTTCCAAACTGTTTTAAGTGATCATTGTTGTAGAGCAATATACAACAATTTTAAAGGGAAAAATTTAGAAATTTCACATTGATATGGCTAGTCACATAAATATTAAGATATTAATTATATCTTTCACAAATGATTTGTGTTGATTAGTGGTTTTCTACTAATGGTCCTAAGGAAAACAATAGTGAAATGCTCATCAGACCCCAAACAAGCCTACAAAGAGATTCAAACTCATCGCCGATGTTAGAAATTTTCCCATGTACATCTAATACCTGTAAGCATTACATAAACATGAAAACTGATAATTGCGCCAGCAGAACCGTAAAGCATGGTGAACAATGCAATCGTCACCCTCCAAGATTTATTTCCAACTGCGCCAAAAACATTACAATTGTCAACTATCATACGGGTATGAAGTAAATGTATTGCAAAGTCATGGAGAACTGTGGAGAGCAACTATATTTATGTCTGAGTAGTTGAGAGAAAACAATGCGTACACTGTTGCATGAATTTGAGATGTCAGTATTTCAAGTTTGGATATAAACGAACTTATGTGAACAATGAAAACCAGTTCACAAAATCTCAAAGTCAGTATTAATGTTCGCAGCAGAGGAAAAACAACATGAAGAGATTTGCTAACTTGTACTACATTTTTTGGGTTGTAGGCAACAATACCCTATAACATGAATTTATAGTTTGGACACGTCATGAAAGCAGGTTAAGGATGAAGTTTGCAAAATATTGAATGGGTCTGTAGGGTGTGAAACCGCATTAGTCATAACCGGTGAGAACAACTAAATGTGGTAATTCATGTTCATTGGAACATAAGGTAGTGAACATAAAATCAATAAGAAAATACAAATTACTCAAAGTATGCGTATACCAGTAGATGATTAAAATCCAGTATTTGTAAATACAAGGAGTTAGAAAGTAAACATTGTGGACAATCCCAAATTGTCAACTGGATATATGGAAGGAGACAATCAGAAATATAAAATCCAATATCCACTGTGCAATTTACCATCCTAACAAATGTCTCCAAGTAATTAACAACTTGCGTAAATTAATATCTAAGTTGTCACCAATCAAGTTGTGGGGAGTTACCTAAGATTAATCAGTCTTAATTCCAGTGTTGTCGGTGTCAAGGTAATGATGGTTGGAGACAGGAAGACGGTTCAGAGAAGACCCAACATCATTGAAAAGGCGACTGTAACGAATGCGGTCGTTACCGGCGGAAGAATAGCAATAGGGGATTTTGTAAGATGGGGAGCGAAGAAAGAAATATAGGAAGGATGATTAATAAGAAACTGGATTGGTGAAAGAAAGGCCTCTCCTTCAGCAATGACTAGCAGCAAGGTTATTTCTGTGCTGAACATTATTGCTTGTGTTTTTAGAAAATCGCTTCAGGCAACGTTCAAGAATCCATCGCAACTTCATGGTTCTAGATCTCGAAGACTAGAAATTCAGATACCTTGGAAACAATTTCAATTTGCATCGAGCATCCGGATTCCAGATCTCAGCATTCTATTTTAAGTGAAGCTTCGTTGTTAAGCTCCAGAACTCAGCAACAAACACAAACGGGAATCGATAGGTAGGTGACTGCTGGAAGTTCTTTAGGGGTACAACGACGATTTGATTGAACAAGATGGCTGGTTCCGCAATATATTCCTGGTGGCCATTTTTTTTAAGTTGAACTTTTGTTTACTGGAAAATTGGATTTCGGATTGGAAATAATAGGTTGGCCGAAGATAAAGACGAATTGGGGAATGTGGAAGAAAAAAAGATACAGCGGTATCAATGTAAAAGAGCTTGTATAAAATACAGTGTATGGAGGGATGTTCCAAATTTACGGTGTATAGAGGGAATTTCCAATGCGTTGGAGCCAAAATTTTAGATATGGAGGGAAGATTTTGAGATTTGGTCCAACTGGTTTGAAAGTTATCTACTGTGATAAGTTAAGTAATCATTCCCTAGAAATATGCATTTATGTTCATAATATGTACTTATCACAAGAGGCAAAAAAGCAAACGTTGTTGATTATAGTTTATTACAACATTTTATAAGAAAGTGTTATTAAAAATATATATTACAATTTGCAGTTTGTAACAGTTGTAAAATTATACTTGTAAAAGGGTTAATTTGTACGTATTAGTGATTATTTACTATTAAATATTTAACAGTAATTATAAAAAAACTACTATTTATTAATTATCTAATAGTAATTAATAATAAATAATTATTATTAATTTGTAAAATTATTACTGAATATTAATTAGTTATTATTCTTAAATGTTAATATTACTAACTACTAAATATTAGTTGTTGTTAATAATAATTGACAAATATTATTGATTCTGAAGTTTATTATTAATTATTATTATTAAATATATATTTAGTTATTAAATATAGATATTATAAACATGAAGTTTGTACTAGGCATCTCTATTACAACGAATAAAATGAAAAGTTGTGATACATATGTTTATTACAATAGTGATTTTTTCACAGTTGTAAAAAACATTTATTACAACGGTGCGTTTTGCACAGTTGTAAAAAAGCATTTATTACAACTGTGCTTTACGCACAGTTGTAAAATTAAAGTTGTAATATGGTATTTTTGTTGTAGTGCAAGGTGGACATAAAACTGATGAACTATGACGTCACAATATCTAAATTAGCAATTTAGATGTCCAATAGGTTTAGTTCTAACACGATAACATAAGGTGATAATTTAAATCAATTGATCTAACATGTTTACATAAGATGACAATTTAGATCACATAAAATAGATCTAACATGAACCATAAGGTGGCAATTTTAGATCGATTAGAATAGATATAGCATGAATTATAAGGTGACAATTTTAGATCACATAGAATAGATATAGCGTGAATCATAAGGTGACAATTTTAGATCACATAGAATAGATCTAACATGAATCATAAGGTGACAATTTTAGATCACATAGAATAGATCTAACATGAATCATAAGGTGACAATTTTAGATCACATATAGTATATCTAACATGAATCATATGGTGATAATTTTAGATCACACAGAATAGATCTAGCATGAATCATAAGGTGACAATTTTAGATCGATCTAGCATGAATCATAAGGTGACAATTTTAGATCACATAGAATAGATCTAGCATGAATCATAAGGTGACAATTTTAGACCACATAGAATAGATCTAGCATGAATCATAAGGTGACAATTTTAAATCACATAGAATAGATCTAACATGAATCATAAGGTGACAATTTTAGATCTCATAGAATAGATCTAACATGAATCGTAACATATCATAAAAGTTACAAACCAAGATCCATAAAAATAACATAGTAGAGCAATCACAATTGATTTGGATCTAGAGAAATAGATCTATCATGACATAGCATAAGATCTAGAAATAACATAGATTCAAAGTCTGCAATGTATCCAAATAAGAGTCTTTCATAATTCACTATTATTTATCTAAACCTAAAAGCAACTAGAACTCACTGTGATTGGATTGCTCAAATGATAGAAAAGGTGCTGAGTCTATGCTTGAATCTCAGAATTTGATATGCTTTAGAAGAAGATAAGAGACTCTAGTTCAGTTCAGAATCCGGCATAGTTTGGCCGCCATGACTTCTAATGAAGAAATATGTGAAATGTCCATATATTTATAGATGTAGAACCATCTGGAACCGACTGCCACATAAGCGCTAGGGTCAATCAGGTCGCGGGTCGCCTCACACTTTGGAAAAAGACCCGAATACCCAAAAAAAATTCTGGGCACACTTTACAGGTGCGCCTGTGCAAAATTGCCTTGGCGCACTTGGCAAGTGCGCTAGTTATACCCGGTTTTGATTTTCAACTTTCTATCATCCGTAACTTCTTCATGCGTTACCCGTTTTACTCAAACCAGATGTCTATCTTAACCAGAATTTCGAGGTGGACGCAATGACGTAATCTGTTTCCCTTATTTCTAGATATTAAATTAATTATTCTTTAATTTATCTTCTTTAATGTTGTAAAAAATTCGGGGTGTTACATTCTCCCTTACTCGAAGGATTTCGTCCCCGAAATCTCTAAGTTGAAAAGAATGTATCTTACCATCCATCATGTAAGGAATGTATGTTAGTGCCATGAATCCAATATGTATGCAAATAAACCTATTATAACATATAAGATCTACATGTGTGCACACTCATTCGTCCAAATGCAACATCCATATGCTAGTTCATCCATTTCCATTGATAAAAGAAAAGAAAATGCACACACATCCATATGCAGTATGAGAGTGATTGAGCCGATCTTAGTGCCTAATGTGTATGTATAGGGTTCCTATCTAAAGGACGAAAATACTGTGGATAGGATATACTTAAATGACAGAAACCAGCAATGATAAAACTTTGGAAAAAGGAGTTAAGAACATACCCTCGAAGAGAAAAGGGTACGAAGCACGAATCTTGTCTTCGGTCTCCCAAGTCGCATCCTCTGGGTTATCTCCCCAATGAACCTTTAGCAACTTGAGCTCTTTATTGCGTAGCTTCTTAACCAAGAATACAGGAAGGAACTCGCCTGACTGTCGCCTCCCGTTCTACTTCTACCTCTTCCAATATACTCGGCTTAATAACTTCCGCGGTGTCATGCAAGCACTTCCGCAGATGAGAAACATGGAAAACATCATGAACACCAGAAAGCTTTACTCTATATGCCATTTGGACAATCCTCTCGGTTATGAGAAATGGTCCCACAAACCTAGGTACCAACTTCCCTACTGATCCAAAGCGAACCACATTCCTCAGATGTGACACTTTGATAAAAACCAAGTCTCCTACTTCAAATTCGAGGTCAGTCCTTCTCTTGTCTGCATAGGATTTTTGCCTATCTTGAACTGTCTTCATCCACCGTCGAATAAAGTCAATCTTTTCGGATGTTTTTCTAACAATATCTGATCCAAGTAGTAATATTTCTGTAGATTCCCACTAACAAGTTGGTGATCTACAGGGTCGTCCGTACAATGCTTCAAAGGGTGCCATGCCGATGCTGGCCTGATAGTTGTTGTTATAGGCAAACTCTACTAAAGGAAGATGCGCTTCCCAAGTCACTCCGAAGTCTAGGATACACAGCCTTAAAAGGTCTTCTAGAATTCTGTTCACCCTTTCCGTTTGCCCATCGGTCTGAGGATGATAAGCGGTGCTCAAACGCAACTGTGTACCTAATGCTTCTTGCAATCTCCTCCAAAATTCGCTGGTAAAGATGGGGTCGCGATCGCTCATGATGCTGGAAGGAACTCTATGAAGACGAACTATCTCTCGGACATAAATTGATGCTAACCATGATGTTGTCCTCTTACTCTTAACTGGAATAAAATGAGCGCTCTTAGTGAGTCTATCTACCATAACCCAGATACTGGTGTTGCCTTTCATCGATCTAGGCAAACCATCTATGAAATCCATAGAGACGCTCTCCCATTTCCACTGAGGAACCTCCAAAGGATGAAGTAAACCACCATGCTTCTTTTGCTCTGCTTTGACTTGCTGGCAAACTAAACATTGAGAAACAAATTCGGACACATGTTTCTTCATCCCAGCCCAAAGGAAAACCCTCTTCATGTCCCTGTACATCTTATCACCGCCTGGATGAATGGTCATCTTAGAAAGGTGGGCTTCTTCTAGGATTGCCTTTATTAAGATTCCAGTTTGAGGAACACAAAGCCTTCCATCTCGTTGCAACCACCCCTTTTCATCTATGGCATATCTGCTGAGGTGACTAGAAGTCTCCCCTCTTCTGAGCTTATCCATGATGTATAGAATCTGTGAGTCACCTTATTGCGAAGCTCCTATTTGGTCCATAAGAGTCGATCGTATCTCCAAGGATGCAAACAAATCAGGAAAAATCTCAATGGAGGGTCTAAAATCAAAAGCTGATATGAAATCCAAGTTCTTTCTTTCCACAAACAGAGGACTCAGGGCTACGCTCTGCCTACTTAGTGCGTCTTCCACCACATTACTCTTTCCAGGGGTATAAGAAAACTCAAAATCCTAAGAAGCTAGAAACTCCATCCACCGCTGCTGCCTTAAATTGAGATCCTTCTGCGAGAACAGATACTTGAGAGATTTATGATCGGTGTATAACTCAAACTTCTCTCCAAGTAAATAATGACGCCACGTCTTTAACGCAAACACTATGGCAGCTAGCTCTAAATCATGGGTGTGATAGTTCTTTTCATGAACTCTCAGCTGTCTACCCCCATAACACACTACTTTCCCTTCTTGCCTTAGAACCGCACCGAGCCCTGTACCACATGCATTATTGTAAACGGTAAACACTTTATTCCCGTCAGGTAAGGTCAAGACTGGGGCTTTTGTCAGAGCCCTCTTCAGTCATTGGAAAGCAATATCACAGTCTATATCCAATGAGAATCCCAAGTTCTTCTTCGTCAGCCTGGTGAGTGGGGATGATATCTTTGCGAAGTCCTTAATGAACTTCCTATTATAACTTGCTAACCCAAGAAAGCTTCTCACCTCGATTGCATTTTTAGGAACCTGCCAATCTTGCACTACAACCACCTTCGCGGAATCTATGACTATCCCTTCTTTGGAGACCACATGCCCTAAGAAACTCACCTCTTTTCTCCAAAAATGGCATTTGGAGAATTTTGCTTTAAGACGATGATCACAGAGAGTTTTCAAAACTTCTCTCAAATGTAGGGCATGCCTTCTTCGCTTTTGGAGAAGATCGAAATATATCGGTAAAGACTACCATAAACTTATTTAGGAACTCCCAAAACACCCAACTCATCAGATCGACAAAATAGGCTTGTGCATTCATCAGCCCAGAAGGCATAACTATCCATTCAAAGAAACCTTCCGGAGTCCTAAAGGCAGTCTTATCTATGTTGTCCTCAGCCACCGTCAACTGATGGAACCCCGTGGCCAAGTTTAACTCAGAAAATACCGAGGCACCAACAAGCTGATCAAATAAATCATCAATCCTCGTAAGCGGGTGCCTCTTCTTCTTAGTGAGTTTATTCATCTCTCTATAATCAACACACAAACGAAGTGAACCATCCGCCTTAGTTGCGAATACTACTGGAGCACCCCATTCAGATATGCTTCGTCTGATAAACCCTTTCTCAAGTAGCTCCCCTACTAACTTACTCAGCAACCTACTTTCCCTTGGAGCCATGTGGCGCACTGGTAATGCAACTGGCTTTGCATGTCCACTAGATATATGCGAAAGTCGATCTTGCGCCTTGGAGGTAAACCCCGAACCTCATCAAAAACATCAAAAAAATCCCAAACTACTGGAATAGATTGCAGATCGTCGATAGATGCATCAAGAGACTCTAGGAAACTAAGCATAATCGACCTTTGTGAGTCACTCGAAATCTTGAGAGTTCTCCCATGACAAGTCAGAAGTCTAACAACCCTCTTCTCACAATCCAAAGTGGCACCATAAGTGGTAAGCCAATCCATTCCTAGAATCAACCCATAACCCATAAACCTGAGAACATACGCGTCGCATTCAAAATCGACGCCTAATACAGATATTTTCAAACCCCCGACAAATCAACATAAATGAGCCGAACTACCAATGGGGTTTGAAACAACTATGGGATCTACTACCATACTTGTAATTAAGTGCAAAGATTCAACTACAGAACTTGATATAAATGAATGCGAGGCACCAGAATCAAAAAGTGTTCTAACAGGATGGTTTGAAAGAGAAATTAAACCTTCCACATAAATTTTTCTACATCTGTCAGGAGCACTGGTCGCGAGTGCATGTACCTGCCCTCCAGAATTTCCTGCCCTTTGGCCTTGTCTCTGTGATCCCCATTTCTTCGGGCACTCTTTAGCAAAGTGTCCGGCCTCTCCACAGTGGAAGCAAGAATTCTTCCTTCGCTTACAGTTTTTAAACATATGACCTTCCTTACCACAATGGTGACATTTTCTCTTATCCTTGCCTTTATCATTTTTCTCTCCTTTCTATGGTTGTTGTTGTTGCTGCTGCTGCTGTTGCTACTGCCCCTTCTTGGGCCACACCTTCCTATTTTGCGATGTTCCCTCAGCCTTTACCTCCTTCTTTTCTCCCTTGTCCACCCCATGCATCATAACCATATCGACAAGTTTTTCAAAGGTGGCCCCCATAGGAATATGGGACATGGCTAACCCATGAAGGGGTTCATTCAGCCCTTTAGCAAACCGTAAAGCTTTTTATGCGGTGTATCCACAAATTCTAACCCGAACCTTACTAGCTGGTTGAATTTGTTTACATATTCTTTCATTGTCAAGTTTCCTTGTTTGAGTTCTAAGATTCTCTCCGGCTGCATGCTGCTTTCAGTTTAGGAAAGAAATTTCATTTCGAACCTCTGTCTAAAATCTTCCCAAGCTTCCACCGGACGTCCAGCTTGGGTGACTTCCCAACAAAATGAGGCTTCGTCCTTTAATAGCCAAGCAGCTAACTGAATCTTTCTTCGGTCCTCCACTTCAAAGATTACGAATAAGTCCTTAGTCTACTTAAGCCAATTCCGAGCTTCCACGAATGTTTCATTCCCATGGAATGGCTTCCCTCCCATAGCACGGAAGTCCTTGTAGATCTTGGCGAAGTTATCTGCTTTTGGAGGGGGAGGAGGAATGACTGGTGCAGTTGGGGGAGGAACGCCTCTTTGGCCTTTGGCCGGCGTTGTGGCCTCCAAATACCTACGGAACCATCCGGGTATTGTGACGCCTTCTGGGATATTAGGGATGTTTTGTTCCCCGGACATGCTGAAAAAGGGAAAAGGAAGAAATTTAGATAAAGGACCGAAGGATACTACATATGGCTTCTTGGGGAATGTTTTCAAAACAGACTTTTCTTTTTGAAAATGCTTTCTTTTGAAACCTTTTTGAAAATAATTTTCAAAAACTTTTATCTAATCTGGTAACCTTTAGCTCTGATACCAAGTATGACACCCCACGTCCGTTAATGTCATTCACTAAGGGAATGCATTAAGTTCTGTGAAGCATTATAGGTGATAAGACACAGAATAATTACAAGACAGATATAAATAAGCAGCGGGAATTGAAATTGTTATTTCAATCATAATATCGTGGTCCACAATACCATAAGTCACAAAAACCATTACAATAAAAAAACTTATGTCTTGCATCATCATAATACATAGAATATAAAAACATAATTCCCCAATTGGAAGAGTTAAGCCATAGTAGAGACAAGAACTTGAGCCATACATCAGAAGTAGCTCCTAGCAAGGTGATATCTGAATCCTGACTAAGCCTGGGTATTTCCTCCCTGAGAACCTAAAGGGGAAATGGAAGAAAGAAGGAGAAACAAAAAGGGTCAGACATAAAGTCTGGCGAGTCTAGTTACTTCTAGCCAGTAGATAAATAAAAGTAACATGAAAGGCATATAAAGTGGATAAGGGAGATCACTACATAAATGGCAGGTGTGACAAGGTAAGCAAGATAAGGTGTACATGCCTCACTAATGATTACTCTGCACTATTACAAGTATATCCTGAAAGAGATGATCCCTTCAACTATAAGGTGGCAGATTTAGGTATACGTCCAAATGTATCCTAACTACTACGTTGATTGATCGACTCCTTAACCCTCGTAGATACCTTGTGCTGGCCCCATAGTAGGAGGTATCACTTCCTAAAGTGGCAACCCCTCGTCGTAAAAATGTGCACAACCATATCTATAGGTTTCACGGTCATCTTATCCTCCTCTGCCCGGCTCATGCACGCAAATGGCCTAGTCGGTTTGCGCCGCCCACACCGTCCTCCACGTTTGGATCTCTTACAATCAGTCAGTAAGTGTGCCCTTTCTCAGCCTAGTACGAAGTACTTTGTTTGATACTACTCCAGGATACTGACCGAAATGGGTCCCACACAATATGATACTAGCTCTCCCCTTTGTCTTGTATCCCCCACTAGGTTTTTATTGACAACGTATACCATTAGGTGTCTTTAATTACATAGCCTTATTCATTTCTATCGGTTATGCTTACCTACAGGTGTCTTTAATACATAACCCCTAATCTTTCAATCGATTATGCTTACTTTTAGGTGCTTTAATTACATAACCTTATCACTTCTACAAGTTATGTTTACCTTAAAACGTGTCTTTAATTACATAACTTTATTATTTCCACCGACTATGTATACCACTAGGTGTCTTTAATTACATAACCTTAACGGGTTAAGTTTGTGGGACTATTACCCATCCCCTCTTCAGATTTACTTAACCCACCCCTCAACCATGTTTACTTAACCCCCAACTTAAATTTAAGTTCACACAATCCCTATGGATTAACTTAGGTTAAGTATTCCAATTCTTTACCATGTCCATTTATGGTTTCATAATGGGCTAGACCTCCCACATTAGGCCTACATTATGTGGATGCTGTATATGCCGTTCGGGTCCGGGTAGACTTATTCCACAGTTGGGACTAACCTCGTGTCATAGCCCGATTCGTATTTACGTACTTAGACCTCCCACATTAGGTTCACCATTAGTGCTGCCGGATATGCCGGTCGGGTCTGAGCAGACTTCCACCACTAATGCAACCTAACCTCATGTCATAAGTACAATTACAATTCCTAATTGTAATCACTAGACATTACATTTTTAATTAATTAATCAATTAATTAATCATTTCCTTTTATAGGTGTCATTACCTATTTTACCTAATAATTTGAATTATATGTCCATAAATGTTCATATTCAAATTATGCCATTTTTAACCTTTTTTCCCTCGTTCCTTAACTATCGCCCTCACAAAATTGGCAACATGCCTAGGCTAGACAATAGCCTAGTCATAAGCGATAATAGGGAAAATAATGGGATATAACTAAAATGATCATCTTGGCATAAACATAAACTTGGATGATAATAAGGTGAACATACATACTAGCATGGACATGAAATTGTCATCACAGCAAGGTGGACATAAAACTGATGAACAATGATGTCACAATATCAAAATTAGCAATTTAGTTGTCCAATCGGTTTAGTTCTAACATGATAACATAAGGTGATAATTTAGATCACATAAAATAGATCTAACATGTTAACATAAGGTGACAATTTAGATCACATAAAATAGATCTAACATGAATCATAAGGTGAAAATTTTAGATCGCATAGAATAGATCTAGCATGAATCATAAGGTGACAATTTTAGATCACATAGGATAGATCAAACATGAATCATAAGGTGAGATTTTAGATCACATAGAATAGATCTAACATTAATCATAGGGTGACAATTTTAGATCACATAGAATAGATCTAGCATGAATCATAAGGAGATAATTTTAACATATCATAAAAGTTACAAACCAGTATCCATAATAATAACATAGTTGAACAATCACAATTGATTTGGATCTAGAGAAATAAATCTATCATGACATAGCATAAGATCTAAGAATAACATAGATTCAAAGTCTACAACGTATCCAAATCACAGTCTTTCATAATTCACTATTATTTATCTAAACCTAAAAGCAACTAGAACTCACTGTGATTGGATTGCTAAGATGATAGAAAAGGTGCTGAGTCTATGCTTGAATCTCAGACTTTGATATGCTTTAGAAGAAGATAAGAGAACCTAGTTCAGTTTAGAATCTGGCATAGTTTGGCCGCCATGACTTCTAATGAAGAAATATGTGAAATGGTCATATATTTATAGCTGCAGAACCATCTGGAACCGTCTGCCACATAAGCCCTAGGGTCAATTAGGTCGCGGGTCGCCTCACACTTCGAAAAAAAGGCCCGAATACCCAAAAACAATTCTGGGCACACTTTACAGGTGCGCCAGTGCTGAATTGCCTTAGCGCACTTGGCAAGTGCACCAGTTATACCCGGTTTTTAATTTTCAACTTTCCGTCGTCCGTAACTTCTTCATATGTTATCCATTTTATGCAAACCAGGTGTCTATCTTGACCAGAATTTCGAGACGGATGCAATGACATAATCCATTTCCCTTAATTCTAGATATTAAATTAATTATTCTTTAATTTATCTTCTTTAATGTCGTTAAAAATTCGGGGTGTTACAAGAACCGATTGAGAATTTTCAAAATTTTTAGATAGATTCTCTCTACCCTTGTTAAAATTATTTACATTTTTAGAAATACTTCCTAATTTTGTTTTTAAACTAGAATTTTCTAACTCTATAATTTTTAATTTATTATTCAAATCATGATTTTCAGGAAGCAATAAATCATTTTTATTCTTTTGAATTTCTATTTCTTGACTTAATAAAGAAATTTGAGAATTTGCATTTGAAAGAGAATCTTGTTATCTTCTAATTTCATCTTCTAAGATTTCTTTTTCATCTTTTAAAAGGTGTCTCTCAAATTCGGATTTGTTTTTGTCGTCATTAGCTTGTTTAAATTTTCTTTTAAACATTTTTCTAGATTCTAAAATTTCCGTATTTATTTCTACTAATTCATCAAATGTAAAATCACTTACATCGTTGTCTTTAGCCATAAAGCACACATTTGCTTGCTCACTATCGTTGTCGCTGTCACTTTCAGAAGATGAGTCCGAATTATCCCAAGTGACTGAAAAAGCTCGTTTCTTTGATTTTTCACTTTTGTGATTTCTCTTTAGCTCTAGATAGTTCTTTTGATAGTGTCTAGTCTTGTGACAGTTGAAACATTCTACTAAAGCCGGATCAGGTTCTTTTGATGAATTCTTCTTTATATTTTTTCTTTGACTCTTTCGGTGTTTTAGAAATTTTCTAAATTTTTTAACAACACATGCTATATCTTATTCATCTGAATCGGAATCTTCTTTTTCTGCATGGAAAGTTAAATTCTTCTTATCTTGTACCTCTGCTTTCTTTGCCTGCAAGTTCACTTCGTATGACACTAGATTACCTATCAATTCTTCCTGTTTCATGGCAGGGATATCATTAGCTTCTTCGATCGCTAATACTTTTCTCTCCCATTCATCGGTTATAGAATTTTAAATTTTTGAAACTATGTCAAAGTCGGAATATTTTTTCTCCTAGTCCTAATAATGAATGATAAATATTTTGAAAACTCGAATACATATCATTTATGGATTCGTTCTTATTCATCTTTAAATTTTGAAACTGATTTTTGAGCATAGAAATTTTACTTTGTTTAGCTTTGTTAGTGCCTTCAAGAGTAATCTTAAGTGTTCTCCAAATTTCATATGCAGTTTTGCACATACAAATCCGATTGAACTCATTTCTATCAAGTGCACAACGTAGCATATTCATGGCCCTAGCATTTGTAGTAGCTTCATTTTTCTCAGTGTTTGACCAATCAGTGTATGCAATAGTAGGTGATGTATATTCTTTTTGATTAATATTCCATGCATCATAGTTATTAGCTTGCATGTATATTCTCATTCTAGTGGCCCTGTAACTATAATTCATGCCATTAAAGAAGGGTAGTCTAGCCGTTGATTGGCCTTCAGAATATCCGGTGTTATTGCTAATGCTAGTGTTACTATCCATATTATCTAATTATCAAATAAAAGTTTAACGGTTATATGATAGCCTTGCTCTGATACCAATTGAAAAAGTTGGTGTTTATATGACTTAAGGATCTTTCTATATGGATATTGCAGAACATAAATGTGATACTAACTAGTTGATTCTACAATAGTTATGCAAATACATAGAGATTAATATGATATATCATAAATAATTAAAATGCAGTAAAGTAAGCTAAAAAGACACTAGGAATTTTATACTGGTTTGGACTTCCCGCCCTACGTCCAATCCCGAAGCTCCTCTTCGGAATTCACTAACAACGCCCTCTCTTAACCCGGAGGATTAGGTCAGTACACCCGAGCCCCAACAAGGATCTCTCTCGCCTGAGCAACTACACAGATCTTCAATAATTACAAGAGTTTGACTTCTGATTTGTGTTCTCGAATCAACACGGATAGCCAATATTTTAAGTACAACCTTCCTATAATCTGATCCTCGAGTATACGCTTTGAATGCGAAGATTTAAGGAAGTAAAATTTACTTGTTGAATCAAAAGATATTAATATGATTCACAGATTCAACAATTATTGAAATTGGAGAGCTTTTAATTGCAAAGAATGTAAATGGAGAGATTAGAATGATAAACAGAAAAATCAGTAAAATTCGGAAAGATTAGGTTATTGTAAAACATGATTGAAGTTGTTTATATAATAGTCTAAGAGTAGCAATCATTCATGAATAGTTTTCATAAAAAGATATGTCCATTTCCTTTGATTAATGAAGAGGGATCTCTTTATGAATGGAAGCAACTCTTCAGAAAACAAGTTCTGGGTCGAATCAGTCGACTGGTTAAAAATCATCAGTTGACTGGTACAGATAATTTAGTTATGTAAAACTTTTAAAACTAGCTGTTATGTGCAAAAATTGCTCTACCAGTCAAGTGGTGGATTTCTTACTAGTCGACTAGTAGGAAATTTCATGCACAGTCCGGCTTTTTGAAGGTTTTAATATATACAAAACTTTATTAGCACATTCGTGTATCCTTGAGGATAGATTTTAATATAATTCTAACACGACTCAATGTACACACACACACACACACACACACACACACATATATATATATATATAAAACCTTGTCTTTATGATTCGATTCCCATAGTAGCTTTATTCGTTGACATCGATCAAAATCTCGTTATTCAACAAATAGCGAGAATTATCTTGGAATAATTGTAAGTTGGCTATTGGTACACAGCTAGGACTAGTGGTGACTACTAGATAGTGAAGGGCAAGTAAGTGTTTAGATCTTGTTGCTAATTTTTTTGTTAGGGGTAAAACCCGTTATTACATTTCTGTTGGGATCGTTCAATTATTTTATTCATGTTGGGTAGTTAGGGTAACACCTAAACCTACCATGGATCCTATGGTTTGAACTTTTCTATCTAAGGGGGCATTATCCTGAGATTCTTGGCTCTTAGTAGTAGCTATGTAGAGCATTTGTTTTCCTGTTTTAGTTGAAGGACTAGAAGACTTATTTGAAACTAAACTTATTAAGTCAAATAAGCTAAGAAAAGAGTAATGGCATAACTCAGAAGGAAACAACAAATTCAATAAAGCAAAGAACATACAGTTAAAGAAAGATGAAAAATTCTGAGGAAATATGAATAAGAATAAATCTTTCCAAGACAAGTTGAAAAGAAAAATCTGTAACAAAGAAAATTTTCTTATATGGCCTGTGCTTGGATAGGAAAATAGGGAATCTTTATATAGTAGTTTCATAAAATCCAAGTACAGTTAGAAAAAGGTACATAAAAGAAAAATGGAAGATGTGAAGTTTTCTATTTTCCACCTTTTTGTAACATAAGAAATCAAATTTAGAAAATTAGATTTTTTTGAAATTTGAAAAATAAAGTTGCTTGGTAGGATTTTGGATGCGAAAATTGGATGAACTATGCTCTTGCTCAGTAAGAGTGTGGGAAATTTTGGATGAAAAAGTTTTCTGATTTTCAAATATTGAATTCATGTAGAAATTTCCAGTATATTTAGGATGTGTGCATCATGTTTTCAAAGAGATTTTCAATAAAAATTTGCATTCATATAGGAGGTACCGCTCCGGCATTCATTTCATTCATGCATTATTAAGTGGAATTACACTTCGCAGTAGTACATAAATGGTTACAAAATTGGATGCACACAAGATGGTTGTGACTTATGCGAGGAATTACTAAATTTTACCCTTATCAAATTTCGGGGAAGAAATTTCCTAAGGATGCGAGAATGTAACACCACACATTTTTTAATTAATGATAATGAATTTGGGATAAATTAATTTAACATTAGGAATTAAGTAAAACAGACTGTACCATTGCATTCGTCTTAGAATTCTGGTTCAGATAGACTCAGAGTTTGCGTAAAACGGATAATGCATGAAGAAGTTATGGATGATAGAAGTTTGACAAAGTGAGCGGGAAGCGGGCATGTGTAATTGGCGCAATGGGCAAGTGCGCAAGTGTTAATTTACATTGCCGCACTTGTGAAGCGCGCCAGTGTAAGTTTCTGCCATCCGAACCTACAGGGGTCGACCTACACCCCCACGGGGCCGACCCATGGGTCAACCCCTACAAGGGTCTGTCGACCCTAGGGTCGACCCCGGGGTCGACCCACCCCAGATCTGGGCAGATTCGTCAATGAATCTGGACTGATTTTTTAACCAAACTCGTTGTTGACTCAGTGCTGCGTGTATGATAAGATCCTGAACACCTATAAACAGGCTAGCAGAGCCTAGTCTAAATATCTCAAATTTTATAAGAGGTTACCTAAGCTTCTCCATTCTTCTTCTCCTCAAATCTCTTCAGAAAATAGAACAATTAGTTTAGGAAAATTCTGATTCAGGATCTAGAAGAAAATAATGTATATTTATAAAAGAAGGTGTTTAGAATTCTATTCGCAGTAAGGTAAATTATTGGATTTGGTCAATTTGAATTTCTCCTCTTTCTTCCCTTTTTCTTTTAGTTAAGAATTATGGATCCATTGTTATTTAGGTTATAAATTCAGTTAGGAGAACCATGGAATGCTAGATCTGGACCAGATTCATGAATTGGAAAGCTATTAGATGAGTGGATTTAAGTTATACCTTTTTTATAATGGTATATTTTTCGTTTGACATTCCCCGTTAATATGCAACGTAAATCTGCTAGAATGATTAAACTGTTGAAATGTTAATCTGCTAGAATGATTATTCTGTTGAAATGTAAATCTATTAGAATGATTAAACTGTTGAAATGTAAATCTGCTAGAATGATTAATCTGTTGAAATGTAAACCTGTTAAAATATGTGGAAACGATTACTGTTGTATGCATACACATTCTAATAACTTGTTTATTGGGTACTGTAAGTTAAGTTACAGTGAAACTGGGATAAATACATGTTAATCAGTGGCGTAGTATGTACTTGAATCCCTAATTGTAAGAATTGGGATAATTACATGTTAATTTGTTAGATTGGAATAATTACATGATTAATGATTACATGTTATTCTTTTAAAGTGGAGTTAATTAAATGTTAGGAAGAACATGCGACATGATAATTAGTTAAAATAGATATTAAGTATTACATGTAAAAATATAATTACAGTAAAAATTTGGAAGAATGGATATACCTAAATTTACAGTAAATAGAAAACTGTAACCGCACTTGGATACGAGGTTATATTCAACTTGTGGTAGAAGTCTGCTCGGAATCGCCCAGAAAATACAACATCCGCAAGTTGTTAATTTAATGTGAGGGATCTAGTGCGTAAATATACGTGTAACGGTGCTAAGACATGAGGTTAAGTCAACTTGTGGTAGAAGTCTGTCCGGAACCGCCCGACAAATCCAGCTTCCACAAGTGGTAGGCTTAATGTGAGGGGTCTGGTCCATAAACATACATATACATACATACATACATATATATATAACAGGTTAGAAATAAAATGCACTAATTGTGATTAATGGAAATGAATGAAAGTTACCACAGTAGAAGAAGTAGGATGAACGGGGAATGATAATAACCTATTATAATAAATTACATTAACAGGAATGTTATATAATAGGGAGGCTTGTCCTAGGGACAAGTGGAAATTAAAACATAAGTTATAATAAATGGAAAGGAAAATTATTAGTAAACCTTAGTTAAGAGAACTAAGTTAATAAGTAAACAACGACAAGCTGTAGTGATAGTGTAAGACAAAATTATGATTAAATAAGAAAGAATGAGTCAAACTTATGAAATGAAATAAGATATATTTAATCATATATAATAAGTGACATGCTAGTAGAAAACATGTGGACTGAGATAAAATATACTTTGTTATATATTAAGTAGAACATGTTACTGTAACTATTAAATTAGATAATGAATTACATGGTAATAATATAAAGAGATTGTAGATTACAGACCTTGGATTATAATATAGGAAATAACATGTTATGGGCTTATTAATTAACTTAAATGGATAAAGTTATATGACTGGAATTAATAAGCAAAAGGGGTCCATTCCTATGAGATATATGGGGATCGGAAAGAACTTGGTAACTTGAATAATAAGTTAATATAATTGGAAATAACCTAGTTAATTTGAAAACAGATGAGGTAAAGCAAGAGTGTAATTAAAGTTTTAGGCATAAGGTCTAATAGCACATTAGCGTGATGCGCTTGGACCAACTGCACATCTTTAAGGTGAAGAACCCAACGGGGTAGATCATCGGGGTGTCTAGAAGCACGAGAGGAGCACATCCATTTGATTTCTTGGTGGGACTGGAGGGAAGCATGTGGCTTCCCGAGGGACATGGTAGGGTACTTTAGGGTGGTCCTCCGTGTGGTGGCAGTGTTTAGGCTGTGCTCGCAGGGGTTGGGTTTGTGCGTTACTACTCGGTGAGTATGCCTTGACTACAAAAGTAGCTTTGCAGTCAGAGGGCTGTGACGAGATGACAGTAGGGTGATTCAGCGATCATCTCGCCGGGAGGCTGCGTCAGGACCAACACATGATAGTAGATCCCCGTCATCGGCAGCTAGTGGGATGCGAAAAGACTAGAGCTAAAACCAAGATACCATCAACCTTTCACTATCGAAGAACAATGGTTGAGGGAGACGCCAATTGGATGTTTAGATTGTTTGTTAGGGGCGAGTTGCTTAGCCTTGTAGTCCTTACTAGTTGATGGAGGGGCCGAGGTAGGGCCATAGCCACCATGAAAAGCAGACCACACGTAATGTTTCTATTTTGAGCTCCTTAAAGGCGGGCCTATACAAATATGGAAAAGCTCCCGACCGAGTTCCATGTTTCTTGTTCAACCCTGTTACGGAACTCGGTGCATAGTAGATAATACATGCGGTTAAGGCATCGGGTACGATTGACGATATGTATGTGGGAAAGTATAGATACATGCATGTCTGCTCCGGGTGATATATCGTAGATGATAGGGCATTACATTGTGTCAAGACCAAGCTTGGCCGAGAAGTTCGGATATGGAGATATGTACGTCACTCTGGTGTAGGATGAAGAGTAGTATACGCTTCTGTAGCATGACGATGTAGACCGTGCGAGAAGGTCACCATGGGAGGTGCCTTGATATTAAGGGTAGCTACATATACTATATTAGGTTAATCTACTGGGACCTAGGGTAAGACGTGTGTGTAAATCCTTGAGTGCTCTTGACCCAAAGTAACCTAATAAGTGAGAAAACATAACTGAACGGTATATGTTGGGTTATCCAAAATGTGTAGTTTATATCCAGTCATCAGAACTTGTGTTCTGACCCCTTCCTCTTAACATACTCGTAGGTTAGACTTGTGGCAGAGATATGATAGCTTTGGATTCTGGTTAGGCAGTATAATTATTAGGGTAACGCTACATTTCGATTATATTTTATTTTATCCATTTCGCTGTGAAATGTTTTCTGAGCTTTGATATATTTTACATCTCTTTCATTTCTGCAGGATACCAGACAAACCAACATGAATTTCGATGGATTAGAATTTTGAAGAAAATTCGGTCTGTCGGAATTCGGGTTGTTACAAACTCGCAGCAGCGTGGTAGTTCGTAATAGTGACTTTTGAACTTCAGTTGAATATATATAATCCATTTTAAGTCGGAATTCTTTAGAACAAAAATCCTCTGAATCTATTTGATTATCATTTTCTAATGAAAGTGAAAAATCGAGATTTCATCTAATAAATAATAAGTTATGTCCAAATCAAATTTTAAAATAGTCGCTTTGGATTCATCGATAAACGATAATATTTATTTAATTTACATTTAAAAGGAATTTTTATATATTTTGGATAACGTTTAACTTAGAAAAATTAAACGATGAGTTATAATTTTATATTGGTTGAATTTGAAGTGATATATATATATATCTATATATATGGATATATACGACAATAATAATTTATTTATAATTAATTTGGATTGTTTTAGAATTTAATTATATTATATCGATATTATATAAGCCTTAGAAATAGCTATTTCCCAAAGGACCTCCATTTCCAACGAAACGAATTTTATTGGAATATGTACGGCTAGTTTTTGCCAGATTTCTAGTATGGAGCCATTGGAGTTATTTATGAGCGCATTCAATTTAGATGCGAATTGATGAGTATATTGGTATTAAAATAACGGTGTTGTGCAAAATGGAGTCCAATTTCAACGAAATTAATTTCATTAGGACCAGAATGTCAAGACATAACAGTGTATTTATTTTCGTTGAGTTTGAAGTTGTGTTTGGCGGTGCGTATATTTAACGGTAGCGTAAATAGCAGTAGGATTTATTAACCATGTGCATACAATGTGTATATAACGTAAGACTTAGCAACCCTGTGCACTGCCATTTTTAAAATTCGAGCCTACCTATATATTTTCTTTTGCCTACAGTATTTCACACAAATACCTAAAACTATCACGTACTGTCTAAGCCAGTCAAGTCCTCGTCAAATAAATATATGTAGATCGCCAACTACCTCTATTTTGCTCATGCTGAAACTAGGAAAAGGGGTATAGGATGAAACGTACTAGCTCTTGCACATGCACAAGTCCTTTCCTTATGCCGTGTATCTTAAAATCACGCTACTACCATAAACTTCTGCATACCTAAACCTACCTGATCGAGACATTGCTCATATCCATAATATTCTACATGTATATATATACGTTCTGGTCAGTTCCTTTCTGCCCATCATCTAAACTTATTTCGAGCATCTAAACTAAACCATTCTAGCAGCAAATTCATGGATCGAAAAACATTCTTTCTAATGTTAAAACAAAGCTTGCCTACTTCACAATAAAACCTTCTACATATCGAACTCTCAAACCTGAAAGAAGCAAGACTGGTCTGTTTGTTTTTTGTGTGAAGAATAGTAATCGGGACCGTTCAATATGGGTTGAAGCAACATGGGCGGCAGGAGTTTGGGGGCGGCAGGAGTTTGGGGATGGTAAGTCGCATGAACAGTACAGCGAGAGGAAGGAGATGACGCGGTTTTAACTATGTGCGCAAACTGGGTTGGTAGGGGATTGGTTGGTGGAGTCTTGGATGATGAAGCAACTAATAATGTCAGCGTTGGAGGCAGTAGTTATAGGGTGCGGCTTCGTCTGAAATAGTGGGGTTGAGGGGGTGGTTGCGAGTTAGCTCTAATGGTGATGGAGGTATGAGGCTTAAGACGAGGATGAAATGGGTGTTGTCGATTTGAATTTAGTGATCTAGGGAGGAGAAGAACGACGTGCACACGAAATGGTTTCAGGAGGATAAAATGAATGAGGGAAGAAGCTCAACTGTAGCAGGTGGGTTTGCGGTTGGCTTGGGTCGTTACTTATAAAAATATGATGAACAAAAGATAACGAAAAAGAAAAGAGTAAGGAAAGTGGGAGACATGTGTGCATGGAGAGAAGAAGGGGTATGCTGTGAGCAGTGGAAACAAAAGGCAGTTGGACAGAAGCATGTGTAGCATAGTTATCAGGACCGAACCGTAGATCGAGCCGTGATAGTCCAAGATCGAAGGTTTTGAAGGTCCGACCGGTCGAACCGTAAAAGCCGTGCATATAAGAAATATAAGTAAAATTAGTGTTTTAATGCAAACAACATTAGCATCCAATGAGAGCTTGCAATAAAAATAATGGTAGTTGATACAACCGATCTCATGCAAGTCACTCTATCGTATAAATTAGTCATGTATGCATTATATACTCAATAAATCTTGTTGCTGCTATGTACAGTTTGAATAAAAATGTTCAACTAAAAGCTAAAGGTCCCACATTCTCAAAGAATAAGGGATTCTTCCCCAGGTCCCTTTATAAATATATCCACTACTTGAGTGTGTGATGTGCAGTCAGCACCGAATGTGCAGTATTGCCAAAGGCTACATTTGCTGTTTGGTGTATCAAAAAATTAAATTTTCTTCTGCTGGCCTGTTTTTTGGTTTGCAAAGCAAATAAAATCCCGGTTTTTTGGGTTGAACCGCGGTCTTCGCGGTTTAGTTGTATGGAGGGTTCAATAGGATTCCGGACCGGATTGCCCAATGGTTCACGGTTTTCACGATTGAACCCCCGGTCCGGTCCGGTTCTTATAACAGTGATGTGTAGAGAAACGTGGAACATCATAGAGGCGTGTGTGACCTGTATATATGGTGCTTAATATAATTTACAATGAGCCTAGTGGGTATGTTTAATTTTGCATACTCACGTTAAATATCTACATGCCTAATCGATTTTTATATCTTACGTAATCAGATATCAAAATAAACACAGTAGTGTACAACGTGGCCTGGTAGTTGATACTTTTATATATGCCTAATTAAAGATGCCTAACCCGTTTAGAAATAGTGCCAATTAAATTTTGCATGTGCCTATTCATGTAGCATATAATGCAGTTTGTTCTAACATGCCTAACGGAGATTTTAGATATAAGGTATACTAGTAATTAGGATAAAATATATTATTTAGGTATTATTAGTATTAATTTAAGTAAGTGAATAACATATTAAATTTATAACGTTGTCATATAGCAATGGGATCGGATGAAACAAGTGACGTCTGAACCGTATTGACAAGCGTAACGTGATGAAGCTGGTTTGGATGAAGTTGGAAGCAACCAAAGTTTAATTAAATTAAACGTCTGTATAATTTAATTAAAATGAACCGTTTCAGCGACGAATGGGAATCAAGGTGAGTTAAACTAACTCAGTTGTCCAACTTACAATTATTATAAGTCGGGATTAATATTTGTGGGCTATGGTTGCTAATTGTTGGATGATTGTTTAGATACATGCTGATATCTTTATATAACTAATTAAATTAAATGTTCGTTTAGTTTAATAAGAACCAAATTTTTTTAAGGATTATTTCCTAATGAGATAACTTACCTTATTGGTTACGTTTATAATAATATAAACATGTTGACATCAAAAGTCGGTCACTAGTGACGATCAAACCCCAATCGTGTGAAGAGCACACGAATACTGATTATAAAATGAAGAAAAAGTAAAGAAAATAGGGGAAAACGCACAGACTTTTTATAGTGGTTTAGCAAAGACTGTGCCTGCGTCCACTTTATATATTATTTCTACTTTGGATTACAAGTAAAATTCTTTTTCTGTTTGAAGAAAAGAAAGAATATGGCTAATTATCTATTCCAGAAAAGGTCTCTTCGGAAAGAAGTAGAAGTCCCTTTCCTCTTTAAGCTTTGAGGTATTTATAGGTGGAGATGGCGACTTGGGCTATTGTGACGTGGCCCGACCTTTCTGGGAAGACTTGGATGCGTGGAGTCTATTCCTTGGATAGAATAGCGGCTGGAAGACTGATTCCACTATTCATAAATAGTATCCTCAAAAGTTGCGGCTTACATGGCATCCATGGTGAGGCGCATCAAAAGTAGAGCTTTGTCTGAATATAGTTGACTGTCTTTTCTTCCTTGAAAGTCGGGCTAAGTATTTGAGCAGCTCAGTTGGATATTTCCATGCAGATCCGAGATATTCGGTCGATATGCCCTATATGAGAGCGGTTCTCTCGGTCCACTGGGAGAGCGAGTCTTCCGGAGGGAGTTATTGACTTGTTTGAGAAGCTGCTCGGCCCAATACATGATTACTCGGACCAAGCTTCTGCTGGGCTTCCTGGAGTACGATCTGTCTAATTTGGCTGGTTGTGCGTTTGGGCTACGATCTGACCCGTTGCGGTTTTTGCCAAAAAGGGGGCTAACACTTTGCCCCTCAAAATGCATCTTCTTCGACAGAGGAAGGTGTGTTCTGAAATATGAATCGAAGCACAATCGTTCGAGTAACTATGGTTGCACCGGACCATATTAAGGCTAGAAACCCGATGATTCCGATGATTTTATTAAGGCCAGAAAACCGACAACCGAATTAGGTTGTATTAAGGCCGGAAAACCGACAACCATCGGGAACTGTATTAAGGCCGAGATGATCACCGTATTTATGAGAGTTAGTTCCTGCAAAGACAAAAATAAACCGTTCTCGGTTTGGAGAAGGCTGATGGGTCGAGCATTTTATTTCACTTGGCTTTGAGGGGTGGCCAGTATCAACCATACTCAGCTTAGTGGCAAGTATTAACCATATTTGGCTTAGAGAGGGCGAGTATTAACCATACTCGGCTTAGAGAGGGCGAGCATTATCCATACTCGGCTTAGGAAGGGCGAGCATTATCTATACTTGGCTTAGGGCAAGTGTTTTTCATGCTCGACTCATGTTAGATTAATGTGTCCAGCAAGCAGTAAATGCTCGTGGTGTAGAAAAAGAAGGGGCGAGTATCATCCATACTCGTCTTAAAGAAATATACCATACTCGGCTAAGGGAGTAGGTATTTAGAAATGGTGGTAGGCTTTCGCGCTGACCACGCAAAAAAGGGGGTGAGCATTATCCATGCTCGGCTTTAGAATTTCCCAAACATTATCCATATTTGCAAAAGAAAATTCATAGTTGCTAAATAATTGTTACAGAGAAAAGAAATTCTAAGAGGACAGTGGTTAATTTCGGAGCATGCCTAGGTGTTAAATCTTAACCCCGTACATGTGTACATCAAGATGTCCTTTTTATTGAAAGAAATATATCAGAAAAAAAATCTAATTAATGATAATGTCGCGAGTGCTAGTCTCAGGGTCCTTTCCATTTCTAGGAGCTCATGGATCGACCTGAGGTGCTTGGGCAGAAGATCGCGTCGGCAAGGCTGGGGCGCGATTCTTGACATATTCGGGTAGCTCCTCTTTTTTGACTTGATCCTCGATGAGATCGCGCAAATGTCGGCATTCATTGGTGCTATGTCCAGCTATATTGTGGAATATGCAATGTTTGCCAGAATCAAGATCCATCTGGGTTGGCTCTCATCGAGGTGGTCTCGTGGTGGGCAGGGACCCTCGTATGTCAAGGTAGATATCGAGCAGAAAGGAATTGAGTTCGGTGTACTGGTCGTACTTACTTTCAATTCGAGGTCGCACGTGACACTCGCTCTTTTCCGGGGCCTTTCCTCTTCCTTGATTCTGGCCATTACTGTTGGATGGACCTTGTTGTTTTGCAACTAAGACCTCTAGGCTCTCCATCTCAATGGTGGCATCTTCTTGTCGGAGGAATCGTTTGGCCTCAGAATAGAAATCATCTATATCCTTGGGGGGGATCTCTGGTTAAAGAAATCGAGAATTCTGACCGGTTCTGAACTCCTGCAATGGCGACCATAAATACCATCGATGGCTCGGGCTGATCGACTGATGCTATTGCCGCGTTGGACCTTTCAAGGAAGGATCTGAGCGTCTCTCCTGATCGCTTCTTGATGGTGGATAAGAACATAACACTCTTTGGTCGGGAGATATGTACCCTGAATTGCTCGATGAAGCGGGTGACCAGCGTGTTCCAGCTGCTGATTGACTCCGTTGTTAGCTGTCGAAACCACATTCTGGCTATGTCTGTGAGAAAGAGCGGGAAGCACTTAGCCATAACATTGGTCGATGCGCCAAGTACTTCCATATGTTGCATATATCGCATGAAGTGGATGGTTGGATCAGTGCGACCATTGTATGGTTCGATAGCTGGGAACTTGAAGTCCAGAGGGTTTTGGGAGTTTCTGATTTCCCTGGTAAAGGGGCTGCAATTGACATTATCTATGTCTTGCTACGAGGAAGTGCCCCAAGTAAAGCATCGGATGATGCTAGCAAGCTGGCTTCCATCTTCGAGGAGTCGTTGCCATGGATCCAACTCTGCATATGAGAGAGCTTCAATGTGAGGATCTGGCAAAAGCATGCTCGGAAGGGCGGCCGTTGGCTGGGCTCGGCCTCTGAGAGTTGAGTGAAGGTGAGCTCCGGTAGGCGGTTCTGGGAAGAGTGGCCCCTCTTGAACCTGATGAGTATTGGGCCGAGCCGTACCCATGACAGAGGGTCTAGGCTGATCCAGCATAGCATGTGATGGTTAGAGCTCGGGGTTGCCCCTGGTTGGAGCGAGGTTAGGAGTGTCTACGGCAACGTTTTCTTCCGCCATAGTGAGGACCGGTAAGGTAGGGTGGTCCCCCCGGTTCGAAGGGAGGGTTGGACTAGCTCTTTGTTGGAAAGGAAAGGTGGTTTGGTCGATCTGCGGTAAGATTCCGAGCTGTGATGGGAATGGACGACCTAGATCTCGATCGCCAGCCTCCTGCAAATCTGCAGCTACGGTCACGCTGGTCGCTAGAAGCGATACTCCTGGTTGTGATTGATTGGTTGGTGGGACCAAACCAGGATGAAATAAAGGTGTAGCCTGATCAGTGGACTGATTCTGCACAGACCGAAGATCGGTTGTTGCCCCAGCCCCGGTCGGTGGAGGAATTGATGTTGAAGCGTTCAATCCTGTCTCAATCGACCGAGAAGGTGATCTGTCAACTGCTGTTGTCGTTCGAGGAGTTTACCCTGAGATGTCATGTGGTCTCTGAACTCGACCATGATTTTATCCTTGTCGTCCCGGGTAAGAAATCGAGACATATCTTCATGAGAGAAAGCCTCATGCGCTTCTGTAGCATTAGTATCGACTGCATCGGTGTTCGTGGGATGAGAGGATGTTGGATCTTTCTTTCGCTTGATTGTCATGAACTGAGATGAGCGGTTGCTCTGAAGGAAGGTTGATGTGCTTCCCCTACCTGGCGCGCCAAAGTGCTTTCGTCAAAAGTTAGTCATTAGTGACGATCAACCCCCAATCGTGTGAAGAGCACACGAATATTGATTATAAAATGCATAAAAAGTAAAGAAAACAGGGAAAAGCACAGACTTTTTATAGTGGTTCGACAAAGACTGTGCCTACGCCCACTTTATATATTATTTCTGCCTTGGATTACTAGTACAAAGCTTTTTCTGCTTGAAGAAAAGAAAGAAGATGGATATTTTTCTCTTCTAGAAAAGGTCTCTCCGGAAAGAAGTAGAAGTCCCTTTCCTCTTTAAGCTTTGAGGTATTTATAGGTGGTGCTGGCGACTTGGGCTGTTGTGATATGGGCCGACCTTTCTGGGAAGACTTGGACGCGTGGAGTCCATTCCTTGGATAGAATAGCGGCTGGAAGACTGATTCCACTATTCGTAAATAGTATCATTGGAAGTTGCGACTTATGTGGCATCCTTGGTGAGGTGTATCAAAAGTAGAGCTTTGTCAGGATATGGTTAACCGCCTTTTCTTCCTTGAAAGTCGAGCTAAGTATTTGAACAACTCAGCTGGATATTTCCATGCAGATCCGAGTTATTTGGTCGATATGCCCTATATGAGAGCGGTTCTCTCGGTCGACTGGGAGAGCGAGTCTTCCGGTGTGAGTTATTGGCTTGTTTGAGAAGTGGCTCGGCCCAGTACGTGATTGCCTAGGACCAAGCTTCTGCTGGGCTTCCTGGAGTGTGATCTGTCTAATTTGGCTGGTTGCGCATTTGGGCTTCGATCTAACCCGTTGCGGCTTTTTCCAAAAAGAGGGCTAACAAAACGTATTAAATTTAATTGGATGCTTGAATTGTTATTATTAATTGACCGTCATCCGTTGAATTGATTATTTATGTTCTATAACAGATAATATATTATCGTAGTGAATGGATTGTTTAATTTGAGATAACGTGAAACAGGTTAGAGGGATCCAACTGGATTTCTTAAATTTATTGTTTATTTTCATATTACAATTATATGAATTCTTTAAACAGTTTGATTGGATGATTGATTTGATTATTGATTGTTGAATCTAAATTCAACGTTTGTTTTGTTGTTAACCAATGGGTAGTATTGGTTGAGTAATTGACAGTAGATGGCCTGGAAATCCATTGTTTTATAAATATTGATTTACCGTCAGGTGAATAAACATAAATAAAATTATAAAATCATTTTATAACTAAAGATAGTTTTGAAATCTATTATTTTGAATTAAAGTTTAAAAAAGGAGATTAATATTTACTATTTAAGTTTATAAGAAATTATTAAGTAGTTTTTTAAAGTAAATTCGTATGTTAATCATATTTAAAAGCAGAAATTAACTTGAGAATTAAGATTGAGATTAATTGGTTTTAAGAAACAATTAGATTGAAATTATATTGAAGGGGATTATTATAATCGAAATAAATGAGATTTATTAAATTTATCATATTATTAATTAATTTAAATGGAAGGACCAACTGGAATGGGTTAACTACGTTAAGTTGGATAAGTCAATTGCTTAAGTGAGAATTGATTGTTTAATTTGTTATAAAGAGAAATTGTTAATGATGAAGTAAATCGTTTTTAGAATATTGAAATTTTATTATTATTTATTTAATAATAATCAAAGTGATGACCATGGAATAAAAATGGAAGTTTATAAAGCCTTAAAACTCAGTTATTAGTTAAATGAGTTTTAAGAAAATTTATATTAACAATAATATATAACCAAGTTTAAATTGAATTCTCCTTGGAATTTTAACTAATCGAATTTCATAAAATCCAAGTTGGACGAAGATATTAAAAACCAAGTTTATTTGAATATATTGTAAATGATTGCAAATATTGAAACGAGTTAATGAAGTTATGAACTTTGAAATGATTTATGAAATGAATGATAGGTTAGAAGCATAAGATGTGAAATGGAAATCGAAATAGAAACCAAATTGAATTGAAGTTGGTTAGGCGAATTAAGATAAGGATTCGATCCTAAATCGCATATTTTAAACAAGAGATGAAGTTTTAAGAAGTTATACCCAAAATAAGTTTGAAGTAAGTTTTTAATGAAGTTTTTATATGGGATTTGATTTTATTTTAGAATCAATGTTTATTTATAATGTTTTAAAGATATACCGAGTATGATAAGGAATATGATGTAGTTTTTTTTAAAGAAATTAGAACCTATTGTACGCTAGTTGAATTGAGTAATTTTCAAGGTGTCAATCTGATGTTGGTTTCGGCCTTCATGGTTGTATACTTAGAGATTTATTCACTTACCAGTTTACAATGAGGGGCTAATAAAGTAGGAGTGAAATGGTAATTGAATATTCTTATGTTAAATAAGAAAAGGGGAATGTTTTTCCTAATATTGAAGATATAGGAGTTTTAAATTAACGTCTGGTTAATCAAAGAGGTCAATTGATGCTTATTTTATTTTTATGGATGGATGTTTGTTTATTTGATAGTTAAATAATCGACTATCAAATCTGGCCAATTATTGATTGTTGGCACGGAAAGACCAGGATCGAATTTATATTCGAAAACCTTTCCGACCAGCAAATACGTAATCATAGAAGATATCAGATGATGATCGAGATGAAGCATTTGAAGACCATAGGTCTTCATAAAACAGCATGATTACTTAAAATCTCGGGTTGACCACTTGAGATATACTGTGTTCTGTCGTGGTTGGAATCTATGGATTGCAAGGACTACTCACTACTGATCTATCGGGTGATTCCTAGGATGTGGTAGGTGGGTACCTTCAGTTTATCCTGTTCCTGGATGACTTGTATTGACGAATGCCTGACAAAATATTTCCAAAGGATCGCACATATTGATTTCTACAAACATACTTAGATTGGTGGCAGAGGAATTCGTTCTTACTGCTTAGACGCCCAATGTATTTGAGTTGACATCAATTAGTGATTTGATGGATCTGACGATGTGGGGTTCAAAAGTGAATGGTGACCAGATTTTCTAAAAAGAGGATTTAAACCTCAAGCCTAATCAATCGGGAAATGGTATAAAATCGGGTAGGTCGCATGGCTATGTGGGTTGCTCCCATTAAAAAGGTGTATTGTCACCGTCTAGATAAATTCCTATTTCTTATTCTTTTGCTTCTATGTCTCCCAGGAAGGGTTATTTTACTAGCAACCGTAGGTGACAATATATTCGGAACATTCAAGCAAAGTGAATGGCCGATCATGTTTAGCCAGGGTTGCAAGATATTTTCTTGTTGAACCCTAGTGTGTTTTCTCTAGAGATACACAGTCGGAAGGTGGTATCGTACCTTGTCATAGTTGGAAATCCATCCTCCAACAAGAGCCCACGGTTTTGATTGTATACTATGTATATAGAGCGCGAGATGCAAGCATTCTGCTAGATTATTATTTTTCGTAAAGTAAAAACAATCCTCATTTATGTATGGATTTGTCTTATGATTATCCTTTTCTTTCGGAAAGAATTTGGACTTTAAAATCAAGTTGGATGATGCCTATAAACTTAGTGAGTTTTCTCATGCTGGTTCACCAGACTGATCCTGACATTTGCAATGCTCAGGTCAGAACGAGTTTTACAGATTCAGGTCATCAGATTTTGTGAAGTCCAGAGATGAGTTGGAGAAGTCCAGACATATGATTCATATTCTATATTCCGTTGTGTGTTGTGTATGAGGATAGGTTATTATAACTGCACCGGTGTATTGATGTACTCTGACGATTGTAAGTATTATTTCAAGCTTTAAATAAATATTTATTTCAATATTATATTAATTCCGTTGCAATGAGAGACTCTATGTTGTGATGGTTCTTCTTCTTCTTCTTCTTCTTCTTCTGTTCTAATAATTCTTTCCTTCTTATCTCACCCTCTAATTTCTTTCTATTAACTATCTTCTTTTTCGTGCAATTTGGATTAGACATGAGTTGTAATTGTCAACTCAAAGGGTGCGGAAAAGTTGGTACATTACATTCACCCTCTTGAATTGTCTGACAAATCTTTTGAATAAACTCATCGCCTTTCTGTTGAGTAGATATCTTCTAAATCACCAAGGGTGTAATAATTAGATTAGCAATAATAGCTTTTTTTCTATTGAGCGCGTCTGCTACCACATTGGCTTTTCCTGGTGTGTAAGGAATATCTAGATCATATGCCGCCTGAAACTCTAACTACGACAACCACCCATAACTCCTGCATTTAACAAGAGGAATGATGCACTGAAAGTCGTGCCAGGAGGCTATGGACTATCATCGGAGTAGAATAACACAAGCGGAACCTGTCATATAACTGACAGTGTAAGGATAAAATATAATAAAACATATACAAAAGACATTAATAGTGAAGCATCATATAACAAAATCTCAAACTTTCATATTATCCTGAAAAGAATATACATACATCAAACTGGATACAACATCAATTTCTAAACAAGAAGCCTCACTACAGGTTCACTTAGAGTAACATATATCAAACACAAGCGGAAACAGCAAGACATGTATACTAGAAAATAATACGTAAGCCTCGTGATTGTCGCCGCTCTGCAACATCGTCCTTATCAAGGTCTACAGCCTATCACCTGCAACCTAGTCTGCCAATTCACAACATCAATGAATGAAATACCCAAGGTAATAAGAGGGAATATAAAACCTTGAGTTAGACAATAGTCTTAATGAGTGATAAAATAGCTATCTAACATCATCAATAAAGTATATAAGAATAGGTAGATCAATCGTCTAATCTACCAACTTCAACAAAGAAGAAACTCAAACCCGTCTTCTCCACATCTAATAGTGATAGCCTTTACAAACAATCAGATAAAAACAAATAGACATAGCAACTAGTTATACAGCGTAGACCATCCTAATCGAGATAAACGTTTCCCAAGCACAAACCCCGAAGGCCTAAACAAACATCAGACAAGCACCTAAGAAATATCTCCTTCGACTTCGAACAATCTACACAAGAAAACAATCAACATCCATGACTCTGGCTATCACCGCCTATCCTGCATTAAGACCATCGTTAATCATATGACCGGCCCACCTTGCCATCGGTCAAGGGATAATGGTAACCCCGGTTCTTGCAAAACTTCATACGTCTTTCATCGATACGTATCTAGGCCTTTCATCAACACCCAGGGTACTCGACTAATAATTTATTTTTTTAGGCGTCCCTATTATACCCCTTCTTTTAGTCTGCTAGAACCTCCGACTAACGATAATCCCTTAGCCTTTAATATCTCTAGTCGTCATCATCAGTGACAATTCATAATTTCAAGCGCCTTCTCGAGCAACCACTATCTATAAACTCAAACATCCTTGAGGCGTTTCTACATTCGTTGCATTTCATCGACCAACGAACACCTAAAAATGCTTCGAACATTCCATCTTGAATTCACATCGAAGCTACATCCATTCTCGAACCAAAAAAAAAACTTCATTTGGTCGATAGTTGATACACAACATTCATCTATTTCCTATGTATAATGGTCTATCACTTTACATAGTGGTTCAGCCAAACGCTATGATTCATCAATTACCCGATCCATCACCGACCAATCACAGATCCATCACCGATCCATCACAGATCCATCACCGATCCATCACAGATCCATCACCGATCCATCACCGTTCCATCGCAGGTCCATCACCCATCCATCACAGATCGATCACTGATCCATCATAGATCCATCACCGATCCATCGCGGGCCCATCACGGATCCATCGCAGATCCATCACCGATCCATCGCAGGTCCATCACAGATCCATCGCAGGTCCATCATGATCTATCACCGATCCATCACCTATCCATCGTAGATCCATCACCGATCCATGCTTGAAACCAATTCAACTCCAAGCTCGTGTGATTCCAAACAATCATTCAACGAAACAATCAAATGATCATCGAATAAACACTTATACATCAAATAATAATAAACAAACACATGAAATTCACCAAATCACGATTAAACAATGATTAAATCAACAAAATGGATCTAAATTTTGCATCAACATAGAATTAGCACATGAATTTACCGTTGTAATCTTGCTAGATTAGATCCTATAGTGATTCGAATTAAAGATATACTTACATCGATTAGATCTAGGTGAAAACAACTTGAAATGATGAAAATAAGACAAACAACCCATATAATTGATTGAATCCGCACTAAATATGCTTATCACTTACAAAATTCACAAAATAGCTTGAAAACAAAGATCTACAAATCCGGGCAGCGTAGAACGACCTCCGAGTCAATCACTTTGATGCGATATACCTTTTCTCGATGTTGATGTTCAATTTACAAATCTACATCTATGAATTAAATAAATTGGACAAGTATTTGATTGGAGTAAGGAGAATCACAAACCCCAACCAAATAGAGAAATGAAGAAACTAAACATTCTCCTTGTCTCTACCCTCCTATTTATAGCCAACATCCCCTAACCTTAATAGGCCTCACTAATCAACCCACTAATGACTAAACTAGTCTTTACAGAAAATGTGTAACACTAAAACAACGATTCCTCCCAAACCGTTGAACCAAATCTTTAATGTGACCACTCTACGGAATTGGCAACACCATTTCTGATCCAATGAAATCAATTCCAACACCTGATTCGATTCCAATCAAAAGATATACCCTAAAAAAAACAATATGGGCTAAATGGCCACAAACAAAATTGGTGAAAATCGTGGACATGTCTCACACCCCCATGAACCATATATCAAAATATGAGAATGATCTGACCATTGTGGATTAAATATAAATATTTTACGATCCTCGTATATGTAAAATGCGGGCCTTTACATTCTCCCCCCCCCCCTTAGGAATTTCCTCCTTGAAATTCCAAGCAAACACAAGTGATTAAAACTATTTCGCATGCCTATCATCTATGAATAGTCAATTTTACCATCCAAACTAGCATCCATCAAACCATGCATCTGTAGTCTTAACCTAGCACGTGGAATTCTAATGAATAGTATAAGTAACAATGGTCTAAGTGTAACACAATATTAATGGGTTATACTAACGAAGAGTTCTGGATGGATCATCTTCATGTTCTCTTCCATTTCCCACGTACAATCATCATCACCCACACTCCATTGCACCTTGAGTAGCATAATCGTCTTTCTCATAAGTTGTTTTGTATCATTTCCCACAATGCGAAGTGGCTTACGGGTCTCAAAACAACAGATTCAACTTCTAGGTCTTCGTACTGATCCGGAGATACCACCACATTTGAATTGTGCACGTACTTCCGTAGAAAAGAAACATGAAAAACATTGTGCACACCCAACATCTTCTTAAGTAAATCCAATCTATACGCGAGCTTTCCAATCCCCTCGACTATCGAAAATGGTCCAACGAATCTTGGGGCTAACTTTTCCTTATTTTCGAATCGAACAACTTTCTTCATGGGTGAAATCTTCACGAAGACCATATCACCAACGTTGAACTCTAAATTCATTCGATGCTTAGCGGCATAACTCTTCTGACAATATTAAGCTGCCTTCGTCCATTGTCGAACGATCTCAATACAGTCTGATGTTTCTCTTATTATCTCTGGCTCCAGTACCATCTTATATTTAGTCTCGAAGCAACATGCTAGAGAATTATACGATCTACCATACAACACCTCGTACGGTGCCATCCCGATGCTCGACTGGTAACTATTGTTGTATGCAAACTCAACAAAATCTAGATAGCCTTCCCATGATCCCCCAAAATCCAGTACACAAGCTCTAAGGAGATATTCCAATACTCGATTAAATCTCTCGGTTGGACCATCAATCTGGAGATGATAAGCCGTACCTAAACACAACTCGTGTAACGACCCACACTATACGCATCGGAGGGTCGTAGAATATTTATTTCACTCTCATATGGGGTCATATAGTCGTGTAGCTTTGGGGAACGACTATTGGGGTCATTTCCCATGTTCACGATTTTTGCCGATTTTTAAATGATCATTTTACCCCTGGAGAATCTTATTTTGACTATAACTTTTGATTGGTAAGGAGTTTTGACCTAAAACTACTTCTATTGGATTTGAATGATGGTTTACCTTTCCGTAGAGTGGTCACAGTAGCCAAACGGACTTACCTTTTGGGAGATATGGCTGAAATAATGTTTGGAAGGTGAAAAACAGCTTAACTGGGCCTAATTAGAGTGATTTGCAGCTAGGCCCATAACCAATTTCGGGATTAAGGTTATGAGAGGGCTGATAGGGTTAGGGAATTCAGTTTTTATTCATTTTTACAGCCGCCACTTACCTCTCTTCAACCCTAACAAAGGCCTCCACCTTCTAAATCCATCCTAAATCGCGTATTAGCTTAATCTACACCAAATCAAGGAAGATTAGCGTTGAATCAGAGTTGGAGCTACTGTATTGCATTGGAAACCGCCCCCAAAACAGTAGTAAAGTTCATATCTAAAATCCATTTATGGCTAAGTTGAGTGATTTGCATTGTTTTTCACTAATTACGGCTAATTAGGGGTGATTAGTTTTAATTAACGAAATTATGCATGCTAAAATTATGGAAAAATATGTAAAAATTCTTAAATATTATTTTAGGGCTCTGATAAGAATTTGGGTTAATTTGGACATGTTTTGCTAATCCTATCATTAGTTATGGATAAATATGATTAAAGAGAAAACCATGGCTTTTGGGTATGTTTGATCCATATTGGCATGAGTATTCATCGTTTTGGTTTTTATGGTTGATTATACATGTTGCTACGACTATTTGGTATGATTTGTGATTGCTTATAATAGTTAAAATGATTGAAAACGCCATCGTGTGGCGTAAACAGTTGCTGAAAAAGTTGCAGGAAGCAGTGCAGGAAGAGGGAATCGGATCGGGTGCCGAACCCGCTCGTGGAGCACCTCACGATCCGCCCCATCTCCCCAAACCAAACTGATCGTAGCCACCCCATCATGAGCCACTCCAGTACCCGACCCGCTCGTGACACATGTGCCTCGAGCCGATCTGGAAGACATTAACGAGCCGGAATGATGGAGAGACGCGACCGAACCGGAATGCCTCGAGCCACTTCGAGGGGAGCACCACGAGCCGAAGCCATTTCAAGGACCACAACCGAGCGGAGTGCACGACCGAGCTGATCTAACCAGGAAGACATTCACGAGCACCTTTTCTTGAGCTACACGAACTGATCCGGATGGAGGAAGAAGACGAGCCGAACCCAAGGGCCACGAACCGAGGAAAAGGCCAGAACCTGAGATGCAAAGGTAGTACAAATGGGATGTAGAACTCAGGATCCAGATGGGAATCAATGAGTTAACTCCATGAGTTTAAATTTTCTGCGGGACGTATGCAAAGGGTTTATCAATGTCTATAGCTTTGACTCACCACGGAGAGACGGATATTGGCTATGGATCAGTGCAGTGGAGTTATCATGACTCCATGGAGCAAAGTGATCGTAGCAGGGCCATGAGCCAGTGTAGTGGAGTTGTTATGACTCCATGGGGGTAGAGTGGACATAGCAAAGGATTAGTGGCTATGGATCAGTGCAGTGGAATCGTCATGACTCCATGGGGCAGAGTGATCGTAGCAAAGAAATGGGTGCTCAAAGTGGTGGATATCATATACTTTACGCATCGAGTGAGAGATGTGAGGATGATTGCTATGTTTGATGTTTGCTATCACCATGATATGCACACCCCACCCCATTATTTTCAGACCATGTGCTAGTGTCACCTTAGAGTATCGTACATCCTGTTGTGCTAACTCTTTGGTTGCAGGTCCAGGTTCAGGTATGGTTATGTATACCTTTTACTGTTCTGTTTTCGCTGTTTGTCGCTCATACCAGACTTTTGTCTAACCCAAAGTTTTATGTCTCTTCTTATACTTTGGGTGCTCCTAAATGAGCAGATTAGAGACAGGTTAGCTGGTTATGCACGAGTAGCTGTCCGGAGATGAGCGGGAGGCTTACACATATCATTCCCATATATTCTCTCTGTGTTGTTGGTGGTCACTAGTTTCAGCATTAATAGTGTACCTTCCTATTTTGCTTTAGAGACTGTTTTAAAAGTTGTAATAATGATGGTTTGGATCATAAACTGTATTTTGAATTTTCCGTTGTTATGATGGTTTAGTTTTCAGCTTATGCACTATCTCCCCTGTTTTATATCAAGTTATGTTATTATTATATTTTGTTCCATGCGCTATGAGATATACTACAGGTTTTTGTTGGTTCACCGTTCAAATTCCTTCCCTTTTCCTTTCTTTTGACGATCGTCCCGTACTGGTTGGGCATCGACACAACACATTCCATTGGAAATGTCGGTTGGTGCGGGGCGGGCCGTCACATTTGGTATTAGAGCTTTAGGTTGCGTAGTTAACCTGGGGAAAGATAGTACGTATATGAGAGCAAGTATTTGTGATATTTTGGTTTTCAAAAGCTATATATATATATACTATTAGTATATCTAAGGATGGAGTCGCATTGCACTGGCACCACTGAAGAGATGGTTAATCGTTTTCTCTTTACAGATTGAACGATGAGCCGATATACGAGGAATACTGGTTCAGGAGCCAATAATAGGAATGCTCCTGATATGAGGACGATGTTCATTGACTTCATGAGAGAGATGCTTAGGGATGTTCAAAGGGCAGCTCCTAATGCTGCAAATGGTGGTGGTGCAGCGGTGCAGCCACCTAGGGCCGATTTCGCCAAGCTCTGTAAGGACTAAACTAGTCTTGGTGGGAAGTCGTTCCAGGGAACAGAATCGGCTATAGAAGTTCAAGATTGGATTGATAGTTTTGAGCGTATCTTCGTGGATCCGGGAATCGAAGACGCAATGAAGAGAAAGCTAGCATCCTGCCAGCTGCAAGGACGGGCTATAAATTGGTGGAACGCTGTTAAGGTAGCTACTCCTGAGAGACAAGTTACTTGGGATCAGCTTAAGGCCCGTTTCAGCGATAAGTTTATCCCAGCTGCTCGGAAATCAAAATTGTTTAGGAAGTTCTTGGAGCTTAAGAAGAATGGTAAGGCATTCTTGGAGAATATTGCTAAGTTCGATATTTTATCGAAGTATGGATTATCCCTCATTGACGCTCCCGAGAAGAAGAATGAGAAGTTCATAACAGGCTTATATCAGTACTTGGGGGAAAGGCTTATAAACCATATTGATGAGACTTTTGAATCGATTGTTGGGAAAGCATTGAGATCAGAGAGCCTTTATCCTAAGCCCAAGACTGAAGTTGTTATTGCATCTGCAGAGGGGCCAAAGCCGCAGGCAAGCGGTGGAGGCAAGAATAATTCTCAGAATAAAAGGAAGCAGAATCAGACCAAGGATGGTCAGAAAAAGAAAGATAGGAAGATGTAGAGTGCTTTAGTTGTGGCAAGAAGGGCCATTATGCTAAAGAATACCGAGCAAAGCCAACGGACAGGAAGTGCTTCAACTGCGGCCAAGTGGGACCTCACAAGGATAAGTGTCAACAACCTCTGAAAGAGAAGCAGATTGTGAAAGAATATGATGTTAATGTTGTTCCTTCTTCGTCGAATGCCCCAACTGCGGCGGAAAAAGGAAAGAATGTCATCATTCAATGTATGCTTTCTATTTATGATGTTTCTATTTGAGGATTGTTTGATACTGGGGCTTCCCATTCCTTCATATCTGGTGACCTGGTAGATAGGTTGGGATTTGAACCTGAGATAGTCGATAGACCTTTAGTGGCGATGAACCCAGTTGGTGGTTCGACTTTCCTTAGTATGATTTGTCGAAATGTGGTCTTATCGAGTCGTGGATGTATGTTTGCTTGTGATAGCTTTGTTTTGGGCTTTACTGGGTATGGAATTATTTTGGGAGTCGATTGGCTCCAAAGATACGGGGTGGTGGTAGACTGTGAGGGATTTTCGGTGACTATTAGGGCGGATGATGGGCAGAGGGTAGTGTTTGGTGGCCTACCTAATGATGAGGTGATGGCTAGTTTTCTAAATTCCCTCGACATCCTGCAGGACGAGTTATCAAGGGTTCCCATTGCTGGCCAGTATCTGGATATCTTCGAGGAAGTGACCGGACTTCCACCACACCGTGAGATTGAGTTCCGTATTGATTTAGTGAAAGATTCCAGACCTATAGTGATGCCACTTCGTCATATGGCACCAAAGGAGCAGCGAGAGCTCGGGGTGCAAGTAAGCGATCTTTTAAAGAAGGGATTTATTAGAAGAAGTGTCTCCGAGTGGGGAGCACCAGTTGTATTTTCCATTACGGTAGATGGTTCCCTTCGTTTGTGTTTGGACTATCGCGAGTTGAATAAGGTGACTAGGAAGAATAAGTATCCTCTTCCACGGATAGATGATTTGTTTGATCAACTAGAACGAGCAAGAGTGTTCTCCCAGTTGGACCTCGCGACAACATTTCATCAGCTCCGAGTAGCAGCCGAGAGTATTCCTAAAATGGCCTTTTAGACACTTTCTGGATTCTATGAGTGGTTGGTCATGCCATTCGGGTTGACCAATGCACAGCATATTTTGTGGATCTTATGAATAGAGTTTTCAGAGATCAGTTGAATAAGTTTGTCCTTGTGTTCGTGGACGATATCTTGGTTTACTCGAGGATAGAGGAAGAACACAACGAACATTTGAGGACAGTGGTGGAGGTGTTGAGGAAACACCGACTGAAAGAGAAATTCTCTAAATGTCACTTATGGAGGAGGGAATTGAGATTCTTGGGCCATGTTGTTTCAGAGAATAGTATTGCCGTGGACCCTGCGAAGGTGGCTATGGTACATGATTGGTCTACGCCCAAGAATGCAACAGATGTGAGAAGTTTCTTGGGATTGGTTGGATATTATCGTAAGTTTATCCAAGACTTCTCTAAGATAGCGGCACTGTTAACTCATTTGACCAAGAAGAATCAAGCTTTCGTCTGGGATGGAAGGTGTTAAAATGCATTCAAGAGTCTAAAGGAAAAGTTGATGCATGCGCCGGTGTTAGTCATTCCTAAAGGGAATAAAGAGATGACAGTATACACGGATGCATGTCGTACCAGACTAGGTGCTGTATTGATGCAAGGAGGTAGGGTTGTAGCTTATGCTAGTCGACAGCTGAAACTGCATGAGAAAAGATATCCTACCCATGATTTGGAATTGGCAGCGATCGTGTTCGCATTGAAGATGTGGAGACACTATCTCTTGGGAGAAAGATTCGAGTTGTTTACCAATCATAAGTCGTTAAAGTATCTTTTCTCTCAGAAGGATCTAAATCTCAGACAACAAAGATGATTAGAATTCTTGGCTTCCTATGATTTAGATATCGCATATACCCCAGAAAATGGCAATGCGGTGGCTAATGCATTGAGTAGATGACATGCTAGTTTAGGGGCTATGTTTCTGGAATGGAAGCAACATGAGTATATCGTTGGGTATGATTTCAGACCAAAGTGCGAATTGAATCCAGTTATGTTGGAAAGTTTGACGATCAGACCCACTTTGATTGAACGGATTGGTTCCAGTAAAAGGGAAGATCCTAATCTATTAGAAATCATCTCTAGGTTAGAAATAGGGATCGACGGGGAGATAAACAAGTATGAGCTTGATCGAGATGGATGGATGAGAAAGGATGGGAGACTAGTTGTGCCCAATGTCAATGGATTGAGAGATGAAGTGCTTAGAGAATGTCATCACTCAGAACTGACTATACATCCTGGTGGTAACAAAATGTATCGAGATATGAAGCAGACCTACTACTAGGAAGGGATGAAAGGAGACATTCGGAAGTTTATGTCCAAATGCATGAATTGCCTGCTAGTTAAAGCCGAGCAAAAGAAACCTAGTGGTTTGTTACCACCATTGGAAATTCCAGAATGGAAATGGGAACAAGTCTCAATGGATTTTATTGATGGGTTACCAAGGAGTAGATCGGGCCATGATAGCATTTGGGTGATTGTGGACCCATTGACCAAGAGTGCAAGGTTTATACCCGTCAAGTCGAATAGAATAGCGGCTAAGTTAGCAGAACTGTATGTGAAGTGGGTTGTGAGATTTCATGTAGTACCTAAAGGCATTGTAAGTGACCAAGATCCGTTGTTTACTAGTGGATTTTGGAAGAGCTTACAAGAGTCTTTAGGATCAGAATTATATCTCAGTACTGCCTACCATCCTCAAACTGATGGTCAAACAGAGAGGGTGAACCGTGTATTGGAGGATCTCTTGAGAGCTTGTATATTGGATTTTGATGGATCATGGGACGACCATTTGCATCTAGTGGAGTTCGCATATAATAATAGTTATCAACCCAATATTGGTATTGCTCCATATGAAGCTTTGTACGGAAGACCGTGCAACTCACCATCATGTTGGCTAGAAATTGGTGAGAAATTTGTGCTTGGGCCATATGTGATAAGAGAAATCTCAGATAAGATCAAGGTTATTCAACAGCGAATGAAGGCTTCCCAAGATAGGCAGAAGAGTTATGCTGATAAGAGACGAAGAGAACTGAAATTCTCCGTTGGCGACTTGGTGTTTGTTAAGATTTCTCCGTAAGAGCGTGATTCGATTTGGTAGGAGAGGCAAGTTAGCACCAAGATTTGTTGGTCCATTCCCAGTTCTCGAACCAGTTGGGAATTTGGCATATAAAGTTGGTTTACCAAACAAGATGGCAGGAGTTCACAACGTATTTCATGTTTCCCAGTTAATGAAGTTCGTGCGCGACCCCGGTATGATTGTTTCACTGGATCAGTTGGATTACATCGAAGTAGAACCCGAGGCGGTTGGGAACTGTAGGCCGATCCCTATTGTCGGGTCACGAAGCAACTTCGAAGGAAGGCGGTGAAACTGGTCAAGGTTCAGTGGGGTGATAACGAGCATGACTGTACTTGGGAAACAGAGGAGAGCATAAGGGAGTCGTATCCAGAACTCTTTGCCTGGTAAGATTTTTATTCCAATTTAGCTATTCCGCATGCTAGGATAGGCCGGTTGTGTTATTATGGGTGTTTGATTGTTTGTAAATGGTTGATAGGAATGCAGGACCTTTTGTATGTTTTGGTTAAGGAATTTCGGGGGCGAAATTTCTTAAGGGGGAGAATGTAACGACCCACACTCTACGCATCGGAGGACCGTAGAATATTTATTTCACTTTCGTACGGGGTCGTATAGTCGTATAGCTTTGGGGAACGACTATTGGGGTCATTTCCCATGTTCACGATTTTGGCCGATTTTTAAATGACCATTTTGCCCCTGGTGAATCTTGTTTCGACTATAACTTTTTATTGGTAAGGAGCTTTGACCTAAAACTACTTCCATTGGATTTGGATGATGGTTTAACTTTCCATAGAGTGGTCACAATAGCCAAACGGACTTACCGTTTGGGAGATATGGCTGAAATAAGGTTTGGAAGGTGAAAAGCAGCTTAACCGGGCCTAATTAGAGTGATTACAGCTAGGCCCATAACCCATTTCGGATTAGGGTTAGTAAAGGGCTAATAGGGTTAGGGAATTCGGTTTTTATTCATTTTTATAGCCGCCACTTACCTCTCTTCAACCCTAACAATGGCCTCCAGCTTCTAAATTCACCCTAAATTACTTTCTAAATCGCGTATTAGCTTAATCTACACCAAATCAAGGAAGATTAGTGTCGAGTCAGAGTTAGAGATGTTGTGTTGCATTGGAAACCGCCCCAAAAACAGTAGTAAAGTTCAAATCTAAAATCCATTTGTGGCTAAGGTGAGTGATTTGCATTGTTTTTCACTAATTATGCCTAATTATGGGTGATTTGTGTTAATTAACGAAATTATACATGCTAAAATTCTGGAAAAATATGTAAAAATTCTTAAATATTATTTTAGGGCTCTGATAAGAATTTGGGTAAATTTGGACATGTTTTGCTAATCCTATCATTAGTTATGGATAAATATGATTAAGGGGAAAACCATGGGTTTTGGGTATGTTTGATCCATATTGGCATGAGTATTCATCGTTTTGGTGTTTATGGTTGATTATACATGTTGCTATGACTGTTTGGTATGATTTCTGATTGCTTAGAACAGTTAAAATGGTCGAAAATGCCGTCGTGTGGCGTAAACAGTTGCTGGAAAAGTTGCAGGAAGAGGGAATCGGATCGGGTCCCGAACCCGCTCGTGGAGCACCTCACGATCCGCTCCATCTCCCCGAACCGAACCGATTGTGGCCACCCCATCATGAGCCACTCCAGTACCCGAACCGACCCGCTCGTGATACATGTGCCTCGAGCCGATCTGGAAAAATCCACGAGCCGGACTGATGGAGAGACGCGACCGAACCGGAATGCCTCGAGCCACTTCGAGGGGAGCACCATGAGCCGAAGCCAATTTAAGGACCACGACCGAACCGAAGTGCACGACCGAACTGATCCGACCAGGAAGTCATTCACGAGCACTTTTGCTTGAGCTACACGAACCAATCCAGATGGAGGAAGAAGACGAGTCGAACCCAAGGGTCACGAACCGAGGAAAAGGCCTGAACCCGAGATGCAAAGGTAGTCCAAATAGGATGTAGAACTCAGGATCCAAATGAGAACCAATGAGTTAACTTCATGAGTTGGACTTTGCTGCAGGACGTGTTCAAAGGGGTTATCGATGTCTATAGCTTTGACTCACCATGGAGAGACGGATATTGGCTATGGATCGGTGCAATGGAGTTATCATGACTCCATGGGGCAAAGTGATCGTACCAGGGTCATGATCTAGTGCATTAGATTTGTTATGACTCCATGGGGCAGAGTGGACATAGCAAAGGATTAGTGGCTACGGATTAGTGCAGTGGAGCCGTCATGACTCCATGGGGCAGAGCGATCGTAGCAAAGAATTGGGTGATCAAAGTGGTGGATATCGTATACTTTACGCACTGAGTGAGAGATGTGAGGATGATTGCTATGTTTGATGTTTGTTATCACCATGACATGCACACCCCACCCCATTATTTTCACACCATGTGCTAGTGTCACCTTAGAGTATCGTACATCCGGTTGTGCTAACTCTTTGGTTGCAGGTCCAGGTATGGTTATGTATACATGTTATTGTTCTGTTTTTGCTGCTTATTGCTCATACCAGACTTTTGTCTGACCCAGAGTTTATGTCTCTTCTTATTACTCTGGGTGCTCCTAAACAAGCAGACTAGAGACAAGTTAGCTGGTTATGCACGAGTAGCTGTCCGGAGACGAGCAGGAGGCTTACACGTACCATTTCCATATATTCTCCCTGTGTTGTTGTTGGTCGCTACTTTGGGCATTAGTAGTGTACCTTCCTATTTTTCTTTAGAGATAGTTTTAAAAGTTAATAATGACAGTTTGGATCATAAGCTGTATTTTGAATTTTTTGCTGCTATGATGGTTTAGTTTTCAGCTTATGCACTGTCTCGCCTGATTTATATCAAGTTATGTTATTATTATATTTTGTTCCATGCGATGTGAGATATACTAAAGATTCTTTGTTGGTTTGCCTTTACAGTTCCTTCCCTTTTCCTTTCTTTTGACGACTACCTCGTGCTGGTTGGGCATTGGCATAGCGCTTTCCATTGGAAATGTCGTGTAGTGCGGAGCGGGCCGTCACAACTCGATTCCCAAAGTCTTGCAAACTCTTCCAAAAGCCGCTTGTGAAAAATGGATCTCGATCACTCACTATGCTCTTCGAGATACCATGGAATCGAACTATCCATTTTATATATAGCTCAGTCAACTTCGATGCTATCCTAGTCGATCTGATAGGAATAAACCTTGCGCTTTTGATCAAGCGACCCACTATGACCCAAATCCCTTCGTTTCCTATCCTTGTTCTAGGCAGTCCATCGATACTTGCTCCCATTTCCACGTAGGAACTTCCTATGGCTGAAGCAATCCACTCGGCTTCTTTTGTTTAACTTTCACCAACTGACAGTTCATGCATTTGGAAATAAACTTTCCAACATCCCACGTCATCCTTTCCCAGTTGTAAGCTTGCTTCATGTCCTAATACATCTTATTACCACCGAGATGAATCGTCAACTTCGAGTGATGACATTCCCTCAGAACCTCATCTCTTAATCCATCAATATCAGGAACAACCATTCGTCCTTTCTTACGAAGCCAACCATCTCGATCAACTTCGAATTCCTTATCCTCTGGTTCCAACTTCTGGATGATCTCGACAAGTTTTCCATCACCCTTTTGGCTTTCGCCAATCCTTTCGTTGAGAGTAGGTCGTACCGATAAGCTTTCCAACATTTCAAGTTCCAAATCACACCGAGGTCTGAAATCAAAATCCAGTCAAGTACCCGAGGTGCTTCCGTTCCGAAATCTTCACCCCCAAATCTACATGTGCTCGACTCAACGCATCCACCACTGCGTTACCTTTACTAGGAGTATAGGCTATACCAAAATCATAACATGCCAAAAACTCTAACCAACGTTGTTACCGAAGATTCAAATCCTTTTGGGAGAAAAGACACTTCAACGACTTGTGATCCGTAAACAGCTCGAATCGAACTCCCAACAGGTAATGTCTCCACATCTTTAGAGCAAAACACGATCGCCGCCAACACCAAATCATGAGTCAGATAATTCTTTCATGCGACTTCAATTATCGACTTACATAGGACCAACTCTATCCTTCTACATTAACACTGCTCCAAGTCCAATATCACATGCATCAGTGTATATCACAATTTCCTCATTCCTGCTTGGAATAGTCAAAATAGGAGCACTCATCTGTCTCTCTTTCATGATTCCAAAAGCTTTCTCACACTTAGCATGTCATGTGAACACCTGATTTTTCTTTGTCAATCTTGTTAATGGTGCAGCTATCTTGGAGAAATCTTTGATACAACGATGATAATATCCCGCCAACCCAAGGAAACTGCTAACATTCGTTGCATTCTTAGTTCTATCCCAATCTTGGATTGCTGCCACCTTAGAGGGATCCATCACTATTCCATATCCAGAATCAACATTGCCTAAGAACCTGACTTCACTCTTCCATAAGTGACACTTCAAAAACTGAGCTCTCAGATGATGCTTTCACAAGATTTCCAAAACAAAACACAATCGCATCTTATGCTCTTCATCATTGCGAGAGTAAATCAGAATATCATCTACGAGCACAAGCACAAACTTGTTTAATTGATCTCTGAAAACCCTATTCATAAGATCCACAAAATATGCTGGTGCGTTATTCAATCCAAATGGCATCACCAGCCACTCGAAGAAATCAGTTGGCATCCTAAAAGTTGTATTCCGTACACCATTCTTCGCCACTCTCAACTGGTGAAACCCCGTTGCCAAATCCATCTAAGAAAACACCTTAGTTTCATGAAGTTGATTAAACAAGTCATCTATCCTTGACAACATATACTAGTTCTTCCTGGCCACCTTGTTCAGCGCACGACAATCCATGCACAATCTCAAAGATTTATCAGCATTGGTTGCAAACACAACTGGTGCACTCCATACGGACACGCTTTACCGAATGAAACATTTTCCCAAAAGGTCACGAACTTGCACCTCTAACTCTCCTTGTCCCTTAGGCGCCATTTGCCTAAGAGGCATGACGATAGGTCTAGCACCTTCGACCAAATCGATCATAAACCCAATCTCACGATGCAGCGACAAACCTTTGACCTCGTCAAAGACATCATCGAACACACTTGCGGTCGACATAGATGACAAGTCTTCCCGAGGAATCACAAGCGAATGCAAAAAGCTTATGTTAACTCCATCTGCAGGTTTACATTGAATCACAACCATTCACAGTTCCATATTCTCGACTATCACCTCGAGCTTCTCGCAATCTACTTTTGCCGCATACCATTTGGCCCAGTCCATATCCAAAATGATCCCAAACCTAGCGAAGCTAAAAACAAAGCAATCAAACATAAAGGAGCAACCATGGATCGATAATAGTAGACCAAGACAAATCATTCACAAACTAAACGAACCCCCAACATGATTAGTCACAACCAATCGTCTATCACAAATCTCGGGTTCCAAACCTAAGCGGCATAAAAGCTCACTGCAAATGAAAGAATGCGAGGCTCCAGTATCAAACAACACTCGAACTGAAACACCTCCAACGGAAAGCGTTCCTTAAACAACAACACTCTTCCCTTTCTCCTCTACTGTAGGAGCTCTTGAAAAAGATGACACAACTTCCAATGCATATGCCTTCACTATATGCTTACCCTTCGACGGTTCTGGAAAATCCTTGTTATGCCCAGGTTTGCCACAGTTTTATCATTTCTTCTCAGCTTTCGGATTCTTCCAATCCCTGGAAAAATGTCCTTTCTGCTAGCAGTTGAAGCAAGTCACCTCGCTTTTCGGTTTATTTTGTCCATCTTTTCCTTTTTGTTGTTGTTGCTTCCTCTTCTTGTTATTACCACCCTATTGTGGTTTCGGTTACTTTTAGCTGCAACAACAACTTCTTCCTCGGGAAACGAACTCTTATACCCCAAAGCTTTCTCAACAATCTTCTCATAAGGGTCATCCAAATGTTCAACCAACTAATTCCCAAGATACTTATCCAATCCCATGACGAAATTCTCGTTCTTTTGGTAAGGAGATTCAATAAACGAACGAGCATACATGGACAAAGCTTCAAAATTAGAAACATGATCCAACACTAGTCTACCATTTTGCTTTAGCTCCACAAACTTCATGAATGAAACTGACTTCTGGGTGGTAGAAATGAATTTCGTCTCAAACTTGGCTCGGAACTGATCCCAAGTGATCTCATCTTCTAGAGTCTGTAAAGTGAAAGAGTTCCACCAATCCATAGCTTTGCCATGTAGCTATCTTGATGCAAGCTTCCTCTTATCGCATCCTCAATGCCCAAGTCCCCAAAAATCCGAACGCAAGTATCAGGCCACCCTTGAATCTCAACTGTGGGATTCGTCCCTTTGAGCGACTTTCCTCCAAGAGCAGCGAAATATTTACATAGCTTCGCGAAATCAACCACCCCTGGTTCCTGCACCTGAACCCCAACATCTACCGCGACTGCTCCTGGTGTGGGTACCTGAAGGTAAAATTGGATCGATTACGCAGCAGATTAAATGTTTCAACAAACCTAATTTGTAAATCGAATCCAAAATTGAACTTAAAACATGTACCTTTCTTCTTCGATTAGCAAAACAAACGAAAAGCTTGAATTTGAATCTGCGAAATCAACGAAATTCCAGTTTCTGATTGAATCGAATCTTAACGCTTAAAGTAAAGCGCCTCTATTGGAGATCCACAAACGTTGCTCTCGAAATCAAATCGAGAAAAGGTGATATAGTACTAGCTAATTTTGGAATATAGGGTTTGAGGAATTCGGCTGTGATCAATATTATTAGGTAAAGGTCGGACCCCTTTTATAATATTTTAGAACCGATATCTTTTTCATCCATATGACCCGTTCATCCTCATTTAAATAAAAGAATTAGTCATAAACCCTTTTACTTAAATATCCTCACCTTTTACAATGTATGTTAGTGTAACCCTATAGGCTATCACAGCGTTGGCAACAATTTAAACAACATTTAGACCGTAAACAATGAGCAGCGTCTAGTAACACATCATTGTTACCCTAGCTATAATAGTAATGATTCAATACAACCTTTTGTGAATAGTGTCTCAATATAATTTAATCCTTTTAACCGATATATCCAAGATTAAACTGGAGGCATGGATCGTATCATCCTCTTTATAATTTAATCCGTTTTCTTGATCGATGAGTAGACTATTATGAACAAATCAATATTTGAGCACGGCCATGCATTTCACAGTCTCACTCAATCAAGAGGCCCATGGATATCACTATGAATATATTGTAGGGTTAAATTCCATCTAGATCATTCATAATTTTCATTCGATTCGAGATATATCCAATAATCACCGTTATCATTACTCTGTTACGAAATAACTTTAGATGATATCAAAACACAAATTTCCTCGAATAAAATTATAATGATTTTAGTTTTGAGGACCATTATATCACTATCACTATGAGAACAACTTATGCTACTGTTGATTATATTCCATGTAGTTATCTCACGGTGGGTCAGTCCAATACGCTATTCTCTAATACGTATTTATATCTTGACTTTAATATCACGTATATTAATGATCAATGAGATGTGATCATTAGTCAATCAATATACTAGTATCAGTGCTTTATTGTTGTCCTATATAAACAATAAAACTCGACTAGGGACATTTAAGAATTATAATACTTATCACATTGTATAATCTCATGTTTAGTCTTACTCGAACTATATAATTCTGTATTATTGTTCTAAGGACTTCTACTATATTATTATTTATATTACGCAGTAAATATAATATAATAGAATAATATTTTATTCCAAATAAAATGATAACATCAACAGTGTTATCAATCTCATCAAATGAATTGCCTCTAGGGCACAAACTCTAACAGTACCCTCCTCATGATCGATGCCATCATAGGCTCGAACATAGCTGGGTAATCTGGTATACCGCCATCTCCCCATCCAGGAACAGTCTCCTCCCTAGTAGTATATCTCGAAGACCGACGACTCATTACAATTCTAAAAAAATAAATGATTAGTCCACACATGAGAAAAACTGCAATGGAGTTCAGGCGCTACTACACTGTATAAGTATACATCCGCCAGAAATATACAAATACGTCTCTTATATGTCATTACATCTTCGATATTTGGCTAAAATCAATTAACCAGAGCTTTAATACCAAATGTGATGACCGCCCATAACTCCTTCACTTAACAAGAGGAATAATGCGTTGAAAGACATGCCAAGCAGCTATCGACGATCATCGGGGTAGAATAACACAAGTGAAACCTGTCATATAACTCACAGCGCGGGGATAAAATATAATAGAACATATATAATAGGCATTAATAGTGAATCATCATATAACAAAATCTCAAAATTCATATCATCATGAAAAGAATATCCATACATCAAACTGGGTACAACATCAATTTCTGTACAAGAAGCCTCATTACAGGTTCACTCAGAGTAGCATAAATCAAACATAAGTGGAAACAACAAGATATGCATAGTAGAAAATAATACGTAAGCCTCTTGCTCGTCCTTATCAAAATCTACAATTTGACACTTGCTATCTAGTCTGCCCATTCACAACATCAATGGATGAACAACCTAAGGTAATAAGATGAAACATAAAACCTTGAGTCAGACAATAATCTTAATGAGCGACAAAACAACTATCTAACATCATCAATAAAGTATATGAAAATAGGTAGATCAATCATCTAATCTACCGACATTAATAGAGAAGAAACCCAAACACGTCTCCTCCATATCTGTCGGTGATAGCCTTAACAAAACAATTAGATAGAAACAGACAAACATAGAAACTAGTTATCTAGCGTAGACCATCCTAATCCAGATCAACATTTCCCAAGAACAAGCCCCGAAGGCGTAAACCAACATCAGACAAGCACCCAAGAAATGCCTTCTTCAACTTCGAACGATCTACACAATACGATACAAGCAAAACAATCAACATCCATGACTTTGGCTATTACCGCCTATCCTGCCTTGAAACCATCGTTAATCGTATGACTAGCACAACTTGCCATCAGTCAAGGGCTAAAGGTAACCCTGGTTCTAGCAAACTCCATACGCCTTTCATCGATACCCAGGGTACTCGACTAATCATCTAGTCTTTTAGGCATCCCTATTATACCCCTACTTTGAGTCCGCTAAAACCTTCGACTAAGGATAATCCCTTAGCCTTCGATATCTCTAGTTGTCGTCATCATTGATTATTCATAAGCTGCAGCGCCTTCTTGAGCAACCATTATCCACGAACTCAAACATCCTTGAGTCGTTTCCACGTTCGTTGCATTTCATTGATCAGCGAACTCTTCACAATGCTTCGAACATTCCACCTTGAATCCACGTCGAAGCTACATCCATTCTCAAACAAAAAACAAACTTCGTTTGGTCGATAGTTGATACATAGTGTTCATCTATTAGCCGTGTATAACGGTCTATCACTTTACATATCATTTAAGTTAAATGCTATAATTCATCAATTACCCTATCCATCACAGATCCATCACTGATCTGTCATCGGTCCATCAAAGATCCATCACAGATCCTATGTTTCATAAGATACACATATCTGTATCTACTGATATTATCAGTAAATATAATGAAGTAATAAAACCTACCTCTAGTTTATGTATTCATTGCTCCATATACATCATTATGTACGAGACCTAATACTTATCACTTATTCACTATGTCAAGTGAAAGATGATTCAGTTATCTTGCCTAATAAACAAGATCAGCATTCTTCATATAATTCAAAATCAAATGATCTCAAAATTCCATCATTATGGAGTTTTGATATGCTTTCTTGTTTATAGGGCTAACTGGTAATACTAAAAGTATATTGGATTTAAATCACTAAATTTAATCCACTCATTATTTATGTCAAGTACATTATAGTTAAGGAATTACAACAAAGATAATTAACTATTCGTGAAATTCCATATGATGTTTCATTTAAATAAAAATGAATAACAATTATTCTTTTATTACAAATGAAATTCAAAAATTTGTCTGAACAAAATATATAATAACATTTATTTTAAGCGGAATTTCATAATAACAATTATTTTATTTATTAAATTAAACCAGTATATTCAACAAGAATCAACTCCCTATGGATAATCCAGCAACATTTGCTCCATTTCCAGTCGTAAGTCCATTTGTCCTTTTTATCAGATTTCTACTTATTCTGCAATTTCTGTAAATTTACATACATTTATGTGATTCATATCTAGTATCTAATATTAGAAATGAATAACTAGATTATTATAACATTTCTATCTTATTCAGTTGAAGTCACACTTCAGCTTTGTTTTAGATCTTCGATGTTTGTAAAACAATTACTTTTAAATTTGTTTGAGGACAATCCTCAAATTTTAATATTAGTCAAGAAATTTAATTTAATTTAATTCAATTTATCCTTCTTAAGGATTAATTTAAATTATCATAGTTATTTATTATTTAATATCTACAATAGATAATAAATAATAACTGATTCTTAATATAAAATTTTGACAATCAAAATTTATTCTAATATAAATGTATTATTTAAACTAAAATACGCTCCCACTCAAATTAACATCCCTCTATTTATATATACATATCGGTATATATATAATGGTGTTCTAAGATCCATATCTAGTTATGCCTTAACCTAGCTTTGGCTAATCCCCAAAACACAACCTTTTAGGTAGACATCTTATGTCAGTTATATCGTATATATAATTCTTGGATTGCATGATGAACATTTTGTTTAAATTATTCATTTGCTCAAGATATAGAATAATTCATGCTATTGTCTCTAAGGCCATAATCCTATTATGCAGCCGTAGTCAAATCAAACCCAATAATACAGTCGAAGCACCATAATTACTCCTACCTCATATAACCAAACTAAGAGGATGCACAACGCTTTGGCGTTACCTACATCCAATGAGATTGGACATTGATGGGTGTACTATTGGAAGACTTCACCATGATTTAATATAACAACATTTGCTTTAAAGGGAAGTTATAATTCGTAATAGGAAATAATATTTATGTCGTATACATATATCAAAATATATGTACAATATATTCGAAATATAAATTGGATTTAAACAAATATGTGAAGTATATATATTTAAATTCAATGTAATAAATAGCAAGCATGCCTATCTAATTTTTGAACATTTCAAGACTTCGGTTAACAAAACTCTAAACTCTTGATTCAGAAATATCATTCATATCTAATATGAATTTAAATTAACCAATTCACTTACCTATTAATGTAAAATTCAGCACATGCTCATAGTTTCTGGATATCTTGCTCAGAATAGTATATACATTTATATCTAACATATAATAGATATCTCTAAGTCATTCTATCTATACATGTTTTCATATGTACACAGGTCACAGATGATTTTCAGATTATACATAAACTTTTGCACTGAAACATTGTATACCCTATTAACATGCATCTATTTTCTTTACTATTAAATATGCAGACAGAAAAAAACATCTATACCTCGTTTTCACATTCCGCCACATCTAAAACGTATTAAAATACATTGCGAGGAATCAATAATGAAATATACATACAGTTTAAATCCTATCAACTGTTTTCACGATGATCACATATTATCATACAGATGTAAATAATATCATATACATCTACATAGGCTTTCTTTAACTGTGTTACCACTGTGTCATACACAGACAAATAATAATGTGACACAATTATTTTAATATGTATATATATACATGTCTTTCGAATCTGCAAGACATTTTGCATCGAGGTTGTACATCAGTATGCACAGATTTGTTCAGTCATATTGATCCGAGCCTTGGCAAGTATCTTATACTGGCCTGTTTACAATACAAGACAATTCTTGAAGTTAATAAACATATGCAGCCAATATACATAGCTTTCATGAAGTAACGAATAGCATATTGGTGCTTATTTGCAAAAGATTTACTACCATATTTAATATTGAATCAATCTGCAAAAATATGTATATTTATATATATTTGAAATTAGATTTCAAAGTATACAAGTCCTTGCAGCTTTTGTAAGCCATACATTTATCTATTTTACAAATAGGACAAGTACAGTTATCTTGTGATATTTCATAAACTATGCAGTCCGCTTTACAGGCTGCTTGGGCATCAAAACATCCACTTAATGCCTCTGCATCTTAAAGTTTTTCTTAAAATTTGGGATAATTCAAACCATGATACAAATATGTTAACAACAATAATCTATCACATAGATTATCTGTCAAAACAAAATTTCCACAGAATTTTAATAAACTATATATTTATATAAGAGGGTGTAAACAAACACAAATCTATAAACATGACAGTATGCATATTATTGCAAGTGAAATTGCATTATCTACGAAGAATATATGAATATGCAGCAACACCGAAGTAATTTGAATGTCAACATCATTGATTATATCAAGCTTTAAAATGCATCTAATGTTTATATCCACAATACAAAAGTCTAATGGCAGTAGTTATATTAAAGATAATATAAATATTGATGTCTGAGAGGTTTTGTAAACAGGTATATGTAACAGTTTAAAGATAATGTTAATTAGCTGAAGTGTTGTTGCAGTTCTAAACTGCCGTTGGTGTTGAAATCTTAACTTATGTAAGTGAAGATATCATCACTTTCTTTCGGCAGGAAACAATTTCAGATTCAGTTTCATTGTTGCTTGTTCATAACATATTATGAACAACTTCAAATATGTCTAGGGTGACTCTATAAACATTAGATTGTGGGCTGATCAAATATCATGAATTGGTGCATATTTATAGATCATAATGCATAGTCAAACAGCAGGATCAAATTTAAGATCTAATTGGTCATGAATTTGTACAGATGATTCTCAGAATGGATCAATTGTTTATTTTCCAGATTCTATTTATGAATATACTTTATATTCATATATAGCAGCTAGTAGAATGAAATGCAAATCATTATTCATTTTAAACTCATATGTATTTTGACTTAAAGAAACCGAGGATCAAAAACAGTCTTATTGAATTTAAATTTGTCATGGATCAATATACGATCATTAGACAACATACACCTCAAAGTATTAAGTCAATTATATTGACTTCCAAAGTCAACATGTTTTGATTTAGTTTTTAAAGCTAAGATCTATCAGTATTTGTTTATACATACATAAACATAATTAACAACACATATACAATGAATGTATAACTATCATATAGTTAACTTGGATTAAGAATAAAATAACATTTATTTTATTTCTACTCTTGGATTTTATTTGTGCAAGAGACAAATTTTCGAATATTTTCCAAATAAAATAAGATATATACACATAAACAACCTAAAGGTTTACATGTTATGAACTTGCCATCTTACACATTACACGATGTATATGATATAGAAATTTAAATTTCAAACACATTTGCAATAGATACATTTATATATAAACAAATGTATGTTGTGACTGAAATTCCAGGCATTATAGATGAACAGATCATACACTTATTTAAATTGAAATGGGCTTGTTCCATTCTTTCAATCCAAATAAATCTTATCTTATCAAATTCTAGTATGCTGAAACAATTTTCAAATTGAAGTTAGTAGTTTTCATGAACATACAGGAATCAAGGCAGATCAATATACCCAGTTTACTCATTAAACAACACTTATAAGATAAGCAATGTAAATTATATTAGATCATATGTTGTATATTCAAATATGCAGATTTGCATACATGAACAATCATAGACATGACAGTGTATGTATAATCTAACTAACAACAAGGAGAATATAGATTCTGGGCCAATAATCTATATCATTTATAAATGTTCAATGTTACTAAAAGGGTTCACTGTGCATTATACACATATTTATCAGTAATATTGAACAACCATCCATAATTCTGCCTTCTAATATAATATAACATCAACAATAGTGTAAGACCTGTTTTCCATTACTGGTATGTCAATATTATAGATACCCCTTTCAAAACAGATTTCTAAATGATATAAAGGATGCATTAGAATTTTAGTTCATGTCAGTGGAACAGGGTATGATAATCATTTAACAGATTAAATCCTATAATGTACTTATGGAATCAGTTTTTCCATATACATATGAAATATGATAACATATATAACAAACTGAATATACACATTAACTACATCCATCTGGGTTCGCTCATTCAAACAACATGATTGTTTAAAATATTGAAACAGAGGTTATTCTAATCTATCACTAGACAATCAAAACTGAAATCAAAACACATACGAAACATACATCCATGATAATCTAGGTAAATCACGGAATCCAGTATAGCACAGGTTATTATATAAATACAGAGTTAATTCAAACTTAACAATGGATTTATATATACTCCATAATTTTCCATATCAAATACAGAAGTCAGTAACACAGATTCAACTTTTGATTCTATATTAATTTACTAATTTAACACAAACCAACTGAAATTTATATCGGTGTTCTCAACACTGCAATTTTCAGAAGTATACGAAATCAAATACATGGTTTTAAACCCAACAATTGAATTTGAACGATAACCTGGCTCTGATACCACTGAAGGAAAAATTGGATCGATTATGCAGTGGATTAAATGTTTCAACAAACTTACTTTGTAAATTGAATCCAAAATTGAACTTAAAACATGTACCTTTCTTCTTCGATTAGCAAAACAAACGAAAAGCTTGAACTTGAATCTGCGAAATCAACGAAATTCCAGTTTATGATTGAATCGAATCTTAACGCTTAAAGTAAAGGGCCTCTATTGGAGATCCACAAACGTTGCTCCCGAAATCAAATCGAGAAAAGTTGAGATAGTACTAGCTAATTTTGGAATCTAGGGTTTGAGGAATTCGGGTGTGATCAATATTATTAGGTAAAGGTCGGACCCCTTTTATAATATTTTAGAAACGATATCTTTTTCATCCATATGACCCGTTCATCCTCATTTAAATAAAAGAATTAGTCATAAACCCTTTTACTTAAATATCCTCACCTTTTACAACGTGTGTAAGTGTGACCCTATAGGCTATCACAGCGTTGACAACAGTTTAAACAACATTTAGACCGTAAATAATGAACGGTGTCTAGTAACACATCATTGTTACCCAAGCTATAATAGTAATGATTCAATACAACCTTTTGTGAATAGTGTCTCAATATAATTTAATCCTTTTAACCGATATATCCAAGATTAAAATGGAGGCATGGATCGTATCATCCTCTTTATAATTTAATCCGTTTTCTTGATCGATGAGTAGACTGTTCTGAACAAATCAATATTTGAGCACGGCCATGCATTTCACAGTCTCACTCAATCAAGAGGCCCATGGATATCACTACGAATATATCGTAGGGTTAAATTCCATCCAGATCATTCATAATTTTCATTCGATTCGAGATATATCCAATAATCACCGTTATCATTACTCTGTGACGAAATAACTTTAGATGATATCAAAACACAAATATCCTCGAATAAAATTATAATGATTTTAGGTCTGAGGACCATTATATCACTATCACTATGAGAACAACTTGTGACACTGTTGATTACATTCCATGTAGTTATCTCACGGTGGGTCAGCCGAATACGCTATTCTCTAATACGTATTTATATCTTGACTTTAATATAACGTATATTAATGATCAATGAGATGTGATCATTAGTCAATCAATATACTAGTCTCAATGCCTTATTGTTGTCCTATATAAACAATAAAACTCGGCTAGGGACATTTAAGAATTATAATACTTATCACATTATATAATCTCAAGTTCAGTCTTACTCGAACTATATAATTCTGTATTATTGTTCTAAGGACTTCTATTATATTATTATTTATATTACGCAGTAAATACAATATAATAGAATAATATTTTATTCCAAATAAAATGATAACATCAACAGTGTTATCAATATCATCAAATGAATTGCCTCTAGGGCATAAACTCTAACAGTACCCTCCTCATGATCGATGCCATCATAGACTCGAACATAGCTGGGTAATCTGGTATACCGCCATCTCTCCATCCAAGAACAGTCTCCTCCCTAGCAGTATATCTCGAAGATCGATGACTCATTCCAAATCTAAAAAAAATAAATGATTAGTCCACACATGAGAAAAACTACAATGGAGTTCAGGCGCTACTACACTGTATAAGTATACATCCGCTAGAAATCTACAAATACGTCTCTCATATGTCATTACATCTTCGATATTTGGCTAAAATAAATTAACCAGAGCTTTAATACCAAATGTGATGACCGCCCATAACTCCTTCACTTTACAAGAGGAATAATGCGCTGAAAGACATGCCAAGCAGCTATCGACGATCATCGGGGTAGAATAACACAAGCGAAACCTGTCATATAACTCACAGCGTGGGGATAAAATATAATAGAACATATATAATAGGCATTAATAGTAAATCATCATATAACAAAATCTCAAAATTCATATCATCATGAAAAGAATATCCATACATGAAACTGGATACAACATCAATTTCTGTACAAGAAGCCTCATTACAGGTTCACTCAGAGTAGCATAAATCAAACATAAGCGGAAACAAGATATGCATAGTAGAAAATAATACGTAAGCCTATTGCTCGTCGTCGCTCTACGGCATCGTCCTTATCAAAATCTACAATTTGACACTTGCTATCTAGTCTGCCCATTCACAACATCAATGGATGAACAACCTAAGGTAATAAAGTGGAACATAAAACCTTTAGTCAGACAATAGTCTTAATGAGTGATAAAACAACTACCTAACATCATCAATAAAGTATATGAGAATAGGTAGATCAATCATCTAATCTACCGACATTAATAGAGAAGAAACCCAAACACGTCTCCTCCATATCTGACGGTGATAGCCTTAACAAAACAATCAGATAGAAACAGACAGACATAGAAACTAGTTATCCAGCATAGACCATCCTAATCGAGATCAACATTTCCCAAGAACAAGCCCCGAAGGCCTAAACCAACATCAGACAAGCACCCAAGAAATGTCTTCTTCGACTCTGAATGATCTACACAATACGATACAAGCAAAACAATCAACAACCATGACTCTGGCTATCACCGCCTATCCTGCCTTGAAACCATCATTAATCGTATGACTAGCACAACTTGCCATCAGTCAAGGGCTAAAGGTAACCCCAGTTCTAGCAAACTCCATACGCCTTTCATCAATACCCAGGGTACTCGACTAATCATCTAGTCTTTTAGGCATCCCTATTATACCCCTACTTTGAGTCCGCTAAAACCTTCGACTAAGGATAATCCCTTAGCCTTCGATATCTCTAGTTGTCGTCATTAGTGACTATTCATAAGCTGCAGCGCCTTCTCAAGCAACCATTATCCACGAACTCAAAGATCCACCCCCAATCCATCACAGATCCATCACTGATCCATAACAGATCCATCACCGATCCATCACAGATCCATCACCGATCCATCATATATCCTTCACCGATCCAAACAATTATTCAATGACACAATCAAACAATCGTCAAATAAACACTAATACATCAAATAATCATAAATAAACACATGAAATTCACCAAATCATGATTAAAAAATGATCAAATCAACAAAATGGATCTAAACTTGCATCAACATAGAATTAGCACATGAATTTACCATTATAATTTTGCCATATGAGATCCTATGGTGATTCGAATTGAAATTATACTTACATCGATTAGATCTAGGTGGAAACAACTTGAAATGATGAAAATAAAATCAAACAACCCATATACTTGATTGAATCCGTGCGAGAGATTCTTATCACTCACCAAATTCATAAAATAGCTTGAAAACAAAGATATACAAATTCAGACAGCAAAGAATAGCCTCTAAATCAATCACTTTGATGCGATTTACTTTTCCTCGATGTTGATCTTTAATCTACAAATCTAGATCTATGAATTAAATGAAGTGGATAGGTATTTGATTGGAGTAGGGAGAATCACAAACCCCAACTAAATAGGGAAATGAAGAAACTAAGAAACTCTCCTTCCTCTACCCTCCTATTTATAGATAACAGCCCGTAGTGTAAGACCCATTTTTAGTGTAAGATAATAAACTAAAAATAACTTAATTAAATATTCAAAATTTAGTAAAATGGGTTATGCCATTGCGTCCATCTCGAAATTCTGGTCAAAGTCGACACCTGGTTTGCAAAAATCGGACACCGTATGAGGAAGTTATTAAGGTTTGAAGTTTGTACACACACAAGAATATATATATATATATATATATTAGGTTCAGAAATTCAAAAATGGGACCATAAATTCAAAAATCGGTTCAAATTTCAAATTTTCAAAGGAGGCAAATTTCCCGCCCAGGTGGGTCAACCCCCTCAAATGTGGGTCGACACCCTCAAGGGTGGGTCGACACCATGATCGACCCCATCAAACGGGTGTCTACCCACCTGCGACAGATTTTGGCAGATTAGTGTTTTATGATATTTTGATGATTCAGATGCTTTTGGGCAAATCTGAGGGTCATGGATGCTCCATACTCTTATAAATAAGACCCTAGAACTAACCCTAAATCTCATAATTCGGTATCTACACTGGAGCTCTGCAATTACACTTTCTCTCTCTTCTCAAATTTATTCTGAAAATTAAAATACTAGCCTAGGAAAATTATGAATTCAAATCTGGAAGAGGGAACCAACATCAATAAAAAAGATTATTGAATCATGAAAGCAAGGTAAACATCTTGATCCAATCTATTCAATTCTTCCTATTTCTTTCCCTTCTCTTTTAATGGAAATAGTCGATCCACGTTATTAGGTTTCAAATCAAATTAAAGGGGAAAGGAAAACCATGGATGATAGAACCGACCAGATCCAAAATTTGGGAAAAGCATGAAAGGTGAGTGGATTTAAACTATAGTCTTTAGATAATTTTATGACTATCGTTTAGCATTCCCCTTTTTATAAATTGTGAAATTGCCAGCTTAATTATAAATTGTTGTTATAATAAGTTGAGACGTTAATATGAATAGATAAGAAAATTCATATGTTGAATCTATTTAATTGGGGGAATGATTATCATGATATAATGTCAAATTGTTAATATGAATAATTCATATATTAAACCAGTTAAAATGTTGGAATGTTTACATGTTATAATACTAATTTGAACATGTGGGAAAAATTCATATATTGGATTTGTTGGAGTGCTAAAAAGTTTACATGTAAATTTGTCCCAATTATATACAGAGAATAATTGGAGTATATGACTATATGGATTCATGTTTACATGGAATCGAATAAATATGTGTTTGGGGCATCGACCAAACTATGTTTAAAGATCTTAAATTGGATCATAAGTATAGAAAAATGATTTGGGCACAAATGGGATCATACGTAAAATATGAATTGGCATAATTCAAATAATATGAATTTAGACATATAACCCCTCATGAATATAATTGGGTAAATGGGCATTAACACCTATAAAGGCATAGGTTCAAATAATTGATTAATAATGAATGCCTAGGATTACAATTAGAAATTGTAATTGCACTTATGACACGAGGTTAGGTTGCATTAGTGGTGGAAGTCTGCCCGGACCCGACTGGCATATCCAGCAGCCACTAATGTTGAACCTAATGTGAGATGTCTAAGTCTGCAAATACGAGATGGGCTATGACATGAGGTTAAGCCCAACTTGTGGAAGAAGTATGCCCGGACCCGGATGGCATATCCAGCATCCACAATTTGTAGGCTTAATGTGGGAGGTCTAGCCCATTATAAACTATAAATGGACATGATAAAGAATTGGACTACTTAATCTAATCCATAGGGATTGTATGAATATGAACTAAATTTAGGGTTAAGTAAAAATTGGATGGACAGTGGGTGGGCTAGGCAAATCTAAAGGGGTGGGTAATATTTACATATAGGCCCGTAAACTTAGCCCGATAAGGTTATGTAATTAAAGACACCTAGTGGTATACATAACCGGTAGAAATAATAATGTTATGTAATTAAAGGCACCTTTTAGAGTAAGCATAACTTGTAGAAACGATAATCACCTATTATAAATAAATAACATTAATGAAAATGTTGTGTAATAGGTAGACTTGTCTTGGGGACAAGTGAAGATTATAACTTAGGTTATAATAAACTAATAAGGAAATGGGATAACTTGTGTAATAATAAGATAAGGAACACTTAATTGTAAATTAAGTAATCAGTAAATGGGGAAAGCCAGAAACCAGTTGAGAAAAGGGGGAAAATATATGAAATATAGGAAGTTGTACTTAATTATAAATTAAATAATCTGTAAGCTTGGAAGTCTGAAACCCCGTTGATAAGAATGTTTAGGCCTGTCCTAGGGACAAGAGGAAATTATAACATAGGTTATAATAAACGGGTAGAGAAACTTATTAATAGACCTTAGTTAATGGAATTAAGTTAATAAGTAAGCAACTATAAGTTGTATTAACAATGTAAAATGGAATTATGATTAAATGGGAAAGAATGAGGAGAACTTATGGAATGCTATAAGTTATATTTAATCATAAATGGTGAGTGACATGTTAATTAGAAAACATGTGAATTGGATATACTTAATTACATATTAAGTAAAACATGTTATTGTAATGATGAAATCAACAAGAAGACAAAAAGGGGTTGTGGATTACAGACCTTAGGCCAAAATCTAGAAAATAACATGTTGTGGGCTTATTAATAAACTTAAATGGATTAAGTTGTATGACTGAAATTAATAAGCAAGAGAACTTGGTAATTTGAATAAGATTTCAATATAAATTGGGATAACCAAGTTAACTGGAAACCTGATGAGCTGAGACAAGCGCGTAAAAGAATGTTTAGACACAGGGTCTAACAATATGCTAAAGTACGACGCTTACACCAGTCTGTACGGTTAAGGGTAAATAACGCAATGGGGTGGATCATCGACGTGTTATAAGGCACGAAGGGAGCGCACATTCTATTGTTCTAACGGCTCCAAAAGACTGGAAGGGGAAGCACGCAGCTTCATAAGGTACGTAAGGTGCTCCTAGTAGTCCTCTATGCGGCGGCAGATGTCTTAGGCTATGTCCGCAGAGGTTGGGTCTACGTGTAACTACTAGGTGGGTGGGCCTTGACTGCAGATGTAGCTATGTAGTCAGAATGTTGTGACGTGGTGACACCAGGGTGGTTCGACAATTGCCTCACCAGGAGGCAGAGGGTCACGACCAACAAGGATAGTAGACCGTCAGACACCCGTCATCGGCAACTAGTGGGATGCAGAAAGACTCGATCTAAACCCAAGATACCATTTCACCCTTCACTATCAGGGTAAGGGGTTGAGGGGAGATGCCACATGGATGTTTAGATTTTTTGCGTTGGGGCAGTCGCTTAGCTCTGGTAGACTTTACTAGTTGAGGGAGGGGCCGAGGTGGGGCCATAGCTACCAGGAAAACACACCCTAGGTATATCTGTATATTGAGGCTCTTTAAAGACGGGTCTATACAAATATGGAAAAGCTCCCGATCGAGTTCTGTGCTTCATGTATCGCCTTCTACAGAACTCAATGCACATTAGAGGACGTGCGATTGAGGCATTGAGCTACAATTGAAGATAAATATGGTGGATAGTCTAGATACATGCATGTCGGCTCTGGGTGGTGTATCGTAGACTTGAGGGAATTACTCTGGTATGGAGTCTGATTCAAACAAAGGTGGCAGTCAGTACGTTTACGTAGCATAGTAATGATAGATATATGCGGAATGTAATATTGATATCCGTACGTCACTATGATGTAGGATGAGGGACTACGTATATTTCGATGGTGTTACAGTGGAGATCATGCGAGTGGGGTACCATGGGGTGTACCTCAATATTGGCGGTAGCTACATATATACTGTATTAGGTTACTCCAATGGGGAGTAAATGGGTGCGACGTGTGTGTAAGCCTTGAGTGTTGTTAACCCAATTAACCTAATAAATAAAAAAAATATGATTGAACATTATATGTAGGATTATCCAAAGTGTATAGTTTAAATCCAGTCACCAGAACTTGTGTTCTGACCCCCTCCTCATAACATACTCGCAGGTTAGATTTGCGGCAGAGACATGATAGCTTCAGATACTAGTTAGGCAGTATTGATATATTGTAAGGCTATGTTTTGATTATACTATATTTTATCCATTCCGCTGTGAGATATTTTCTGAGCTCTGAAATTTTTTATGTCTCTTCTTTTCTGCAGGATACCAGAGCACAACAACTTGAGTTTCGAAGGATTGGAATTTTGAAAAAAAAATTGGTTTTTCGGAATTCGGGTTGTCACATCTGGTATCAGAGCTTAGGTTTAGGATTCCTAAATAAATATTGAGTGAACGTATTTTTAATTTTTAATAAATATATATTATATATATATATACACACCTAGATCCATAGAGGAACCCAATAAACAGAAAGATTATAATATGGTAAGAAATGAGATGCTTGTTTTGTACAGACCCTTAGGAATTTCGGGTGGAGAGTGTACAATGTACTGTGTATGGAAGGAAAGTGAATCCCATATGATTAGTATTTTGGGTTTGTGGGTTTGGCAGTAAAACCTTATAGATTGGAAAAGGTTAAAAAAAGAAAAAATATGGGTTAGGAATATATATAGTTGGGAGAAGTGACCTTGGAGAGTGTTTAGGAAAGCCTAGAAAATTGGAAACCCGTTTTGAGTCTAACCCCATTGTTAACTTTTTGAGATTATAAAAGTTTTGGAAAATGGTTTATGGTGTTTTCAAGTTTTAATCTTAAAAGTTATAGTTTCAAATATGTAAAGTATACATATTGGGTCTTGAAGTAAAATGGGGTATATTTAGCACATAGTGATGTCTTGCGAAAATTTTGGCTAAAGTAAAATTCTCTCAATAAAAGGTGCATATTATAGATCATGTATAGCTCGCTAGTTTTATTGTTATATTTCATGCAAGAATTTTTAATAAGAAAGATTTGAAATCCCTATTCTTATGACAACCCTTTTTGATAAATTATTTTAAGATAATTTTGTTGGGTGGATAAAATAAGTTGTAAAAATAAGAATAGAGTAGATGTTGGCACCTGGTAGTAAGAGACTAACCGACCTTATAGGTAAGAACAAGTCATAAACCCGATGGAGAAAATAGTTGTCCGTATCTACTCCAGTTTTGTGATTTGAAAAAATATGATGATTTACATTTTTAAGATGACATGTTTTTATGGTTTGGCAAAAGAAAGTTTTAATGAGGAAAATAAAGTTTTGACACTTTTAATTTTTGGAAGAAAAAGGGCCAAACCATTTTTTTAAAAGCATGGAGTAGGTAAGGATTAGTTCCTAGGAAATACGGGAAAAGTTTTGAGGCTATAAAGTAAATAGCAAGAATTATCTTGCAATAATAGTGAGTTCCTTGAGAATGCGTAAGTGTTGGAAAGCCTAGGATGTTGCTTGATAATTTGTTGGAACACACTAGGACTAGTAGCGACTACAAGATAGAAAAGGACAAGTAAGTGTTTAGGTCCTTTGCTAATTTTCATGTTAGGGGTAAAACCCGTTATCGCATTTATGTTGGGATCGTTCCGTTATTTTGTTGGGTAGTTAGGGCAACACCTAAACCTATCGTAGATCCCATAGTTTGGACTTTTCTATCTGAGGGGAGGACATAGTCCCAAGATTCTTGGCCCTTAGTAGTAGCTGTGTAGGGTGTCTGTTCTCTTGTTTTAGTTGGAATACTAGAGGCTTATTTAAATTTAAACTAATATCAGATAACAAAATAAGCTAAGAAAAGAGAAAATGTGCAACTGAAAAGGAAACAAAAAATTCAGTAAAGCAACAAAAATGGAAAATTATGAGAAAAGATGGATAAAAATAAAAAAATTCCAAGATAAGATGAAAAAGAAAATCAGTAACAAAGAAAATTTTCTTATGTGGGTTGTGCTTGGATAGGAAAATTGGGAATCTTTATAAATAGTCACATAAAAATTCAAGTACGGTTAGAAAATGTTGAAAAAGAAAAGCGGGAGATGCGGAGTTTTCCGTTTTCCACCTTTTTGTAACATAAGAAATCAAATTTAGAAAATTAGATTTTTCTGAAATTCAAAAAATAAAGTTGGTTGGTAGGATTATGGATGCAACAATTGGATGAACTATGCTCTTACTCAGTAAGAGTGTGGGAAAATTTGGATGAAAAAGCATTTTGATTTTTCAAAATATTGCATTTATATAGAACTGCCAGTATATTTAGGATGTGAACATCATATTTTAAAAGGATTTAAAAAAAACTTGCATACACATAGGAGGTACCGCTTAGGCATGCATGTATTATTATGTTGTACTTCAATTTGCACAAGTGCACAATTGTTTGCAAAAATTGGATGCACACATAATGGATGTATTTTATGCGAGGGGTTAATTTATTTTACCCTTATCAAATTTCGGGGACGAAATTTCCTAAGGGTGGGAGAATGTAACACCCCATATTTTTAGTGTAAGATGATAAAATAAGAATAACTTAATTAAATATTCAGAATTTAGTAAAATGGACTACGTCATTGCGTCCTTCTTGAAATTCTGGTCAAAAATCGACACCTGGTTTGCATAAATCAGACACAGTATGAAGAAGTTATTAAGGTTTGAAGTTTGTATACGCACAAGATATATATATATATTAGGTTCAAAAATTCAAAAATGGGACCAAAAATTCGAAAATCGGTTCAAAATTCAAAATTTCAGAAGGCCGAAGATTTCCCGCCCAGGTGGATCGACCCCCTCAAAGGTGGGTCAACACCATGGTCGACACCCTGAAGGGTGGTTCGACACCATGGTCGAACCCCTCAAAGAGGTGTCTACCCACCTGCGGCAAATTTTGGCAAATTAGGGTTTTGTGATATTTTGATGATTCAGATGGCTTTTGGGAAAATCTGAGGGTCCTGGTTGCTCCATACTCCTATAAATAAAACCCTAGACCTAACTCTAAATCTCATAATTCGGTATCTACGCCGGACCTCTTCCATTATAGTCTCTCCTCTCTTCTCAAATTTATTCTGAAAATTTAAATACTAGCCTAGAAAAATTATGAATTCAGATCTGGAAGAGAGAATCAACATCAATAAAAAAGATTACTGAATCAAGAAAGCAAGGTAAAGTTCTTGATCCAATCTTCTTCCTATTTCTTTCCCTTCTCTTTTAATGAAAATAGTCGATCCACGTTATTAGGTTCAAATCAAATTAAAAGGGAAAGGAAAACCATGGATGATAGAACAGACCAGATCCAAAATTTGGGAAAAGCATGAAAGGTGAGTGAGTTTAAAATATAGTCTTTAGATAATGTTATGACTATCATTTAGCATTCCCCTTTTTATAAATTGTGAAATTGCCAGTTTAATTATAAATTGCTATTATAACAAGTTGAGACGTTAATATGAATAGATCAGGAAATTCATATGTTGAATCTATTAAATTGGGGGAATGATTAGCATGATATAACGTCAAATTGTTAACATGAATAATCCATATATTGAATCGGTTGAAATGTTGAAATGTTTACATGTTATAATATTAATTTGAACATGTGGGAAATATTCATATATTGGATTTGTTGGAGTGCTAAAAAGTTTACATGTAAATTTGTCCCAATTATATACAGGGAATCATTGGAGTAAGTATATGACTATATAGATTCATGTTAACATGGAATCGAATAAATATGGGTTTGGGGGCATCGACCAAATTATGTCTAAAGATCTTAAATTGGATCACAAGTATAGAAAAATGATTTGGGCGTGAATGGGATCATATGTAAAATATGAATTGACATAATTCAAATAATATGAATTTAGTTATATAACCCATCATGAATGTAATTGGGTAAATGGGCATTGACACCTATAAAGGCATAGGTTTAAATAATTGTTTAGTGATGAATGCCTAGAATTACAACTAAAAATTGTAATTGCACTTATGACACGAGGATAGGTTGCAGGTGGTGGAAGTCCCTGGACTCGACCGACATATCCAGCAGCCACTAATGTTGAACCTAATGTGAGAGGTCTAAGTACCGAGACGGGCTATGACACGAGGTTAAGCCCAACTTGTGGAAGAAGTCTGCCCGGATCCGGCCGGCATATCCAGCCTCCACAAGTTGTAGGCCTAATGTGGGAGGTCTAGCCCATAATAAACCATAAATGGACGTGATAATGAATTAGACTACTTAACCTAATCTAATCCATAGGTATTGTATGAATAAGAACTAAGGTTAAGAAAAAATTGGTTGGACAGTGGGTGGGCTAGGCAAATCTAAGGGGGTGGGTAATATTTACATATAGGCCCACAAACTTAGCCCGATAAGGTTATATAATTAAAGACACCTAGTGGTATATATAACTGGTAGAAATAATAAAGTTATGTAAATAAAGGCACCTTTTAGGGTAAGCATAACTTGTAGAAATGATAATCACCTATCATAAATAAATAACATTAATGAAAATGTTGTATAATACGTAGACTTGTCCTGGGGACAAGTGAAGATTATAACTTAGGTTATAATAAACTAATAAGGAAATGGGATAACTTGTGTGATAAGATAAGGAACACTTCATTGTAAATTAAGTAATCGATAAATGAAGAAAGCCAGAAACCAGTTGAGAAAAGGTGGAAAATATAGGAAGTTGTACTTAATTATAAATTAAGTAATCTGTAAGCTTGGAAGTCTGAAAACCTGTAGCTAGGTCCATTTTGGAGAATACACGAGCTCCATTCAAGTGGTCTAACAAATCATATACGCATGAAAGCAGATATTTATTCTTAAGTGTTTCTTGTTGAGATCTCAGTAGTCCGCACCCATTTTGGGAGTACCGTCAGACTTTGGAACAAACACCACTGTTGCACCCTAACTTGAGAAACTTGGCCTAATCAGAGCCTTCCACATAAGATGTTGAGTTTGATTACTCAATTCTTCTTTCTTCTTCAATGACATTCTTCGAATTTCGTGCACAACTTGCCTTGCATTCGGAACCAAATTAATTCTGAAGTCAATCTCTCTCCGCAGAGGAAGCCTCTTGACTTCTTCGAATACATCTGAATATTTCTTAATAAATGGGACGGATTCTAGAGCGGGGCGAGGGGGGATATCAAAAGAAAATCAAAATTCATTCCTATCTGAATTAGAACCTTCACATGATATTGTTATAAAATTCCCAAACTTAGTCTTCACTCTAACGTTTCTTTCAACGCATTTAACCTCGGCTCTGTATTTGGTCAACCAATCCAAGTATAATATCAAACTCGGTAAAATCCATGACAATCAATTTGAAAGTGAAACATTAACGAGCATATGAGATAGGCACACTACAATATAAATAAAGATTGATGGAGCCTCCTATCGGATTGTTAACACAAATGGGTTCTTTAAGATAACTGAGATTTAGGCTTAACTTCCTTACTAAATTACTTGAGATAAATCTACGGGACGCACCCATATCAAACAATAATGTAATTAGAATATCTTTAATAATAAGTGTACCTTCCAAAACATATGGCCTTCTCATAGTAGCTGAGGGTGTTGGAGCATCTGCTATGTTATAGACATGAGCCACTGCAGACTTATTCTTTAGTGGGCAATCCTCTGCAAGATGTCATGACTTATGGCAATTGTAACATTCCCTGTTCTCTTGAAATTTTCGGTCGGGTTCATATTCATTCTTCTTTTGCTTATTTGGAGAGTAACAACCCCATGACAAATGCCATTGCTTATGGCAGTTGAAATATGTGACGTTCTTTAGCCATTCATCCTTAGGCTTTGCTCCTTCTTTGCTCGCCTCTGGCTTCTTATTTGCAAACTTCCTCTTCTTTCCAGAATCCCCTTTATCTTTATCCTCCAAGGAATTTTTCTTGTCAATGTTCTCATATCGACAAGCCATTTCCACCATTTTTGAGAAAGGAAGCTTTATATGGGAGGTCACCTTGTTCTTATACCTTCTCTGGAGTCCATTTATAAATCTCATGTTCTTCTTTAACAAGACTTGAATTATCTCCATGCCATATTGTGAAATCACGTTGAATTTACCCGAGTACTCCAGAATAGTCATGTCACCTTGCTTTATATTTGAGAATTCATAATGAAGACACTCTACTGCTTCTAGGGGAACAAATCTTTCTTCGAAAATCTCTTTAAATCTGTCCCAAGTGATATTTCCTCTAGGATTCCCCATTGTAATTGTTTCCCACTATATTAGAGCTTCTTCCTTAAGAAACCAGGTAGCCAAGAATTACTTTAAATCAACATTCAATCTTAAGCCTTCAAAAATTCTTTCATACGAACGCATCCAAGTCTGTGCTTCAAGTACTGATTCTCTACCCAATAATGGTAACCCACCCAAATTCTTATATTTCTTTATAAGAACATCTAGATCTGGTTCTGGCCGTGGAGGCAGAACTGGCTCATTTGTTGCACCAATGGGATTGGGTTACTGATCGACAGCATTACCTCTTCCTCTACCCCTTTCGCCTCTGCCACTGATTTCTACTATATATATGCAAATAGCAAGGAAAGATTTAGGCCAATGGAAAATATACCTTAAGGAAATGGTAAAAGCATAAAGATACGTATAAAACAGAAATGCAACCACTGAGTTGTATTATTCAGTTGTACTCATTTTAGGATTTTACTAATTCAATCTCGCTTATCCTAGAATACTGCTGATTCTATCTCTGATGAGTCGTTCAATATGTTATACGCTAGAACTAAGGTTAACCCTCAGCTCTAATACCAGATGTGACGACCCAAACCCCCGGTCCCTGGAAGTAAGGACGGTCATTGGAATATAACACATAAACATAAGCATAACAACAGAAGATATCATTACCTTACATCAGATAATAATGTACATCATATTATAACAGCGGAATTATTAGAGTTTAATACAACATAGGATCATAATTGTACATAGCACGAATAATAAGCACATAGCGGAATAAAAGACAGCCAACATAATAAAGTCTGAAAGAGAGTCCAAAATAATATCCACTCATGCACCAGCTCCATAGTCCCAAAACTAACTTCCATACACATCCCAAAATAGATACAAGCTAATACCTTGGAACTAGGCTACCCGTTTGAAAAATATGAGCACCCGAGTTTGCAAGGGAAAAACAAACTACGAGTCAGTCATGGGACTGGTATGAGAAATCCTACATTAATTATTAACTTATTTAAAATAAAGCATTTCACGGGGCCAACGCTATATAACATGGAACGGGTTTACTCCACACGAATGCTAGTGCATAAAAACAAACAACACAATGCTTTCTGAAAAATGAAGTGTAACGAACAAGAATTTTCGACCCTGAAAATCGACACAAACACGATGTTGACTATCCAAGCATCAGAAATACCAGATCATTAGTAGAAAGAAGTTAGTGGGTGAGAAACGGAAAGAAAGAAAGTTAGAATAGAAGAAGAAGAACACAACAGAACAAAATCAGAGTAAACACGAATCTCACAGCAGAACGAATAAAATATATTATATAATATCTTTTGAAATATAAAGCTATAACTGTATATGCATACTAGTATAACATATATCATCACAGCGCAAATAAACTCTATATATAACTAATGTTGAAGCCTCCTGCTCGAAGCTCCTCCAAGTATATCTGTAATATCCTGACTACTTGACTGCCCGTACAAATTGGGGCACCCAAGAGTTTAGGGCAAACAAAACAAAATAAACTTTGTGTCAGCCATGTGACTTGTGTGAGTAAACTTTAATCATTTTCGTTTAATTTTTCCAAAATCCTTTTCTAAGAAATGATAATCGTATGACCGATCCATACATAAACACGGATGGTTTTTACCTTACGACAACCCAAGACATTTTTTCTAAAACAATACTTTTCTGATATTATTATAATATCTAAATCAAGTAAATAACAATCTAGCAGAACGCTTTCATCTCACGCTCTACATATATAATATACAATCAAAAACCGCAGGCTATTATTCAGCAATGGATTTCCAACTATGACAAGGTATGGAACCACCTTCCAATCAGTGTACTCTAGAAGAGATACACTAGAGTTCAACAAGAACATCTTGTAACTCAGCCACACATGATCGGCCATTCATTTCGCTTGAATGTTCCGACTATATTGTCACCTTACGGTTGGTATACCAACATAATCATTCCCGGGAGATACAGAAATGAAAAGAAGTACCAAATATGAATATTCTCTAGATGGTGACAATATACCCTAATTGGGTGTGACTCACTTAGCCATGTTGCCAGCCCGATTTTCGTCATTTCACGGTGATGAGGCTTGAGGTCATAAGTACTATTTTACAGATCACATCTATATTTACTTTGAATGCCACATCTTCATACCCGCCAAATCACAAATTGATTTCCCTAAAAGTACCACGGGTATAAAGCTAGGAGAAACGAGTTTCTTTGCCACCAACGTAAATAAGTTTGAAGCGATTAACTTACGCGATCTATTTGATATACTCTGTTAGACATTCATCCATACACTTTATCCTGAGACTGGACAAACCGAAGGCACTATTCTGTAAATCCATCTTAGGTAATTTCTACCTTGGATCGCCATAACAACCCTTGCACAAAACTACGTCTTCAATTATCTTTATCATATTTGATTCGCAACGTTAATGCCCATATAGAGTGGTTTTTAGATAATAAATCTGATCCCGGTCTCTCCGTGTTTACAACAGAAAAAGGGTCAAAACTTTGGTAGCCGGTTATTTAACTATCAAAGGAAACATACATACAAACAAAGGTCATATTTCCAAATGGAAATTACACCGATCAATATTTAATCAACACCGAGCCTCTTTAAATAGATATCAATAATCATTTCATTTCCCAATTTCCCTTATATATCTTTACCCAAATATTTTTCAGCTCGTTTAGCCTCTCACGATTTCTTGGAAAACGTTTCCATATATTCACAACTCCTTATTTCCTCTATTTCGAAAATATACGTTATTGACATTGGAAAACATTTTCATACCTTATTCATGCATCACTATCCATCAGTCCCTAACCATAAACTAATAAGAGATCGAACAACTACCTGAGTACCAATTCCGAAGGTCGAAACCAACATCAGATCGATACCTAGAAAGCCGTTCAACTTAACTAGTCTCCATTCAGTCTTAATTTCTTTAACTCCATTTCTAGATTCTAAATTCATTTCATTTTATGCTCTTATAAAATATCACTGGTTATATTTGGAAAACATTTCCAAGTTCCATTTGTATAGATTTAAAACAACGTTGTATAAAACCTTGGTTATAACAATAACGTTCTAATACCTGCTTCCAAATATTAAAAGTATAATTTTGATTCTTTATTTCGAATAAATAATTAACATATAATTAATCAATTAAATAAAAAAATCTTGATTAAAAACTAAAGGTAAATGGTACCTTCCTGAATTCGATATAATCGAATTTCACCGTATAACCCTCTTTTGAATAATTTGTATTCGTTCAACATTCCAAATGTCGGAATAAACTCACGGTTTTAGGTTAAGTCGATTTCTAGGTTCATTTTTGAATTTATGACTTCCATATTTACTAATTTCCTTTTTCACCATTCCAATTTGCAAAATGTTTGCTTTTAAATCATTGTTCACTTTAAAATGTGAATATTATTTCTCTATAGAAATCTGGACTCGTTATATCAATATATTCTTGATTTTTATAGTAAATACCATTTTAGTTTAAAATTCCACCTATCGAGTTATTTTATAAACTTATACTTCACATTTCATTTCATAAACTCCGTTTATAAGTTTTGACTTAATCTCGAGTATGTATTCAATTATAAATTATTGGTTTCAAAATCAATATTAACTATCTTGTCAAATCCTGAATTTATATAATTTAAAAACCAAATTATTTTATTAATATTTGACATAGTCGAATAACTATAAACCCTTATGGATTTATTTCCATTCTATACACATTTCGAATATCGAAATAAATTCCTTCATTTCCCCTTTTGAAATGATTCCCATTTCCCTTTCTGAATTTCATTCTTGAATCCACATTTTTTATAATTATTCAATAATAATTATTTAACAATAATTATTTTATTGCATCTATAAATATCGTTAATAAATCAACTACTTGCTTTATTATGATTAAAAAAGTCTTTAAAACCCCAAATTCTTTTCCAATATATTTGAATATGGTTTACGGTATATAAATACCAATTATTTCAGGTCAATGTTATCCAAACATCCCAATCACACAATAATCAATCACAGATTATTTATCACATCATATAATACAACATATGAAAACAATAATATTTATTGAGGAATCAAGTCGGATTCGTCTAACCTGTTTCCCTGCATCCACGGATGTTAATCAAGATAAATAAGACTAGTTTCAGATTAAATCAGAAATAAAATAATAAATATAATCCGTCTTAAATTAACGACATATATATGTATAACTATAACTATACATATATATATATATATATTATTAAACCAATTTATGAGCAAATCAACCAAACAATAATCATACACAACATTCAATTGTTTTTATCAATGTTAAATAGCGTTTATAAAATATAAAACTGAACAGAGCTAGTGAGTTCACTCACCTTGGTTCATTAATCATTGAATACTGATTAACTTCCAATAATTTAATCGACCGTTGTATTTCATCATCATAAATCCCAACGAGCTCCAAATTATACTAGACCAGCTTGATAACGTAGTATTATCCGATATGATTCCAACGACACCTGTTTCGTTTGATTTCGTTCACGTATGGATTAGTTATGTTTAATATAGTATTAAATTAAATTAACTTTGATTTTTTTAAAACAGGGGCCTAATTGTTTTCGAACGGCCCAATTAAACCTGTTTCGTTTGATTTCGTTCACGTATGGATTAGTTATGTTTAATTTAGTATTAAATTAAATTAACTTTGATTTTTTTTAAAACACGGGCCTAATTGTTTTCGAACAGCCCAATTAAACCCACGTACAATAAAACCCACGTACCCAACATAAAGACGCGACAAGAAGACAACCCGCAAAACACTCATACCCCTAGTTTTGAAAACCGGACCGAGCCGCTGGTCCGATCCCCAAAACCAGGAACCAAAAGCCAACCCAACCCGAAAGTAGTTCTGGTCGCGTTTAGCCTAAAATTGTCAAAAACCGTGGTTAATACGGCCAGACCTGTTCAATTATGAAAATCAAACCAAGCCAGCCTCAATTATCCAGCTGTACACGTGCTTTACACGTGCAAAAAGCTGAAGTATAGCCTTTGAATTGCATCCCGGCATTCCATACTGAAAAGAAACCCGTAAGACTTGCTTTATAGACGCAGTGTTAGAATTGCCTTTGCTGTTTTAAAGATGTGGGACATAATTTGCATAACAATTTCAGATTTCAGTTTATATGCATTACGCAGTATTTTTTTTAATTATTAAAAGAGCAATATTTTTTCTTTTTGAATAGCACGGATCTTACGGTTAACCGGTCACATCTTTAGAACCTTTGACCTTTCATCATCACGGTTCGATCCGCGGCACGGTTACAAAAACTATGCTCATACCTCAACACGCATTCCCTTCAAACGTACACCCGAAGCCTCCCTGCCAATGCCGACATTTCACTGCTCTTGTACACGAATGCCATTGCCGAGCCCTTTCCATCATCCAATACACCTCACCGCCTATCACCACTAACATATGGTTTACTCGCGATAATTTCTTCTTCAGTTTTTTTTGTTCCAAAACCCACCCTCTCTTCCTCCCCACGCCGAATCATTTGATCCCACGTTCCCTCCAGGAGCCCATCCCCTGTCTGCTTCTTCCAATACTCAATGGTTCCAACCTGCTACAAAGATTCATCTTCTCCTCAAATTTTCTAATGAGAGCTTCAATACGTGAACAACCACCATCTTTTTACATGACACAAGGCCAACTTCATGTGTGCCCTTCTCCATTTTGTTTTGAAACTTGCCCATGCATACTCCAGTTAACATGGTGCATCCTTAAGTAAAAGCAACCCACATATGAACCCGCGCTGCCCCTTTCCGCGTTCACTGATACATTGCGTCCACCCATCTCCCTTATATTACACGCACATATCCTATTTCTCTCCATGCAAGCTTTGCCAACTTGCACCATTCGATGTGCCTCCAGCCTAGTACTGCTACGCCAACATTAAATTGGGTCATAGCCTTCCCAAGCTCCTCACGTGGATGCCCAGTCCACTATTCATATATATTTTTTTATGTGTTGAATCCATTATGAGTTCGGCCATCCCTTTTTCCCAAAGGTGAAATATGTGAGCTAGCATCCTTATTTATAGCTGAGGATACTTACAAAGTAAGGTATCCATGGCATGGGTAGGCATGTTCTGAGGTGGTACTTTCTATGGGTAGAGAGTGTGTTTTCTTATCACTATCATTAGGTTTGCTCAAACTCATAGGCTCCGCGTCTTTGCTTGCGTGCATTACTTAGAAGATAATTCTGAGATCTGAGGAAGTATAAAGCATATGGTAGACATGTAGGCACTGGGTTGATTTGATGATACACGCATTTCATTTGTAGGAGGGGATGGGTTATAGTGTTTTAATTAAATTCCCATGTGCATTCTACTATATAGCATGTATTATAGGAGTGCAATTCTTCTATGCCCACGCCCCCGTCCTCGTGTGTGCCCACCAATCAAATCTTCTCATTCCCCTTTTTTACATTTAAGTCCCCGGACAATTAAATGGTTTAATTGCAAAAGACGAAAATCAAGGGGCTATGATTGGTTGAGGACATGAGGCACATACAATTTCGACATAGAAGAATTTGTGTGGTATTATAAGGGGTGCGGCTATACGGTTTTTTTCTTGGAAAAATTTATGTTTTGGTTGTGCTTTGATGCGAAATGATAGCTCGAAAATATGTTTTTTTTGGTAGGATGTTGATGTCTTTTTTGTTCTAGGCTTCTTCCTGTACATCCACAATATATATATATATATATATATATATAGGGAGGGATCCGCTACACCTCTTATATTGCACGTGAACCCTCCCCCCACTCATTCTCCCTCTTCCCATTTAAATATTCTTTGTTAGTGGGAAGAGGGAGAATGAGTAGGGGATTGTGTGGCTGAAATTCAGGGGGAGAGTTCACGTGCAATATAAGAGGTGTAGTGAAACTCTCCCCATATATATATATATATATATATATATATATATATTAGTTTTAAAAAAACCGTTAACAGTAAATGAAGCGCACCCATTACATAAACTCCATTCACTTACGGATCGCTATCAACAGATATAATTATGTCATTGTACCGAGCAATGTGCCACGGTTCCAAAAATATAATAATATATACAATTTAAGTTTTATTGTGAAATCCCAAACGCTGATTTAAGGTGTAAAATACTCCAAATAAAAAGTTGCTTATTTTCCAAAATAAAAATTACAGAAAAATTTTAAAAATTAAATTAAAAATACGACTTAAAAATCTTATCCAAATTCGAAACCAATGATTTATTTAGTTAAATAATCGTTATAGTTTATAAACGATTCCATTACGACAATTTGGAAATTTGATTTGGTCATAACTCACAATCTATAACCCGAAATCTCGATTTTTCACTTCCATTAGAAAAATATAACTCAGTAGATTCCAATATTTCTTGTTTTAGAGAAATCTGACTTATAACGAATTCTGTATACTCAGTTGAAGTTCAAATCGTAATATTACGTACTGCCGCGACATTACGAGCTCAGTTATAATTTATATTATAATTAAACGTCCAAATGTCGTTAAATTAATATATTCGTTATTATAACACGAATATTAACCCAATTAAATATCTCATGTTATCCAATTCACACAAAATTGCTAACTCAAACATTTCCGACTATTTCAGAATTGAATATATTATCCTATCACTTATATTTAATTAAAAAATCAAAATTATTTAACTTCAAACCATTTATGCTACCGAACCACTATATAAAATAATTAATCAAAATTAATTAATTATTATATCGTTAAAAATATGGGACGTTACATGAAGCCATTATAAGACTCAAGTCCCATTACACAATGCAACACAAACCAGAGGATAGAATTATACCTTATAATGGAAAAACATGTTTGATACAAGAAAATCTAAATCATTGGATATTATTATTAGTGTCTAAGTGTTGAAAAAAAATTCAAAAATAAATGTATCAATTTTAGACGGCATAATACCCTATCCTATTGTGTCGCCATATAGGTTTACAACTGAAAACGCAAAGTCTTGTATTGGAAATTGGATTTTATCATGAACCAAGGAAAATGATCTTCCTTAACCGTTCGGACAACCCCTAGCAAGGTGTCCAGGACATTACTCATCGTTCTTTGGATCGGAGAAGCCAGTCCACTAATTCCCGGTGGATTAGGGTTACTCCTGAACATAACGTTCCCCAGTCCTATCGGAGCTATAATCTAGTTGGTTGTTTCACCATCATCTGAGGCGCCTCGATTCCAACATTTACATAAGTAATCTTCCTGGGCTCCATACCATGACATAAACTTTAGCTAGAAGGAAACATATGTCCTTTTTCTACTATCCTTCATCCTATTTTCAGCTCATTCTGGGGTGTGAGGCCCTAGAGTCAACGTACCATAAAGCTCTGCTTTTCAACATAAGCTTTGATCTATCTGCCCGCAACACTCAGTATGCCACATTGTTACTTCATACATATGATTAGTTTCTATCAATAACATAAAATTTGAGCTCGTACATCTCAAGAAGGGTGTTAAGCTAAGAGAATAAATTCTCTGCCACCAACAGATATATCATTAATAGCAATTAAACGTTTATGTTATGAAATGCAATGTCAAACACACAATCCATTTACAAGTTCGTTCAAGGTATGACCGAAACTAAAGGCACCTTATTCCTCACCCAATTAAGGAGAGAGTCCCTTGCACATCATAACAATCAACAAGTACGTTCGGACCACTACACTTTAACCCCTTCAAGGAAGCTACCCAAATCCGGGGCATCAGCAAGCAGTTCATTCGATGTGAAGATTTATGGTCTTCCACCGTCTTCAATCTCTTCGACTTTTCATCGTCGTATAATTATTCAAAATGGGTTAAACACGGTCTTTTCGAATAATTCACGTCAAAACATAAATCCTTATCGGATGATCGATCCAATAATAAAGTCTCCTTTAGTTGGTATTCATTTCATAAGATTTAAATCTTATTCTCAAACTTGATTAAATTATTTGGCTTTCAAAAATCATCTTTCAATCTCATTAAAAGATTTACAAAAGAATTAAATTCGATTTATGAATAAAAATCTTTATTTCAAAACATCTCTCAAAATCTGTTATAAAAGGTATTACTCAAATAGCCAAATTTCCACTTAACTGGTTTCATCTTTCAAAAACATATAAAATTGGTTTAAAACTTTTTTAAATCATTTATAACATCTTATAAAGATTTTTCCCTATTTTTATTTAAATAAAAATAGCTTATTTTCATAATTTTCCATTATAGGCCATTATTGGTTCTAGCGTTGTTTTTATTCAAATTTGATTTGGACATTTGTCAAAATATAACCGTTGGATTTTAAAACCCTTATTGTAATTTGAAATCTCTTTTAATTATGAACCCAATGGTTCCAGTTTCGAGAAAATCCAGTGGTCAGATCTCCCGGTATATCAACTTAAAGTTACTGGTCGAAATTCACGAACTACCGTTGCACGATGGGTTTTGTTCTGACCATAACTCAACGTATATAATTAAATATTGAATCTAGTCACTTCTATGATATTTTATTAACTATTTGGATAACGCTTTAAATTTTCGAAAAATTACGCCATAACCTCCTTTGTACGGGTTGATCGATACAACTATAACTTGCTTCTCTAGGTCCTCATGGATCAACAGATTACTACACAAATATAACAATTGGAAGATGTGTCAACTAATTATCATCCCAATACGCGTGTGGGGTTTTTCGTAATCTAAAAAATTGAGAGATGTGTTAATATCATCCCAATTCCCGTGTGGGGTTTGCCGTAATCTAAACAATTAAGAGATGTGTCAAAATCATCCCAATACTCGTATGGGGTTTGTCGTAATCTAAACAATTGATAGATGTGTCGATATCATCCCAATACCCATGTGGAGTTTGTCGTAATCTAAACAATTGAGAGATATATCAGTATCATCCCAATACCCATGTGGGATTTGCATCACATTCAAAAACCAGTAATTAATAAATTACTCCATCAAGACCAATTAAGGTTCCAACAGTTTTACGTCGACACTATTTGTTTTTAAAGTTCCATATACCCAAACAATCACACATATATCAAGTAAAAATGATATTTTTATCATACTACGCATCAATTAACATCATAATAAACTTTCATAATTAATTAATAATCATTTCAAAACTCAAGTTTATTAGCCAACAATAGTTAATTTCTGACTAGACCTTTATACAGGTTTCAGTTTCTCATAGTGAGTTCCACTTAACCAAATCTTTCATAGGGATGGACTATGAATTCTCGCACACGACTACAACACTCTAAATGTAGGATCCTTAAGCTTGCAACCAAACCAAAGTTGCTCCTTTTCAACTTAAATCAACTACTACTTGAATATATATATAAATATATGTATATATATACTTATACTCACTTTATTTTGTAATTTAAAGTGGAAATCTAGGATCTTTGAGTGGATATAGGGTTCAGGGACAAAGGGAAGGCACGACCAGGAAGGGTAGGGGATGCCGCAGTAGGTGGGACCCAAGGGTGGGGTCTAGGGAGTGGTAGAAGATGAAAGATGGGGGCTTTAAGGGGTGTAAGTGTAAACAGGAAGTAAAAATGATTTTTTTATGAGTTTAGGATGATAAGAGGAGCATGACAAAGAGGAGGGGAGAGGGCAGGTGATGCGCACGTCAGTGGGGAGGTGGGGAGGCTGCGGAATTTAGGTAGAGGTGGTTGGAGGTGCGACGGTCATGGATTCAAGGAGGAAGGAGGAGAAGGACCTAAGTGTAAAAAAGGAAGAAGGTAAAGGAAAATAAATGAGAATGAAAATATAAATAGCACATGGCTTTATGTACTTAGGAAAAGGGAGAGTATGACATCTGTACAAGAAACGACCTTTGTTGTCTAACTATTGTGGCGTATGGTAATTTGTGTTTAAGTGATTTGATTACTCTTATTAATTATACTACCTTAACTTACTTCTAGTCGTATGACCACATACTAACTCCAAAAATTACGAAATTTGAAATCTCGCTACGTTTCACAATTACGGTTCTAACGAGTCTGATCTCATCAAATTCAATGACCGTTTGAAAAACGACTTTATTTCTAGATTTTACTGAATTTTAAGTTGTTTTTCAACATACGTCACTACACCATAATGACCATTTGGTAACTCTTTTTTTTTCAATTGCCAACACTTATTTGTGTTGTAGACTAGTGACGCTAATATGTGTTGCTATAGTAAAAATGTGTCACCAATAATGTGCCAACACTTCTATGTGTTGATATGCCTGGTCAACTCTTCTTTTCTAAGGGCAAAAGGGTAAGTTATCACACATAACCCTAATCGGTACCTCAAGATTATTCCTTCCAAGCTGCATCATAAGCAAATAAAAAGAATGGACTTCGAAGAATTGAAATCAGCGATTAGCTAATTAATATCAATATCAGAGATATAATGGATTTTGGATTTCTAAAATCGATATTAGCCTATGTTATCCTCTCTCTCCATTACTTCGAATTGGGGCTTCTAGGAATCACGATAAGGGGTAAAAAAATAATTTCACTTCTAGGAATTACGTCGGCTTCTAAAAATCGATTTCACAATGATAGAGTTGCTAATGTACAATGTTTTATTATTGTATGAATTTGAGTTTCTGCAGTTTGAGTTTCTAAAAATCGATTTCACAGTGTGTTCTTGTGAGTTGAATACAAGCAGACTTAGGGTGTGTATTGGTGGTTGCATATAGTAGCACTCTTTTATGTGTCATAAATAAGAGAATTTATGGTTGTTATGATTTTTTATATGTAGCCAAACAAGGAGTTTAGATGTAGCCAAACAAAGAGTTTTAATGGTTGTTATGCACAAGCATGAATAATAAGGGATTATCAATTTGTAAGTCACGACTACCCAAGAAACATGAGGACTCTAGTAGGAATAATAAAGGATTATCAATTTGCAAGTTCCACTGTTAATTTCAGGGGGGGGAAAATTGAATTTTGTTCTTGCTATTCTTGCATTGTGAAAAAAAGAATTCTTATAACCCGCTTAAGCATTTTAATATTTGTTGTCCTAGTATGGTGTTCATTGAGATTTGTATATGTTGTCAATAACTCCCATTTAAATCTAAAGTTAGTTTAATCTTAAAAATTACTTTCAAATTGTGTCATTTGACAGCATTGCACTTACAGACTTTTAGGAGAAACGTTCATTGTATTGACTGTTATTGTTATACTATATGCATTTATTACTACTTTTTCTATATTGTTTTTAAAGTTGACTTGTCTAGTTTTATATTTTATAACCTGCTAAGCTTTTCCATATGAATTAGCATAACTAAGCTTAATAAATTGCATTTCACCAATCATAATTCTTTATGCCAATTTTAATGATGAAAAACTACTTAAAATTATATTTTATAAATTAAAGAGTTGATTTTGAAGACCTCGAGAGTTAGTTCCTACATTTAGTACAAAAACATTCCATGGTTTTAAATGGTAATTTATGAGAATATTTAGTATGTAAGTGTGGTATAAAATATCACCAAAGTTTTGGCAATCCATAATTAAATGAGTACCAAATATTACTGGATGAACTTGGGCAACTTATCTATTGTCATGATATTTATGAATTACCAGTTTGTGATTAGTGTTTATAATAAAAATTCAGACTAGACCGCTATTATTATAAGTACAATAAAAAAATTACACAATATATGAGATATATAGTTTTGAAACGTTTCCTTTTAGTGCTCCAACAATAGAAATAATTGATATTTTAAATTGATTAAAATAATTCAAACCAGACTGCCATTTGTAATAAACATTAATCAGGGAATTAAATAAGAAAGACGAATTAAGGTAATGAATGTAATTCAAAACTGTAACAAAGTATAAATAGAGTAGGTAAACTGAAAACTAACACAGGAAGGATATGTTGTACATATTTGTGATTCATTATATTTTTCCTAATTTGTTTATAGTTCCTGTTAGCAAGGTATATGAATGATCAATGTAGAAGGAAACTAATTATTCACACATAATAAAACTATAGTTGCAGAAAAATCAAATTAACACTATATTAGTATTAAATTTTAATTAATTTAATATTAGGTTAATCTTTGAGATAAATTCGCATTATATGTGTAAATGTATGATAACAATAACAACAGTAATAGTAAATGTTTTGAATTCGTAGTATTCTTCATTATTGACCAACATAAATGACCACTATTCTTTTGGTTCTAGTTTCATTTGTATTGCTACGTTATTAATGTGCACTATTCTTTTGTTAAGGGTCCTATTATTCTTTCAATGTATAATTTCTTTATCTTTCAGTTATGATTGGGTGGATAAAAATTATCCCCTTCTTATAGGGTCCACTCTCAATTCTCATTCAATTTTTTAGACAATACGATAGAGTTGCTAATGTATAATATTTTATTATTGTATTAATTTGAGTTTCTCTAGTTTGAGAATTTACATGTTTGCCTACAATATGATAGAGTTGCTAGTGCATATATTTTATGTTGATTTTTTTGTTTGTTATCCCCTGCATGTGTAAGCTGTACTGTTAGGATAGACTGTGTTTACTAACTACTATCATTTATATAAATCTTGCTTTATACGTGACTTTAGCGGTTTAAAATTCCTTCATGAATAGATGATCTAATGTACCATTTTTTGTTACTGCAGTTCTCATTCGCTTATTTTCTTCTGCACCTCATCATATTGTGTTTGCTCCTTTCACTGGATTTCAGTTTCAGGTGCGTATGTGTATTGGATATTTCAGTTTTAGATGCATATATATTAGGTATATTTAGGCTTGTGGATATTATATATATTGGTGGTTGGATATTTCCCACGGTACCATTAACGGATGCCCGTAGTATCATTAGCGGATGACCCTATGTGCTCCCACAATATGATGGTGGACGACCTTCTATACCGCGATATCCTGCCTTGTAGTAGGATTGGTATTATTTATGTTGGCTAACATATGTGGATGCAGGAAAACAGGTTGGAGGGATCCAACTGGATTCCTCAAAATTTACTATTTGTTTGATTTCATATATATTACAATATATGATGTGTTAGAAAACCTGTGAAACCGCCCAATGAAACTAAAGAAAATAAATAAACAAATAAATAATTTCTCTAGAAACCCATATAAACTAAACGTGTTTTGACGTATTCCTCCTGATCACATTCGAAATACAAACCCATTGTTTACATAATGGTTGTATATTACTGTGTATATTAATGGTGCAGATGTGCTTGTATGATCACTTAGTAAATGGATATTGGCATTAATATAGATTTGCATGATCTAAGAATTAATGGTAAATCACGCTATCTTGAGATTTTCTTTTTCAATTTTATTTTGAATATATTGTAGAATATAGATTGAACAAGGCAGAATGTGTGTGCGTGCGTGCGTGCTCTTGTATTCCTCAATAACTTGTTTTGTAAATAAAAAAAAAGAGGTAGAAAAAGTCGGAGAATGGATAATTTTATCCTCCTATAAATCTGTCTATGAATTTAAACAAACTAATCTGAATATTTTTTCTAATTTGAACGCCGAGGCCCCAAAAAAAAAGATGATCAATATATTTATTATTGAATAAAAAGTTCTATGCTGCTTGAAATTTTGCAGAAGTGTTTGCTGAAATAAATTGTTTGCTTGAAATGTTTGATTTTTTATTTTATTTTTCTTCTAATTTTGTCTTGATATAATTTGTTTGATTTTTTTCTTCATTGTTTGCTGGAATTAGTTTGTAATTTTTTGTTAAACAAATCAATGTAATTAAGTCAATGCTCGAAATGAATTTGTTGGAAAAAAAATCCGAGTTCATGCTTTTTAAACAAATCAAGTGAATTTGCTAATGATATATTTTGGTGCATCTGCTGAAATGAATTTGTTAATTAAAATGAAATTCTATTAAATAGAATGAATTGATGCTTGCTAATTGAGTTAAACTAGATGTGTTTGTTGACAAAGTTAAGCAAATGATACATGTGCTTACTAATTTGGTGCAAAATTTGTGCATGCTTACTTTGCTTTTTTTTTATAGTGAAAGTATTCTGTATTTTAATAAAGATTTTCCTTTTGTAAACTATTATTTTGACAAAATTCCAGCCTTACACACTTTTATACATATCAAACTAGATATGCATTTCTCAGAGGAAACAAAAATATGCAAATAAAAATAAGGACATCCAGCAAAACAAAAACAAAAAAATTTGAGAAATGAATGTATGATAGTTGAAAATGATATATAATTAAAATGAAAACTACTTGAAATATAGATGCATGAATATGTATATGCTGGACATACATATATGTATATTACAACATGTGTAAATGAAAGCTAGTTTAGAAAATGTGATGAAATATATATATAGAGAGAGTTAATGATATATATATATATATATATATATATATGTGGACCCTAAACATATATGAAAGCAAATGCATACAACAGTATTACGCTTTATACTTGCATGCAAAGAAAAGCTAAGTGAAAATTGCCATTATTTAATGCTTATATTTTCCTACGTTATATATCCCAGACAACGACCAATTTATCAGACATGTACAAGACGTGTATGCAGTACTTGTGACCCTCCAACTGTTGTTACTTATGGATAAATTATTAAAATGAATACATTTTGAAACTGTATGAGCTTGCAACTCAGTTGCGCGCAAACTGAGTTTGTAACTCAGTTGCGCGCAAACTGAGTTGCAAGCTCCGTTGCGTGCAACTCAAACTGAGTTGCAAGCTCAATTGCGCGCAAACTGAGTTGCAAGCTCAGTTTGCCGGGAAACTGAGTTGCAAACTCAGTTTGCGTGCAACTGAGTTGCAAGCTCAGTTTGCGCACATAGAATAGGTAGTGAATTAGAAAGCAAATATGATCTAAAGGAATGGAACTGGCATAGAATAAAAGCGAGTAACTTGATGTAATATCTAACATCATATTATGGGTTTTAATTTCAGCTGTGATATTGCTTAAAAGTGGAACGTTTTGATGCAATCTACGATATCATATCGTGGGTTTCAATAGGAATCGCTGATATTCAAAGCCAGCAACATAAAAATAGACCTGTTGAATTTTGATGAAAAGCAGAATTTTGACGATATTATTGTTGTAATATGAATTGTACAAATAGAAAATGTTGCAATGTTCACATTATTTATACTGGTGAAAAAAGCTGAAACAATTACGAAAGGATTCAATTCTTATAAATATAGATGATTTATAATGAAAAGACTATAATGAAAGCAACCACACTTTGTCTTCATTAACAATAGTTTATGATGATTTTTATAATAGCTACTCACATATTTATATTTATTTCAAAATATATATGTTGAAAACTTGTTAATTTCTTAAAAATGCTTGGCACAGTTTAGAAAAACCAAATAACATGAAATGTTTGATTTATATGAGCTATTTTACTATTGTTTCAAGTGTAATTAACGCTATGTATGAATTCATTACGATTAAGAAACTGATTTGTTAATTTTAATTTGTAGTACTTTATTACTACCAATAATTCTATATATGAACAGAATGCACTTACGTGAATTTTGAAAAGAGAGGCGCATAATAGAATTAAAAGTCTTAAACCTATGTTACCATGTACATTCTATTTCTTCAACCTTTTAATTTTATTTAGAAAAATGTGAGCCAGCTACTACGTAGTACATACGACATGTTGGGAAAGTTTTCTGTTGTCATATTTTTCTGCACGTTGCCTTGGTTATTGGGTCCCTTATCTGCTTTATTATTTACTTATTTTGATTTGAGAACCCATACAACTAAATTTATGTTTTCCTGTTTAAGTCTTAGGTCCATAATTTATTCTCTTGTGTTTAATTTAGTCACTTTTCTCTAATTTTATCCTCTATCCAAATCGGCAGCTCTGTTTTCGCGTGAAAACTGAACTGAGCAGCTCAGTTTTCGCACGAACACTGAACTATTGCTCAGTTTTGGCGCAAAAACCGAACTTCTCAGTTCAACCTTCGCGCGAACTGAGCAAGTCTAATGTATGGGAATGGTATTCAAGTAGCGTTTAGTTGATTATTTGACTAGTATTCAAGTCTAATGATACAAGATGATTATTTGACGGGTATTCAAGTAGCATTTAGTCTTGATGCTGGTAGCATTTATTTGTATACAAACGATTCATCCAAACTTTCAGTTTTGATTTACTCCTTTTTTCCTCTCATGTGTGGGAAAATGTAAACAAACGCAAGTATAGATACGTTTTAAGTTTGGAGGGAGCGAATGAGGATTGTTGCTTTGTATTGGTTAAAGATTATTTTCAATGTTGTAGTTATATGTTTGTGTAGCTATACGTTTGTTGTAACAACCCGAAAAATCAGAACCAATTTAAAAATTTTAATTTGGCTATTTTAATGGATTTTGAATATTTAAAATAAATTATTTTAAATAATAACAACCAAAAATCTATTTGGATCGAAGCTATAGTGAATATATTTATTTTAATTATAAAACAAGGCCTGAAATGGCGTGGTAGTTTGGAAATTTGAATTCAAACTTTGACTGACTGTACCGGATGCAAAATAAAACGGAATTTAGTGAAACAAAAATATTTAAATCTGTTTGAGAATATCTTTCTAACGAATCTGAAAAATCGAAATTTCATAGCGGAAATCAAAAGTTATTGCCAAATGAATTTTCAGAAAGGTCGCTATGGAGTTTATATAGCCCTTGAAAATAGACATTTTGCAAACGACCTCCGTTTTCGACGAAACCACTTTTGTTGGATCCGAAACATCAAATTATTGCAAGGTTTCAAATTCCATAAATTTTGGAGTTAATATGTGAGCATGGCAATGGAAAATGTGTTTGGTAAATTTCAGTCAAATTGGATCGACTAGAAAAAGGGCCATTTTCAAACGGTCTTCAAATTCGACGAAATCAGTTTTGTTGGGACCGTATCGACAAAACAAAGCTAGATATAATTTTTCTGTAATTTTTTAGAATCAGTATGTGCCCCGGCAAATTAAAATGTACGTTCAAATTAAATATTGAATGTTTTATATTTTAATTTGAAGAAAAACTGACTGAAACAGTCGAAGGGCTTACGGAACATATTCCATTGTGTTCAGAATGTGGGTAATTAGCTAGGGGCGCAGTTGTTGGGTTTGAATTGATGTTCATATGTGAAAAGGGGTATTTTTGGAAATAAATAGTTAAATAAAATATATAGGCCAATCATATTTCATCTTCCACTTCTTTCTCTCCCCGACGCCCCTATGAAAACGAACGATGACTTCTGCTCCCCCCTTTTCTCCTCTTTTTCTTCAAATCCACGCACAATACTCCTAGCTCCAGTTGGGAAATTTGTAGAGCTCCTCTCCAGCTTCGAATCCATACCCGCTTCGATATGTTTGGTGGTGCGAATCTCGAGATCCAGCGCAAGGAAGCTGCGCCGTTCAAACCCATGGATCTCCTCCTAGGGGCCGTCAATCTGATCAACCCTACCAGCGTCGGAAAGCCCTCTCCAAGGCCGACGACGTGGTACCCTCCGATCGTCACCACGCTGCCCGGATTCCGAGATAAATCGAAACCTAGTTTCGATCAATTTCAGAAAGGTACGACCTTTATAAATTTAAATGGTTAATAACACTTTAAAGCGCTACGAATTATGATTTTACAATAAAAATCATATCTTTTTGCTATGTGGTCGAAATTCAGTGAAACAAGAGACATTGGACTCGTGTGGACGTCTTCTACATTCTAGAAGAGACTGGAGAATTTTTTGAGCTTCCTACAATTTTTGAAGGAGTGGAACCCAATGTGAAATTTCTAAATTATAAACGATATGGAATGGTGATGTATAAATTATATAATCGATGTATAAGTTATATAAGAATTGTACACCTCATGTATAAGCGTTGTATAAGATGTATGTGCGATGTATAAGTTATATATACGTTTTAAAAATCATATGTGCGTTGAATGGAATTGAAATGATATTGAAATGAAATCAAAATATATTTATATACGTATATCTATATATATATATATATACTCCCCTCGTCCATAGACCATAGGCGATATATTGGTTGTGATTGTCTGGATTTTGGCTGACGTGAAATTTGGTTGATAAATGCGAATGGTTGATAATGATTGTTTGTGGTTGAAACAAAATTGGAATTGTTTGTGGAAAAATCCATTGTGATATGAAAATGATCGAAATATTTAGATTATAAGGATAAGCCCCTTAGGGAACGCTACGAGGCGTAAGGTAGTGCGAGGAGCCGTACTTGGGACGGTGCCGGTTTTTAACCCCCTGTCGATATGCTGCCGACATTTTCTGAATTATTTATGTGTTTGACTTATATTCATGTATTGAAATATATTCATGTGATGGAAAATATTCATGTTTGAAATAAATTGTTTGAAAGATAAAAATCACATTTTTATCATGTATATGAAGTATATAAAATATTCATGTTTGGAATAAATTGTTTTAATAATAAAAATAACATTTTTATAATATATACGAATCGCTAAAAATAATCATGTTTGAAATAAATTGTTTTAACAATAAAAGTCACATTTTTATAATATATACGAATTGCTAAAAATAATCATGTTCGAAATAAATTGTTTTAACAATAAAAATCACATTTTTATAATATATACGAATCGCTAAAAATAACCATGATTGAAATAAATTGTTTTGACGATAAAAATTACATTTTTATTATATACATGAAGTGTTAAAAATAGTCATGTGTTGAAATAAATATTTGTTGGATAAATATATTATTTTTATCAAATATATGAAATGAATGTGGTTTGGAAATCGAAGAACGGATTATATATATATATATAATTAAAATAAATCGAATAACGAAGCTATAGTTCGAAAGTTGAAACCGTGATTTCAAACGATTGTATTGGGAGATCCGACCATCGGATTTTCCCAAAACCGAAACCGTTGGGTCTGCTTTGGAAATATCTTTCCAACAACACCAAATTTGTAAAGATCCAACGGTTAGATTCTCTGGAATGTTTAATTCATATCTGAATAAAAACAGCGGCAGAATGGATTATATTTATATATATGTATATAAATATAATTAAAATAAATCGAATAACGAGGCTGCAGTTCGTATTTTGAAATCGTAACTTCAAACGATTGTACCGGGAGATCCGACCATCGGATTTTCCCAAAACTGGAACCGTTGGGTCCGCTTCGAAAAGACAACTCTAATGATATAAAATTTGTAAAGATCCAATGGTTAGATTTTCAGATATGTGTAAATCAAATCTGAAGAAAAACAGCACCATGGCCGGGTTATGGCCTGAAGCGTCGTTTGAATAAAATTGGCTATTTTTAAATAAATAAAAATAGCGATAAATCATTATAAAATATTATAAACGATATGCACTGGAAATAAACTGAATTTACTTGGTTTATTGGATATTTGATGGTTGAATGTGTTTGACGTGAAAATTACATTAATGAACTGAACTGTGGATGTCAAATAATTTAACCATGGAAATGAATTGATTTGAATTCTAAATATACGTGAATTATTTGAAAAGGCTGAGTTAAATCTCATTTCAAATAATTGGTCAACGATTAGAGATCGACGATGAAGACGGTGGTTGAAGACCGGAGGTCTTCACATCGTTTGGATGATTGCCGATATCTTGATTGGGAGGCATCCCAAGACAAGGTAATAAGTGGTGGTCGTCCAGACGTACTTGGAGATCGACCGGATGTGCGAGGGCCTCTCTCCTGTATTGGACATACGGGAGAGGGATAAGGTGCCTCCGGTTTCGTTCAGCCCCAAAATTGACTTGAAAATGGATGCGTGTGTGACGTTGTAGATTGACAACGTGGAATGCAGAGATGTTGTGATCAATGCTTTTGTTGAAAAGCAGAGTCTTGTGGTTGATGATCAAAGCATGACTTTGACATAGCTAGCTTTGTGTTTAGCGTTGATTCACGAGCCTCACACCCTGGTATGAACTAGAAACGGGAGAGGACTGCACGGAGAGCATGCGTTTCTTTCTTGTTAGGAGTGGTGTCAGCGTTTTACAAGCCCTGGCATTTTACTTATGTGGATGATGGATAGCGAGGCGCCTAAGTTACTTCGGTCTCTTCGGAGCCGATGGTTTGGTCGGGATATGACCAGTTTACGCCCCATAGGACGGGAAAACGCATTGTTCAGGCATTTTAATCCACTCCGTGTGAACCGGCCCTGAAGATCCAAGGCTTGACTGAGTACTTTCCTGAGGCTCAGGCTTGAGAGTCTAGAAGCGGTAAGGATGATCCCTTGCCTTGGTTCATGACGGAGATCCAATTTCCAGATACGACATTGTGCGGTTTTGATTGTATACCTATATATGGCGACATAGTGGTATGGGGAATTTATGCCATCTATGATTGATACTTATGATTGAAATTGTTTTTGAAACATATAAGCACTAGTAATAATATCAAAGGCTTTTGTTTTATTCGTATCAAGCATATTTTAGCCATTATAAGGTAAAAACTCTATCCTCCGGTTTGCGTTGCATTGTGTGATGGGAACTGAGTCTTATAACAGCTTCATTTTTATAAAAAACATTACGATGTTTAAATGATTTACTTGTTTTGAGCACTGGCAATCTGATGGAGAAAACCTGTTCCGCATTAACGGCGTGGTCGTGTGATTGGCCTTATTATAAAATAAGTTAAGTATTCTCATACCAGTCCCATGACTAACTTGTAATTTGTTTCACTTGTAAACTCGGGTGCCCTTATTTCTACATGGGCTGCCTTGTATTCAGGTTTTAGCAGGCTCTTTCTGGATAGCTATGGAGCTGAAGATGGATTCTATCATTTCTTTCTTTTTATGCTGTTCAGCTCCTGTTGTACATATTATGTTTTGATTCCACTGTAGACATTTTATGTAAAGCCGAACTGTATTTTGTACTAAGTATGATCCTGTATACTACGTAACTCTGATGATTATATTTATCCAGTGTATTTGTTGTACATTATCTGGTGTATTTATATATTTCTGTTTTGCTATTATTTGTTTATGTGTTATATTCCAAAGATTACCATGCTACCGTGGAACGGCGGTTTGGGGTCGTCACAATGTGGTATCAAAGCTTTGATTAAGCTTAGTTCTGGAATATAACATATTAACGAACTCGTCAGAAATAGAACCTGTAGTGTTCTAAGACGGATTACTCATTTCAGATAGGATCAGTAATATCCTAGAATGAGTATAGAAGAATGAAATACACCTCAGTTGACACATTTACATTTAAGTATATGTCTCTATGCTTTAAAAATACCTTTTCTATTGGCCTAACACTTTGTCTGCTATTTGCAGACATTGAAAAATGAGTGGCAGAAGTAGAAGAGGTAGGTCAGAACCAGATATTGAAGCTCTATTGATCAAGTATCAAAATCTGGGTGGAGTACCGTTCTCGGGCAATGAATCTATTATTCAAACCCAAGCATGGATACGCTCGACTGAGAAATTTTTCGAAGGTTCAAAGCTGAGAGATGATCAGAAAAGATTACTGGCATCTTGGGCGCTTAAAGACGAAGCTTTAATCTGGCGGGAAACCGTTATTAAAGATAATCCAGAAGGTTATATTACCTAGGATAGATTCAAAGAAATTTTCAATGAAAGATTTATTCCTCCAGAAGCAATTGAGCGGTTAAGTGATGAATTCTACTATTTGATACAAGGAGATATGACCATTCCATAATATCTTAAGAAATTCAATGAACTTTCTCGTTTTGCCCCGCATTTAATTCAGAATCCAAAGATGAAGAATCTGAGGTTTATTAACGGGTTTCAAAGAAAGTACCAAAGTAGGGTAACTGCACATGTGCAGTAATCTTTTTCGAAAATGATATACATGGCTTATCAGTATGAAGATCTAGATAAGCAAGGTCTTTTGGGAGACGAAGAAGGATGTAGTTCTAGTAACAAATGGAAATTTGAAACTGATAGCCCAGGGATGAGTATGCATCCTGAAGCGAGTACAAAGTCTGAGTTCAGTAAGAGGCCGAGATTCAATAGGAAAAAAGTTAAGTCTGAGAAAGGACCAGTAACGACTGCCATATGCAATAACTACAACCAGCAAGGACATTTGTCGATAAGTTGCAGATCTTTGAAGAAACAAATAAAGAGTAGGTCTTAACCCGATAAGAAACAAAAGAAATCTCATGGTACAAGGGAATGCTATAAGTGTCACCGCAGATGTCATCTTGCTAGAAATTGCCTGCTATCAGGGAGATCCAAAGTGGTACAGGTAAATGAAGTGGCAGAAGTTCCTGCACCCTAAGTCAGTCAAGCGAGGCCAGATGTTTTGGAAGGCATGCTAACTGTCAAAAATATTCTGGTTAAAGTACTGTTTGATACTGGTGCGTCGCGAATTTTAATTTCGACAAAGGTGGTAAAGAAATTGGATTTGAAACTGAAAAAGCTTAAAGAACCCATGACTGTCCATAATCCGATTGGGGGTTTCCTCAATCTTAGTTGGATTTGTGGGGTGTCTGTTTTCTTTTCTTGTTATCGGTTCCCTACAATCTCAATCGTCATGAATTTCACAGAATTTGATCTTATTTTAGGATTGCATTGGTTAACCAAATATGAAGCAGAAGTTAATTGTGCAGAAAGAGTTGTTAAAGTCAAAACAAAGCTTGGATATATAACCATACCATGCGAAGGTCCGAATTCTGATAGGAAAGACTTTTAGTCAGCTCTGGATGTTTATCCTGCTCAATTAGAACCAGTTCCTGTCGTTGCGTAGAATATTCCGATCAACATTGAAAATATCCCTGTTGTCAAGAATTATGGGGATGTGTTTGAAGAAGTTGTTAGGTTACCTCCGCGTAGGGAAATTGATTTTAAAATCTCTTTAATTCCTAATGCAAGGCCAGTAGTTCACGTTATTCGAAGGATGACCTTGAAAGAAAAAGAGGAGTTAGAGAATCAAACTCAACAACTTGTATAGAAGGGTCTGATTAGGCCTAGTTTCTCGGATCGGGGAGCAGCAGTGGTATTTGTCCCAAAGTCAGATGGTACTCTCAGACTATGTGTGAATTATCGCGACTTGAATAAGCAGACATTAAAGAATAAATATCCATTTCCGCGGATTGATGATGTGTTGGAACGATTGAATGGCGTACAAGTGTTTTCACGAATGGACCTAGCTACAGGGTTCCATCAGCTTCGTATTGCCGAAGACTGTGTTCCTTTGACAACATTCAGAGGTCCCGATTTATTCTATGAGTGGTTAGTAATGCCGTTCGGCTTATTTAATGCTCCAGTGTATTTTGTCGATCTAATGAACCAGGTATTCAGAGAAGTATTGAAGGTTTTCATTGATGACATATTGATCTTCTCTAAATTAGAGAGTGAGCATGCAAAGTATTTAGAGCAAGTGTTAGAAATTCTCAGAAAGAATGTTTTAAAGGAAAAATTTAACAAAAGTATATTCTGGCAAGAAGAAGTCAAGTTTCTTAGCCACGTTGTATCAAAAGAAGGAATCTCTGTGGATCCTAGTTAGATCACAACTATTCAAAATTGGAAACAGCCTACTACTCCCACAGAAGTCCAAAGTTTTCTCAGGTTGGCTAGTTATTATCGGAAGTTCGTTAAAGATTTTTTGAAGATATCTAGTTCCTTAACAAAGCTTACTAAGAAACATTCAAGGTTCAATTGGACTCCAGAATGTGAGGTAGCTTTCCAAAAGCTGAAGTTAAGATTGACGACTACTCCAGTGTTAACAATTATTGATGGCAATCAGGACTTGAAAGTCTGGACAGATGCTTCTAAAGAGGGTCTTGGTGCAGTATTAATGCAAAGAGGCCAGGTCGTCGCTTATGCTAGCCGTCAATTGAAACCTCATGAAAAGAATTATGCAACTCACGACCTTGAATTGCTAGCCATCGTGTTTGCTATGAAAATCTGGATGCATTATCTATTGGGTGAGAAATCTGAATTATACACTGATCATCAATCATTGAAGTATTTATTCACCCAGAAAGATATGAATATGAGGCAGCAGCGTTGGCTAGAATTTCTCGTGGCATATGATCTTGATATTTTGTGTACTCCGGGAAAGCCAATGTTGTGGCTGATGCGCTCAGCAGAAAGAATGTGATCATCGCCATTCTTATCATTACACCATCGTTGATTGATAAAATATCTATTCTTCAGAAAGACGATAGTTTTGTTAAAGAGATGATCAAAAGAATTCAAAGGGGCGAAGTCTCCAGTTTCCAAGTGGATAGCGCAGGAGTTCTGAGATTGAAATGAAGAATTTGTGTTCCCGACCTCCTTGAGCTCAAAAGAGAAGTAATGGACTAGTGTCACAAGTCCAACCTGAGTATCCACCCAGGGGTTAGTAAAATGTATAATTACCTCAAGCCAACATTCTGGTGGAAGGGGATGAAAAGAGATATCTCTATATATGTTAGTCGATGTTCCACCTGTCAACAAGTCAAAAGTGATCAACAGAAACTCGCCGGATTGTTGCAACCGTTGGAAATTCCAGGTTGGAAGTGGGAACAGATTTCTATGGATTTCATAGATGGTTTGCCAAGAACCTGGAAAGGAAATGATAGTATTTGGGTGATCGTAGATCGTTTCACGAAGACACTGCCCATTTCATACCTGTCAGATCGAATAGAACTGCTCAGAGTCTGGCGTAGATTTATTTTAAAGAAATTGTTAAACTGCGTGGGGTTCCCATGAGTATCATTAGTGATCATTACCCGATTTTTGCTAGTAAATTCTGGGAAGCATTCCAAGAAGAATTGGGAACAAAGTTGAACTTGAACACCGCTTATCATCCTCAAACAGATGGCCAAACCGAGAGGGTGAATCGTATTCTATAAGATCTATTGCGGGCTTGTGTTATTGATTTTAGCGGATCATGGGAAGACCACTTGCATTTGGTTGAGTTCTCATACGACAACAACTACCAAGCGAGCCTGAAAATGTCACCATTCGAAGCATTGTATGGTGGACCGTGCAGACCTCCCACTTGTTGGGTAGAACCTGGTAATAGACTTGTATTGGGACCAGATATGATTCGCGAAGCTGCGGATAAAGTCGATTTCATTAGGAAACGATTACTAACCGCCCAAAGCCTACAGAAGAGTTATGCAGATTTGAGAAGAAGAGATTTGTCTTTTTCTGTTGGTGACTATGTGTATCTGAGGGTCTCTCCGATGAGGGGAGTAGTCCGATTTGGCAAAACAGGGAAATTGGCGCCCAGATTTATTAGTCCATTTCCTATACTTGAACGGATTGGAATTCTCGCTTATAGGGTTCAATTGCCTGATTGGTTGCCTGGAGTACATGATGTGTTTCACGTACCTCAACTTCGAAAGCATGTACATGATCCAGACTTGGTCGTGGAAGAAGTCGCGCAACAAGATTTGGAAATTACTCCAGAATTGGCTGTGAGAAGAGAGCCGATAAAGATTATTGGCAAAGAAACAAAAGAGCTGAGGAACAAGAAGGTTCACTTAGTCAAAATGCAATGGAGTGGAGATCCGCGAGACTGTACTTGGGAAACTGAGGAGAGCATTAAGAAAGCCTATCCCAATTGCAAGGTGGATATCTCTGATTGACTCTGGTGCAAGGTACGTTTCCATATTTTGCAGTTTCGTTTTGTTCTCTACTTTGTTATGTTTCCTTTTCATGGATGTAAATTTTTTAATTATATAGTCTGAATGATTTTAAAAGAGTATATAAATTAATTAGTATATTTTTGAAAAGTTAATCAATAAAGTGATTGTTGTTTGTGATGTGTGATTAGGAATTTGATTAATCAAAATATTGGAATAATAAAACCCATAAGAGAATGAAAAGTAAATTTGTGCAAGTTAAATCAAATATTAAACTGATTTGAAAGTAGATACAAATGCATGCATGTACATTATATATGTTTGAACAGGTAAATGGATTTGCTGTTGAGTAAAGAATTTATTTGCGTTCCCGACAAATAGGTAAACCTTAATGAGTTGGATGCGCAATTTTATTATTATATCAACTCTTGTGAATGCCATTGGATGCGGAGTGCTGGTTGTTCTGTGTGTAATACTAAATGTCACCATAGGATAATAACAATTAATTTTGAACTACACTACATGGCATACTTCTTGAAGATAGCATACTTTATCATATACCACATAAGCATTTAGAGCCTATATGACGAGGTTGAAGATTTACCATACGAGCGAGAGGCTTGTATGGCGATGACTATATATTACAGGTTGAATAGAAGACTGACATGGACTATATAAAATATAACGGTAAATTGCCAGATTAATAAAAACCCCACATGGGTCTGGAGATGACAATAAACACGTCTGTCTGGTCATTAAGGCACAAAAACCATTTTTAGGGTGACGAGAATTTATTCTTTGGAGTTATGATCTATACACGCTCCCCTGTGGACACCGGAATATATCACTATAAATATGTGTATGTTTTTTAGGATTTATTGGGTGCCTAATACGGCCCAATAAATTTCCAAACCCCTCCCCGTACAAAGGAGGTTATGGAGAAATTTTTCCAAAATTTAGGGTGTTAGTCAAATTTTTAAGGAATTAGGAAACTCTTAGAAACTGAAAAGTTGAAGAATGAAAGTTGATTTGGTTAATTAAACGACTTTCAGCTTCGTTCCTTTTGGGGACGAAAAGATTTTAAGTGGGGGAGACTGTAAAAACTCGGAAAATCAAAACCAATTTTAAAATTTTAATTTGGCTATTTTAATGGATTTTGAATATTTAAAATAAATTATATTAAATAATAACGACCAAAAATCTATTTGGATCGAAGTTATAGTGAATATATTTATTTTAATTATAAAACAAGGCCTGAAATGGTGCGGTAGTTTGGAAATTTGAATTTGAACTTTGACTGACTGTACGGAAAGTAAAATAAAACGGATTTTAGTGATACCAAAAGTATTTAAATCCATTTAAGAATATCTTTCTAACGAATATGAAAAATCGAAATTTCATAGCGGGAATCAAAAGTTACGGCCAAATGAATTTTCAGAATGGTCGCTATGGAGTTTATATAGCCCTTGAAAACAGACATTTTGCAAACGACCTCCGTTTTTGGCGAAACCACTTTTGTTGGATCCAAAACGTCAAATTATTACTAGGTTCAAATTCTATAATTTTTGGAGTTAATATGTGAGCGTGGCAAAGGAAAATGTGTTTGGTAAATTTCAATCAAATTGGATCGACCAGAAAAGGGCCATTTTTTAAACGGTCTTCAATTTCGAAGAAATAAATTTTGTTGGGACCGTATCGACAAAACAAAGCCAGATATAATTTTTCTGTAATTTTATAGAATCAGTATGTGGCCCCGGCAAATTAAAATGTACGTTCAAATCAAATATTGAATGTTTTATATTTTAATTTGAAGAAAAACCGACTGAAACAGTCGAATGGGCTTACGAAACCTATTCCATTGTGTTCGGAATGGGGGTAATTAGCTCGGGGCGACAGTCGTTGGGTTTGAATTGGAGTTCGTATGTGAAAAGGGGTATTTTTGGAAATAAATAATTAAATAAAATATATGGGCCAATCATATTTCATCTTCCACTTCTCTCTCCCTAACGCCCCTCTGAAAACGAACGACGACTTCTGCTCTCCCCTTCTCTCCTTTTTTCTTCAAATCCACACACCAATGCTCCTAGCTCCAGTTGGGAAATTTGTAGAGCTTCTCTCCAGCTTCAAATCCATACCCGCTTCGATCTGTTTGGTGGCGCGAATCTCGAGATCCAGCGCAAGGAAGCTGCACCGTTCAAACCCACGGATCTCCTCCTAGGGGCTGTCGATCTGATCAACCCTACTAGCACCGAAAATCCATCTCCAAGGCCGACGATGTGGTTCCCTCCGATCGTCAGCACACTGCCCAGATTCCGAGATAAATCGAAACCTAGTTTCGAACAATTTCAGAAAGGTACGACCTTTATAAATTTAAATGGTTAATAACACTTTTAAGCGCTACGAATTATGAATTTACAATAAAAATCATATCTTTTTGCTATGTGGTCGAAATTCAGTGAAACAAGAGACATTGGACTCGTGTGGACGTCTTCTACATTCTAGAAGAGACCGGAGAATTTTTGGAGCTTCCTAAAATTTTTGAAGGAGTGGAACCCAATGTGAGATTTCTAAATTATAAACGATATGGAATGGCGATGTATAAATTATATAATCAATGTATAAGTTATATAAGCATTGTACACCTCATGTATAAGCGTTGTATAAGTTGTATGTGCGATGTATAAGTTATATATACGTTGTAAAAATCATATGTGCGTTGAATGGAATTGAAATGATATTGAAATGAAATCGAAATATATTTATATGCATATCTATATATACATATATATATATACTCCCCTCATCCACAGACCATGGACGATATATTGGTTGTGATTGTCTGGATTTTGGTTGACGTGAAATTTGGTTGATAAATGCGAATGGTTGATAATGATTGTTTGTGGTTGAAACAAAATTGGAATTGTTTGTGGAAAAATCCATTGTGATATGAAAATGATCGAAATATTTAGATTATACGGATAAGCCCCTTATGGAACGCTGCGAGGTGTAAGGTAGTGCGAGGAGACGTGCTCGGGACGGTGCCGGTTTTTAACCCCCTACCATTATGCTGCCGAATTTTTTTGAATTATTTATGTGTTTGACTTATATTCTTGTATTGAAATATATTCATATGATGGAAAATATTCATGTTTGAAATAAATTGTTTGAAAGATAAAAATCACATTTTTATCATGTATATGAAGTATATAAAATATTCATGTTTGAAATAAATTGTTTTAACAAAAAAAATCACATTTTTATAATATATACGAATCGCTAAAAATAATCATTTTTGAAATAAATTGTTTTAACAATAAAAATCATATTTTTATAATTTATACGAATCACTAAAAATAATCATGTTTGAAATAAATTGTTTTAACAATAAAAATCACAATTTTATAATATATACGAATCACTTAATATAATCATGCTTGAAATAAATTAATGATAAAAATTACATGTTTATCATATACATGAAGTGTTAAAAATAGTCATGTGTTGAAATAAATATTTATTGGATAAAAATATTATTTTTATCAAATATATGAAATGAATATGGTTTGGAAATCGAAGAACGGATTATATATATATATATAATTAAAATAAATCGAATAACGAAACTACAGTTCGTATTTTGAAACCGTGATTTCAAACGATTGTACCGGGAGATCCGACCATCGGATTTCCCCAAAAACGAAACCGTTAGGTCCACTTTGGATATATCTTTCCAACGACACCAAATTTTTAAAGATCCAATGGTTAGATTGTCTGGAATGTTTAATTAAAATCTGAATAAAAACAGCACCAGAATGGATTATATTTTTTTATGTATATATAAATATAATTAAAATAAATTGAATTAAAATAAATCGAATAACGAGGCTGTAGTTCGTATTTTGAAATCGTAACTTCAAACGATTGTACCGGGAGATCCGACCGTCGGATTTTCCCAAAACTGGAATCGTTGGGTCCGCTTCGAAAAGATCTTTCTAATGATATAAAATTTGTAAAGATCCAACGGTTATATTTTCAGATATGTATAAATCAAATCTGAAGAAAAACAGCGCCATGGCCGCATTATGGCCTGAAGCGTCGTTTGAATAAAATTGATTATTTTTAAATAAATAAAAATAGCGATAATTCGTTATAAAATATTATAAACAATATGGAATGGAAATAAACAGAATTTACTCGGTTTATTGGATATTTGATGGTTGAATGTGTTTGACGTGAAAATTACATTAGTGAACTGAACTATGGATGTCAAATAATTTAACCATGGGAATGAATTGATTTGAATTCTAAATATATGTGAATTATTTGAAAACGCCGAGTTAAATCTCATTTCAAATAATTGGTCGATGATTAGAGATCAACGATGAAGACGGTGGTTGAAGACCGGAGGTCTTCACATCATTTGGATGATTGTCGATGTCTTGATTGGGAGGCATCCCAAGACAAGGTAATAAGTGGTGGTCGTGCAGACGTACTTGGAGATTGACCAGATGTGCGAGGGCCTCTCTCCTGTATTGGACATACGGGAGAGAAATAAGGTGCCTCGGTTTCGTTCAGACCCAGAACGGACTTGTAAACGGATGTGTGTCTGACGTTGTAGATTGACAACGTGGCGTGCAGCGATGCTGTGATCAAGGCTTTTGTTGAAAAGCAAAGTCTTGTGGTTGATGATCAAAGCACGGCTTTGATATAGCTAGCTTTGTGTTTAGCATTGATTCGCGAGCCTCACACCCCGGTATGAACCAGAAACGGGAGAGGACTGTAGGGAGAGCATGCGTTTCTTTCTAGCTAGGAGTGGTGTCAGCGTTTTAGAAGCCCTGACATTTTACTTATGTGGATGATGGATAGCGAGGCGCCTCGGTTACTTCGGTCTCTTCGGAACCGACGATTTGGTCGGGATATGACTAGCTTACGCCCCATAGGGCGGGGAAACGCATTGTTCAGGCATTTTAATCCACTCTGCGTGGATCGGCCCTAAAGATCCAAGGCTTGACTGGGTACTTGCCTAAGGCTTGGGCTAGAGAGTCTCGAAGTGGTTAGGACGATCCCTTGCCTTAGTTCATGACGGAGATCCAATTTCCAGATACGATATCGTGCGGTTTTGATAGTATACCTATATATGGCGACATAGTGGTATGGGGCATTTATGCCGTCTATGATTGATACTTATGATTGAAATTGTTTTTGAAACATATAAGCACTAGTAATAATATCAAAGGCTTTTGTTTTATTCGTATCAAGCATATTTTGGCCATTATAAGGTAAAAACTCTATCCTCCGGTTTGCGTTGCATTGTGTGATGGGAACTGAGTCTTATAATGGCTTCATTTTTATAAAAAAAACATCGCGATGTTTAAATGATTTACTTGTTTTGAGCACTGGCAATCCGACGGAGTAAACCCGTTCTGCGTTAGCGGCGTGGTCCTGTGATTGGCCTTATTATAAAATAAGTTAAGTAAATTTCTCATACTAGTCCCATGACTGACTCGTAGTTTGTTTCACTTGCAAACTCGGGTGCTCTTATTTCTACACGGGCAGCCTTGTATTCAGGTTTTAGCAGGCTCTTTCTGGATAGCTATGGAGCTGAAGATGGATTCTATCATTTCTTTCTTTTTATGCTGTTCAGCTTCTGTTGTACATATTATGTTTTTATTCCGCTGTAGACATTTTATGTAAAGCCGAACTGTATTTTGTACTAAGTATAATCCTGTATACTGTGTAACTCTGATGATTATATTTATCCAGTGTATTTTTTGTACATTATCTGGTGTATTTATATATTTCTGCTCTGCTGTTATTTGTTTATGTGCTATATTCCAAAGATTACCCTTGCCATGGTGGAACGGGGGTTTGGGGTCGTCACTTTATGTAGCTAACTTGGATATTTGTGTACCTAGCTTTGTGATCATGTATTTTTTTTCTTGACTACAACCAACAAATATTACCAGCCTTACATCCTCCCTCTTTCTGCCATGCATTATGTTATGTTATTAATTTTTTGGTTGATGTCAATTGCTTCCTTTGGTTTAATGTATTATATTTCAACAATGGATAAGTAGATGCCCAGATTTCTTTTCGAAAAACTGAGCAATGCCCAGTTTCAAACAAAACTGAGCAATGCTCAGTTTTGTTTCAAACTGAGCATGTGCCCTGTTTCTTGAAACTGAGCAATGCTCAGTTTCTCGAAACTGAGCAATATTCTCAGTTTCAAACAAAACTAAGCATATGCTCGGTTTTGTTTCAAATTGAGCAATGCTCAGTTTCGAAAAAAACGGAGCAATGCTCAGTTTTGAGAAAAAACTATGCAATGCTCAGTTTTTGTAACGACCCGGCTTTTTGCTCGGTTTTCATCGGTAATTAAACCAACTTAAACCGTTCATAAAGACGGATTGTTATGGGTACTTACACATTTGCACAAAATAAAAAGTACTTTTCCATTATCATTCCAATAATATTACATCAGAGTTACCGGAGAAACATCAGAGTACATCGATTACACAGCGGAAAAGATACTAAACTCAGCGGAAGAATATGCATGCTCCAAGATATAATAGCTCCAGCTAAACCAACATCCTGCTCCAACCACTCCAAGTCTAAACTGCAAACCAAACTACTAGGCTGCCAGTGTAAAAATTATGGGCACCCAGAGTTTAGGTGTGGGAATAATAAACTCCAGGTCAGTGATGGGACTGGTATGAGAACTCAAAACATTTGTTTTTAGGGTTTATTTTAAAGTTAGGTAATTCACCGGACCACGCCAATAATGCAGAACGGGTTTCTCCATATGAATACCAGTGCAAAGAAATTTGCAATGACTTTTTGAAAAATGAAACTAACATAAGGTCTCGCGGCACACACACAATGCAAACGCACATATGAGCAAGGTTTCTCCTTATGCAGTCAAAATTGTTGATACGTGAAAATCCTCTTTCAATACTATAATATAGTGTGAAAAATCCTTTTGAAAGTAAATGTATCAGTCTTAGCCAGCATAGGTACCATATACTATACTGACGTATGGTATACAATCAAAATTGTACGGGCTCGTAGCGGAGATTGGGTTTCCAACAAGGACCAAGCAATGGAACTTCCTTCCGAACCGAATTTTGAACACCTCTAGAGGGATGTCCGAGGATCAACAGTGATGCTCCTCATGCCAAAACAAGGTCGGGTTAGCCCTTAACTGGGTAACTTAGAGTACGCCTGAGTATGTCATCTCCCGATCGTTACTGACCTTTCCAAGCGCGTGCCAACAACAACCACAAAAGTAGATGCTTTTACCACATAAGTTAATACTTGGGCTCCATACCATAGTACACCTTTTATCTAGAAGGAGACAACACCCCCATAACCCTGATTTCTTCCTGTTTTGGCTATTTACCGGGGTGTGAGGCTTGCCGCGTGTAACAACCCAGAAAATCTGAACCAATTTAAAATTTTTAATTTGGCAATTTTAGTGGATTTTAAATATTTTAAATAAATTATTTTAAATAATAACGACGAAAAATCTATTTGAATCGATGTTTGAAAATAAATCTATTTATTTTAATTATAAACAAGGCCTGAAATGGCGCGGCAGTTTCAAAATTTGAATTTAAACTTTGACTGACTGTACCAGGTGCAAAATAAAACGAATTTTAGTGAAACAAAAAATATTTAAATATGTTTATGATTATCTTTCTAACGAATCTGAAAAATCGAAATTTCATAGCGGGAATCAAAAGTTATGGCCAAATGAATTTTCAGAAAGGTAGCTATAGAGTATATATAGCCCTTGAAAATAGACATTTTGCAAACGACCTCTGTTTTCGATGAAACCACTTTTGTTGGATCCTGGATGTCAAATTATTGTTAGGTTTCAAATTATGAAATTTTTGAAGTTAATATGTGAGCGTGGCGAAGGAAAATGTGTTTGGTTGATTTCAGTCAAATTAGATCGACCAGAAAATCGCCATTTTTCAAACGGTCTCAGAATTCGACGAAATCAATTTTGTTACGACCGTATCGACAAAACAAAGCCAGATATAATTTTTTTGGAATTTTTTGGATCAGTACCGGCAAATTGAAATGTACGTTCAAATCAAATATTGAATGTTTTATACTTTAATTTGATTAATAACTGACTGTAACAGCCGAATGGGCTTACGAAACATATCCCATTGTGTTCGGAATAGGGGAGTTTAGCTAAGGGTGATAGTCGTTGGGTTTGAATTGGAGTTCGTATGGACAAAGTGGTATTTTCTGAATTAATTAAATTAAAAATAAATATAAAATAGTGGACCAATCCCCTTCTTCCTCTCACTTCCACGTTGACCAATTCCAACCTGTTAACCTCCAGGCGAACGACAGAAACACGTCGACTCCTTCCCTCCTTGATTTCTCTTCCATCTCTCAATGAAACTAGGTGGTTCTTTTGTGAATTTGGTAGTACTCATCACGGGCTACAAATCCATACCAACAGCAGAATTTTTCGTGGACTGTAGAGGCTGAATCACCTCCGGGAAGTTGCCGACTTCCCAACGCCACCGTGGCCGCACCTGACCACCGAAGTGGGCCCTACTTCTGGTGCACATGCTCCCCTCTGGGCCTTTCAAGGTGGTGTCGTCCGATTTCAACCTCGTGTATCAGATTTGCCGAAAAACCTAACCCTAGATTCGAACCATTCCTGAAAGGTAACGGGTTGGTGATTTTAAAATGATTTCCACACTTTAAAGCGTTGCAAACTTATAAAAATCGTATCTTTTTCGTTTTGGTTGAAATTCTATGAAACAAGAGACATCGGACTCGTGTGGACGTCTTCTACATTTTAGAAGAAACCGGATATTTTTCTGAGCTTTCTACAATTTTTGGAGGAGTGGAATCCAATGTGAGATTTCTGATTTATAAACGATATGGAAATAACGATGTATAAATTATATAGTCGATGTATGAGTTATATAAGCGTTGTACACCTCATGTATAAGCATTGTATAAGTTGTATGTTCGATGTATAAGTTATATGTGCGTTGTAAAAATCATATATGTGTTGAAAAGATATTGAAATGAAATCGAAATATAGTTATGTACGTATATATATATATATATATGTATTTATATATATACTCCCCTCGTCCACAGACCATGGACGATATATATATTGGTTGTGATATTGTTTGGATTTGGTTGATGTGAAATTTGGTGAATATCATGAATGGTTGATATGAAATGATTGATTGTGGTTGAAATCCCAATAGGATTAGTATATGGGAAAATTCGTCTGCGTACGAACTAGATATTGAAATCCCCATTGTCAAAAACTGTGAGGCTTTAAGGTAGAGCGAGAAGCCGTACTCGGGACGGTGCCGGTTTTAACTACCACGCTGTTATGCTGCCAAAATTTTCTGAAATATTTCTGTGTTTGATTTATTTTCATGTATTGAAATATATTAATGTGATGGGTGAAATAAAATGGTTTAAACGATAAAAATGACATTTTTATCGAATGAATAGAATAAATTGTTTTACAATAAAAATCACATTTTTATCATCTATATGAAGTATATAAAATAATCGTGTGTTGAAATAAATTGTTTTACAATAAAAATCACATTTTTATCATCTATATGAAGTATATAAAATAATCGTGTGTTGAAATAAATTGTTTTACAAAAAAAAATCACATTTTTATCAAATATATGAAATGAATATGGTTTTGAAATCGAAGAATGAATTATATTCATATATATATATATATATATTTAAAATAAATCGAATAACGAAGCTGCAATTCATGGTTTGAAACCGTGATTTCAAACGATCATTGCAGGAGATTCGACCATCGGATTTTCCCAAAACCGAAACCATTAGGTTCGCTTTGGAAATATCTTTCCAACGACACTAACTTTGTAAAGATCCAACAGTTGGATTGTCTGGAATGTTTAATTCAAATCTAAATGAAAGCAGCGCCAGAATCGATTGTATATATATAAATATAATTAAAATAAATCGAACAACAACGCTGCAATTCGTATTTTGAAATCGTAACTTCAAACGATTGTACCGGGAGATCCGACCGTCGGATTTTCCCAAAACTGGAACCGTTGGATTCGTTTTGAAAAGATCTTTCTAATGATATAAAATTTGTAAAGATCCAACGGTTGGATTTTCAGATATGTGTAAATCAAATCTGAACAAAAACAGCGCCATGGCCGCCGTATGGCCTGAAGCGTGGTTTAAATAAAATGGGCTATTTTCAATTAATTAAAAATAGCGAAAAATCGTTATAAAAAATTATTGACGATATGGAATGGAAATGAACTGAATTTACTCTGTTTATTGGATATTCTGATGGTTGAATATGTTTGACGTGAAATTTACATTAATGAACTGAACATGGATGTCGAATAATTTAACCATGAAATGAATTGATTTAAATTCTAAATATACGTGATTTGTTTGAAAAGACCGAGTTAAATCTCATTTCAAATAATCAATCGACGATAAGAAGTCGATGATGAAGACGGTGGTCGAAGACCGGAGAGCTTCACATCGTTTGGATGATTACTAATATCTTGACTGGGAGGCATCCCAAGACGATGGAAAAGAAGTGATTGTCCAGACGTACTTGGAGATCGACCGGATATACGAGGAATAAGGTGCCTCCGGTTTCGTTCAGACCCAGAATGGACTTGTAAATGGACTGTGTGTCTAGCATTGGATTTCATTTTGTGTGATTGATAGCCATCAGTTGCATGGCGTGAATTGCCTGTGTGGCATGCTGAGATGCATAGGATCAAGGCTTCTGTTGAAAAGCAAAGTCTTGTGGTCGAAGATCAAAGCACTGCCTGTGTGGCATAGCTTTGTGTATAACATTAATTCGCGAGCCTCACACCCCGGTATGAACCAAAAACGGGAGAGGACCTCAGGGAGGACATGCGTTTCCTTCTAGCTAGGGTGATGTCAGTGACCTACCAGCCCTGACATTTATATTATTTTCACCTGTGTAGTTGTTCGATTGCGAGGCGCCTCGGATATATCGGTGACTATGTGGAGCCGATGGAGTCATATGACTCATTTACGCCCCAAAGGGCGGGAAAACGCAGTGTTCAGGCATAATAATCCACATCGAATGGACCGACCCTAACGATCCAAGGTGCAGTTCCGTTGTTCCTGAGACTCGGGCTAGACAGTCTCGAAGTGGTAAGGACGATCCCTTGCCTTGGTTCATGACGAAAATCCAATTTCCAAATATGACATTGTGCGGTTTTGATTGTAAATATATATGGCGACATGATATATGGTACCCTTGCCGTCTATGATTGATACTTATGATTGAAATTGTTTTTGAAACATATAAACACTAGTAATAATATCAAATGATTTGTTTTGCTCGTATTGGCCATTATAAGGTAAAACTCTATCCTCCGGTTTGTGTTGCATTGTGTGATAGGAACTGAGTCTTATAATGGCTTCATTTTTATAAAAAGCATTGCGATGTTTAGAAGATTTACTTAGTTTAAAGCACTGACCATCCAATGGAGTAAACCCGTTCCGTGTTTAGCGGCGTGGTCCTGTGATTGGCCATATTATAAAGTAAGTTAAAGTAGATTTCTCATACCAGTCCCATGACTGACTCGTAGTTTGTTTCACTTGCAAACTCGGGTGCCCCTATTTGTACACGGGCAGCCTTGTATTCAGGTTTTAGCAGGCTCTTTCTGGATAGCTATTGAGCTGAAGATGGATTCTATCATTTCTTTCTTTTTATGTTGTTCAGCTCCTGTTGTACATATTATGTTTTAATTCCGCTGTAGACATCTATGTATAGCTGAACTGTATTTTGTACTAAGTATGATCCTGTATACTGTGTAACTCTGATGATTATGTATTCAGTGTAGTTTGCTGTACATTTCTGGTGTAATGATATATTTCTGTTCTGCTGTTATTTGTTTATGTGTTATATTCCAATGACTACCCTTGCGACCGTCGTACGGGGGTCTGGGGACGTCACACCGCAGTCCCGATATACACAATGCTACGCTTAAATAAGCCATGCTTTGATCACCCAAAGCTCACCATATAACTTAAGTATGCCACATTTTCCATTCACAACGCATCATTGATTTCTATCGATATATAACCTCTAAGCTCATACGTCTTAGAGAAGGGTGTTAAGCAAGAGAATAAATTCTCCACCACCAAACAGATGTATATTTAACAGAGATCAGTGCTACGCAGTCAATTACAATGTTAGACACATAATCCATAAATGTCCGTTTTGGGTCAGAACGAAACAACAATCCAAAATTCCTTCACATATGTTTGGGCTTCTTCCCAATTAGCTGATATAAAATCCATCTGCAAATGGGAGCTACCCATTTGAGACATTCAGTAAGTCGTCCTTACGATATGAAGGGTCCTGGTCCTCAATACTGTCTTCAATTGCTCCACAACGTCGTATTATTACTTGGAATGGTTTTCAGACATACATCCGATCCCGGTCTTCCCAAATAATAAGCGTAATTTTTAAAACACAATTACGGACACACAAGCTTTCAACCAAATCTCCTTCCATCTTAGATTTTGTTAAATTAAATTTCTTTAAACCGATTCTCAAATTACCTTTAACAAAAATTCATATTTAACCCTTCTTCTTTAAAACACATCCTTTAAATCAAAAATAATCTAGCCCCATAGCCTTAATTAATTTTCCGTTTGATAACTCGTTATCAAAACCCAGTTTCCTTTGAAAATCCTGTAATCCATATTTCAACCATAGTTTCCAATTAGATCGATTTTCCAACATTCAATTCTTTAATCTTAACTAAAAGATTATACTTGGTTCCCAATTTCTTATTTTTAATTTTCTCAAATCAAAAATTTGATTAAATCCCAATTTACGATATGAATTTCCACAACTCACTCTCGTTGGGTTTCAAGAATGATATTGTTGAGCATATGATTCACGACAAAACACAAATCAATCAATATTGAACATAAGTTACACAGAGATTGAATCTATTTATATTCGATATCAATTATCATAATCAACGAATACTATAAGTGGAATAATGATATAATAATAATATCTTCCAAATTCCTCAAATAGTATACGTTTACACCACAGAATTTCATATCAAATATCTGAAGATTATTTCTATCCAACTTATCCCAATCAACTTAGGAAACTCGTATCTTAATTAAAAGATTTATTCAACTCTTTTACATTAGATCTTGATAGAAATTCCATCAACTTATCCTCAATATTAATCTCTGTATCCAACTCACACTATAAGCGGAATAACAGTGAACTACCTTTTAAATTCCTCAAATAGTAAGAGTCATCATCTACCAAATTAATATCAAACATCCGAAGATTTATCTCCAACCATATCCAATTATTAAAATTGAAAACCCGTATTAATATCAATTTAGATTCCATATAAAAATTTCTAATACTTTTAAAACTTTGAAAACATTCCATAAATCATTACTTATAGTTCGGAAAATAGTTTACGGTTTAAAACTTCAAAATAGATTGTTTTCGAACGAAGCGTTACAATAGAATTTCAAAAGTGTTACAAAAGCATTACAAAACAGTTATCTTAACTATTTTGATCAAAATATCGTTTATCTTAGCCAAAATTTAAACTTTACAATTCAAAACACCTTTTCATAGTTTCTAATGATTTTACAATTTTTTTCCATATTTTAAAAACATTTAAAAATAGTTGTTTATAGTTATGGTTAACAATTGTTCTTACATCGACCTTTTCCAAAACGGTTTCAAACATAACTTGAAAATTATAACTCGATCTTAAAATCTACTTTCACTCATTTGAAAGTTCTTGTTAATGGAAATCAAACGTTTTTCATTTTATGGAAATCCGATTTAGATTGCAAAAGTTATAAGTGTTTAAAGTTTGCATCTAAAATACGTAAATTGTCGTTATGCGACTAGCTCTATTTTGACGATAATAACCATTATTCTACGATACTTCAAAATATCTTAGAAAACCATTATATCCTTATATAACCCTTTTTAAAATCATTTAAATTTACTTTCCAAATTATTTTGGATCTAAAATTCAACTTTTATTATTTTTTTTACTTAATAAATCAAATTCCAATTCATTTCTAAATTCAAATAACTTCAAATTAACCATCCCATTCGTCGGATCAGTAGGGGATAGCCAAGGAGAGGAGGAAACTTTATTTCCAAACCCAAGCCTAGACATTATCCTCTCTATCATCCTAGAATGTTTCGGTATTTATTTATTCATTTATAGGATTTTATCAATATATATATATATATATATATATATATATATGAATTCATACATATGGTCTTTCCAAATTATTAACCTTAAAATTCAATAATGATATTGCTTCTAATTACGAAGGAGATTTGTCGATCATCAATGTGATACTATAATTGTTGTGTCATAGTGTGTGCAAAACAGCATCAACAACCATTTAAGCATCCATAGCAACCATCATTAACATAATTAAATAAATCATAACTGTGCACAAGTGTTATAACACTAACACTTAATAGTGTGTGGTCTAAACTATGCATCCATCATCCATCACAACAAACATCCATCATCATTAACCACTAATAATTCATCACTATATTTAAATCAGTCTAACTACTAATTAAATATATAAACCTTGGTTAAAGGGTTCTCACCAAACAACTTTCCAAATTTCCTGGTAGGCGATCCTAGTTGAGCGAACCGTCGGACAGTATTTCGGCGCAACGTCTTCTTCACCAAAATATATATACTAATCTCTCTCCCTCTCTCTCTATCATAAGAGGAGGAGGAGGAGGATGACGAACTTTGGCAAGGTGGTGGTGGAAAAGAGGAAGACTTATTTCATGGAAACCATGGCCATAAGTTTAAGAAGAAGATAAAAAGAAGAAAATTGAGTGGAATGGTTAAAAAATGGAGGAAAGGCCTCCTTATATAGGAATGGAGGGTTAAGGAGGTAAGGACACATAAGGGGGCAAGTGTAAAACATGCATGAAAGGATGCATGCAAAAATACAAGTGTCCTATCACTAGTCTTAAGGAGGGAATGTGATCTTTTGGTAGCATTTTCTTTGTAATGTTATGAAAACTAAGGACAACACTTAGTTCTAACGCTACTAATTCATGTTATGGTTTGACAAACCCAATCAAATGACAAATAGTATCAATAAATCCGAACTTATTAATAATCATTGTCATTTATAATTCAAATAAAATCTATCTTATAACTTATCAAAATTGTTAAATATTCTAAGCCATATATATATTTATGTCAAATTTAAATTTAAATTCAAACTAAGTAATAAAAATTCCAATTTTAAATTAGTTAAAAATTCTGGATCGTTACATTCACCCCCCTTAAAACTTTTCATCCTCGAAAAGGAAAGGGAGTCGCAATTACTCATTTGACATCTTGTAGATTTTCAGACACAAGATTAAAATTCTTTATACCAAAGATCCCCGTTCTCATAATGGATATACCGGGTAGAATATTCTAACATGCATATTTATGGATAACCATATTTACATGTCCTCCGATCATATTTTCCAATCACCCATTATATTCGATTCATCGTTTACTGGGCCAATTACGTATACTCAACCATTTACCTCCTTCAAGAAAATTTAGAGTTATAAATTTATTCTCTTAGATCTTATCTTGCAAATACAATGATTATGAAACTTATTCCTTTTCAGTTTCGAAAATTTACTATTATTCGTTATACGAAAAACTTGATCATCTCCGAACTCAGCTTGTCTAAATGTTTCAGTTTAGGTAATTTCTTCTTGCTATTACCGCTTGCCAAATATCCTTTAATCAAATTGTGAAACTTAAATTCATAAGGTACTCATGCTTACTTAAACAGATCCTTTTTGTAACCACAATATACTTTAGAACTTATCATCTGTCCGAAATTGTCGATAATTCGATATTTTAATTCCTTATATAGTTTTTGCTATTCTCATTAATTATTCCAAATTCAAGGTTACAAAAGTTATTTCCTTCAAACTTTAGAGAAACCATTTAGATATATTTTTATTAACATCTTTAACCACAGTGGTCCTTAACCAAAATATCGTCAAATATCTTATAGTCATATTGTGAAACTGAATTCTCAAGACATTTACGTTTTAAATTTAATTAGTTGGGGAGGACTAATTATCAGATATCCTGATTGATTAATTCCAACTTAGCCTTTAAATCATTTCCCAAACTACTTTTTCTATATTTGGATTTCTTATGTAAATTACAACCTTGCGTAAGCGTCTTTTAATCAACTGAGAAATCCCAATCACAAGATGTCCGTGTTCAAGTTTTTAATTTCCAAATATTTTCAAAGATCTTTTTCCTTAAATTCAAAATATATTCTTACAAAATCAATTCCAAAGTAACTGCGAATTCTTACTCAAAATTTTGATTTGAGTTTTCAAATTATACATCTTTGCAAAACCCCTTTTATATATATATATATATATATATATATATATATATATATATCATAAATGCACTTTCTCAAAACTCTTTACTAGCTTATCCCTTACTAACAAGTTTACCTGGTATAATTCTTATAACCCAATCAAATTTTCACTTTTCTATTTAAGTTCACATCAATTTACCAAATATTTTCGAACACTTATCTAAATTGGTTTAAGTATATATCGATGTTTTAATCAGAATCATATAATCATCCCACTTTCGGAACTCGAAAATACATACTGATGATGCTACAATCATCAACATAATCATCTTCAAGCGACTAGAGTGTGATTCTATCTGTCTAGTATACTTAAGACTTTATATATACGTTGATCATACAGATATGCAAAATCTTCTTATACTCGATAGTCCAACCTCAACATCGAATGCAATACTCAAATTCTATTTTTTTAATTTCTAACCATATTGATTAGTGACCTTAACAAATTTGACCCAAGTTTATCAATATTTCAATATGTCACCCAATAGTGAGCTTAAATACAAAAGGCATTTGTACTCGGACCATTTTCCTGATCAGTGGAAGGGCTTAATTACCATGCCATAAGAATTATTTTATGTGTAATTATAATCACAAAATGTAAACTTAACCTTATTCGTTTGATTAAGTTCCAGGCTATAATTAACCATATATATCCAAAATATGTTTCTTTCTTAAAATATAACTTTTCAAAACTCATTTCATATTTTCAAATATGCTTTCTCAAATATAATACTCTAAAATCTCATTCTAGGGCATTACTAACCTTATCTCTAATGAGATATTAAAACTCTGATGAGTCTTTCCTTTTGTTCACATGTGTCATACCCCATAGCTTTGTATAAACCAAAGCTCTGACACCACAATGTAACGACCCGACTTTTTGCTCGGTTTTCGTCGGTAATTAAACCAACTTAAACCGTTATTAAAGATAGATTGTTAGGGGTACTTACACATTTGCACAAAATAAAAAGAACTTTTCCATTATCATTACAAAAATATTACATCAGAGTTATTGGAGAAACATCAGAGTACATCGATTACACAGCGGAAAAGATACTAAACTCAGCGGAAGAATATGCATGCTCCAAGATATAATAGCTCCAGCTAAACCAGCATCCTGCTCCAACCACTCCAAGTCTAAACTGCAAACCAAACTACTAGGCTGCCCATGTAAAAATTATGGGCACCCAGAGTTTAGGTGTGGGAACAATAAACTCCAGGTCAATCATGGGACTGGTGTGAGAACATAAAACATTTTTTTTTAGTGTTTATTTTAAAGTTAGGTAATTCAACGGACCATGCCGCTAATGCGGAATGGCATTTTTTTTAGTGTTTATTTTAAAGTTAGGCAATTCACCGGACCACGCCACTAATGCGGAACGGGTTTCTCCATGTGAATACCAGTGCATAGAAATTTGCAATGACTTTATGAAAAATGAAACTAACATAATGTCTCGCGGTACACACATAATGCAAACGCACATGAGCGAGGTTTCTCCTTATGCAGTCAAAAATGGTTGATACGTGAAAATCCTCTTTCAATACTATAATATAGTGTGATAAATCCTTTCGAAAGTAAATGTATCAATCTTAGCCAGCATAGGTACCATATACTATACTGACGTATGGTATACAATCAAAATCGTCTGAGCTCGTAGCGGAGATTGGGTTTCCAACAATGACCAGGCAAAGGAACTTCCTTACGTACCGAACTTTAAACACCTCTAGAGGGATGTCTGAGGATCAACAATGATGCTCCTCATGCCAACACAAGGTCGGGTTGCCCCTTAACTGGGTAACTTAGAGTACGCCTATCTCCCGGTCGTTACAGACCTTTCCGAGCGCGCGCCAACAACAACCACAAAAGTAGATGCTTTTACCACATAGGTTAATACCTGGGCTCCATACCATAGTACACCTTTTATCTAGAAGGAGACAACACCCCATAACCATGTTGCATTTCTTCCTGTTTTGGCCATTTACCGGGTGTAAGGCTTGCCGAGGTCCCGATATACACAAAGCTACGCTTAAATAAGCCATGCTTTGTGATAACCCGGAAAATCTAAGGCAATTTAAATTTTTTATTTTGGCTATTTTAACGAATTTCGAATATTTAAAATGATTTATTTTAAATAATTACGACGAGAAATTTATTTTGAATAGAATTTGAACGTGTATATTTATATAGATCGTCGTTAGAATATAAATAATTATTTATAATTATAAAAGGAATTGAAAATGGTGCGGTAGTTCGATAATTCGATTTCAAAGTTCAAATGACTGTACCGGGTGCAAAATAAACCAGATTTTAGCGAAACCAAAAATATTAGAATCTCATTGAGAATATCTTTCCAACAAATCTGAAAAATCAAAATTTCATAGCGGGAATCAAAAGTTACGTCCAGTTGAAAATTCAGAATAGTCGCTATGGAATTCTGGCCCTTAAAAATGGAAAATTTGAAAATGACCTCGGTTTTCGACGAAACCACTATTGTTGGATCCGTGATGTCAAGTTATTACTAGATTCCAAAATTCGTAATTTTTCGAATCAATACGTGAGCGTGGCGAAGGAAAACGCGTTTGACTAGTTTTAGTTGATTTTAATCGACTGGAAAATGACCATTTTTCAAATGGTCTCAGAATTTGACGAAATTAGTTTTGTTAGGACCGTATCGTCAATACGAAGCTAGAAAATATTTTTCGGGAATTTTAAGAGTTAATATGTGGCCCCGGTAAATTGAAATGTGCGTCCAATTGAATATATACCGATTTATATTTTAATTTGAATGAAAACCTATCGAAACAGTCGAATTGGGATACGAAACATACCCCTTTGTGTTCGGAATGGGGGTAATTAGCTAGAGGCAGCAGTTGTTGGGGTTGCATCGGGGTTCGAAGGAAAAAGTTGCTTTTTGAAAATAAAATAAAATTAATATATAATATTATATAATAACCTTCCTCCCTCTCACTTCATTATCGGTCCACCCCCCCCCCCTTTTTGGATTTTCAAACCCGATCCACTTAAGAAAAAAAAACAAGAAGACGAACGGAGGGTGCTCCCCGTCGCCCAGCCGCCACCGCCAGTCGGAGACGCCCCCCCTCTTCTTCCTCCGCCGCCTCCTGCTTCATCAGCTCGAAAATCCTGCAGCCCTCCTCCTTCGTTCAACCGAAACCCTAGCCCGGAAGTGAGCCGCCGCCACCCCCTGAGGCCATCACCAAAGCCGCGATGACCCAACCACTTCCCTGACGGACTGCGAACGCCAGCACCCCCTCCTCCTCCTCAGTAAAAACCCGAAAAATGTGAGCCCCTCTCTTTTTTATTTTTCATACTTCAGTTTTATATTTGTGTAAATTAAAAACATTGTTTAATTTCTGTTTTTTTTACATAAATAACTTTGAATTGAAAATCTGATTTTTTTTTTTATAAATAGATTTGAACTAAGAATCTGATTTTTATAATCTAGGTTTAAAAGAAAGGAGTGATTTTTATTTAAGGAAATATACGATTTTCAAACTATAAAGATACGATTTTTATGATTATAAAAATATAATTTTTATATGATAGGAATATTAAAAATATGATTTTTATATTAGTAAAAGATTAAAAATACGATTTTTATTAGATATAAAGATTAAAAATATAATTCTTATATAATGTAGATAATAAAAATATGATTTTTACTTAGGTAGAGTAATAAAAATATAATTTTTTATATTATATAGATAATAAAAATTCGATCTTTATATCATAGGAAGAATAAAAATATGATTTTTATTTATGTAGAGTAATAAAAATATAATTTTTATTATATTACTAGCAAGATTAAAATATAATTTTTATCATGGAAGTAGCGTTGTGAAGGAGTAATTTTTACATAAGTAGTAGAGATATAAAAATACGATCTCTATATGTAAAAATGTGATTTTTATATAGAGAATGGCGAGGGAAGAATATATTCTATATCATGTGAACACCGGTGTAAAAATAGAATTTTCATCTATATAGTAGCAGTATAAAAATAGAATTTTTATCTATACAGTAGCGGTATAAAAATGTGATTTTTATATATGTAGTGATTACGGACAATGAAATTGACAAAAGGCGAGCTTGACGAAGATTCCTACCTATGAAGAGTCATGGCGTTTGGTTTAGCTAGTCAGTGAGAACTTCTCACTTTAAATCTTGTTTTCTAGTTAAAATATATAATAGGATGCAGACGGTGCTTAGCAGCAACCGACACCCGTCGTCCACAGACCATGGACGACTTTTTTGCTTATTTGATGTGTTGTGAAGTTTGTTTGTGATGTTGATGTGAAATGGATAATAAAACATTCATGCGTTGAAATAAATTAATTATCGTTAAAAATATAATTTTTAACGTGAATGTGAATAAATAAATATTCATTTACAAACCGGAGGGTTTGTTTATGTACACCTATTTGAAGGATATTGATTGAGACGATAAATTTTACACGTCGCCCAACTGCACGAAAAATATACGGTGTTTGTGGATTGAAACCCAACACGGGTGTTGGGATGATATTTGGCGTACACTAATCCCAACTATTTAGTTGTATGTCAATCGATTGGTCGACAGACTGTATGAGCGTTAATTATTTATATTTAACGCTTATGCAATTGTGTGGTGCACTTTGGATGATGGTTGATTATTTATCGTTGCTATTATATACATGTGTTGTATGGAATCCATATAATTAACATTATATGGTAATTGATTGGGCCTCATTCCAATTAGGAAAATAAAGAATATTATAAAACAAAGATTCATGTGTTGAATAGGATAAATAGTCATGTGTTGAGAATATTCATGTATTGAAACTTGTCATGTGTTGAGTAAAATATTTTAAACAATAAAATTTAAACCTTAATCATAATTTTATAAAATATATTAAATAATAAAAATAGTCATGTGTTGACGATGCTCATGTGTTGAGAATATTCATGTGTTGAAAGAAATATAGATTCATGTATTGAATAGAGAAAATATTCACTTGTTGAATAGAATAACGAAGTTATTGAAATATATGAAGCCGTGTTGATTAGAGATGCGCTATTTTGACGCGAACGATATTTATATCGATTATATTCGTTTTTATAATGAATATAGAAAAAGAAGTGATTTCAAAATATAATATTTCGAAAATATTATCATTTGTATATCGATGATGTGGAATATTCAATTTTGATAATATGAAGTTGAAATCGTTTCGAAAACGAATCTAAAACGATTTATAAAATACGTTTTAAAAGGAAATCGATGAAATATATATAATATATTATATATATATATATTAATGGTCTGAATAGAACGCGTCGCGCCGCGGTAGTTAGCGAATTTCAATCATTGACTTCGAATTGACGTTGCGGGAGATCCGACCGTCGGATTCTCCTGAAATCAGAACCGCTGGGTTCGTATCGAAAAGAGCTTTCCAATGAATATTAGAAATTTGAAATCTAACTATTGGATTTGGAATTATGTCCAAATCAAATTTAGAAAAGGTCGCTGGAAGTGCAGTTCGATGGCCGTTGATGGAAATCAACTGTACGGGCCTTGATAGAATTATTAAAAATATCAATAATTTGTGTAATATCATAAGAAATGATTTGTGAAGAACTGGGATGAAAAATTACACATTTGAAAATATAAAAATAGATTTTTATCAAAATGAACTGGTTTTGAACTAGAATTAAAACCAATTTATATTTTGAAGTAAATAAATTGAATTTGAAAGGGGTTTTAAAAGTAACCATAATTTCCAATAATTGAATTGGAATGGATTTGAATCAAAATTGTCTTTGGAATATTTTGATGTTGGATTTCGTGATTATACAGATATGGTTGTGGAAATTTGAAAGATATATGTATATCGTTATTTCCAATACGATATTTGTTGGTCGTAGAATTTGATATTGAATATAAGCCGATATATTTTCTATTCAGAGCCTTGTATTTAATATCAAACGTGATTTGGGTTTGTCGTGAATGGTGTCTTCATTAACACTGGTCTTAAACCCAGTTGAGAAAAAGATTAAATCTTTCTATTTAGATTTAATGAAGTGTACCAGTTAAATAATATTAATGGAATTGAATTTAAATTGGTTTTTGGGTTTATCGTGAGCGGTATTTTGAATAACACCTGTTCTTTAACCCGATTAACAATAGAAAGTGATTTTTGGTTTATCGTGAACCGTGTTTTAGATGACATTGGTTCTTTAACCCAGTTAAAGACAGGATATTGATTTTTGGGAAGATTAAAACTAAGTGGAGTTTTAATGAATCTTTAATTAGATCGAAGTGATCGAGAATGGAGTATCACCAGTTTTGCTCCAAAGAGACAGTTAAATCTTTAATTAGATTTGAACGTGAAATGGTAATTAATATTTACCGATAACACTGTGGTGTTAGATATGGAATATTACCAGTTTTGCTCCATGGGATGAATAGGTTGGGATTGGGAAATAAAATAAATAATTACTTCGGCGTGGTTCACTAATCCCGACTAGTTTGGAAAACCATAATATGGTTTGAAACATATCCAAAGGAAGATTAAAGAATAAATTTAGAAGAATTTATCTTTGATAAAATTAATGGGAGCCTTTCCCTAAGAATGTGAAAATTTGAATAAAAGAATATTTTGATTTGGAATGAGGCATATGTTGTGTTTGTGTAACATTTGTTTATTATATACGCGGGTTATTCGGAAAGGCCGGGTTCATACCCATTCTGAATAACCGATTCGACGATAAGTCGAAGATGAAGACGGTGGTTGAAGATCGGAAGTCTTCACACCGTTTGGGTGATTACTGATGATCTAGATTGGGTGGTACACCTAAGATGAGGGAATCAGTTGGTGATCATCCAGACATACTTGGAGATCAATGGATATGCGAGGAAAGTGCCTCCGGTTTCGTTCAGACCCAGAACGAACTTGTAAATAAACCATGTGTCTGACATTGGATTTTATTATGTGTTGATTGATCTCTATTAAATATACATCTATTTGGCGGTGGAGAATTTATTCTCTTGCTTAACGCCCTTCTCTGAGACGTACGAGCTCAGAGGTTGTATATCGATGGACATCGGTTGCATGGCAGGAATTGCCAGTGTGGCACGCCTAAGTGGCAAATGATAAAGGCTTCTGTTGAAAAGCAAGGTCCTGTGGTTGATGATCAAAGCACGGCCTGTGTGGCATAGCTTTGTGTATAACGTGAATTCGCGAGCCTAAAACCTCGGTATGAGTCAAAAACGGGATATGGACCGTTGGGAGAACATGACGTTTCTTTTTAGCTATGGGTGATGTCAGTGACCTACCAGCCCTGACATTTATATGTTTTTTACCTGTGTGGTTGTTGGAATGCGAGGCGCCTCGGATAAAGGTCTGATAGGACCGGGAAACGTGTATTCAGGAATTGCCAATCCTCAAAAGTAAGAGAGGACCGACCCAACCGATTCCAAGGATCGCTGTGTGTGGTCCTGAGACATTTGCTGGAGTGTCTCGAACGGAGAGGAGCTTGCACCTTGCCTCGACTCATGATGGAAATCCAATTTCCAATACGTGACTTTCGTTTTTATTTGTAGAACCTAGTATGGCGACATAGTGGTATGGGTCACTTTTGCCGTCTATGATTGATACTTATGATTGAAGTTGTTTTCTTCACTTATAGTAATAATAAAAGATGAAATTTAGCGTATCAAGCATTCTTTGGCTATTATAAGGTAAAACCCTATCATCCGGCTTGCGTTGCATTGTGTGATGGGACCTGGGTCTTATAATAGCATCATTTTTTTTATTTAGCATTGCGCTGTTGTTTTATGCACTGGTATTCTTGGGAGGAAATTCGTTCCGTGTTATTCGGCGTGGTCCCTTGATTTACCTAACTTTAAAAATAAAGATTAACAACTGTTTTAGTTCTCACATCAGTCACATGACTGACCTGGAGTTTATTGTTTTAACCTAAACTTTGGGTGCCCTTATTTTCCACATGGGTAGCTAGTAGTTTTGGTTTTGCAGATTTATATTCACAGGATCCTGATTTACAACTGGAACGATGCTCGGATGGCTCTGTATCCGTGTATTACTTTCAGTTATGTTTGTATTGTTTTTCCGCTGCTATGTAATTTATTGTAATCTCTGATATTTATCGAATGTATAATATTTACTCATACTCTGTATATTCTTGTTTCTGATGGAGTTGTTGTAATTAACAATGAAATGTTCTTCATTTTTTGTTCTGAATGGTCTTGTCCTCAAAGCAATTTGTGCTTTCCTTTACCGGGGAAGTTACGGGTTATCACAGTGGTATCAGAGCTTTGGTTTACAGAGCTTGAGAACAAGACACATTGGAACCAAATGAAAGAATTCATCAGATGTTGGATTAGTAATATCCAATTAGAATGACTCGTTAGAGATAGGATCAGTAGTATCCTAGAACGAGTGTGAAGAGTATATTTTTCAAATGAAAACAATATTGTTTTGAAAATTTAAACCAGTTTATACGTATTTGAATATTTTATTTATGTTGATTTTGGACAATCGAGTATATAAAGGTTTTGCATATACGCGTCATGAACGTATATTCGAAGTTTTAATATACTAGATAGATATAGAATCACACTCTAGTTTCCCGGGGATAATTCTGATAATGCTGCAGCGTTATCAGTATTTATTTTCGTGTATCGAAGGTGCATGTTTATTGTATTTCTTGGGTTTTGGATGATTTTATGACCCGATTGGCTAGCCGCTTGGCTTTTTCTTTTTCTTTTGGATTGAAGAAGGCCATGGGAGGCTATATGAAATACCCCGAAGTCCCCGGTGCAGGGGAGGTTATGGCGAAATTTTTCGGAAATTTAGGGTGTTAGCCAAATTTTTGAAAATTTTGAAAAGTTCTTAGAGACTGAAAAATTGAAGAACTTAAGCCGTAAAGAAAGTAATGGAAGTTGAGTTGATTTGTAAAACAACTTTCAGCTTCGTTCCTTTTCGGGGATGAAAAGTTTTAAGTGAGGGAGATTGTAATAACCTGGAAAATCTGAGCCAATTTAAAATTTTTATTTTGGATATTTTAACGAATTTTGAATATTTAAAATGATTTATTTTAAATAATGACGACGAGAAATTTATTTTGAATAGAATTTGAACGTGTATATTTATATAGATCGTCGTTAGAATATAAATAATTATTTATAATTATAAAAGGAATTGAAAATGGTGCGGTAGTTCGATAATTCGATTTCAAAGTTCAAATGACTGTACCGAGTGCAAAATAAACCTGATTTTAGCGAAACCAAAAATATTAGAATCTAATTGAGAATATCTTTCCAAAGAATGCGAAAAATCAAAATTTTATAGCGGGAATCAAAAGTTACGTCCAGTTGAAAATTCAGAATAGTCGCTATGGAATTCTGGCCCTTAAAAATGGAAATTTTGCAAACGACCTCGGTTTTCGATGAAACCAATTTTGTGGGATCCGTGATGTCAAGTTATTGCAAGATTCCAAAATTCATAATTTTTCGAATCAATATGTGAGCCTGGCGAAGGAAAACGCGTTTGACCAGCTTTAGTTGACTTTAATCGACTGAAAAATGACCATTTTTCAAACAGTCTCAAAATTTGACAAAATTAATTTTGTTAGGACCGTATCGTCAATAAGAAGCTAGAAAATATTTTTTGGGAATTTTTAGAGTTAATTTGTGGCCTCGGTAAATTGAAATGTGTGTTCAAATTGAATATATACTGATTTATATTTTAATTTGAATGAAAACCTATCGAAACAGTCGAGTTGGATACAAAACATATCCCATTGTGTTCGGAATGGTGGTAATTAGCTAGGGGCGGTAGTCGTTGTGGTTGAATCGGGGTTCGAAGGAAAAATTTGCTTTTTGAAAATAAAATAAATATATAAATTATATAATAACCTCCCTCTCACTTCATTATCGGTCAACCCCCCTCCCTTCTGATTTTCAAACCCAATCCACTCAAGAAAAGAAAACGAAAAAGAAGACAAACGGAGGGCGCTCCCCGTCGCCCAGCCGCCACCACCAGTCGGAGACGCCCCCCTCTTCTTCCTCCGCCGCCTCGTGCTTCATCGGCTCGAAAATCCCGCAGCCCTCCTCCTTCGTTCAACCGAAACCCTAGCCCAGAAGTGAGCCGCTGCCACCCCCCGAGGCCATCACCGGAGCCGCGACGCCCCAACCACCTCCCTGACGGACTGCGAACGTCAGCACCCCCTCCTCCTCCTCGGTAAAAACCCGAAAATTGTGAGCCCCTCTCTTTTTTATTTTTTATACTTCAGTTTTATATTTGTGTAAATTTAAAACATTGTTTAATTTCTGTTTTTTTTACAGAAATAACTTGGAATTGAAAATCTGATTTTTTTATTATAAATAGATTTGAACTAAAAATCTGATTTTTGTAATCTAGGTTTAAAAGAAAGGAGTGATTTTTATTTAAGGAAATATACGATTTTCAATCTATAAATATACGATTTTTATGATTATAAAAATATCATTTTTATGTGACAGGAATATTAAAAATATGATTTTTATATTAGCAGAAGATTAAAAATATGATTTTAATTAGATATGAAGATTAAAAATATAATTCTTATATAATGTCGATAATAAACGTATGATTTTTACTTAGGTAGAGTAATAAAAATATGATTTTTATATCATATAAATAATAAAAATTCGATCTTTATATCATAGGAAGAATAAAAATATGATTTTTATTTATGTAGAGTAATAAAAATATAATTTTTATTATATTACTAGCAAGATAAAAATATAATTTTTATCATGGAAGTAGCGTTGTAATGGAGTAATTTTTACATAAGTAGTAGAGATATAAAAATACGATCTCTATATGTAAAAATGTGATTTTTATATAGAGAATGGCAAGGGAATAATATAATCTTTATCATGTGAACACCGGTGTAAAAATAGAATTTTCATCTATATAGTAGCGGTATAAAAATAGAATTTTTATCTATATAGCAGCGGTATGAAAATGTGATTTTTATATATGTAGTGGCTACGGACAATGAAATTGACAAAAGGAGAGCACAACGAAGATTCCTGCCTATGAAGAGTCGTGGTGTTTCTCACTTTAAATCTTGTTTTCTAGTTAAAACATATACTAGGATGCAGACGGTGCTTAGGAGCACCCGACACCCGTTGTTCACAGACCATGGACGACTTGTATGCTTATTTGATGTGTTGTGAAGTTTGTTTGTGATGTTGGTGTGAAATGGATAATAAAACATTCATGTGTTGAAATAAATAAATTATCGTTAAAAATATAATTTTTAACGTGAATGTGAATAAATAAATATTCATTTACAAACCGGAGGGTTTGTTTATGTACACCTATTTGAAGGATATTGATTGGGACGATAAATTTTACACGTCGCCCAACTGCACAAATAATATTCGGTGTTTGTGGATTGAAACCCCACGTGGGCGTTGGGATGATATTTGGCGTACACTAATCCCAATTATTTAGTTGTATGTCGGTCGATTGGTCGACAGACTATATGAGCATTAATTATTTATATTTAAATCTTATGCAGTTGTGTGGTGCACTTTGGATGATGGTTGATTATTTATCATTGCTATTATATACATGCGTTGTATGAAATCCATATAATTAACATTATATGGTAATTGATTGAGCCCCATTCCAATTGGGAAAATAAAGAATATTATAAAATAAAGATTCATGTGTTGAATAGGATAAATAGTCATGTGTTGACGATGCTCATGTGTTGAGAATATTCATGTGTTGGAACTTGTCATGTGTTGAGTAAAATATTTTAAACAATAAAATTTACACCTTTATCATAATTTTATAAAATATATTAAATAATAAAAATAGTCATTTGTTGAGAATATACATGTGTTGAAAGAAATATAGATTCATGTATTGAATAGAGAAAATATTCATTTGTTGAATAGAATAACGAAGTTATTGAAATATATTAAGCCGTGTTGATTAGAGATGCGCTATTTTGACGCGAACGATATTTATATCGATTATATTCGTTTTTATAATGAATATAGAAAAAGAAGCGATTTCAAAATATAACGTTTTGAAAATATTATCATTTGTATATCGATGATGTGGAATATTCAATTTTGATTTGAAATTGAATATGAAGTTGAAATCGTTTCGAAAACGAATTTAAAACGATTTATAAAATACGTTTTAAAAGGAAATCGACGAAATATATATAATATATATATTATATAAATTAATGGTCTGAATAGAACGCGCCGCGCCGCGGCAGTTCGCGAATTTAGACCATTGACTTCGAATTGACGTTGCGGGAGATCCGACCGTCGGATTCTCCTGAAATCAGAACCGTTGGGTTCGTATCAAAAAGAGCTTTCCAATGAATATTAGAAATTTGAAATCTAACGGTTGGATTCGGAATTATATCCATATCAAATTTGGAAAAGGTCGTTGCAAGTGCAGTTCGATGGCCGTTGATGGAAATCGACTGTACGGGCCTTGATAAAATTATTAAAAATATCAATAATTTGTGTAAAATCATAAGAAATGATTTGTGAAGAACTGGGGTGAAAAATTCCACATTTGAAAAGATAAAAATAGATTTTTATTGAAATGAACTAGTTTTGAACTAGAATTAAAACCAATTTATATTTTGAAATAAATAAATTGAATTTGAAAGGGGTTTTAAAAGTAACCAGAATTTCCAATAATTGAATTGGAATGGATTTGAATCGAAATTGTCTTTGGAATATTTAGATGTTGGATTTCGTGATTATACAGATATGGTTGTGGAAATTTGAAAGATATATTTATATCATTATTTCCAATACGATATTTGTTGGTCGTAGAATTTGATATTGAATATAAGCCGATATATTTTCTATTCAGAGCCTTGTATTTAATATCAAACGTGATTTGGGTTTGTCGTGAATGGTGTCTTCATTAACACTATTCATAAGCCCAGTTGAGAAAAAGATTAAATCTTTCTATTTAGATTTAATGAAGTGTACCAATTAAATAATATTAATTGGAATTGAATTTAAATTGGTTTTTGGGTTTATCGTGAGCGGTGTTTTGAATAACACCTGTTCTTTAACCCGATTAACAATAGAAAGAGATTTTTGGTTTATCTTGAACTGTGTTTTAGATGACATTGGTTCTTTAACCAGTTAAAGACATGATATTGATTTTTGGGAAGATTAAAACTAAGTGGAGTTTTAATTAATCTTTAATTAGATTGAAGTGATCGAGAATGGAGTATCACCAGTTTTGCTCCATAGCGATAGTTAAATCTTTAATTAGATTTGAACGTGAAATGGTAATTAATATTTACCAATAACATCGTGATGTTAGATATGGAATATTACCAGTTTTGCTCCATGGCATGAATAGGTTGGGATTGGAAAATAAAATAAATAATTACTTCGGCGTGGTTCGCTAATCCCGACTAGTTTGGAAAACCATAATATGATTTGAAAGATATCCAAAGGAAGATTAAAGAATAAATTTAGAAGAATTTATCTTTGATAAAATTAATGGGAACCTTTCCCTAAGAATGTGAAAATTTGAACAAAAGAATATTCTAAATTGGAATGAGGCGTATGTTGTGTTTGTGTAACAATTGTTTAGTATATACGCGGGTTATTCGGAAAGGTCGGGTTCATACCCATTCTGAATAACCGATTCAACGATAAATCGAAGATAAAGACGGTGGTTGAAGACCGGAAGTCTTCACATCGTTTGGGTGATTACTGATGATCGTGATTGGGCGGTACACCCAAGATGAGGGAATCAGTTGGTGATCGTCCAAACGTACTTGGAGATCGATGGATATGCGAGGAAAGTGCCTCCGGTTTCGTTCAGACCCATAACGAACTTGTAAATGGACTGTGTGTCTGACATTGGATTTTATTCTGTGTTGATTGATCTCTATTAAATATACATCTATTTGGCGGCGGAGAATTTATTCTCTTGCTTAACGCCCTTCTTTGAGACGTACGAGCTCAGAGGTTGTATATCGATGGACATCAGTCGCATGGCATGAATTGCCAGTGTGGCACGCCTAAGTGGTAAATGATCAAGACTTTTGTTGAAAAGCAAAGTCTTGTGGTTGATGATCAAAGCACGGCCTGTGTGGCATAGCTTTGTGTATAACGTGAATTCGTGAGCCTCACACCTCAGTATGAGTCAAAAACGGGATACGGACCATTGGGAGAACATGACGTTTCTTTCCAGCTATGGGTGATGTCAGTGACCTACCAGCCCTAATATTTATATACTTTTTACCTGTGTGGTTGTTGGAATGCGAGGCGCCTCGGATATAGGTCTGATAGGACCGAGAAATGTGTGTTCAGGAGTTGCCAATCCTCAAAAGTAAGAGAGGACCGGCCCAACCGATTCCAAGGATCACTGTGTGTGGTCCTGAGACATTTGCTAGAGTGTCTCGAATGGAGAGGAGCTTGCCCCTTGCCTCGACTCATGACGGAAATCCAATTTCTAATACGTGACTTTCGATTTTATTTGTAGAACCTAGTATGGCGACATAGTGGTATGGGTCACTTATGCCGTATATGATCGATACTTATGATTGAAGTTGTTTTCTTCACTTATAGTAATAATAAAAGATGAAATTTAGCATATTAAGCATTCTTTGGCTATTATAAGGTAAAAACCCTATCCTCCGGCTTGCGTTGCATTGTGTGATGGGACCTGGGTCTTATAATAGCTTCATTTTTCTTTATTTAGCATTGTGCTGTTGTTTTATGCACTGATATTCTTGGGAGGAAACCCATTCCTTGTTATACGACGTGGTCCCTTGATTTACCTAACTTTAAAAATAAAGATTAATAACTGTTTTAGTTCTCACACTAGTCACATGACTGACCTGGAGTTTATTATTTTAACCTAAACTCTGGGTGCCCCTATTTTCCACACGGGCAGCTATTGGTTTTGCAGATTTATATTCACAGGATCCTGATATACAACTGGAACGATGCTCGGAAGGCTCTGTATCTGTATATTACTTTCAGTTGTGTTTATATTGTTTTTCCGTTGCTATGTAATTTATTGTAATCTCTGATATTTATCGAATGTATAATATTTACTCATACTCTGTATATTCTTGTTTCTTATGGAATTGTTGTAATTAACAATGAAAAATTCTTCTGTTTGTGTTCTGATTGGTCTTGTCCTTAAAGAAATTCGTGTTTTCCTTTACCGGGGAAGTTACGGGTTATCACATGATCATCCAAAGCTCACCACATAACTTAAGTATGCCACATTGTCCATTCAGAACGCATCACTGATTTCTATCGATATATAACCTCTAAGCTCATACGTCTTAGGGAAGGGTGTTAAGCAAGAGAATAAATTCTCCACCACCAAATAAATATATATTTAACAGATATCAGTGCTACGTAGTCAATTACAATGTTAGACACACAATCCATAAATGTCCGTTCTGGGTCTGACCGAAACAACAATCCGAAATTCCTTCCCATACGTTTGGGATTCTTGCCACTTAGCTGATATAAAATCCATCAGTAAATGGGAGCTACCCATTTGAGACATTCAGCAAGTCGTTCTTACAATATGAAGGGTCCCGGTCTTCAATACTGTCTTCAATTGCTCCACAACGTCGTACTATTACTTGGAATGGTTTTCGGACATACATCCGATCCCGGTCTTCCCAAATAATAAGCGTAATTTTTTAAAACACAATTACGGAACACACATGCTTTCAACCAAATCTCCTTCCATCTTAGATTTTGTTAAATTAAATTTCTTTAAACGCATTCTCAAATTATCTTTAACAAAATTCATATTTAACCCTTCTTCTTTAAAACACATCCCTTAAATCTAAGATAGTCTAGCCCCAAATCCTTAATTAATTTTCCGTTTGATAACTCGTTATCAAAACCCAGTTTCCTTTGAAAATCCTTTAATCCATATTTCAACTATAGTTTCCAATTATATCGATTTTCCAACATTCAATTCTTTAATCTTAACTAAAAGATTATACTTGGTTCCCAATTTCTTATTTTTAATTTTCTCAAATCAAAGATTTGATTACATCCCAATTTACGATATGAATTTCCACAACTCAATCTCATTGGGTTTTAAGAATGATATTGTTGAACATATGATTCATGACAAAACACAAATCAGTCGATACTGAACATAAGTTACAAAGAGATTTTATCTACTTATATTCGATATCAATTCTCATAATCAGCGAATACTATAAGTGGAATAACGATATAATAATAATATCTTCAAAATTCCTCAAATAGTATACGTTTACACCACAGAATTTCATATCAAATATCTGAAGATTATTTCTATCCAACTTATCCCAATCAACTTAGGAAACTCGTATCTTAATTAAAAGATTTATTCAACTCTTTTACATTAGATCTTGATAGAAATTCCATCAACTTATCCTCAATATTAATCTCTGTATCCAACTCACACTATAAGCGGAATAACAGTGAACTACCTTTTAAATTCCTCAAATAGTAAGAGTCATCATCTACCAAATTAATATCAAACATCCGAAGATTTATCTCCAACCATATCCAATTATTAAAATTGAAAACCCGTATTAATATCAATTTAGATTCCATATAAAATTTTCTAATACTTTTAAAACTTTGAAAACATTCCACAAATCATTACTTATAGTTCGGAAAATAGTTTACGGTTTAAAACTTCAAAATAGATTGTTTTCGAACGAAGCGTTACAATAGAATTTCAAAAGTGTTACAAAAGCATTACAAAACAGTTATCTTAACTATTTTGATCAAAATATCGTTTATCTTAGCCAAAATTTAAACTTTACAATTCAAAACACCTTTTCATAGTTTCTAATGATTTTACAATTTTTTTCCATATTTTAAAAACATTTAAAAATAGTAGTTTATAGTTATGGTTAACAATTGTTCTTACATCGACCTTTTCCAAAACGGTTTCAAACATAACTTGAAAATTATAACTCGAATTTAAAATCTACTTTCACTCATTTGAAAGTTCTTATTAATGGAAATCAAACGTTTTTCATTTTATGGAAATCCGATTTAGATTGCAAAAGTTATAAGTGTTTAAAGTTTGCATCTAAAATACGTAAATTGTCGTTATGCGACTATCTCTATTTTGACGATAATAACCATTATTCTACGATACTTCAAAATATCTTAGAAAACCATTATATCCTTATATAACCCTTTTTAAAATCATTTAAATTTACTTTCCAAATTATTTTGGATCTAAAATTCAACTTTTATTATTTTTTTTACTTAATAAATCAAATTCCAATTCATTTCTAAATTTACTTCAAATTAACCATCCCATTCGTCGGATCAATTAGGGATAGCCTGGGAGAGCAGGAAACTTTATTTCCAAACCCAAGCCTAGACATTATCCTCTCTGTCATCCTAGAATGTTCTGGTATTTATTTATTCATTTAAAAGACTTTCTCAATATATATATATATATATATATATATATATATATGAATTCATACATATGGTCTTTCCAAATTATTAACCTTCAAATTCAATAATGATATTGCTTTTAATTACGAAGGAGATTTGTTGATCACCAATGTGATACTATAATTGTTGTGTCATAGTGTGTGCAAAACAACAGCAACAACCATTTAAACATCCATAGCAACCATCATCAACATAATTAAATAAATCATAACTATGCACAAGCGTTATAACACTAACACTTAATAGTGTGTGGTCTAAACTATGCATCCATCATCCATCACAACAAACATCTATCATTATTAACCACTAATAATTCATCACTATATTTAAATTAGTCTAACTACTAATTAAATATATAAACCTTGGTTAAAGAGTTCTCACCAAATAGCTTTCCAAATTTCCTAGTAGGCGATCCTAGCTGAGCGAACTATCGGACAATATTTCGGCGCAACGTCTTCTTCACCAAAAAATATATATTAATCTCTCTCCCTCTCTCTATCTCTATCATAAGAGGAGGAGGATGACGAACTTTGGCAAGGTGGTGGTGGAAAATAGGAAGACTTATGCCATGGAAACCATGGCCATAAGTTTTAAGAAGAAGATGAAAAGAAGAAAATGGAGTAGACTGGTTAAAAAATGGAGGAAAGGCCTCCTTACATAGGAATAGAGGGTTAAGGAGGTAATGACACATAAGGGGGCAAGTGTAAAACATGCATGAAAGGAGGCATGCAGAAATACAAGTGTCCTTACACTTGTCTTAAGGAGGGAAAGTGATCTTTTGGTAGCATTACCTTTAAAATGCTATGAAAACTAAGGACAACACTTAGTTCTAACGCTACTAATTCATGTTATGGTTTGACAAATCCGATCAAACGACAAATAGTATTAATAAATCCGAACTTATTAATAATCATTCTCATTTATAATTCAAGTAAAATCTTTCATATAACTTATCAAAATTGTTAAATATTCTAAACCATATATATTTATGTCAAATTCAAATTTAAATTCAAATTAAGTAATAAAAATTCTAATTTTAAATTGGTTAAAAAATTCTGGATCGTTACAGTTTTGTTTTGAACTGAGCATATGCCCAGTTTCTAGAAACTGAGCAATGCTCAGTTTCAAACAAAACTGAGCATTGTTTTTTTATTAAGATTTTTTTCTGTTGTATTGTTCTACAGTCTTTTTCTTTATGAATTTTCTATATATAAATGGTTTTACTGATTCATATAAATGGTTGACCATTTTATATGTTGTTTGTTTTCATAAACATTTATTATATCTCGACATTTTCGATTAGCCTTTGCAAAGTTCATTTAATATTTGATAAGCTGTTGACCTGGTTTCTAGTAACTTAACTGACTAAAAGGGTGGTAAGTTCACACCATTCTGTTTACTTCCAGATGCTTACAAGAATAGCTTGCTTTGACCACTTCAAATTATCCCATTCGCTAGTCCTCCTATCATAATGAACAATAGTATTGTAAACTTATCAGAGAACTGCAGAAATATCATATAATCATCATGGATTGAAGTAAGAAATATATAATAGTCCGAAACATTAATTAACAAGGTTTAACAGACGGTAGAAACAAAAGACCAAGGGGCTATTTTACTCAAATTTGTAGTAGTATTACCAAACGTCAAAACGCTTTAAAAACCTAACAACGTCTTGAAGAAATAAATCATTACATACAAGGCAAAATGGTAATCACAACCCAAATTAAACAAAACAAAACCAATATTTTACTTTATCATACATAAAAACAATATGATAAAATAAATCAAGTCAGAGTATCATATATAAATCAATACGATAATCATAATTAAATATCATATATAAAGCAATATGACAAAATGAATCGAGTCATACTAGTTGTAATAAGGACAAGAATTATACGAATGACATAAAAACATGTCAACAAAAAAAGCAATATGCGTTGGTATACCTTGTTAGCATCAAGTTAGCATGATAATTTCATACCTTGTTGAGTCATGCTTCTTTCTCACCACGTAGAAAGTAAAATATAAAAGTGTGGAGATATGTATAATTTTTTTGTAGATACCTACTAAAACAACGAAGTATTAATGTTGCTGCTTTCTCATAATTTTTCTCATAATTTCATACCTTCTCATAGGAAATATTTCTAACACTAAGGCGAAAATACATAAAAAGTAAATAATCCTTTTTTTAATTGGTAAGGTAACAATCTTACAGAACTTAGATCATGTATTTTTTTTTAAATGTTTTTGATTGATAGTCATGACCGAACAAACATCAAGAAGGTGGATTAGAAATACACATAGAGATGAGGAAGAATATAAGCACGGTGTTCAGAACTTTATCAGCTTCCTCGAGCAACACTTACCACATGATACTCAGTTATGTGTGTGCCTTGTAAGAAGTGCAAAAACCCTAAAAGAACTTCAATAGTAATAGTTGAGAAACACTTAATATTTTTTGGTATGCTTCCGACATATGATGCGTGGTACTTTTATGGAGAGAGAAATGATATTACTATACAAATGACTCATACATCGGATTCTATCCAAGAGTCTCACATTCCATACCAAATGCAAGTAGAAGAGTCTATTAAGGGCACTCTAGGAAATCTTGTTAATGATGCATTTAAAGTACATGATATGCCACAAGTTAGCGGTGAAGTAAATTTTGAAGAGATAAATGTTAAGAAAATGTACCATGAATACAAAAGCAAAGCAAATGGGAAACTATATCCTTCTTGTGAGGATGGACTTACAACTTTGAGTGTAACGATAGAGCATCATAACTTGAAGAAAGAATTTAATTGGTTGGGAAATAGCATGACAGAATTGTTGAAACTATTTAAAAAATGTCTTCCAGAAGAGAAAACATTACCTGACAAGTATCCTACCATGAAAAAAAATGTTAAAAGATTTGGGAATGAAGTTAAATGCATTCATGCATGCGTAAACGATTGCATGTTATTTTGGAAAGAGAACGCTAGCATGGTAGTATGTCCTCATTGTAATATGTCAAGATTTAAAGATAAGGCAAATATGTTAGGCATAAAAAAAATTGACAACTCAACCAAAGAAAGTTTTAAGACACTTCCCTATAATTTCAAGGTTGACTAGATTGTACACTATACCGTGGATAGCTCGTAAAATGCAATGGCATAAGCATGTCGATCCTTCTTGGGATTTCATGCGTCATCCCATAGACCCAGCTGAATGGAGATCAATCAAATGTAAGTGACCAGACTTTGCAAATGAAGGACATAATGTTTGGCTTGGTATCTCTACTGATGGATTTAATTCGAATGGGGTTCTCTCAAATAGTTATAGTTGTTGGCCTATATATATGATTCCCTACAATCTACCTCCTTCATTGCATGAAATCACAATTTCAAATGCTAAGTTTATTAGTTCCTAGACCGAAAGCACCAAGTCAAGACATTGATGTGTATTAAGAACTCTTGTAGATGAGTTGAGGGAACTTTGGATGGAAGGCTAGCTTCTTTTGATATGGACAAGAGAGAAATGTTTACGATGAAGGCAATATTATTATGGGGAATCCACGACTTTCCAGCATTGGGAAATTTATCTGGTTGTGTGACACATGGTTATAAAGCTTGTCCAGTTTGTGCTATGGAGACCGAGTCGGAGTACATAGGTAACAAGATTGTTTACCCGAAGTATTGAAGATTTTTGAAGGATGATCATCCATATAGATGCGTCAAATATGGATGGTATAAGGATAGCGAAGATAAAGAACCGCCAATAAGGTTAAGAGGACTATCCCTTTTGGAAAAGCTTGATCGTATAAATTATTTTCCTGGAAAAATACCAAGGAATAAGAAGCGAACAATAATTGAAACTAGTAATGAATGTTCCTTAATGGCCGAAGGTAGTGACGTAGAAAAATCTCCTTGGTATAAGAAGTCAATTTTCTATAATTTAATTTATTGGAGTAGTCAAAAAGTACGACATACTACTAATGTGATGCATATAGAGAAGAATGTCGCAGAGCATCTTCTCAATTCATTGTTTGATAGGTTAAGGCAATCATCTAAGTTTGCATTCGATAAGATTCATAAAACAAAATGTAGTGAAGTTCTACAAGACACAAAACTTCCATCGTGCCTTGCAACTAGATTTGGTAGTCTTGTTACTGCTCAACCACCTACTTTGCACCTTAAAAAAACATATGAGTATCATATTGTAATGCAATACTTACTTTCTATAACGGTTCAGCATTCATATCCGAAGCACCGTGATTTACGTCGAGCTATTATATAAGCGAGTTTGTATTTTAACTTAATATGCTCGAAAGTTTTAGTTCGAGAACATGTTCAAGCTGCCAAAGATATGATTTCTGAGGCACTATGTGTGCTAGTGCATTATTTTTCGATGGACTTCTTTGATATAAGTATTCATCTTATGGTGCATCTAGCCGACCAAGCTTTGCTATGTGGACCTGCAAACTACATATGGATGTATCCATTTGAAAGGTGTGTAACAACCTGCTATTTTTAATGATTTAAATCAAATTTTATTTTGAAAACATTATGCAATTTCTTGTAATGGGAATTTGTAATTTGAAATACGTACAGTGAGATGTAGCAACTGTAAAAATTTCATCGAAAAATTTGAATGTTTGTCGATCGCGCATTTTTCAGGGCAAAGCTGCGCATATCAGTTCAAAATTTAACGATTTTAAAATTTCTTCAAAACCAGTTCGGACAAACACGAAAAATATTCTATTCGTTGTCACGAATCCGACGGCGAAATTCGTTTCGTGAAAATCGGACGTTTTGACCTCCGTTTTCCGTCCGCATTTTTACGTCAAAGGGGTCCGTAACGCGCTTTTGAACGGAGCATCCTGACACTGCAAATTATACACCGTTGTGTCCGTCTCGTCGAGCTGATTAACAAAATATATTTATTTGTCAGTTTCGGTGCTCGGTTCGCGCTGAAACTGCGAAAAGGCTTGCGCAGTTCATTTTTGAAACGGTGACATTTGAGTTTGATGTGTCCCTTTTACGATTCTACATATTTTTTTAGCTGTTTTGGGTCTGCAAACCTGAGTTGCAACTTTCACGGTGCACTTGAATGTCAAAATTTGTGAAGAGGCATGTCATATAAGGCATGCATGTTTCCTTTCTAAAGTGTCATTCATTTCCTTTATTTTATTTTTCAAAACCAACGTCTATTCTTCTTATTCTAATTCTAACGCATGCATGGTGTACATTACAATTCTTATGTCATTTAACCATGCCATGCGTTAGTCTTCCATGCAACATTCCATTTTCAATTCCAAAAGCATGCGTTCACTTTATTTTCTAAAGCTTAATTTTTTTTTATTTTTTTTTCAACTATTGATACGCATGCACATTTCTTTTGTTCTCCATCCATGCTTTAGTTCTTTTCCTTTATTGACACAACTATTGAAATGCATGCACGTTTCGTATATTCAACTAATGAAATGATAACAGTCTTCAATCGTATGCAAACAGTTTTCATCCGTTCACTTCCCAATCTTTGATGTTTCCTTTATTTCAAATATCGTCCGTTCACCTTTTCAAACGATGCATCCTAATAAAGTGCAACTTCTTTTGTTCCACGCTTTACCATTCCAACGTTGGCCGCATAAATTTTAACCGTTGCGCACCATTATATTTCTTCCCCATTTTTCTTGCAGTTCGCCATTATTTTTATCTCTTCCCATCTCTTTTTTTTTTCCTTCTGCCTTGAATTGCTTCCCCATACCTTTCGAGAAAAAAACAAAAAAAACAAAAAGGGATGATGAAAATTTCCAACAAAATAGCATAAAGCTATCCGGTTCAAAACCTGCATGCATGCGCAAGCCTGCTCCTGCTCCATGGTTTCATTTTTCCGAAGCTTTGTCATAAAAAAAAAAAAACAGTCTATTGTGAGTTGGCTCTTGCTCTAATATAGCTACCACGGTCCGAGATTTATCGCTTTTGGATGTACGTTACCATCGTGGGTTGATTCTTGAGTTCTCTTCCATCGTCATTTGCATTTCCTTTCATCGTGCCTTTACCGTCTTCGTTCAATGCCAATAAAGGTGAGTTTATCTCACACCTGACTAACATTTTTCATGGATGTTAGATCAATAATGAACTGTTATATGAAATGTATAGGTTGCTAGTAGAAATTGTTTGATTTGATATGTATGCACATTTCATATGCAACACGATATATTCATATGACACGTACTTGCACTGATGATATATGTTGTGATTGATACTATGTGATTGTTGTTGTGATTGTTGATACCCTAGTTTTAGGAAAATCACTAAGGGTTGAAATGATACATACCCGAACGAACATTAGAATAGGGAAAAATCGTTATAGGTTGAAATGATAGATCTGAACGATTTTATTGAATTTGGGATTGCGGGTTGAAATGATAGACCCGTAGAAATTTTATAAATTGCGGGTTGAAATGATAAATATCCGTATCACTTGACCATAGGGTAGAAAACTATATACGGGCACCGTCGGTCATGCTTTCGAAGTAAAATGAGTTTTATTTTAAAATATTTACTTAAGACTTTATATATTTATATTTATATTTTATTTAAATATAAATTATTTTATATATTTTAAATTATGTGTTTTAAAATGATTTATTTGTAAATAGGGATTTAAATGTTTATTTAAGATTTTACTTATAAATTTATTTATGTTAAACCATATAATTTATTCCTATAAGTATTTTGACCTTTTTATATTATTGTAAATATTTCTTTAAATCTATTTTTATATTATTTTAAACTTATATATGTTTATAATCTATTTCTAATTTATTTTAGAATTTTATAAACTTATATATATACATATATCTATTTTCAAAATTAATTTTCTTATATATATATTTCATAAACTTTAATGAAGTCAAGATGGATAGGTTAGATTTCGCGATTTAAATTCGAAGTTTAAAGATGTAAATTTATATAACGATGTTTGAATAATGAATGAACTCATATTATGTTATGAATTGGAACCGATACGAATTTTAGTAGAGATGAACTTGAATTGATAAAATTAAGAAATTGAATTTGATTTGGTTTAAATTACGAACCTTGATAAGAAATGAATGTGAATTGGGTAAATTGATTTATTTTAATTTATAATCGATATGAATTGAATTCAAGTTTTAATTGATTAAACATGAATTGGAATATATATATAGATGTTATATGCGGAATTGGTTTTTATATTGTTTGGTTTGAATTAAGAATTTTGTTAAAATGATGCATAAGAATGGTTTTAAATAGTAATTCGTTTGAATGGAAATATAAGATTTTGATTCAAAAAATGTAGAAGTAACAATTTTGAACTATATGACTTGAATGATAAAGTATGATAAAATTTGTTTAAATTGAAATGTAATTTTGACTTGAATCGTATATTCGAATTCGAACCAAATGTCGGATTTAAATGAATCGAATTGAAACGATTCCTTGTGAAGGAAAATTTCGAATCACTTGAATGGTTTCAAACTTGAATTTTTGCGAATATAAGCCGAACCAAAATTATAATTGAAGTTAAAGGTTTTGATATCAATTTAAACGGAAATTGAGATATTTAAGGTATAACTTAAATATAAGTCGATTTGGGTTTTGAAAGTTGTTATGCGATTTTTGTCGAAAAAACTTATATAAAATCGAAGTTAAATAGTATAGTATTTTCTTATACTATATTTTGAAATCTTTTTATATGGTTTTAAATCGATTTGATTTGAGCGATTCTCGTGAGATGTTTTTGAAAGTTAATATAATCGAAGTTAGATATTTAAGTTGGCTTCAAATTCGAATATGAGATTTTGTATAAACTATTTTATAAAGTGATTTAGAAAATAATGACCACGGTGTGAAAAATGTAAACGATTGGTTGTTAAAGAGACCGGGATCGGCTATTGTCATACTCTCTGCCAATACCGAAAACCACTTTGACAACTGTGTACGCGGTGGAGTTCCAGAATGAAGGGGATGATTTGGCGAACGACTCTATTTTGTATTTTCATATTAATTACGAGACCCTGACTACCTTGAGTCAGCTTGATGTGGCTAAAACAGGAGCTACGCACGGACCAATTGAGGTCATACCTCTTATCGAGCACACTTCTTCGATATTATTCTATTACGGTTGAGATTCGATTTGGGCCCTTTTGATTTTGGGAGTGTGTATCGAGGTGGGCGGTAGTTGCGGCTATGCGTTACCACCAGTCCGGCTCTGCAAACGGTGAATCCACCCTGGCATTCCTTGCGTGCCTTGTCACATGCCTTATACGAGCCCATTACGATTTTGTTTTGTACTGTCTTATATGGAGTGCCCTCTGATCAACCTCCAGTTTACGGAGGAATTACGGTACTGTATATACTATGGGAATATATAAACGGTGTAAGGGTAATCATGGTAATCCCGCTTACGCTATTTTGATATTTTTATTTTACTGATAGACACTATTGTATATAGCGTATTATATTATATAGTATTAGTTTGACGGATCCTTAGAGGATGGTGATCCTAAACATCCTTTAAGTTACTGTTTGCATTTCATCGAACATTTCATTTGAATTGATTTACTTCCACGAGAATGTTAGTCCTGATCCGAGTTGTTTTGTTTGGCATTATTGCTCGGGTCAGATCGATTATCACAGCTTTCGAGATCCACTCTTGGAGTTTGAAGATTATTGGGTTTTCTCATTTATATCTACCTGTTCAGTTATCTTTGTCATTCTGTTTCAGATTGTTATCAGTTATTTATTGTATTAGACTTCCGCTGAATTATTTATGTAAACTCTGATGTAAAGCTTCATGAACTACTATTGTATTTTAATTTTTCCGCTGTGAGATATTATATTGCTTTGTACCTGTGTCTGTGATCTGTGATTTGTTCTATTTACCTCAGAAGCTAATAACAATCTGTTATTTTGGACGTTTCGAGTTGGCATATTTTGTCAATTCGGCACGGTCAAAATGGCGGGTCGTTACAAGGTGATATATTTTTCTTGCAAATTTTATAATGTTATTTCAAAGTGTTAATTTCTAAATATATTTGCATGTGTGCTATTTTTAGAGCAATGAAAGAATGCAAAAATATACCTAGCAATAAGCGCTACGTAGAAGGATCAATTGCTGAAGCATACCTTGTTTCAGAATCAGTTAGATATGCAATGGAGTATATGCCAAACCCACATGATGGAAATCATAGTTCGATACAAGCATCTTTTTTCGATGATGGTGATGATATATATGAATGTCCCATCATGAAAGGCAGATGTATTAAGCTAACTAGGGTGCAACGTGTTCAAATTCGAAGGTGGATACTTTTTAGTATCGATATTCCTGAAAGAGATGAATATTATACGTATGAATTTTCTCTATATTTTAATAGATGCCAATGACATAAAGTATGAAATATATTTACATGATAATACCTAATTTGTAATGTATATTGCTCGTCCTTAGAAGATGTTTCTCGCGGTAAAAGAAAAGTTACCACAATGGCAGAAGTAATCATTCAAACCAAATTTATTGATTGGTTACACAAAAGGTATGTTATTTCATTATATATAAAAATTGTAGGTTTTTTCTTTTTATGTTGGACGTTCAGGTTTGTTCATTCATGGCAGCTTGTATAAGAAAAATGCATGAATACAATGTTATGGCAATATATTAGTGGTCCAAAGTGGGAATCTAAAAGTTATCTTAAGTACAGAGTGAACAGATATATATTTTCTCCTCAACGTTATGATGACAACCATTCAATCCAAGATAGCGGTGTTTGCATGGATGCAATCACCACATTTGTTGCAAGTGCAAAAGATATAAATCCTACGGATGAAGACACTACTTGGTATGGTATCATTAAAGAAATCATAGAGGTTGATTATTATGATTTGCAACATGTTGTATTCTATTGTGATTGGGTAAGCACTGCAGATAAGACAAATGGTTGTAAGATTTATACCGATTCCCATTTGTTGATGGTGAATTTGAAAAGGCTCAAAAATGGGAATGAGGAGCATGATGAGCCAGCTACTCTAACAACTGAAGCATGTCAAGTTTTCTATGTGCAAGACACTCAAAATTCTGATTGGTCCATTGTTCGACGTTATCCAAAGCGCATGACAGACAACGTAGATGACTACACCATACCAACCGATTTTCAGTCTGTTTTGAGAGAACAACATAATTTAGTACCATTGTTGAAATGTATTTAAATGAAAGAGATGTAATTTTGAAATGAATTTTGTACTGTTTTGCTTATTTAGGTGAAATGCATTAAATGATTTTGCTTTTCGGATTTTGCTTCGTTCATACTCACTATCCATTTGTAAAATCAAATCAAGCACGCGTATTAGTTTCAATATGCATATTAATTCTTTTTAATGCAGAATGTCGAACAGTTGCATTGGTAGTGCAACTGAAGTTACAAATGAGGAGCTTGAAGCAAATAACTGTCCTCCACCAAGTGATAAAAAATACTCAATAATAGTTGACTTCGATGGTGTTAAAGGTAATGATGAAGCTAAATGGGGCTCCAGATGCGGAGTGCTAATTCATTGTCATATACCAATTGGCTATGGAGAGTGGAGAAATGTTGATGATTACTATAAAGATATTTCGTGGCAAGAACTATTGGTATGTCACAAATTCACCTTATTTAATTATTTACTTTCTGCACAAAAATTATTCTTCATATTGAAATTTATTTGTTAAAACAGAATGAATTTGACATGGACATCGATCCTGATCTAGCTCGGCCAATTTAAAAAAAACGTTTCCACGACATTTTCGTATGGTAAAGTCTACTTTGCGAAACAGATTGCTTAGAGTCAAAGGAACCATCGTACCCAAGAATATCGCTATCACTAAATGTCCTGCAAACATTGACAAAGTATGGTGGGAGAAGTTCGTAGACAACGAATACACTGATAAGAAAAAAGAGCAATGTAGGAGAAATGCCCAAGCCAAAGCTAATAATACTATCACTCGCACGCTAGGAAGAAAATCATACCGTAAAGTTTATGATGAAATGGTAAGCAATCATAGCAAAAATATTTCTTGTGAATACTATTAATAAATAGTTAATTAGTTTAATAATATTTCTTATTGCAGGTTAAAAAATCCGGAGATGAAAGTTACGAGGACAATGGTTTGGAAGGCGGTGTTGAATTTTTTGATTCAAATATTTTATGAAGAGAATGTAATCAATTAAATGATTGATTGATTGGATTGATTAACGAATTGACTAATTGGTTGATTGATTAATTGATTGGTTGATTTATTGGTTAATTGATTGATTTGATCATAGAAGGAAAGAAATGAATGGTTATATTTTGGAGATATCTTAAAGGGGCAACTTGGATATTTGTTTAGTCTTTCTATTCTCATATATATATATATATATATATATATATATATATATATATATGCAGCCTTCTGGGTTAGATTGTGACAATTAACAACAGAACAAGAAACCATGTGAGAATATCTGGTGAGGTTGTGTGCCTCCATAGGCTTGCGCCTTGGAGAGCAAGATGTAGGAATTTGGGCTGAGGGTAGCTATTCCTATCTACATCTGAAAGACGCAGTTGGTGCCTCCAGATTGTCCAAGGGTTTGTCGTCGTTCTTCATCGCTCTTCTGCTCCAACAATATTTGTAGTCGTCTTGATATTCTTTGCCTATCTCAATAAGGTTACTGGTTCAAGTTGTAATTGTTTGTAACGATAGTTGAGATCGATTGTAAACAATTTTTATTGGTGAATCAATAAAGAAGGTGGTTGGGTGGAATATCATGTGTTCATATTTCCGATGATATTTGTGTTGTTTTTTGTTTTTCAATCAAATTCATCTTCAAGTGATTGCGTGATAAAGATCCTATTTTTCTTGGCGTTTTGTCAAACTTCCGCTGCGCACAAAACCCCAACAGTTTGGTATCAGAGGCAGTTCATCGCATAGCATGGAGTGTTTGTTGCATTGAAAATTGGAGATATCGGAGATGATGTTGCTTTCGTGGATGATTATTTTTTATGGTAGATATTGAGGGGATTTGGAAGCCTATAATGGTGGATGTTCCATGCCTCAATGGTCCAACTGATGGAGATGTGAAGAAGCCCTCTGATATGGATGAGGGAAGATGGAAGAAGAAGGCGGGTGATGGTTGAAGAACCTTGTCCACAGCAAGGTGGAGAGGTTAATATGGTCACTTCTTATGGTCCTGAGGTGGAGGATCATGGTATTGACAAGGGTCTAGATATGGATGATGCTCGAGGGATGCCGGAGATGAAGAGATCATGTCAAACGGAAGACGAATGTCGAGTTTTGAAATCCACAAAGACGATGGAGATCTTGTGGTATTGCAAGCACTTTTTAGACCGTTGGTTTTTGCGTGGTGTAGCTCAGATGGAAAATGCATCTTTTGCAGATGGTGGGTTGTATTTGTAATTGCGGTGTGGTCGTAGTCCTTTCAAACCGACTGGAGTATATCTCGTTGCCATGAAATCGAGGTTGGTATTAATTGAGAGTAGGTGTTGTTGAAAGAGCTAGGTTGACTTGTTTGTGGATTGTTGGAGATATGTGATATTTGAATCAAGGTGGAGTGTTGAATTTTTTAATTCAAATATTTTATGAAGAAGATGTAGTCAATTAAATGATTGATTGATTGGATTGTTTAATTAATTGACTAATTGGTTGATTGATTAATTGATTGATTGATTTATTCGTTAATTGATTGATTTGATCATAGAAGGAAAGAAATGAATGGTTATATTTTGGAGATATCATGAAGGGGCAACTTGGATATTTGTTTAGGATTTCTATTCTCATATATATATGCAGCCTTCTTGGTTAGATTGTGACAATTAACAAAAGAACAAGAAACCATATGAGAATATCTGGTGAGGTTGTGTGCCTCCATGGGCTTGCGCCCTGGAGAGGAAGATGTAGGAATTTGGGCTGAGGGCAGCTATTCCTATTTACTGCTGAAAGACGCAGTTGGTGCCTCCAGATTATCCAAGGGTTTTCGTCATTCTTTACCGCTCTTCTGCTCCAACAATATTTGTAGTCATCTAGATATTCTTTGTCTATCTCAATAAGGTTATTGGTTCAAGTTGTAATTGTTTGTAACGATAGTTGAGATCGATTATAAACAATTTTTATTAGTGAATCAATAAAGAGGGTGGTTGGGTGGAATATCGTGTATTCATATTTCCGATATTACTTGTGTTGTTTTTTGTTTTTCATTCAAATTCATCTTCAAGTGATTGGGTGATAAAGATCCTATTTTTCTTGGCGTTTTGTCAAACTTCCGCTGCGCACAAAACCCCAACAGGCGGGACATAAAAATAAGAAAATTGTACAAGTTATTCCATCAGCAGCAAAAACCTATGTAAGTTTTTTTTTGTAGGTATTTGAAGTGGTTTATTTGTTTTCTATATTTTAATTTTTTTTATCAGGTATTATGATGTCTATTGCTTCCTTTTCGGTTTAATGTATAATATTTCAAGAATGGACAAGTAGATGCCCAAATTTCTTTTCGAAAAACTGAGCAATGCCCAGTTTCAAACAATTGCTCAGTTTTGTTTGAAACTGGACATATGCCCAATTTCTCACTCTTAGCTTAATTTTGTTTGAATCAGGCTACATTAACAAACTTGTCATTCATGTACAAATAAACTATTCTAGATAATAGCATCACACACTGTCACCCCTCTTCTCACTCTTAGCTCTCCATGCACTTACAGTCTACCTACAAACATGTTTTGTGCCCGAACATATGCACCAGACCGAAATTGTGAATATGATGCTATCATAATGGAAATGAAAATGAGACTCAGGGAGTGTCTTCGTTCCTTCCCATTAGCTCGCTTTATATAGGTAGCAGAATGGACAACCTTACCTTTCAATCCTCAACATTTTTTCCTTTTTTAACATGTAAACATTTACATTTATTTTATTTTATTTTTTGTACAGACAAGAGAAAACTGAATTGTATGGATTGGATGAAATAAATTACCGTGCTCCAATTGCTTTTGCTCGTTTTATAATATCCTTTTTTTAGTAAATCTTCTTCTGCTAATTGCTCAGCGCAACCTAAATCCTGCATACATATTTATGTACCTCCTACATTAGAATTCAGTGAAGGCAATAAGGGGATATGAAATTTAAATTATACAAACCAACCACTCATTATATTAGCATAGTACTATTTTTTTTAAAATTAAGCTAAAGCCATAAAATTTCAGGAAGGTATTGTTATACGCTGAAAATAAGATTGTGTGGGATATATGCTTTGCACTTGCACATTCAACTGCAGTTATTATCTTATTGCAGCTTCTTTACAGAATAATTTAACAAAACAATAATACAAGCGAAAAGAGCAATATCACTAAATGAAGTTACATCCATGTCTCTTTTCTGCTTTGAAGGCATATGACTACGCATTTTTTAAATGCTTCAAAGGCAATGTTTCTCGAAACTGAGAGCAAGAAACTGAGCAATGCTCAGTTTTGTTCGAAACTGAGCAATACTCGGTTTTGCAGGTTTGATCAGTTTCACAAAAAAATAAACAAATCCTTGTTAAATTAGTTAATACAGGAAGTTATTTATCAATTTTGCAATTTGTTACTTCTGTAAAAATGAGTGCGTTTATATTTTGTAGGCACTTGTGGAGGACGAGGAAAAAAACAGAATTTGGAATGTAATAGCAACGAGAATGCAAACATGTTTGATCTTGACAATGATCCTATCGCCAAAGTTTTTGGTTCTGATAAAAGGAATTATGTCATGCAGTTAGCTCCTCTTCTTCCGTAAAGCACGTAAAGATAATGCGAGCATCAAAAGCAATTGCCGACAAGAATAAAAAGGACAATTTTCGTCATTGGTCTATGGAATTACAAAATCAAGTTGCAAATCAAGTGGCGAGTCAAGTGTCAATCCATATCAACGATGCTCTTAAATCATCTGCTTCATCCTTTCTTACTATGGTACCAGGATTGCAACATAACATTAATGGCGATGTTATGACGCCTATGACATAAACCGCTTCTAATTTGGGTAAATCTACACCAAACGTTGGAATTGTTAATTCGGTTATTCTGTCAAATGATGTTGGATCATCAACAAAAGGAAAACAATTTGTAATGCTATTATCACAAGATTTGAAGAAGAATGTAGCAAAAGCTTATATTGGAATGCAAACCATGTGTCATTTTAGAGAGATAGTGCAAGATGTTGAGAAAGTTATTTGGATAACAGAAGTTTTAGATCCGTAAGCACCAATTTACGATGGTCCTCAAAACGGACATTACAAGCTTTGTGAATTTTCGGATATAGGCTTTGTGATATGTCCATGTTTCACCATCATAATATCTAAAATTCTATGTATCTTTAGTAAAACTTTGTATTGTCTTTTTTAATTTGAACTTGATATTATGGTATTTTGAAATTGGAAGCATTATGCAAAAGTGACATTATTGAATTTGAAATATGGAAGTGTACGAAATACTTTTATTTAAATTGATATGTTGAATTATCTATGTGACTGAAAATCATAAAAACATGTTATATAAGTGTTAGCAATTTATATATGCCAACATTTATAAGAGTTAGTAGGATTATGATACTGAAATTTATAAGTGTTACCATATCTTATGGTTCCAACATTTATAAGTGTTATCAATGAATATGTTTGTAACTCTTATAAGTGTTACCATATCTTATGGTTCCAACATGTATAAGTGTTATCAATGAATATGTTTGTAACTCTTATAAGTGTTACCATATCTTATGGTTCCAACATTTATAAGTGTTAGCAATGAATATGTTTGTAACACTTATAAGTGTTAGCAGTTAATCCGTTTGTAACACTTATAAGTTTTACAGGAAATTCCTCACACGCCGTTGGTGACACTTAAAAGTGTTACAAAAATTATTTGTAACTCCTATACTTGTTGGAAATCCCCTATTTTAGTGTAGTGCGTTTATGTCACGTACGCTCACATATGGACTCCAAAAATTATGAAATTTGGAATCTGACCATATTTTGACGTTACGGATCCAATAAAATTAGTTTCGTTTGATTCCGAGACTGTTTCAATAATGGTCCATTTTCAGGTTATTTAAATGACATTAAAATACTGAATTTCAAAATTTTCACTTTTAAATTAATTTTAAAAGTTTACTAACCTTATCTTAACTATTAAATAAGTCTTACTCAAATGCTTAACTAAAAAGCTTAAAATTATAATTTCAGTGAATATTGTTTCTGACCAAAATTGTTTAAACTGATAAGTTGAAAAAACCGATTTAAATAACTTATCTGACTGTCATACTTTTTGAAATCATATTTAAAAATGAGTGTATGTATTTAGAACCATCGCAGTTATTTTAATTTCTTAAAAACTGATGTTTTCAAAATTTTAAATTGGTTTCAAATTTTAGGGTCGTTACAATTGGCAAGCCCAATAACAAAAAATATCACTTATCTAATTGGTGTAAAGGAGAAAGCAGCTCGTCTCTAAGTCAAAGACTTCAAGATATGAAGGAAGAAGCTAATTGGAAGATTCACTGCCATATTTGCTTCACTGGAGATACAAATAAGAAGAGGATGGGCAATTTTTCTAGCTAGACATTACCATGAATGCTCCTAGCTTGTATTTTCTCGGATATATCTGGATTTCTTAGATACGCCATTTTGATTTATTTTTTCGAAGCCTAGTTTGTAAGATGTTAGATAGGGTTAGCATTAGTATGTTACTGTATTGGTTAAGTTTGGGTGATATACCCGTGTTTTATCTCACTTTACAATGGGCTGGGTCTAACATTTTTTTACCGTTTCCCAAAAATCAAAGGCTTTACTTACAACATCTGTTTTCGATTAGTCTATCATTAATGTCTAAGTGTGAAAGTTGTTACAAATTATGTATATGTATGTATATGTGTGTATATATATATATGTATATATACACTATTATATTATTACTAGGTTTCATTTCAAGGGCGCACAAGCCACTTAGGGGCAAATTAGGAGCGACAGAGTAATTATTTTATTATTTATTTATTTGTGTTTTATATGTTAACTGAATAGTAGAATATAGATAACAAATTTCAGATTACAAATTGTAGAATTTAAAATATTGAATACATTGCAGGTACACGTTAATGCATTTCCGCAACAACTAGTTCATTTCGTATACCGTCACGAACTAAGGCCATGCTGGTTGTTGTTGCGGTTCTTTGAACTGGTACTCGGTCGTTGTTCCCGCGGTTTCGGATACTGTAATAAAATCCCTTAGGCACTAGATCAGGATTGTCGTCAAACGTCATAAAATCAGAATCACCGGCATTGTGTCTTCTTATGAAGTTGTGAATAGCCATTGTAGCAGTAAGAATCTATACTTGAACGTTGTACGGATATATTGGCATGTTATGTAAGATGACAAATTTTTTTCTTTCAAATTCCAAAAATTCTTTCGAGTACCATGCACAAACTTGAATGATAGTAGCTGAAGACTTCATTGTCTGACTTTGGTTCATTCTTTTTGTCGTTCAAGTCTGGAATATGGTATCTCACATAGTAGTAAGGAGTTATATATCCTTCCGTTAGTGGATACCTTGAATCGATGAAATAGTATTGTCTGGTAGGCGTACGAGGAAAATTCAGACCAGGAGTATTTATAACTTTACGAAAGACTTTGGCATCATGGGCTGTTCTTTCACATCCTTCTCTTACAAACGTAAAAGTTAAATCAAATGCGCATGCAACCATTATATTTTATGTAGGAAATCCTTTGCGTCCTACAAATAGTTGCATGTCCGCTTGAGTCACATGAGTCATTACATGTGTGTCATTAATAGCTCCAATACAGTTTTTAAAAAATGGATAATATCATGGTGGTGAACGAATTTGTTTCGGAATTCTATTAAACTGGGTTTCTATCAGCTTAATAATATCCACTGTCAATAACAGAACGAATTTCAATACTCTGTGAAATAGTTGACAAATTGTACCATTTAATCGTTGAAATCGTTCAATAACCTGTCGTGTAGGAAGAGCTAAAGCGATGATATATAAGAAAATAGCTAACATTTCCCGTACTGCTATGTGCCTAATTGCCTCCAAGCCATAATTCTCCAACTGCTCGCACAAATCAGCTTGCTTAAACTTCAGCCCGAAAATAACCCAAAGCTCGCACAGACGTCTGTCAGATACCCAAAGCTCGCACAGACGTCTGTCGAACCTCCTGAAAGACGTCTGTCATCTTCCAAAGATTACTTGGACAAATTCACTCAGCACAAACGTCTGCCAGGGAAGTGTCAGACGTCTGTCTGAGCTCTCGGGAAACCAATTCCCTGCAGTGAGACGTCTGTCATCCCCTATGACAGACGTCTCTCCCTATATCCAGCTGACAGTAAACACCTTCCTGCTCATATCTCCTTCATACGAGCTCCGATTTGCGAACGGTCACCTCCGACTCGAAGCTATCTTCGACCTCTTCAATTCAACATATAGTATCGCATACTTCAACAAGTTTGACATATGGGGACCATAAGTTATTAATAAGAATAAAAGTGAATAGTTGATATTCCGTGGATTGCAAGGACATTCAACTTTGGAACAGAAATTGAACCCAAATGGAACAGAATGGCATGGGTTTCCAAGGATATGCCATATTGGTTCTGTTTCTATTTATGCTATTGCTAGGGTAAAGACTTAAAAGTAATATGATAGGTACCTGGTAAAACCGGTTGGACGCTATTTAAGACGATGGTGATAGCCAGAAGATATCCTAACTTAGACGTTTCTTCAATTAGTTCAGGTATATCTGTAAACAACTTGGGCATGCGCTTTCGAGTAATGAGAATTACAACCATGAAGACAAGTCCAAGTAGGCCTGATGTTAAAACCGACACAAGGACTGCAAATTTTGCGGCATTTGGATGTCAAGCTCCAAGTTCATTAGATACTCGTACACTGAAAAAGATACCATGCACATACGAATGATTTTTTTTTTATTGGTTTGGTTCTCAAAATGGAAACTAGATTACATATTTAAGTGAAAGAGCAATACCTTACTGCTGCATTGAATGCTAAAGCAACTGTGAACGTCCATAGTTGTATGTTCATGCTGTTGGCACAAAAAAATAGATATTAGTTAATGTTCTTGAGGATTAAGTACTTACAATTTGTGTTGGGTCAAGAGTGTGAAATTATAAAGAGGCCAGAAGTAAATCATAAGTACTTGTTATTCTGAATTTGTTTAAACTGAGATCATCTCTTCCATCCCCCAAAATCAAGAATTAAACTATAGGACTCAAATTGAAAATTCAGATGATCTAACTTTGCCTGGTTTCTTCTATTAAATTTGTTCACATTCTTTTATTTGATCTGCTATTTGAGGGAGAAAAAAAGCTTGAAGTAAACAGATAGCTCGCTTCAATCTCCGGATCCTTCAAACACCCCACCAAAATAATCACAGCAGTGAAATACCAAATCTCCAAGCTGCCCAAATGCACAAAATTGAATCAAAACCCTAGGCTAAACCCTAAAAATCAAGTCAAAATTCAAATTCACTAACCACAGCATGACCGCAGAAGCAAGCGACAACTTCACAAATGCGCCTAAATCCCTAACCGCCAGCCATGAGAATCCGGTCCACGCCTCCCTGAAAAACCCCGATACCACGTAAACCATCTGCCCCAAGACCATGACCCACCACGACACATTCCCCACAACTGCCGCCCCAACTAACCCAAACCCTAATTTCGTCACCAACGCCCAATTCAGAATCACATGCACTGCTAAACCCACCCCGGATACGATTGCCATCACCCAAACCCTGCTCTGCGACTGGAGGAACTTCTGTAAGGGGAAGTTGAGGGCGTACGCGAACAGCTGAGGGATGGTCCATCGGGTGAACTGTTGAGCGAGGTGGGTTATTTCGGGGTCTTGGTGCAATAGTTTCAGTATTGGTGCGGAGAAGATGTAAATGGGGGTGAGGATGGCCGAGGTTGTGAGGGTGATGATGAAGGACCGCTGCATATAGATGCCGAGCATGGTTAGTTGCTTCGCGCCTACTGCTTGGCCGCATAGCGTTTCTAGCGCGCTTCCCATTCCTAGCTGTAAGTGTCATTATATATGTTTAAATTTGAATTTAAAGCGACGACCCCATAGCTATTTATTGTAGTAGAAGAAGAAACCTGTAACGACCCGTATTCTACACATCATAGGATTGTAGAATATTTATTTCTTTCCCGTGTGAAGTCGTATGGTCATATAACTTTGGGAAACATTTATTTGAGTCATTTCCCCTGTTCATGATTTTTGTCGATTTTTAAATGACCATTTTGCCCCTAGTCAGTACTGTTTTGGCCATAACTTTTGATAGGGAAGGAATTTTGACCTGAAACCACTTCCATTAGATTCGTTTGATGGTTTCTCTTTCCGTAGAGTGGTCATAATAGCCAAACGGACTTACCGTTTGGGAGATATGGCTGAAACAAGGTTTGGAGGGTGAAAACTGCATAATTGGGCTAAACCGGGTAGTTAGCAATTGGGCCCATAAGGGGATTTCGGGATTGGGGCTGTATAAGGGTTGATTAGGGTTAGAAAATATCCTTTTAGTTATTTTTCCAGCCACCACTTCATTTCATAGAACCCTATTAATGGCCTCTAACCTCTAAATCACTCCAAACCACTCCAAACTTGAAGAAAAGAGATTAGCAACGACAAATCAAAGCAAATCAAGACCAAATCGGGATTAGAGCTGCTACAACACCTTGTTATCTTCACCAAGTCAGAGATTTATTTCGGATCTTGTTTAATTTGTGGCTAAGGTGAGTGATTAGCTTGCTTTTTGCACTAATTATGGTTATTCGGGGTGATTAGTGCTAATTAGTGTTTTTAGACGAAAATAAATTCTGGAAAAATGTTTATCAATTCATAATTAATGTTTTAGACCTCTGATATGAGTTTGGGTTAATTTGATTAAGTTTTACTAATCATGTCATTAGTTATGCTCACATATGCTTAAGGGAAAACATGGGGTTTTGGGCATATTTGATCCATTTTACCATGTCATATTGTTGTTTTGGTGTTTGAGGTCACTTGTATGTGTTGCTATGACTCTATGACATGCTTTGTGATTGATTTCAATAGTTAGAGTGGTCGAAAACGCCGTCGAGAGGCGTATAAACACTTGCTGGAAAGTTGCAGGAATTAGTGCAGGAAATCGGATCGGATCGCCCCTACCGACCCGAACCGCCCATTCCTCTTCACCATGAACCGAACCGGATCGCTATAGCGAAGCAAGCCGCGCCACGAGCTGAAGGATCCGAACCGATCCAGTGTGCAATGAAGGACCCCGATCCGAACCGTCATAAGAGAGAGACATGGATCCGACCCGAACCGATGGTGCACTCCGATCCGACCCGAGGTAACGGTCACGAAACGAGACGATGAAAACCACGATCCCAATGATGACGAAAGGTATCCGAACCATGGCATAAAGAAGGCTCCGACCCGATCCGAGGACTGATGCTTGGTGGTTGAGGGCGGCACGAACCACGACACGATGGAGGGTGCGAACCGAACCGAGGTGGTGGACCCGAACCGATCCGATGGGTGGTCACGAACCCGACCCGACCCGAATTGGAGGAAGAGATGATGATCCGAACCGATCCGAAGGAGGAAGATCCATAACCCGAAATGCAAAGGTAGTTCAAGTGGAAGTTCGAGCTCAGGATCCAGACGGGAACCAATGAGTTCACTTCGTGATTGGGCTTTGCTGCGGGACGCGTGCTAAGGAGTTGTCGATGTCTATGACTTTGGATCACTAGGTGTTGGAGGTAGAGAGACAAACTCGGGCTTTGGATATGGTGCGACTAGGGAGCTACCTACCAATGGAGTGGGGTCATGGAAACGTTGGGCGTGATCCCATAGGTATGGCGTTGGTGGTAGTAGGAATGTACATAGTCGTACAAAGTCGAGTTCTGTCGTTTGAGTAAAGTGCTCTAGTGATCGAAGAAGTGGATGTCGTATGCTTTACGCACTGAGTGAGAGTTGCGAGGATGGTTGTTATGCTTGATTGTTTGACACACACATCCCCACCCCCGTATACTTATACTATGTGTTTGTGACATCTTAGAGTATTGTACCGTGTAGTACTAACTCTTTGATTGCAGGTCCAGGTTCAGGTATGACTTAGTATACCTGTTATTATTCTGTTTATGCTTGCTACCACTCATACCAGACTGATGTCTGACCCAGAGTTTTATGTTTCTTCTTATTACTCTGGGTGCTCACACGAGCAGACTAGAGACAGGGATAGCTGGTAGTGCGCTTGGTAGATGGACTGAAGACGAGCAGGAGGCTCCACGTATGATATATAGTTATTCTCCCTGTGTCGTGATCGGTATCTACTTTGGGCATTAGTAGCATACCTATTTTGCTTATCTTAGAGACAGTAATTTGAAGTTGTAATAAGCTGTATTTGATATTTCCGCTACTCTGATGATGTTAGTTCAAGTTTTCAGCTTATGCACTGTCTCATCTGTTTTATGTCAAGTATATGTTGGCTATTATATTTTATTCCATGCGCTGTGAGACATATTACAGGTTCTTTATTTGGTTCCTCTTCTTTCTTTCTCTTCTTTGGCGACCGTCCCATGCCAATTGGACATGTGTACAGCGCACAAGTGGAGTAAATGTCGGTTGGTGCGGGGCGGCCGTCACACTTGGTATCAGAGCTCTAGGTTGCGGAATTCACCTAGGGAAAGACACTAGGGAGAGATAGTACGTATATGAGAGCGCGTATTTGTGATTATTTTGGTTTTCAAAAGCTATATCTATATATAATATTAGTATGTTTAAGGATGAAGTCGCATTGCACTGCACTGGCACCACTAAGGAGATGGTTAATCGTTTTCTCTTTAACAGATTTGACGATGAGCCGAGGAAGAGGTGCTGGCAGAGGGGCCAATAATGGGAATCCCCCTGACATGAGGGCTATGTTTACCAACCTCATGAGAGAGATGCTTGTGGATATTCAGAGGGAGGCTCCTAATGTTGCCAATGCTGGAGGTGCAGCGGTGCAAGCGCCTAGGGTCGATTTCGCCAAGCTGAGTAAGGATTACACTAATCTTGGTGGAAAGCCGTTTCACGGAACAGAATCGGCCACGGATGTTCAAGATTGGTTGGATAGTTGCGACCGTATCTTCGACGATTTGGGTATCGAGGATGCGATGAAGAGAAGGCTTGCATCTCGTCAGCTGCAAGGACGAGCGATGAATTGGTGGAATGCTATTAGGGCAGCCACACCAGAAGATCAAGTTACTTGGGATCAGTTTAAAGCTCGCTTTAGCGATAAGTATATCCCAGCTGCCTAGAAATCGGAGTTGTTTAGGAAGTTCTTGGAGCTTAAGCAGAATGGAAGGGCAGTATCGGATTATGTTGCTGAGTTCGACACTTTGTCGAAGTATGGGTTATCTCTAATCGATACTCCCGAAAAGAAAAATGAGAGGTTCATCACTGGCTTGGATGAATACTTAGGGGAGAGGTTGATTAATCACATCGATGAGACGTTTGAGTCGATTGTGGGAAAAGCTTTGAGGTCAGAAAGTCTTTACCCTAAGCCGAAGACTGGGGTTGTTGCTGCATCTGCTGAAGAGCCAAAGCCGCAAGCAAGCGGTGGAGGCAAGAATAACTCTCAGAATAAGAAGAAGCAGAACCAAGCTAAGGATGGCCAGAAGAAAAGCAGGAAAGAAGTCGAGTGCTTCAAATGTGGAAAGAAGGGCCATTATGCAAGGGAATGTAGGGCCAAGACAGTGGGAAAGAAGTGCTTTAACTGTGGCCAAGAGGGACATTTTAAGGATAAGTGCCCGCAACCTCTGAAGGAGAATCAGATTGTGAAAGCATATGCCATCAATGCTGTTCCTTCTTCGTCGAATGCCCCAACTGCGGCGGAGAAAGGAAAGGGAGTCGTCATTCAAGGTATGCTTTCCATTTATGATCTTCCTGTTAGAGTTTTGTTCGATACCGGGGCTTCCCATTCCTTCATATCTAGTGACCTGGTAGATAGGTTGGGATTGGAACCCGAGTTAGTCGATAGACCATTAGCTGTGACGAACCCGATTGGTGGTTCAACAAACCTCAGTATGATCTGTCGTAATGTGGTCTTATCGAGTCATGGATGTATGTTTGTTTGTGATTGCTTTGTTTTGGGCTTTACTGGGTATGGCATTATTTTGGGAGTCGATTGGCTCCAAAGATACGGGGTGGTGGTAGACTGTGAGGGCTTTTTGGTGACTGTTAGGGCGGATGATGGGCGGAGGGTAGTGTTTGGTAATCTACCCTGTGATGGGGTAATGGCTAGTTTTGTAAATTCCCTCGACATTCCGCATGATGAGTTATCAGGTTTGCCCGTGGTTGGCCAGTACCCGGACATCTTCGAGGAAGTGACCGGACTTCCACCACACCGAGAGATTGAGTTTCGTATTGATTTAGTGAAAGATGCCAGACCTATAGTGATGCCACTTCGTCGTATGGCACCACGAGAACAGCGAGAACTCGAGGTGCAAGTTAGCGATCTTTTGAAGAAGGGATTTATTAGAAGAAGTATCTCCGAGTGGGGAGCACCAGTTGTGTTTGCTACTAAGGCAGATGGTTCCCTTCGATTGTGTGTGGACTATCGCGAGTTAAATAAGGTGACGAGGAAGAATAAGTATCCTCTACCACGGATAGATGATTTGTTTGATCAACTGGAAGGAGCGAGAGTGTTCTCCCAGTTGGACCTCGCGACAGGATTTCATCAGCTCCGTGTAGCAGCTGATAGTATAGCTAAAACGGCATTTAGGACACCGTCTGGGTTTTATGAGTGGTTGGTCATGCCATTCGGGTTGACCAATGCACCAGCATACTTCGTGGATCTTATGAATAGAGTATTCAGAGACCAACTGAATAAGTTCGTCCTTGTGTTCGTAGACGATATCCTTGTTTACTCGAGGACAGAAGAGGAACACAAGGAACATTTGAGAATTGTGTTGGAGGTGTTGAGAAGACACCAACTGAAAGCGAAATTCTCTAAGTGTCATTTTTGGAGGAGAGAAGTGAGATTCTTGGGTCATGTTGTTTCAGAGAATGGTATTTCCGTGGATCCTGCAAAGGTGGCTACGGTACAGGATTGGTCTACGCCCAAGAATGCAACAGACGTAAGAAGTTTCTTGGGGTTAGCTGGATATTATCGTAAGTTTATCAAAGACTTCTCCAAGACAGCGGCACCGTTGACTCAGTTGACTAAGAAGAATCAAGCCTTCGTTTGGGACGGAGAGTGTGAAAAAGCATTCAAGAGTCTAAAGGAAAAGTTGACGCGTGCGCCAGTGTTGGTCATTCCTAAGGGAAATGAAGAGATGACGGTATACACGGATGCTTGTGGTACCGGACTGGGTGCGGTATTGATGCAAGGAGGTATGGTTGTAGCTTATGCTAGTCGACAGCTAAAGCCGCATGAGAAGAAGTATCCTACCCATGATTTGGAATTGGCAGCGATTGTATTTGCGCTAAAGATGTGGAGACATTACCTCTTGGGAGAAAGATTTGAGCTGTTTACCGATCATAAATCGTTAAAGTATCTCTTCTCTCAGAAAGATCTGAATCTCCGTCAGCAGAGATGGTTAGAGTTTTTGGCTTCGTATGATTTTGATATCGCGTATACACCTGGGAAGGGTAATGCGGTAGCCGATGCCTTAAGTAGGAGACATGCCAGCTTAGGGGCAATGTTTCTTGAATGGAAGCAGCTGGAATATATTGCGGGGTTTGATTTCAGACCAAGGTGCGAATTGGATCCAGTTATACTATCTAGCTTGACGATCAGACCCACTTTGATTGAGAGGATTGGTTCCAGTCAAAGGAACGACCCTAATTTATTGGAAGTCATCTCCAAGTTGGAAATGAATATCGATGGGGAGATGGACAAGTATGGGCTTGATCGAGATGGATGGCTTCGGAAGAATGGAAAGCTTGTTGTACCCAATGTCAATGGATTGAGGGATGAAGTGCTTAGAGAATGTCATCACTCAAAGCTAACTATACATCCCGGTGGTAATAAGATGTACCGAGATATGAAGCAGACTTACTACTGGGAAGGGATGAAAAGAGACGTTGGGAAGTTTATATCCAAATGCATGAATTGCCAGCTGGTTAAAGCCGAGCAAAAGAAGCCTAGTGGGTTGTTGCAACCATTAGAAATTCCCGAATGGAAATGGGAGCAAGTTTCGATGGATTTCATCGATGGTTTGCCGAGGACTAGATCGGGACATGATAGCATTTGGGTAATTGTGGATCGACTGACCAAGAGTGCAAGATTTATACCAGTTAAGTCGAACAGAACTGCAGCTAAGTTAGCAGAACTGTATATGAAGTGGGTAGTGAGATTTCATGGAGTACCCAAAGGCATTGTGAGTGACCGAGATCCGTTGTTTACTAGTGGATTTTGGAAGAGCTTACAAGAGGCTTTAGGATCAGAATTACATCTCAGTACCGCGTATCATCCTCAGACCGACGGTCAGACGGAGAGGGTGAATCGGATATTGGAAGATCTCTTGAGGGCTTGCATATTGGATTTCGGTGGATCATGGGATGACCATTTGCATCTAGTGGAGTTTGCATATAATAATGGCTACCAATCCAGTATCGGTATGGCTCCATATGAAGCTTTGTACGGAAGACCGTGCAACTCACCATCATGTTGGATAGAGACTGGCGAGAAGTTTGTGCTTGGACCAGATGTGGTGAGAGAAACTTCCGATAAGATCAAGATCATTCAGCAACGAATGAAAGCTGCTCAGGATAGGCAGAAAAGCTATGCTGATAAGAGGAGAAGAGACTTGAAATTCTCCGTTGGTGACTTGGTGTTTGTCAAGATCTCTCCGTTGAAAAGCGTGATACGATTTGGCAGGAGAGGCAAGTTGGCACCAAGATTTGTGGGTCCTTTCCAAGTTCTCGAGGAAGTTGGGAATTTGGCGTATAGGGTTGGCTTACCAGAGAAAATGGCAGGAGTTCACAATGTGTTTCATGTTTCCCAACTAAGGAAGTTCGTTCACGACTCAAATGTGACTATTTCACCTGATCAGTTAGAGGACTTCGAAGTAGAACCTGAGGCGGTTGAGAACCGCAAGCCGATTCGTATTGTGGGGCATGATACGAAACAACTTCGAAGAAAGGCGGTGAAGCTAGTCAAAGTTCAGTGGGGCGAGGACGAAAATGATTGTGCTTGGGAGACAGAGGAAAGCGTTAGAAAGGCTTATCCAGAACTCTTTGCCTGGTAAGATTTACTTTGCGATTTAGTTATTCCGCATGCTAGGATAGACTTGTTTTGCTTGTTTTTGCATGTTTGATGATTGTTTTATGATTGATAGGCATGCGGGACCCTTGTGTGTGTTTTGATTAGGGAATTTCGGGGACGAAATTTCTTAAGGGGGGAAGAGTGTAACGACCCGTATTCTTCACATCATAGGATTGTAGAATATTTATTTCTTTCCCGTGTGAAGTCGTATGGTCATATAACTTTGGGAAACATTTATTTGAGTCATTTCCCCTGTTCATGATTTTTGTCGATTTTTAAATGACCATTTTGCCCCTAGTCAGTACTGTTTTGGCCATAACTTTTGATAGGGAAGGAATTTTGACCTGAAACCACTTCCATTAGATTCGTTTGATGGTTTCTCTTTCCGTAGAGTGGTCATAATAGCCAAACGGACTTACCGTTTGGGAGATATGGCTGAAACAAGGTTTGGAGGGTGAAAACTGCATAATTGGGCTAAACCGGGTAGTTAGCAATTGGGCCCATAAGGGGATTTCGGGATTGGGGCTGTATAAGGGTTGATTAGGGTTAGAAAATATCCTTTTAGTCATTTTTCCAGCCACCACTTCATTTCATAGAACCCTATTAATGGCCTCTAACCTCTAAATCACTCCAAACCACTCCAAACTTGAAGAAAAGAGATTAGCAACGACAAATCAAAGCAAATCAAGACCAAATCGGGATTAGAGCTGCTACAACACCTTGTTATCTTCACCAAGTCAGAGATTTATTTCGGATCTTGTTTAATTTGTGGCTAAGGTGAGTGATTAGCTTGCTTTTTGCACTAATTATGGTTATTCGGGGTGATTAGTGCTAATTAGTGTTTTTAGACGAAAATAAATTCTGGAAAAATGTTTATCAATTCATAATTAATGTTTTAGACCTCTGATATGAGTTTGGGTTAATTTGATTAAGTTTTACTAATCATGTCATTAGTTATGCTCACATATGCTTAAGGGAAAACATGGGGTTTTGGGCATATTTGATCCATTTTACCATGTCATATTGTTGTTTTGGTGTTTGAGGTCACTTGTATGTGTTGCTATGACTCTATGACATGCTTTGTGATTGATTTCAATAGTTAGAGTGGTCGAAAACGCCGTCGAGAGGCGTATAAACACTTGCTGGAAAGTTGCAGGAATTAGTGCAGGAAATCGGATCGGATCGCCCCTACCGACCCGAACCGCCCATTCCTCTTCACCACGAACCGAACCGGATCGCTATAGCGAAGCAAGCCGCGCCACGAGCTGAAGGATCCGAACCGATCCAGTGTGCAATGAAGGACCCCGATCCGAACCGTCATAAGAGAGAGACATGGATCCGACCCGAACCGATGGTGCACTCCGATCCGACCCGAGGTAACGGTCACGAAACGAGACGATGAAAACCACGATCCCAATGATGACGAAAGGTATCCGAACCATGGCATGAAGAAGGCTCCGACCCGATCCGAGGACTGATGCTTGGTGGTTGAGGGCGGCACGAACCACGACACGATGGAGGGTGCGAACCGAACCGAGGTGGTGGACCCGAACCGATCCGATGGGTGGTCACGAACCCGACCCGACCCGAATTGGAGGAAGAGATGATGATCCGAACCGATCCGAAGGAGGAAGATCCATAACCCGAAATGCAAAGGTAGTTTAAGTGGAAGTTCGAGCTCAGGATCCAGACGGGAACCAATGAGTTCACTTCGTGATTGGGCTTTGCTGCGGGACGCGTGCTAAGGAGTTGTCGATGTCTATGACTTTGGATCACTAGGTGTTGGAGGTAGAGAGACAAACTCGGGCTTTGGATATGGTGCGACTAGGGAGCTACCTACCAATGGAGTGGGGTCATGGAAACGTTGGGCGTGATCCCATAGGTATGGCGTTGGTGGTAGTAGGAATGTACATAGTCGTACAAAGTCGAGTTCTGTCGTTTGAGTAAAGTGCTCTAGTGATCGAAGAAGTGGATGTCGTATGCTTTACGCACTGAGTGAGAGTTGCGAGGATGGTTGTTATGCTTGATTGTTTGACACACACATCCCCACCCCCGTATACTTATACTATGTGTTTGTGACATCTTAGAGTATTGTACCGTGTAGTACTAACTCTTTGATTGCAGGTCCAGGTTCAGGTATGACTTAGTATACCTGTTATTATTCTGTTTATGCTTGCTACCACTCATACCAGACTGATGTCTGACCCAGAGTTTTATGTTTCTTCTTATTACTCTGGGTGCTCACACGAGCAGACTAGAGACAGGGATAGCTGGTAGTGCGCTTGGTAGATGGACTGAAGACGAGCAGGAGGCTCCACGTATGATATATAGTTATTCTCCCTGTGTCGTGATCGGTATCTACTTTGGGCATTAGTAGCATACCTATTTTGCTTATCTTAGAGACAGTAATTTGAAGTTGTAATAAGCTGTATTTGATATTTCCGCTACTCTGATGATGTTAGTTCAAGTTTTCAGCTTATGCACTGTCTCATCTGTTTTATGTCAAGTATATGTTGGCTATTATATTTTATTCCATGCGCTGTGAGACATATTACAGGTTCTTTATTTGGTTCCTCTTCTTTCTTTCTCTTCTTTGGCGACCGTCCCATGCCAATTGGACATGTGTACAGCGCACAAGTGGAGTAAATGTCGGTTGGTGCGGGGCGGCCGTCACAAAACCAGAAAACCGAAAGCAAAGCATTCAATAACACTCTGACCAAGAGTGACTGCTGCTAATTGAACATCTCCGAGGTGACCTACAAAAGCTATTGTCACTACTCCAATGGAGCACTGCATCGCCCCTGTTAGTATTGCTGGCCCTGCTATCTTCCACGTCCTTTTACTTTCGGTCCAGCTTTTTTGGCATGTTCTTTCCATATTTCTTTTTCTATTTTGATTTATGCATGGAACTGTTTATTACATAAACGATGAAGTGCAGCACCTGTAGCTTGCACTCTGTAAAGCACGAGGCAGGCATGCAGAGGTTGTTTGAGTTAGTGAGTGTTTGACACGTATGATTGAGTATACAGGAGTTGTATTGTTGACAAGTTTTAACTGTCGAGGTAGTGAGACAAGCAAGTTTGTGATACAGCACAAGCTCTAATGTTTTACATAGAATAGAGGAAGAAGATGTCAAGTAATGAAAAAGCTAAGGGTGTGTTTGGTTAAAAATGAGTTTTGGGTTTTTAGTTTTCAAAATTAATTACAAAACTTTAAAGGTGTAGAAGAAGGAATGGTAGAATGAAAGCAAGATGGAGGGGACCGCGGAGGGGATGTAGCAATCATGAAATGAGGATTTGGTCTCCATATTTCTCTCATTTCTCAAAACATGAAAAATGGATAAAAGTTGTTTTTTATTTTGTGTGTTAACTTTGTTTTTTAAAATTGTTGTTTTCCATGATTTACATGCGTTGTACACATTTTTGTATGGGCGAAAACCCGAAACTTAAAATGGTAAACTAAACACTACCGAAGCTTCCATCCTATTTGATCAAAGCATCGATGATCTGATGTGGAATTTCTGTTCTTCCACCTTTTCGCTTTTGGGCGGCGTCAAAGCTTTCGCTTTTGGGCGGCGTCAAAGCTTTCCATCCTACAATTAAATTGCTACAATTGCATTGGGTTCAATTAGGTAACAATTCATGTTAGTGGCCTTCATGTACGGGTAACCTTTTCTTCTTTTGATTGTCTGTTGTCTGCTTTATGATCGTTATATTCCTATATTATAGAAACAAGTAAACTAATTGGATTGTTCACTATAGATATGCTATAAGCATCAACGTATAGACAACAATAAATGTATTCACATTGTATCTGGAAAAAACTTCATATGAAATTTACTAAAATGTTGTGTTCCTGTTGAATTGATTTAAACCTAATATAGGTTTGTTAAATCAGTTCACTATAAGACTGAAGAAACCATGTGTCTATTATGTTAATTTTTATTATAATCGTAAGTTCTGTTCCATTTTTTTTAAATATAAGTTATAAATCTAAATGTGTTATCATGGTTATCACGTCGACGACTAGTCGTCGACTAGTCGTTGACAAGTCGAGAAGTCGCCTGGAGAGATTCCACGACTCTCGACTTGTGCAATTCCACGATGGTAGGCCGAATTGAGCCCAGAACCCTAATTCGAGCCCAAAAACCCTAGCTGAGCTGAAGTCGACTTCGATTTCGCTCTTTGTTTCAGTTGAACAAGCATCGATAAAAAAAACCCTAACTGCATCTCGCTGCCTCCCATCTGCCTCGCCGCTGCTCCTCCTGCTGCCTCGTCCGCCGCCAGCCGAGGTATGTTAATCGATTTGTGTTTTTTTTTTCCATCGACAGGAATTATTTCAGTAGCAGATTTTTTTTAAATTAACCGAGCAGTGTCTAATTAGTTGATTTGGTGACTTAGCCCTGACTTGTTTTACTTAACTGATAAGTTTTTTTTTTTGACTGAAATGTTTTTTTTTTAATTAACTGATGATTTGTGTTTTTTTTTTGAGTGAAATGTTTTTTTACTTAACTGATAAGGTTTTTTTTGACTGAAATGTTTTTTTACTTAGCAGGTTTTTTTTTTAATCGATTTGTGTTTTTTTTTTGATTGAAATGTTTTTTTACTTAACTGATAAGGTTTTTTTTGTGACTGAATTAGTTTTAATTAACGGCTGATCAGTTTTTAATTATATTCGCAACGGTTGAAACGGAGAATAACACAGAAAATACTTGGCATGAGATGGCTAAAGATCCTAAAAAGAAAGCTAAATCAAATGATCCCGGTTGGAAGTATGCATTTTGGCCAAACTTGAGCAATAAAGATGTGGTTAAATGCGTTCTTTGCGGGAATGAAAATCATTGTTATGTTATCATTGTTGAATTTGAACATATTATTATGTTATCTTTATATCTAATTATATTACATATTTAAGTCTAATAAGTATATGCATATAAAAGACTTATCGACTAGTCACGACTAGTCAGACGACTTGTCGACTAGTCTTCTAGACGGTAGTGGCTCGACTTGGCGTCGTAATAACCTTGTGTGTTATTGATTACCATTTTTTATTTTTATTTTGGGGGGGGGGGGGGGGGGAGTACCAAGCTTTATACTAATAGTTAACGTAGATTTTCAGTGATGACTACAATTGGACTCCTCATGATCCTATTCTTCATTTGGAGTTTTTTGCTAATCAGATATGAATATGTTATAAATCTAAATGGTTATTACAAAATAAATATGAGTTAGTATTTATTATATTTTTCGAGTATTTACATCAAATTCATACATCGGCCATTCCACTCCTAATATGGGGATGAATAGGCATTTGATTCTTTCTCATCTATATATGTTTTAATACAAATTTTCGGACACTTACCCAATTCTATTATGTTTTTGTAGTTTAATATTGTTTGCTAATGGTTTAGCAAACAATAATTATTTATAATAATTGAATTATTACTTTTTTTTACTGTTTCATGTCTACGAGTATAAATATGGACATCTCCTATTTCAAATATAAGTGAACCGGTCTGTTGACCAATTTTTTAAAATAGTTGTCAAATTTTAAATTTTAGTGATAACTATGAACGCTGTATAATGACAAGCGTGACCTGAAAAGAAATATAAATATAATATTACTTGAATCATATAGACTTACATATATTAAGTTCTCATTTTAGTAATAAGCACACGTAAATATTGATTTATTTTCCCATTTGAGTAAATGGACTAATATCAATATTATACTTTATGCTATGATTTTTTGCATTTAGTGAAGGATTTTTTTTGGGTATATTTTAGATGTATACATTAATTTCAGATTAATGAATGAGACGATTGCCATAAGTATACAACTTAATACCAGTCTAATGATTAAAGTAGCGTAGAAAGGTATTTTTGGTATCTGTTTGATGGTAATGGTACTATGTGCTAAACATGTTTTAGTTATCTAATTTATGGGGCTAAATGACTATTCCGTAGTTTACTAGAAACTAAATGATCAACTGAGTGGAAGATATCCAAGTTCAAGTCATGATTTTAAATTCAGCTTCAATTTTCTTCTCTTTCATCTTACTACTGAGGTTCTAAATATACAGCTTTAGGTATTACTTGGTTTAAAATACTTCATTTATAATGTATTATTTGCGTCCAAGGGTGTAGAAGCTGGAAATATGATCGCTGGATATTCTGGATTCACAATTTAAGATACCAAATCAAAGTTAGATACCTATTTTTTAGTCTTAGATCTGCAAATATGTTTATTACGTTCACGTCGACTACAGCAAAATAGCCATATTACAACTGTTCATTCGCAACTCGCATAAAATAGCAGTTGTGATAGATACTTTTAAACATATTGAAATACGTTTTTAACAACTGTATTTATGTAGCAGTTGTAATATAAATCTATAATAACTGCTGATTCATATTCAGTTGTAAATTTTTGGAGTTGTAATACTTATGTCAGTGTTCCTTGGTTTCCTATCTTCAAAAATTATAAAAAATTAGCAGTAAGGCTCACGAATATTTTCAGGCCGCGATATCACGAAATTCCTAATACCCAACCCTAAATAAGTCGCTCTGTCTCTTTCGTCCACAATTTAAACAAATCACCTTCCGTCTACGTTATCCACGGATCTCCTTCAACCACCATCGCGTTCTTGAAACCCTAATCGAATCCCTTGATTACCATCAGATCTTCAACGGTCGTAACTTTCACAAAACCCTACTTGAATCGTCAAATCTCCTTCAACAACCGGTCGCTGCGATTGGAAAGGACGCATTTCTGGTTTTTCCGTGAGGAACTGCCGTAAGTTTGAAAATCATTTCTAGGTAAAATTAGTTTCCTCTTATAGTATTTTAAATAGCATCTGCAATTTTAATTTTTATAATTTCATCGTTTGTGTTGTTGATAATCATTGACCATGTTTTTTGGAGTTCGTTTTTGCCATGTCTTCGTTTTTTGTGTAATTTTAGAGGGTTCAAGGTAAAATGTTTCGACCTTAATAACTATGTATCATAAAATAAATGAGAACATCTTACATTTCTGAGTTATGTATAGTCATCGTTGGCACTTAAAGGCAGACCCGTCCTGCCGATGAGTAGATGGCGAAAGTCCGCTGTCAATTTTGATTTTAGGGTTAAGCACGGAGTAGTGAGTTGAAGAATGGGATTCATAATAGCTAATTCAAATAAACTAAAATTGGGTAAACCTATAAAAGGTTTGTGGACTTGTTGTAATAAACCAATTAGAGATAAAATTAGTAAGTGATGTTGGGGAGAAGGTAGGATAAAATTATCATTACCACTATGCAAGCATGGCACAGCAGCGGTTATCATTACCACAATGCAAACTGTTAAATAGAAAAGAATGAACTGAGATAGTAAAAGTTTTTTTTTTTCTTTTCTGTATTTCTCTATTTATTTTTTATGTTAATCAAACAATAGTTGAATGCAAGAAACATGAACTAATTGTTGTAAACTTAGTGAAAACGTTTGTTGACACAAACTGCAATAGCTGATTAATGTGGTTCTCTGATTCGAACGGTGTGATTGGCTTAAATAAATGGTAATATGGTAGAAAGGTGGCACTCTTGACGATATCTTATGTTAGAAGAATGCATTCTATGTTAGCGTGTTAAGAATAGAGGAGGCAGATGAAACCAATATCCTGTGGGATACTAAAGCGCCTCTTAAACTGAGATTGCATGTGGTGGTGAACAGTGAATATAATTTGATCACCTTTGATATGCTCCATGTAAAAGAGTAGAGAACAAGAGCTTCTCTTACTTTACTACCATTTTAATTTCTTATGAAGTAATTTGTTATCATATAAGCATGTGGCGGTGTGCTCTAACAATACCATATCCATGCGAATGCTATATGCATTTAAGCTGCATGCTTTGAAAGTAAGGAAGCAGTACTCAATGTGCAAGAAAAACACATGCTTTAATTTAAATATCAAACAGCAGCTATTAACCTCACAAAAAAAAATGAACTTGTATAGTTGTAGATTTCAGCTGGCAATATCTTTACCTTTTTCTATGTGAGGTTCACCATGACAGGAAAGATGATTAGACCTTGTGTAATATACAATTTTTTTTTTTTTTTTTTTTTTTTTTTGGGGTTTGCAGACATTTCAAAGTAAACTTATGACCTTAAATCAAAGTAAACGTTCATAACTGCAGATTGTTTAGAATAATTAATACCTTTTGAGGAGATTTCTAGGCAGAGCTTCTTCCATGAAATTCAGTCATTGTAATACTTTGCAGACATTTCTATGGCATATTTGTTTGGGAATACTATAGTTTCAAGAATTCCACCACCGTTTACAAGAGCTTGGCAAGCTAATGCATTAATGTTCATGGTGTCGCGATAATGTGGGACTAAAAGTTTGTTAATTGGATGCAATGCACTCAAGTGTCTGTTTGTTGCAAGGATGAATGGCTTTGTCACTGCATGCGTTTTAAGCCTGCAAGTTTTGTTCTCAGTTAAGTATGCTTTCGCCGGTTATTATGTTATGATAGTTAAGAATATCTACTTACCAGTGACTAATGATTTCGTGGACTATATAGTCATTGACCCTGACATATGCTTTTGCTAATTCCCAAATCGCCCCCTGAACTCCAGTCAATTCTGCAGGAGTGAAAACTTTATTGACTGCGCCACGTTGTTCTCCATCTGGGTGAGGCTAACTGAGCTCAATGGCCAATGGCTTCAAGGTACCATCTTCATTTAAAAATGGAACAGTTCTTGTTGCGTAAGCCTTATTGTTGGTTGAAGTATTGATTCTGTTTAATTATGTTATCAATCCGTCACGGTGATCCAAAATGAAGAGTCTTTTTTGCTCTAGTGCCTGAAAAATCTCAAACTTCAGTACATATGCACATAAATTTTGTTAAAAGAAAAGCTGAGTGGTAATACAGAGGACAACAACCTGTTGAACACTAAGGCCATTTAAGTTTTTCTGTACATCTGCTGCTGTAATTGAGCTTATTTGATTACCATATTTGCTAGAATTCAGGGAATTTGATGCAGGAAATTGCTGCAATACAATAAATTACTTCATTTAATTTATTTTCTGAAGAAAAACATTTTTATCCTAATTAATCGCTATTCTGAACTTTACCTCGAGCAAACGGATGATATGTGGATTCACATGAGCAAACGAATGATATGTGGATTCTGAACTTTATCTCTTGTTTGAGTGAACCCAGAAGTGGAACACTGGGAATTTGTAATCCACCTCTGAAGGGACGATGCACCTCTTCGTACAAGTCATACTCGTTTGGTGTCAAATCAAATATTGATTTTAGGGTAGGAATTAATGCACTTGAGTGGATATGGGTATTCTTCAGAACCTCCGAGTACTGGTCGGAAAGTTCCAGAGTCCGGATTAGCAAGGTCATTGTAACAGGCGTGGTTATACACTCGATCCTACTCTTGTATCTGTCTAGTTACGTCATCGCCTCTCAAGCGAAGGAGCTCTTCTTCTCTGTATGGTTTCAGTGCAGCTGATGTCTGATGTGGGAGGTATACCTGACACGAATATTTTACAACTATTACTAAATATCATCATAGATCCTGCGCTTTGTTTTTGTCAGCCATATTCTTTGATCTGATATTAATTTTTAAACTATTGCATGACTTCAAGCTGATCATTTTGTAAAAGACCTAGAGAAACCATGCTCTGTTTGTAAACTCTGAAAAAGTATGAATTATGCCCCCCTCCCCCCCCCAATAATGTTTCGGGTATATCCACATGTATAGTGTAGCTAATAGGAATGAACTCTTGATCTTATTTTAAGCTGATCTCCTTAAATGTACTTTTTGAAATAGTTGTGCAATTATGCCTTATAATATTTTTACTATAATAAGATATCATATAACTTCACAATCAATATGAAAACACACACTCCTTACTTTTATTGTACATATTTATTGTAATTTTACTTGATTATGTTTCATTTTGCAAGCAAGAATTGATCGGGTTACCGATGTACTAGATAGAATAGACAAAGAGGTTAACTGAAAGTAAAACTTAGATGGTTGGCAAAGAAGATCCTTTCATAGTTATACTTGTTGACATTGTAAACCCATGAATTACAAGCAAAGTGAATCCGGCCCTTTCCAGGATAATCTTCAATGGTGATGCTTTATTATCTTATATACTCTTTTATAAGAATATATAACAACGCAGTATAAGCTGTGTAACATGCATGTATTATTATCTTATATACTCTTTTAATGTTGTGTAGTGCATCCGACACAATTTTATTGTCAAATAAGTAATAAACTTTTTCTATCTTCATTTACTAGTTTAATAGTTACATGGAAAGTTAATAACCAAATGATAAATATAATTAGCTCTAAAAACTGAACTGATTAATTAGTAGGCAAATATGTTATCCTAGAAATTTCTTTATTATGGGACTAGTCCAAGGATAAATACACAAAATTTGCACCAAAGGTAACACAAGATTTGGTGGCAATATGTATCCAACACGAAAACATCAATGGTGAGTTTTACTCTTTTAGATACAAAGTAGCAGCATTTTGTCGCTGATTTCAAGTACAAAAATATATCATGACATCTTCAGTTAGTGGTAATGGTAATGAGATATCTAGTTATCTATCTATTACTTGAGCAATGCAACAGTACCCGATTTAATGGTGGAATTCAAGGGGGCTTAATCATATGTGCGGTTTTGATGTTTTCCAAAGTACTTTCGTGTGTTTATAAACGGGTAATGTAGAATTACTGCTATTACTTTGGTGTTTATAAGCGGGTAAGGTTATTTCCATTTTTAATAGTACAAGTTGATTTCTATTGTGTTGAATTCAATTCTTATTCCCTCAAATTAAATTGAAATTGTCCCCCACATATATGTAATTTGATATGCTGGTACTGTAAATTTGTTGACGCCATATTATGTGTAATAAATATCAACAGTTCATTCTATATTCATTTAAAATTATTACCTGACTGATAATTTTCAACTTTTACATAACGATGATTTTTCTTCGATTTCACGCGAATATGTTGCAACTTGCTTCTCAAGTAACATTTCCGATGAGTCACATATGTACAAAATTAAACACCTAATGTTTTAAATGCAAGCTTGGAGGATTGTATGTGTTCTTTATTTTAATTTTTAAACACATCAATTGATTGAATATGTTAACTTAATTATTTTAGGACATAGACAGTGTATAGATGCCAGTTCAGTTTTCATTTATATTTACCAGGAACATAATGCAACACTAAATGAAAATTGCTTAAGTTTGGCAGAAACTTTCTTGTTATGGGAGAAAAAAAAAGGAAGTAAAGATTTATGAACAAACACTGTCTAGATGCCAGTTCAGTTTTATTACTCTGTTTTGACTGATAATGCAACCCGGTTTAACTCCATGTATGAATAACTGGTTGCTCTTAAATCATAAAACTTGTTCATTCAGTCTAATTTGCCCATACTTTAGAAAAGTACATTACCGACTCTTGCTATCATATTCTTTCATGTGTGAATGTGAATACAGTTATATTGCTTGATAAGGTAGATAAATCGCATTGCATTGTAGGGAGCTGGACCAGAAGTTAAGAGATGGTTTCATACGTTCATAGAGACAAGAGGTAGATAATTCTTTCATATGTTCATTGTAAATCTTCTAGCCTAAAATTCTTTCACCGTGTTTGGCTGAACATAATTTTTAAGATAAGTCAAGAAGCTAGGCACGTGTAAGGTACTTTCTGTTTGTCGGTCCACTATCATGAATTTTTTAGCAGCTGGTTTCTTAGCAGTTCTGATCCGCATAAAGTGAAAATTTTGTTATTTTATAGCAATGAAGATTGAAACGATGTATTATAAAGGTTATCTATTTTTGTTTTGCATATTTGTGAAGTTAGATTTTCAACCAAAGTTATATCAAATATTTTCGTATGACTTCAATGGAAAAAGAAAGCCAGTTGGATATGATGTCGAGGTCCGAGCTTTTGGTTGCTCTTGCATACATTAGGCATGACATTACCCAAAATGAAACTTTAAGGCACTTCAATTTTATTTATTGATGATAGGAATTCTCCGCTCCTTCCTTCTGATATAAGGAAGGTTTAAACTAAACAAACAGTTTCCAACTTTCCCATCTCCTACAACTTACATTGTTGCTCAACTTAATTATTTTTTATGCTATTGCTTTTAGGCCGCTCATGTTGCAGCAATGCAAACTGTCAACAATTCAGATAGGTATGGATACAAAAATCTTCTCAAAGTTTACTGCGAGACTGATCTAAGTCAGGAAAAGACCCGCATATTAAGTATGTTTACTTTATTTTTCTCATATAAATTATTTTACCTTGTCAATTATCTGACCGAAGTGCTAGTAAAATTATCATTTTGATATAAAATACAGAATCATCATGTATCAATTTGTACTCCACTCTACTCTTAGGTTGCTCAATTCACCAGTTTTAATTATTTGAAACCTAGAACTCCTGTTTCTCCTGGCTTTTCCCTTACTGAAATATGTTCTTTGTTGGCAACATGATATGTGTGTTTATAATACTTTATATAGGTTCTGTAGCATCTTCACCAGATCCTGAAGTTGTTCAGGATGCACTGAACTTTTTACCGTCTCCTGAGGTTTGTAAATCCTTGCTGATCTGTTGTATACTTTGTAGACTTTTAAAGCTGTATTCTTGATATTTAAACTTGTCTTCTCTTCTCTTGTTGTAGGTTCGAAATCAGGATGTAATATTTGGATTAGCAGGTGTTAGCAGAAAAGGGAAGGATGTTGCCTGTATATGGTTAAAAGTACGTTACCTTTGTATTATGCATCAAGCCTAATATATTCAAAAATTTACATGCTTGTCTTCTTAGTTACTATTCATATTGTATTCATTTTTGTCAGTCGGAAATTCGGGTGCTTTTCTCTAAACAAGCGACTACCCTTCTACTTTTTGCTTTTTTACTTCTATACATTTCTGTGGTTTGCAAGTGTTCCCATGTGGGCACATACACCCATCTGCAAGCATGGTTTTCTGCCTTTTGCTATGTGTTTGCTTTCATAGCTAGTTTGCATGGAAAGTAAGGTCTGAAAGTTGAGTCTCTGCAAGTTTTAATATTCAGTTTATAGTTCAGTCACTTTGAAATAGATATTCCGCATCAGAAACTTCAGTAGCGACTGGCTTGAAAACGAGTTTTGTGTTTTCAATATGTATTCAAATGACATGAGATGAGTTGGAAAATTCCAGTCAACAAGAAAATTTTGTTTTCTATTTTAAAACCATTTTGAATGCTTATTGTTTTCCATACCCTTCTCCTCTTCTGTGCTGCGGAACACAAAAATTGTTATCAGTTCAAACGCTACCTTAGTATTTGGAAAGGAGAGTATTTGCTGAAACAGACATACCCTTCCTACAGCTCAAAACATTGCATGTCATTTAAGAAGGAAATTTTATATTTGTTGTTTTAGATCGGTTGACATGCAACATATTTTATAGACACAAACAAGCATATATATGTTCAGTTTTAATATCACAATAATGTTTTTCTGAGTTATTGGCCTGCAGGATAACTGGGAATACATTAAGAAAACTCGGGGCTCAGGATTTTTGCTTGGTCGATTTATTAGCTCTATAGTTTCACCGGTAAATGTTTTATCTCGGATCTTTTAACATTTAGCATATATTTGAGAGAGTATCAGCCTTTCAAGGATCCCTTCTTATTAGCAAACAACGGCGTTTGCATCTTCCTAAATTTTTTCTTACGTCAATGCTAATGAATTAAATCATGTTTTTTAACCTTTGTTTTTATCATTTGTTTACTTGCCAAATCTCTTTTTCATGTACTTTGGAATACATGATGCCTCTTTCATGATTTTGTTGATAAATTACCAAGTTTGTTTTCTTATTAGAAAAAGTGCAGTTATTATGTGATGTAATTAATGAGGAAGTCGATGAGAAAAAAAGAGTTCAGATTGCCCAATTTCTTATGCCCAGTAATATAGTTTTTTCAATTTTTTCTTCTGTTTATATTCGGAAGAATTAAAGTATGTGTCTTTTGAGTTAATAAAACTGATATTTTCAGAGATATCAAAGGAGTGAAAGCAGTTGAAGCCAAAACTAAATAATTTAAAGCCCGAATGATGGTAAGTTTTCATATTTTAGAACAACTACGTGGTTTTCTTACATTTTAAAATCAATAGCAAATATAATTTTGTTTCATATTTTGGGCTACAGGGGCGTCTAGTAGTTGCTAGTGCTTTCCCACAAGCTTCATGGAACCTGCCGCATCAAGGATTGAAGTTGCATTTGCTGCTAGAGAAATAAGAAATCCAAAAAATCCATTAATTATGTTTGTTTGGTTTGTAAGTAATTTTTTGATATGAAAATGCATGATATATCATGTGGACATCGAAAAGTTGATAAAACAATATGTATGAAATACTATGTTGTAATAATACGTATGAAATATTATTCAGTAATTTATATATCTGTTTGTGAAAATTTGTTATATTAATATGAAATAATAAACAGTTAGTAGCAGTTGTAAGTGAGTCTTTTGCAAGTGATGCCAATTGTTGTGAAAGGAATTTTGACAACAGTTAGCAGCTCTTGCAAATTACCTCCACATTTGGTGCAACCGTTTTTACAATAGTTATAAGCAGTTGCGAAAAGAATTTTTACAACTGTAATTGATAGTTATCAAAAAAATTACTACAAGTGCTATTAGCCGTTGTAATAATCTTTTTACAACAGCCCAAAACAGTTGTAAAATTAACCCGCTATTACAACTTCAGATATTAAGGCTGCTGTCGCCTGTTGTTATAGTCGTACTACAACTGTCATTAATTCTTGTAATAAACATTTTTACAACTGTCCAAAACAGTTGTAAAATAGACCCGCTATTACTGCTCCAGATATTAAGACTGTTGGGCGCGAGTTGTAATACACCTATTACAACTGTTTTTGACAGTTGCAAAAGGGTATTTCTGTTGTAGCGACGTCCCACCTCGTTGAGAAAATAAAAGTTACTAAAAGTGGTAACAGTCTAAATTATATATTCAAATTAATGGAAACCTTGAAATAGTAATTTCAAAGATACGAATATTTCAATTTTTAAATAGGAATGCGAAGTTATATATATGCTTGCGAAATTTTAGTGGTTCCACAATTTGGATGTGTAAAACACGAGCATCTTTTATGTTGAATCACGATATGCTTATGTTGGAAATGTTTTACATATGTTATGAATTTGTTTAAAAAATTAATTGCATTACCAAAAAATTATTATTTAGCAATTAATACAATAGAGCCGTTGAAAGTTATAACGGTAATATATTTACATATATTGCAATTAATGCAATAGAACCGTTGAAAGTTATAACGGAAATATATTTGCATATATGTAAATATTAATGAGCATTATTATTGAACAGTAACTGTCATATTTGCATGTGACCTTTTATGGAGCTATTACAGAAGAATAAATATATGGTATTTAAATCATGCAATGAATGTTAATCAATTAAGATTGATTTTTTTTTTTTGAAACATGCAAATTTACATGTTAAAAAATGCAACTTTTTGTATGTTCCTTTGATTCAATAATGGTATTAATTACGTCCAATCTTTCCCCCACTAACCTTGCTGATGTTACGTTTTATTTTTTCTATATAAAGAACAAGACATAAAAAGCAATATACAGAGCATTATTCTCTTTGCTCTCTTTCTTAAAAACTCTCTTGTCTTCATTGTTTTGTAATACAAAAGAGCAGTAAACTTTTTAACTTAAGTGCAAATCGAGCACAATTCATTGTGCAACCGAATTGATATAAAATAAGAAGGTTATTTTATCCTGAAGGCAGCGGTGAAAGGTACGAACTGCTTTCCCCCATTGAGCAGATTGCCGAAACGTCTTCAAGAGAGTGACTTTGTATGTGACTCAGCCATTAGTTTTCAACAAATTGATGACGTTCAGACAACTAATGGCTTCCGCTTCCTCTGCTGCTGCACCTTTCAGGTTTGAAGGTCTCCACTTCAAACGTTGGTGACAAAAAATGGAGTTTTTTCTGACTATGCGAAAAGTTGTCAGCGCTTTATCAACCAAGAAACCACAATTGCCAGAGAAACCAAATGAAGCCGATGCAGATCAGATGGCGATTTGGACAGAGAAATCAAACCAGTTGCAGACTTGGATTGAGCAAGACTATATGTGCAGGAACTTCATCCTCAATGACTTCAGCGATGATCTGTACGACTATTACAATTCAGACAAATTAGCGAAGGAGATCTTGGAGGCTAAAGAAGAATTATGACACTGAAGAGGCAGGTGCAAAGAAGTACGCAGTCAGCTGCTACCTTAAATATCAGATGACAGATAATAAGTCAGTAGAGATGCAGTCTCATGAGCTTCAAAAATAGCTCATGAGATCATTCCGAAGGTATGACTTTGGATGATCAATTTCAAATTGCTGTAATAATTGACAAATTGCCCCGAGGATGGAATTTTTTTAAGAATGTGCTAAGGCACAAGACTAAGGAATTCTCCTTAGAAAGCTTGATCGCTTGCCCCTGTATTGAGGAGGAAGCACGCAAACAAGACCAGAAGAGGAAGTGCTGGTTGTCACAAGCAACAACACTAAAAAGATCAAACTAGCTGTTTTGAAACCGAATGCGAAAGCATTTAAAAATAAAAATCGTCGCAACAAACAGAATTGAAACCCACAACGGATCCAAAAAGGACAGTAGCAACTAACCTAAAAGAGTGAACCTGGACAGTTGTTTCTCTGCTACAATTGTGGAAAACTAGGTCATATGGCACGCAAGTGTCAGAACAGATCAGGCCCTGCACCGCAGGCTAACTTGACCGAGGAGCCTTTAACGACTATGATTACAGAGATTCACCTTATTGGTGGATCAGAGGGTTAGTGGTTAGACACTGGTGCTTCTCGCCATGTCTGCTATGATCGTGATATGTTTACTACATACACGGCTCCTGATAATCAGAAAGTGTTGTTGGGAGATTCTCACACCACTAAAGTTGCTGGGGTTGGAAATATGGAAATCAAGTTTACCTCTAGAAAGACAGTGATTCTGAAAGATGTGATGCATACTCCAGAGATGAGAAAGAATCTGGTTTCTGGCTTTCTTCCGAATAAGGATGGCTTTACTCAAGTTATAAGGGATGATTTGTATACCTTAACTTATAAGGGAACTTCTGTGGGAAAGGGTTATGCATGTGAGGGTATGTTTAAGTTGAATGTTGAATCTAATAAAGTAACTAGTTCTGCTTATATGTTGTGCAATTTTAATATTTGATACTTAGATTATGTCATGTTAACAAATGCATAATTCACAACATAAGCACTTTAGATATGATTCTTAAAATGTCAGAAACTAATTTTGATAATTGTGAATTCTGTACTCAAACTAAAATCACAAAGAAACCTCATAAATTTGTTGAAAGATTAACTGAACCCTTAGACTTGATTCATTCTGATATATGTGAGCATGATGGCACTTTAACTAGACATGGACATCGTTATTTTATCGCTTTTATTGATGACTGTTCGTATACCACATATGTATACCTTATGAAAAATAAAAGTGATGCATTTGACATATTTAAAATATTCAAAACTGAAATTGAGAATCAAGAAAATAAGATAATTAAGAGACTTCGTAGTGATAGAGGGACAGAATATGAATCTTCTTTAATTCTGAATTTTTATAAATTACATGGTATAGTACATGAGAGAACTGCACCCTATTCACCTGAAATGAATGGTAAAGCTGAAAGAAAAATAGGACCTTTACCAAATTAGTAGTTGCCATTTTTTAAATTCTGGTGCAGCAAAACACTGGTGGAGGTGGGGGGGATATATTTTTAACCATATGCTATGTTTTGAACAGAATCCCTAAATCTAAGAATAAAATTTCACCTTATGAAATTTTAAGGAATTACAAACCTATTGTGTCCTACTTTAGAACTTGGGGGTGTTTAGCATATGTTCACATTCCAGACCCTAAGAGAATAAAATTAACAAGTATAGCATATGAATGTGTATTTATTGGCTATGCAGTTAATAGTAAAGCATATAGATTTTATAACATAAATACGCATAATAATTAAATCAAATGATGTTGATTTTTATGAAATAAAATTTCCTTTTAAATTAAGGAATAGTGGGGGCACATCAAGTAATTTACTACCTGTAAAAACAGAACCAAGTGAACATTCTGAAAATGAACCTAGAAGAAGTAAAAGAGTAAGAACCGCACTGGTTTAGATTTTTGTGCTTTTACCATAGAGGAGGATCCATTAAACCTCCAAGAGGTCTTATCTTCACTGGATGCCGATTTTTCACAAGAGGCTATAAATGATGAGATGGATTCTTTGGAATCCAATAAGACATGGCACTTAGTTGATATACCACCTGGTTGTAAATCTATAGGCTGTAAATGAGTGCTTAAAAAGAAATTAAAAGTTGATGGCACCGTCGATAAATATAAAGCCCATCTTGTAGCTAAAGATTTTAAACAAAGAGAAAATGTAGATTTCTTCGACACTTTTTCACCTGTAATAAGAATTACATCCATTCAGGTATTAGTTTCACTTGCATCTATTCATAATTTATTAATTCACCAAATGGATGTTAAAAATGCTTTTTAAAATGGTGAACTAGAAGAAGAATTTTATATGGATCAACCTGAAGGCTTTGTAGTACATGGTCAAGAACATAAAGTTTGCAAATTAGATAAATCATTATATGGTTTAAACAAGCCCCTAAGCAATGACATGAAAAATTTGATAACTTAATAATCTCGAATGGTTTTAAAATTAATGAAAGTGACAAATGCATTTATTATAAATCAGAAAATGACGTTTGCACTATTATATGTTTGTATGTGGATGACTTACTTATTTTCTGGATCAAAGATTCATGTCATAAACACAGTCAAATCTTTATTAAGTGCCAATTTTGATATGAAAGATCTAGGTGAGGCGAATGTAATCCTTGGCATTAAGATCACTAGGTCAGAAAAGGGAATTTCTTTGGATCAATCTCATTACATTGAGAAGATACTAAAGAAATACAATTACTTTGACTGTAAACCATGTACACCATATGATCCCAGTGTAAAATTATTTAAGAACACTGGTGAAGGTGTAAGACAGTCTGATTATGCGAGCATCATTGGCAGCCTTCGGTATGCCACTGATTGTACTAGACCCGACATTGCCTATGTCGTGGGGTGATTGTGTAGGTTTACCAGTAGGCCTAGTATATAGCACTGGCATTGTATTGATAGGGCCATGAGATACCTAAAATGAACAATGAACCTTGGATTACATTATGAAAAGTTTCCAGCTGTATTTGAAGGATATTCTGATGCAGACCGGAATACTTTATTTGATGACTCAAAAGCGATCAGTGGCTATATATTTAGCATTATTGGAGGAGCTGTTTCTTGGGAATCTAAGAAACATACTATTTTGGCTCAGTCTACTATGGAGTCTGAGATGATAGCATTAGCCACAGCTAGTGAAGAAGCAGAGTGCTTGAGAAATCTGCTAGCTGAGATTCCTTTATGGGAAAAACCGATACCAACTGTGTTAATACATTGCGATAGTACCGCGGCTATTGCAAAAGTTCAGAACCTTTATTATAACGGTAAGAGACGACAAATACATCATAAGAACAACACTGTTAGAGAGCTACTTTCTTCAGGTACCGTTAGAGTAGATTACGTATCTAGTGGTGAAAAGTTGGCAGATCCTTTGACGAAAGGACTATCCAGAGAGAAAGTCCTTAATACTTCTAAATGAATGAGATTATTGCCCTAGATTGTTGAGTCACGCACAATGGTTACCGATCTAGTGACTAGAGATCCCAAAAACTAGGTTCAATGGGTAAAAACAAGTTGTGTAGTGATAGTAGTTGAACATACTATTTTTATACATTAAGAAGCATGTATTCCTGAAGTGATTAAAGGATGAGTTAATAGAAACTCTTAATGAAATCTATACTCCATTTTGAGTGGAGTACCTACCTTCAGTAGTACTCTTGATAGACTCACCTATGTGAATGTGGAAATGTGGTCGTTTCCTATGAAGATTCGGGGAAAACTTCTAGAGCGTTTACTAAACTGGGATAGACGTGCATGGTTATTAATGCACGAGCTTATTTGATTGCACTATAGAAAAGGTTGTGTGGTCTGATGTCAGGAATAAAGTTCAAGACCACGCGTCACTCTAGTAAAAACTGAATCTTATTCACTATGCAAAGGTTTAAGTCGGATGACACCTTAATTTATGCACAATCTTATATTTTAGAAACTGCTCGAAAAATATTTTTGACAAAATTCAAGTGGGGGATTGTTGGAAATGTTTTATATATGTTATAAATTTATTTAAAAAATTAATTGCGTTACGAAAAAAAATATTATTGAGCAATTAATACAATAGAGCCATCGAAAATTATAGCGGTAATATATTTATATATATTGCGATGCAAATAATGCAATAGAACCGTTGAAAGTTATAATGGAAATATATTTGCACATATCTAAATATTAATGAGCCATTATTATTGAACAGTAACGGTCATATTTGCATGTAACCTTTTATGGAGCTGTTACAAAGGAATAAATATATAGTATTTAAATCATGCAATGAATGATAATCAATTAAGATTGAATATCATTTATCTTTTTTTTTTAAATATACAAATTTACATGTTAAAAATTACAACTTTTTGTACGTTCCTTTGATTTAATAATGGTATTAATTACGTCCAATTCTTCTCCCACTAACCTTGTTGATGTTACTTTTTATTTTTTTTATATAAAGAATAAGATAGAAAAAGAAATATACAGAACATTCTTCTCTTTGCTCTCTTTCTTAAAAACTCTCTTGTGTTCATTGTATTATAATACAAAAGAGCAGTAAACTATTTAACTTAAGTGCAAATCAAGCTAAATTCATTGTGCAAGCGAATTGATATAAAAGAAGGAGGATGTTTTATCTTAGAGGCGGTGACGAAAGGTACGAACTGCTTTGTTCCATTAAGCAGATCACCAAAACATCTTCAAGAGAGCGACTTTGTACATGACTCAGATATTAGTTTTCAACAACTTAGTGTAATGGCCTGCAAATCCATACTATCTGAGTTGATTACATACACCACACATCCAACCCAAATATCACAGAAATGCGAATCATTTTTTTTAGAAGAAAAAGGTAGAAGGAGAACATAAATAACAACAATAATCTCACATCGCAGCGGAACAAAATATAATGTATCATAACTTTTGAAATACAAAATTTTAACTGTAAAACAGACAATTATCAGAGTACAACACTAACAACATAGCGGAAATAAAAATACTATATATCTAACCCTGAAGCCTCCTGCTCCAGGCTCTTTTAGATAGATCTGTAAAATCCTGAACTACTTGATTGCCCATACAAATTTGGGCACCCAAGAGTTTAGGTTAAACAAAACAAAATAAACTCTTAGTCTGTCATGGGACTGGTATGAGTAAACAGTCTAAAATAGTTTGAGAAAATAAACGATATCTCATAAGACCACGCACGTCGTATAACACGGGACGGTTTTTTTTCTTATGAGAATCCAAAACACTTGATTTGACTTTCAAAATCCTTTTGAAAGAAAAGGATAATCTTTATATCAAAACCCTTTTGATATTATAATAGTGTCTAAATCAAATAAATAGAAATCTAGTGGAACGCTTTCATCTCACGCTCCATATACATAATATACAATCAAAACCGCGGGCACTTATTGAGTAATGAATTTCCAAATATAACAAGGTATGGAACCACCTTCCGATAGTGTATCTCTAGAGGAGAATACACTGGATTCAACAAGAACATCTTGTAACCCGACCACACATGACCGACCACTCATTTCGCTTGAGTGTATCGAATGTATATCGCTAACGGTTGGGATCAGCAACCGTTTTCCCGAATGGGACAGCATCGAATAGAATATAGAGTGAAATGAAATTCTCTAGATTGGTGATAATACACCCTAATTAGGAGCTACCCACTTAGCCATGCCGCCTGCCCAATTTTTGTCATTTCCCGGTTGTTGAGTCCTGAGGCTACGATTACTTACCATTCATTAATAGCACAATCACTTTGAATGCCACATTGTCAGATCCGTTAATCATTAATTGGATTGCACAAATATATTCTGGATATTGTGCTAATAGAATAAATTCTCTGCCACCATATATATTTGTACAGTCCAACATATGCGATTACTGGAAATACTCTGTCAGACATTCGTCCATACACTTCGCTCGGGACTGAACGAAACCGAAGGCACAATTTCCATTAATCCATCTTAGGAAATTTCTACCTAGGATTAATAGAAAAAGCCCTTGCACTTTACTTTGTCTTCAATTATCTTCATATAATCTGATTCGCAACGCTACTGCAATACGGAGTGGTTCTGGGATAATAATCCAACCGGTCTCTCCATATTGACAATTATATTAGCAAATACTTCGATAGTCGGTTATTTAACTATCGATGAAAAACAAACATCCATTCAAAGCATCAAACAATCACTGGGCCCCTTAATTAATATTTCATTCATTAATTAAATCACTTCTCCATTTCCTTATCAATATTTGTTAAACAAATATTTTCGACAATTATCTTAGCCTCTTACCCTATTTGGAAAACATTCCATATGTCGGCTACTTTTATTTTCTGTACTTAGAAAATATAATCTATTTATAATTGGAAAACATTCCAATTACTTATCTCTTTCATGACCATTTATTTCTACACTAAGGAAATATTTATTATTATATTTCTAAAATTTCACTTACTTTGGTTAAAACTACTGTTGTGTAAAACATTGTTACAAATAACCCAAAACACTGCATTCAACTAACTCTTATTCAATCATTGATATTCGAGACTGAATCTTGCTACTTATTGGTTAAAAATGAAATCAACCAATTTGGGGTATAACTACCTCTCAGACCTTGAATGAATAACATTCTTAATTTCAAAACGGACAAGACTACTTACCTCGAATAATTAACATCATATAAAACCAATTATCTATTTTTAAAACATGTATACGCTTCTCTTTCTATTTTTACCAGATTTAATTACTGATTTTTTTCATACTATTCTATTTTTAAGTTGTTTCCTAATTGAATTCTATATATATCGATACACTGATATCTAACTATCAAATTTTCTTAAAAATATTCTAACTTCTTAAGTTTCGCCATATCCTCCTTTGTACGGGTCACTCGGTACAACTACAAAACACCTCTCTGGGCGCTTTCCATTCAAAAATAAAATTAAAAAGCCAAGTGGCTGGCCGATTCGGCGCATAAAACCGCATATGAAATTTAAACATGTACCTTTTTTTCGGGCACACGAATTATAATTTTCATACACTTTATTCCATACCGTCTAACCCATATACTCCCATTCCCAATCTATTCTAACTTAATCTGGTCATTTTAATTCAATTCACTAATTAATTCTCTTATTAGTTCTTTTACCTATTCAACTTTTTAATTGAACATATCATGTTCATATACTATTTTTAATTTGGTTATAAACCAATCGAATTCCATTTTTAATTCAAGTTTCATATTCGATTTCGAATATAAATTTAAAAACCCGATTTACTTATCCAAAGCCCAATTTCAATTCAAACTTCATTAACTAATTACTTTTCAAACTAGTTAACTCTATTCAATAATTAACACAATTTGATTTTTGTTTCAAAAATCATTTCATTACTCCACTTGAGTTCAGATTTATTTTATAACTCAAATCTAGATTTTTCTAATGAAGATTCGGATTTTTATTTGCCTAAAATCCTTTTATTTATTTAAATAAACCGTTATGGTTTAATAATGGTTATGGCACTGTTTTTTTGAAAATTTGATTTTGATGTAACTCAAAATCTATAAGATGAAATCCAAATTTTTCTCTTTCATTAGAAAACCATTATCAAATCGGTCCTGATGATTCTTGTTTCAAAGAATTCCGACTTAAATTGAGTCCTATATACTCAATTGAAGTTCAAAACGCCAATTTATGAATTGTCATGTTGTGGCAAGTTCGTTTTAATTATTTTTAATATATAAACATTTTAAACTTCGTTTATATATAAATTCTAACTTCATTCTAATATATCTTAATATATATTAAACTAATTTTCCCAATTCAGCTTAATAATTCTGATTATCCCAGATCGCCAATTATTTCGTATCTTAGTTATAAATTTATTTATAATTCAATCTTCTATATTAAATTCTAATTCCTTTATAAATAAATTATTTGTAAAATTCGATATAATCGAATTTCAAATTATAAATCCGTCTGATTTATCTCATCTCAGTTTATATTCCGAATTGCAGAAATAAACCCATCGTTCCTTTTTTGAAATGATTTCCAATTCACTATTAATTTCATATTTGAATTTAAATTCCTAAATTATCAAATGATAATTTATTTCACTAAATTTATAGCACTGTTTATAAATTCAACTTCCTTGTTTCATATATTAAAACAAGTTTTCCATTTCAAATTCCAATTGAAAACCAATTCCTTTTATATTCTGAATTCCAGAATAAAAACCATTGTTTCGTTTTCGAAATGATTTCAACTTTCTATTTTTAAATTCAAACTCGAATTTAAAATTTCAAATTATCTTCTGATAATTAATTCACCACAATTATAACATCATTTATAATTGTTGGCTAGCTTTTTAACCAAGCCACCCAGGTTCATTCATAAGAAGAAAGTATGAAACCACATTCTCTAAGTACATGAAGGAACGGATCACACCATTGACTCGCCCCATATCGGATCGCACCATTGACTCGCCCCTCATCGGATCGCCCCATATCGGATCGCACCTTATCGGATCGCCCCATTTCATTAGCGAAACGACACCTCCATGCGATTCGATCCATACATGTATTATTGCCCAGTATAGACCGATCCAATCCCCTGATGCATGGCGGAGCCTCTGACCCGTTCAAACACGAGCTAGTCTTCAGCGATCCGAGACGCACAGATCTAGCGACACGTATCCCTAACCGTCATTTTGACCGATTCTCCCCATTTGCACGATCCGATTTTCAAGGGGATCGCGACACCTGTCCACAACGGCTAATTTGACTATTTCTTCAACGGCAGCGATGCGATCCGATGTCTTCGGGATTCGTGCCACGTGTTACTACGATCCGCCTGACAAAATCAGCTATAAATAGCCCGGAGCTTGGCATTTTTAAGGATCGTTTTGGCAATATTGAGGACTGACTCCGCCATTATTGTCATACTACCATTTCTTATCAGTTTTATTATTAGATTACTGAGAGAAATCACAATTGTAAAAGTGAGCTAGAGAGAAATCATTGATTGTACCAGCATTCGAAGTATAATCAATAACATATAAAGTGGACGTAGGCTCATTAACGCCGAACCACTATAAATTTTGTGTGTTATTTTCTTTTTCTTCATTCTTCAGTTAAAATTCTATTAGATTCAGAACAATTTGGGTGTTAGGTCCAAATTTTGATCTAACATTTTGGTGCTTTCACTGAGAAAACAGTCCTAAAGTTTCACTAGTCAGTTCTTTGAAGATTCCAGCGATTCGGGTATCATGGCTGGAAAGAGATCTAAGGAAGTACGAACTTCACGAACCAATGAAACCGCGAATGAAGCAGTTGAAGAAAGTGTGCACGAGCTAGACAACGAGGGAACTTTGGATCGTGGAGCGCCAGGGGCGAACCGATCCGATGAAGGTACCACGCTCCGAGTCGACGAGGACGAGACGAACCGAACTGCCGAAGGGGTTGTTACTCGATCCCGTGGTAACGCCTCGAACCCTCCGCGAACCGTGACCACGAACCGATCCCAGGGGGGCGCTGCGAGCCACCATCCTCGATCTACAGCGATCTGAATTGATGATCAGACTACAACTAGACCTGGAAAGGAGCCTATGGCTCGCTCCAATCGTCCTGGCCCCTCCGCTCGACCTGGCTCAAGCTCTTTGCGTATAAGAGAAATTGATGATGATCAATATGACCCTTCTGCTCCCGTTACTGAGGGGGACCTCTCTCGCTTTTCTGAAATGTGGGAAAGGTTGTTTGATGAGCTGGCTGCTCAGAGGCAGGAAAGCTCCGTCCTGCGACAAAATTTGACTGCTATGGATAGAAGGCTTGATGAACTCGCAAGGCAAAGGACGCCACCAGCTCGTCCGCTCACCCCGGAATATTCTTATTCGTTAGAAGAATCGCCAAGGCCACCGCGGCGACCATATGAGAGCCGAAAACATAGAGCAACTTCGATTCGGGACCTTGCCGTCACGAGAAGAAGAGGCACTGGGTGCAGGGCCCTCAAACCATAATGTGAACGATCACACCACAACTCCCAGAGCTCGAGGTGCGGACAGTCCTGTACATAACAGACTACCTCAGCCCCGTCGCCGCGCACATGCTCATGGTAACAGGGGGCAACGAAGTCCTATCCGAGCCCCGGATTTTGTGACTGCTCCCGGAAGAGAGACTAGAGAATCCCGCCGAGCCAGAAGCACTGACCCTGAACCTCCGCTGACCAGTGCGAATGTTGCATCCATGATCCATCAAATTCTGGCAGATAGCCGTGGACAACGGAATGAAGATTGGGGAATCGACCGCAGTCACACCCCTTTCACTGATGATATTTTGGATGCGACTTTCTCGAGGCGTTTCAACATGCCACAAATGAACCGATACGCGGGTAGGTCTGATCCCGTCCAGCATCTGATGAGATATTCTTGGTCAATGACCGCTGCCGCAGCTTCTGACGCTGTCAAGTGCAAAGCATTTCCCATATTCTTGGAGGATGTAGCATTGTTATGGTTTACTCTCCTACCAGCAAGATCGATTTCTAGCTTCAGGGAGTTAAGTGAAAAGTTCGTAGAACAATTCCGCATCTACGCACAAAAGACGAAGAGTGTGATTGACTTGTTCCTTGTCAAGCAGCGACCAGGCGAGAGTTTGAAGGTGTACCTAGACCGTTTCAACCTGGCCGCTACTGAAGTCAAAGACCCCCATGAGCCAACCGTTGTCGCAGCTCTGATTGATGGAGTAGATAAAGACACTGAATTTGGGAGATACCTGGCAGGCAAGCCACCCCATACTAGAGAATTATTCTACGAGAAAGCTAACATACACTTACGCCGGGAAGAAGTATATGCTAACCGAAAGGCAAAAACGACCGATAAGGAGGAAATCCAGAGCAATGTCGCCATTAAGCAGACAGGAGACAGCTCGGGAAAGGTTGAAGTTAATGTTGGAAATCGGAATCAGGGTGGTCGTCAGTCAGGGAACAATGATAATAATGGTAATGGCAACAACCGGAAGAGGAACCAAGGGAACGACTCCCAGAGAAGGACTCGTCCCAGGGCCTTTGAAAGTTATACGCCAATAAATGATACTCTGGAAAATATCTTCATGGATTCGTACGACGTCCTCCAGAATAAGAGGCCACCTCCCAGAGAGTCAACGGAGAAAGAACGCGAAACGGGGAAGTTTTGTCTCTTTCATCAGATTCATGGCCATTCGACAAATGAATGCCGTCACCTAAGAGATGTAGCCGAGAGGCTTCTTCGAGAAGGAAAATTAGATGAATACAGAGTAACGCCCAGGGATAGGGGGCAAGCGGTACAGGCCCCAAATCAGAACCAGAATCAGCTTGCTGCCAGGCCAACTGCCCAGCAAAAGGGAAAGAATATCGTTATCAATACCGTAATCGGAGGACTTTACCTCGCCGGGCATAGTTCCAAGGCACTGGATCAATATGTCAATGCAGCCAAGCAACACCTCGAGGTAGGGGAGTGTTGCAACCCCGAGGACAATATCCCGGTAAAGCAACAAAGGATGATGACCGACGATGTCATTTTCCGAGAACGAGAAAGCATTGGAGTCCATGCTCCGGCTGAAGATCCATTTGTAATCACAGTACCTATTTGACCAGCCACTGTTCATAAGGTTTTAGTGGACAACGGGAGTTCCGTCAACATTCTTTTCAAAAGGACATTCGATCAGATGAACCTCGAAATAAAAGACTTGAAGCCCTGTCAAGGATGGATCCATGGATTTAACGGAGCATCCACCGCTCCAATGGGTTATGTAGAGTTACCAGTTACGCTTGGGGAAGGAGAACGCCAGAGAGTGAGAATCCTCCCCTTCGTGGTTTTGGATGTTGAATCACCCTACAATGCCTTCCTGGGCCGACCGGCCCTCGCAAAGTTTAGAGCCTGTATAGCCCCCTGGTGCTTATTATTGAAATTCCCCACAGAAGCTGGTATTGGTATTGTCAGAGGAGATCAGGTTGCCGCACGAACATGTTATGTTGCCGAGCTAAAGTTACTTCGCAATGGAGGGGATATAGAAACCAAGGGCACTTCTCCCTCTACAAGGGCGGAGACCTTATAGCAACTAAAGAGGATAACCGTTGGAGAGTCGCTCAGAGAGTTGCCCGAGGATATAGATCCCAGAGAAGATCAAGAACCCGGGGGCAAAATGGCGACTCCCAACGAGACGACTGTGGATGTACCGATCAATGATAGTGACCCAGAGAAGGTCCTTAAGATTGGATCCTAGTTAAATCCAAATCTCGCTAAAGAACTGACAGATTTCTTAAAAAATAACTTGGATGTATTTTCTTGGACTCACGTAGACATGTGCGGGATATCCCCATCAATCATGAGCCATTCATTAAGCATTAACCCTAAGCATCCTCCTGTAAAGCAAAAAAAGGCGAATGCTGGGCCCAGAGAGGTCCGCTGCCTTGAAAGAAGAGGTTGGAAAGCTAAAGAGTAATGGATTTATCAGAGACTCGACCTACCCAGACTGGATTTCAAATCCAGTCTTGGTAAAGAAGGCCAACGGGAAGTGGCGAACGTGTATCGACTTCTCGGATTTGAACAAAGCCTGCCCAAAAGATAGTTTTCCGTTACCCCGGATTGACCAGTTGGTGGACTCGACGACAGGTCATGAACTTCTCTCATTTATGGATGCTTACTCAGGATATAACCAGATTTCGATGCATGTTCCAGATCAAGAACACACTAGTTTTATTACGGATCTGGGATTATATTGTTATGTAGTGATGCCTTTTGGCTTGAAGAACGCAGGCGCTACATATCAACGTTTAGTCAACAGAATGTTCTATAACCAGATCGGGAAAACAATGGAAGTATACGTCGACGACATCTTGGTTAAGTCCAAGCAATCCTCCCGTCACACTATGGACTTGGCAGAGATGTTCGGCATTCTTCGAAAGTATGGAATGAAACTCAACCCAACAAAATATTCATTCGGTGTCGCTTTCGGAAAATTCTTGGGGTTCATCGTCAGTTCCCGTGGGATTGAGATTAATCCAGACCAGATCGCGGCAATCAGAGACATTCAGGAACCTAGGCAAATTAAAGATGTGCAAAGCCTTGCAGGAAAAGTAGCCGCACTAAGCAGATTTATCTCCAGGGCTACGGACAAATGCATCCCATTCTTCGAACTCATAAAGCGGGGAAAACGCAACTTCAAATGGATGCCTGACTGCGTGGAAGCATTTCAGAACCTACTGAGGCACCTGGAGAAACCTCCGATATTGTCTAAACCGATGGATCACGAGGACTTATTCGTGTACTTGGCAGTGTCATCCCACGTGATCAGCTCAGCGCTGGTAAGAGAAGAAGATAAGGTCCAAAGACCTGTGTATTACGTGAGTAAAAAATTGACGGCAGCAGAGCGTAATTATCCAAGGATAGAAAAGTTGGCGTATAGTTTACTGATCGCCTCTAGGAAGCTTCGACATTATTTTCAGGCGCATCCCATTACCATATACACTGATCATCCACTCAAGCAAGTTCTACAGAGACCAGAGGCGTCTGGAAGATTAATTAAATGGAACATTGAGTTAAGTCAGTTTGATCTGAACTTTCAACCCAGACGGTCAATTTGGGGGCAAGTGATAGCCGACTTCATAGCAGAGTTTACCGTCCCAGAGGAGGATATAGCAAACGAAGAAGTTGATCCCTCAAAGTTACTTCTCGATCCCAATTCCTGGAGATTGTATACTGATGGCGCTAGGAATGACGAAAGATCCGGCACTGGAATAGTGCTTGAAACTCCCGAGAAACGATTGATATCCTATGCTGTCCGGATGGAGTTTCACGCCACTAACAACGACTCCGAATATGAAGCCCTGATAGCCGGATTAAGGATCGCAAAGGAGTTAAAAGTCACAAAGCTGAACATCTTTTGCGACTCCAAGTTGGTTGTGAACCAGGTTACTGGAAAATTCCAAGCTAAAAGTGCAAGGTTGATTTTATACTTAAAGAAAGTGAAGGAGTTGCTGAACAATTTTGATCACTACAGCATATCTCACATTCCGCGATCAGAGAATCAGCAGGCGGATAATTTGGCAAAGATGGCTAGTTCCGACGATCCTGAAGAGACCGGGCTAGCCCCCGTTGAAGTACTTCGGTCCCCTAGTATAGATCAAATGGAAATCGATCTAACACTAGAGACGGAACCAGAAAGGGAGTCATGGATGACACCTCTAAAGAATTTCCTGATGAATGGAGCGCTTCCGACCAAGAAAAGCGAGAGGCATAAAGTAATTCGTAAAGCTGCCCGATACGTTCTGCAAGGTGGAGTTCTTTACAGACAAGGATTTTCGATGCCCTTTCTCCGGTGTATAGCTCTTGATGACATCAAGCGTGTGCTGCAGGAGGTACACGAAGGTGAATGCGGCGATCATACTGGAGGGCAAACATTGGCGAACAAGGTGTTGCGGTATGGTTATTTCTGGCCTACCATAAACAAGGATGCGGCAAAATACGCACGATGGTGTGATGCGTGCCAGAGATTTTCAAAGATACCTAGAGCACCTCCTAATCAGTTGAAAACAATGACGAGCCCATGGCCCTTTGCTATGTGGGGAATTGATATTATCGGAAGTCTCCCCATAGCTAGGGGCGGAGCAAAGTACGCTATTGTAGCCGTAGATTATTTCACTAAGTGGGTCGAGGCTGAACCGCTAACTACAATCACAACCAAGCGAGTGATCAATTTTATCGTGAGAAACATCATCTGTCGATTTGGGATTCCAAAGATTATGATAACGGATAACGGAACTCAGTTCGATAGCACTGAATTCAGAAATTTCTGCCAAAAATACCACATTGAGAATCAATACACCTCTGTGGCGCACCCGCAATCGAACGGACAAGTCGAAGCGGCAAATAAAGTGATTAAGTCCATTCTGAAAAGAAGACTGAAGCGGGCCAGAGCCATGTGGGCTGATGAATTGCCCTTGGCATTATGGGCCTACAGGACGACATATAAATCGGCAACAGGACATACCCCTTTCTCCCTTGCTTTTGGAATGGAAGCGGTTATCCCGGTTGAGATAAAGGTACCTTCTCACCGGGTGACTTGTTATGATCCGATGACCAATAATGAATTTCTCCTTGAGTCCCTGGATATGATCGAAGAAAAGAGGGATGAAGCAGACCTGCGTGCCTTGAGATGCAAACAACAGGTCGCTCGATATTACAACAAAAAGGTTCGATCCCGAACCATGGAACCCGGAGACTTGGTTCTGAAGCGTGTCTTTCCACCCCCAACTCATATGGGTGCGAGGTGGGAAGGACCGTACTCCATTCTGAACAAGCTTGATAATGGAACCTTCAAGCTGGCAACCGTAGATGGAAAGGAAATCCCCAGAGTGTGGAATGCCCAACATTTACGGCCATACTTAACATAAAAATTTCAAATCTGTTCTTTTGCTTTGTTGAGAGCCATGTACAAGGCACGACTTGCCTAGAATAGTCTGATTCCTTAAAGCAAAAAATAATAAAGTGGATGTGGGTCATGATTCGACCGAACCACTATAAAATATTGTGTGTCGTTTACCTTTATTGCATTATTTATCTGTCTTTCTATTTTTATGAAAATTACTGTGAATCATGCAATGATTTTAGGTGCCATCCATCAGAATGGAATGTAATCACCAGTCAAAATTCTGAGGATACAATAAAGTAAATTATATCGTTGATAGCGCTCTAACTCTCCAGAGAGAGAGAGTATAAAAGCGTCTCCGATTGAGCACTGAGAAAGAGTCCTTCCCCGCTGAAGGATCGGGGAGCGAATGAATCGCTGAGCTCGAACTCTAACTCTCCAGAGAGAGAGAGAGAGTATAAAAGCGTCTCCGATTGAGCGCTGAGAAAGAGCTCCTTCCCCGCTGAAGGATCGGGGAGCGAATGAATCGCTGAGCTCGAACTCTAACTCTCCAGAGAGAGAGAGAGAGTATAATAGCGTCTCCGATTGAGCGCTGAGAAAGAGCTCCTTCCCCGCTGAAGGATCGGGGAGCGGATGAATCGTTGAGCTCGAACTCTAACTCTCCAGAGAGAGAGAGAGAGTATAAAAGCGTCTCCGATTGAGCGCTGAGAAAGAGCTCCTTCCCCGCTGAAGGATCGGGGAGCGAATGAATCGCTTAGCTCGAACTCTAACTCTCTAGAGAGAGAGAGAAAGTATAAATGCGTCTTCGATTGAGCGCTGAGAAAGAACACCTTCCCTGCTAAAGGAACAGGGACCGACTGAACTGTTGAATTTGAACTCTACCCCCGGCAACCGCCAGGAGAGTATAAAGGAGTCTATTGATAAGCGCTGAGGAAGGTGCCAGAAATTTGGTACCACAAGAATAGTTATCTTATGAAATTCTCTAAGTACCCCATATTCAGAAATGGGGGGCAACCTGCAAATAATGCTATTCAATCTTTAAAAAGCCCTAGTTGAGCGCTACGTTAACAATCGATTACGGGCCATATGCATATACACATGAACTTTAATGCAGCAATGCAACACGAAAATTTTCCTTCTGTTGTTTGATTGATTTGTAGTTATAATTAGATGGTCTATAACTAAACATGGAAGTTTATTTGAATACAGGTACATAATGATGCAAAAAGAGATAAACTTTCATTTATGTACTGCAAACCTACAAAGTGAAAAACAACCTAGAAAGGAAAGTGTGGACCAGTCTCATAATTACATTTCTTGACCAGTGGAAAACCTAAAGACAAAATATCGACAAGCAACAATATCCTATTTACGCTTTGGCCTCTTCTCCTGCTTCTGTTTCTCCGGCTTCGCCTTGTCGGCATCGGATTGATCCCCTTTCTTCCTCTTCCTTTTGTCTATGAGAGGAACATCCGACTCTTCAGAAGATTCCTCTCCCACTTCCTTTCTTTTCCTTCTATCAGAAAGGGAAGTCAGGAAGTCATCAGGATTTGCAAAATGAAGCTGTCTGCTGATGGATTTGAGCTGGATTTTCAAAATCATCCATGTTTTGGGATCAAATTCTGCAAGAGGGACTACGTCCAAAGCCTCTTCTGCCACCTTCTTCGAAGCCATCTCTTTTTCCTGCCTAGCCTTTCTGCTGGCCAAGGTTTCGTCGTCATCATCGTCGGCCTTTTTGGCGCCAATAATATCTTCCTCATCCTCTACATGGCGCCCATCCATGTCTTTCAGGGCCTCAATAGTCTCAGCATCCTTGGGAACATCAGTACTAGGTGCCAGGATGCTTTTCTCTGCTGTTGCGTCCTCAGCCTGCTTTGATATATCAACACTGGCACCTGGCGAGACAGCCTCCTTCTCCGCCTCTTTTTCTTTTTCAACACCCTTGTCGGCGGGCTCAACACCTGTATTATGGGGAACACACGTTATTAATTCAATTGGTTGTTCTACCAAGCAACGACAATTCACAATTGCTTTGACGAATTGTGGAGAAAAAAGGGAGATACCTTCCGCAGATCCTCCTTCTTGGGTAGCTGCAGGAGCTCCAACAACCACGGGAGTTAGGCCCAAAGGGATTAGTGGATCATCGGGATGGTATTCCTCAACTACGGAGGTCTTGGGCTCCAAGGCTGAACTCGAACCCTCGTCATCTTTGCCTTTACCCTTAGCCAAGGCCCTCTCCTTTTCCATCTCCGCTTGAATCAAACGACGACCCTCTGCCAGGTCCTCGGGCTCGTTATCCCTCAAGATGCTCTTCATCAACTCAGCTTCATCAATTTCTTCGACTCCCAATCTCTGCTTCTCACCCTCAACAATCGCATCCCATAAATTGGCTAAAGTAACGTGGTAATCTGGGATCCACGAGATGTTGCGGGTTTTGAGGACTTGGCCAAGGAAGTCGAAAATCATCTCTTCAAACCCCTCGATATCCTTCTCTCTCTCGAGGAGCTTGTTGTTAGAAGCATTAGCCAATTCGATGGCACTCTCAACATTCTTTTCGGTGAGAGCTGCCCGTCTCTCCGCATCCGCGACTTGATCATTCAAAATCACCTTTTCCGCTTCAGCCAAAGCTAGACTTTCTTTCAAACTTGCTTTTTCTGCTTCCCAAGCAGCTCTCTCAGCTTCAAAATGGCCTTGTGCTGTTTTCAATTCGATGTTGGCCATGTTGAGATCTTCTACTTCCTTCTTTAAAGCCATCCTCTCTTGACTATTGGAGTCAAGTTCCGAATGAAAGCGCTTCGTAGCATTCTCCAATTCAATCTTATAATTTTCGGCATCTCTCCGCGCCAAGGCGAGTTGGGATTGAGCATCTTCCAGGTCCTTCTCCGTCTTTGTCCTGGCCCTTTCGTTGTTATCAAGTTTCGCCTTAGATCTATGTGCTTCTATTTCGAGCGTTCGGATGACTTCTGAAAGGTTAACAGCATGTTTCTTCATCATCTCATACTGCCTGGCTACATGGCGGATGTGCCCGACAACTTCATTATCCCAATTCTTGGGGACCCGTTCCAAGGCTGGAACAAATGTCATCCTGTCGAAGAATATGTCTGGGAATTGTTCCCGCAGCTTTTCCAGCCTACCTTGAATCTCGGGACCGTGCATGTAATCCCATGACCCGGGGGCGGCCAACTCTGGCTGGCTGGAAGGGACGATGTCACTCCTCTCCTTTTCAGACCCTTTGATTGGATCCTTGCCTTTATCCTTAGATTCGTGATGCCTTTTTGACGACTTGCTGTGAGAGGGTGCACTTTTTGGAGGAGTTAATTCTTTGGGAAGTTTCTTTCCCCCTGTAGGAACTACCGGATGACTGGGAAGCTTGACAGATGTCGATTTTGGTGGAGACCAGGGAAGCGAGGAAGTCGACTTGTGAGAGGGGCCGCGAGGACGCTCAGTACCCGGATGAAGACTGGGTGTGCCCTCACGAAGAGAACGATAAGAGTAAGATCTCCTGCGGGACATTGTTCCTGTAGAAAAGAAAAGAGCATATCAAAACTTTGAATATTGATGATGTAAGAGTGCGGGGTCAGATAGTGTGTGTGATTTGTGCATCCCATATAATTCCCCCTAATAGACCCGGGCCTGAAGACAGGCTCATCTGACTAGTTTCTCGTTCTCTAGTTGGAGCGATGGTCTCTTCAGAAGCAGGGAAGAATGGCTCCCCTTCGATGTCCCTCTCTGTGTATATATCGTCGGGCAGAGGAATTTTGCTCAGCTCGTTGAATAACTGTTCTTCTGTCAAATCACCGGGAGTAGCGGGTTCGATTGGAGTAGAAACTGGGATTTCCTTGGACTTGTCGCCGCGGGCCTCATCCCCTTTGTATATGTTCAGGTCCTCATCGTCTTGGATGACTATTGGGGAAGGACTCTTGCGAAACTTAGTTGTTTCTACTGCTTGCGATGTTCCCTCTCCCTCCGTTGGGGGCACGTATTTATAAGGTTTGCCGCCAGCGCCAAGTCCAAATCTTATATCCAGAAGATGATGCTTATGAAGATTCTCATTAGTAATGCATTTTTTGATCCTTAGAAAGTCGGATCTGCTTTGTAGAAGAATAGACAATCGATTGTTGTATAACGGACCCTCCGTTTTCGGGAAGACGTGATCTGTTTAAGACAAAGAAAAAGAGGAAAGAATGTTAATACTTCGACTTCTTGAACAAGATATTCAGTTAAAAGCTTGAAGTTTACTTGATTTAATCCATCTTCTCGAGCATCCGGCCTATTTCTTTATATAGAACCAATCAGACTTAGGATCCCCTATATTGCTATATCCATCGTACAAAACCTTCCTATTCGCCACCGATTCAAAGAAAGAGAAATTTGGGGTTGCCGAGGAACGATGCTTGAAAAGAAAGAAGAATGTCAAATCTCTGAATGTGAGTTCGGTATGTAGGATCTCCGCGTATGCAACATATAGGGTGTATAGAGATGCGTAAGCATTAGGGTGAAGCTGCATTGGAGCGATACCCAGTCGTTTAAAAGTCTCGATGGCAATTGAAGGAAACGGAGGAATAGCTCCTACCAAGCACATGGTTCGACTGATTGCCATATATCCTTCCGGAGCTAGGTGGGGTCTATCTTCGCTACCGGGTGTCATGACGTCATCCCAAGGAATCCCATGTCTCAGGCAGATTCCTTTAAGCTTTATATCATCGAGTTTAGATGCTAAAGAATCAGAAAATTTATCTATTCCGAGCGCGCCAGGAATCTCGTCGGGAGCTCGCCTGTCTATCTCAGATTCTTCACTAGATGAAGTACCTCCAGACGGATTTGATTCTGTTGCCTCGTATTCAGAGCCAGAATCTTCACCTCCTGGGTTAATGGGAGGGACCTCAGGGTTGTATTGCTTAGGAGCCTTGGACTCCGTTTCTGTAGCAGATCATGAAGAAGATTGATTATCCGACATTACTGCTAGGCGAGAAAACATGAAAAATGAGATTAAAACTACCCGTCCCCTGTGTGTGCAAGTGCCGGTGTGTGTGCTTGTGCATGCATTAAAGATAAAGCGTGAAAGCTATCAAGATCATCAAAATATTAGTCGTCATATGCAGTCAAATTATGTGGTCACTTAGTCCAGAAAGTTCGACATCAAGGCCCTAGCCTAACTGTTCAGAATTTTATGGTGACAAGGCATCGTTTAAGGTTCAAAATTTGTTTGGATCGTGAGCTACGAGTCGGACCGCGGTGTGTATGACAGTTCGCCCTCCTTCGGATCACAGGGTAGAGGGATCGCCCTCCTTCGGATCGCAGGGCAGAGGGATCGCCCCCTCTCGGATTGTGAGACAGTAGGGGTCGACCCCCTCACGGATCGTGAAATTGAGTGATCGGGGTCTTTGCCGAATCGATGCAGCCTCCCACGATACACGCCTCTGCCATCATCACGACCCTCCGTCTCGCCACTGGCCTTCATCTTCTTCCTCTACTCTCCTTGCCCACGATCCGAACCGGCCTTCTCTCTTCTCCTTCCTCCTCCGTTTTTCTCCTCTCCTTCTCATTTCTGAACCCCAACCTCTGAACCCATCAGCTATGGCGCCTCGCTGGTTCCCCCCAAAAATCACAACATTCCATAGTTTCTTCCTTCAAATCAGTCGAAAAAAATTCATAAAAACGACAGCAATATCGAATAAGGGTGCTTTCGGTAGAATTACCTTTCTAAAAGTTGGGAAAATAATCGGATTTTTGGAAGTTTGAAAAACTAGGGTTTTTCCTCAATGATGCAGGCGATACGATACGGAAGAAAGAAGAAGGAAGAAAGTGGAGAGGAGGGTCGGCTTATATAGGCAAAAGGGCGACCGTTTGTCTCCCCTTCTTTGTCCTATTCGATCCGCAAAAATAGACGGGCCGCGAACCAAAAGCCCACCACGTCTCGAAGAGAAGCCCATTTCGTTCCGTGAAGAGGCCCAAGTGCACGCCAAAGAACGAGACGAATGGCTTGCTAACGGACCGCGACTCGAGTACGCGATCCGAATCGATAAATGACCGACAGATCCAGTGATGAAGACTCTGAAAAATCCCAGAAAAGGAATCGTTCACTGATTTGCGACTCGTTGTGAAAAGACAATTCTATAGCTTCGAAGCATGTTCCATCATCGATAAAACATACTTCGAGGGGGCAAAATGTTGGCTAGCTTTTTGACCACGCCACCTAGGTTCATTCATAAGAAGAAAGTATGAAACCACATTCTCTAAGTACATGAAGGAACGGATCGCACCATTGACTCGCCCCATATCGGATCGCACCATTGACTCGCCCCTCATCGGATCGCCCCATATCGGATCGCACCTTATCGGATCGCCCCATTTCATTAGCGAAACGACACCTCCATGCGATTCGATCCATACATGTATTATTGCCCAGTATAGACCGATCCCCTGATGCATGGCGGAGCCTTTGACCCGTTCAAACACGAGCTAGTCTTCAGCGATCCGAGACACACGGATCTAGCGACACGTGTGCCTAACCGTCATTTTGACCGATTCTCCCCATTTGCACGATCCGATTTTCAAGGGGATCGCGACACCTGTCCACAACGGCTAATTTGACTATTTCTTCAACGGCAGCGATGCGATCCGATGTCTTCGGGATTCGTGCCACGTGTTACTACGATCCGCCTGACAAAATCAGCTATAAATAGCCCGGAGCTTGGCATTTTTAAGGATCTTTTTGGCAATATTGAGGATTGACTCCGCCATTATTGTCATACTACCATTTCTTATCAGTTTTATTACTATATTACTGAGAGAAATCACAATTGTAAAAGTGAGCTAGAGAGAAATCATTGATTGTACCAGCATTCGAAGTATAATCAATAACATATAAAGTGGATGTAGGCTCATTAACGCCGAACCACTATAAATTCTGTGTGTTATTTTCTTTTTCTTCATTCTTCAGTTAAAATTCTATTAGATTCAGAACAATTTGGGTGTTAGGTCCAAATTTTGATCTAACAATAATTTTACTTGTTTTACATATTAAAACAAGTTCCATTTCAAAATCTATTTAAAACAAAAATCTTATTTTGGAATATTCTATTTATTTCAACTTATCCATATATAACATAGAATCTATTTTCATATTTAAATTTAACTTCTATTTAATATAATCCTAATATTTTTTCTAGACATATTTTATTTAAATAAATCCTAACTAATCGAATTCAAATCATAAATCCTTACGGATCTATTTTAGTTCAATTTATATTCTGAACATTAGAATAATTTCATCGTTTATTTCTTTAAAACGATTCCTCATTTCTATTTTTAAATTCACATTTGAATTTAAATATTCAAATTATGAAATGATAATTTTTCCCAATTTATTTATAAATAAATTATTTATAAATTCATTTCAATTCCCTGATTATCCAATGAAAAATCATTCCATTTTATCTATAAACACCGTTTATAAATTTACTTCAATTCCCTGTATTATTTAATTTATAAACATCATTTATAAATTCAATATTTCAATTTTCTATATTATTTAATTTATAAACATCGTTTATAAATTCAATATTTCAATTTTCTGTATTATTTAATTTATAAACATCATTTATAAATTCAATATTTCAGTTTTCTGTATTATTTAATTTATAAAAATCATTTATAAATTTAATACTTGTTTTATTTATTTAAAACAAGTTAACTTCTTTGTAGCCCATTCGGAATTCAAATTCTATTTTTGAAAAATAGAATTTCCATTTAAAATCTGAAATATCCTTCTCATGATATTTTTTATATATCAACATTTTAGGCCCAGTGATATTTCAACTAATCAAAAATACCCAATTATCAACCATGGATTTTCTAACACATCATATATGATAATATATATGAGAACAAACAAATAATAATGTTTTCGAGGAATCCAGTTGGATCCCTCCAACCTGTTTCCCTGCATCCACAGACGTTAGACAACATAAATAATACCCATCCTGCTTCGAGGCAGGATATCGCGGTATAGAAGGTCATCCACTATCATAGCGTGGGGCGTATAAGGTCATCCGCTAATGATACTGTGGGCATCCGCTAATGTTACTGCGGGAACTATCCAATCCCATATATATATATATATATATTAACCACAAACATCAATCCTAAATAACTAGTATATATTTAATAACCACAAAAATATTTCAGTGCATGCAAACAACCAACGAATAGTTATTTCAATGAATAAAATAATTCTAAATAAAAATATTAGTGAGATTTACTCACCGTTTTTTAATTTTTGATTACCCAGAGTTTGAATTTTCTAAATTCCCAGCTAACTCCGAAAAATCCCAAACCACTTCCAGAACATGTATTTCACCGTTATAAATCAACTCATCCCATTTCCCGCTACGAGCCCAATCTGACTTGTATTAATATTTTGGACCTCGTATGAATTTAATATATTTATTAGATTTATAATTATAATAAATCCAATGAATTAAATAAATTGTTAAATTTAATTACCTTAATTATATTTTGAGACTTGCATTCTGACCCCTTCTTCCCCGGTTGGAAGTCACGACTCCTATACCAATTCACCATTTCTTCAATCAGAATACACCATACTACTTGCAAAAATCTCCCTTTCTTGAATTCTACCCTTCGCCATTTCCTATCAAAACCTGTCGTCACCCTAATCCTCGAGCTCGCTATAGGGTATGATGCTTCCTTCCACTGAACCTTACTACATTCAGCTTACACGCTCCACTCCCCGAGCCATTCAAACTCCTTATACACGGCAACACCACCTTGTGAAGCTCAAACATCCTTATTTTTGTTCACCAGGTTTTGAACTGAATCAAATATAACTTATATAAGATTTTTAAATAGTTAAATAACTAACTATATTAACTAAATTAAATTGTCTTCAATTAATAAATAAATCCCTAATTTTATTACCTTACATACTGATGCATGTGCTTTTCTAACCCAGGAATCAACAACATCGCACTACAATTCAACTGCATAACCGTCATGTTCCCTTACCGAACTCCATTCGTCTACAACTTAACGTCACTCCACACCACCTCGATCCCAACAGAACCCAACGAAATCCCCAATATCACCATTATCACCTCAGCAAACCCTTTGGCTTCCCTCATTCGTTGTGCAGACCAACAAATAAGGGACCTGCGATTTTATTACTGCCTGCTACTGTCACGGTCCCCAAACGTCACCTCCTTAACCCTGTGCGAACCCTAAGCTTCACTTAGTGTAGATCGATGTTGAGTTTCCCAAATTGCGCGCGCCTGTCGAGTCACGAGTTTACAGCCTCGATGTCAAGTTCAACCGTTCGAACGAAGTCATAGTTTTCTCAGAAGCCCTTTTAGTTTCCTGATTTGTGAACAAAAGGAGGAGTGCGGTTTGGATTTTATTTTGGAAGGAGGAGTGAATCGGTCAATTTATTTTTGATCGATGAAAGAAAATTTGAAGGAGCTATAAACAAAGTACCGGCCATTTATATTTTTGTTCTGAAGCTTTTCGATTTTTGGTTTTGATTAGAAGATGGAACTTGTTCTCTTTTCATTTACAAGCACGATTTGATTTGGAACTAGAGAAAAGAGGGTGTTGGTTTTCGTTTGCTAAAGGAAGAAATAGAAGGGAAGGATGCGCAATTTTATAGACAACGTATATTAGGCATTAAGTAATTGAATTTAACAATCTTTTAATTTAATTCGATTAGACATAAAGAGATTTTTATTCTTTTAAACAGATATCGATTTGATTTTTGATTCGATTTTGATCTTATCTATAAAAATATATCGGGGTTCACCACTTAACATCACGAAGTGCTATTTTAGCATATAGACTGACATTTAAATGAAATAACGATAGTATGAGCTCAACAGAATATATTCTGAAATTTAATTTCAACATATATACCATATTAAATTAATATAATATAATTTAAATTCAGAACTAATCAATTCGCTGGTAATAAATTATTTTTATTATCGTTATATTCAAACACAATTAGTATTGATCACTTGAATTGTTTTAATTCAGTTTTTGACTTCGATTTGAATTATTTTTCGTATTACGATAATTTAATATATTCGATATTAAATCGAAATCGATTATTAAATCGATAATTTAATATAAAAATTCATTTATATTATCAACACAATATTTAAAACCATATTAAATATTTAAAATTAATTGTTCAAAAATTCGGGTAGTTACACTTAGATTATAAAAATAATGTTTCATACTCCGTTTGCTAGTTTCAGTTGTATGTATATAGTTTTATGAATGAAATTCCTTGTGAATGTAATGCCATCAAGTGGGTAAAATGAGAAATTATAAGCCTAGTGCTTTGAAGTTCATGCACAAAACATGACATGGTATGTGCTATGTTTATAAGAATCAGGTTAATAGTACTGTGTTGCATCCCAAGCGGCTTTTTAAGGTTTATGTTATGTAGAGATGCATAATAAATTAGGAACTACAAATTTTTTTATAGATAATTTTATTTTTATTGTTATTAAACAACTATTGTAATATATGAAGCCATATATGTAAAATGTTGAACCATTTTGTAAAATTTCTTACTGTCAATATGTTTTATTTGATTCATGTAAGATATACATTCCATTCTAATATATATTAATCCCAATTTTTTATATATGATATTAAATTTTTTTACCAACTATTTTAAATAAGAACTATGTAATATTGTGAACAACAAATTCAAAATTTTATGGATATTTATAAAGCTTCATCCAGATCCTTATCTATTTATTCAGTACCCATCTACTAATCCAATATTGCTTTTGGAATAGTAGAAAACCACGTCGTGTCTACTATTAGTTTAGAAGGGTATCAATGCATTACTTAATTTTGTAGTTCCAGATTCATATTTTTTTTACTATTTTCACTAAAATGATATTTTTGTAGATTTTAAATAGACGGTTTCTTATTCCAAATCATATTAATTATTTACTGACTATAGATCTAACTTTCATATGACGAAAGATTACTGCACACATTTACATAGCGAGATATTTTTAACGTTTTGATAAAAAACGCTTTTTGAAAATACTGTTTAAACAAACTAAAATATCATATGGTGACCATTTATTTATAAATTTGGTTGACCATTTTAGGGTCTGATGTGCATGGCACTTTATTTACCAAAAGAGATGTTATGATAGAAGGAAGCTTTGTATAACCATAGAATAATTAGGAAAAGTTCGAGCCTTATTTGACGAAAAGGGATTAATATATTAACTTTGCATCAAAAAAAGCTTTGATTCTGTATCTTACAAAATCTAGGTTTGTTAAGTCCCACTTTTTAATTATTTTCTGTCAATTTCTTTCTGAATTTGGCATAGCTTTTGCAACATGTTCTATCTTATTCTATTCTTTCTTTTTATTGCAAGATATAAATTTCTTTATTTGAAACATTTTTATATTCTCTTCATTAAATTGTACTAGTAACTTGTCAATTTCTATATGCTTATTTTGTTGAACTATCTTATCCGTTTAATGAAAAAATTGTTATGTTTTTAAATTGATTCAATTTATGTGCATTACATATTATATTGAACTCAGTAACATGATATCTGTGTAATATTTATTTCCTTCCATCCGTTCTGGGTCCTATGATGTATCTCATATTAAACATTTTTCTTCTTCTTAATTGGTACAGTTGAACTACTAGAGAATTAGGTGATCATCTTTAATTTTTGACCTATTTAGCTCTGGTTTAAAAAAATAAAAGTATGAATTATTGTTCACATGTGTTGTTGATATTTATATTTAAACTTACTTCCAGTTATATATTCAAGGAATCATATTAGTCAATGACAAATCCATAAGTATGTATATATTCACATGCAAAGCATGTTTTCCTATTCCCTCTGTTTTCTTCGTCCACCTTAAATTGTATGCCAAACGACTTTTTAATCCACTAAAAAAAAATATTACATCTTAAGCCATAGTAGATTGTAATCTAAGTAAGTAGAAGAATACATAATGATTAGGAGCATCATTTGACTACTTCAATTATAGGTCATGCATAAGTTCATGGGTATGTTTTTCACTCTTATCTTATTTTAACATTGGCTTAATTTAAAAGCTTTTTTTTCCTAATTTTCCCACTGTAATGCACTGAAACATTTGGTCAGCTTAAATTTTATTTCATACAAAACATGCATTTTTCATAAAAGACAGGATACAGTTGAAGTTAAACAAGTGTAGTTATTTCTTTAATTTAAATATTTTGATTACCAATAATGGAGCCATGTTATACATGCTAGTTGTCGAATTCGTTGCTGGATCTCGTTATCTCTGAGTACACAAATCTACGAGGCACGATGTTGTGCTCGCTATCCTAAAACAGTATTTTCCCTCTTAATTCTATGCACGAGTAATGGCAAATCTGTTCGAAGATACAACGGAGCAGATATCGAATATCTTTAATAGGCGTGTTTGCATGGATACAGCTATTCACTATCTTGGATTTGATCGCTGCAGTGACAAGATGAAAGAGTAATAGCCTGTAGAACTATAACTCGTACAATTCACTTAAGAATTTGGCAGAGTTTCAAAAATATTTTAATGGCAGAAATAGTGCGAGGAAGGAGAAGAAGAAAGGAACTCGAATTGTGGAAAAAAACTGAAATAGGTCTGCCTTTATATATACAGTGAAGATACGCAACCGTTTTCCAACCGTTATGGCTGTTTGAATTCAAACAGTCGCACCTATTGGTTTGCAACAGTTCAGAAGTGTTGCAATTTTAAATGAACAGACGCGTCTATTCATTTGCAACGATTTTGAAGCTTTACAAATTTGAATTCTGCATGCGTAAAAACATAATGGTTCTGCACAAGCTCATTGGCATTCCGAGGCCCATCTGATCATGAGACCCCAAGAGCCCCAAGGCCCATCTTTTGACCTTGAAATATTATTATGCCAATGTCATGTGCTCTTGCCTCATCTTTCCCTTCTCCTCTTTTGATATCATATGTATTGCCTTTACATATATAGTGGAAAACATACTTATATTTCATGATATGGGACAAACCAAATTTCCCCCCATTGTGCTTTCCTTCTTCCTTTTTATTTTAAATTTCCTCCAATAATCCTTTACCAAATTTTAAATAAATTTCTTCTTGTCATTTATATGTAGGAAAATTTGTGCATAAGTATAGATGTCTTACAGACTTGAATCTATACGTAGTGAAAACCCATCAAAGTATATCAGGATGGATTGGTGGACCAAGCATTAAACCATCGATCCTATATGATCTACCGAATGTGATTATCACACACTCATTTTCATTCTATCCAGATAATACGTATGCTCGACCCGTGGATTGGCCTTGGGTCAGTATCTTCTTTCATGAAATGCCCTTAGAGATCAAGCCAAAATCTTGCAGAAGGAGGCACCACCTTCGTTGCATTCATGTAGGTAGGTTTATCAGAAGTGCCTTATAACACACACCTCAACAGTATATCTGTTATAAAACTAATAAGTTCTAAGCCGAACATCCTCTCTTCGTCATTATAAGTACCATCCACTTTCCTTGGAATGTATGATAATACTTAGTTTTTCAGACTAAATATTATAGTGCTTCCAACTGCAAACATATGAAGTAATTTTTCTGTTTGAACTCAAGATAACAAATTTCTTTATTACATTGTTGAGTTTCCTCCATTGGCGATTGTATTGTGTAGACTTTAAACCCATTCCCTGTGATGTTTTTATCACTAAGTTCCTTGCAAGTCCTTTAGCAAATGGATCTGCCAAATTATGGCTAGATCTCATAAAATCTATGGTAATTACCCCTTCAGTGAGTATTTGCCTTACCAAATTGTGCCTTAGACCAGTATGTCTAGATTTACCATTATAAACTTGGTTATATGCCTGTGATAATGTAGATTAACTATCATAATGCACAGATATTGGTGGCATAGGTTTTGGCCACACAAGAATTTCTAATAATAGATTCCTTAACTATTGCGCTTCTTTATTACCAGAAGCCTGTGCTATAAACTCAACAGCCATGGTTGAATCAGGAAAACAAGTTTGTTTCTTTGAGTCCCAGGATATTGCTCCCCCACCAAGAGTGAATATCCATCCACTAGTTGATTTATTATCTTCACTTCCAGTGTTCCAACTAGCATCTGTGTATCCTTCTATTACACTCAGATAACTGTTGTAATGTATACCATAATTTATGGTACCTTTTAGATACTTTAAAATTTTATGTATTGCATTCCAATGGATATGACTAGGGTTACTAGCATATCTACTCATTTTGCCAACATAGGTAATATTTGGTCGTGTGCATGTCGTAACATACATCAAACTTCCAATAACTCTACCATATTCCAATTGCTCTATATCTCTTCCAATATTAGTGTATAACTGTATATTTGGATCAAACAGAGTAGACATAGGTTTACAATCTAATAGATTGAACCTTTTCAAAATTTTCTCAATGTAATGAGACTGGGTAATTGATAACCCAACTTTTGTTTTCATGATTCTTATTCCAAGAATCATTTCAGCTACTCCCATATCTTTCATGTCAAAGCATGAAGATAGATATCTTTTAATTTTTTCAATACTTGAAGTATCCATTTCAAATATAAGCATATCATCCACGTAAAGGCATATAATTACACCTTTAACTGAATGAAACTTGATGTAGACACACTTGTCAGATTCAAAAATCCTAAAGCCATTACAAATAATAGTTTTATCAAACTTTTCGTGCCATTGCTTTGGTGCTTGTTTAAGACCGTAAAGTGATTTGATAAATTTACATACTTTACGTTCTTGTCTAGGCATCACAAAACCTTCTGGTTGAGACATGTATATCTCTTCGTCAAGTTCACCATTCAAAAATGTTGTCTTGACATCCATTTGATGAATTTCAAAATTATAGATACAAGCTAAAGCAATTAAAGTCCTAATAGTTAAAATTTTAGCTGCTGGGGCATATGTATCAATCTAATCTATTCCTTCTTTCTATGTGAATCCGTTGACAAATAATCTAGCTTTAAAATTTTCGATTGTGCCATCTACTTTTAAATTTTTCTTAAATATCCATTTACATCCTATTGGTTTAGAACCAGGAGGTAAATCTACTAGTTTCCGTGTTTTACTTCCCATAATAGAATCCATTTCATCATTTATGGCTTCTTGCCAAAATGATGAATCTTGAGATTTCATTGCCTCAGCATATGTTAAAGGGTCAGATTCTATATTTGTAGATATCATTACTTGATGCTCTACATTATTTCTAGATGCTTTAACCAAATATATGACGAAATCTGGTCCAAAGGATTTCTCTATCCTTCTTCGTTTACTTCTCCTAAGAGAATCACCATTTTCATCGATATTTTCATCAGTGTTTTCTATAGGTTCAATAGTTGGTTCATTAACCCCCACCATTCCACCAATAGGTGCATTTACCTCCACTGTTTCATGAATCGGTTTATTTTGAATAGATGTAAATCAATTCTCCTAAAACACTGCGTCCCTTGATTCTATTACGGTATTTACATCAATAGAGCTATTAGGTTCTATTACTAGAAACCTATATCCTTTGCCATGTTGAGAACATCCTAAGAATATGCACTCGATAGCCTTTTGTCCTAATTTCCTGATTTTCGGTTCAGGTAATCGAACAATTGCTCTACAACCCCAGACTCGATAATAATCCAGATTTGGTTTTCGTTTCTTCCAAAGTTTATGAGTAACTTTACTTTTCTTATGAGGTATTCTATTTAGAATATAACATGCAGTAAGTAAGGCTTCTCCCCAGAAACTAGTATTATGTCCGGAATTGCACAATATTGCATTTACCATTTCAGAAAGAGTTCTATTTTTCCTTTCAGCCACTCCATTTTGTTGTAGAGTGTAAGCAACAGATGTCTCATGTATAATTCCGACCGATTCACAATATTCAGGAAATTGATACTCGCCACCCCTATCAGATCTAAGTGTTTTTATTTTGACATAACATTGGTTTTCTACTTTAGTTTTATAAGTAATGAATGAATTTAACACTTCACTTTTAGCATGCATAAGATAGACATATTTAGAGTAATCATCTACGAATGTGACAAAATATCCTTTTTCTCCTCTAGTAGGAGTACTGTGTATATCACATACATCACTATGAATAAGTTGTAACAATTTTGTTGTACTTTCAGGTTTATAAGAAAATGGTTTTCTAGTGATCTTTGTTAATGAACATATTCTACACTTATCTAGCATATCATTTTAGAGTTTGGGAATTAGATTCAAATATATCATATCAAGCATACTTTTATAATTAACATGTGCTAATCTATTGTGCCATAATGATCAACAATATAAGCAGAATTCATACTTTTATTAATATCAACATTCAGTTTAAACATACCATCGCACATGTACACTTTTCCTACAAATATACCCTTTGGTCAACACATATTTGTCTGACTCAAAGACTTGTTTAAATCCAAACTTATTAAGAAGACTTCCCGATACAAGGTTCTTCCTAATTTCAGGTACATAATATACATCATTTAATGTCAGAACTTTTCCAGATGTGAGCTCCAAATCCACAATCCCATTCCTTTTGACCACTGCCTTTGCTGAATTTCCCATATGAAGATAATCTTCATCTTCAATTGTTTCTAGTTTCTTGAATTGATTCTTGTCAATGCAGACATGCTTAGTAGTGCCAGAATTGATCCACCAAGAATTGTCTTGTTCAATCATATTCACTTCTGATATGACAGTGGCAAATTTTTCCTTTTCAGATTGCTGCTTCTTTTTCCAGAAGCGACAATCCTTTTGAAATGTTCTGTTTTACCACAAAAGTAGCAACCACCATTTTTGCCTTTCTTGTTCTGATTTTGGGAATTGTTGTTGTTCTGCACTTTCCTCTTTTTATTAGAATAATTATACGAATCATTATTTGCTTGCTTTTCCTCCACCATATTGTAACAACCAGGAAAATCAGAACCAATTTAAAATTTTTAATTTAGCAATTTTAATGAATTTGAATATTTAAAATGATTTATTTTAAATAATAGCGACTAGAAATTTATTTTGAATAGAATTAGAACGTATATATTTATTTAAATCGAAGTTAGAATATAAATATTTATTTTAGTTATAAAAGGTATTGAAAACGGCGCGGTAGTTTGAAATTTCGATTTCAAATTTCAAATGAATGTACAGAATTCAAAATAAACTGGATTTTAGTAAAAACAGAAATATTTAAATCTGTTTGAATATCTTTCCAACAAATGTGAAAAATCCAGATTTCATAACGGAAATAAAAAGTTATGTCCAGTTGAAAATTCAGAATAGTCGCTATGGAATTTTATATAATATATAGCCCTTAAAAATAGCAATTTTGCGAACGACCTCCGTTTTTGATGAGACCACTTTTGTTGGATCCGTAATGTCAAGTTATTGCTACATTCCAATTTTTAGAATTTTTGGAATTAATATGTGAGTGTGGTGAATTAAAACATGTTTGGTGATTTCAGTTTGAATTTAATCGACTGGAAAGTGACAGTTTTTCAAACGGTCTCCAAATTTGACGATTTTTTTGTTAGGAACGTATCATCATAACATAGCCAGATTTATTTTTCTGGAATTTTTGGAGTTAGTATGTGGCCTCGGTAAATTAAAAGGTGCGTTTGAATTTATAATATAATGATTTATATTTTAAATTTAGCGGAAACTGATCATAACAACCGAATTGGGTCACGAAACATATCTTATTGTGTTCGGAATGAGGGTAATTGGTTAGGAGTGACAGTTCCTGGGCTCGATTTGGAGTTCGAATTTTAAAGTAACTTTTTAGAATTTAAAATTAAATTAAATATATTTATATATATTGGGTCAACCGCTAATTCTCCACACCGGTCAAAATTAGAAAGAAATAAAATAAAAGCCCCGCTTCCTCACGTCGCTCCCTCCTTTCCCACCGTCGCTTGTCACCTGGAGGCCCCACCACCCGTGCCGCTTCTCCCTCACCTCGCCGCACCTCAGGCGAAGTCCTCCTCCGGTCCTCGATCTGCGCGAGAACACCCAGCACCCCCCCCAAACGAGAAGAATGATGTCGCTTCACCACCTGACGTCGCGCCACCCCACTGCTCCGGCGAACTCCCCCCTCCACCACCTTGGTCAGCCATGAACCCCCCACCCTCACCTTAGAAAACCTATAAGTTCTTTCTTTTTTTATTATTTTTATTATTTACTGTAATTAGTTTTAAGGGATTTGTATACATAAAGTTAGGGTTTCTAGATATATAAAAGATTTGATTTTTAATTTAGAAAATATTACATTTTTATTAATCTAAAAAAATTGGATTTATATTTATATGAATGGTATTTAAATGAAAAGATTAGTTTTTTTTAAATAAAAAGATTAGTTTTTTAAAACAAAAAGATTAGTTTTTTTAAATATAAAGAAGAGATTTTTAAAAACATAAAGAAGAGATTTTTAAATAAAATATAAAAAGTGGTTTTTATCCACCTAGCATTGACAAAAGAATGAGATTTTTATATATATAGTAATGATATAAAAATATGATTTTTGTATATATAGAAGCAATATAAAAATATAATTTATATATATATATAATAGTGATATAAAAATATGATTTTTAGTCATATAAAAATACGATTTATATATATATATCACTTTAGAATAGAAATATGATTTTTTTTATTATATATAAAGCTAAATAAAAGTATGATTTTTATTATATATGAAGCATTTTAAAAATATAATTTTTATATTGAAGTAGCGATGTAAAGATATGATTTTTATATATAAAACTGAATTATAAAAATGTGATTTTTTATATACGAAGTAGTAGTATAAAAATATGATTTTTATAAAGATAGCATTGAAATAAAAATGTGATTTGTATTTATAAACATCATTATTTTGAATTGGGATTTTTATTACAAAACCGCGTGAAATAGATTGCGATGGAACCAATTGGAATCAAATCCAAATCCAAACTGTTCAGAAATAAAGAATGGAGAGTGGATCCCAAAGGTGCGAACTTCTCACTCTAATTTTTTTCTAATTAAATATATATACTAGGATGCAGACGGTGCTTAGTAGCAGCCGACACCTTTGTTTGAAACCATATTTGTTTGGTGGTTTGGTTGAATTTGGATTAGGAAATGAAAATAATTGATTAGAAATTGGTATGTACATTGAGCGAGCCATTAGTGGGCGAGGATAAGGCTAGACCTTATTTCGGTTCTAGTATTGCGCCGTTATGCTGCCGAAATTCTCTAAAAATATTAGAATAATAAAAATATCATTTTATTGTATAAATGAACTGTATAAAATATTCATGTGTTGATATAAATATTTATAGTTAAAAATATAATTTTTAACGAGTATATGAATAAAATAAATATTCATTTACAAATCGAACGATTTGTTTATGTACACGCATTTGACTGATATTGATTGGGAAGATATATTTTACACATCGCCCAACTGCAGAACTAATAATTAGCGTTTGTTTTTTGAAAACCCCATACGGGTATTGGGATGATATTAGACATACACTAATCCCAATATTTAGTTGTATGTCAATCGATGGGTTGACAGACCGTTGTAAGCATTGATTATTTATATTTAACGCTTATGCAGTTGTGTAATGCACTCTGGATGAAAGTTAACTGTGTTTGGTTATTGTTGTGTACATGTGTGTATGAAATCCATATAAATAAAATTATACGGTAATTGACTATGCCTGATTCCAATACGAAAAAAACGAATATTTTCAATTAACGAATATTTTGAAATGACGAATAATGAATATTTTAAAATAATTAATATTTTAAAATAATATTCAGTGATGGATCAAAGTATGATTTTGATGTCCGATTTGGGATGGATACGAAAATATTTAAATACATAAAGCCGTGTTGATTAAATTAACGCCATTTTGACGCAAACGATATTTATATCGATTTTATTCATTTTTATAATGAATATTGAAAAGGAAGTGATTTCAAAATCTAATGTTTTGAAAATGTTATCATTTATGTATTAATGATATGGAATATTCAATTTTGATTTGAAATTGAATATGAAGTTGAAATCGTTTTGAACACGAATTTAAAACGATTTATAAAATATGTTTTAAATGGAAATCGATGAAATATATATAATATATATTATATATATTTAATGGCCTGAATAGAACGCGCCGCGCCGCGGTAGTTCGTGAATTTCGACCATTGGCTTCGAATGGACATTACGGGAGATCCGAACGTCAGATTCTCCTAAAACTGGAACCATTTGGTTCGTATTGAAAAGAACATTCCAACGAATACAAGAGATTTGAAATCTAATGGTTGGATTTGGAATTGTGTCCAAATCAAATTTGGAAAAGGTCGGTGTAAGTGCAGTTCGATGACCATTTATGAAAATCGACTGTACGGGCCTTAATAAAATTATTAAAAATATCAATAATTTGTGTAAAATCATAATAAATGATTTGGAAAGAATTGGGATGAAAAATTCCATATTTGAAATGATAAAAATATTTTTTTATCGAAATGAACTAGTTATGAACTAAAATTATAAATCCAATATTTTTAAATAAATAAATTGGATTTGAAATTCTTTTAAAAATAACCAGAATTTCCAATATCTGGATTGGAATAGATTTGAATTGAAATTATCTTCGGAATATTTCGATATTGGATTCCGTAATTATACGGATGTTGTGAAGGAATTTGAAAGATACATATCGTTATTCCCAATACAATATTTGTTGATCTCATGATTTGATATTGAATATAAGCCGATATAATTTCTATTCAGAGCCTTGTATTTAGTATTGAATTGGATTTTGGGTTTGTCGTGAATGGTGTCTTCATTAACACTGTTCTTAAGCCCAGTTGAGAAAAGAATATATCTTCTAATTAAGATTTAGTGAAGTTTTCCATTTAATTAATATTTAATTGGAATTGAATAAAAGAATTGGATTTTGGGTTTGTCGTGAATGGTGTCTTAAATAACACTTTTTTTGAACCCCGTGTGAAAAGAATAAATCTTTTCATTAAGGATCTTCAATTAGATTTGAATGTGAAATAGTTATTAATTTTACCGATGACACCGTGGTGTTAAATATGAAGTATTACCAGTTTTTCTTCATGGGATGAATAGGTTGGGAAATACAACAAATGATTACTTCGGTAAGGTTCGCTAATCCCGACTAGTTTGGATAAACCTTAATTTGGTTTGAATTGATATCCAATGGAAGATTAAAGAATAAATTTAAAGAATTTATCTTTGATAAAATTAATGGGAACCATTCCCAAAGGATATGAATATTTAAATAAAGGAATATTCGGAATTGGAATGAGGCGTATGTTGTGTTTTTGTAGCACTTTTTATAATATACGCGAGTTATTCGGAAAGATCAGGTTTATCCCATTCTGAATAACAGAATCGACGTTGAGTCGACGATGAAGATGGTGGTTGAAGACCGGAGGCCTTCACATCGTTTGGATGATTACTGATGTCTTGATTGGGTTGTACACCCAAGACGAGGTAATAAGTGGTGATCGTCCAGACGTGCTTGGAGATCGACAGGATATGCGAGGACCTCACTCCTGTATTCGACATATGGGACGAGGAATAAGGTGCCTTCGGCTTCGTTCAGACCCAGATTGAACTTGTAAATGGATGTGTGTTTGACATTGGATTTTATTCTGTGTTTATTGATCTCTATTAAATATATATCTTTTGGCGGCAAATAATTTATTCTTTTGCTTAACGCCCTTCTCTGAGACGTACGAGCTCAGAGGTTATATATCGATAGACATCAGTCGCATGGCATGATTGCCTGTGTGGCATGCTAAGATGCAAATGATCAAGGCTTTTGTTGAAAAGCAGAGTCTTGTGGTTGATGATCAAAGCACGGCTTTAATATAGCATAGCTTTGTGTATAGCATTAATTCGCGAGCCGCACACCCCGGTGTGAACCAGAAATGGGAGAGGACTGTAGGGAGGACATGCATTTCTTTCTAGCTAGGAGTGGTGTCATGGTATAGAGCCCATATAATTTTACTTATGTGGATGATGGAAAGCGAGGCACCTCGGATATATCGGTTACTACAGCGCCGATGGATATTGAGTCATCTGGCTCAATTACGCCCCATAGTGCGGGGAAATGCATTGTTCAGGAATTGTCAATCCTCAAACGTAAGAGAGGACCAGCCCTGAAGATCCAAGGTGCAGTTGCGACTATAGCCTGAGACATGGTAGGCTAGATTGTCTCGAATCGGTGAGGACGATCCCTTGTCTCGGTTCACAGATGGAAATCCAACTTCAAATACGACATTGTGCGGTTTTAAATTGTAGAACTAGTATGGCGACATAGTAGCATGGGATGCTATGCCGTCTACGATTGATACATTTATATTTGAAGTTGTTTTATACACTATACACTTATAATAGTATCAAAATGATTTGTTTTAAACACACAAAGCATGTTTGGCTATTATAAGGTAAAACTCTATCCTCTGGCTTGCGTTGCATTGTGTGATGGGACCTGAGTCTTATAATAGCTTCATTTTTCAAAAAGCATTGCGTTGTTTATAACTGTTTATGCACTGGTATTCTTGGGAGGAAACCCGTTCCATGTTATACGGCGTGGTCCCTTGATTTACTCCATTTCAAAATAAAGTTTTAAATAACTATTTTAGTTTTCACACCAGTCACACGACTGACCTGGAGTTTATTGTTTTAACCTAAACTCTGGGTGCCCCTATTGTCCACACGGGTTGCTAATAGTTTTGGTTTTACAGATAATATATTCACAGGAACCTAGTTTACAACTGGAGCTATATTCGGAAAGCTCTGTATCTGTATATTCCTTTCAGTTGTGTTTTGTATTATTTTCCGCTGCATTGTAACTTGTAAATCTCTGATATTTATCAAATGTATATTATTTATTCATACTCTGTATATTCTTGTACTCTGATGTAAATTGTTGTAATAAACAATGAAATGTTCTTCTGTTTTGTTCTGATTTGTCGTGTTCTCGACTCAATCCGGGCTTTCCTTTACGGGGAAGTTTGGGTTGTTTCACATATGGACCTTTGATGTATCAACAACTTTTTCATCTTGGGCATCTTTTTGCCTCAGTTGTTGTTCAACTTGTTGTGCAAGGCTGTCTAGACTCATATCCTCCTTCTTGTGTTTCAGTAGTTTCCTCTGATCTTTCCAAGAAGGGGGTAGACTGTCTATTATCGAGGAAACCTTAATTTCCTCATACATATTTAACTTGTGTTGACTGAATTGGTTATGTATGTGTATGATATCATTGAATTGCTTTACTATTGAACGATCATCAGTCATTTTGTAATTAAAAAAAATTTGGTGGCTAGAAATTTCTTACTTGTTGTGTCTTCCATCAGATATTTCGCCTCTAATGCATCCCAAACATCCTTTGCAGTTTCCTTTTGCAGTACATATCAAAAAGTGTGTCCGTCATCGCATTACAGATATGGCCTTTGCAAATATAATCATCCTATTCCCATTTGATCCGATCTCGTGTCTGTGCAATGGTTTCATCTTTTATCTCTGCTGGTTTTGGCGTAGTCAAAACCTAAGCAACCTTCACACCAGCCAATAAGAAATGCATCTTCTTCTGCCATCATAGGAAATTGACACCATCAAAGCGCTCTAATATTGCAATATCAGCGGCGAACTCTTTGAGACTATGAGGACCCATTGCAGAAATACTGTTTTAGATTGTTGGTTGTCAAATTCGTCGCTGGATCTCGTTAACTATGAATACACAAATCTCTGAGGCAGGATGTGGTGATCGCTATCCTAAAACAGTATTTGATTAATGGCAAATCTGTTCGAAGATACAATGGAGCAGATATCGAATATCTTTAATTGGTGTGTTCGCACAGATACGACAATTCGTTATCTTGGATATGATCGCTGTAGTGACAAGGTAAAAGAGTGATAGCCTACAGAACTATAACTCGTATAATTCACTCAAGAATTTGGCAGAGTTTCATGAATATTTTAGTGGCAGATATAGTGCGAGGTAGGAGAAGAAGAAAGGAAATCGAATTGTGGGAAAAAATGAAATAGGACTGCCTTTATATATACAGTGAAGAGATGCAACCGTTTTCCAACGGTTATGGCTGTTTGAATTCAAACAGTCGCACCTATTGGTTTGCAACAGTTCAGAAGTGTTGCAATTTTAAATGAACAGATGCGTGTATTCATTTGCAATGGCTCTGAAGCATTACAAATTTGAGTTCTGGGTGTAATACCGTAACGGTTCTGCGCAAGCCCATTGGCATTCCGAGGCCCATCTGATCACGAGACCCCAAGGCCCATCTTTTAACCTTTAAACATTATTATGCCAATGTCATATGCTCTTGCCTCATCTTTCCCTTCTCTTCTTTTGATAACATATGTATTGCATTTACGTATATAGTGGCAAACGTACTTATATTTCATGATATGGGACAATTCAATTTTCCCCCTTTGTGCTTTCCTTCTTCCTTTTTATTTTAAATTTCCTCCAACAATACATTACGAAAAACAGATTTCTTACGATCAAAATTCAACCTAGTTTTTAATATTTGTTATTGCATAATTCACTTAGATTTTAATTTTTTTGGTTCTTAAAGTCATTTAATATGTCGCTAAACTCATGCTTAGTTTACTTTATTTGTTTCACTTATATGTGCATCACTATTTGAGCATTTAATAATGTGGAACTCTTTCAATTTACATGTATGGAACTGCCATTCAAATGGAGTCATCTAGACGAACATGCTTCTAAATTTTAATTTTACCTACAAGCCCAAAAGTAGACTTAACTTCCACAAAAGAATATTGGTTTCCAACTTTCTTTGTGTTGAGTTTTGAAAGTAAACTATTTTGAATGGTAGATATATATATTTTAAAAAAATTGCATCCTAAATGTCTATATTATCGCGTTATATATTTTATTTATAGTTTATAAGTGATAATAAAGTTTGAACATAACTTGGGGAAATTGCATCGAATGATTTCAATAGCAAGATTACTGTCGTAGTTTTTTTTAAAACTAGTTAAGTGATTTGCATTTTTACTTCATGTTTTTAATGATAATATGCCATACACAATCAGACAATTTCTGTAGGGTGCATAAATTTATGATATAGTTTATCTTATTTATTTACTTTAAAGGCCTATTGACTTATTTTGAAACTACATCTAGGTGATTGGTTCTATCGAGGATAAATACAGAATACCTAGTATTGATATAGCTCTACGGGATGGAGAAACAAGATTCTGCTGCCTCTCAAGCACTCATTATGGAAACAGTGAGCCACACAACAATAGTTCTTATTTTAATAACATAAACTAGCTGCACTCATTGACTATACCATCCATGCTTGAGAAGCCTGCATCATCCATCAATAGGAAGTCAAATATTTTAACAATGGAAAAAAAGAACTACGAATTTATTCCAAATAATGACTATTTTGATAGATATAGTCCAAGTTAGCTAGAATTAGCAAGTGAGTATTGACCTATTTTTTCAGTTAATTTTCATTCCCCGAGCAATGTATAAATTGTTGGAGAATGGAGTTTTGATGACAACAACCTTATTTCAATTATCATTGATTATAAAATCTATACTAACACTTTTTGTATAGAATATATATACATACATATATATATATATATGTGCTGGAATTATATACAGGAAATATTACTGAAGACTGTACAGTTATTGTAATGACCCGGATTCTTATGGGTTGATTTTAAATATTTAATACAGATTTAAATATTCGGTGGATAATATAAATGGAATTTTATATTAAGTTATTAATTTAATAATCAATTTTGATTTAATATCGAATATATATTAAATCATCGTTATGCGAAAATATAATTCGGTTCGAGATTTACAACTAAATTAAATACAGTTCAGACTTCTGTTTGAATTCGAATAATAATACTAATTTATTTTCATAGAAAATATTGTGTTGGATTTAATTTATATAAATTTAAATTAATATCTGTTCCGGATGATCGAATTGGACTTCAATACTTATCCCAGTGGGTTCAGAATAGTGGTTTCACCCTAGAATTGATAGTTGTTGGGTTCAGAAAGGAGTTCGGCATTATGGGCATTTTAATTAAAGGACACTGGTTCAAAATGAATTAAAATAAAATAATCTGTGGCCTTGTTTATTCCACCATTCATAAACAAAAAAAAAGAACCCGTGCCTTCTCTTACCTCCACAAACAAAAAACAAAGCCGTGGCCTTCTCTCCTCTTCAAAAGTCCATAACCTCACTGTTCCTTTCAAAAACCACACCCGTCCCTATTAAAACGCAACTACCCTCTGCTCTTTTCCTTTTTAGTTTCACAACCAAAAACAAATCGCGTTCTTCCTCTTGTAAAATCAAAAACATAATCGCAGTTATTCCTGAAGCTCCTCACTTGATTAAACCAGCTCGCAAGTGGTCTAGAGGGGGTCCGCATCATCGCGTTTGGTCCTAGCGGCAAGGGTGATAGTCGCGATTTGAAATTAGGTTTGAATGGTCTGTATGGTCGATTCGAGATTCGTAACTATGGTGGATGGGTCGTCGATCATTGCTGAAGATAGCGGTGGGGGAAGTGGCAATTTCGAGTTTCGTTTGGGGATTCACGGAAATGAATGGCATCTGGCATTCGAACGTGATTTGTGCCGAGGAGTACTCAGTAATCGAGGGTAAGGGGGGAGAGCGATGTGATGTTGCGATTTGGATTATTGGGTTTCCACAGAGCTCATGTTTTCAGTGAGTAGTTTGGAGGAGAGCCGTTAGTGAAATGGGGATTTCAAGGAAAGGAGGAAGAAATATGCGAGCAACATAAGGGGGATGTGGATACTATAGCGATGGTGAGGAAAAAAGGAGCTGCTTGTTCTTTAATATTGAACAACAAGAAGAAGGTGCAGTTGTGCAATAGGAAGGTGAATGTTTGTGATGGTCTTTCATTGGAGATGTAGTGTGTCAGTATGGAGCTGAGTAGATCCGATCATTTATAGTAACAATGCAGTAGTGATCGAGGGTGAAAATATTGGTTAGAAGGAGAAGAAAGATTAAATATATAAAAATGAGCAGCGTGATTAAGGTATGTAAACTAACCTTAATATTAAATTAGTTTAAATCATTTGATTAATATTTAAATGTTTGTTATGGAATTAAATTATACAATAGGTAACTTATTTAAAGTAAACTAGTTTATATAATTTAGTTTATATGAAATAAATTAGTTAGTAAAGAAATAAAGTTGGTAGATTAATCGTTTGATTTTTGAATTAAGGTTTAATTTGGAACTAGATTACACATGGATAATTAGTTAAATTAAATCACTAAAATTCGAAAATCTAATTTATTTAATATATTGTTTTACATTGAAAAAACAGACGTATGGTGGAATCGCTCTGAAATTCATATAATATGGTTCAATGGATATTCAACACAGTTAAAATCACGGTGAGTAAATCTCACTCACCTTAATTAGAATTATTTCTAGTTGTTAAAAATAATTGTTGTGCGTATTTGAATGTTGTTTTATTGTTTTAAATATATTAGTTATCTAGGATTGGTTGACTATTATATATATATTGGGTTGAGATTGGTTGGATTCCCGCAGTCTCATTAGCGGATGCCCGCAGTTTCATAGCGGATGATTTCCCTATGCGCCCCACAAATAAATATTAGTGGATGACCTTCAGACCGCGATATCCTGCCTCGAAGCAAGATGGGTATTACTATGTTGACTAATGTCTGTGGATGCAGGAAAACAGGTTGGAGGAATCCAACAGGTTTCCTCAAAAATATATTATCTGTTTGTTTATTTATTTGCATATATACTGTCATATATGATGTGTTAGAAAAATAAATAATTGGTTGCTTTGTGTGTTTAAATATCACTGGGCCTAAGTGTTAATTTATAAAATACCTTGAAATTTGAGATTTAAAAGGGAAATTCTATTTTTCTAAAATAGAATTTGAATTTTTAAATAGATTTGAAATATAAATTTGTTTTGAAAAATAATACAAGTGGTTTCTTTATAAACGAAGTTTATAAATAGTTCTTTTATAAACGAAGTTTATAAATGAAGTGAAAAGAATTTTCATTGGATAATTCAGAAATAAAAATACAAGTGTGAAATTGAAAAGGGAAATCTATTTTGAAAAGGTGGAAATATCGATTTCAAAAGGAATTGAAATCGAGACTTGTTTAAAGAATGAATGAAGTTTGAAAATAGATTTGAATATAGAAATTCAAATGGGATTTATAATATAAAATTTGAATAGAATTTGAGATATAGAATTTGATATATAGAATTTGATAAATAGATTTAAATAATAGAAGTGAAATAGATTTGAATAATAGAAGTGATATAAAATTTGAATAGAAATTGAATAGAATTAACTAAGTCGAAGAGAAATTAGTTAATCGAGTTTTGAATTTGAAGTTGAATTTTGAAAGGTGAATTGGATGTGTAAATGTATATTCGAAATCGAATATAGAACTTAGATTTGAAATTTGAATTCAAATTAGTTAATAAGCAAGTTAAAATATATTTGAACATGTCATGTTCAAATATAAAAGTGAAATAGACTAAAGAGTTAATTAACAAATTAATTAATGAATTGAGTTAAACGATTGGGTAAAGTTGAATTAAATTGGACAGGGTTAGATATACAGGAGACAGGTATGGATAAAGTGTTAGAAGGTATATAAATAGATTGCTCGACAAAAAGGTATGTAGTTAATTCATATATGAGATTTTATGCACCGTATCGGCAAGCCGCTTGGCTTTTTCTTTTTCTTTTGGATTGGTGAGGGCCATGGGAGGCTATTTGAAATATCCCGATGCTCCCGGTACAAAGGAGGTTATGGCGAATTTTTCCGGGAATTTAAGGAGTTAGAATATTTTTAAGATAATGTCATAACTAGAAATCTATATATCAATATATATAGAAGTCGATAAGGAAACGAACTTAGAAATAGAATAGTATAATCAAAAAGGAAGTATAAGAATAAAATCTAGTAAGAATAGAAAGAGAAAGTGTATATGTGTTTAAAAGTGAAGAAGTAGTTGTATGGTATTGATTATTCGAGTAAGTAGTCATTTCTGTTTTGACGTTATAAATGTTATTCAGTCAAGGTCTGAGAGGTATTTATACCCCCAACTTGATTGATTTCATTATTAACAAATAAATAGTAAGATTCCAGGCTTGAAGATCAATGTTGGATAAGAGTTAGTTGAATATAGTATTTGGGTTGTCGTAACGATGTTTTACACAACATCCGTTTTAACCCAAATAAGTGTAAGCTTGGAAATATAATAAAGAATATTTCCTAAGTACAGAAATAAACGAAATCGGAAAAGAGATAAGTAATTGGAATATTTTCCAATTATAAATAGCATATATTTTCTAAAGTTTAGAAAATAAAGGGAGGCGATATTCGGAAATGTTTTCCAAATAACGTAAAAGGCCAATATGGTTATTGAAAATATCTGGTTAACAAATATTGATAAAGAAATAGAGAAGTGATTTAATTAATGGAATATTAATTAAGGGCTCAGTGATTGTTTGATAATTTGATGAACACTTATTTTCTTCGATAGTTAAATCATCGACTATCGAAACACTTGTTTTTATTCGATAGTTAAATTACATACTATCGAAGTTTGACCATCGTTGTCAATATGGAGAGACCGGTTGGATTATTATCCGAAGAACCACTCTGTATTGGCAGTAGCGTTGCGAATCAGATTATATGAAGATAATCGAAGACGGAGTAGAGTGCAAGGACTTTTTCTATTAATAGAAATAGTACCTTCGATTCATCCTGTTCTTGGATGACTTGTATGGATGAATGTCTGACAGAGTATTTCCAGAAAGGTCACGTACATTGATTTCTTCAACCGTACCAAGAGTGGAAGCGGAGAAGGAAACTTCTTTAGCTAACACGTAATGTACTGTTGTAGACGTCAATTAGTGATTTTCGATGGATCTGACAATGTGGCATTCGAAGTGAATCTGATGTGATGATAAAGCGTAACCTTAAGCCTCATTAACCGGTAAATGACAGAAATCGGGCAGGCAGCATGGCTATGTAGGTCGCACCTATTAGGGTGTATAATCACCTGATCTAGAGTTTCATTTACTTCTAAAAATCTATTGTCGATGCTGTCCCATTCGGGAAACGGTTGCTGATCCCAACCGTTGGTGATATACATTCGATACACTCAAGCGAAATGAGCGGTCGGTCATGTGTGGCTGAGTTGCAAGATTTTCTTGTTGAACTCGGTGTATTCTCCTCTAGAGAAATACCAGCGGAAGTTGGTTCCATACCTTGTCATAGTTGGAAATCCATTACCCAATAAGTGCTTCCGGTTTTGACTCTATATTATATATGTGGAACGTGAGATGCAAACGTTCCACCAGATTGTTATTTACTTGATTTAGCCATTATTATAATATCAAAAGAGTTTTGATATAAAGATTATTATTCCTTTCAAAAGGATTTTGAAAGATAAGTCAAGTGTTTGGATTCTCATAAGGGGAAAACCCGTTCCGTGTTATACGGCGTGGTCTTATGAGATATCATTTAGTTTTCTGAAACTGTTTTAAACTGTTTACTCATACCAGTCCCATGACTGACCCGGAGTTTATTTTGTTTTGTTCTACCTAAACTCTTGGGTGCCTAAATTTGTACAGGCAGTCAAGCAGTTCAGGATTTTACAGATCTATCTAATGGAGCTTGGAGCAGGAGGCTTCAGCGTTAGTTATATAGAGTTTTGTTCTGATGTGTTGTAATTGTTGTACTCTGATAAGTATATGTTATATCGTTGAGATTTTATATTTCAAAGATATGATATGTTATATTTTGTTCCGCTGCGATGTGAGATTCTGTGTTATGGTTTCTGTTCTTCTTCTACCCTTTTCTTCTAAAAAAATGTTTCGTATTTTCGTGATATTTGGGTTGGACGTATCATGTATATAGTCAACTCAGATGTTATGGATTTGCGGGTCATTACAGTTATAAAGATGATAAAGATTCAAAGATCATAGAAATTTCAAGACTCATGAGTAATCAAGATTCCAAGAGTTCAAGAATTCCAGATCAATATAGTTATAGAGTCTAGATTTTGTTAGACTCTAATTAGCACTCCAGGTTCAAAATTCAAATTCTATTTTTCAAATTATGATTTTCAATTCTATCCTCGATCCTCTCTATTTTGTTTTTATATTTGTTTCTATTTTTATTCTTCGTTGTTTTCAAAACTTAAATTTTTTATATATACTTTATATTTATACTTTATATAGTTTAAAACCTTATAATTTTGTAAATATATTTATATAGTTTAAAAATATGTTTTCATATGATTTTCTATTATATAATATTAATTTACAACACTAGAATTTTACTCAAGAATTTCTAGAATTATTTTTATATCAAAACACTTGAAAAATGCTTTGAAAATCAAAAATACACATGAGTATGTTGACATAGCAAAAAGTGTATGTCAACATATAACTGTTATTTTTTCTAATTTTGAAGGGAAGTGTCATTTCACTATTTGAAACGCTTCAGAACCATTGCAATCGTTCATACTCTATAAAAAGAGGTTAAAACGAAATTTTTTAATACGTCTTCTTCCCTAACTTCATTCTCTTTGACCATCATTATTCTTAAACATTTTTATGATTCTTACACTTATACTCTGCCGAATTCAATTCTATTTTGATCTAACTTCTTCTCTCTGCACTCTCTACTCTCTGAATTAAGTACTATTGAAGAGTTATATGGCTATTTTGTAATTGTTTGGGCTGAATAAACCTTGTTTGTGAGTCAAAGAGGAATCGTTGTATCCTTGTAGCCGTGAAATCAAGGAATAGGAGTCGTGTGTCGTTGTTGAGCCGTGAAATCAAGGAATAGGAGTCGATGTCTTCTTGTTGAGCCGTGAAATCAAGGAGGGTGTATTTGACTATTGGAAATAGTAATAAAACTCTGCATAATCCAGTGTTGTGCGGGACTGGATGTAGGAGTAATCCGAACCAGTATAAAATCCGGCGTGTTCTTTCCTTTTCTGCATTTTTATTTTTGTTTATTTTGCATTTGTGTTTGAATCTGATTCTATGATTGTGTTTGTGGTGTTTGATTCATTCCTTAATTCTCTTTAGTTTTAAGTTTTGTTTAAATTCTTACAAACACTATTCATCCCTCTAGTGTTTGCTTTGTCTTAACGATCCATTCCACAGTCCCTAACAATTGGTATCAGAGCGTGGTTTTTCAAAAAGCTCATAATCTGATTTTTTAAAATTTTAAATGGCCAATTTTTAACACTAATTTAAATTTATGTATCGCATCAGTATTAAACGAGTCTGCATTCAACTGTTTTGAAAAATCAAGTTACTATGATTTGATTTTTTGAAACTCAAAATTTTAAAATTTTGAAATTTTTGATATATGGATATGTTACAAAACCACCATGATATTATGGTTATTTTGAAAAGTCATTTGAATATTTGAAAAGACATTTGAATTATTTGAAAATTTACTTGATTATTTGAAAAGTTGTGTTGTTTTACAGGAAAAGATGTGTTATATGGCTATTGGATAATCAAACTTTGAAACGATGGTTGACGTGACTATTGGAAATCCAAATTCCAAAATGGTGGCTATTGAAAATTCAAATTATGAAAAGAAATTAAAAAGAGGAGAAGAGTAACGATGGTTGGTGAAGAGACATCAAGAAGAAATGGATATATATAATATAAATCAGCAATGAAATGGGTACCAGATCACTTTATAACTTTGGATTTTCATCTACAACTTATCTTCATACTGTACTTCTCTTCATACTGTACTTCTCTTCATTTACTTCATAATGTCACTGGTTTCATGAGATTCCATCAAAAATTGATCAAATGAAGTTTTGGTGGATAAAGAGAGAAGGAAATCAAAATTATAGACAAAGATCTTCAAATTGCATCCACAGGTTAGGCTATGTTGTCCCAAATCCTTTTCCATATTGTTGTTCTCGTTCTCACGGTCGATTTGATGGATATATCGTCAAATTCCGATCAAAATTGAGTGAGATATGGCAGTTTGAAGTTGGCGATTCAAAACTGAAAACTGTTACGTGATTTTATTCATACCTCTTACTGTTTCGACTTGCTGCACCCCCAACACCATCAAAATTCATCCCTAAACTGCTACTAGATCATTGTCCTCGAATTCCTCTTCAGATTTCCCGATGATTACGTCCAATTCCATTAAGAAACGAAGAAGTTATGCCTCCTGAAAGTTTGATTAAAAGTGAAAAACGAGAGGAAGAAGAGGAGGAGTAGTTACGAAGAGACATGACTTTTGGGCCTTTATATAGTAGTTGAAGTGTCCATTCATTCAAAATTCAAAATTCAAATTCAAATTTTGGCGCTAAGTTGGTTGAACTACTAAATCTTCAATATGTTTCTCATACGATGTTCAAATTCAACAAATGAATACACAATCCTGATCAGAAAAACGAGCCTGTCACAATAGAGCAGATCCCATCATCAAATTCTAGGAGATCAATCCAGAATTCAGAGAATATCGAAGAAATGGATCTAAAAACCGGGTACGCCTTAATTAATTTTTAAATTTTGCATTGAATGGATGTTTTGCTTGCTTTGCTTTGTTTTAAATTTAAAATTTAAACTTTATAATTCAATTTTGAAATTTAAAATTCAATTTTGAAATTTAAAATTCAATTTTGAAATTTAAAATTCAAATTTGAAGTTTGAAATTCAAAAATAATTATAATAAAAGTAATATAATAATAAAATAAATTTTGGATGTTTGTTAGGAATAATATTATTTCAGGAAATTGTCAAACCTGAAATATAAATCGATATTTTAAAACCAAAGTCACAAAACCATATTCTCTTTGAAATAATACATATATGCCAACATACATATATTTATATGTTAACATATCAGCCTATAGAATGAAATTCAAATTTTTTATCTCAAAGATTTAAACTTTCAAACTTCCCTCTATCTTTTTCAATTAGAAAATGTGTAACACCCCGAAAATTCTATAACTGTGAAATTAACAAATTAAAGTATAATTAATTTGAAATCAAAGAACTAAGGGAAACGGGATACGCCATTGCGTTCGTCTCGGAAAAATACGCGAAATAGAGTCCGAGTTTTCGAAAAACGGAGTCCGTATGAAGAAGATATGGCCTTCGGAAGTTTTTAAATTAAATTTAAAATTCAAAACAGAATAAAACAATTAAAAATTCCGAAGTGGGGCCCGATGGGCCAGGGCGGGGAAAGGCCCGCCTGACGCACCCAGGTCGACTGGGCTGTCGACCTGGTCTAACCAGGTCGACAGGCCTGTCGACAGGGCTGTCGACAGGGGTGTCGACCTGGTCCAGAGCCAGGTCGAACCCAGTCCAACCTGGCTGGCCTATTCTGTGTTTGGCCGATTTTCTGTGGTCTGCTTTGTCATTAGGGCTAGGTGGCAAGTTCTAATTGGTCTCTCCTTAGGATGAATGGCTACGATCAATCCAAGCAACATCAATGGCCCTAAACAGTTCATTACCTCTATAAAAACAACCCTAGACTAACCCTAATCTATTCATTCAAAAATAAGAACAAAGCCGCCATGTTGCTGGGGAGCGTCTAGGAGTAGCCACCAAATTGGAGAGAAGATTAGGAGGAAAATTCTAAAGCCTAAAGCAATTCAAGCAAATCAAATCAACGCCTACGTCAAAAGGAGTCGCATCTCTAATTCCTAAATTAGAGAATTCGCCGCAACGATTGTAAGTAGAGTATTATTTTGGTATGAACAAATAATTGTGTGGATATGTATACTTGATTTGTGGCGATAAAATAATTCATATTTGTGCGTTGGAATATTGTATACGTTTGGATGTTCTTGAATTATGTTATTCATTATGAAAAACTACATGCGGTAGTTTTATGCAAGTATGACGTTTGGATATTCGCAAAATATGTAATTTATGTTGAAGCTACATGTATGTAGTTGATTAATTGAAATTCATGCAAGTTTGGGATTTTGTTACTATGCCATCATAATGTGTATTTTTACACAAACATCATTTTTGTGAAGTAATTGGAATAAGGTTGGGATTATCATAATTCATATGAAATTATATTGAAAAGTTTGGCACCATGATCTATGTATTAAGCCATGTTTTGTACTAGAAACCTATTTGCAAACTTATGAATATGGCTAGGCTATGATCGATATTTCGCATAATTGAAACCATGTTGGGTCTATATTGTTAACAAGAATTATATGATGACATATGTGGTACATGGCTAGGTTAGATTCAAAAATCCCTTTTTTGCAAGTTTGCATGACTAAAGTAAAAATCATGATTTCATGTTAGAAATATTTATGCCATAGTTATGTGAACAAATTTAACTATACTTATGCCATGCTTATGTTTGACATTATGCCATGCTTATGTTTGACATTATGCCATGCTTATGTTAGAAATATTTATGCCATGCTTATGTTTGACATTATGCCTAAATAAAAATATAGGTTCATGTTGTAGTTAAGCCCATGTGTTAATAGTGATATTCTTAACTTAACTACAAGTTTACATGGTTTGATTCATGTCACTTATGCTTTTATGATCAAAGTATATGTTACTACTATGCAAGTACACCAGTTTCTATTTTGTATTTCCAACATCATATTGCAAGTTCATACGCTCACCTTCCCCTTTTTGTGTATGTAATCACGCTTTAAGCCTCCCCTCTTTCGCATGGCTAAGTTGGGCTTAAAAAGGTTAAGCCCAACATATAAACGAACGTATTAAACGGGGGAAAATAACGTTGGGCTAAATTAATTAATAAATGAAAATATAAAGTAGAAGGGCCCAAATTCAAGTATGGGTTGGGCCCATGATTGGTGTAACCTTTACACCATTAACTTAATAATGGGCCGCAAATATTTACATATAAATAAAGAAGAAAGACAAAATATGTAAATGTAGAACATACGATGTGTTTAACCCGAGGTTGGATTGAGTTGTGATGTAAACCTGCCCGGAACCGCCCGGCTGTCCAATAGTCACAACAATACCTATCCAATGTGGGAGGTTAAACATGGAGCCCAATAAGGACCCGAGGTTAGACTGAGTTGTGGCGTAAGACTGCCCGGAACCAACCGGCAACAGGAAGCCACAACAATACCTGTCTAATGTGAGAGGTCAGGGCCTTAATAAGACAATTAAGGCTGAGTCAGGATTGTTAGGATTAAGTGAACTAAAGACTTAATCAAAATAGAACATGCTAAATTAAACGGACTGGTGTGGTTAGAGATAGAAAACCTAGTAACGGGGGACCCTTTTCAGCAGTAACCCTAGAAGGTGTATCAAGAAACCCTGAAACAAGGCAGGGTGGGGCACGATTACTGGGCTGATTGTAAGAGGTCAAATCGACGGCGGTGGTGTAGCAGTGTAGGTTCTAACGGGGTGCGGGCGTGCACACACTCCGGCACAGAAAAATAAGGCACTGGACACCAGTAGCATACCTGTGCACTCTAGGATTGTGTCGGGCCGCCACCATGGGACTTGATACACCCCATGGTGGGACCAGCATAGGTAACTACAACATCGGGGGCCGTAAGACACATGTAACTATGCGAGTAGGAGCCGATCATCGTAGAATGGATCACATCACCCTGATTATGGGGTGCCAGTTGGAAACTAGTTTATACGGGTTCAGAGATTAACATGGGGGTACGATAGTATATTCGACCCTAGACAACTTAACCAAGTTTATAGTGCTTTCCCACTTCTTGATTATACTTATCTTACCCAGTTCTTTATTCATAGACAAAATAGTACTAGACTTACTCAGGCTTTATGTCTGACTCTACTTTTCTTTCGTCTTCTTTTCTTCCGTTCCCCCCCCCAGGTCCACAGGGAGGGAACACAGCAGCTTGACCAACCTTAACATCCAGCTTGAAGAAGAGAAATGTATTGCTTGGACTTTTTCGCTTTGAACTATGGCTTTGGACAAACTCTATGGGGCTTTTGCAGTTTATCTATGTTTTATTTATGCTTCTTTAAATAATGTAATCAAGACAGATTATGAAAGTGTTATGTTATGTTTTGGAAAAGATGTAAGACAATTATGGTGTTGTTGTTGTAACACGTATTTGCTTTCATGAAATAAAAAGTTTGTTGTTTTTCCGCTGCTTACAAATATGTGTTCTTATATCTGTCTTGTATATCTGTGACTTATACTTATAAACCTCCACCAAAATTAGAGCATTCCCTTTGAGAGTGACCCTAACGGAGGTGGGGTGTTTCACTTGGTATCAGAGCATAGGTTTACCAGATAAGATAAAAAGTTTTGAAAAAAATTATTTTCAAAAAGGAAATTTAAAGAAGCATTTTTAAAAGAAAAATATTATTTTATTTTAAAAAAAAGGCAAAGTCCACCCCCCAAAGCCATAGGTACTATCTCTTATCCTTCGTTTTGAATCTATCCTTTTTGTTTCAGCATGTCTGAAGATCTTAACTTGCCAGAAGGGGTGCCAATACCTGGTTGGTTTAGACGGTTCTTAGAAGCAAGAGCCACTCAGCCAGGTCCTACCATTCCTCCTCCCCCAGCTGCCGGAAATCATCCAGCTGCAGCGGCACCTTTTCCTCCACCTCCTCCACGGGGAAACACGTTTGCTAAGATATGTAAAGATTTTAAAGCCATGGGAGGAAAGGATTTCCATGGAACTGAGTCCTTCGTAGCAGCTAGGAATTGGCTGAAAGAAACTGAGGACCTATTCATCATCTTTGAGGTAGAGGATAGACAAAAAGTACAATTGGCAGTATGGCTATTGAAGGGCGAGGCTTCCTACTGGTGGGAAGTCACTAATGCTGAAAGACCAGTGGAGACATGGGAGGACTTTAGGGCAAGGTTTGAGACTAAATTTCTCTCAGATGCAGAAAGGAGTCTGCAGTTGGAAAAATTCTTATTTCTTAAGCAAGGAGACAAGACTGTCAGAGAGTATGTGAATCAGTTCGATGAGCTGGCTAGGTTTGGACTTGACCTAGTCAACACCCCGCACAAGAAGGCTCTCCGTTTCGTCAAAGGGTTGAATGAGCCATTACACAGTTTGGCCATGACCCATATACCCATGGGAGCCACGTATGAAAGATTGGTGCAAATGGCATTGCTGAATGAAGAGGACAACGACAAGAAGGAGACAAAGGCAGAAAGCTCTCAAGGGAAGAAAGAGGGCTTGCAGCCTAAGAAGACAGACTTTAAGAAAGGCGGGAAAGGCAACAAAGAGAAGAGGAAGTGCAATTTCTGTGGCAAAGTGGGGCACTTAGTAAAGGACTGTCGGAAAAAGAAGGCCAAGGAGAATGGTGGGTGCTTTTCGTGCGGTCAGACAGGCCACAGGGCTAAGGACTGCCCAAAGAAACGAGGACAGGGGCAGGGCGCTGGATCCACCCCAGGGGCACAGGTTCATGTGCTAGAAGCGCCACCATTGCAACAGCGAGGTATAAATACTTCTGTATAAAAGTGTAGTTTATCTTTATGATCACCCCGTTCGCACTTTATTTGATTCTGGCGCATCACACTCCTTTATCTCGTCTGCTTTAGTAGAATCTCTGCACCTAAAAACTAGTATGGTAGAGGACCCCTTAATTGTTTCAAACCCAATTGGGGGCCCAGCTCATTTGTCTATGATCTGTTTGGATTTGAAAATTTCTATCCTAAGTGTTGAATTTCAATGTAGTGCCTTTGTTTTGGGCTTTTCGGGTTATGGTTTGATTTTGGGTATGGATTGGCTATCCAGTAATGGGGCCATCCTTGATTGTGAGAAAAGGGTTGTTAGGCTCCTAACCCAGCTCGGTAATACTTTGGAAATTTCTTGTAATCCCTCGTATGCGGTTATGCTTAGTTATCTTGAATCGCTAGATGCCTCTGTTGAAAATTTGCAATCAGTTAGAGTAGTCCGGGAATATCCGGATGTCTTCGAAGAGGTGAAGGGCTTGCCTCCGAAGCGGGAAATAGACTTCCGCATATATCTTGTAGATAATGCAAAACCCGTTGCGTTGCCCGTTAGACACATGGCTCCACAAGAAAGAAAAGAGCTCAGTAAACAGATTGAAGAGCTTCTAGAGAAAGGGTTCATTAGGAGGAGCATTTCAGAATGGGGCGCTCCAGTGGTGTTCGCTACAAAGGCGGATGGTTCACTCCGTCTATGTGTTGACTATAGGGAGCTCAACAAGCTAACGAAAAAGAATAGGCACCCTCTCCCTAGAATTGACGATTTATTTGACCAGCTTGTAGGAGCGTCTGTTTTCTCCCAACTCGATTTAGCAACCGGTTTTCATCAGCTAAGGGTGGCTGAAGATAGCATCGATAAAACGGCGTTCAGAACCCCAGACGGCTTCTTTGAATGGCTTGTCATGCCTTTCGGCTTGACAAATGCACCTGCTTACTTCGTGGACCTGATGAGTAGGGTATTTAGAGATTTACTCAACAAATTCGTAGTGGTCTTCGTAGATGATATCCTTATCTTCTCAAAAAGTGAAGAGGAACATGCTCAGCACTTAAGGGCAATCATGGAAACTTTGCGAGTCCATCAACTAAAAGCCAAATTCTCCAAATGCCACTTTTGGAGAGAAGAGGTGAGGTTCCTTGGGCACATAGTATCCAAACAAGGGTTAGTAGTGGACCCTGCTAAGGTAGTGGCGATACAGGATTGGAAGACACCAAGGAATGCAACTGAGGTCCGAAGCTTTCTAGGACTAGCAGGTTTCTATCGAAAGTTTATAAGGGATTTTGCGAAAATCTCAGCTCCGCTCACGAAATTGACAAAGAAGAATCTAGTGTTCAATTGGGATTTGGATTGCGAGTTTGCTTTCCAACGACTGAAAAGGGCTCTCATAACAGCCCCAGTTTTGACGCTGCCAAATGGGAGCAAGATGTTCACTGTTTATACGGATGCATATGGGACAGGGCTAGGCGTCGTCTTAATGCAAGAAGGAAGGGTAGTAGCTTATGGCGGGAGGCAGTTGAAGGTGCACGAAAAGAACTACCCAACCCACGATCTTGAGTTAGCCGCCATCGTCTTTGCACTCAAGTCTTGGCGACACTATCTCCTAGGTGAGAAGTTCGAACTTTACACCGACCATAAATCGTTGAAATATCTTTTCTCGCAGAAGGATCTTAACTTGAGGCAACAAAGATGGATGGAGTTTCTTGCCTCGTACGATTTCGAAATCTCCTACACTCCGGGCAAAGGCAACGTAGTTGCAGACGCGTTGAGCCGAAAGAAATTGACCCTAAGCCCGTTGTTTGTTGAAAGACAAAGCCTAGAGTTTATAGCCAGCTTCGACTTTAGGCCCTCCTCCGATTTCGTACCAGGCTTGCTAGCATCTCTCGAAGTGCGCCCAACCTTAGTGGATTCAGTAGGGATAGCACAACGCGAAGACCCTCAGCTTGTGGAAGTAATTGATAGGCTAATTAGGGGTGAGACTTCAAGTCACCTCAACAGATACTCCATCGACGATAAGGGTTTGCTAAGGCGAGACGGAAGACTATGCGTCCCACAAACAAAGGATTTAATAAAGAAGGTTCTCGAGGAAGCACATCACTCCAAGATGACGATACACCCAGGCGGAGATAAAATGTTCAAAGACATAAAAAGGACTTTCTTTTGGAACGGCATGAAAAAGGACGTGGCAGAATTCGTTTCTAAGTGTATGGTGTGCCAACAGGTTAAAGCGGAACAGAAAAAGCCTGGCGGACTGCTACATCCTCTGGAGGTCCCGCAGTGGAAGTGGGATAGCATCTCAATGGACTTCATCGATGGGCTACCTAGGTCTAGGAGAGGCAACACTAGCATTTGGGTAATAGTGGATAGGCTTACTAAAAGCGCCCACTTTTTACCGATCAAAAGTAAAAGAACTGCCTCATCCCTAGCATCACTTTACCTCAAGGAAATCGTTCGGCTCCATGGAATACCATCTAGCATTGTTAGCGACCGAGACCCCATTTTCACCAGCGAGTTTTGGCGGAGTCTGCAAGAAGCAGTAGGAACGCAGTTATGCTTGAGCACAGCCTATCATCCCCAAACCGACGGCCAAACAGAGAGAGTGAACAGAGTTTTGGAAGACCTTTTAAGACTGTGCGTCCTTGACTTCGGAGGGACATGGGAAGACCACCTTCCTTTGGTGGAATTTGCCTACAACAACAGCTATCAAGCAACCATCGGAATGGCGCCCTTCGAAGCTTTATATGGAAGACCGTGCCGATCGCCCACTTGTTGGTGGGAGTCTACTGATAAGCTCATACTTGGACCAGATATGATCCGAGAGACTTCAGAGAAAGTGGACTTAATACGAAGAAGGATGAAGACGGCCCAAGACAGACAAAAGTCCTATGCCGACAAGAGGAGGACCGACCTTGAATTTGAGGTTGGAGACAGAGTTTTTCTCAAGGTATCACCACTAAGGAACGTTGTTCGTTTTGGAACCACAGGAAAGCTAGCGCCAAGATTCGTAGGGCCATTCCCTATCATCGAGAAAATTGGGAAAATAGCCTATAGATTAGAGCTACCCGAGAAGTTGGCTGGAGTCCACAACGTTTTTCACGTTTCACATCTCCGAAAATGTCTACATGAGTCTGCTGAAGTGGTAGAGCCAAATATCCTCGAAGAGGCCGAAGTGGAACGCGAAGCAACCATTAGAAAAGTTCCAACCCGCATCTTAGGAACGGAAGTGAAGAAGCTACGCAACCGCGAAGTCAAGCTCGTCAAAGTTCAGTGGAGCGACGCCGAGGGAGACACGACTTGGGAAACTGAAGCTAGAATCCGTACAGCCTACCCTTTTCTGTTCGAGGGTACATCCTTGATCTTTCTTTTTCCTTAAGTTGCGCTTTTATCTATCTTTTTAGGTATATTTCCTCGACCTTGTCTTTTAGGTAGAAACCCTTTGGATGGAAACATGTAATTGAAACATGTTATGTATGGTGGTTGCAAGTGGTTGCAAGTGATTGCTAGTGGTTGCTCGTGGTTGCATATACACACACAATCTAGGTTTTAGATCGGCTCAGTCACTTCATATTGCATATGCATATATGTTTGCATTCATATGTGGTTGAACTTTAATGTGTTGTCATGTGGATGTTGCATTTGTATTGAATGATTGTGCACTCATGTAGAATCAAGAATAGGAAAATTTTCATACATAATGGATTCATGGCACTTACATAATTCGCATTAAGGAGGTCAACTGAATCAGTAGACCGCCTGATTTTGCATTAGATAAGTACATGTATACACACACACTTTGCATATGATCATGAAGCATTAGAAGTCTTTTAAGGACAATGGATGCTCGTGTTTGATGGATGAGTAGATGGATGATTGGATGATTAGGATATACATTCCTCCTAACTTGAAGATTTCGGGGACGAAATCCTTTTAAGTGGGGGAGAATGTAACACCCCGAAAATTCTATAACTGTGAAATTAACAAATTAAAGTATAATTAATTTGAAATCAAAGAACTAAGGGAAACGGGATACGCCATTGCGTTCGTCTCGGAAAAATACGCGAAATAGAGTCCGAGTTTTCGAAAAACGGAGTCCGTATGAAGAAGATATGGCCTTCGGAAGTTTTTAAATTAAATTTAAAATTCAAAACAGAATAAAACAATTAAAAATTCCGAAGTGGGGCCCGATGGGCCAGGGCGGGGAAAGGCCCGCCTGACGCACCCAGGTCGACTGGGCTGTCGACCTGGTCTAACCAGGTCGACAGGCCTGTCGACAGGGCTGTCGACAGGGGTGTCGACCTGGTCCAGAGCCAGGTCGAACCCAGTCCAACCTGGCTGGCCTATTCTGTGTTTGGCCGATTTTCTGTGGTCTGCTTTGTCATTAGGGCTAGGTGGCAAGTTCTAATTGGTCTCTCCTTAGGATGAATGGCTACGATCAATCCAAGCAACATCAATGGCCCTAAACAGTTCATTACCTCTATAAAAACAACCCTAGACTAACCCTAATCTATTCATTCAAAAATAAGAACAAAGCCGCCATGTTGCTGGGGAGCGTCTAGGAGTAGCCACCAAATTGGAGAGAAGATTAGGAGGAAAATTCTAAAGCCTAAAGCAATTCAAGCAAATCAAATCAACGCCTACGTCAAAAGGAGTCGCATCTCTAATTCCTAAATTAGAGAATTCGCCGCAACGATTGTAAGTAGAGTATTATTTTGGTATGAACAAATAATTGTGTGGATATGTATACTTGATTTGTGGCGATAAAATAATTCATATTTGTGCGTTGGAATATTGTATACGTTTGGATGTTCTTGAATTATGTTATTCATTATGAAAAACTACATGCGGTAGTTTTATGCAAGTATGACGTTTGGATATTCGCAAAATATGTAATTTATGTTGAAGCTACATGTATGTAGTTGATTAATTGAAATTCATGCAAGTTTGGGATTTTGTTACTATGCCATCATAATGTGTATTTTTACACAAACATCATTTTTGTGAAGTAATTGGAATAAGGTTGGGATTATCATAATTCATATGAAATTATATTGAAAAGTTTGGCACCATGATCTATGTATTAAGCCATGTTTTGTACTAGAAACCTATTTGCAAACTTATGAATATGGCTAGGCTATGATCGATATTTTGCATAATTGAAACCATGTTGGGTCTATATTGTTAACAAGAATTATATGATGACATATGTGGTACATGGCTAGGTTAGATTCAAAAATCCCTTTTTTGCAAGTTTGCATGACTAAAGTAAAAATCATGATTTCATGTTAGAAATATTTATGCCATAGTTATGTGAACAAATTTAACTATACTTATGCCATGCTTATGTTTGACATTATGCCATGCTTATGTTTGACATTATGCCATGCTTATGTTAGAAATATTTATGCCATGCTTATGTTTGACATTATGCCTAAATAAAAATATAGGTTCATGTTGTAGTTAAGCCCATGTGTTAATAGTGATATTCTTAACTTAACTACAAGTTTACATGGTTTGATTCATGTCACTTATGCTTTTATGATCAACGTATATGTTACTACTATGCAAGTACACCAGTTTCTATTTTGTATTTCCAACGTCATATTGCAAGTTCATACGCTCACCTTCCCCTTTTTGTGTATGTAATCACGCTTTAAGCCTCCCCTCTTTCGCATGGCTAAGTTGGGCTTAAAAAGGTTAAGCCCAACATATAAACAAACGTATTAAACGGGGGAAAATAACGTTGGGCTAAATTAATTAATAAATGAAAATATAAAGTAGAAGGGCCCAAATTCAAGTATGGGTTGGGCCCATGATTGGTGTAACCTTTACACCATTAACTTAATAATGGGCCGCAAATATTTACATATAAATAAAGAAGAAAGACAAGATATGTAAATGTAGAACATACGATGTGTTTAACCCGAGGTTGGATTGAGTTGTGATGTAAACCTGCCCGGAACCGCCCGGCTGTCCAGTAGTCACAACAATACCTATCCAATGTGGGAGGTTAAACATGGAGCCCAATAAGGACCCGAGGTTAGACTGAGTTGTGGCGTAAGACTGCCCGGAACCAACCGGCAACAGGCAGCCACAACAATACCTGTCTAATGTGAGAGGTCAGGGCCTTAATAAGACAATTAAGGCTGAGTCAGGATTGTTAGGATTAAGTGAACTAAAGACTTAATCAAAATGGAACATGCTAAATTAAACGGACTGGTGTGGTTAGAGATAGAAAACCTAGTAACGGGGGACCCTTTTCAGCAGTAACCCTAGAAGGTGTATCAAGAAACCCTGGCAGGGTGGGGCACGATTACTGGGCTGATTGTAAGAGGTCAAATCGACGGCGGTGGTGTAGCAGTGTAGGTTCTAACGGGGTGCGGGCGTGCACACACTCCGGCGCAGAAAAATAAGGCACTGGACACCAGTAGCATACCTGTGCACTCTAGGATTGTGTCGGGCCGCCACCATGGGACTTGATACACCCCATGGTGGGACCAGCATAGGTAACTACAACATCGGGGGCCGTAAGACACATGTAACTATGCGAGTAGGAGCCGATCATCGTAGAATGGATCACATCACCCTGATTATGGGGTGCCAGTTGGAAACTAGTTTATACGGGTTCAGAGATTAACATGGGGGTACGATAGTATATTCGACCCTAGACAACTTAACCAAGTTTATAGTGCTTTCCCACTTCTTGATTATACTTATCTTACCCAGTTCTTTATTCATAGACAAAATAGTACTAGACTTACTCAGGCTTTATGTCTGACTCTACTTTTCTTTCGTCTTCTTTTCTTCCGTTCCCCCCCCCCAGGTCCACAGGGAGGGAACACAACAGCTTGACCAACCTTAACATCCAGCTTGAAGAAGAGAAATGTATTGCTTGGACTTTTTCGCTTTGAACTATGGCTTTGGACAAACTCTATGGGGCTTTTGCAGTTTATCTATGTTTTATTTATGCTTCTTTAAATAATGTAATCAAGACAGATTATGAAAGTGTTATGTTATGTTTTGGAAAAGATGTAAGACAATTATGGTGTTGTTGTTGTAACACGTATTTGCTTTCATGAAATAAAAAGTTTGTTGTTTTTCCGCTGCTTACAAATATGTGTTCTTATATCTGTCTTGTATATCTGTGACTTATACTTATAAACCTCCACCAAAATTAGGGCATTCCCTTTGAGAGTGACCCTAACGGAGGTGGGGTGTTTCAAAATGCCAGTTAAAATTCTAGTTATTAAATTTATCTGTATACTTATTTTCTTATATCATATTTCAATATATATATATATATATATATTAGAATATAAAATTTAATAAAATTATATAAACATGTTAATATGATATACAGAGTTAATATAACTTTTTGATATTGTTATAAAATATAAATTTATTCATCTTTTATATAGTTTAAACATGCATACTTTAATTTATATTTTATTCTTATGACTTCATAACAAATTTGGGTTACATTTTCAAAAATACTATTTGTAACTTAATACTTATTTTGACTTCTTATTAAGATTTATAAAACTTGTATACTTAACTTAGTATAAAGAAATATATATACATGATTTTTTATAAGTAGTTTAAATATAAGAAGGTTTATAGATTACTTTATAATGTTTCCTTCTAAAGTATAAATGATTTTTTTAGCAAATAAATATGTTTGGATTTCTAAAAGTTTGAATTTAAAATTAATTTGTATCAAGAAGATTATTGTATATCTCATAATAAATTTTAAGCTCTTTTTAAATGATTTTTATATATGCTTATGAATATATGTTTATATAGCTTACTTTATATTATACAAGTTTTATATTCTCTTTAGAAAGATCTTCAATTTTTACAATATTTACCCTACTAATATTATTTACCTTCATGATTTTTCTGAATATTTTACTACTTATCATGAATATTATTTTTAATTAAACTCTTATCTTTATTATTCTTTTAATCAAATTCATTAATATAATTAATATAAGTCTAGAAATTAACATTATCATTGTTTGATTCAAATAATTCATAATAGTTAAATAGTACTTTGAATATATGTTACCTAAATAGATATAATTACCAAATCATTCTGCACACTATCATTACACATCTTATTTCATATCATACATCATTATTAGAGTACATCTCAAATAAAAATCATGCACATCCAAGTTGTATTTCATTCAATATATCACTTTATATAATTTTGCATATAACATACTGCATTATAACCAACACACGACATTACATGTTAACCTTAACTTCACACATAGCAAGTATATAATATGAAAAGTTTTTATCTAGGATTATTAATAAAATGCATAACATATTTACTTTGTCTTGATTAACTTAAATGACTTGTTTGGCTTGGTTGAATTGATTGAATTGGCTTACTTGACTGAATTGATTTACTTGATTGGATTGATTTGTTTGGTTTGTTTGGCTTGATTGACTTGTTTGAATTGGTTAACATGATTGAATATCATTAGCGGTTGGAAGAAGTGTTAGAAATATAATTATGCATTTGTAGTCAATAGAGCTTTATAGGTTTTAGGATAAATAGATATTACAAGAAATGTTTGGTTTTATGACTGTTTGGATTAAATTGCTTTGCTTATATCATAATTTTAAGGATATCATATTAGAGTTATCTCTAAGTCTAGTTTAAGGTCTTATTATAGTTTTAAGGGAACTAGAGTATAGGCTAGGCTACTGGTTGGTGATGACCCCTAATAGTTGAGGTTTAGTCTTATATTAGATTAAGGGGGCGTTTTATAGTTTCTAGGTTTAATTAAAGGTTCAAGAAGTGTTTATTAACGCATATTATTTAATTTGATTGATTTAGTTGATTGCTTACATTGATTGCTTGAATTAATTGCTTAAATAGATTGCTTGAATTTCTTGCTTGAATTAGTTGCTTGAATTTCTTGTTTGGATTGATTGTTTGAATTGATTATAAACATTGATTAGATTACCTTGTTTGTTATTCTTCTATTATACTAGTATAGTCATAATTTTAGGGGGATTTATAATCTTTTTGGCTTAGAATCATAGAGTTGAGGTAGATATAAGGGTATCATAGAATCAGGGATGGTTATATGGAATATTAAAATAGAATATGTATAGATAGATATAGGATTTAGGGGGAGTATTTTATGGTTATAGATTTAGGACTCAGAGGGAGTACTTTACTTTATTATAGGAATTATTTAGATAGTTATAGGATTTAGGGGGAGTAGTTTTAGAATTTCTTTTTGATAATGCCAAAGGGGGAGAAATTATAAAATATAGGCATAGTTTATAGGATTCTTATAGATAAGGGGAGTAGTAGAAGAAACATCATCAACAGGTATATACAGGTGTGATATTTTATAAACTAAGTTTGTCATCATCAAAAAGGGGGAGATTGTTGGAGAACGGAGTTTTGATGACAACAACCTTATTTCAATTATCATTGATTATAAAATATATATACTAACACTTTTTGTATAGAATATATATATATGCAGGAATTATATACAGGAAATATTACTGAAGACTATACAGTTATAAAGATGATAGAGATTCAAAGACCAAAGAAATTTCAAGACTCATGAGTAATCAAGATTTCAAGAGTTCAAGATCAATATAGTTATAGAGTCTAGATTTTGTAAGACTCTAAATAGCGCTCTAGGTTCAAAATTCAAATTCTAATATTCAAACTCTGATTTTCAATTCTATCCTCGATCCTCTCTATTTTGTTTCTATTTTTATTCTTCTTGTTTTCAAAACATAATTTTTTTATATATACTTTATATTTATAGTTTAACTATTTTAGAACACTATAATTTTATAAATATATTTATATAGTTTAAAAATATGTTTTCATATGATTTCTATTATATAATATTAATTTACAACACTAGAATTTTACTCAAGAATTTCCAGAATTATTTTTATATCAAAACACTTGAAAAATGCTTTGAAAATCAAAAATACACATGAGTATATCGACATAGCAAAAAGTGTATGTCGACATATAACTGCTATTTTTTTTCTAATTTTGAAGGGAAGTATCTTTTCACTATTTGAAACGCTTTAGAACCGTTGCAACCCTTCATGCTCTATAAAAAGAGGTTAAAACCGAATTTTTTAATACATCTTCTTCCATAACTACATTCTCTTTCACCATCATTATTCTTAATCATTTTTATGATTCTTACACTTATACTCTGCCAATTCAATTCTATTTTAATCAAACTTCTTCTTTCTACACTCTCTACTCTCTGAATCAAGTGCTATTGAAGAGTTATAGGGTTGTTTTGTAATTGTTTGGGTTGAATAAACCTTGTTTAATTGCGAGTCAAATAGGAATCGGTGTATCCTTGTAGCCGTGAAATCAAGGAATAGGAGTCGGTGTGTCCTTCTTGAGCCATGAAATCAAGGAATAGGAGTCGGTGTCTCCTTGTTGAGCCGTGAAATCAAGGAGGGTATATTTGACTTTTGAAAATAGTAATAAAACCCTGCACAATCCAGCGTTGTGCGGGACTGGACGTAGGAGTAATCCGAACCAGTATAAAATTTGGTGTGTTCTTTCCTTTTCTGCATTTTTATTTTTGTTTATTTTGCATTTGTGTTTGAATCTTTGTCCGTGATTGTGTTTGTGGTGTTTGATTCATTCCCTAATTCTCTTTAGTTTTAAGTTCTGTTTAAATTCTTACAAACACTATTCACCCCCCTCTAGTGTTTGCTTTGCCTATCCATTCTGCAGACCCTAACATAAATTTTTATGACTGCTTGACAAAACATTAGTGGTTTGCTTGGACCACAGGCAAGATACAAGTACTTTGTTATAATCTATGTATACAAATGTGATAATAAATCGTTGTATATAAACAGTTGCTTAAATATAATCATACCATGATTATTTTGACAAGAAAGAAGGCGAACATTGTGTTATAATGATGGTATAAATGATTCAATGTATCGTTCTTTAATCAGTAGAGTAAACAATTATACATAAGTATTTAACCATGTATAGTATTGAGTTCATGTATGTTCCCGAATACTAATCAGGTTTACCAAATTTTATAAAAAATAATAGTTTATATAATATATAATAAAAGTGGTGAAATAATAAATTAATTATTAGTTTTGCAAAGTTAACGAAGTTTAAAATAATAATTATAAAGTATTAATCAAGTTAATTAAATTTTACAAACATTTAATAAAAATAAAAGTAAATCAACTAAGACTATAAAAAGAATCACTTCATTAAATAAGTTATATAAAAAATTTAAAAAATTGTAAAAATTATGCAAGTTCATAATGATAATAATAATTTAATTAATATATATGATAATTAACTAAGTTTATATTAATAAAACTAATAATAGTACCAACAATAATAGTCATGATAACAATAAATAAACTAGGTTTATAAAGATCGACTCCGTTTCAGAACATTAACCAAGTATAGAATAACAATACCAATAATAATAATAATATTTATAAATAATAAAATATTAACCAAGTAAATTAAGTTTCATGAAAAGTAACTTAATTTATGTTAAGTAATCATAATCGAAGTATAAGACTTAACTAATTTTAAAATAATAATAAATTAACTATGTTTATGAAATTTAACTTATTTGTAATAATAACTAGGTAACTAAGTTCTATAAACAAATAACTAAGTTTATATAATAATAATAGTTATTACAAATTAAATAAGTTGATTAAAATTAATTAAATTAAGAATAATTATATTATTAACAATGATGGGACATTCATACATAATATAATAGTAATAAAATTAACTAAGTTTCATAATAACTAAATAATTGTACAGTAATAATAATTAACCAAGTTAAAAAAGTATGATAAAAATAACCATGTTCATAATAATAAAAAATTATTTTTATGTTTTATAAAAACAAACTAAGTTAATAATATACCAGCTTATTTTATATAATTTAGCTTTGTTTATATAATTAATAAAATATTAACCAAGTTTACTTGGTTTTGAAATTTGACTGAGTTCATAAAAATTTAAGTCGGTTTGACACTCTCAATTTTGAATAATAATAAAATAATACATTGTAAAATAATAACCAATTTGACTAGGTTATATATATACACACAAACATATATATATATATACACACTAAATTTGTATAACACCACCAACAACAAGTTAACAAAATAATGTGAATTAAATTTGTTTATTAAGTTTTATAAGCATATAAAAACTAACTTCTTAATTATGGTTAGCTATATGGCTTAAACTCCATTATGTGAATGAGATCTTAAATTGATAATGCTAATAAATAAGGAGTATGGCTTTTAATTCATTTTAAATCTAGAGTTTTACTAATTTAATCATGCTTCAAAACTCGTTGCTGAAAATATTTCCGATGTCAGTGGAACTCACATGATAAAGCTCACATGTATATTTAGGATATTTATATACTTATACGTAGTTTTATGTTTACTTTTTTCATTAGCATTACTTATGTATATAATAATTCTATGGTTCAACTGCATAGCTAGAAAAGTAAATGGATAAACTCTGATGAAGTTGGACAAGATGAAGAAGCCATGTTGCAAAGCTATCAAGTGGTTGCATGCAACTGTATTTTCTTAAGTACTATCGTCAGAGCTAAAAGGAAGAGATGAATCAAGTATCGCAGGAAATGTATGTATGGTTTCTTATTTTCCATCTGAATCTTTTTGCAGGTTTGTTACACATTTTGCTTATATTGTTCCGTTCTTTTCAGTTACCTATAAGCGTTACATACTGAACTTAGCTTATGGATTATTGTTCGATGATGAATACTCTATCGATTAGAAAACCGTCGCGACATGTAATAAAACGCAAGAGCACGACGTACACTTGTAGTACGTTAGCGAATACGAGTCGATCTATGGGGAAAGAAGTAATTCTAATTTTATTCAGTCAAATTAAAACAAAGTCTAGTGAAATTTTAACTACAACTAAACTAAATTAACAAACTAAGATAGATAAGAATATGAGAGTTAAATAACAACTTAGAAATAAATCCACTCTCTAGACCACATGAATCAACATAAAATGAGACCATGATCTCTCTTTTTTGGGTCATTTGTGAATTTAGTTGATATTATTATTATAAGTATAGCTTAATCATGTCAAAATAAGCTATCAAACTATAACATACCCACTAAATCACCCTACTAGTTCTAATGAAAAAATAACAATAAGTTGAAAGTGAAATATACTTTAAGCATGGTCTATGAACTATTACTTAGAACTATAGATCATCAAATTTTTATTTCAACCTCCACTTATTCGCCATCATCATATGTAGATGAAGAGGTAATTAGTGAACATATGACTAAGCATAGCCAATTTGGTGTCAACAATAAAGGATATCAAATTCAAAATAAACACATAATACCAATAACATCAACTGACATGAAGCACAAAAAGAGAGCATGAATTAACAAATTATGTTGCATCTACATAATCAAGAGAGCTTCATTACCCCTAAGTTCCTAAGTTGAAAGGGGTTAACCTCTAATATATGTAATCATGACAATAAAAGTAATTGCAACATAGACATAAACAAAAACAAAAGAGAGAACTAATTAACAAAAACAAAATAAAACTAAACTACTTGCATAAAATTAAAGTACACTAATGCATAAGGTTAACAACAAAAATTAGATGAACAAGAAATTAAATTGCATTAAAATGAAAATTCCATAAGAGGAAAATGGCTAAGTAGCCATGGAAATAAAAGAGAGCTTAGATTTTGATCCTACAAACTAACTAAAGGAGAGAGGATTTATTTACATGACATAAAGGGGTATATATACATGTTTGAAACCCTAAAACCCTAATCACTTTTGTTGGAAAGCATGAACAACTGTACACTAAGTTATGTAAAGTAGCGGTGAAGATGTTCGTTGTTCCATGCCCTTAGAAGTTTGGCTTTGTCCACGGTTGCGAGTTTGAAAGTTTCATCGTTGAGCTTCCGCTCTATAGAGTACGGGTTTCCCAATAAGGAGCGAGGTCTGCTGGTAGAGGAAAGACTCATTTTAAGACGAGATCGCCGATGTTGAGGTCCTTATGGCGGACTCTGGAGTTGAAGTATCGGGCTACTCATCGTCGTTGTGCGGCGGCCCTGAGGCCGGCTTCGTTTCTCTTTTCTTCTAGTAAATCGAGCGACTCCAAAAGTAAATCATGGTTTGTCTTTGGATCGTAGTAAGTAAATCGACGAGACTGAAGCTTTAGCTTAATAGGAATGACGGCTTCGGATCCATAAGCAAGGGCAAAGGGAGTATGTCCAGTTGTTGACTTGTGAGTTGTTCGGTAGGCCCATAGGGCTAGAGGGAGTTCACCCACCCACATGCCTCCAGCTTTTTCCAGGCGCTTCTTGATGATGGATTAAATCACTTTGTTGACAACCTCGACTTGCCCATTGGCTTCAGGATGAGCCACCGCTGAGAATCTTTTTTTGATTTTGTGCCGCTGCCAGAAGGCTTTCAATTCAGCACTTTCGAACTGGGTGCCATTGTCGGAAATGATAGCTTGTGTGACCCCATAGCAGGTGATGATATTGCGGACGACGAAGTTGATCAATTTCTTGGTGGTTATCGTGGCGAGAGCTTCGGCCTCTACCCATTTGGGGAAGTAATCAACTGTGATGGCATCATAATGTGCCCCACCGCTGGCTATTGGAAGAGTTCCAATGATGTCGATTCCCCATATGGTGAACGACCAAGGGCTTACCATTTGCGTTAATTCGGTAGGCGGGGCTCCTGGGGTTTTGGAGAAGCATTGGCACCTATCGCAATTTTGTGCGTAGTCTACTGCGTCTTGATCGAATGTGGACCAATAATAGCCATGCTTGATGATCTTCCTTGCAAGGGGCTGCCCCCGGTGTGGTCGCCGCACTCGCTTCTATGCACCTCTGCGAGTACACGATTGGCGTCGTCGAGGGCTACACACCGCAGTAGTGGGATGGAGAAGCCTCTGAGGTAAAGTATTCCGTCCATGAGAATGTAGTGAGCTGTTTGGCGAGTGAGAGGTCGTTTTTCCTTATAGCGCCCCAGGAGGGTCACGTGTTGTAGGTAGTTTTTTTATCGGGGTCATCCAAGACTCGGGTTCGGTCTTGGTGCCCATGACTGTGTTAGTCTTTATCTCGCCAATGCTTGGTGAGTCGGGTACCTCGACCGGGGCATGTCCCATGAGCTGTTCATCTTCAAAGCTTGCAAACTTAGTCAATGAGTCTTGTTTTTCATTCTATTACCAAGGGATGAGCGTTATGACAAAGTGGTCGAAGTTAGTGAGCAACTCCCGGACCTAGGCAAGATACGGGGAGAGCCGTGCCCTGGAATTATCCCTGTACCTGACACAAGATGAGTTGAGAGTAAGAAAAGACTTGAATGGCTTTTAGATTAAGTTCAGTTGCGATTCTGAGTCCGGCTTTTAAGGCTTCGTATTTAGGTCGTTGTAGGTAGTAGGGAAGTTGAGCTTGAAAGCGTTACATATGGAGCGCTCTTCGGGTGTAATGAGCACTACTCCGGCTCCAGAAGATTTACAGTTAGAAGATCCATCCACAAAAAGTTTCCACTGGAGATTTAGGGCTTCGATGTCTTCGGGATGTGACTCCTCCGGAACGGTGAACTCAACTATAAAATCAGCCACTACTACAAAACAGGTCAGTTGCTTCGCCTCATTTGCTTCAGTTATGCTTACAACTGAAGCAAATGGTACTATTTGCTTCAGTTGTGAGCACAACCGAAGCAATTCATGAAGCAAATACTGTAATTTGCTTCTATTGTCCCAGCAATCGAAGCAAATAGTATCATTTGCTTCGGCTGTGTTAATAACTGAAGCAAATGCACTAAAGCAAAATAGTGTTATTTGCATCTGTTTCATGGGAACTGAAGCAAATACAACAAAGAATATGGTTTTATTTGCTTGCAAATAGTGTTATAACTGTTATTATTCTTGTTAATTATTTACAATTAAATACTTATCATTTATATTTAATAATTAAAAAAAAGTAATAATCAATATTAAATAACTAATAATTAACATTTAATAATTAATATATTAACATTCATATTCAATTAATAAGCAATATTTAATTTTTAAGAAGTGATAATTAATAATTAGTAAATAATTTTTACTATTAAATAATTGTTTTTTAATGATTATATATTGATTAAGACTAATATTTGATAAATAATAACAAATAATAAAAGTTAATACATATGAAGTGATATTTAGTATTTAAGAATTAATTCTAAATGATTAATATATAATTAATAACTATTAATTAATTAATTAATAAGAAAAATATTTAATAATTCATAATTAATAAGAAAGATTATTTACTAAGAATAAATATTTAGCATTCGATATTTAAAAATTATAATTAATAATTAAATTTAATATATATTATATAAGAAAACTAAAATTGTTAGTTTTTCTGTTATAAATTAAAATTATTAATGTTCATTATTACCAGTTGTACATAAATTGAAGAAACATAAAAAATGTTAATACTAAATGACATTTAATAAATAATTAGTAGGTTATAGTTAATAATTAGTTATTTAATATAATTAATTATTAATAAATAAATTATTTTTAATAATTTTATAGTAATAATGTATAAACAATAACATTTACTAAATATTTGAGAACTTCATTATCAATAATAACGTATAAAGAATATTATTTACTAAATATTTGACAATTTCAGTATCAAATATTGTGTCGATTACTTCCATCCTAAATTTCTTCAATGGAAACAAAAATTAGTTCGTACTTTATTTTGTGAATAAAACGTGAAGCATTTAAGTCTATATTTGTTAAAGGGAAGGTAATCGATTGTAAACATGGTTATTGGCCCAATAGCACACACCCATGCAAGCAAATCGGGTAGGAGAAAACATAACCCGACAATTTCTCACCCATACCCATATCATACTTACACCGCAGTAGCGTGAAACTGCGATTCATTTCTCAACCCTAAACAGTACGAATTCCATGGCGGCGCTCAAAAACCTTAGATTAAATGGCAATTTGGAGATCTATTTGAGGTGTTTCGCTTAGAATGACGCTGGAACTCGAAGATCCGAAGCAAATAGCGATCACCATTACAAAAATCTCTCCATCTTCCATTACCTGAACTATTGATTTTCGAAATCACTATTTCTCTGTCGCTCCGCGTCGAAGTCTGATAGCCTATTTTAGCCGAGGAAGTGTTTCTTCCTTAAAGATAGGGACGGCCGCGGTATTGGCTACTTGCCTTGAACACTGAGTTACGAGGAGTCAATTTTATATAGTTCTTGCTTGTGAAATTCGCTGCCTTGTGAACTGACGGTCGGAGCTTAAGCAGGTACTTTTATTATCTAATAACTTGAAATAGTAATTCATTTGGAAATCTGTTTTCTGAGTTAGGATGGCAGTGGTGCCTAAGTATTAATGAACATGATATACGAAAGTGAAAACTTGTGTTTTAGCCGATTAAAAGGTAAAATTAACGGCATCTCTCCTACTTTTGTGAAGTGTGCAAAGGATGGAGGTATCGGAAAAGGTAACCTATCAGTATTAACCTGTTAGATCCTATTTTCGTGTTGTTATCTTGATTTTTAAGCGTTGTGGACATAATTTGCTGGCCATTTGTTAGAACTTAGAAGGGTTGGTCACTTTATGAATAATCCTTGCCTGTGTATTGGAGAAAAAGAAAATATATACAGAGGATGCAATAAGCAGTAAAACGAATAGGCTGTAATAAAAAAAAGGAACAAAGGTGAGTAATAAGTAACGTTTCAAACATATAGTAGTTCTTGATTAAAGCTTTAAGTATATAATTTTGTTAGAAAATGCATCCATTAGGAAATAAGATAGGTAGAGAACATCGGTATATAATATGAAAAATCGTTTGTACAGATGTAATGCTGAAATAATGTAAAAAGGACAAAAACTATACAGGAGAATTACTACAGAACAAAAATTAATTTTTACAGCAACTGCATAATACATAAATAGCAATGAGTTAAGTTTTTTAATTTAAACTCCATGTTGTATCAGCCCAATAAGTTGAAATGTTAACATAATTCTCCTTTGAAAGTTAATATACAACAGCAGCGTGTACAAACTTTCTTAACAAGTGACTCCTATAACTTGGTAGAAACTGTATCAACAACCCAAATAATGAACAAATATGTGCAAGAAGGTGGTTATTTAAGTTCACTACCATGCCTAAAATGGATTCAAAGGATCCTTGAAGCAAAACTCGGAATAGTGTAGGATAGAAATGAACGCTTACCAAAGTCATTGTAGGACATGTCTGTTTGAGTCTTCTCCTTCACCGTATCATTCTTAGTATAAGACTGGATTTAGACCTTGAGACATAATTATGAATTCTTACCAAAGTATCATTCTTTTTATAAACATTAATGCATAAATTAAAGGTATCTTAGTAATAAGAACAAAAGCATTGTTGTTGTAGAACAAAAGCATTAATTTATCTTTCAATTTCTTACAGGACTACTTATTGCACCAAACATTTTTTTTAATATAAATTTTAATATAGCCTGTACTTCAAAATAACAAATGGTCAATAGATGTATTTAGATCAACACTAGGATATGTACTTGAATTGAAACCATTATTCGGACTGAAAACCAGTAGTAGACATGCAAAATGCTTCTTCCAATTTATTAGAATTATTTTCATGCAACATTTTCTGAATATAAAATGACGGGATGAAACAAAATAAAAATAAAGGATGAATTGGATTCGAAATCCGATGCTAATAAAGTTTGTCCCTTTTTAGTTTTGTACTTGCATACTTGGTTTAGTGATAGCCAGTTCATTATCACATTTAATTTGTAATATATTCTCATTTGTTGCAGCTTTTGTTGTAACCTGAAAAAGTGCAGACTGTCGATATGAGTATATTGTTGTAATACTACAGTTTTTTAATTGTCGATATAAAACCAGAATTGCATGGTCCGTTATTTGTTTGTTTATTGAAATTTTGTTTCTTTGTAATACTGCAGTTTATTGAAAGTTTGTTTTTGAAATTTTGCAGGTAGATATATATTGCGTAGCAGATACTCAACGAGGCGATTGGTTTGTTTTTGAAGTCGGGATTTAGTTAGTAAGGCGATATTATATTGTATTCGGTTATTTCTTGGAGTATGACCGAATTATATATGTTGTATTTGGTTCTTTCTTGTAGTAATACCAAATTATTGACACTATCTATGAGTTATTGGTTTCTTATTAAGATGTTGTTGCTATTAAATGTGCGGATTATTAACATTATCAATGAAATTATTACATTTATTCTTGTATTGTTCAATCTGTATTGTTATATAGCTTGAATATCATTAATTATTTGTTTTGATATATTGATAATAATGGTGATCTATATGGGGGAGATGGTTTTATTAAAGAGTATTTTTTTGCTTCGGTTGTGGTTACAACTGAAGCAACAAGGAAGTCCATTATATGCTCCCTAGACCAATAAATTATTTTTTGCTTCGGTTATCCATCCGAAGCTACAACCTTACCTTTGTTGCATCTTCTGCAGTTGCTTCAGTTGTTAAACTGAAGCAACAACGTAAAATAACCGAAGCAACAGAAGAATATTTGCTTCGGTTGCTTGTCCGAAGCAACAACTTTTTGGTCTGTTGCGTCTGCTGCAGTTGCTTCGGTTGCAGAACTGAAGCAACAGGGGGTAAATAACCGAAGCAACTGACCTGTTTTGTAGTAGTGAGCGAGTGCCTATCGAAGGATGGCGCGACGAGGGGTGAAAGTTATCTCGAACTGACTCAGCTCGATGTTCCACTTCAATAGTCTCCCTGATGCTTCGGGTTATTGCAAGATAGGTCGCAGTGGTTGATCGGTGAAGACCTTTATGGGGAGAGACTGGAAGTATGGCCGCAATTTCCGGGAAGAGATCAGTAGGCAGTGGGCCAGTTTTTGGAGCTTTGGATAATTCTTTTCTGCCCCCATCAATCTGTTACTGATGTAGTAGACATGTCACTGGACACGGTCTTCGATGCGTACCAGTGCCGAGCTGATTGCCTGCATGGAAACAACCAAATAAACATATAAGTCCTCATGGTCCACGGGTTTGGACAAGATAGGTGGTTGCTCTAAGTGATTCAGAATGTCCTCGAATACGAAAACGCATTCTGGGGTCCATTTGAAGTTGTGCTTCCCCTTCCGAAGCAAGTTGAAGAAAGGGATGCATTTGTTAGTGGCCATAGAGATGAACCGACTTAAAGCGGTAACCTTTTCGTTTAGACTTTGGACATCTTTGATGTTCTAAGGGACTTGAATATCCTGATTAGCTTTGATTTTTTCGAGGTTAGCTTCTATGCCTCGGGAGTTGACGATGAAACCCAAGAATTTTCCTGAGGCAGCTCCGAAGGTGCACTTCAGAGGATTGAGTTCATGTCGTATTGATAGAGGGCATCGAACATTTAGGAGAGGTCATGGACGTGATTGCTTGATATATGGATTTTACCAGCATATCGTCCACGTACACCTCCATGGATTTTCCGATTTGGTTTTTGAAGAGGTGATTAGCCATTCGCTGGTAAGTGGCTTCTGCATTCTTGGGACCGAAAGGCATGATGCGACAACAGTAAAGTCCAGGATCGGTCATGAAAGAGGTATGATCTTGGTCGCAAACATTGGAATCTGATTGTAACCTGAATAGGCATCCATGAAAGATAGTAGATGGTATCCGGCGGTTGAATCAACAAGTCGATCGAACATCGAAAGTGGGAAGTTGTCCTTGGGACATGCTTTGTTCCAGTCGGAAAATTCGACACAATTTCGCCATTTGTCATTGGCCTTTTTAACCAGGATTGGGTTGGAGATCCATTCAGGGTAGTCAGCTTCACGAATGAAGTTGTTGTTGAGTAGACGGTCTACCTCTTCCTCGGCTGCTATGGACCTTTCGGGTCCCAAGAACCGGCATTTCTGCTTGACCGGAGGCATCGTTGGATCAAGATTTAACCGATGACAAACAATTGCGGGGTTGATGCCCCTCATGTCTGACTGAGTCCACGCAAACACGTCTAAGGTTTCCTTTAAGAAATTCACAAGATCTTCTTTTATTGCGGGGTGGAGTTGCGATCTGATTTTTAGTACCCTTGATGGACTATTGGGGTTGACCAGAACATCCACTGTAGGTTCAACATAAGTAGCCCTCCCATACTCGGGCTCTTCGTCCTTCCTTGGATCTAGGTTGTCGGAAAGACGGCAGTGGCGCCTGAGCCAAGGCCCAGATGCCGCTGATTTCTATGCAAAAACGGTCTTGGCAGAATAAGGCATAGGCACACCCTTGCCCTTGTCCTTGTCGCGCTCATTCTTCCGCTCTATTGCGTAACATTCTCTGGCATTTTTTTGATCACCTCTGACTGTTCCGATCCCGTTCTCCATTGGGAATTTCATTAGGAGGGACCATGGTGACATGCATATCTGAAATTCTTTAAGGAAGGGACTTCAAAAGAAGATGTTGTAAGGGGAGACAATGTCGATAACCACGAAGGTGAGGACTCGGACTCGGCTCTGGTCCCCATTACCAAGTTTTACAAGTAAGTCGATCATTCCTACTGTATGACTGGAAGCTCCATTGAAGCCATGGATTGTGTCACGACATGGTTTTAAGTCCTTTGTTTCCAACTTCATTTGGTCGTAGGCGGCCTTGAAAATGATGTTGACCGAGCTTTCCGAATCAATCAATACTCTTCGGACGGAAGTAACACCGATTTGAGCTATGATAACGAGAGGGTTTGTAGTTGGGATCTCAATTACCGTGGAATCTCTTTCGCGGAAGAAGATGTCGTCCCGCATAGACTTCTGAAGCTTGGCTGGGACGGGTTCGTCTGGAATGGAGCAGGCCTCATGAGTGGCATGCTTTATAGAATTCACATATTCCTCCATTTTTCGAAAGCTGTCGTGCGTGGGATAAGGTCCACCACAAATGGTATTGATCACGATCTCCCGCCTTGGGTTAGATGAACCGGGAGCTGCTTTGGCGGGTGCTGGTGCCGAAGGCTTTGAGTTTGCTTAAGGAAGAAAAGGCTCTTGGACGTACTGCTCATGGCGCTTCTCACGGATAGCTTTTCAATTGCGTCCTTGAGTTGGCGACATTTGTTGGTATTATGACCATATATGTCGTGGTATCGATAGTACCTGCCGATATTTTTCTTGAAGTCAGTGGATTCCCTGGTGTGCGGCTTCCGGTATGGCAGCGTGTTACATGTCTCCAAGAAGATCGTTTCTAAGTCTTCATTCAGCGGGGTGTAAGTCTCGAAAGCTCGGTAAGGGCCGGTTTTTGGCTCCGTCGGGACCTGACCATTGTTTCTTCCACCCTTCCTACCATTATTCGGCCTTTGTCTGCAGGGACCTTCCCTTTGTCCTTTTCGAAGGGCTCTCCGAACTGTTTCCCTTTGACGCTGCTATTCATGGTATCCGTATGCGGATTGTTGGGGCTATTGGTTTTGGAGAGTTGGTTCCGTCTCGCTTCTTCCTCGCACAAGTACTGCCCTGCCTTTTCATAGAAGGCGTCGAGGCTTTTAGGTTGTTTCCTATCGATCCACGCCCCAAACTCGGAAGTAGGGAGCACTCCTTTTGCTAATTGAAAAAGTGTGGTGCGAGGATCCGGGTCTTTGACCTTGGCAAGGGTGGTGTTGAACGAGGAATGGTAGCTCTTAAGTGACTTGGGTGGTCCCTGATAGAGGTTGGAAAGAGTAAGGGTATTCTTTGGAGTCAGGATGTGTACTCTGAATTGCTTGACCAACTCTGTCGCTAATTGACCGAAGTTGTTGATGGAATCAAGTGGGAGACGAGAGAACCAGAGTAGAGTTGTCCCTGACAGGAAGACCGGGAAACATTTACATTTGATGGTGTCGTTTCCCCGACTAGAGTCCATTTGCCATTCGTATCGGATTAGGAAGGCACAGAGATCGGTCGTGCCGTCATAGAGTGGCATTTGTGGCATGCTAAAGCATAGCAGCCACTCGGCTTCACTTACCCTTCTTTGAAGGGGTTACACCTAATGTAGGCCTCTTATGAATCGTTTACGTTTCCTCGCATTTCCCTCATGATCCTTCAGATCATGTCGGGGAGATAAGTTGGATAGGTATCCACCATCGAAATCCATGAATTTTGGCGAGGTAAAGGAGTCATGTTGCGAGGGCGACTCCTATGATGAATGTCCGGGTCATCTTCTTCTGTATCCTCAACATCTATGATCGGGACTTGATATGGACGACGAGGTTAAGAAGGTTGATGCGCATCTTCTTCTGGAAGAGCGTGGGCCACTGGGAGAGTAGGTCCATCATTTTGGGTGGCGACAGTTGGGTTCTGTCGAGGAAGGGGTTGGTTGTTCGGATCCGGTCCATCATTGATAATCAAGCGGGAGCGGTCTTGGTACTGTGCCACCTCGCTATAAGTGACTATAGTTCGGTCGTCGTTTTTGTTTCCATTGCCGTTGGCGTAGCCATTACCGTTGTCTAGGGCGTTGGTGCGGACGGCGGCATTGTTGATGAGACTAAACCTCCTTCTTTGATGTGGACACCTTGACTCAAAAGAGGAAGTTTCCGAGATAGTAGGTCGAGATCGGGCATTGTTCCGAGTGAGCAGGAGTCAAGCGACGATGCGCTGACTTTCCATAAGTTGTTGCATAAGGTCGATGTTATTTCTTAACGCTGATTGAGTTTGACAACTGTGTTCTCATATTTTTCACTAAGCGCGTAGATCTGTGCTTGTGTTGCGGGAGCTTCGGGGTCCACATCAGGAGGGACGACTTCTGTAGTGGCTGGGATATCCGCCGACTGAGTCTGTTGGGATGTTCCGGCTTCGGTTGCGGTTGAAGAGCCGATCGTTGCATTCTTTAGTCGGTTTACCATCGTAAGCGGACTCGGCGGTAGGTTTAACAAAGGAATCTATAGCTCATCGAAGTCGAGACGATATTGTGCGACAAAGGCGCAAATCCGAGTTTTCTCCATGAAAGAACTAAAATGTTGATGACAAAAAATGTTGTAAACACCCAAGATTCCAATTACTTAGGAATTATAATTGTCGTCATGAAAGTAAGTGCGGAAAGCAATAAATAACATGAGAGATTTATAGTGGTTAGCCTCGCGAGTGACCTACGTCCACTTTGAAAGAGTCGTTGGAATATTGTTATAACACAAAGGTACAAGGTCGAGACTATCTCATGACATCTCATTACATTCATCTCTAAGTTATATGAAGTCATAATGATCATATGCAAAGTATTGGAAAAAAGGCAATTTGCCCATTTTCTAATTCCTCAAAGTGGAGATGTCATTAAAGAGGATATTTGGAGCTCTCTAGAGATGTCAAGTCACCAAATTCGAACCCTTTTGAAGTGTGAGATAAAGGGGTATTTATAGTGGAGTGGTTAGGTGGGATTAGGTAGAAGTAGGGGACCACACCAGGAATTTTGTATCCCCTATAGCCGACCTCCAGAATTTCGTACCCCATAGCACGCGCATGCACAAACTTCATACCCCTCCCTGGGGTATGAATTTCATTCCTCGTTTGGTACGTAGATTATATAAAAGTGGGCTAGGGGTTCGAGACTTGGATTCGTGGCTCTTTAGGGTTCGAGGTCTTGGTTTGGCAATATTAAAGGGAGCGGTGAGGTTCTCGCTGGCGCGATCCCTTCTCGACCAATTTCCTTTACTCCTTGGAGGCACCCTCGGCTTTGGCTTCACGTGATGCGTTGAGTAGAGCGTGTCTTGTGTACTTTTGGGAACCGGACCAAAAAGTCGGTTAACAATCATCATATGTAGATGAAGAGGTAATTATTGAACATATGACTAAGCATAGCCTACTTGGTGTCAACAATATAGGCTATCAAATTCAATAATGAACACATAAATCCAATAACATCAACATGAAATAAAGCATAAAAAGAGAGCATGAATAAAAAAAATATGTTGCATCTACATAATCAAGAGAGGTTCATTACCCTTAAGTTGAAAGGGATTAGCTTATAATATATGTAATCATGACAACAAAAGTAATTGCAACATAAACATAAACAAAACAAAGAGAGAACTAATTAACAAAAACAAAATAAAACTAAACTACTTGCATAAAATTAAACTACACTAATGCATAAGGTTAATAACAAGAATTAGGTGAACAAGAAATTAAATTGCACTAAAATGAAAATTACATAAGAGGGAGCCATGGAAATGAAAGAGAGCTTTGATTTTGATCCTACAAACTAACTATAGGAGAGAGAATTTATTTACATGACATAAAGGAGTATATATACATGTTTGAAACCCTAAAACCCTAATCACTTTTGTTGGGGACTATCAAAAATACCCTTCATGAAGCTTCCATTTGATTTAGCCTCTAATTAGTCATTAAAAGTTCATGAAGCCTTTTTTATCTTCACTTTCTAATATATTAACCTTTAATTGTTCCACTAAAGAAAGAGTGATAATGGGTAGGGTCCTCCACTAAGTTGCATGTGAATTAATTCCATCTCCATTCCTTTGTATCCACTTTGTGCATGCATATCTCTATGTAAACTTCATGTGCATACTTTATTTTTGCTCCTAAATTCCTACAATACACATGAAAATGAACAAAATTTTACCAAAAATATATACATGCACAAATGACCGTTTTGTCCCAATATGAAGATGAATGTATGATAATTTAATAATTTTGGGTTTTTTGGTTAAAACGTGTAAAAATAGCCCAATATGTTATTTATTTAACTAGAGCAAGAATAAAGTGTGAATATAAATGTGTATATTTACGTGCACATCAATTGCAGACTAAAAAATGATCATGTGGATTCATATATTTCCTTCGGCATGATTTAGTGTTGTTTGTATCGAAAATGGGATTTATCAATGTTTCAGTAAATGATTAAAATAGTTTTAGAGACCTTTTCATCTATTACCATCGATTAAAAAGTTGCATTTTGAAATTTTGATTTGTGGTATTCTAGAAAAAACATAACCTTTAAAAAGTATAATAAAAAAAATATAGCTTGGTTTTTTTACATAATATAGATTTCTTCCTATTACTATGTTTAATACGTAAGTGACATGCTACCCGGAAAATGAACGATGATGAGGAACTTACTAAAAAAAATGTATCTGTCTCTCACATCCTTAAGTAAAGCCATACGTTAACATTTGTAGTCAATCAAATGACAACCATTTCCCTTTTATTTAATAGCATAGTTGTATGTCATCTGATTGTATATGTGTAGGTCTAGAATTCGATTGCCAAAAAATCTGATAATAGATTGTAATTACATTGATTTAGATATGCACAAGCTGTGTCGAAGCATGGGTTCACATTAATGTTTTTGCTCTCTTTGTTTTTTTGTTTTGTGTTGTCTCTTAAAACCAAGTATATTTATTGAATCTTTATCCTTATGGGATTTTTTTTTATTGATGTAGAGCTTTATTTGGCTGTAAATATAAATATAAATGAAACTATATTATTTTTGGCACATCCGTATGCAAAGCACGGGCACGCACTTAACGAATATAAAGAAAATAGTGTAAGGAAAATTGATATTTGCATGATTTATAAATCCCATGTGTTATAATTCATAAAGCGGTCATATTATCTACGAGGCAATTATTTTCATTTTACATATACATTTTATTGGAGTTCATTCAAATGTTTTTTTCCTTCATCGATATAATATTCGCTTGATTTATAAGATTATGCAAGTAAAATATAGGTTTTTTTTTTATGAATATGCATTCACAAATGGTAAAGGGATATCAACTACTTTTTAAATTTATTCTAGAAATAAAGTTACAATGGAAATAAGTAAATTAAATATTTGAATTACTTAGATTAAGCAATTTTTTTTGTCATGGGGAGCTTCATTGAAAGTAACATGATTATTATTAGCTCTAAAGACATTACTTATATTCGTCTTATGTATAATTCAGAATTTTTTTAATGATATGTGAAAGGTTGACTTCGGTTTAACAATATTCTCTTTACCTAGATTTTTGTTGATTTATACCATGGTTCAAGAACTCGTCTGGCATCCCGAGATTTCGGGGTTACCGGATCGGTTTCGGTGGGTAGCGGTCCGAAATTGTCCTTCAAAACCTGTTTCGTTTTAGGGCATAGAAAACAAATAAAAAAATTTGAATCTCTTCATGCAACTTTGAATTTAAACTTACCGCAACGAATCCGATACAAATCGAATACTCCAGGAGCATCGATTATATATTCAGCAACAAAAATTGGTTAATTACTAAATTTTTCCTCCTTCATGCTTTCGAGGAGCAGCATCGATTTTGAAGGAATCGATTCGAGTTCGAAAGAACTCCGCCGTGTGATGCGGTAAGAAGTTAGGAAATTAGGTGGGGATATTTTAGTTGAAGCAGCTTTTTTTTTTTTGGAATTTCTGTATTGTGTGCTAGCTGGCCCGCTTTTGAAAGAATTGTGGGCTTGTGTTTTTTAGTTTTCACTACTAAGTTCATATCAAAATATTAAAATCAAAATTTGGACCGAAACCGAAACAAAACCGAAACTAACGAAATTTATGAAATCAACCGAAATTGACAAATTTTCAAACGACCGAAACCGAGTTCTTGAACCTTGATTTATACACTAACAAAATGAAATTTTATTACGATGATCAACACTGTGTGATATCATGGTAACCATTTTTTCCACTAGATGATCCTTCTGTTATGCTTTTGCTTTCAGCACTAGTTGCCACTCAATTTTTTTCGTAGTTGTATTAATGTATGGAACAATGTTGATTAATGTGTGGTGATTGACTAACATGTGCTTAACTTTGAAAAAACTCTTAATGAAAATTTGAAAGTTTTTTGGGCAACGATAGGAGTTCGCTATATAGTCAAATTTCATATGGTGGTATAACTATTACAACTGCATATATCATTTTCAATTAGTTTCCTGTTGGGGTTTTGTGCGCAGCGGAAGTTTTGACAAAACACCCAAAAACAAAATGAATCTTTTTCACCCAAACACTTGAAGATGAATGTGATTGAATAACAAACAACAACACAAAAAAATATATCGGAAATATGAACACACGATATTCCACCCAACCACCCTCTTTATTGATTTACCAAAATATTGTTTACAACCGATCTCAACTATCGTTAAACAAACACAACTTGAATCAATAACCTTATTGAGAAATAGGTAGAGAATATCTAATGGCTAAACAATTTGAGGAGAAAGGTAATGAAGAACAATGGAAAATTTTTCCACCACATAATGAAGATATCATGTAGGCCTTTTATAGAGTAACTTGTCACCCAAATTATCCTCATATATCTCAAATATATCCTCATATATCTCAAATATATCTATATGGATAAGCACCAAATAATCCTTGCCTTCATTTTCAAATATCCCACAAAAGAAGCAACAAATATCTCCACCAAAAATGGATCCACATAGAAAATTTGTTTCCTACAATTGTGATTTGCGTATCACAAATCTCAACACTCCACCTTGATACCAAATCACAACATCTCCTCCACTCAACACTAGCCAACTTAGCTCTCACTTTCAAACTTCTTTTCTCAATTAACATCATTAAAAACCTCCACCATCGCCCACAAATGGTGCACCTCCCTCATCATGCACCACGCCAATAGCGATCTTCAAAAGCGTTTGTAGTCTTTGTGGATTTCACAACTCGACATCCGTCTTCGGCTTGACATGATCTCTTCATCTCCGGGATCCCTCGAGCATCATCAACATCTAGACCCTTGTCGATACCATGATCCTCCACCTTAGGACCATCAGCAGTGACCATATTAACCTCTCCACCTTGTTGTGGACTAGGTTCTTCAACCGTCACCCGCCTTCCACTGTTGACCACTGAACCGACCAAACTATATAGGTTTCCCTCCTCCAAAACTCCTCGCATCATCACACGACCACCCTTCTTCACTCTCAAAACTCCACCTCGAGTCTCATAAGTGCAACCGCGACGATCTAACTGACCGAGAGATATGAGGTTATGCGAACAAGTGGGTATGTGCCTCATACCGGCAACTTCTCTCTCCACTCCATCATGCATCCGAAACCTAACAGCTCCAACTCCACAAATTGGTAGCTCTACTCCATTGGCTGTCTTTATCATGCCAACACTCTTCTCATACGAAGAAAAACTTTTCACATCTTGACATATGTGAAAACTGGCTCCTGAATCCATCTTCCAAGGCTCCACAACACTAAGTAGGACATCACATGAAGAATTGCCTTCGGTACCTTCAGCAAAGCCTGCCTGTGCCTCATCACTATTATTATCACCTTGCGCCTTCTTCTTCTTCATATCTCGTATATATGAATAACAATCATTGCGGTTGTGGCCTTTCTTACCACAATAATGACAAAAGATAGCACCTTTCTTCTTCCTTGTATCTTTACCTGAGTCCCTTGCTACCATCGCCTTAGTTTGAACCGATTTCAACTCCGACCCTTTTCTCCTTAGCTCCTCATTCAAAAGACTGCTTCGAACCGTTTCCAAAGAGATTGTTCCATTAGCATTGAAATTACTCAATGAAACAACCAAAGTCTCCCAGCTTTCCGAAAGAGAACTCATCAACAAAAGAGCCTGCAACTCATCATCAAAATTGACCTTCATGTTTGCCAATTGATTGATGGCATCTTGAAACTCGTTCAAATGCTCTGCAACAGACTTCTCCTCATCCAATCGAAGTTGCACTAACTTTCGAACCAGAAAAGTCTTGCTTGTAGCACTCTTTGACTCATACAGCGATACTAATTTGTCCCACAACGCCTTTGCGGATTCACAACTAGCCACATGGTGGAACATAGAATCATCCAAATATTGGCGAATCAACGCAATCGCCTTTTTGTCCATTTTCTTCCACTTTCCCTCATCCATATTCGAGGGCTTCTCCCCATTTCCATCAATGGGATCATGCAAATCATTGAGATATAGAACTTCCTCCATCTTCGGCTTCCATATACCCCAATTCCTCCCATTCAAAATAGCCATCTACGACAATGTCATCATCTCCGACATCAAAAAATCAATTTTTTTCAAACAAAAAAATCATTTTTTTTCAATCCAACAAACACTCCAAGCTATGCGGTAACCTGAGCTCTGATACCAACTGTTGGGGTTTTGTGCGCAGCGGAAGTTTTGACAAAACACCCAAAAACAAAATGAATCTTTTTCACCCAAACACTTGAAGATGAATGTGATTGAATAACAAACAATAACACAAAAAAAAATCGGAAATATGAACACACGATATTCCACCCAACCACCCTCTTTATTGATTTACCAAAATATTGTTTACAACCGATCTCAACTATCGTTAAACAAACACAACTTGAATCAATAACCTTACTGAGAAATAGGTAGAGAATATCTAATGGCTAAACAATTTGAGGAGAAAGATAATGAAGAACAATGGCAAATTTTTCCACCACATAATGAAGATATCATGTAGGCCTTTTATAGAGTAACTTGTCACCCAAATTATCCTCATATATCTCAAATATATCCTCATATATATCGAATATATCTATTTGGATAAGCACCAAATAATCCTTGCCTTCATTTTCAAATATCCCATAAAAGTAGCAACAAATATCTCCACCAAAAATGGATCCATATAGAAAATTTGTTGCCTACAATTGTGATTTGCGTATCACAAATCTCAACCAAGCATTGTTTCTTTATGATTGCTGATGTGTTATTTTGTTCTCAATTATCTTTTTAGTTTTTTGTATTTCTTCCCAGTCTAATAGATTAAACAGACATTTAATTGATAATGGACTATAGCTGAAATTTATTAGTCAAATGACCGTTAATCCAAGAAAGAAAATATCAGTTTTGCTTAAGGGTAATTGCATTGCTTTCTTTGTTGTATATTACCCTTCGGCTTATACAGAAATTATCTGAGGTATGCAAATGATATGGCCTATATTCACAATAGATGTCATTTCTGTAATATTCTACGATTTTTTCATAACCGGTATAGTTCTTTACAAGTAAAAGAAAAAAGGAAAAAAAAAATCTGATTTTGAACTTTTTTGTTACTTCAAATGTAAAAAAGGGAAAGCGTTAAATCTTTCGTTGGAAAGGATAAAATAGTGGCAAATGCATGAGGGTTTTCCTTCTTCCCTTCCCATAAGGTATATAATTAAATTTGTAATCAGCGACTTGAATTAAACTCTAGAAAATAGAAATGTTCACAATAATGGTGCAACTTATATAGCATTTACGTTTGTTAAGAATCTGACAACAATTTATAGCAGTTATCGAACCTCATTACTGATATATTTAACTTTGATAAGCTTGGATTCAGTTTATAATATTGTTTTATGGTATATCAATGGGGATGCTTGACTACTCAGGAAAATCATTTTATCAATTTTGCTTTTGAAGCCGTATGCCCTTTGGATAAGTTGAACAATGCTATAATAAATGAAATGTAGATGGGTTTACTTTAATAATTTTCTAACCATCAAAGCAGTTATTATAAAAAAATAATTAATGACAACAATTATATCCTTATGTTTCTCCTAAATTTTTTGACACGTGATCTTAACAACCACTAATAAACTATAGTGAAAATTGCACTAAATCAATGTTTTTGGTGGTGGTTAATAGATTGTAAATCCCTGTTAAAATGTTTCCTTAGTCATGGAGTTAAGCTTTGTGTAACCAAAGCTCTGATACCGCATGTAATGACCTGCCTTTTTTACTGTTTCAAATCGGTAATTAAATCAACTTAAAACGTTCAGAACAACATATTGTTATTTAGCTTACATGGTTTAAGAGTATCATACAAAATCACAGACATAGAAAAAAATAACAATAGCTCACAGCGAAATTTATTATACAAAAATATCAGTTTACAAAATTGCATTTTACCGCGGAAGATTTTTTTATACATGTACATAAACTAAAATCAAATTATACGACAGCAGAGCGTCTTCACGTATCTTCATGAATTCTTGTCGTCTTCAGTTGCAAATCTAAGCTATAGTTACTCAGGAAGACGAGAGGGGCGGTTGTTACAGGGATGGTCGGAGGTTGAATGAACAGTGGAAGGCCTTCGATTTTGGGGATTGATTTTGGGAAGGAAGGAGCGGCTTCGGGTGAACCACACGGAGGCAGACGGGGAGGGATGCTGGCACGAACGCCGATGATGGAGGCTTGCGAGCGGCAGTTTAAGGAAGAGCAGACATTTTTTGAATTGGGGAATTTTTTCGGGGAAAATACGGAAACAGTGGCCGGTAATGGAACAGGGAATAAAATAAATGAAAGGAAGAAGGGGTGCGCGCTGTTGATTTCGGAAACAAAGAAACACGTGGTGAACTAATATTTTGTGCATTATTATTAAACTGGACCGAAAATATCTATATGTATATATATTTCACACTGCCATAGTTAGGGATGAGCAAAAAACCAAAATAAAACTGAACCCGAACCAAAACCGATAAAAATCGAACCGAAAAAAATCGAAATCGAAGCCGAAAATCAAAAAACCGGACCGTACTAATATTTCGGTTTCGGTTTTAGGTCCAAACCGAACCGGAAAAACCGAACCGAACCGAATTATAAAATGTCGCACATTGTATCTTGCTGTGCGTTGTTTTCATATTATATAGTATATACACACTGACCACTACTTCACTCATTTGATTTAGCTGAATAAAGGATTATGGGTAGACTAACATAAAATGTCAATTTCTTGTTTTTGTAGATTCTTGGATGTTTTGAATTAAAGACGAAAGTTGAGGTACCAGTAGACTATTTTCTAGAATACCAAGTTGTTGCTGGTCTGCCGTAGTGTGGTTCGCTGGAGTGCTCCTGCTCATTTCCTTTTTTTTCTTATCTTCGGCTTAGAGCTAGCTAGCTTAGCTTTGTACTACTTTTGATGACTTATAGCTTTTTAGTCTGTACTCTGTACCATTTGTCTCAATACACTCGGTTGAAACAGTTTATTTTAATTTCTTTCATGGTTGTTTAAATTTATAATATTTTTTGTTTAAATCGGTTTTAAAACCGAAACGATAAAAACTGAAATCAAGGTTTTAAAACCGAAACCGATGCTTCGGTTCCGGTTTCGGTTATCGATTTTTAAAACCGAGGTCTTTCGGTTTTACCCCAAAACCGAATCGAACCGAGGTTTGCTCACCCCTAGCCATAGTATTGAAATTTTGACCTGCTATCCTGCTCAGCTTTGAAACCTGAAATGCATGTATTGGAAAAAAAAACTACTACACTTGCTATTTTTTTTAATGATTGGGTGACTATTAATTGTTTGAATCTAAGAGATGAATATGGTATACATGTGATGCACTTACAGTTACATGACTCCCTGCTTGTTCTTTAAACCTGAAAATTTCATTGGTTCACATTTGTATAGCGTGCATACTTGTAATTTTGAACTTCACGTGCACTACAGTGGGCCATTATGGTAATGGTGACCGTTACCAGTATGAGAAAACCGTTACCATACCGATACTATTGGTAAGCCGAAAAATGAAAACCGATAATTTACCGTTACCGCTAACAAAATGTTCATTGGTATACCGATAAACTGGTAAACCGTTGGCTGGTAATGGTAAATTTACCAATACATAAACTATTGAAACATTAACACATTAAAATTTTGATAATGATAAAAAATAAATATATTTTTTACTAATTTTAACTCCATTAATGTTTATATAAATATTTATACTTATTTTAGTTGGCATAGAAAAATTACTTAGCTTGTCACAAGATATTTACAACAATATGATACAATAATTTTGTTAATCTTAAACTTTGAAGTTAATTAAGCCAAAAAGAATTACCATCCTAAATAAATCTATAAGCATATGCATAAAGTATGTTAAACTTTCAAAAAAACAAAGGTTGGAATTCATTAAAATAGCGAGAGGAAAAAAATTAATATGACTGGTAAATTTACCGTTACCAATGGTATTGACATTCCTTTACCATTATTTTAACTATAACAATGGTAAAACTTACCGTTACCATACCAATAACACTGGTATACCGATGTAGCTCGATATTGGTTACCACTGGTTTGGTTTAGTACTGGTATGGTAAATTTACCATTACCATAACAGACCTAGGTGTAAGCATGAAAATTTAGTTGACAGTCAATTATGTGATTATTGTTAAAATAAGAGTATTTATGCTCTCTTTGCTGGCAAAATTTCCATGAATGGGACACCCACTTGGTTTTGTATATTTACACTATCCTATTTTAAAACGCTGAAGGCATGTGCTATTATCATTCATCTTGACCAAATTTCCTACATTGAACATATATTTGAAATGTTTGGAGCGTTAAGATCAACCATTATATTTTGGTATTTTTATTTAAGTTACTTGAATACAGCTTCATCCGAGTTTTTGTTTTGCTCGGATCGAGGTAAAACCTAAGTAGTTACAGCTTAGATTTGAAGCTGATGACGATAAGGATTTGTGAAGATTCATGAAGACGCACTCGCTTTGGTTCGTCTTCCATTTTTATTTTTATTTAAAATCTATGTGTGTATATTAAAAATTTCTGCTCTGTAAAATAATTTTGTATAACTCTTATTTTGTATATAAAATTTCCGCTGTGAGATATTTTTGTCTTTTCTATGTGTATTTTTTGTTCAAACCCTGTAAGCTAAATAACAATTTGTCGTTTTGAACGTTTTGAGTTGGTTTAAATACCGACTTGGAGCGGTCAAAATGGTCGGTCGTTACAATGTGGTAAGGTTCATAGTTATAATATTTATAGTGTTCGCTTTTCTTTCCTGCTCACAAAAAGTATAACTTAAGTTTATTTTAAATCTACTTCTTTTTGTACGGTGCACAATGAATGCATATTAGTTATTGCCACCAACTAAATTTAGTTATTGCAAACTTAATAGGAAAATCACCTATAAATTACATTCCAATTTCAATATGTAGAATGCTAAAAAAAAAAGTTTGTGTTTTGAACTGTACATATTAAAATGAAAGTTCTCTCATAATTGTTTTGATTGTTGTTGGTTTATCACTTTTTATGGTTGAATTCATAGCGTCCAAGTACTAATTAAGCTTGAATTATGTGTTGGGTTTTGTGCGCAGCGAAAATTTGACAAAACACCCAAAATAACAGGATTTTTTTCCACATAATCACTTGAAGATGAATTTGATTGAAAATAAACAACACAAACAAATATCGAAAATATGAATACATGATATTCCACACAAGCACCCTCTTTATTGATCCACCAATAAAAAATTGTTTACAACCTATCTCAACTATCATTACAAACAAACACAACTTGAACCAATAACCTTATTGAGATAGACAAAGAATATCTAAATGACTACAAATATTGTTGGAGCAGAAGAGCAATGAAGAACAACGACAAACCCTTGGACAATTAGGAGGCACCAACTACGTCTTTCAGCAGTAAATAGGAATAGCTACTCTCGGCCCAAGTTCCTACATCTTCCTTTCCGGGGCGCTATCCCTGCAGGTAGACAATCTCTCCAGATGTCTCACATGGTTTCTTGATGTTCCTGGTTTAAGAAAAAAAAAGCTACATACATAGGAGAATAGAAGACCTAGGAAAATATTCAAATTGTCCCTTCAAAATATCTCCAGAATATAATCATTTATTACTTTCCTTCTATGATAAAATCAATCAATCAATCACACAAATTAATCAGTCAGTCATTCAATTCAATTAATTGATTAATCAAATCAATTAACTGATTACATCCTCTTCATAAAATATTTGAATCAAAAAGTCAGCACTCTACCTTGATTTAAATATCACATATCTCCAAAAATTCTCAAACAAGTCAACCTAGCATTTTCAACAACACTTACCCTCAATTAAAACCAACCTCGATTTCCAGGCAACGAGATACACCCACCTGTTTTACGGAGTACAGGGACTCAATTGATTTCAATGCAACAATCACAACCAATCGATTTGAAAGGGCTACGACCATGCCTCAATTACAAACACAACCCACCGCCTGCAAAAGATGCATCTACCACCTGAGCTGCACCACGCAAAAACCAACGGTCTAAAAGTGCTGACTTATGGATTTTTCCACGTCGACACCCATCTTCCGCTTGACATGATCTCTTTATCTCCGGTGTTTTCACAAAAAAAAAGGCTCAAACATCAAGGGTACGAGGATTGTACTTCACCAACACGGTTAGGAATTGAAAGGAGCCACAATCGCAAAGCAAACAGGAAAAAAGTAAGTAGAAACACAAGAATTTTTATAGTGGTCCGATCTAGAGTGGGTCTACATCCACTTTGAAGTGATTCTCATTATCATGGGGGGATTTACAAAATTCATCATTTCATACATCTCACTTTTGCTCATTCTCTCTTGCACAATGGGTTTCCCTCCCTTTACCAACTTGATTCTTTCTCGCCATTATGGAAATGGTTGGATCCTTGCGAATGCGATGAACGTAAGAATGTATGTTCCACGGTTTGAGCACTTAGAGGATCAACGGTAAGTCCACGACGGTTGAGGTGTGAATCGAAGCTTTGAGGAAGTTTAGTGGTGATCGGAGAGGAGTAGAACGGAGCTTGAGAAGATGAAAATAACGAATCTCGGTTTTTAATGGATGGTCCGAGCTTGGATTGATTTCTAATGGAGGCAAAAGGAGATTTGGTTCATTTGGTGATGGAGCCATACAAAGTGAACTTTGGCGGTCATTAATGGAGCTTGAGAAGCTTTAGGATGGTGGAAGAAAGAATTTTGCAGCACTTCGTGGTGATCCGGCCTCTCCCTTTTCGTCCAAGCCCTGGCCTATTTATAGGTGAAACCTCTATGAAGAAACGAGCTGAAGTCCATATCTGCAGGCCTCGGGTCGTCTGTCCCCTTAATTACAAGAATAACACTGCTTAGCTGTAGCCGCTTGTCAATAGCTGCTGCCAGCTGTTTTGTGCGAGCGATTCTAGAGGGGCGAGCGGCTACACGGTTCTGAGTAGACTGAACAAGCGGAGAGTGCGCGGGTGATTGGCTGAAGTATCAAGGTTGGTACAAAGGTGAACGGTGGTTCATATTAAACCTTTTGCGGTCGACTGACAAGTAGGTCCTGATTGGGCGATCATGTCTGATTGAACGGGTGATAAATATCATATCCTTGTTGACTGGATATAATGCGATTTTTCGGTAGTTACTATTTGTCCGTCCAGCCGGCGGTATCTGCCTTAAAGGGGCATATGTGATCGAGCGAAGCGACTTGAGCAAGCGACCATGGGGACTTGCGACCTACTGTAGTATTTGCTCCCTTTTCATGCGAACGACCTCTCCATATAGGCGAACTAAGCCGTTATGCTCGATCTGGTTATGATGAGTGGTCGTCCTTACCCAAAGGCAGAGCGAGTTTTTTGTGTGCGAGCGGTTCCCAAAGATGTGCGTTTTATTCTTTGTCTATACTTTCTAGCGCTAGGGCGGTCGCCCTTCTCTCTGGCTCGGTTCTTTACGCCATGCTCATTCTTGACTTGGGTTCGACCGACATGAATGTTGTTTCATGGCTTTTGATGACAATGAGTAAATGTTTTTTGATGACTGGTCTAAATGCTTGTAATAGACTATCAATAATGGAAAGCTTTACCGCGATCTAAGGGCTTTTCATGACTCAAACATATGTTGTTACCTTTGATCCATATTGTATCGATTAACATTTGCCCCTCGAAGTTTGTATTCATTGAAGATAATACAAGCTTCGATTTGAACAATTCCGACATGCGTTAGGTCGTGTTAATCCTTCAGTCGCACTACAATTTAGGTCGCTTCATGTTCTAGGCCGTATAGTTTCACGGATTGCTTTTGGGCTTTTAACTTGAGTTTGGCCCATTTACTTTCTACCCGTATAATATTCTTCGACTCAAGCCGTCATCCTTTCTTACATTTCCTTTTTTACTTCGAGCTCACCAATGGCGGCTCTTTGAGGTCGTTGATTCTTCAGCGAATTCGATTGGCCAAACTACTCAATCTCGGATCTTCACGACTCAGGTTTTATTTTTGATTGATTTTTTTTTGAATAGGCTCTAAGGGTCGTTGGCTATTTGCGACGCCCTCTACTGGTGACGATTACACTGAAATGATTATTTTGCGTACCCTTACTGTTCGCTAGCAATTTTAATCTGCAAATTCATGCCTCGCCATTTCTCTGAAGGTTGGAAACACCCTTGTTATCTATCTCAGATTGTTGTACTTTTAACAGTTTGTAGAGGGTACTCTAAATTAGGTTGTTTGCATCCCCTTGGGCCCTGGATCGTAATTTTGTCTTGAGTCATCATGATAGTTTAGGACCCGAATACTCAAAATTGGCAGGAGCGATCTAAAATACCACAGAAAAGAAGCTTGAATTTGTCCATGGTTGAGCGTGTTTCCATCATTCAGCTAGGATTTTTTGGCCATTTTTAGATTTGATTACACACATACTAATTTGCAATCATCTTCACTTTTCCCCCTAGGTGCGAAGATGAAGCTTTCTTTGTTAAAAAGACCGAGGAGGAAAAGGGTGGAGAAAATCCATAGGGAAAGGAAGAAAAAGAGGGATCCGAACGGAGGCAATCTTAGGAAATGCCCCAAGCGGGTTAGTGAGCGTCAGTCATGCTCGACTTAAATCGTTCAAACATAATCCATGTTTGCAAAGAGAGAGTTTATTGTTGCTAAAGAACTATTACAAGGAAATGGAATAAATTCTAAGAGGGCAAATGCTGATTCCACCTCATGCCTAGGAGCTAAATCCTAACCCGTACATGTGTACATCAACATACCTATTTTATAAAAATAAATTAAAAATAAGAAATTGAAGTCTTGTTAGCAGATGATGATGTTGCGAGTGTTGGGCTCAGGGTCCTTTTTATTTCTACGAGCACGAGGACCGACCTGAGGAGCTTGGGTAGAAGATTATGGAGGCAAGGCCGGTATGTTCTTCTTGACGTATTCTGGCAGTTCTCCTTGCCTGACCCTATCCTCGATGTGATCGCACAAGTTCTGGTGCTATGACCGACTATGTTGAACGTGCAGTGCTTACCGAAATCAAGTTTTTTGGGTCGGCTCTCTTCAGGAGGTTTTGGGAAAGGCAGGGATCCTCATACGTCAAGGTAGATGTCAAGCAGGGAAGAACTAAGCTTGGTATACTTGTCGTACTTGTTCTATCTCTAAGGTCGTACGTTGCGTTTATTATTTTCTGAGGCCTTCCCTCTTCCTTTATTCTGGCCATTGGTGTTGGATGACCCTCCTTGTTTGGTGGCAAGGACAACGAGGCTCTCCATCTCAATGCTGGCATCTTCTTGTCGGAGGAACTGCTCGACCTCTACATGGAAATCTTCGATATCCTTGGGGGGATCTCTGGTCAAAGGGATTGAGAATTTGGATCGGTTTTGGACACCTGCGATGGCGGCCATAAGCACCATTGACGGCTTGGGTCGATCGACTAATGCTACGGCTGCGTTGAATCTCTCTAGGAAAGATCGAAATGTCTCTCTCGATCGTTGCTTGATGGAGGTCAGGAACATGACACTCTTTGGTCGGGAGATGTGAACTCTGAATTGCTCGATGAAGCGGGTGACCAGTGTATTCCAAGTGCCGATCGACTCCGTTGTTAGCTGCCGAAACCATATGCCAGTTATATCTGTGAGAAATAATGGCAAGCATTTGGCCATAACATTGGTCGATGCACCAACATTTCCATATGACGCATGTATCGCATGAGATAGATGGTTGGGTCGGTTCGACCATTGTAGGGTTCAATGGCTGGAAACTTGACGTCCGCGAGGATTGCAGGAGTTCCTGATCTCCCTGGTGAAGGACGTGCTACGATGGATATTATCTATATCCTGCTGAGAAGAGTGCCCCGGGTGAAGCGTCGAATGATGCTTGCAAGATGGCTTCCATCTCCGAGGAGTCGCTGCCATGAATCAAACTTTTTATTCAGGAGAGCTCCAGCACCAGGATCCAACGAAAGCATGCTCGGAATGGTGGCCGTTGGTTGGGCTCGACCTTTGAGAGTTGAGTGAAGGTGAGGGAAAGGGTCCATCGCAGTTGTTGGTTATGGGCGGACTGGCGCTACTTGAACCTGATGAGAATTGGGCCGAGCCGTACCCATGACGGAAGGTCCGGGCTGATCTAGCATAACATGTGATGTTTGGGGCTCGGCATTGCCCCTGGTCGGAGCGATGTTATAAGGTTCTACGGTAGCATTTTCCTCGGTCATGGTGAGAACCGGTATGGTAGAGCGGTCTCCCTGGTTCGAAGGGAAGGCTCCAACCAACTTTTTGTTGGAAGAGAGGCGGCATAAGACGAGTTTGCTATAAGATGCCGGGTTATAATGGGAATGGCATTAATTCTGTCTAACCCAGCTATTGCTTGAGTGGTCCGGAGGGTTGAGCTGATCCTTGGAGTGGAGGCAATATGGTCGAACGACCTAGATCCTGATCGTGGGCCTCTTGTGAATCTGCAGCTGCGGCTGCACTAGTCGCTGGAAGCGATACTCCTGGCTGAGATTGGTCGGGAGGTGGAGCTGAGCCAGAAGGAAGAAAAAGTGTGATCTGATCAGTGGCCTGATTCTGTGTAGACCGGAGATCAGTTCTTGCCCTAGTCCCAGTCGGTGGAGGAATTGATGTTGAAGCGTTAAATCCCATCTCCATCCGGCCTAGAAGGTGATCCATCAACTGTTGTAGTCGTTCGAGAAGTTTACCCTGAGAAGTCATCTGGTCCTTGAACTCGGCCAGAATCTTGCCTACATCAATCTTTGTAATATACCGGGACATATCTTCATGAGAGGAGGCTTCCAGACTTGCCTCTATAGTGGTTATCCCAGTTGCATCAACGTTGGTGGGATGGGAAGATGTTGCATCTTTCTTTCGCTTGTTCGCCATGAGTCAAAATTTGCTGAAGGTCGTAGGGTATGTCGGTGCGTGCCTCCTTTTTGGCGCACCAATGTGTTGAATTCAAAAGTTGATCACTAATGAAAATCAACCCTAAATAGAGAGCACACGAATAACAATCACAAAATGCAGTAAAGTAAAAAGAACAGGGAACACACAAAATGTTTATAGTGGTTTGGAAAAGATAGTGCCTACGTCCACTTTATATTTATTGATTTTCTTTTTTGATTACAAGTACAATGCCTTTTTTGCTTTGAGAAAGGAGAAGAGTTGGCTATTTTGAAACTTAGCCGTGGAGAAGTTTTTATTTTGGAGGAGAAGTTTCAGCGAAAAGTTGAAGTAGCCGAAAGAAGGTCCCTTTCAATTTTGATATTGGAGGTATTTATAGGTGAAGAAGTGGGCTGAGCGAGCTGTTAGGAAATTCTAGATCAAATCGACTTCCAATGAAATAGTTTTAACAAATTAAAACAAGGATCTTTGCAGGAAAAATAAATCAAAACATATATAAATTATGTTTGGGGTTTAATACCTTAAAAGCCGAATCCAAATCGAGTGAATCATTCTCGAGTTCAAAGAATTGGAGCATCGAATCTGAGCTCCCAAAGCAGTGAGCCTCTAGAGGTATCCACGAGCGCATGCTTCTATTTTGTCTTACGAATCGAAGAAGAAGATGAATACGGTGCTAGCCGCCATTAGGGTTTTCTTTCCCCAATTTTCTACATTATATTTTGTTTTGAGTCTCACTAACGAACTAATAAGGGTCGGGCCCTTTATTCTAATAAAACGAGATATTGGTGGAAACGTGCAACCCTTTTTTTAACCATTTCAAACCAAAGAAAGTGTCAACATTTGACTCATTTAGTTAATAACGTTTTTTTCAACCTTTCATACATTCTTATGTGTGACCCTATAGGTTACCACAACGTTGGCAATGATTTTAAATTATATTTAAAATCATAAACAGTGATTGGCATCTAGCAATACATCGCTGCTACCCAAGTTATAATAAGATCAATGATTCGATACAACCTTTCCTGACCAGTGTATCAATGTAATAAAATCCTTTTAACCAATATATCCAGGATTAAACTCGAGGCATGGATCGTATCGTCCTCTTTATAATTTAATCCGTTTATCTTGATCGATGAGTAGACTGTCTAAAACAAATCAATATTTGAGCACGGCCATGCATTTCATAGTCTCACTCAATCAATAGGCCCATGGACATCACTACGAATATATCGTAGGGTTAAATTCCATCTATGTCATTCATAATTTTCATTCGATTCGAGATATATCCAATAATCGCCGTTATCATTACTCTGTTACGAAATAACTTTAGATGATATCAAAACACAAATATACTCGAATAAAATTATAATGAGTTCAGGTCTGAGGACCATTACATCACTGTCACTATGAGAACAGATTATGATATTTTTGATTATATTACATGTAGTTATCTCACGGTGGGTCAGCCCAATACGCTATTCTCCAATACGTATTTATATCTTGACTTTAATATCATGTATATTAATGATCAATGAGATGTGATCATCAGTCAATCAATATACTAGTCTCAACGCTTTATTGTTGTCCTATATAAACAATAAAACTCGACTAGGGACATTCAAGAATTAAAATACTTATCACATTATATAATCTCAAGTTCAGTCTTACTCGAACTATATAATTTCGTATTATTATTCTAAGGACTTCTATTAAATTATTATTTATATTACGCAGAAAATATAACATAATAGAATATTTTTGTTCCAAATAAAACGGTGACGTTATTAATCACATCAAATGGATTGCCTCTAGGGCATAAACTCTAACAATCTCCCACTTGCACTAGAGTCAATCATTCATGTATCATATACTCATGAAACTAGTATGACTATTAAACTTCTGCTGCGACAGTGTTTAATTCAGTAGGTCTGCAACTTTGCAGCTTTTGCAACTTTGCAGATATGTTCATATCTTCTGTGAACAATTTCACATAAGAATTATATTTCTTAAATATATGTTTGGATCGATTATGAGTTTAACGTTTTAGGCCTGAGCAATAGCCACATTGTTATCGCAATGTAAATCACTGGATCAACAATGAATTAAGTTCAATTATGAATTTCTTAATCCAAACATTTTCTTTCTTAGAATCAGTATCTATTTCTTGTTTTAAAACTAACATTATTCACAATAATTAATGTGTTATCTATATATAACATTGTAATTATTGTGTCACTCCCACTCAATTTCTTGTCTATACAAGATTCAATGGTATTTTGTGGTCTCCGACACATTTCAGATTCTATTTTATTTTCATCGATATGTTATAGACTGACTCTCCTTTATAAGGATACCAATTCCAGCAATAAACATTTTATTCTCAGAGGATTTATAGAATTAATATCCATTTTCTTCTTTTGGATATTCCACAAAATATTTATTTGATTTGGGTCCGATCTTATCAGAGGAATGACGTTTAACAAGCGTCATACATCCCAAATCTGCGCATTTACACATACTAGGACATTTCCTAATCCGTATCTTATATGACGTCTTAAGACTTATTTCAGTAGGATTAATTTAATTGTTCTCAATTTAATTTATTGGAAGATCTATATGACTTATCTTGGTCGTACCATATCTTACAAGGTGTGATTACTCCTTTCAGGCACACACCATTTCATCATGGTGTTCTAGATGGAGTGAGTTGTGAAACAATTTCAAATTCGACTTGATAGTCATTAAATAATTGGCTTATATATTCTCTTTCGATCTGTTCAAAAATTATTTATTTTCTTTTAAAGCTGGTTTTAACTTCAGTTTGAATTCTTTGAACTTTTTCAAAAGATTCTGATATGTGTTTCATGAGATACACATATCTGTATCTACTGATATCATCAATAAATATAATGAAGTAATAAAACCTGACTCTAGCTTATGTATTCATTGCTCCATATACATCATTATGTACGAGACCCAGTACTTATCACTCATTCACTATGTCAAGTGAAAGATGATTTAGTCATTTTGCCTAATAAACAAGATTTGCGTTCTTTATATGATTCAAAATCAAATGATTTCAAAATTCCATCATTATGAAGTTTTGATATATTTTTCTTGTTTGCTAGGCTAACCGGTAATATTAAAGGTATATTGAATTTAAATCACTAAATTTAATTCACTCAATATTAATGTCAAGTACATTATAGTTAACAATTTATAAAGATCATTGACTATTTGTGAAATTCCATAAGATATTTCATTTCAATAAAATGAATAACAATTGTTCTTTTATTACAAATGAAATTTAAACTTGTCTGAACAAGTTTTATAATAACATTTATTTTAAATGGAATTTCATAATAACAATTATTTTATTAATTTTATTAAGCCAGTATACACAACAAGAATCAACTTTCTATGGATAATCCAGCAACTTTTGTTTCATTTTCATTCGTAAGTCCACTTGTCATTTTATCAGATTTCTACTTATTTTGCAATTTCTGTAAATTAACTTACATTTACGTGATTTATATCTAGTATCTAATACTAGAAATGTATAAGTAGATTGCTATAACATTTATATATTATTCGGTTGAAGTCATATCTCAACCTTTCATTTTTGACCCAGCTTTTGCTAAACCCAAAAAACATCCTTTTAGGTAGACATCTTATGTCAATTATATCGTCTATATAACTCTTGGATCGCATGTTGAATAGTTTGTTCAGTATTATTCATTTGCTCAAAATATATAGAATAATTCATGCTTTTGTCTCTAAGGCCATAATCCTATTATGCAGCCTAGTTAAGTCAAACCCAATAATAGGTTGGAGCACCACATTTTACTCCATCGCATATAACCAAAATAAAAGGTGCACAACGCTTTGGCGTTAGTTACAACTATTGATCTTGGACAGTGATGAGTATATTATTGGAAGACGCCACCGTGACTTAATATAACAAAATCTGCTATAAAGGGAATTTTATAATTCGTAGTGGAACCAATATTAGAGTTATTTACATATATCAAATATATGTATTTTATATTCGTAATATAAGCTCGATTTAAACAAAATATATGAAACACATATATTTAAATTCAATGTTATATAAGAACTAAGATTATTTTACTTGAATCATTTCAAATAAAATAAATGGTTAACTTAAAATCTTGTATATAGAATATAAGAAATTTAATACTCATGAATTTAATATTAAATTTCGGCTAATCAATTCCATTTTCAGATACATACAACATATAGGCCTAAACAACTTTAAGGCCCGGTTATGAACAAAAGATATTAACTGAGCCAATTGTATTTAATCCAAAATTATATATATGTAGGTATAAATGTGTAGGCCCATCAGTAGGCTCAAATGAATCTATGAACAATTAGAATAGAACAGATGTTCATCAAATTTCCATACAGCATTCGTATATGTCATATATATATATATATGTCATATATATATATATATATTAAAAACGCAATACTAATCAAGTCATACAAACATAAACTGCACTAATATGTCATTATAAACAGTCATGGCATTTCTCAAATGTCAAAAGTACACGTGTCAATTGATTTCATACATATATATCAACTTACAAACCTTACTTATACTAGTAACAGATTAATAATATAGATTTAATCTGTCATGTTCAAATTTACATACATAGTGGAAATTTTAAACATGCAGCTGAAATGTATTTTAACATAGGCTTCAATACAATGTTCCAATTCAGGTTTGAGACTATCATATAGCAATACATAACATTTATATATACATATTTTATAATATAAAACCTTTGTATGAAAAATTTCACGCAAATCATATTTATATTGTGCAATTCACAAGAGCACTCGACGCAAACCAATTTTGCACTATTGCGTCCATCCAAATGCAAACAGTGGTTTCAGCCTTACTGACCTGTGCTGCATTCTTCAGGAACATCTCAATTTCTTCCACTGTCCTGCCTTACAAGAAAGCATCTTGAAATCAGTAAGTATATGTACAACTGGTTGAATTTTAGGATGTTGTATATCAATACTGATTCATACAAACAACTGTTATGTGTTGAATCACATATATACAGGACCTATTAATTCATTAAACAATGAATTTAAATGCTGGTCTTACTAGGAAATAAATCACAACCCATACATATATTCTTGCATAAACAAATATGTCTGATTGGATTTAATAAACAAGTATATATGTATGATGCAACATAGACAATATAGTCATAGATCTACAATTGAACCATTAAACCCAGATTTAATAAAACAATTTAAAAGTATATTACAAACATGTAAATACTCAAGGAATGTATACCATACGCTATATATATTGACCATTCAGCATACATATGGAAACAATTTTTGATAGTACTGCATACCTTATCAAATAGGGTAGCAGTATGATCATAGTAAAGAAAATCTTTAAACCAAAAAAAAAAAAAAAATCATCACCATATGAAGTTCCCAGTTTTGTCTCATGCAATTAACAAGTCATACTTATTATTTGTTATAAAGATAAATTACTGCCTTAAAAGACTGTGGATACATATATAAGTATATATCCCAGATTGAACCAAAACTCAGGAAAGAATGCATATACACTCACAATTTTATAATTGATCAAATTGATTATACATGCAATTTCAGTTTTCTGACTAACAGAAAACTTATTTAATCAATAACCCCTTCTTAAATTATACAGGGAATTGAAAATAATATTTGTAAATCTTATTTACAACATTGATACATCATTATGTATCATATCTTTAAAGGGATATTGAATTTGTAATTATCATGGTCATGTATTCATATTTGTAAATCTTATTTACAACATTGATACATCATTATGTATCATATCTTTAAAGGGATATTGAATTTGTAATTATCATGGTCATGTATACAGGTAAGCCACTGTCATTATGCATTGGGTCTAGCACACACATCATGTAAACAAATTTTATATTTTCTAACAATTGGTATATGCTTATGCCTACCCAAAATGGATTGTTGTGTCATGCATAACCTTTATATATACCCTAAATGAAGGGTTCCAAATCAGATTTGCATATCATTATATATAACATGGCAGCAGTATTTAAAATTCTTAATCTGGTTTTAGAAAATAAATACTACTTCCATTATAAATTAACTGACTCAGAGTAAAGTATTAAGATCATACATCTTGTTACTTACATTATGCTTATATATATGTTATCTCATAACAAGGATTCAGACTATGTTATTTTTCACAAAACTAGATTCACTGATCCAATTTATCATAATACTAATAAGTCACACTTATTCTGAATTGATTCCAATTCAAACATTTTAATGAAAAAATAAATAAATCATAGGTTGCTATAAAATGCATGGATACAAAGTTTGTTACATTAAAACAGGTAAATTATCCTAGATGTTAATGTGTACAGATAACTTAACTTTGTATACTCAGATCAAAACAGAATTAAAATATATAGTGACCTGAAGGTCATTATGTGTTCATGATCATTATCACAAATTTGCATAAAACAAAAGTAAGCTTAAAATGAATCTAATATTCAATTATGTGATCAATAATCAAATATGTCCCTTTTGATCAAAAGTACATTTTTATTATTACGATTGTGATTAATCTAATTAAATCATCAAAAGTTAAAATCACTACTAGCCAAATCAAATTTGTAGTAATGATTTATTCATAGACAAATCTTATTTCAGTATGGTAAATCAAACCAGATCAGAATGAATTAACATTTTGATCCATTAATGAAAGGTCGATCAATCAAAATTATAAGGCAATCAAACATTTTGATACAGATAATCCATATTTACTTTGAATGCGTATAAAGTTAACAAATTCATTTAACATTGATAATTAATCCCAGATATATATTTAATAGAATAAAATTTATCTTATTCAGATTCAAATAAAACCAGGGATATAGTTGTGATGGCACGTAATAAAAGATTCAATTCGAAAGTAACCCATAATTCCCTTTTATCAATACAATTAATCCAATCTTATAGGATTAAGACGATAGGAATTACCTTCAGAATTGATATCCAATATCAATTCGTAAAATTGTTTTCGAGTTTACATAAACATAAAAAATCTATTCTGAATAAACCAGAATAAAATTATGTTTTAAATCCTTTATTAAAATAGTATCACTGTTCACAACACGTTATCAATCATAATATCGAAATTCCATCATTTTGGTCATTACCATTACTAAGATGAAATGAAATAAGCATCTCATTAACATTCATCAAGGTCCAACCTTAAATTTGGATATCTAATTAACAAGCACAGGACCATTAAACAATTTTTGAAAATTCTGTGTATAGTTTCATATTTATATCCTTTAATCCATAAAATCTGTCTTAAGAAATTTTCTAATAAAATTTTACTAAGCCATGTAAACAGATCAATACTGTTTATTTGTCAATCAAACAAATTTGATTTTATATCAAAATAAAATGATACTGTAAGCCCTAAATATCATGTTGGCATAAAATTTATATATGAAATCGTAGTTCATACGAAAATACAAACATGAAAAACCACAAAATCAAAGTCCAATTTACAATTTCTCGCAATACCCAATGCTCCGATACCACTGTTAGGAAATTCTAGATCAAATCGACTTCCAATGAAATAGTTTTAACAAATTAAAACAAGGATCTTTGCAGGAAAAATAAATCAAAACATATACAAATTAGGTTTGGGGTTTAATACCTTAAAAGACGAATCCAAATCGAGCGAATCATTCTCGAATTCGAAGAATTGGAGCATCGAATCTGAGCTCCTAAAGCAGTGAGCCTCTAGAGGTATCCACGAGCGCATGCTTCGATTTCGTCTTACGAATCGAAGAAGAAGATGAATACGGTGCTAGCTGCCATTAGGGTTTTCTTTCCCCAATTTTCTACGTTATATTTTGTTCTGAGTCTCACTAATGAACTAATAAGGGTCAGGCCCTTTATTCTAATAAAACGAGATATTGGTGGAAACGTGCAACCCTTTTTTTAACCATTTCAAACCAAAGAAAGTGTCAACGTTTGACCCATTTAGTTAATAACAGTTTTTTCATCCTTTCATACATTCTTATGTGTGACCCTATAGGTTACCATAACATTGGCAATGATTTTAAATTATATTTAAAATCATAAACAGTGATTGGCATCTAGCAATACATCGCTGCTACCCAAGTTATAATAAGATCAGTGATTCAATACAACCTTTCCGTGACCAGTGTATCAATGTAATATAATCCTTTTAACCAATATATCCAGGATTAAACTCGAGGCATGGATCGTATCATCCTCTTTATAATTTAATCTGTTTATCTTGATTGATGAGTAGACTGTCTAAAACAAATCAATATTTGAGCACGACCATGCATTTCACAGTCTCACTCAATCAAGAGGCCCATGGATATCACTACGAATATATCGTAGAGTTAAATTCCATCTAGATCATTCATAATTTTCATTCGATTCGAGATATATCCAATAATCGCCGTTATCATTACTCTGTTACGAAATAACTTTAGATGATATCAAAACACAAATATCCTCGAATAAAATTATAATGATTTCAGGTCTGAGGACCATTACATCACTGTCACTATGAGAACAACTTATGATTTTTTTGATTATATTACATGTAGTTATCTCACGGTGGGTCAGCCCAATATGCTATTCTCCAATACGTATTTATATCTTGACTTTAATATCATGTATATTAATGATCAATGAGATGTGATCATCAGTCAATCAATATACTAGTCTCAATGCTTTATTGTTGTCCTATATAAACAATAAAACTCGACTAGGGACATTCAAGAATTAAAATACTTATCACATTATATAATCTCAACTTCAGTCTTACTCGAACTATATAATTCTGTATTATTATTCTAAGGACTTCTATTAAATTATTATTTATATTACGCAGAAAATATAACATAACAGAATATTTTTGTTCCAAATAAAACGGCAACATTATTAATCACGTCAAATGGATTGCCTCTCGGGCATAAACTCTAACACGAGCCGCCATGTGGCTTTCCTCTTTTTCGAAGCTCGGACATGTGGATCTCGATCAATGGAAGTAGTCGCGGTTGTGGGACCCGGTCCACTGTTGATTAATAGTATCCTCGAGAATTGTGGCTTACGTGGTAAGCATGATGAGGTGTATCAAAAGTAGAGTTTTTGCTGGTAGCAGTTGACCGCCTTTAATGCCTTAAGAATCAGGCCGAGTATTGAACGACTTGATCTGGAGATATCTGATCGACCCGATTTTGATGGAAATGGCGAACTCGATCAGTTGAGATGAGCAATTCTTCTGGGTTCGTTGAGTCGTTGCTTGAATGAGACTAGTTCGGGTCAGCCTTGCCTTAGCTTTCTGGAGTGCAGGTCGCTCTATCGGTCGATCGACCGATGTTGAGAGCGAACTTTCTGACATTGGGCTTCAATCCGTTGAACCACGACAACTTTTGCCAAAAAATTGGTCAACAGTTTGTCTTTATGTGTGAGGTGAAATTCAGGGAGAGATCTTGTTGCTGAGATTACTTGTATCCAAATTTGTGCCAACATTTTGTGTCTAAATAGACTTCTTGCTCTCTCGCTATATATATATATATATATATATATATATATATGTACATATATATATGTACGTATATGTATATATATATATATATATGTAGAGAGAGTGGCTATATGAACACAAAATTTTGACATAAATCAGCAGACACAAAATCTCAGACACATGATTAGTTTGTCTTTATATGAGGGGTGCAGATCATGGGGTAATCCTATGTTTCAGATTTTGTCTTCTTCATTTTGTGTCTAAACTTTGTGTCTAAATAACTCCCCCCCCCCCACACACACACACAAATATATATATATATATATATATATATATATATGATCAAAAGCATGCCAAACAGCGGAACTTTCCTGCAACCCTCAAATTTTCACCACAAATTTATGTTTTAATCTCATTCCATTAACCACCTCTCCCTTTGCTAACTTATTTAAATATAAACTAGTGATCTATATTGAGTTATAAATGGATGCAACAAAACAGAGTTACCCTAAAATCCCTATATACACACACAAAAAAATCTTCTATTATGAAAATTTAACTAATTAATTTTTCTTCTTTCCAATTTTTCAAAGCCCAGTGATGTGAGTTTTTTAGTGCATTTGATCATTTAATGTTCCTCTCTTTAACCAGCTTTAGGAATGGTATTATTGATTGCTCATAGTAACACTTTTTTTAAGAGGCGCATTTAGGTTGATGATGTGGAATAAACGTTCCAATTAAATGCAATTAATTTGTTTTCTAAACCAGCTGTAGATTTCTGAATTACAATTTTTCTCCGCGTGACCAAATGTAGAGTGTTAGACGATTGCTGTGCTTTTTTAAGCAAGGAAATTGACTTGAAAGTTAATTTTTGTAAAGATTCCATCCAAAATAATGTTTATAATAACGTCATTGTATTAAAAAATACAACAAAAAGCATAAAATCTATACTATAATATAATTACTGAGTTTGGATTCAAATGCTCTTAGGACTCCCCGCAATCTTAATTTGAACCGTCGCACTTTTTATACTTTGCTAGCATGCCCACTTTTCCTGCCCTTCCTTCTCGCCGAAATTGATACATATTCACGTCTCTTCCCTTACACAACCCTTCCCTTTTCCATCCAAACTAGTAAATATTCATTCCCCTAAAAAATTTGAGCCTTTTACCCCCCATCACCGTCATCCTCTCCTCCATCTGCTGCCGTTAGCACCTTTGAATCTAGATCTCCGCCAATCTCCTTTATACCGATTGACTTGTCGCCGCATGATTTCCCGAAGCTACTCACAGTCCGCCTTTCCCTCTCCATTTAGTCGGTGGTGTGTGGCGCTATTCAGACCACAAAATAAGCAAAATCATCGTCCTAATGCTTAACGTTCGGGAAGTTCTATTCAAACCAGGTTCATTGATTTTATTTCTTTACTCTGATACTTCTGTTATGGAAATTCATAATCAGCTGATTTTTGGTTTGTCATCCATAACCTTTTATTCCCTAATTTTGAGGGAAAATTCTATTGGGGATTTTGTGGTTTGAGGCTATTGGATGATGATGATTGTCGTATAATTGCCGTACTTCAGACGTTAAGGATTTGCGAAGCAAATTCTTTCAGACAATAGTTCAATCCACCAGGTACAGAAGGATTATCGAACTATTGACTTTAAGGATTCAATAAAGCCTTTGAAAAGCGAAATCAGATTTAACGTTTTCAGGAATTTGCAACGCTGTGGAGGCATCACAAATCTGCAGCGTTTTGACACGCTTTAATGGCGTCACAGATCAGAGAGGAGGAGGAAGAAGTGATCGAAGTGTTTTGCAACGTTTCTGGCCGACACTGTTTATAGGCAGTGATGTGTCATGATCGTTTGCAATGGCCATATCCGTTCATGTAGCGTCGCATCCCTTCGTTTTAATTCGAAATGATGCGCCTCCTCATTTGCAACATTCGGGAAACGTTACAAAACTATGCGGCTAGTTCAAAATGATAACGGTCCATAGCGCAGCAAGCCCATTAGCACTCGCGGCCCAACTGATCACGAGTCCCCAAGAGCCCCAAGGTCCAAGGCCCATCCTTTGACATTTTAAATATTAATATCCATGTCATGTTCATACATTGCCTTATCTCTCCCTTCTCTTATTTCTTTTGATATCATATATCAAGCTTTTACATATATAGAGGCATACCCCATGTGGGACTAATCCCCACACCTTCTCTTCTTCCATTCTCGCTTCCCTCTGCAAAAAAAAAGAAAAAAAAACAATACCCCAAAACTAATTTGAAAATTTTACAACAATCTCCCCCAATTTTCAAAATAAAGAAATAAATAAAATGGACGGCTGAATAACTAGTGTGACTTCCTACATACTCAAGTGGGATCAAGCTTATTTAGTTTTAAGATCAAGTTTTTCTTCATCGTGAAAACAACACATAAATAAAAGGTATCTTTTGGATTTGAACCTTTACTTAGTGTAAACCGTTCAAAGTTCTATTGAGATTCTATAGTGAACGAATCTTGAACCACGTATCCCTTAACGATAAAACCGGAACAATCACACATGTTGTATTCCTTAGTTAGAGTGTTCTGTATTGCTCAGCACGTTAATGGCCATGTGCTTTAATCCTAGTTCATGAGTCGACTTTAGAAAGCGGTCTTACTTCCCTAGGAAACAACCTGATTTCCATACTCATATAGGTAAGCCTCTTAAGGTGTTTCTGCGATACACCTTTTAAGGTTTGTAGATGTATTAAGGATACTTATCCATCCTTTGTTCATGCAAAATCCAACACTAAATATTATGGGATAATTGTTTTAGTGTTCCATAATCATTCTTTTAACTTGTTAGTACCCATTCAACTTTATCTATCCTTTTCAAGACACAAGTTGGGTTTCTATTAAGGATGATCAATCTTCATTCACAGACCTTAGTCCCATTTCTTTTGACTTTATAGAAACCATAGCCTTTTGAAGACCTTTTGTAAGTGGGTCAGCCAAGTTTTTCTTTGTTTCTACATAGTCAATAGTTATAACTCCACTTTTGAGTAACTGTCTTACCATCCGATGTCTTAGACTCACATGTCTAGACTTTCCATTATATGTCTTATTAGAGACATTATAGATTGTTGCTTGATTATCATAGTTAATCAAGACTGCTGGAGATGGCTTCTTCCACAATGGGATTTCCATTAACGAATTCTAATGCTATTCCGCTTCCTAGCATGCATCTGCTAATGCAATCAATTCTGACAACATAGTTGAATCGGATATAGAGGTCTGTTGCTCAGAAGCCCAAGATACAGCAGCGCCTCCTAATGTAAATATCCATCCAGTTGTAGACTTGGATTTGGATTCTACATTGTTCCAGGTTACATCACTATGTCCTTCTATTACAGTAGGATAACCTTCATAAGATAAACCTGGATTACTCATAAATCGACACAATACACTTATAGCATGTGCGATGTTGGGTCTAGTGCAATGCATAGCATACATAAGACTCCCAATAACACTAGAGTACTCAAGTTAAGAAATGGTTCGTCCAGTGTTCTTTTCTAATTTAATACTTGGATCTAAAGGAGTTGGTGTTGGCTTGTCATCATAATGACCATACTTCTTTAGGAACTTCTCAATGTAATAAGATTGGGTTAGAAATAACTCCCCCGCTTTCCTAATGATTTAAGTTCCTAAAATTACATCAACATCTCCTAGATTTTTCATATTAAATTTAGAAGATAGAAACTTCTTAGTTTCATTCACACACGATATATTGGAACCAAATATCAGCATGTCATCAACTATAAACATATTATAACATAACCACTGTTAACCGATTTGGTATAAATACATTTATTTGCATCATTCACAATGAATCCAAATGACAGTGCAACTTTATCAAACTTCTCATTCTATTGCAAGGAAGCTTGCTTCATGCCATAAAGAGATTTGACTAATTTAGAAACTTTCTTTTCTTGGCTTGGGGTTATAAAATCTTCAGGTTTTTCCATGTATCTCTCTTCTTTTAAATATCTATTTATAAAAGTTATGTTTACATCCATTTGTTGTATGACCAAATTATGAATTGATGCTAGTGCTATTAAACAACGTATTGAAGATATGCGAGCAACTGGAGCATATGTATCAAAGTATTCTACTCCTTGTCTTTGCTTATATCCCTTAGCAACTAATATGGCTTTAAAATTATCAATGGATCCATTCGTATTCAGCTTTTTCTTCAATATCCATTTTTCATCCTATAGGTTAGCACCATGAGGTAAATCAGATAATACCCAAGTTTGGTTTAACATTATGGAGTTCATTTCATCATTTGATAGCTTCTTTCCAGAAATTAAAATCTCTAGAACTCATAGCCTCAGGATAAGTTTTGGGATCATCATCGATGTTCATTACATATTTTGTCACATTAAGGACTTTGTCCTTATTGCCTTCTTCGAGATATGTTATGAAGTCAGGACCATGGTCCTTCTCTATTCTCGCTCTTTTACTTCTCTTGTGTGTAGTACTATTATCTGGTACTAACACTTGCTGTTTTGAGCAGGGGCATATTCATCATCATTGATATCATTAGTCTCAGTTGGTTTCGGACAAGATAATCTCAATGGATTCTCAATTGTTTGATTTTCATAGAATTCTACATCTACAAATTCTATAACTTATAAGGTGTCAAGAATAAGGAACCTATAAGTTATACTATTAAGAGAATATTCTATGAAAACACAATTAAATGCCCTATTTCCTAATGGTCGTTTAGGGTCTGGTTTTCTAACATAAGCTAAGCAACCCCAAACTTTAATTTTAGTAAGGTTTGGTTTTCTATTAAACCATAATTCATAAGGAGAAATGTTTATTTTTTAAGTGGCACTCTATTTAAAATGTAACATGCAGATAACATAGCATCACCCCACAAGTTATAAGGTAAATTAGAACTTATGAATATGGCGTTAAACATTTTTACTAAAGTTCCTCTCAGCAACACCATTTTGTTGAGGTGTATATGGAGCGGTACATTGGTGAACTATACCATTTTGTTTGCAAAACCAAGTAAATTCATTTGAAAATTATTCACCACCACGATCTGAATGTAACACTTTAATTTTAACACCAAATTGTGTTTCGCTTTCTGCTTTATAAATTTTGAATTTATCAAAGGCCTTATCTTTAGATTTCATTAGATATACATTTGCATATCTAGTATAATCATCAATAAATGTTATATTGTATTGGTTACCACCATAGGTAATATGACTTTTTAAGTCACCCTCATCACTATATACACTACGCCATAGATGGCCTATCACAACGAAAATGCATGGTGTTGCTAGCTACAATGTTGTCATTGCTATGGTGCTTTTTGTCTATTGCAACGCACGCTTAAATGTGTTATCATATATATCAACATGTGTTGTAGTAGCCTCGTGAATAAAATTATCAATCCACGTCAACATGATCCAACGGTCCAGGTTAGCGATCCACGTGAAAAAATGTTTAGTCCAGATTAGCAATCCGCGCATGAAATAATGTTTACGACGGGAAGCAAAAACAAAGGGAGGAAAACTAAAAAAGTATTTGAAGTTTCAATCAAAATTTAACAAAAATACTCCGCTGCTCAACCTCTTACACACTCACTCTCAGGTTCAATTAGGGCTAAAAGTTCAAGTTTACAAGCTTAATTAGGGTTCGAGTAGGGCAAGTTCGAGTTCAAGTTAAATTAGGATTTCGGTGTTTCAATTAGGTCTGCAATTGGTGTTTGTAACACCCCACATCCGTTAAGGTCACTCACAAAGGGAATGCCTTAACTTCAATGGAGCATTATGGGTACTGGAACAGAAATATTACAAGATAGACATATATAAAACAGCGGAAAGTAAAGTAGAAGTACTTCAAATCTTATTAAATATAATTATTTACAATAAAGCCCATCAACTTCCAATACCCAATTACATAGCTAAAATATCTGTCTTGCTCAAAAACAAAGAAGCATAAAAATGAACTATAGTATTCCCTAATAAAGCAAAGCAAGCCATAGCCAAGAGAAATCCAAGCAGTACATGAAAGAGCCTTGGAGCTTGGTAAGATCCGAACAAAGCTGTATTCCCACCCTGTGAACCTGGGGGAGGGGGGACGAATGAAAAAGAGGCGAAACAAACCGGGTCAGTCATAAAGACTGAGTAAGTCCTAGTGACTTCCAGCATAAAAACAGGTAAGATAACATGGCATGAATAAACTGAAAGTAAACATAAGCATGACGACAAGATAAGCTATAGGCACGATAACTAAGAATAACATCATACGATTTTTGTCATGTATAACATTGCAAGGTTCCCATTCAAGATGAACTAAGTATAATTTCGCAAGATTTCTATCAAGCATCGCAAGATTTCTCTGCTTCACCATTAAAATATTCCTGTGATATCTATTTGCTCTGCACCACCTAACTAGCGTTCCAACTAGTTTACTTAGTTATAATCACGAGATAAGTGATATCCCATAACACACATGATAGGTTTATAGGTACATATCCCACGATGAGAGTTCTACCTCATATTGACAGTTTCATGTCCCCATCGTACCTATCTTAATTGATCGGCTCTTACTCGCAACGTTTTCTTCCTGTGTCATACGGCCCCCATATGGTTGTAGACACCTATGCTGGTCCCACCATGGGGTGTATCCAGTCCCATGGTGGCGGCCCAACACCACCCTAGAATGCATAGGTTACACTACTGGTGCCAAGTGCCATGTTTGTCTGCTCCGAAGTGTGTGCACGTCCGCACTCCGTTAGAACCCACACTACTGCACCAACCGCCGTCGCTTTTGACCGCTTACAATCAGCCCAGTAATCGTGCCCCACCCTGCCTAGTTTCAGGGTACCATGATACCTAATTGGGTTACTGCTGAAATAGGTCCCCGTTACTAGGGTTTTCTAGTCAAACATGTTAAGGGGTTAAGTGTCTGTATTAACCTAACCCCACCCATCAGTTTAATTAAGATGTTAAATTGGTTAAGTGTTTTAGTTAACTTAACCATACCACACACCATGTCATATTGGTTAAGCATCGCCAACCCATTTAACTTAACCCTCCCATTCGTCAGATTGCATTGGTTAAGTGTTTTCAAGTAATTCATGGCTTAACTCGCCCATGTATCATGTCAAGTTGGTTAAGTGTTATCTAGTGATTCATAACTTAACCCCGCTATCTAAGCATATCAAATTGGTTAAGTGTTTTTCAAGTAGTTCATGACTTAACCCGCCCACGTATCATGCTAAATTGGTTAAGTATTATATATATGTTCAAGTTGACTTAACCCTGCCACGCGTTATGTTATATTGGTCAAGTGTATGCTAACTCAACCCACCCACTTATCACGTTATGGTGGTTAAGTGTTACTCTCTTATATCTACTTAACCCTACCACGCATCACGTTATTTTGGTTGAGTGTTATCAACCCATTCAAGTAGACTCAACCCATCCACTAGTCACGTTATAACGGTTAAGTGTTCTTAACTTAACCCTACCCACTTGCCTAATTAACATGTTATATTGGTTAAGTGTCATTAGCCTAGTCATATTACTTAACCCACCCACCGGTCTAATTAACATGTTATGTTGGTTAAGCGTTCTCAAGTGATTAAGTTCTGGTTTACTTAACCCACCCATTCATGTCATATCGGTTAAGTGTCACTAGTCTAGTCATATTACTTAACCTTACCCTACTAAACAGGTTTCATTAGCATTTATTATTTACTAATGCATCAACCTCTCACATTGGACTTATTTGCAGTCACTGGATATGTTGGGCGGTTCCGGGCAGAATTACACCTCAAACCCATTCCAACCTCGGGTTCAAGCATTCAATGCACTAACCTCTCACATTAGACATATTGTTGCGGTCACTGGATATACCGGGCGGTTTCGGGCAAAATTACACCACAACTCAGTCTAACCTCGTGTTAGGCATCTTCACAACCTAATCTTTGCCTACGACCTCTCACATTAGACTACTTTTGTTGCGGTCACTGGATATGCCGGGCGGTTCCGGGCAGAATTACACCACAACTCAAGTCTAACCTCGTGTCAAAGGCATCCGTTAGGTTGTTAATTACATATGTGTCATATAAATCAAAATTCCCAACTTTACATTTTAATAAACATATGCCCAAGTTCCAAATTATATGCCAATTTATATATGTACCCACTTCTAGTCAGTTTACATATGTCCAATTCTTACCTATTTTACATGTATGCCAAGTTTATGCCATTTTCCCATATCAAGTTCTAGCCAGAAATTACATGTGTCAAGTTTCATCCCCAAATAAACTCAAATCATGATTCATGATGTGGTTATCCCAAACTATAATCTTTTTATTACAATACATGTCAGTTACCCAAGTTCATAATGCATATTTATGCCAATTATCAAGTTTACAGTCGCTTTCATGTTCAAATTCCCAATTCTACTTATGCCCAGTTAAAATAAGCCTAATCTTTTGATTTAATTTACATATGTTCAATTCGTGTCATTTCACATTTGTTAAGATTCATGATTTACATGTTTACAAGGCTATGCTCAATTTACATAGATCAAATTTTATACCCAAGCTACATGTATTTCATGTTTACATCAATTTACCCAAACTTACAAACTTTAATTATAACGATAATACCCAAATCCCAATTTCATGTTATGTCGTCAATTCTACCAAACGCATATTTTCCATTAGGCAATATTCCAATATTTCCCTCGTATACCATCGCACGTATATCGTAGTTAAGGCCTAGGTCCGAAATTGACATAGGTTCATCAAAGGAAAATAAATAGAGGAGGGTAGAAGTTGCAATAAAAACAAGATCAGAGAGAAAGCGACATAAAAAACATCATCTCAGGCATAAAGAATAGATCTTGATAATAATATCAACATGAACCAATAGAACTGATTTACAACAAGCTGAATAGACCATAAACCTGTCATGAGAATAAAGATAGAAAAGTTCCCAGAATCAAGATCCAAGAAGAAACAAGAATATACTTGAATCAAAAATCCAATTTCACTTCATCACATGTCTATATTAAACTTAATTATTTTAATCTGAAAATAACTAGAACTTACAGGGCATGGCTAACGAATTAAGAACTGAAATTGTCGTAGAAGGTTGTAGTAGTGTTGATTTATTGTTTGAACCATTGTTGAAGCTTTGTTCTTTGAATTGATTTGAGTTTGAATGCTTGTACTTTGATTTGGAGGCGGCGACCATGGTTCAAGAGGGAGTTCAGCAGCATAACAGTGTAAGAATGATTTGTTATCAATAAGGTTAGGACTTAGGGTGTTTTTATAGGTGTAGGAACTAGTTTAGGCCCTTAGATAAACCCTAGAATCAATCTGAACCATCAAAAACGTCATAGGCCCGCAAACAGACCCACCCAGCCAACTAGTCGCACCCAGGCCGACCAGGGAGGTCGACCCCCAGGTCGACCCTATGGTCGACCTGGTTTGGCCAGGTCGACCCCTAGGTCGATCCCCTAGTCGACCTGGACTCTGGGTGGGAATTTTCCCGCCCAGCCCGCTTCTGGGTCTTGAATTCGAATTTCTGAGCTGTTTTTGACTCTGAAAATTCGTGAAACTTCTAGAGGACATAACTCGGTCATACAGACTCTGATTTTCGAAAACTCGGACTCGATTTCATGTAGAATTCCGAGACGAACGCAATGGCGTAATCCGTTTCCCATGATTCTCATTTTAAAAATTAATTATACCCTTATTTCTAGTTTCAACATGTTGTTAAAATTCGGGTTGTTACATTCTCCCCTCCTTAAAGGATTTTGTCCCCGAAATCTTCAGGTTAAGAAGAATGTGTCCTACCTTCCAATCATCCATCTACTCAATCATCATCCACAAGCAACCATTGTCCTTAAAAGATTTCTAATGTTGTATGAACTTATGCAAGTGTGTGTGTATATGTTCCTTGTCTAATGCAAATGATCAGGCCTGATTGATCTTCTTAATGCAAAATATGTTTAGTGCCATGAGTCCAACATGTATGCAAATAGCCCTAATCACATAAACACTATATGTGCGCACAAACATCCATCCATATGCAGCATTCACATGATAACACATTCAATTTCATCCATAAACAAGTATAAACACTCATGCATATGTAATATGAAAATGTGTCTGAGCCAATCTAGTGCTTAATGTGTGTTATGCAATCACGAGCAACCACTAGCAGCCACTTGCAACCACTTGCAACCATCAATCATAACATGTCTCAGACACATGTTTACACCCAATTGTTCCTACCTAAAGATATAGTCGAACAATAGAAGCAAGTAAAAACCTTGTGCCATTGGGCAATGTCAAAACTGGAAATCTATGTCACATATATACTGATTAAGAGAAGAACTCCCTAAGCACCAGCCCCGAAGACCGAAATCAACATCAGACTGACACCCAAAGAATTACTCACCCTAACCAATATATATGATTCTAGGAAACTAAGCATGATGGACTCCTCTTAGGTCACAAGGAAATCCCTTCCTAAAACCAACCCGTATCCTGTAAAACCCAAAGAGTTTAGTCAACCCAACGTACACCCTCAAGCCCCAAAATGTATTACTAACAGATGAGTCATACTCCCTATGGGGTTTGCAACAGAAATAGGATGGAGAGTAGGGCCGAGAGGACATACTTAAAAGATAGCATGCAAACAAGCTCTATAGGGAAAGAGGGATCAAGGATATACTCTTAAAAAGAGATATGATGCACGTATCTAGTCTTCAATCTCCTAAGTCGCATTTCCTTGAGCTTAACTCCATTGCGCTTTGATCGTCTTTAACTTCACAATTTTGTAGTTTCTTTATTCTTGTTTCCAAAATATGAGTTGGAACTCATTCCACTGTTGTCTCTCGTTCCACTTTTACTTATTCTTCTTCTAGTATACTCGGCTTAAACATAACTGCGTACTCATGGTTTCACGCAAGCTTTCCAAAATTCACTAGCGAATCTTGGATCTCGTTTACTTATCATAAGGTATTCCACGCAGAAGAACTATCTCTGAAAACAAGCAAATGCCAACCATGTTGCCAAATGTACTTACTAAGGTGATTTTCTATAACTCATGCATAAGCGAAATGAACCATCCGCCTTAGTGGCGAACACTACTCGTACGGATTACAAATTACCAATGAATGTGTCAAGAGATTCTAGGTAACTAAGCATGGAAGAACCCTAAGGGTTACACTAGACTTCGAGGGCATTACCGAGGCAAGTCAAGAGTCTAACTACCCTCTTTTCATACTCTAGAATGGTATCATTTATGGACAACCACTCCATCCCTAGAATCAACCCATAGCCCAAAAACATAAGCTTTACTTCTAAACTTTACACTTAGCATGGATATTCTCAGATCCAAACAAGTCATGAATAAATGAGCCGATTCCCCAACAGGATTTGAGACAAAAATGGGATCCTCTACTACGCTAGTACTAGGGTGCAAAGACTCAACTATCGAAGCAGAAATAAAAAGGATGCAATGTACAAAAACAAAATTCTAATGGGATGATAGAAAAGAAAAGCTAAACCTTTAACAGAAACGTTACCACCTCTCTTAAGTACGCTAGTAGTGAGAGCATACAATTTCCCTCTCGACGACCTTGTTCTTCTTATATAATACTTAACTACATGTCCCTTTTTACCATACCAACGATGTTCTTTCTTGTCATGGGTTTTATTATTCTTTCACTTTGACCTCTTTCCTTTCACCTTTTCCTCCTTCGTGGATTAAGCCATATCAACAAGTTTCTCATCCTTAGGCTTGTATTCTTTATGCTTGTTCTTACTATCCTTGTATAGCTTGTTGACAAGTTTCTCGAAAGCTACCTCCATCGCACGGAAACTCTACAAAGCTTGAAATAAGATCAGACGCAGATGGAACTACTGTGGCTACAGATGGAAGTTTGGCACCTCTTTGCCCTCCTACATGTGTCGTACACCTCCAAAACTATGGTGAAAAAGAAAGAGAGAAGAGACTCAAGGAGAAAATCAAAAGATAGTGCATATGGATTTAGGGAATATGCCTTTTGTAAAACAAAACTTTTCTTAGAAAAATGCTTCTTTGTAAAAGTTTTGAAAATAGTTTCAGAAGGTTTTTTTTAAAAGCTTTTGCCCTGTCCGGTAACCTTCTGCTCTGATACCAAATGTAACACCCCACATCCATTAAGGTCGCTCACAAAGGGAATGCCTTAACTTCAATGGAGCATTATGGGTACTGGAACAGAAATATTACAAGACAGACATATATAAAACAACGAAAAGTAAAGTAGAAGTACTTCAAATCTTATTAAATATAAATGTTTACAATAAAAGCCCATCAACTTCCAATACCCAATTACATAGCTAAAATATTTGTCTTGCTCAAAAACAAAAACGCATAAAAATAAACTGTAGTATTACCCAATAAAGCAAAGCAAGCCATAGCCAAGAGAAATCCAAGCCATACATGAGAGAGCCTTGGAGCTTGGTAAGATCCGAACTAAGCTGTATTCCCACCCTATGAACCTTGGGGGGAACGGAAGAAAAAGAGGCAAAACAAACCGGGTCAGTCATAAAGACTGAGTAAGTCCTAGTGACTTTCAGCATAAAAACAGGTATGATAACATGGCATGAATAAACTGAAAGTAAACATAAGCATGATGACAGGATTAGCTATAGGCACGATAACTAAGAATAACATCATACGATTTTTGTCATGTATAACATTGCAAGGTTCCCATTCAAGATGAACTAAGTATAATTTGGCAAGGTTTCTATCAAGCATCGCAAGATCTCTCTGCTTCACCATTAAAATATTCCTATGATATCTATTTGCTCTGCACCACCTAACTAGCGTTCCAACTAGTTTACTAAGTTATAATTATGAGATAAGTGATCACCCATAACCCACATGATAGTTTTATAGGTACATATCCCACGATGAGAGTTCTACCTCATATTGACAGTTTCATGTCCCCACCGTACCTATCTTAATTGATCGGCTCTTACTCGCAACATTTTATTCCTATGTCATACGGCCCCCATATGATTGTAGACACCTATGCTGGCCCCACCATGGGGTGTATCCAGTCCCATGGTGGCGGCCCGACACCACCCTAGAATGCATAGGTTATACTACTTGTGCCCAGTGCCCTGTTTGTCTGCTCCGAAGTGTGTGCATGCCCGCACTCCGTTAGAAGCCACACTGCCGCACTAACCGCCGTCGCTTTTGACCGCTTACAATCAGCCCAGTAATCGCGCCCCACCCTGCTTAGTTTCAGGGTACCATGATACATAATTGGGTTATTGCTGAAATGGGTCCCCGTTACTAGGGTTTTCTAGTCAAACATGTTAAGTGGTTAAGTGTCTGTATTAACCTAACCCCACTCATCAGTTTAATTAACATGTTAAATTGGTTAAGTATTTTAGTTAACTTAACCCTACCACACACCATGTAACCCTCCCATTCGTTAGATTGCATTGGTTAAGTGTTTTCAAGTAATTCATGGCTTAACCCGCCCATGTATCATGTCAAGTTGGTTAAGTGTTATCTAATGATTCATAACTTAACCCCGCTATCTTAGCATATCAAATTGGTTAAGTGTTTTTCAAGCAGTTCATGGCTTAACCCGCCCACGTATCATGCTAAGTTGATTAAGTATTATCTATATGTTCAATTTGACTTAACCCTGCCACGTGTTATGTTATATTGGTTAAGTGTATGCTAACTCAACCCATCCACTTATCATGTTATGGTGGTTAAGTGTTACTCTCTTGCACCAACTAAACCCTACCACGCATCACGTTATATTGGTTGAGTGTTATCAACCCATTCAAGTTGACTCAACCCATCCACTAGTCACGTTATAACGGTTAAGTGTTCTTAACTTAACCCTACCCACTTGCTTAATTAACATGTTATATTGGTTAAGTGTCATTAGCCTAGTCATATTACTTAACCCACCCACCGGTTTATTTAACATGTTATGTTGGTTAAGCGTACTCAAGTGATCAAGTTCAGGTTTACTTAACCCACCCATTCATGTCATATCGGTTAAGTGTCATTAGTCTAGTCCACATTGGACTTATTTGCGGTCACTGGATATGCCGGGCGGTTCCGGGCAGAATTATACCGCAAACCCATTACAACCTCGGGTTCAAGCATTCAATGCACTAACCTCTCACATTAGACATATTGTTGCGGTCACTGGATATGCCGGGCGTTTACGGGCAGAATTACACCACAACTCAGTCTAACCTCGTGTTAGGCATCTTCACAACCTAATCTTTGCCTACGACCTCTCACATTAGACTACTTTTGTTGTGGTCACTGGATATGCAGGGCGGTTCCGGGCAAAATTACACCACAACTCAAGTCTAACCTCGTGTCAAAGGCATCCGTTAGGTTGTTAATTACATATGTGTCATATAAATCAAAATTCTCAACCTTACATATTAATAAACGTATGCCCAAGTTCCAAATTATATGCCAATTTATATTTGTACCCACTTCTAGTCAGTTTACATATATCCAATTCTTACCTATTTTACATGTATGCCAAATTTATGTCATTTTTCCCATATCAAGTTCTAGCCAGAAATTACATGTATCAAGTTTCATCCCCAAATAAACCCAAATCATGATTCATGATGTGGTTATCCCAAACTATAATCTTTTTATTACAATACATGTTAGTTACCCAAGTTCATAATGCATATTTATGCCAATTATCAAGTTTACAATTGCTTTCATTTTCAAATTTCCAATTCTACTTATGCCCAATTAAAATAAGCCTAATCTTTTGATTTAATTTACATATGTTCAACTCATGCCGTTTCACATATGTCAAGATTTATGATTTACATGTTTACAAGGCTGTGCTCAATTTACATAGATCAAATTTTATACCTAAACTACATGTATTTCATGTTTTTGTCAATTTACCCAAAATTACAAACTTTAATTATAACGATAATACCCAAATCCCAATTTCATGTTATGTCGTCTATTCTACCAAACACATATTTTCCACTAGGCAATATTCCAATATTTCCCTCGTATACCATCGCATCATAGTTTAGGCCTAGGTCCGAAATTAACCTAGGTTCATCAAAGGAAAATAAATAGAGGAGGGTAGAAGTTGCAATAAAAACAAGATCAGAGAGAAAGCGGCATAAAAAACATCATCTTAGGCATAAAGAATAGATCTTGATAATAATATCAACATGAGCCAATAGAATTGATTTTCAACAAGCTGAATAGACCATATACCTGTCATGAGAATAAAGATAGAAAAGTTCCCAAAATCAAGATCAAAGAAGAAACAAGAATAGACTTGAATCAAAAGTCCAATTTCACTTTATCACATGTCCATATTAAACTTAATTATTTTAATCTGAAAATAACTAGAACTTACAGAGCATGGCTAACGAATTAAGAACTGAAATTATCGTAGAACATTGTAGTAGTGTTGATTTATTGTTTGAACCATTGTTGAAGTTTGTTCTTTGAATTGATTTGAGTTTGAATGCTTGTACTTTGATTTTGGAGGCGACAGCCATGGTTCAAGAGGGAGTTCAGCAGCATAACAGTGTAAGAATGATTTGTTGTCAATTAGGTTAGGACTTGGGGTGTTTTTATAGGTGTAGGAACTAGTTTAGGCCCTTAGATAAACCCTAGAATCAATCTGAACCATCAAAAACGTCATAGGCCCGCAAACAGACCCACCTAGCCAACTAGTCGCACCCAGGCCGACTAGGGAGGTGGTCTGGCCAGGTCGACCCCCTGGTCGACCTGGGCTCTGGGAGGGAATTTTCCCACCCAGCCCGCTTCGGGGTCTTGAATTCGAATTTGAATTCGAATTTCTGAGCTGTTTTTAACTCTGAAAATTCGTGAAACTTCTAGAGGTCATAACTCGTCATACGGACTCCGATTTTCGAAAACTCGGACTCTATTTCATGCAAAATTCCGAGGCAAACGCAATGGCGCAACCCGTTTCCCATGATTCTCTTTTTAAAAGTAATTATACCATGATTTCTAGTTTCAACATGTTATTAAAATTCGGGTTGTTACAGTGTTCGTTTGGGTTTCAGATTTCAGTTAGGGCTTCGATTTAATCTGCTGTTTCAGGTATCACTCAATGTATATTTCATTTTTTTCTAATTTGATTGTTGTGTTGCATAATGTACTGCTTTACTTGTGCCTAATTTACTGCTTTAAGGTATCGCTCAATGAACGACGAGGAAAAACTATGGGCGGAACTTCCTAAATTCAGTAAAGGGTACATCAGTGGAGTAAACTTTTTATTTGAAATACTTTTTCTAGATTTGCAGTAGGTGATGATATTACATGCCCTTGCAAAAAGTGTCATAATCGCAAGTGGCATTGTCATGAAGTAGTCTACAACCATCTGATTTGGAATGGTCCATCTGAATTGTACATGAAATGGATTTGTGAAGTTTCCTGTTTAAATCCTGAAAGGAGCGATAACAATATAGATTGTGAAGCAGGAATAAATTTTGGTGATAATCTCGATGAGATGTTGTAACGTACTTATGGAAATATGCAGAACAATGAAGACGGATCTTCTGATGGGTCAAATGGAATAGATGTCGATGCTAGAAAATTTCATCAACGTGTTGAAGAGGGAAAACAGCCATTATATCCCGGGTGTAATAAATTTTCGCGATTAAGTTTCATTGTCAGGCTTTATTCTTTAAAATGCCTACATAGAATCACTGAGTCTGCGTTCAGCGATTTATTAGAGTTGATGAAAGAAGCTTTTCCAGAAGCCCACATCCCTTTATCTTTCAATGCTACCAAAAATATCTTTAAAGATTTAGGCCTCGATTACCAAAGAATACATGCATGTCCAAATGACTACATACTATATTGGGCAGAAAATGAAAAGGAAAATAACTGCAAAAGTTGTGGTTTTTCAAGGTGGGTTATACCGGAAGAGAAAGTGGCTATTGACCAAGATTCGGAGAAGCGGATTCACAAAGTACCAGCAAAGTGATGCGTTATTTTCCACTAAAACCAAGGTTGTAAAGGATGTTCATGTCGAAGGAGTACGCAAAACTTATGTTATTGCATGCAGCGGGACGAAAAAATGATGGCAGACTTCGACATCCAGCTGATGGCGAGGTATGGAAGACTATGGATGCCAATTATCCTCATTTTTCATCAAAAAACAGAAATATCAGGTTAGAAGTAGCATCTGATGGATTCAATTCTTTTCGTACAATGACTACACAACACAGCACATGGCCGATCGTATTGGTAAATTATAACCTTCCACCTTGGTTATGCATGAAGACAGAAAATTTGATACTTTCAATCCTTATCCTTGGTCCAGTATCTCCTAACAATTACATTGATGTCTACATGTAGCATCTTATCGCAGAATTGAAAGAATTATGAGATCTTGGCAAACAAACTTATGATGCCTTCACTAGTGATGATTTCACATTATATGCAAGCGTGTTATGGACGATCAACGACTTTCCGGGCTATGCAATGTTATCCGGCTAGAGCACGAAGGTTTATTTAGCTTGTCCCGTATGCCATTTTGAGACTTCTTCAATTTACTAGAAACATAGTAGAAAAATTTGCTACATGAATCATAGGAAAATTTTAGACCCGGGACACAAATGGAGGTTTGATAAGAAAAGGTTCAATGGTGAAATTGAAATGGGAACACCTCCCGGTATTTTATCCGGGATTGACATTGAAGAATTGTTGGCTGGTTATGAAAATATTTTTGGGAAGAAAGAGGTCAAGAAGCATAAAAATGAATCTCCTTTTTTAAAAAAGTCAATATTTTTTAATTTACCATATTGGAGTCAAAATGTATGTCAACATAACCTTGATGTTATGCACATAGAGAAAAACATTTGTGATAACATACTTGGTACTTTACTAAATATTGATGGGAAGTCGAAAGACCATTTAAATGCTCGGTATGATTTACAAGAGATAGGCATTAGGGAGATCCTTCATCCGGTTCTATCAACTGATGGGAGTTACCTTGAGATGAGGGCTGCCATATTTGAAATGATGAACAAGGAGAAAGAACTATTTTGCTCGGTGTTGTAGAATGCTAAACTGCCTTATGGTTGTGCAGCTAATAACAGCCGGTATGTAAACAAGAAAGAGAGGAAAATTGCAGGGTATAAGAGCCACGATGCTCATTTTCTTCTCCACTACTTACTGCAGTTTTCCATGAAGAAATCTGTAAAACCTGAAGTTGCAATACCTATGATAAGATTAGGTGCATTTCTAAGAAATGTTTGGAGTAAAAGTATCGATTTGGCTGATCTCAAGAGGCTATAAAAGGAAATTGTAAAAATTCTTTGTCAATTTGAGATGATATTCCCAAATATTTTCTTTGATACAATGGTGCACTTGTTAGTCATTTATGCAAGGAACTTGAATATGGTGGACCTGCACATGTTCGCTGTATGTTTCCTATTGAGCGTTAACTTTGTAAACTGAAATCATATGTTCGCAACAAAAGTAAACCTGAGGCGTCCATTGCTGAAGGTTATCTTGCAGAAGAATGTTTGATATTCTGTTCTAGGTTCTTAGGTGGCGATGGAGCAGGAAAAATTCAATTTGGAACATGTCCACAAAATCTGGAATATCATATTGGCACAAGAAGAAACAAAGATGGAAAAACTATTCATCTTAAGATTTCTCAATGGAAGGAATGTCACCATTACATTCTATTCAACTGTGGTAACAAGGAAATAGAGAGTTTAATTGGGTAAGTATTTTTATTTTAGTAAGTATTGAAGTATTATTCCTATCTTTATGAATCCTTTATTAGTTATTTTGTCCCTTTTTTCATAATAAGTAATGTTTTCCTTGTTGAACCAGCAGATGGAATTTTATGCAATTAAAGTTTACAATGGTTTATTCAATTAGAAAAGTGGACAAGTTCGGTTAACATCAGTAATAATATTCTTTGCGTAGCTTGTGAAATGATGTCAATTATTAAAAAAAAAAATGATGTCATCCTTTTGCCAGCAAAATCAGTTCTTTTAAATAATCTAAAAACATGTTATTGATTCTAGCCTCGCGTAGTGTTAGTTGTAAATTCCAAGTTTCAGCACTTTCAGAGATTTCAGGCATGACTTGTACTTAAACTATGTTCTTATTCATACAGAATTGTTTTTGGTATGGTCATTTTCAGCTTTAGTAATAGATCCAGCCAAATTTGTTTCTATCTTTTATTAACCCGGTCTTTATTCTAGGGAACATCGAGCTTTAACTAATGGTCATGCATCATAAAAAAAATATAAAAGAGAGAGAGAGAGAACATAGTAAAGAATTTTGGAAGTGGTTAAAGGAAGAGGTTGAGAAAAAGGAGGACATTTCAAAAGAAGTACAACTTCTTGCAATGGGGCCTCTTCCAACAGCTAAGCGGTTTACTAGATATGTTATTAATGGATACAGATTTTATACATGGTTCAGAGATGCCAAATGTACAACACAAAACAATGGTGTATTTTTTAAAGCCTTGACTACTAGCTATGCAAGTTCAAAAGATCAAAATCCATTGGTTGGTGAAGTTAATTACTATGGATCAATTGAAGAAATATTAGAACTAGATTATTGGGGAGAATTTAGTGCAATTTTATTTAAGTGTTGTTGGTACCACGAAGAGAAAGATTTATATGGGCTGACTCGTGTCAATTTTAATCGATTGTGCCAGAAATCTGATCTTTATGTTATGGCTTCACAAGTAAAATAGGTGTTTTATATAGATGATCCAATTGATAAGATGTGCCACAATGTTATCAAGAAATTGCCAAAAGACTAGTGTGAACTCGAAAGAGAATATGAAAATGAAGATTTGAATGATATCCAGCCTGCTTATGGAATGGGAAATTAAGATTTTGATGTTTGTTGGTGTAGAGATGATGTCCCAATAAGACGAATCCGCCTTCCACCAAGCAAAGTGAAAAACATGGCTTCTTAATTTCATGTTTTTGTAGTCCAAGGCCCTTATAAATTGTGCAAATCGGAGATCGTATACAGACACACACTACTAGTGTGTATTTTTGCTTATTTTTATGGTTGGCTGGTGGTATGCTTCAGAATTCTTACAATTTCCGCTTGCTGAAGCATCAGTATAATTCTTACAATTATGTAGTTCAATGCTGGTATGTAACTGATCATGTACAAGACTGATGCTTCAGTAATGAACTACATAATTTTAAGAATTTTATTTTCTCTTCAATCAGTAACGATCGTGTCAGTTCGTAATTGATGCAGTGGTTGAGTTTGTACTTGAACGAGTCACGGCATGTCTAAATTTTTAGTGCCTCAGGCATACTATTGCATTCCTTGATATCGTTCGTGCTTTGAACAAGCTGAGTCATTGCATCAATTTGCAACTCAGCCATAGATTGTGAAAAGCAACTCTGGCCATAGTTTGTGCTGAAATGTCTTTATGCTGAAGTGCAAGTCAGTTATACTATGGCCATAGTTTGTGCTGAAATGCAACTGAGGCATGCATGTCTTCCATTTTGTGTTGCAATGTAAACGAGGCATTGCATCAGTTTGTAGCCGAGGCATGCATGATTTTGGTTATGCTGAAATGCATTAGTTGTACTAAAGGCTTTTGCTGAAATGTATGACTTTTGAAACTCCTTTATTTTGCAGGTGAAGGAGGCAGTAGAGGTACAGAATGCGTTGGAGGCTCACGCTTTATTAATTGAAACTGTTTTAGTTTGATGTAAACATGAATTTAGTACCGGCTGTGTTTGTAAGTACTCTGTAAAATAGAATTTATTAGTTGACTACATAGTATTTATGTTACTGGTTATTAATTTGAAATGAAAAGTTATTTATTAATTTCAGTGTGTAATGTTAATTGCTGTTATGTTGCAGTATGTTATATAATAATGCAATAGCTATGATATAATGTTGCAGTCTGTAATGTTAAATGTTGCCGTAGCTATGATATAGTGTTGCCATTAATTAATGAATGTGGGCCCCACAACAGGATTCCGTGAACCCGGCTACAAAATTTAGGTGCACAATAGGATTCATGATCCCGGGAGTCGGAATTTAGTCGACCCAACATTTTATGTAAATTTAGTACCTGTAGCAACACCTGTAGCGATGTTACCTTAGGATAGCAAAGACATTGCCTTTGACTCTAAGGCAAAGCGACAAAATGCAACCCCAAAAAAGTGTTGCCAGAGATCATTTTTGGCCTATAGCAACATTATTTTGTACTTCCTGCATCACTTCTTGGGGTTGCCACATGCAATCTATGGCGTAGTGATATCAAATCAAGCAAACCGGTTTTCCTTTCTATAGATTTAAAGGATTTCCGGTGTATTTTTGCTTGAACACAAACTTCAAATTTACAGATAGAATCGAAATAACAATCAGAAATTAATCCTAATTTATGCATATTTCTAAGAGACTTACAATTAACATGTCCTAATCAACCATGCCATAAATTAACAGAATCAACAATATAAGTAAAAGATTTCTTCATTAGATTCAACTTAATCGTTTCATTCCAAGAATATCCCTGTACAATAAATTTGTTGTTCTTGGACAACACTAACTAATCAGACTCGTACACCATCTTGAATCCTCCTTTTTTAAGAAGATATCCAGAAACCAAATTCTTACACATATCGGGTACATAAAATACATTGACTAATGTAAGAACTTTCCTAGAGGTAAATGTAAGTTCAATTGTGCGTTTTCCCAGAACTTTTCTTGCAACTTTGTTTGCGCAGTAACTTTAATTGATTCTCCATTATTTTCTTCATAAGTCTTGAACAGATTACGTTCTTTGCAAACATGAATGGTTGCTACAGTATCGAGCCACCAATCATTATCAATGCCACTAATGGAATTCACCTCTTGTACAACTACCACAAGCTTTTCTTCGACCACATTCGCTTTTTGTTGTTTCTTCCGAAGACGACAGTCTCGAGCACAGTGTCCGAGTTTGTTCCAATAGTAACATGCACCCTTCTTTTTGTTATTGGAATTATTATTATTCTTAAACTGTGTCTCATTCTTTGGCTTAAATTTATCAGTAATTTCGACATTATTTTCCTTAGCTTGAGACTCAGTTTGCGGATTATCATCTAGTTCACGTTTACGAGAATCCTCTTCACTACGAAGATGACGATGTAAACCGTCTAAATCATAATTCGTTTCTACATGTTTCAATTTTTTCTTATAATCGTTCCAAGAATTTGGGAGTCTCGAAATAATAACTCCAACAACAAAAGATTCAGGGAGATCAATACCGGCGTCTTTAAGTTGATTCATCAATAGTAGTATTTCACTTACTTGTCCAACTATGGACTTGTTGGCGACCATTTTGAAATCCATAAAATGACAAATAAGAAATTTTTTATTACTTGCTTCATATATGCGATACTTGCTCTCCAAAGCAGTCCAGAGTTCCTTTGCAGTTTCCAAGGTCCTGTGAGCATTGTAGACTGAAGTAGACCATGCATTCAGAATATGCCCTCTGCAGAGAAAATCATCCTCTTTGCGCTTTGCTCGTTTCTCTTTCAGAGCAGCATCCTCGGCAGCGGTTTCCTTGGCTATAATTTCCAATTCGTCTTCCAAGATATAGAATAATTTCACAGTGATCAGAAAGAAATTCATCGTCTCTTTCCAATGAGTAAAGTTTTCACCATCTAAACACTCAAATTTCATCAAATGTTGATTCATAACTTGCAATTTGCTCAAACCTTCCATGATTGAACTTATTGTCTGAAAATTTATTGGAGATTTTATGGTTTGAGGCTATTGAATGATGATGATTGTCGTATAATTTCCGTACTTCAGACTTTAAGGATCAACGAAGTAAATTCTTTCAGACAATAGTTCAATCCACCAGGTACAAACTGATTATCGAACTGTTGACTCCCAGGATTCAATAAAGTCTTGGAACAACGAAATCGGATTTAAAATCTGTACGGCTTTGATCCGATCAAGAACACTCTGATATTATGTTTTGATGATGCTGTAATCAAAGAGAAAGAAGAGGAGGAGAAGAAGATTTAATTTACAACGTTTTTTTTGAATTTGCAACGCTGTGGAGGCGTCACAAATCTGCACAATTTTGACACGCTTTAATAGGCAGTGAAGTGTCATGACCGTTTGCAATAGCCATATCCATTCATACAGCGCGCATCCCTTTGTTTGAATTCGAAATGATGCGCCTCCTCATTTGCAATGTTACAAAACAGCATAGTTAGTTCAAAATGATAACGGTCCATAGCGCAGCAAGCCCATTGGCATTCGCGGCCCAACTAATCACGAGACTGCAAGAGCCTGAAGGCCCATCTTTTGACATTTTAAATATTAATATCCATATCATTTCATACATTGCCTTGTCTCTCCCTTCTCTTGTTTCTTTTGATATCATATATCAAGCTTTTACATATATAGAGGCATGCCCCTTAATACTCTACAATGTGGGACTAATCCCCACACCTTCTCTTCTTTCAATCTTGCTTCCCTCTTTAAAAACAAACCCATACCCCAAAACTAATTTGAAAATTTTACAAAAAGTTCCTCCAGTTAACATCTATTGTATCACATACTGCCGATCTTTGAAGTTTTCCCTTATTCGCTATATAAAAAGAGATGGTTGTCCTGATATCTACTATATAAAAGTAGGTTCTACATGCTGCAAATATAACCTTTTCAAATCATCTTCAGTTCTAGATTGGAGCAATTTCTTTATATGTTGGTACACAAAAAATCTTACTGTACTGCCTAAAATTGTCAAACTTAGGTCATAGGTTTAATGTTCTCATCGGCTACATTATGCTTTTTAATTAATTCGTTTGAAAATTGGAAACTGGGACCAAACAAAAATGACTTAAAAAGTGATAGGGGAGGCCAAATAAAGTCAAAATAAAAAAACCTAATAGTTGTTCACACTGAATAATAGCTATTGCACTCTTAATGAAAAGGAAATATATAATTTAGTACCAAAAGAAAAGGAAAGGAGAACGTTCTCAACTCTAGAGGAACCGCATGACTCAATCAATTAATCTTATTTACAACCAAACACATGGATAATAACGTTATCTTGTGCATGTTTGTATATATGTATATCTTAGGTTGTACATATACAACGTGGCTGATTTTTAAAGAGTTACGGGATTCAAATCAAGCCTTCTGAGCTCATGTTTGGAAGAAGAAATATGGACAAGTCAATTTGGTCATTAGTGACTCATATAATTGAAGATTAAAACTTTGATAGGCTAATGAAGTTTACATTGACTCAGGAGCTTCGATCTATCAATGCAAAGTGCCAACATGTTTGAAGTTGAAGAAGATGGTCACAATTATCAGTTGCACAGGAGATAAGCATGTAAGCATTTCATTTTTCTGTAAGTTTCTGCTATCGTGTTCTGTTAAACTTCTGTCATTTGTTACTATGTTGTCTTTTCTCTTTTCTTCACTATTTGATCATGTGTCTTATTTTGGACACTATATAATGAATATTTGATTAACCCCACCCCTCCCTATAATAAGAAATGGATTTCTAGCTTCAACTACATGACTTTGAATACAATTTTTTGTGCTACCTTTTTATTTTGTTTCATACATATTTTTAGTCTACTTGGATAAATTTCAGTCCATTCAGACATTTTTTCAATCAGCATCACACCATTAATAACAGCATCCTTGACCATATGTAGTTGGATTGTTAATGTTGTTTGGCTTGATAATAGGCAGTGTTGCTTTGGATGATTTAAATAGATAGGTCCCCTTAAATATCTCACAAAATTAATAAATCAAACAGAATGAAAACAATGACTAGATAAGAATCTAATAGTTTATTTCTATTCTCTCTATACAAAAAAATTATATTATATAAAGTAAATGTTAAATTGAGAACTTCCTATAATTTTTCTTCTTCCATAGAGTTTGTTTATCTTGAACTTAGCCAAAGAGTTTGTGTGGTCCCTAACTGCAATCCCTAATTAGATCTTCCTTTGCCAACGTCAACAAAGACACTCGTGTGTCGATCTTCTCCAAAATCAATAATCCATCGTGAATTTCGACCAAAATCTACAACCATCGGGTTGTCATATGGTGCAGACCTGTAGTAAATTTGCCGAACCGCCATACTTTGCAACCTGTCCGCTAACTTCAAAAGGTAATTCGCACACATTTTAACTCCATTCGTTCAACTTTCGTTTAATCTGACAACCGTTCCCGCATTTGTTGGTCATTCGAATTGGTAAAATGTTCGATCCTTGCCATTCAACATGATTATAAGCTGATGAGAGATGAACTTACTAATTTTTTTATGATTAGGAATTAATTTGTGATGTAAACTCCTAATGTGATTTGGTTTGCCTTTGTTGATTTGGATTTTTCTTCGTTACTGTTATTTCACATTGTTTCATTAACTTGCTAATCGATTTGACTATACCCAATTTATTGTCTTTGCCTCATCCACGCTGAACTGTTATGGATTAATTTGTCCTCAAATTCAATTCATATGGATAGACGTGCGGACATATCTGAATATGTTGCAAACAGAAATTCTAAGCGAACCTCTGATTATGTTATAATAAAATAATGTTATTTGGATGTTAACAAAGTGCTATTATATTAAGTAATAGTATTAAATTTAAATATATAGGTTTTACGTACTTTATTTTTTGATGTTCTGGATGAAGAACTGTTTGCAATATGATCGACTTTTACTATTGTTTGCGTCAACTGGAAGATTATGTGTTTGGTTATGTATTTTTTAGCCTATGACATGACCTATTTTTATATTATTTAGCAACTGTTAATGACTATGACTTCCTTCTTAATGGTCCTTCTTCACCCATATACACAAATTATTAATGTATTATGGTTAGTATTTTATATGTTCCTCTGAACTGAGATTTAAAGAGAAATATGAACATTTTAGTTTCTATCTTAACGAAGAGTTCTTTTTGTAAACCGTAATTTCTGGAGGAGTAAATTTCATTTAAGCTTGGTTAGTATTTGATTTTTGAAAACCATGGATTATTGCTTTTCCTACATTAAAATAGGATCACCGATTGATGATTCATATATAGTGTTAGACCCAAATATGGCTCTAACACCCAAACTAGTTATGATTCTAAGGAAATGAAAGCTAAAACGAAGAAAACAAACAATTTATAGTGGTTCGACATTAAGTAGCCTACATCCACTTACTACTCTTCGAATTGATAATTCAAATGCAAGTACAATGATGATCTTCACTCTCTTTCACTTATTCAATACATTAATTCACTCAAAATTATCTAAAATATAGTTTGAAAGATGATTATGGTCTGAAAAAGATGATGGAATTCGGATTGCAAAGAAGTTTTTGTTCTGAAAATGCCAAAAGATCCTTCCAAATGCCTCTTGATGGTGTATTTCTAGGTGAAAAATCTTCTTGGAATGGGATCGGTTCGAATCCACATGGCACCAATCCCGTCAGTATCGGGTTCGGATGAAGTTTGGTGATGACAACACATCTGGTTAGTGGAAAACATGGGTAGAACGTGTGTATAACCGCCCCGATATCAAGGAATCATGGAGCAAGAGCGGTTGCCAACCTGGGACCGGATCGGACGTGCTGGCGTTTGGGGGTTCGGATCGGTTTTATGCCTTCTGGTCCAGCTTGGCCTGTGCTTTTTTTCCTCTCTGTTTTACTCCGATCCGTCTTATCTGAGAGAGATCCGATCTGATCCGCCTATCTGGCTGAATACTCTTCATTATTTGATCTTCTAGCTTTGTGTAGCCTATTTCACAAAGTAGGCTAACATTTTGCCCCCTTAAAGGACGCTTCTGTTAAAGATGGAGCATGCTTTGACATTATTTTTCCGTTAGTTTCTGAACTTGAATCGTTGAATGGTAGCTTCCACTCGTCTGTAGGGACATGTTGCTTCATAAAGTCGTGTCTCTTGTTGCTTATAAATGCACTAGAAGGCTCACGAATTTCATCCTCCGCTTCTAACAAGCTTTAAGAACTTTGATTGATGTCTAGTGACTCTTCCAGGTAAGCTTTTTCTTTATTTTTCTTTGAATTCAAGTTGCATGCCAAGTCAATGTGTATAATTCCCTTTGGGTTCGGACTCAGACCCGAACAAATTTCCTTTTCACTTTGTTAAACATTGGATCAATGGGCCAAAATGCATTCGCGGGCTTGCACTCCGGTCCGAGCGGAGTAAAAGACGGGGAATACAAAGAGACACGTTAGATCTATATAAATCTGCTTCCTCCTTTCCTTCTTTCTTTCTTCTTTTTATATCCATCGCTCCTCCAGAAATCACCCCAAAGAAAAACGAAACCCTAGCTCCTAGAATTTCAGTAATCCTTCTTCTAATCCTCAAATTAATTACGTAGGTGGGTTTAAAACTTCGATTTTCCTTGTAATAATCGAGTTTAGTTAGAATTTGCAGTCAATTTAAATGATTTGATCATGGCTTTTATTTGGCTTCGACGTCGTGGCCTCCTCCTCTCTCGCCGTCGTCGTTGGTGACTCCTTCATCACCTCGAGGCGCTAGGAGATAGGATTCGACATGATAGGGGGTAAATTAGTCAATGGTGGTCTTGCTGTGACATACTTCTCAAAAAAGATGGATTTTTTAAGAAGGAGATGGGTACGATTTTGATGTGGAAGAGGAAGAAGAAGAAGAGGACAATGAATGGGATCGGTTCGGATGAGGCAGCATAGGAGTGGAGACGGGAATGGAATTTACCTATTGGATCGGGTCGGATTAAAAAGCAAAGATGGGGAGCAAAGCTCACTTGGCCAGGTCGGGTCGGAATGAGAAATAAGGAGGAAGAGAGGCATGGATACCCAAATCTATCCGGACCGCTCTGAATGCCTACTTCTGAACCGATCCGGTTTTGCTAGCTGTTTGCAAATGTTTGCTTTAGACCAAAACATGGCTCCCCCCGATCCGATCCCAACACTCACATCCGAACTGAACCGAAGCAGTCCTACTCAATGCACAAGAATTTGTTCAACTGGCCAAATCAATACTTGACATAACCTTCAACTTAAAGAACAGTTAGGATAGCGCCTTAAGAACATAAATGAACATCAAGAACTATTCCGAACATTACTGCTTCATTGAACCTTTGCATTACGCTCTCATGTGTTTACTTTATATCTTCTGCATACACCGTACGCATTTTAGTTCACACACTTGCACAGGGGGATTCAGACTATTTTACACTAACTTGTACTATTGCTTCTTCGATAATTTAGTGACCATGGCAGAAAGACATTCGCTTAGATTAGCAAACAAAAAAGATGTTGTTGGATCAGCTGAAAATCCACTTATTAGGGATGTATCTCCTACCTCGGATCTAGAATGGGACAGCGAGGGCCCAGACTATGAGATGGAAGCCCACAATAGCGAAGCATCTTCCGGGGGTGAAGTCTCTCTTGGCGAGGAAGAGGAAGGAGATATAGGAGATGATCGTGCTCCCGACGAGTTTGAAACTGCCATCATATTGGAGTTAGCTTAAAATTTTGTTGAGTCGACGATCGACAATGATAAACTCACCCGCATATGTTTAAAGCATGGGATATTAAAGAGAGATACCCTAGTGCCTTCGAAAACAGATCGCCCCTATAATCCACCGTAAGGATTTATGTCTATTACTCGATTAATGTGTCTGGTTGGGGCGATACCTCCATTCCCGCCTTTTTTGTCGATTTTCTGAGACAGATGCGGATTGCCCCCATGCAGTTACATCCTAATTCGTATGCTTAATTATACACCTTTTATATAGCATATAAAGAGATTTTAGGTATAGAGCTTACCTTTGATGACATTCACTTCTTTTATAATTTCAAGCATCAGACTCAAGAGACTCCCTCTTTCTCTTACTTTGAATCTGTTCCAAAAAGGAAGATTATTACTGTTCCATACAGCAGCAAGGCTGGTGACTCTAATCTTGAATGGTTTTATATCAAACAACAGCCGGGGTGCGCTAGAAGATGGACCAAATCAAGTAAAGCACCGACTTTCTAGATTTCAAGTTTGAATGTTTATGCCAATACATTAACTTGCTTTCATTTTCATTCGCAGTTGATAACTCAAAGCAAATATCAGGTCAATTATATTTTGATCGTTTGCATCAGCTGCTTAATGGTGACCAAAAATTCTTAACCATCGATGTTGTCCTTAAGGACGAATATCTCCATCGTCATGGGTTATTATCTATCACCCGTAGTTTAGGCCATGGGACAGGTCCATATGTGTACATACCCCCTGTCGACATTATCCCTAAGACAGGTGAGGGATCAAAAGGTCCAGCAATACCTCTTAGGACTCCTCGCTCTCCGTCCTCAACTCAGGATGATGAACTAGCCAACATAGCAGAGAAGCATAGGGAAGGATATACAATTCCTGATGATGCCATTTCTCCTGAAGGGTCAACATCCCCTAAAGATTTGCCACTAGTCGCTTCTCAAGGAGATGCTCCTACTATCGACGATTCTACATTTAAGGGTTTAGGAAATCTTCCTTTACCCGAAACTATTTATACTTCAGAGGACTTCAGAACGAATCCTTTAACCTTCACTACTTCAGAGGAGACTACTCCCGTGAAGGCTAAAGAGCCTACACATGCCAGTCAGGCTTCAGTCTTAGATTTGTTGGGGGAACATGACTTTAGGATGCACATAACACATTAGCAATGCACGTCACAACACTTATGTCTTATGCGAATGTCAATTCTGAACTTTACTTATATTGTTGTGCAGGTACGATGTCACGTCCTTATTATGATGTTAGGAAGGTTCGCCGTAGCATGTATAGACCTCCTTCTGACACTGAGCATGAGAACCGTGAGAGCCGGGGCAGAGATGACAGAAGGCCTCATGATTCTCATCGACCTCATGCTTCAAATTCTCGTTCTCCTGTTCGGTCGGATCCGGATAGACATAAGACCTATCAAAGTCGTCGTGGGGGGGGGGGGGGGGGGGGGAGACACCACAATCCAAGGACCAAATTTCTTCCCAAGATAAATATAATCGAGAAAAAAGTCCACCAAGGCACACTGATCTGCAAGACAAGCACAAAACTTCTGAGGAGCGATCTGAAAAAGGCGATGCAGCCATCGTCCCGGCTAAGCGGAAACATTTCGAATTATCATATTGCAGACCCCCACCCACTGGATGTCGATTCCAAAACGAAACTGGCTTATCTGGAGAAGCAGTTCCCGGATCATTATTTTGAAAATTTAACTTTCTTACCCGTGCTCGAGCCTATTTCTTCAAAGTGGGCAGATGAGGCTAAGGCAAAGATTGACGCAGTAGAAAAACAGTACTCGGAGATGTACAAGTATTCGAGCAATCTTTCCAGAATCATTCGGAACTAGATTAGCAATGAAGAAAGTCGCAGATTTTGATGAGAATGCTTTGAAAAATCTGGAGAAAGACCTGGAAGATACACAAAGTCGACTTGCCATTGCTCAACGAGATGCCAACAATTTCAAAAAACAATTCGAAGAATTGCAAAAACACTATCATGACTTGTTGGAATCTCACAGTCAAGAGCGTTTAGAGTTGAAGAAACAAGCCGAGGATGCTAAATCAGAAAGTGTCAAAGTACAATCAGCGTACAGTACTCTCGAGCAAGAAAAGGCTGAATTAGCGAGGAAGAATGCTGAATTGGAAAAACAAAATGCTGACTTGGAGTCCAAGTTAATGGAAGCTGAGACCAGAGCTGCTTTAGCCGAGGGGAATGTGGCTAGCGCTATCAAGTCTGCCGAAAAGACTCATAAACAGCTATCAGAAGCTTAAAAAGAATTGCATGGTTTCGGTAAACTGATGATTTAATTCTTCGCGCATATAATCTATCGCCAAAACATCTCTTGGATCGAAGACTATCCAACTACCTTAGTCCATGTGTGGAATCAAATCATCGAGTGGGAAAAAGATGAACTTAAGGTAGACTTTGTTGATGAAGATAAGCTCATGGAGAAGTATTTGAGAGATGATGAACCGGCACGCCTGGCCGAAGGACGTCGCCTTATTGTCGCTGCTATGGAAGAGGAGAAGCGTCAAGCTAAAGGAAAGAATATCCCTGAAGTTGGCTCCTCTTCTGGCACCGTCGAAGCTACTGGGGTAGAAGAATATGATCCTGAGAATCCGGGAATTCCCAAGGCGCCTCTTTTATCTCCTATACCCGAATCAGCATCAGAAACAGTATCCGCACCAGTTGTTGAGAAGTCATCGGAAGGTATTCCCACTTTTTTACCCCAATTTGCCAAGGTAGTCTCCACCTTTCGTTATATCGTTGGGTAGTCGATCGAGGATTCTTTGTTTTCTCCTGAGTTGATAACTGTTGCTTCTCATTCTGTAGGTGTTGAACCGACCAAGAAGACTGACGTGCATCAGGGAACCACCACTGGGGGAAAATCATCTAATGTCGACGCTTCTCGTGATGATGAAATGATAGACGCTCTGAAAGATGATGATGGTAACAACGGACACGAAGAAGATCCTGATGTTTCTATAATTGGGGACTCGACGAATCCTGATGTCGAGACTCTAGCTGAAATCAAAGCCAAACAAGACAAGCGTATGCAGCTAAAAGTCGAGGAGATAAATCCCGAAAGCCTAAGCTCCTTGCAGTGGTGGATGCTGGATCAAGGATAGTTGTTAAGCTTTCAACTAGGTCAATTACAGAGGAGCTTGCTAAAAAAATTCTCTTGATCCTAGCGCTCAGACTTCTGGGAAGAAATCTATCGACTCTGGAACCTCAATCACAGAGAAAAAGAAACCAAATCGTCTCATGTCTGATGCTGAAAAAGAAGCTAAAAAAGCTCTTAAGGCTGCCAAGAAATCCAAGTCCACTCCAAACCCCAAGTGATAATATGCTTTGTTTGTTATTTTGATATTCTATTGGTCCGTTATTGTTGCAGCGAGTGCAGCCCTCTCATCTTTTGCTTGATTTCCCTGTACAAACTCACGTGTTTGTAAATAAAATAGTTCATTTCCTACAATGTCTGATAGTTGTAAGTTCAACATGTCATATTACAGTTATATAATAAAGTCGTTATTAAAGTGGAACATGTGTACACATATATGTCTCATAACCAGGTTAGAGTATTACTGAGGCGGTCTCTCATCGGGGTGCACCTTCACGCCTCAAGGGACGTCGTCTTCCCGTCCTTTATACTCTCTCTTGATTCTTGAGAGTTAGAGTTAAGGATGTCGTCTTCCCATTCTTTTTCATTTTATCGTACAAACGGCCATTCTATTCGCTCCTGCACATAGGTCATCTCCAACTTTCCAAATCTAATTTAATATTTCGTGTTTCATGGTCATGATAGAATAATTGTTGAAGATATAAATAATGCAGGAAAGCAAATGACACACGATATTTTTATAGTGGTTCAGCTAAGTCGTAACCTACATCCACTTCATAGTTCTTTGTTCATATAAATGGACTTTTTAAGGCAAGTCGTTCCTTTTTACATAGCTTATAAAAACAAAAAAAGATGACATTTCACATTTAGCTCAGGTATTGTCGTAGGTGCTGAGCATTCCAAGCTCTGGGAATCACTTCACCGTCCACGGTCGTTAGCTTGAAGGCTCCTGTATCAAGCTTTCGTTGGATGGTGTATGGTTCTTCCCACTATGGACCCAATTGGGTTGAAGGTGGAAAGACTCGTTTTAATACTAAGTCTCTTGGTTCGAAGGTCTTGAAGCGTACTTTCCGGTCATAATAACGTGCTACTTGATGTCGATGTCTTGCGGCACGCAAGTCTGCTTCGTCTCTTTTTTCCTCAACCATATCAAGAGACTATATAAGGAGTGTTCTATTTGTCATCGGATCATAATATGCTACTCGATGAGAAGGGACTTCTAGTTCTATCGGGATTACTGCATCTGATCCGAAGGCGAGCGAAAAAGGGGTATGGCCAGTGGCCATCTTGAATGTTGTCCTGTAGGCCCACAAAGCTAGTGGTAGCTCATCTACCCACTTGGCTTTGGCCCGCTCCAACCGCTTCTTCAAAATAGATTTAATGACCTTGTTTATTGCTTCGACTTGGCCATTTGACTGCGGATGAGCTATAGAAGTGTATCGTTTGTCAATCTTGTACATTTGGCAGAAGTTTCTGAATTCGATGCTGTCGAATTGTGTCCCATTATCAGTTATGTTGGTCTTCAGTATCCCAAATCGACATATAATGTTTCTGACCACAAAACTAATCACCTTTCTTGCCGTGATCGTTGTTAAAGGTTCAGCTTCCACCAATTTAGTGAAATAGTCCACGGCGATGATCGCGTACTTTGCTCCCCCTTTGGCAATAGGTAACACTCCGATAATATCAATTCCCCACATGGCAAACGGCCATGGACTTACCATCGACTTGAGCTGAGTCAGAGGTACTCTGGGAATTTTGCCGAATCTTTGACATCTGTCGCAGCGTCGTGAATAATCAACCGCGTCTTTGTTCATAGTAGGCCAGAAATATCCATACCGCAATACTTTCTTTGCCAGAGTTTGGCCCCCGGTGTGATCCCCACACTCACCTTCGTGTACTTCTTGCAATACACGTTTGATATTGTCATGTGCGATACACCGTAGCAGGGGCATTGAAAACCCTTGGCGATAAAGGACGTCGTCCTGTAAAACATCTCTCGCTTTTCTTCACCAGAAGGATTCCACTCTTGAGAAAATTCTTGATCAGTGTCATCCATGATTCTCTCTCTGGATCAACTCCTAAGGCTAGTTCCACTTCCATCAGGTCGAAACTTGGTGATTCCAAAACCTCTATCGAAAACATTTCAGTTTCTTCGGGGTTATCCGAACTTGCTAGTTTTGCCAACCGATCTACTTTCTGATTCTCTATTCTTGGGATATGCGTTATGCTGTAATGCTCCAAATTGTCCAACAACTCCTTTACTTTCTTGAGATAAGTAACTAATCGAGGTCCTTTAGTAACAAACTCTTCTCGTACCTGGCGTACGACTATCTTTGAGTCGTAGTATATATCCAGTGTCCCCACTTCTAATTCTTTGGCGAGCTTCAGCCCGGCAATCAGGGCTTCATACTCGGAATCATTATTGGTAGCAGCAAACTCTAATTGCAATGCATAATAAATAGACCATCCTTCAGGAGTGATTAAAACAACTTCGGCGCCGGACCTTCGATCATTTTTGGCTCCGTCCATGTATAGCTTCCACGGGCTAAGCTCAAGCTCTTGTTCTAAAGTGACGACCTTTTCACCCCTCGTTTCCTCTTCGGGAATTGTAAATTCGGTTATAAAGTCGGCCAATGCTTGCCCCCTTATTGACTTCCATGGCTTAAAATTCAAATCGAATTGACTCAACTCGATGTTCCATTTAAGTAGTCATCCCGATGCTTCGGGTTTTTGCAACAGTTGCCTTAAAGGTTGATCGGTATATACAACTATCGGGTGAGCGGGAAAGTAATAACGAACTTTGCGGGAAGCAATCAGGAGGCTATAAGCAAGTTTTTCTATTTTCGGATAATTACGTTCTGCAGCAGCTAGCTTTTTGCTTACGTAGTACACTGGCCTCTGGACTTTATCTTCTTCACGTACCAACGCTATACTGATGGCATGAGATGATACCGCTAAGTAGACAAACAAATCCTCATGTTCCATAGGTTTTGATAATATTGGAGGCTTTTCTAGTAAGTCTAATAGATTCTGGAAAGCTTCCACACAATCAGGAGTCCACTCAAAATTCCGCTTCCCCCGTTTTATCAAATCGAAGAAAGGTATGCACTTATCTGTGGCTTTGGAGATAAACCTACTTAAGGCAGCAACTTTTCCAGCCAGGCTTTGGACATCCTTAATCTTTCACGGCTCTTGAATATTCTTTATTGCTGCTATTTGAGTAGGATTTTTCTCAATCCCTCGAGAATTCACGATAAACCCAAGGAATTTTCCAGATGCGACCCCGAATTTTCCAGATGCGACCCCGAATGAGCATTTTAGTCGGCTAAGTCCTTTGTATGGTCTGAAGCTTGTCGAGACTTCACGAGCATGTCGTCCACATAAACCTCCATGGTTTTTTCGATTTGATTGTAGAACATGCGGTTGACCAAACGCTGATACGTGGCTCCTGCATTCTTTAATCCAAACAGCATTACCACATAACAATACAACCCTAAGTCTATGATGAAACTTGTGTGTTCCTGATCTGGTACATGCATGAGAATTTAATTGTATCCAGAATATGCATCCATAAAGGATAAAAGCTCATGTCCAGTCGTCGAGTCTACTAGTTGATCAATCTTGGGGAGAGGAAAACTATCTTTCGGACATGCCTTGTTCAAGTCAGAGAAGTCAATACATGTGCGCCACTTCCCAATAGATTTTTTGACCAGTACAGCATTCGATATCCAGTCGGGATATTTTGAATCCTTAATGAATCCATTCTCCTTCAATTTCTCTACCTCTTCCTTCAAAGCTGCTGACCGCTCTGGACCCAACATCCGTCTCTTCTGTTTAACCGGCGGGTGCTTTGGATTAATGCTTAAAGAGTGGCTCATGATAGCAGGCGAAATCCCACACATGTCAGCGTGAGTCCAGGCAAATACATCTAAATTTACCCTTAAGAAGTCGGCCAAATCTTTTGCTCGAATCGGATCCAGTTGTGATCCGATCGTCAATACCTTTGTCAAATTTGTCTCGTCGATAGATATATCTATTGTCGTCTCGTTGGGAGTCGCCTTTCTATCCTCGGGTTCTTTGTCCTCTCCGGGATCTATATCCTCGACCACATCTAAAGGCGACTCTCTTGGGGTTGGACCCCATAATTGCTATGCTGAGTTTTCCTTCGAAGGGGGAGAGTCGTCTTTGGATTCTATATTCAACCCCTTCATTAGCATCTTCAACTCCGTCATATAACAAGCTCGTCCTGTAGCTTGGTCACCTCTCATCAGTCATCACCCCAATCTGTGCATCAGTCGGGAATTTAATTAACAGGCAGCAGGGTGCAATACATGCCCAAAACTCGGCGAGGGCCAGTCGGCCTAGGAAAGCATTGTAGGGTGACTCTACATTCAAAACCACAAATGGCCATATCCTCACTCTCTGTCGATCTCCTTGTCCTAACGTCACTGGTAATTCTATGTATCCCATCGGAGTCGTTGACGCCCCATTGAAGCCCCGTATCCATCCTTCGCAGGGCTTCAGATCTTTTGCTTCGAGTTTCATTTGTTCAAAAACTTTTTTGAAGAGGATGTTGACTGAGCTTCCGTTATCTACCAACACCTTATGGACTAAGGCGGGGCCGATGGCCGTGGTAATTACTAGTGGGTCTTCAGTTGGTGATTGGATTTCAGTATCATCTCTGCTACGGAATATGACATCATCCGACATCGTCTATTGTTGTTTTATTGGAGTAATGTCTTCGAGGTTACTACATTCCCCCACCTCGAAATTTTTGGCGGCATTCACGTATCAATCCATTTCTTTAAAACTACGACCAGCTAGATGGGGTCTGCCTATAATAGTATTAATAACAACCCCTTTACCTTTCTGCTGGGCTGTAGGCTTGGAAGCAGGCTGGGCTTGATTCAGAGCTGATCCTCCTTGCCCCCTGTCCCGCGGGGCAACTTTGTATTCGTCCAGCTTCACTTCCAGCGGCAACTTCTCAACTACATCTCTCAAATGACGGCATTCATTAGTAGAATGGTCGTGGGTCCCATGGAACCTACAAAACTTCCTTGTTGCGATTTCTTTCTCAGTGGAGTCTCTAGGTGGTGGCTTTTTGTACTGCAATACATTGTATGTATCCAAGTAAATATTCTCCAGCATATCACTTAACGGCGTATAGTTTTCAAAAGTTTGGAATCGAGGCCTTTTGCTGGATTTATTCCCTCGATTTCTGTACCTTCTAATGTCGTTGCCATTTCTGTTGTTACTACCTCCATTCTGGTTACCGACATTCACCTCAACCTTTCCTGAGCTATCGCCGGATTGCTTTACGGCAACATTACTTTGGACACCTTCCCTTGAGGCTCCTTAAGACTTTCTCTTCCTATTTGCTTTAACTTCCTCTTGTCTTAATCGAATATTGGCCTTTTCGTAAAACAACTCCCTAATGGGGGTGGTTTTCCAGATAAATAATCCCCGAATTCTGTATCTGGGTAAACTCCTTCTATTAGAGCCATCAGAATAGTGGGTTCATGAGGGTCACTAACTTCGGTGACAGCCAGGTTGAAGCGATCTAAATACGATTTCAAAGACTCACCTGGAGCCTATTTGATCCTTGACAGCTTTATGAAACTCTTGGACTTTCGGGCGTGAAGTCAGAATTGGTTCATAAAACGCTCACTCAATTTTGTGAAATTTGATATCGACCGTGGAGGGAGTCGGGTGAACCACATTAGCGCCACATCTTCTAGATAAATCGGAAAGGCTTTGTATTTTACAGCATCTGGAGCTGCAGCAGCATTCATGAACCATGCATACCTCATCAAATGTTGCCCTAGGTCCGTTCTTCCTGAATATCGATCCATCTGAGGCAAGTTGAATCGCTAAGGGAACTGGAAATCCAATATATCATTTGTGAAAGGGGTATGACTTCGCTCAATGCCCCAATCTTCATTAGTATACCGTCGGCTCTCGGACGTAATCTGATGCACCATTGCCCATACATCGTCATTTGTTAGTCTGCACAGGTTCTCTAGGTCTGATGTTCGGATTACCCCTGGGTTCCTGATTAGGGGATAACCTCCTATTTCTAGCGGCAGCCGCTCTGCACTGCTCTCTATGCTCCCGATCGATCTCGGGAGGAAGGGGTTGGAGAAGCTGCTGTTGCGTAGGATTAGTTATATTAGGATCACTGGGTAGAACGTGGGATCCACGCATGGGTAGTAACATAGGCTGTTGCAAGCTCGGGTCATCAGGTCCTAACACACGAGCGGCGTCTTCTCGGGATCCCAAAGATCCAAAAGTTAATTGATCAAGATTCTGAGGTCGCTCAAGAGACCTTCTCTCACGAGGGTGTCCCTCGTTTGAAGAAGAAGAATCGTCTGCAGCAAGGCGGTGTGTTGGGGAAGGTGTCTTTTGCCTCCGAAGCTCCTTGAGTTCCCTACTCATGGTAATCATGTTCTCTTGCATGCAGAGACTATAACGCTTGTGGGCTTCCAATGCCTCCTTAGTACTTTGGAGCATGTCAAGAAAGCATGAAAAATCTCCCTGTGTGATGGGTGCGGATGGATCAGGCTGAACATTAGTCGTCGTGGCTGGAATCGGAGCATTGGTGGGAGCTCGAGTAGAAGTTCCAGCTTCATTCTGGTTCGGATCGGAGTATAGTAGCTTGGCCGGAGTGGTTCGGATAGGGAGAATGAGTGACCTCAATCTCATTGGACAGGCTCGGATCGGGGTCTTCCATCCGGTTTGGACCTTCATGACCGGAGTAGCCTGCTCCACATTCTTGAGCACGTGACCTTGTTAGCACGATAGCTTGTTGATCTTCTCTAGCATCGTTTCCCCTAGCGCCTTGCACTTCTTTTCCTTTTGTCTTGGCCATAATATTCGATTCTTCAACGATTATTCAACTAGTGCTTAAAGATATCAGAAATAGAGGATTAACTTCTTTGAACTTGAGGGTCCAAATAGTAGAATGATAATCCCAAAAAGCTGAGAATTCAAAGATCTCTCAATGAAAGAACCAAAATGTTAGACCCAAATATGGCTCTAAAACCCAAACTAGTTGTGATTCTAAGGAAATGAAAGCTAAAACGAAGAAAACACACAATTATAATGGTTCGGCGTTAAGTAGCCTACGTCCACTTACTACTCTTCTAATTGATAATTCAAATGCAAGTACAATGATGATATTCACTCTCTTTCACTTATTCAATACATTAATTCACTCAAAATTATCTAAAATATTGTTTGAAAGATGATTGTGGTCTGGAAAAGGTGATGGAATTCGGATTGCAAAGAAGTTTTTGTTCTGAAAATGCCAAAAGATCCTTCCGAATGCCTCTTGATGGTGTATTTCTAGGTGAAAAATCCTCCTGGAATGGGATCGGTTCGGATCCACGTGGCACCAGTCCCTTCACTATTGGGTTCAGATGAAGTTTGGTGATGACAGCACATCTGGTTAGTGGAAAACATGGGTAGAACGTGTGTATAACCGCCCCGAGTATCAAGGAATCGTGGAGCAAGAGCGGTTGCCAACCTAGGACCGGATCGGACGTGCTAGCGTTTGGGGGTTCGGATCGGTTTTTGCCTTCCGGTCCAGCTTGGTCTGTGCTTTTTTTCCTCTCTGTTTTACTCTGATCCGTCTTATCTGAGAGAGACCCGATCCGATCCGCCTATCTGGCTGAATACTCTTCATTATTTGATCTTCTAGCTTTGTGTAGCCTATTTCACAAAGTAGGCTAACATATAGTAATATCAAAATGTGGTTTGGAAATTATATCACTTAGGGAACCAACTCAGTTTCCTGAAACTATAGGAGAGGTCAAATGCTGATTTTTGTTGTGTAGTTGCTACCTGGTACCAATATCATTGCTTATTATTTGCAACATATGTTATTTGTAGTGCCGGAGGACATATGCTATATACATACAGGAGAAATTGGTATTTACAGCTTTTTGATTTACCAAAATGCCCATGTTAATATAGTGTTAGCCATGAAAGATAATTTTGTAACACTTGGTCCCATGTTTTGGTTTATCGCATGACGTCCACATTTATGATAACTTATCTCTTCTGATGTGACTCATGATAACCTTGACTGTTTGTTTCTATATATATGACACTACAACAAAATGGGTTTTGCACAGCAATATCAAATAGCGTTTCCATTTTTGGATCTTTAAACACATGGAAAGTGAAGGGTTTCAACGCTATTTGGGATAGCTGTCGTGTACTGAACGTTATTCAGGAAGGGGAGGCGGGAAATGAATTTCTATGTGCGGGAACAAAAGTAAACGTGCTTTTTTCCTTCTCTTCAGGAAACAACTTTCTTTGTTCTCTTCATCGCCTCCACTACCAAAAGACAACCGATCCAGCATCTCAGATCTCGCACCTCTTCGAATCGCTCCATTCAACAATAATCGATCCTGCATCTCTCCAGATAACCCCTGTATCCTCTACCAAAATCACGAACCGAGAGTATCAAATCCAAAATAGGGAACTGGCACTACATCAATAACTTGATTGGGGACATAGCGCATGTTATCAAAAGGTACTTTTATACTCTTACTTGTTTATTTATATTCTATATTGTTAATATACAGCTTTTGTAAATGCTGTAGTTTAGGGAAGCGAATAACGATGGTATGGATTTAGCCCTTTCTACATGAGTATATAATTTTATAAATGATACTGTATTAAGAAGTTATGTGTTTATGCATGTGTTTTGTTGTAATTAAATGAAAAAAAATTGTTTTTCTGATACTGAAGGTGAGAAAGGAGAAACTTCGAGAAAGATTTACTACTCTCCATCAACTGGCATCTCCATTTGGAAGGTTTCCATCCATTTATCTAATTATTAGCTAGATACCTTTGCAATCTTCCTAGTGACAAGTACAATTAGTTTTCCTTCCAAATGACGATGCCTTGTTTAAAATAAAATCCTACGAAATAATTTATTAAGAGCCAAACTTTTAATTTGACTAAGAGACTAATATAATTTTTAGAACAATTATTATAGAGAGAAGATTATTCAAATAATGTTTAAATTATTAACTATTTTTCTGCAGACAAATACTGCATCTGTTGTGAAAACCCGTAACTTCCCCGTAAAGGAAAGTGTCGGATAGTTCGAGAACAAGCCACAACAGAACGCATACAGAAGAACATTTCATTGTATATTACAACAATGCACCAGATTACAAGAATATACAGAGTATAAATGAATATTACACAGAAATATCAGAGATTTAAATTACATTTAAATACATCGCAGCGGAAAATAATACAATACGCAACTAGAAGTAGATATACGGATACAAAGCTTTCCGGATATCGTTCCAGCTGTAAACCAGGATCCTGTGAATATAAATCTGCAAAACCAAAACTACTAGCTGCCCGTGTCAAAATAAGGGCACCCAGAGTTTAGGTTAAAACAATAAACTCCAGGTCAGTCATGTGACTGGTGTGAGAACTAAAATAGTTAATCTTTATTTTTAAAGCTAGGTAAATCAAGGGACCACGCCGTATAACACGGAACGGGTTTCCTCCCAAGAATACCAGTGCATAAAACAAACAGCGCAATGCTAAATAAAGAAAAATGAAGCTGTTATAAGACCCAGGTCCAATCACACAATGCAACGCAGCCGAGGATAGGGTTTTCCCTTATAACAGCCAAAGAATGCTTGATACGGTTAAAACAAATTATTTGATACTATAATAAGTGCATAGTGTATAAAACAACTTCAAATCATAAGTATCAATCATAGGCGGCATAAGCGCCCCATCCCACTATGTCGCCATATATAGGATTACAATTAAAACCGCAAATGTCACGTATTTGGAAATTGGATTTCCGTCTATGAACCGAGGCAAAAGATAGTCCTCAACCGATTCGAGACAATCTAGCCCATGTCTCCGGAGCAGCCGCAACTGCCCCTTGGATCCTCAGGGCCGGTCCACCGATGTGGATTATAGTGCCTGAGCAATACGTTTCTCCGCCCTTTGGGGCGTAAGTCTGGTCCGTCAGCCGACCAGAATGCTTTCGGCCGAAACCGATATAACCGAGGCGCCTCGCAACAGCAACAACCACATAAGTCAAACTCGTCAGGGCGTGTAAAACCACTGACGCCACTTCTAGCTAGAAAGAAACGCATGCCCTCCCTGACGTCCGTCTCCCGTTTTTGGTTCATACCTGGTGTGAAACACGCGAGGTAAACGTTACACAAAGCTACGCCACAAAGGCCGTGCTTTGATCATCACCACAAGACTTTGCTTTTCAACAGAAGCCTTGATCATTTGCATCTTAGCATGCCACACAGGCAAACCATCCTATGCAACCGATATCAGTCACACAGAATGAAATCCGATGTCAGACACACAGTCCATTTACAAGTCCGTCCTGGGTCTGAACGAAACCGGAGGCACCTAGTACCCCGCATATCCATCGATCTCCAAGTACGTCTGGACGATCACTAACTGTTTCCATCTTCTTGGGTGTACAACCCAATCAAGATCATCAGTTATCACCCAAACGACGTGAAGACCTCCGGTCTTCGACCATCGTCTTCATCTTCGACTTATCGTCGTATCAGTTATTCAGAATGGGATAAACCCGGTCTTTCCGAATAACTCGCGTATATATTATAAAAGTGTTACACAAACACAACATACGCCTCATTCCAACTCATTAGTCATTAACCGTAAGTTAATCAAGAGAATAATTCCCCAAATATTAACCCCGAAGGCCGAAACCAACATCAGATCAATATCCAGAAAACCATTCTACTTAGCTAACCGACAGTTAGTTTCTAAATTTCACGTTCAAATCTAATTAAAGATTTAACTATCGCCTGGAGCAAAACTGGTGATACTCCATTCTCGATCTTTTCAATCTAATTAAAGATTCATTAAAACTCCACTTAGTTTTAATCATTATCTGGGTTAAAGAATCAGTGTCATTTAAAACACGGTTCACGATAAACCCAAAATCACATTCATTAATTATCGGGTTAAAGAACGAGTGTTATTTAAAACACTGTTCACGATAAACCCAAAAATCAATATCAATTCAATTCCAATTAAATATCATTTAATTGGTACACTTCATTAAATCTAAATAAAAAGATTTAATCATTTCCCAACTGGGTTCAAGAACAGTGTTAGTGAAGACACCATTCACAACAAACCCAAATCACATTTGATATTAAATACAAGGCTCTGAATAGAAAATATATCGGCCTATATTCAATATCAAATTCTACGATTAACAAATGTCGTATTGGAAATAACGATATAAAAATATATCTTTCAAATTTCCATAACAACACCTGTATAATCACGAATTCCAACATCGAAATATTCCGAAGACAATTTCGATTCAAATCCACTCCAATGCAATCATTGGTAAATTTGGTTATTTTCAAAACCATTTCAAATTCAATTTATTTATTTAAAAATAAATAGAATTATAATTCTAGTTCAAAACTAGTTCATTTCGATAAAAATCTATTTTTATCTTTTCAAATATGGAGTTTTTCATCCCAATTCTTTCTAAATCATTTCTTATGATTTTTCATACATTATTACTATTTTTAATAATTTTATCAAGGCCCGTACAGTCGATTTCCATTAACGGCCATCGAACTGCACTTACAGCGACCTTTTTCGAATTTGATTTGGACGTATCTCCAAATCCAACCGTTAGATTTCAAATTTCTAACCTTCATTAGAAAGCTCTTTTCGATACGAACCCAACGGTTCCGGTTTTAGGAGAATCCGACGGTCGGATCTCCCGCAATGTCCGATTGAAATAAATGGTCGAAATTCACGAACTGCCGCGGCGCGGCGCGTTCTATTCAGGCCATTATATTATATATATAATATATATAATATATACTTCGTCGATTTCTATTTAAAACGAATTATATAAATAGTTTTAAATTCGTTTCAAATTCTATTTCAACTTCTATTTCAATTCAAAGCAAAATTGAATTCTTCTTTACAAATTCGTTTTAAAATTCATTTCTATTCAATTCGAATTTCAATTCAATTTGAATTCATTTCAATTCGCTTTCAATTCCATTTGAATTCGTTTTCAATTCAATTCATTTCGAAATCGTTTTCAAATCATTTCATTTCGAAATCGTTTTCAATTCAATTCATTTCGAAATCGTTTTCAATTCAATTCATTTCGAAATCGTTTTCAATTCAATTCATTTCGAATTCGTTTTCAATTCATTTCATTTCGAATTCGTTTTCAATTCATTTTGAATTCAATAAAATCGATATAAATATCGTTCACGTCAAAATGGCGTCAATCTTATCAACACGGCTTCATAAATTTCTATTTTCAAAATAGTTGTTATTATCAAAATATTTCGTTCAACACATGACCAATCTCAATGAAGGAGTACTGTCAACACATGAACTTTTATTTTATAATATTATTTATTTTTCAAATTGGAATGAGGCCCAATCAATTACCATATAAAGTTAATTATATGGATTTTCATACAACACATGTATATCATAGCATTGAAAAATAATCAATCATCAACCAAAGTGCACTACACTGTATAAGCATCAAATATAGATATTCAACGCTTATAACAGCCTGTCAATCGATCGATCGACATTTTTAATCAATCAGGATGAGTGAACTTCAAATTTCATCCCAACACCCGTGTGGGGTTTCAAACAATCAAACACCTATTTTATTTGTGCTGTTGGGCGATGTGTAAAATTTATCGTCCCAATCAATGTCATTCAAATAGGTGTACATAAACAAACCGTCCGGTTTATAAATGAATATTTTATTTTATTCACTTCACGTTAAAAATTATATTTTTAACGACAAAACATTTTATTTCAACATATGAATTCCTATTCAATTCATTCTTTAAATAAAATGATATTTGTATTTTTCTAACATATTTTAGAAAATTTCGGCGGCATAACGGCACGATACTAGAAACGGGACAAGGCCTAGCCTTATCCCCGGTCTAGTGAAGGCCCACGCCATTCACACATCAATCAAATCCATTCAATTTCACCAAAACAATCAAATCCAAATCAAATAATCTAACCAACTACACAACCAATCAAACAAGTCCATGGTCTGTGGACGGGTGTCGGGTGCTTCTAATAAGCACCGTCTGCATCCTAGTATATATATATAACTAGAAAAGAAATTGAAAGGTGAGAAATTCTCACATATAGCTATCCAACTCCACGACTCTTCATGTGTAGGAAATCTTCATCGTTCTTCCAACGCAGTCTGTTTCACGAAGTCGATATTAAAAATCATATTTTTTTTTTATATCCTCTACATATAAAATAAAGTTCACATTTTTCTATTGCTTTCTATATAATGAAAATCGTATTCTAATATGAAGAGAATTCATATAAATAAAAATCCAATTTATATTCTTGATAGCGTTACAAATCTAACCATTTCCTATATAAAAATCTTATCTTTTTATATGTTGAAAATACAATCTTTTATATGCCAAAAATATAATTTGCCATATATTAAAAATATAATCTTTCATATGATAAAAATATAATCTTTTACATGCTATAAAATTTATTCTTTCGTGTGTTCAAAATCGAGTCTTTACACGCTAAAAAAAAAAATCTGTTTTTCTATACGCACGAATACAAACTTTGCTCCGTTACTCAAACAAAATAAAAATCAAATTTTTATTACTTTACAAACTGATTTTCAAACAATGTTTTATATAAATAAAATCAGATTTTAAACCATATATACATATTTTTATATAGTCTTGAAAACCCTATTTTTATAAACAAAACAGCAAAACAAAAGGGAAAACAAAATCAAAGAGAAAATACATTAAAATCCTTACAGCGTCGGGTAAAAAGGGGGGGTTGCTCGCGGTTTCTGGGTGGTTGGGGGTCCACGTCGATAGTCAGAAGTAGGGGGATGTGCATCCGAGGTTGGCTCGCGCGACTGGGTGCTGGAGTTGAGCGTGGCTCCGAATCTCGCGCTCGTGGTCTTCAATAGAGGCGGGGCTGGAGGAGGGTTCGTCGGCTGAGGGAGGGCGCTGACCACCGGTGGCGGTGGCTGCGATCACCAGGAGGCAGTGATGAAAAGGGGGCGACGAGCATGGGTTTCTTCGGATGAGCAGATTCGAGAGGAGGGAGGAAGTGGCCAATGGCCGGAGGTGGGAGGGGCCTGGCGCCAGCGACGGTGATCGTCAGGGGGGGCGCGTCGTGGAGAGGCGGCCTAGGGCTGGGTGACATCGATTTGGGGGAAGTGGATAACGGGTTTGACTGGGGGGGTTGAGAAATGAATAAGGTTTGACTAACTATGAATATATATATTTAATTTATTTTTATTTGGAAAAGGTAACTTTTAAATTCGAATCCCAAACCGAACCCACCGACTGTCGTCCCTAGCTAATTACCCCCATTCCGAACACAATAGGCTATGTTCCGTAAGCCAATTCGCTTGTGACGATCAGTTTCCGTTCAAATTAAAATAAAAATCTGTATATTCAATTTTAAACGTACATTTCAAATTACCGGGGTCACATACTAACTAGAAAAATTCCAGAAAAATATTTTCTAGCTTCGTATTGACGATACGGTCCTAACAAAACTAGTTTCGTTGAATTCTGAGACCGTTGGAAAAATGGCCAATTTCCAGTCGATTAAAATCAACTGAAACTGGTCAAACGCGTTTTCCTTTGCCACGCTCACATATTGATTCGAAAAATTATCAAATTTGGAATCTAGCAATAATTTGACACTGCGGACCCAACAAAACTGGTTTCGTCGAAATCCGAGGTCGTTTGCAAAATGTCCATTTTTAAGGGCCTGAATTCCATAGCGACTATTCAGGATTTTCAACTGGACATATCTTTTGATTCCCGCTATGAAATTTTGATCATTCGGATTCGTTGGAAAGATATTATCAATTTGATCCCATTATTTTTGGTTCCACTAAAATCCGGATTGGTTTGCACCCGGTACATTCAATTAAAGTTTGAAATCGAATTATCGAACTACCGCGCCATTTTCAATTCTATTTATAATTATATATAAATATTTATATTCTAACGACGACGCGTATAATATATACGTCGAATTATATTCAAAATAAATTTCTCGTCGATATTATTTAAAATAATTCATTTTAAATAATCAAAATTCGATAAAATTGCCAAAATAAAAATTTTAAACTGGCCCAGATTTTACGGGTTGTTACAATCTCCCCCACTTAAAACTTTTCGTCCCCGAAAAGGAACAAAGTCGAAAGTGGTTTGATCATTCAACTCTACGATCGGTCAGGCTTCCGTTCTCCAACTTTTCAGTTTCTGAGAATTTTCAAAATTTCAAAAATTTGGCTAACACCCTAAATTTTCGAAAAATTTCGCCATAACCTCCCCTGCACCGGGAGCATCGGGGAATTTCAAATAGCTTCCCCGGTCCTTCAGATCTCAAAAAGAAAAAGAAAAAGCCAAGCGGCTAGCCAATAGGCTCACAAAATCATCATCACCCAAACAAAACAGGAAATTATGTAGTAAACATGTACCTATTTGTCGGGCAAACAAATTTTATTCTCTGGCTCTAGCCTCCTTGCTATGACCTGTTCAATGATATACATGTATATGCAAGCAGATGCGACCAATTTTCAATATAGTTCAATATTTGGTTAAATTAGGCATAATGGTTCAAAATTATCAAACAAATAAACAAACAACACAAACTTCAATCAATTAGTGAATTAGAGTTTCAAATTCATAATTTTGATACATATAAAGAAAATCATGCTTTGATGCCAAATCACAACAATAGGCCCTATCTAATTTTGGTTCTCACACCAGTCAATAGGAAATATATAGATATCACACCTTCGTTACTCGAACATGAATACTAATGACGACTAGTCAATCATCAGAATCATCTTCGGGCCACTAGAGTATGATTCTATATCTATCCAGTATATTAAAACTTCGAATAGACGCTAGCCAGGCGCATACGCAAAATCTTTATATATTGGACTGTCCTAATCAATATAAATAAATAATCAAATACGATTAAGTGATTTAAATTTTCAAAACAAAAATTTGTTTTCATTTTCAAAAATATACTCTTCACACTCGTTCTAGGATACTACTGATCCCATCTCTAACGAGTCATTCTAATTGGATATTACTAATCCAATATCTGATGAATTCTTTCGTATGTTTCTAATGTGCCTTGTTCTCTGAGCTTTGTAAACCAAAGCTCTGATACCAACTGTGAAAACCCGTAACTTCCCCGTAAAGGAAAGTGTCGGATAGTTCGAGAACAAGCCACAACAGAACGCATACAGAAGAACATTTCATTGTATATTACAACAATGCACCAGATTACAAGAATATACAGAGTATAAATGAATATTACACAGAAATATCAGAGATTTAAATTACATTTAAATACATCGCAGCGGAAAATAATACAATACGCAACTAGAAGTAGATATACGGATACAAAGCTTTCCGGATATCGTTCCAGCTGTAAACCAGGATCCTGTGAATATAAATCTGCAAAACCAAAACTACTAGCTGCCCGTGTCAAAATAAGGGCACCCAGAGTTTAGGTTAAAACAATAAACTCCAGGTCAGTCATGTGACTGGTGTGAGAACTAAAATAGTTAATCTTTATTTTTAAAGCTAGGTAAATCAAGGGACCACGCCGTATAACACGGAACGGGTTTCCTCCCAAGAATACCAGTGCATAAAACAAACAGCGCAATGCTAAATAAAGAAAAATGAAGCTGTTATAAGACCCAGGTCCCATCACACAATGCAACGCAGCCGAGGATAGGGTTTTCCCTTATAACAGCCAAAGAATGCTTGATACGGTTAAAACAAATTATTTGATACTATAATAAGTGCATAGTGTATAAAACAACTTCAAATCATAAGTATCAATCATAGGCGGCATAAGCGCCCCATCCCACTATGTCGCCATATATAGGATTACAATTAAAACCGCAAATGTCACGTATTTGGAAATTGGATTTCCGTCTATGAACCGAGGCAAAAGATAGTCCTCAACCGATTCGAGACAATCTAGCCCATGTCTCCGGAGCAGCCGCAACTGCCCCTTGGATCCTCAGGGCCGGTCCACCGATGTGGATTATAGTGCCTGAGCAATACGTTTCTCCGCCCTTTGGGGCGTAAGTCTGGTCCGTCAGCCGACCAGAATGCATTCGGCCAAAACCGATATAACCGAGGCGCCTCGCAACAGCAACAACCACATAAGTCAAACTCGTCAGGGCGTGTAAAACCACTGACGCCACTTCTAGCTAGAAAGAAACGCATGCCCTCCCTGACGTCCGTCTCCCGTTTTTGGTTCATACCTGGTGTGAAACACGCGAGGTAAACGTTACACAAAGCTACGCCACAAAGGCCGTGCTTTGATCATCACCACAAGACTTTGCTTTTCAACAGAAGCCTTGATCATTTGCATCTTAGCATGCCACACAGGCAAACCATCCTATGCAACCGATATCAGTCACACAGAATGAAATCCGATGTCAGACACACAGTCCATTTACAAGTCCGTCCTGGGTCTGAACGAAACCGGAGGCACCTAGTACCCCGCATATCCATCGATCTCCAAGTACGTCTGGACGATCACTAACTGTTTCCATCTTCTTGGGTGTACAACCCAATCAAGATCATCAGTTATCACCCAAACGACGTGAAGACCTCCGGTCTTCGACCATCGTCTTCATCTTCGACTTATCGTCGTATCAGTTATTCAGAATGGGATAAACCCGGTCTTTCCGAATAACTCGCGTATATATTATAAAAGTGTTACACAAACACAACATACGCCTCATTCCAACTCATTAGTCATTAACCGTAAGTTAATCAAGAGAATAATTCCCCAAATATTAACCCCGAAGGCCGAAACCAACATCAGATCAATATCCAGAAAACCATTCTACTTAGCTAACCGACAGTTAGTTTCTAAATTTCACGTTCAAATCTAATTAAAGATTTAACTATCGCCTGGAGCAAAACTGGTGATACTCCATTCTCGATCTTTTCAATCTAATTAAAGATTCATTAAAACTCCACTTAGTTTTAATCATTATCTGGGTTAAAGAATCAGTGTCATTTAAAACACGGTTCACGATAAACCCAAAATCACATTCATTAATTATCGGGTTAAAGAACGAGTGTTATTTAAAACACTGTTCACGATAAACCCAAAAATCAATATCAATTCAATTCCAATTAAATATCATTTAATTGGTACACTTCATTAAATCTAAATAAAAAGATTTAATCATTTCCCAACTGGGTTCAAGAACAGTGTTAGTGAAGACACCATTCACAACAAACCCAAATCACATTTGATATTAAATACAAGGCTCTGAATAGAAAATATATCGGCCTATATTCAATATCAAATTCTACGATTAACAAATGTCGTATTGGAAATAACGATATAAAAATATATCTTTCAAATTTCCATAACAACACCTGTATAATCACGAATTCCAACATCGAAATATTCCGAAGACAATTTCGATTCAAATCCACTCCAATGCAATCATTGGAAAATTTGGTTATTTTCAAAACCATTTCAAATTCAATTTATTTATTTAAAAATAAATAGAATTATAATTCTAGTTCAAAACTAGTTCATTTCGATAAAAATCTATTTTTATCTTTTCAAATATGGAGTTTTTCATCCCAATTCTTTCTAAATCATTTCTTATGATTTTTCATACATTATTACTATTTTTAATAATTTTATCAAGGCCCGTACAGTCGATTTCCATTAACGGCCATCGAACTGCACTTACAGCGACCTTTTTCGAATTTGATTTGGACGTATCTCCAAATCCAACCGTTAGATTTCAAATTTCTAACCTTCATTAGAAAGCTCTTTTCGATACGAACCCAACGGTTCCGGTTTTAGGAGAATCCGACGGTCGGATCTCCCGCAATGTCCGATTGAAATAAATGGTCGAAATTCACGAACTGCCGCGGCGCGGCGCGTTCTATTCAGGCCATTATATTATATATATAATATATATAATATATACTTCGTCGATTTCTATTTAAAACGAATTATATAAATAGTTTTAAATTCGTTTCAAATTCTATTTCAACTTCTATTTCAATTCAAAGCAAAATTGAATTCTTCTTTACAAATTCGTTTTAAAATTCATTTCTATTCAATTCGAATTTCAATTCAATTTGAATTCATTTCAATTCGCTTTCAATTCCATTTGAATTCGTTTTCAATTCAATTCATTTCGAAATCGTTTTCAAATCATTTCATTTCGAAATCGTTTTCAATTCAATTCATTTCGAAATCGTTTTCAATTCAATTCATTTCGAAATCGTTTTCAATTCAATTCATTTCGAATTCGTTTTCAATTCATTTCATTTCGAATTCGTTTTCAATTCATTTTGAATTCAATAAAATCGATATAAATATCGTTCACGTCAAAATGGCGTCAATCTAATCAACACGGCTTCATAAATTTCTATTTTCAAAATAGTTGTTATTATCAAAATATTTCGTTCAACACATGACCAATCTCAATGAAGGAGTACTGTCAACACATGAACTTTTATTTTATAATATTATTTATTTTTCAAATTGGAATGAGGCCCAATCAATTACCATATAAAGTTAATTATATGGATTTTCATACAACACATGTATATCATAGCATTGAAAAATAATCAATCATCAACCAAAGTGCACTACACTGTATAAGCATCAAATATAGATATTCAACGCTTATAACAGCCTGTCAATCGATCGATCGACATTTTTAATCAATCAGGATGAGTGAACTTCAAATTTCATCCCAACACCCGTGTGGGGTTTCAAACAATCAAACACCTATTTTATTTGTGCTGTTGGGCGATGTGTAAAATTTATCGTCCCAATCAATGTCATTCAAATAGGTGTACATAAACAAACCGTCCGGTTTATAAATGAATATTTTATTTTATTCACTTCACGTTAAAAATTATATTTTTAACGACAAAACATTTTATTTCAACATATGAATTCCTATTCAATTCATTCTTTAAATAAAATGATATTTGTATTTTTCTAACATATTTTAGAAAATTTCGGCGGCATAACGGCACGATACTAGAAACGGGACAAGGCCTAGCCTTATCCCCGGTCTAGTGAAGGCCCACGCCATTCACACATCAATCAAATCCATTCAATTTCACCAAAACAATCAAATCCAAATCAAATAATCTAACCAACTACACAACCAATCAAACAAGTCCATGGTCTGTGGACGGGTGTCGGGTGCTTCTAATAAGCACCGTCTGCATCCTAGTATATATATATAACTAGAAAAGAAATTGAAAGGTGAGAAATTCTCACATATAGCTATCCAACTCCACGACTCTTCATGTGTAGGAAATCTTCATCGTTCTTCCAACGCAGTCTGTTTCACGAAGTCGATATTAAAAATCATATTATTTTTTTATATCCTCTACATATAAAATAAAGTTCACATTTTTCTATTGCTTTCTATATAATGAAAATCGTATTCTAATATGAAGAGAATTCATATAAATAAAAATCCAATTTATATTCTTGATAGCGTTACAAATCTAACCATTTCCTATATAAAAATCTTATCTTTTTATATGTTGAAAATACAATCTTTTATATGCCAAAAATATAATTTGCCATATATTAAAAATATAATCTTTCATATGATAAAAATATAATCTTTTACATGCTATAAAATTTATTCTTTCGTGTGTTCAAAATCGAGTCTTTACACGCTAAAAAAAAAATCTGTTTTTCTATACGCACGAATACAAACTTTGCTCCGTTACTCAAACAAAATAAAAATCAAATTTTTATTACTTTACAAACTGATTTTCAAACAATGTTTTATATAAATAAAATCAGATTTTAAACCATATATACATATTTTTATATAGTCTTGAAAACCCTATTTTTATAAACAAAACAGCAAAACAAAAGGGAAAACAAAATCAAAGAGAAAATACATTAAAATCCTTACAGCGTCGGGTAAAAAGGGGGGGTTGCTCGCGGTTTCTGGGTGGTTGGGGGTCCACGTCGATAGTCAGAAGTAGGGGGATGTGCATCCGAGGTTGGCTCGCGCGACTGGGTGCTGGAGTTGAGCGTGGCTCCGAATCTCGCGCTCGTGGTCTTCAATAGAGGCGGGGCTGGAGGAGGGTTCGTCGGCTGAGGGAGGGCGCTGACCACCGGTGGCGGTGGCTGCGATCACCAGGAGGCAGTGATGAAAAGGGGGCGACGAGCATGGGTTTCTTCGGATGAGCAGATTCGAGAGGAGTGAGGAAGTGGCCAATGGCCGGAGGTGGGAGGGGCCTGGCGCCAGCGACGGTGATCGTCAGGGGGGGCGCGTCGTGGAGAGGCGGCCTAGGGCTGGGTGACATCGATTTGGGGGAAGTGGATAACGGGTTTGACTGGGGGGGTTGAGAAATGAATAAGGTTTGACTAACTATGAATATATATATTTAATTTATTTTTATTTGGAAAAGGTAACTTTTAAATTCGAATCCCAAACCGAACCCACCGACTGTCGTCCCTAGCTAATTACCCCCATTCCGAACACAATAGGCTATGTTCCGTAAGCCAATTCGCTTGTGACGATCAGTTTCCGTTCAAATTAAAATAAAAATCTGTATATTCAATTTTAAACGTACATTTCAAATTACCGGGGTCACATACTAACTAGAAAAATTCCAGAAAAATATTTTCTAGCTTCGTATTGACGATACGGTCCTAACAAAACTAGTTTCGTTGAATTCTGAGACCGTTGGAAAAATGGCCAATTTCCAGTCGATTAAAATCAACTGAAACTGGTCAAACGCGTTTTCCTTTGCCACGCTCACATATTGATTCGAAAAATTATCAAATTTGGAATCTAGCAATAATTTGACACTGCGGACCCAACAAAACTGGTTTCGTCGAAATCCGAGGTCGTTTGCAAAATGTCCATTTTTAAGGGCCTGAATTCCATAGCGACTATTCAGGATTTTCAACTGGACATATCTTTTGATTCCCGCTATGAAATTTTGATCATTCGGATTCGTTGGAAAGATATTATCAATTTGATCCCATTATTTTTGGTTCCACTAAAATCCGGATTGGTTTGCACCCGGTACATTCAATTAAAGTTTGAAATCGAATTATCGAACTACCGCGCCATTTTCAATTCTATTTATAATTATATATAAATATTTATATTCTAACGACGACGCGTATAATATATACGTCGAATTATATTCAAAATAAATTTCTCGTCGATATTATTTAAAATAATTCATTTTAAATAATCAAAATTCGATAAAATTGCCAAAATAAAAATTTTAAACTGGCCCAGATTTTACGGGTTGTTACATCTGTGCTATATGAGGCCATTGGATATACCATATTTCTTCAGAATCAAATTGAGGTTAAAATTAAAATCTCTTTGATTTACTGATTTATTTATTGTGCTATAAGTCATTAAAAAGTGTGGAGTAAAGGGCATGGAAAGCTAGCACGCAGAAAAAGCTGCTATATACCCATAAACATTGCCGTACAATTTTTTTTTTTTTTTGCTATATCTTTTAGTTATTGTTGCCTTGTATTGTCATGTGTTTAATTATCATTGAATATTCATACTTCTGACTGATTCACAGGCTCTGAGTTCATCGAACATAGCATGCATAAACATAGAGCTTATGAGTACACTGTTGACAACAGTAACAAACTGAAACAAAACACAGTATTTATAGAAGCTATGGTTGTGGACTTAATACGGGATGTAGCGGTAGATGCCGCCACCACGTTTCAGGTGGTGGTTGGGGCTGGAGAAGACGGTGGTTTTCTCGATGGTTTTGGACATGGGTGATTGCTGTGGGTAGGTATGGAGGAGATGGTTGTTGTGTTTTGTGATGTGTTATATGTTGGAGGAGAGGGGGCGGTAAGATAGGTGTGGCGTTTTCTTGAGTGATTTTAGTAAGCGGTTTTACTAAGATTTGTTGTTTTGGTATGGCATTACAGTAGTGGCTATGTCACGTGAAAATTACATCTTTGCTAGTGAGTTCGAAGTTAACATTGGTCACCGAAACTTGTTCAGCATGTATAGACTCAACTCGATAGTGAGTACAAAAATAAAAAACATTGAGAAAATACAGTAATCAATTTACTACAGAAGTTTTAACTTAACCTTTTTCCTCTGATTTTTAACTGCTCCTTGGATTTTACCTGATGTTTGGCTTGGTTTTGTAGAATCGCTATCCTATTCTTCTGTGGTATTAATGAATACATTGTGCATGAGTTCGTTACCATTTTGAGAAATTTCAAGGTATTTTATCATGTTTCTAATCATCCAGTTCCATTTACTTTTTTCTTTCTTCTAATCTGTATATTTTGTTTTGCATACTGACATTTTATTTTATTAAAGAATACTTTTGGAGTAGAGGCTGAAGATGTTGCGAACAGCGCTTGATTGATTATGAATTTCATGCACAAACTGTGTCATGACCAATTTCAGGAATGCTTATGATTAAGCCAACGGAAAGTGAAAGCAAAATAATTAACTAAACTGAAGTCCATTTCCTGTATTGAATGCACTTTTCATTTCCTACATCATTAATAAAATATGTTGTTCCATTTACAGGCAAAAATAGATAGATATTTTCATGCTCTTATCGCAATCAGAGAAGAAATTGCTGAGATTGAGAAAGGGAAAGTTGATATTAATAACAATGTATTGAAGGTATACGCATCTTTCATTTTCATATTTTAACAATATATTCGTATAGTTGAAAGCAATAATAAGCTAACCAGATTTTAGCTAGCATACCATATCATTGATTCAATGAGCAAATATCCATTATTAAAGTACCGCAACCACATGTTTTTTGCTTGTTATATTGTTGCCAGTCCCAGACTTTTAATGCCCCTGCTTAATCCTCAAACCATACTGAGATGTTATGTGCATATTTTCCTAAATTTGCTCCTTAACGTAGCATGTTCAGAAAAAAATTCTTCATGGTATTGGCGAATTTTCTTTAAACCATTAATATAAGATGCTCCTGCACCGTTTTTAGTTTTATTACTGAGGTTCAGCCATGGGTGTATCCTGTCAAGTTTGTTATATAATTGGAAAAAAGAAACAACTTCAAATTTTTGAAGAGACATAGCATGGATATATAACTTCTACTTTCTCTAAAAAAATAGAAATGTTAGTGAAAATGCTTTAAAAAATAATTTTAAATAGGGTTCTAGATTTTTCTTGCTGCCTCCCTTCTGTTTTCTCTGATATCCTTTCCAAATTTTTCCATTCCATTTACTTTGACTCTACTCTTCCATTTCATTTCCCATCCTCAGTTTTTCATTTAGCTTCCGGTTTTGGACTCCAAACCTCTGTGACCACGATCTTGTTGTGAATCCCGATCGATCTTCATGCTCTTATGCTTAATATTGCCAGTTATGGCATCACGGTAGTCGATTCAGTGATCCAGCGTGTTTCAAGAGTCCAGTATCTGAATTTTTTTAAAGGCTGTACTGCCCTACTTATGTTTAAGCGCTTGCTATTCTTGTTCCATATTTTTCTACCTTTATGTAGATTAGTTTGGGTGGTGTTTCTGTCACTTTGTTTTGTATTTGTTTCTATTGACCACCATTTTCAGTTGTGAATCTCTATTTTGCATATTTTTTCTGAACTATAGTATGGATTTGTTTTGGCTTTTAGTGCTGATATCGAGTTGAGAATGCAAGCATGAATTATTTGCTTTGTTGGGTAGTATTTTTGCTTCTTCGATTCACTTAATATCGTATTTGCTTCCAATCTTTCGTGCTCGTTGGCAACCTCTGTTGCATCTTCCAAATGAAGCAATGAGTGGGTCCCTATTGATGTTTCTAGTGATGCTCCTTGGGTGTGTACCCTGATGACTTGTGAAGTGTACTAGTGCACTTTCTTGTACTTTCTCCTCATGCTATTGATTCAGCTGTTGTGGTTTTTTCTAGTTATTTTGCAACTTTGGAGCTTGCATTGATGAGAACTTGCATTGATTTATCATCATTGAAACATTCTTTTGTGCTGCTTGATCGACGCTTTCTAAGAACTAGAAAAGCGCGAGTTTTAAATTAAAATGCTGCAAGCGCACAGATCGTGTAATATGCAGATCGAATCACAAGGAGATAAATTAAATTAAATTATTTATATAATTTCTTGGGTGAGTTAGACAAATATTCAAGGTTGGTTTTGAAAGCAAACGAAATTAAAACTGCAATTAAACTATTATTGAATTGAATCAGATCTAAATCTAATCAAATCTGTATTCAATCCAATGTGAGCTAGAGAAGCAGTGAAACAAACATGAATTAAAATTGCAGAAATTAAAATAACAAATAGGAAATAAAATTAGGATTACCGCTGAGTCTAATCAAATGGTCAATCACTAATAAAAATAACTGCAAAAAACAAATAGAGTTCTACCAAATCTAATTGTGTAGACAACACTAATTGCTAAGAAAATAAAAAAAATGCAGAAAAGAGAAAAAGAAGAAAATTTTATTAATTCAAGGATGAAGTTTACAATGAGAAAACAAGGGCATTTATAGGATAGATAGCCAACCCTAACACTAATACAATGACAAATGGGCCTTAGGGAAATCACAAAAGAGTTTACAATTAGAATTACAAATGGGCTTTAGTGAAATCTAGTAAATTTTGGTCTTTCCTCTTTTCCACTTGCTTCCTTGACAATTCTTCATTGATTTGTGATATGCATAGCCTTTCTCCCAATTATTTTCTTATCCAAAAAGCAACTGGATGTGAAATCTTCATCAGCAAGTCTTCATATGTAAATATACAACAATTTGATCTCTATTTTTATATTTTCCGACTGCATGTGGCTAAGTTGGCATATTTGTAAAAGTGACAAAATAATACCCAAGTAATATTTATTTATATACAAAAAATAAGATATAAGAGCATAAAATAATCATATTTATATGTTAATCACTACTATAGAACATGAACCATTTGTTTCTTGAAATTCATGCTTAGTTTGTCGGGTATACCGTCCATAACATTAAACTATACATATTCCTCCATGAGCCAGCGTAGGTAAAAAATGGCATGATCATAGACAACAAAAGCTTAAGAATCAGGCTACGGATTCTGCTCCCCCCATCTAATCACAGCCAAATATGCACGCATTTTCATCTTCAGTCCATACTTGCTTTTTTGCAGCTTTCTTCACATTTCTTTTAACCCATTCTCTCTTTCTTCCTTCCATTTCTCTCTACTTTTGTTGTGCTGACTTGCTTCGTATTCTTGTACAATTAATAATATGGCTTAATCTAGATGGATATATATCCCTATATTTATATGGATGAAAATGATAGAGGCATGATGGTTATTAATGCACGTATGGGAAATAGTTTTGAAAGTCTTCAGTATTGTAGTAAGAGAATCCTGTGAGTGGAAGGCTCCGTGAAGCTTCAGTTCTCTTTGATAATTTAGTTTACCGCTCTAACATTGTATATTTTATTTATTTATTTTCCATGTGCAATTTTCGGCTCACCAGCCAGTCTTTTGGATTTTCGTGTACACATATGCGTGAACTTCTATCTGTTTCATGTTCGTGTACATGTATTATTTTTACTTTGCAGAAGAGCACCTGTAGAGTTCAGAAAATTTTACAGTGGTGTATGGCTGCCCATCCAGTAGATTCAAGTAATTTGATCGATTAAATTCCACCGTCTGCAAGGAGCTTGACTGTTGAATTCTTTGTATCACTTGGTTAACTCATTTCTCGCTTGGGCCTTTGATTCTGATTTTTTTTCTTTTTGAAAACAACAAAACCAACAACAAAAATAAAAACTAAACTCACACAACGGTGAAGACAGAAAACAAACTAAGACTCCGACAAAGTCAAGGCTGACAAAAAAAAATTAAGCTTGAAAAGTAAAGAAAATTAAAATTAACTAGACTAAATTGACTCACACAAAATAAAAACTAACCTAATAAAAAGCTAAGACAGAATAAAAGAGAAAAAAATCACGCACTTAAAAAGGAGCAAATCAAAGTGTCAATTTCAGAACAATCCTTTTTATCTCAAATCATGGACCACTTAACCAAAATGAAGGTCACGAAACAAATCACACCCCCTTAGCTAAAATAAGCGCACCTCTATATAATCCCAACAAACATACCAAAAATCACGCCCCTTGATTCTCTTAAGACAAATTGTGTCCACAAAAAGTAGAAACAAATTAACCCTTATATAACCCGGAAACCAAAGCAAGTCGACTATTCCAACCCTCTTTTGTTCTCAGGAAACACCCAGAAAAAAAAAATCAAACACAGCAAAGGAATCAGGAATCTCGCCACCTTTTCTTTTTATGGTTTTTTTGGAAATAAATTGAATAAAAATAAATGAAATCCGAAAGAAATATTCCTCTCCTAGTTTCAGGTCTTCGAGTTGGAATTGGGTTTCGATTTTTGTTTCGAGTCTGGCGTTCGGATCGGGTACTACAATCGGGTTCAGATCCATGAGTTTTCAGCTTGAACTTGCGAGGGGATGATCAGGGTATGTGTTGGTGATTTGTGCTTATGGTTGGAAGCAATGGAAATGGCAGTTTCAGATTTGGGGTATGTGACGAAGAAGAGAGTGACTGGTAGGTTTTGGTTGTGATGGCTTGGTGGGGATGCGGCGTAATGATGAAAGCTGTTATATTGGTGGATGTGAATTGAGATGCGGTGGCTATTGTCAAAGAATTTTGGGTATGCGGTAGTTGTAGGGCGGTTATAGGATGGAGGTTTATCGCGTTGAACGAGATGGTGCTGAAGGAGTCCGCAGTGGTCAGGGTGTTGTGATTTAGTGATGGTATGGAGGATGGCAAATTTTTTTTTTCACTGGTTGATGAAGATGAGATGAGGGGAGGTTGAAAATAAAGATGTGCGTTTTCTGATGGGGATGGAGAGACGGGAGTTGGTGAGATGGTGATTGGATCAAACTGGGTAGGGATGATCAACAGTTGTGCAGTATTATGGATCCGATGATGGATGGCGTGCTGAGATCAGTTTTTGTATGAGGTTTTCGACTCGCTGAGGTTTGGACTGGTTTTGAGGCAGAGAGGTGAACGACTGTTGAGTTTGTTATTGCAGCGACATTGTTGCTGGGTTTAGAGCGTGTTCGGGGTGAAAGCAAGGGGATTTGGTTTTTGTTTGTGGGGTTACAAATTGTGATGAAGACGTTGAGAGAGGTGAATAATGGTGAGGATGATGGAACGATGTTATTATGTAGACGATGACTCAGAAATTTGTCTGCCGTATTGAAAGGGAAACAGAAGGCAAGAAATCAAGCGGGGGAAAGAAAAAAAGGAATTAATTGCAAAAGAAGAATTTTTTTTCTTGTAGAGGAAGAAAATAATGTATAGAAATTAGAAAAGAAAATGAAAGGAAAGAATCGGAGGATTAGCAAAAAATTGAACGAAAAATGGCAATTTTTTCCTTTTGTTTATTTAATACCCAATCCACTAATTTTTTCTATATATACACAAAAATAATAAAAATAAAAACTAACACGAATCGGAAATTAAATAAATAATAAAATTTAATTGTTGCCTCCCGGCAACGGCGCCAAAAACTTGATCGACGCTTTCTAAAAACTAGAAAAGCGCGAATTTTAAATTAAAATATTCAAGCGCACAAATCGTATAGTATGCAGGTCGAATCACAGGGAGGTAAATTAAATTAAATTATTTATATAATTTCTTGGGCGAGTTAGACAAATCTTCAAGGTTGGTTTTGAAAGCAAGCGAAATTGAAACTGCAATTAAACTATTATTGAATTGAATCAGATCTAAATCTAATCAAATCTGTATTCAATCCAATGTGACCTAGAGAAGCAGTAAAACGAACAAAAACTAAAATTGCAGAAATTAAAATAACAAATAGGAAATAAAATTAGGATTACCGCTGAATCTAATCAGATGGTCCATCACTAATAAAAATAATTGCAAAATACAAATAGTGTTCTACCAAATCTAATTATGTAGACAACACTAATTGCTAAGAAAATAAAAAAATGCAGAAAAGAGAAAAAGAAGAAAACTTAATTAATTCGAGGATGAAGTTTACAATGAGAATACAAGGGTATTTATAGGATAGATAGCCAACCCTAACCCTAACCCTAATACAATGACAAATGAGCCTTAGGGAAATCACAAAAGAGTTTACAATGAGAATTACAAATGGGCCTTAGTGAAATCTAGTAAATTTTGGTCTTTCCTCTTTTCCTCTTGCTTCCTTGACAATTCTTCATTGATTTGTGATATGCATAGCCTTTCTGCCAATTATTTTCTTATCCAAAAAGCAACTGGATGTGAAATCTTCGTCAACAAGTCTTCATATGTAAATATGCAACAATTTGATCTCTATTTTTATATTTTCCACCTACATGGGGCTAAGTTGGCATATCTATAAAAGGGACAAAATAATACCCAAATAATATTTATTTATATACAAAAAATAAGATATAAGAGCATAAAATAAACACATTTCTATGTTAATCAAATACCCCCACACTTATCTTTTACTCGTCCTCGAATTAAACAAAAATGAGAGACTACACTATATAGGTCACACTTTCGTAGGAAGCACGGTTGCATTGAGCGTATGCAACAAGCCGTTAAACCTCTAGGTGTCCCTAGTAGGACGAGTGGTGTCTCGTGAGGGTTTTCAGCGGATACTACCCACAAAATCTAAATGCAGTATGTTATGGTTCTAATGCAACTACATGAATACAATGGACATATGCAAATGAAAACAAAATTTTAAAACACGACTAGTTTCAAGAAAATGGTACAACAAATTAAGTTAACAAATTTTAATTAGTTGATTTTATTTTAGATACCTCAACTTGTCACAAATTTTAAATATAATTCAAGTTTTCAAATGTTAAATTCCAGTTTGGCCAGTTGGTTCGGTTGATAACATAGTGCAGCCATGAAATAAATTCTTAGTTTGCTTGTCACAATTTGTAAAGTGGTATTCTAATTTTCTTGTGTATGACTAGTCAAATCAATAAGGTCAAGAAGTGTTTGGGCATCATCGCTTATCCTCTATTTCTATAAAAATTAAAATTTTATGATTAAGTACATACACTTAAAGACCAAGGTATACCACCCATACACTGCCTTGCGAACTGACAGAGAGTTGGGACAGAGCTTGGCGGATTGTGCAGACCGACGCTGACTTTGTCAACAACATATCGGTAATCCTTAGGTTTCCAGCTCATAAAATGAGACCAAGATATGCCAACCCTGACTTTGTCAACAACATGTCGGATAGAGCTTAGCGGGTTTGCACACCAACGCTAGATATACAAGCAATGTTGGATACCCTTGGATTATTATTATTATTATTATTATTGAAAATATAAGAACGAGAGAGATTACGCGAATTCAGCTTAACACAACTTAGTTTTAAGGATTCAAAAAGCCAATATAAGTATTTTAAGTCCTCCGCTCATTTAAATAAAGAGTACAATTTAGAATAAACTTCATGGCCATCACCTAAGAATCTCCCTATGTACCAGTTACACTAATATGTCTCAAAATTTACCTTTTCATTATATTTCATATTATATCTTAGTTGACAGAAAAAATACTATCAATTGATTAACAATCCTTAACTTATTTTGTTGTATCAATCTAAAATGAGTCCTATTTACCAAAAAAAAAATTGGCATGTTACTATGACTTAATGCATGACGGTCTTATCTAAATGCATGAAAGTACAAAGAAAAAAAAATGAAAATAAAAATAAAAAATGAATGCAATGCAGACCACCCCCACACTAGAACTAAATATTGTCCACACTGCAAACACGTTTCCTAAACGTGAAAGATAGAACCCAAAGATGGATTAAATGTAAAATGATTTATAAAATGAAATGCAATTTAACTATATGTAAGAAAGGATCATATGTACAATGATAAATGTGTTTGCGATGCAAGGATTGCCACCAACTTTTTCCCCTACAATTGGTTCTTGCCCGATGAGTCTCATTCCCACTATGTCTAGGAATGTTTTCTAATGAGCAAAGGTTTTTGAAAACCATCTCATCTTTGTACCTAGATTTATAGTCCAACAGATAAATGTCCAGGGTCATCCTAACATAAAGTTTTTCAATCAAGCTAACATTCCAAAAATAATTCACGTGTTCAACTAATTTGTTAGTGTAATTGTTCAAAAATTTGTGGTCATATATAAACTCAATTTCAATTGTGAAATTCAAATTCTAAGTATTGTTCAAGATTATGTAATCACATTGCTCAATTTTATTAATTGACAACGTATTTTCGACACTGACAATTTCAAGTTTGTTTGAAACCTCAAAATCGAAATTTTCGAACTTGGATTGGTGGCTTGATTCTATTTCATCCTCATTTGGCAACTCATCCTCATACAGTCCAAAAAATTCATGTTTATTAAAATCCTTCTCCGAATTTGAATTGAAAAATTCAACATTTTTATTCTGTTCAATTTCTAGAATTTCAAGTTTCTCGCAGCCTGAAAGATGAAGATCAAAATCGGAGCTTAAATATTTTTCCTGAAAAGAATCGATGTCCAAATCATTGGTTGAATTTTGAACAACTTCATTTATATCGTAATTCTCAATTTCCAAAGTTTTTTTTTGATAATTTTCACTATCAGCAAAGAATTGATTATTTTCCGATTCATCGCTTGTTTGAATTTGATTTTGTTGCTCTTGTTGTTCTTGAAAAGACGTCATTAAACAAAGAAGTTTATCCATCTTTTTATTTAGCTTTTCTTCCCTCTCTCTAAGAACGTTAAGATGGTATTCTTCAGAATCGCTGATTTGAGAGCTCTCGTTTTGGATTTCTTGATTCTCAAAATTATAGTCCACATCAATTTCACAATCAATATTATTTCCCATGCGGTGGTTGTTTGAATTTTCAGAAAAATGACAATGATATTGGAAATCATTTTGATTATATAAGTTATGTTCATAACCAAAACTGTTAAAATTCGAGGAAAAATTGCAATTTTGGTTATTTTCAAGATGTTGATATGGGCTATAACTTTGGAAATTTTGGTTTGCCACCCCATACTGATGTTGATCAAAGTTATATTGGGATTCCAAGCTGTTTTGATGAGGATGTGGTTCATAATCGAAATTATTGAAGTTTGAATTGAAATCGCAATTTTGATCATTTCTATGATTTTGAAAATGTTGGTCAGTTGGAAAATTTTGAAAATTGTTGACATTGGACTCACGAAATTTTGGAAAATTTTGTTTTATGAGTTGTAATTCATACTCATACTCTTCAAGAGGACGCCTACTCTGATTATTATCCCACATTTCTCTCAATGATTTTTTTGAATCAGACATTTTAAAGAAGTCACGGCAAGACATAAATTATTCTCACTTCAAAATAGTATAAAATACTAAGTTGCGCTCTATTAATTAACTGACTCAATTAGAAGGGGGAAGAGGGTCTTATGGCCATTCACGTATAGTATAAATACTAAGGGATACGACCAATGTTTTACGAGTAGTATGCAACCTCTTTTGCTAATAGTTCAACAAATTGAACTACTATATATCTGCGATCCAATTATACGAGACAATTAACTTCACAAAGCACCACTTTTCAATTATATTATTTTGCAATGTCTATTTTTATTGTTGAAAACAATGAGAATGCATATTTCAATTATGGAAATATCAGCCAATCACAACAATCGGATAATAATACTGTAGAAATTAAAAAAATTGTACAAGCAAGCCGTTGGCCCTGCAGAATTTTTTTACAAGCAATGTCTATATTATTTTTTCTTTGCAGCAGAGCACCTGTAGAGTTCAGAAAATTTTACAGTGGTGTATGGTTGTCCATCCAGAAGATTCAAGTAATTTGATCGATTAAATTCCACCATCTGCAAGTAGCTTGGCTGTTGAATTCTTTGTATCACTTGGTTAACTCGTTTCTCGCTTGGGCGTTTGATTCTGATTTTTTTTCCTTTTTTTTTCCTTTTTGAAAACAACAAAAATAAAAACTAAACTCACACAACGATGAAGACAGAAAACAAACTAAGACTCCGACAAAGTCAAGGCTGGACAAAAATAAATAAATAAAACTAAGCTTGAAAAGGAAAGAAAAATAAAATTAAGTAGACTAAACTGACTCACACAAAATAAAATAAAAAATAACCTAATAAAAAGCTAAGACAGAATAAAAGAAAAAAAATCACACACTTAAAAAGGAGCAAATCAAAGTGTCAATTTCAGAACAATCCTTTTTATCTCAAATCATGGACCACTTAACCAAAATGAAGATCACGAAACAAATCGCACCCCCTTAGCTAAAATAAGTGCACCTCTATATAATCCCAACAAACATACCAAAAATCACGCTCCTTGATTCTCTTAAGACAAATTGTGTCCACAAAAAATAGAAACAAATTAATCCTTGTATAACCCGGAAACCAAAGCAAGTCGACTATTCCAACCCTCTTTTGTTCTCAGGAAACACCCAAAAAAAAAAATCGAACACAGTAAAGGAATCAGAAATCTCGCCTCCTTTTCTTTTTTTCTTTTTTTGGAAATAAATCGGAAAAAAAAATGAAATCCGAAAGAAATATTCCTCTCCTAGTTTCAGGTCTTCGAGTTGGAATTGGGTTTCGATTTTTGTTTCGAGTCTGGCGTTCGGATCGGGTACTACAACTGGGTTAAGATCTGTAAGTTTTCGGGTTGAACTTGCGAGGAAATGATCAGGGTATGTGTTGTGATTTGTGCTTGTGGTCGGAAGCAATGGAAATGGCGGTTTCGGATTTGGGGTATGTGACGAAGAAGAGAGTGACTGGAAGGTTTTGGTTGTGATGGTTTGGTGGGGATGCGGCGTAACGATGAAAGCTACTATATTGGTTGATGTGAATTGAGATGCGGTGGCTATTGTCAAAGAATTTGGGGTATGCAGTAAATAAAAAAATGCAGAAAAGAGAAAAAGATTTTTTTTTATTAATTCGAGGATGAAGTTTACAATGAGCAAACAAGGGTATTTATAGGATAGATATGCAACCCTAACCCAACCCTAATACAATGACAAATGGGCCTTAGGGAAATCACAAAAGAGTTTACAATGAGAATTACAAATGGGCCTTAGTGAAATCTAGTAAATTTTGGTCTTTCCTCTTGCTTCCTTGACAATTCTTCATTGATTTGTGACATGCATAGCCTTTCTGCCAATTATTTTCTTATCCAAAAAGCAACTGGATGTGAAATCTACGTCAGAAAGTCTTCATATGTAAATATACAACAATTTGATCTTTATTTTTGTATTTTCTGACTGCATGTGGCTAAGTTGGCATATCTGTAAAAGTGACAAAATAATACCCAAGTAATATTTATTTAATTATATACAAAAAAAAAGATATAAGAGCATAAAATAAACATGTTTCTATGTTAATGAATGTTATAGAACATGAGTCATTTGTTTCTTGAAATTCATGCTTATTTTGTTGGGTATACTATCCATAACATTAAACTGTACATATTCCTCCACGAGCCAGAGCAGGTAAAAAATGGCATGATCATAGACAACAAAAGTGTCAGAACCAGGCTGCCGATTCTGCTCTCCCCATCTAATCACAGCCGAATATGCACACATTTTCATCTTCAGTCCCTACTTAGTTTTTGTGCAGCTTTCTTCACGTTTCTTTTAACCCATTCTCTCTTTCTTCCTTCCATTTCTCTCTACTCCTGTTGTGCTGGCTTGCTTCGTATTCTTGTACAATTAATAATATGGCTTAATCTAGATGGATATATATCCCTATATTTATATGGATGAAAATGATAGAAGCATGATGGTTATTAATGCATGTATGGGAAATAGTTTTGAAAGTCTTCAGTACTGTAGTAAGAGAATACTGTGAGTGGAAGGCTCCGTACGTGAAGCTTCAGTTCCCTTTGATAATTCAGTTGACTGTTCTAACATTGTATGTTTTATTTATTTATATTCCATGTGCAATTTTCGGCTCACCAGCCAGTCTTTTGGATTTTCGTGTACACATATGCGTGAAGTTCTATCTGTTTCGTGTTTAGGCTACGCAAATTTGGAAGAAACCCATGTGCTAAGTCAACAGAGAAATATGTATAGTTTAGTGTTATGATTAATCCCCCAACTAAACTAAGCTAAGTATTATCATGCACTAAATATTATGTGTTAAAATTAGTTCATTTCCAAATATTATGCCCTTAAAATAATTTTGTTTTATTTTCTTCAAAATGCAGTGTCAGTTTTTAGCGGCATGGGGAGATAAAGATCCATGAGAGCTTGTATAATTTGGTAAGGCATACAGTATATTTAAGGCACACCAGAAGGAAATGTGCTTATGAATAAAACAAGAGTGGTAATGCTTACTAATCATATCATCTGTGTATGTGTTCTTTTTTTTGGTTGAAGTTCTATTTTTCTTTACTCAAATTTCTCGGATCGGAGGGTTTGAAGTTTCTTATAGTATGTAGATAACCAACATACATAATATGTTAAGACTATAGATTTTAAACCAAAAGATGGTGAGAAAAATAAAGGTTTACTGAATGAAATGATTGCTGTAAATTGGTATATGATAACGGCAACCACATTACTTTAAATTTGTTATAAATTTACTTAGAACTGAAATTTGTTGTTATTTAAATGAGTTCAATTACTGTATCGCGACATGCGGTTTGCCGCGACCAGGGCGTATGACTCAGCAGTGATCGAGACAAGTAGGGCGGTTGTCTGATGGAGGCATTTTATTTCTTACATCCAATTCGAGGAGCGACACAGCCTGACTTGATGCTGCAATCAACCTGAAGCTCAGGAGGGCAGGAGATTGTGGTGAGACACGTGCATTTTAGAAGGTTAACTATCGAGTTGATTTTGTCTACGGGTGCACATTTATATATCTTTGCCATGTTTTGATTTCTTATTTAGTATGTTTTTGATAGTTCATGGTCCATTTTACAAGAATAAGCAATAGTTTAACATCCATTATCAGAAAACATTAAATGCATTGGAAGATGTATACTGCATGTTAATCTTGAAATAAGATACACGACCTCAAGTCTATGGAATACTTGAACCGGGGCTTATGGTTTCGTCATTTATTTGATCTCAGATTGATCTTCTTGGGAGTCTTGTGGAAGGCTTGTAAGGGAGAAGGTAGGGCCTGCAGTTCAAAGTGCAGTGCAGAGTCACCGAGTCAGGTATCATTCTTCTTGTCTGTCATCACACATTTCTTACGTTAGCCAACTATTATCTTAATTAGGAAGAAACTATCATTACAGTATCATGACATCATTGCCAATTATTTTCAAATGAGTGCCGTGGATGACCGAAATCCTCGATATTTTTTAGATAGGCGACACCGGTGGTTTGTCCAAGGAGTCTGTTAATAAATTTGCAAATATCAAAATTTCAAATAGGCGAAATCTAAATTCTAATAGGATTTTCAAATAGGCGAAGCAGCAAGGTGCATGTTAGCTTTGTATTTTTACAAAATAATAACAATTTAAAATAATAAATTACGAAATATTAACTAAGTTTAATATAACTAATTGTTGGCTTGATATGATCCGCAGCACCCTTAATACTGCTTACCTTTAAGCCATATATATTTTTCCTTTTCTTTCTCTTTAAAAAAATCACTTTCTCAAGTTAAGTAGATGAAACTAGAGGAAAAGTAAAAGGATGAGAATCTAGTCTATTGTGCCTTGTAGAAAAAACTTGAGTTGATTAAGTACATAATTTATCCTATACATAGTGATGTTATAGCCATAGTGTAAGCTTCTGGATGAAATTATATATAAAATAACCAAAGCTGTTCAAAATTGGGCCTAAAATGGCACCAAGCAAAATCTATTTTATTGATCCTTGCATAAAAACTAGAATTTATAAAGTTTATGGTTTATTCTATCGATAGTGATGTTCTAGTCACAATTCTTTAAGCTTCCAAATTTAAATAAACCGAGTCTGCCCAAATTGGCTAAGAAAGGGTAAACATGCAGGGCTGAGTGCACTAAAAGATGGAGGAGGTTGACTAAGCCAAAATTACCGACCTGAAGATGCAGGCAGACAATTACATATGGGATCAATGGACGGGGTTTGCGCATGCCTAAAACAAGTTTGGAATGTTGCACACAAATTTATACATTGACCCTTAAATGCAATGAAGACCGGAGGCTGCTTACAATGCAGGTATGTTCTTGACATGTATAATTGTAAATAAGATGTCTATGTTTGCAGTTTATTGCAAAATTAAGTCAGACCAATACATAGAAACCACTGATCCTGTGAACTGTTATGGCTACCTGTGCATGATCTATCAATAACACAGGAAGCATAACACCATATCATCTAATAGTAGACATTCAAAACCTAAAAAACAATACATACTAATATAACAGTAGTAAAATAACTGAAAAGAATGGAAAACCCATCACTAAGCTCACTGCATAGTGTGCGTCTTTTTGGTATGGAGACTTACAGTCGTCACAATGCACAACATGCGGCATTTGTTTTACAGCTTTGTATTTAGAAAATATTGCATGTTAACTAAGCTTATAACTGAATTTTTACAAAATGTTAGCTTTCTGTTTAGAAATTATTGCAAGTCCGAACGCTAATTATCTACAATTCCTTGTATAAGTGTTTCATATTTTATGTTTTAGTTATAATTTTTTCCATCTTCTTTAGGTTCCTTTTACTTTGAGAATATATGATATAACAATTGCTAATGTCTTCTCTATTTATTTGACATTAACAAGAACGATACTGTTGATGATAAGGAGAAAATATCATAAGAAAAGCAAGACTAGATCTATCGTTTGTTCGCTTTGTAAGTAACTTGTTGATGGAAAAATTATATGATATTAATATGGAAAATTTGATAAAACAATATGTATGATATATTAAGTTTGAATATGTTAAGAGTTGCTTGAATGATGTGTATGAAGTACTGTGTTTTGGTATATGAAAAGTTGTTTGGATGATATGAAATATTATGTTGTAATTTATATATTTGTTGTTTATGAAAATATGTTGTGTGCATATATATATATATATATATATGTGTGTGTGTGTGTGTGTGTGTGTGTGTGTGTGTGTGTGTGTGTGTGTGTGTAATAAGCTAAAACCATAATAAATAAAATTAGGAAATTAATATTATAGGCAATAGCATTTCATAAATGCTATCTAATAAAAAACGCTATAGAAACACATGTTGAGAACGCCATAGTATAACATTTATAAATGCTATAGAAACATACAGGCAAACGCTATAGAAAGTAAGTATCAGTTGATATATGCTATAGCGTTTTTGTTTGATAGAAAATATAAAACGCCATAGAAAAATTACTTTTCATAGCTTTTCTTTTCTGCTATTTTAAGCAGAAGGTCTAACATAGCATATCGTTACATGGCGTTCTCTGAAGCGCTATATTATGATATAATAGTGTTTTTTAAACGCTATGAAAAGCCTGTATTGTTGTAGTGTGAGATCACTCATCTACTTGTCAATTGATTTCTTTGCAGCGAAGGAGTTTTGTAATACACCAGATGTTGGTTAAGCACATCATGATTCACTGAGATTGGTTCTACTTTCAGTATTGAAATTGATGAGTAAGTATTTTCTATATTTTTTTAAATTTATCTACATGGCAACCAAGTGGAAGATAAATGCATTCTTACTTGTTTTTTGGACAACAAAATATTTCTTCTCGTGATCATTCATTTCCTTTCTCATTGATTTCATAGTAGTAAAGAGGTTGTCAAGCATACAATATATTGGCCAAATTGTTTACTACAATCTTTAGGATTAATTCTAATACTACAACAAACGTACCATATATTGGCCAAAATAGTCCACTACAGTCTTTAGGATTAGTTCTAATACGACAACACCAACTTCCAGTGCTAATATTCCTTATTAAAGGATTCTATATTCTTACTGTTTGAGCATTGAAGTTAACATTCATGTGGGAAAAGACTAATTTGTTTTTTCTTCCCTCTGGACAGAAAACTGTTCTTTCAGAAGACTATGTCTACTCGTATAAGTGTTTCCTTTTCTGTTTCATTTATATTTTCATATTTCCTCTAAATATTAAGGTACTTCAATAGCATGTTTACTATAAATTTTATTCGGAAATCCTTGCAATTTTTGAATTGCTAAACAATAGTCCTTAAATTATATACTTAGGCCAGCTTTAAAACCACGTCAAATATCCCATTCTTATATTGTATTTGGGTATAACATATTAGCTGCTTACAAAAATATACCTGTCATTACTAAATCAATCCCTACTTCTACATTTTATTGCCCATTATCTTATTTCTTTTTTGTAAAACTGAATAAATTTCGTTTTAGTTTTTATCACCCGTTAGTCTATATATCGAACATTTGGTAATGAGTACCGTCACCATGTTGCAACCATATCATGTTAAATATGGATATAGAGACGTTAAATTATAAAATATATGGTTGGATCAAAGGATGAAAGCGGAATTAATTAGCTACGTGTTTTTTCTTTGACAGTTACAGGCCTTTTTATTTTTTTTTACAAATTTGTTTTTTTCCCACAATTTTTGCATATTCTTGGATAGTAATAGAAGTACACTGTGTATTTATCTCCTTTCATTTACAAGAAAAATTACCCACTGTTGCAGTATGATTTTTCTTAATGATTATAAATTAAACAACCAAAAAATAACCACAATCAAAAATTGTATGACCGTATTTAGAGATTTGTTTGTACGATTGACTTGATGGATGGAAATTAGACAAATATAAGATGAACATCAGATTTGTATCCCGCAAAATTGATAAGAAGAATTTCAGAAACATTTGTAGACTTGAAGCAAATTTGAATCTGCAATTTATTTTTTTTGAAAACAAAAATGTGTGATCTTCTGAAGAGAAGAGAGCACACATATATATAATGAAAATACAAGGGTACAAAGTCCGACTATAGAACATAAGAATACAATATAATACATATCATGACTCTAAGAATGTAATGGATTGTAGATAGATGAGCTCCGGATAAACCACCGCCCATCTACTTCAATATCGAATTCCGGCAAGGCCACCACCCGATATTGAAGTATATCTACTCCAATACAATAACCCTTACTCTCTATGTAAAAATAATGAAGTACAACATCCAATACTCTCTAATAATAGACCCCAAAAAACTACAATTGAAATGAAGATCTTCAATCCAAACAACAATCTTCTAAGCTTCACAATACTATCCATCAACCTGAAAACTGCTACCAGTCCATCCAGCTATCCACAAAGCCCTTCCTTTAAAATCAACATCCTGAAACTGCGAAAAGCTCAACAAACTATTAGTAATTTGTCACACATATATTTATAGAAATATATGTGTCTAAATATATATATATATATATAAATTAGCAAATATATATATATATATTCATACATATATATTTACCATACATATATGTGTAAATGAAAATACAATGAAAAGCCAATAAAAGAAATTAACAACCAATGCGATATCTATAACGAAAAAAACTGTTGATTCTAATAAATAGATACAAATTCAATCTAACCTTAATCAATAAAGACTCAAAGTCCAGTTTCCCAAATAACTTGTAATGTGAATTAGACATCCAATTCAAACAAAAATAAGCTATTTTAATGATTAAATTATCCGTTGAGACCGAATTAGAATGAAAAAAATCTATGATTTCTCTCAGGCCAAATGAACCAACATACGATTGTTATTAAAGAATCTAAAATGTATCTTTCACTAGTATTATAAACAAATCTATAAGAATTCCAATAATTAGCACAACAATTGAAAGAATAATGACAATCGAAAACAAATATCCGTAAAACCATACTCAATATATAGTTTGTGATATTGCATGAGAAAAATAAGTGATCTACATCCTCATTCATAATATTACAATAATAACACTTAACATCAAAAATGATATTCTTCCTCTTAAAAAACTCAACCGTATTAAGTTTCTTGTGAGTAATTAACCACATTAGAAATTTAGCTTTAGGAGGAGAATTAGATTTCCAAATAAACTTAAAAGGTCGATATGAGATTCCCGAAAAATTTATAAAGTTATACATAGAATTAACCGAATAAACTTTAGTTTTATCCAAACCCCAACTAATAGAATCCTTACGCTCATCGATGTGATATAATGATAACTTAGCATAAAGTAAAGCTAATTGTCTTAACATATCCCCTTCTAATATATTATCAAAAGAAAACTCCCATGGGGGATCCAAATCTCTTCTAAAGATATCTTTTATCAATGCATTTTTAAAACTGCAATTATTAAAGAGCTCCCAAAATACAATTTTAAGTGGTAAACGAGAAATCCACCTATCATGCCAAAAGTAAGTCGTATTACCAGAATGAACAATTACCTTATAACCTAAGCTAAAAAAAGTCAAAGCACTTTAAAACTGACTTCCAAAAGTAAGATAATCTATTATACCAACTACCACTAGATCCAACAAAGAACTCTCCTCCTGAATAGTAAAATTTAGATATAATAACTTTCCACGTTGTAGATACTTCAGAAGACCTAAATTTCCACAACCATTTGGCTAATAAGGAAGAGTTAAAATTAGATAAATTAATTATCCCCAATCCCCCATCTTTCTTAGCCTTACAACACACCTCCTAATTTACTAAACATTTGAAACTCCTACAAATAGGGTCTCTACCCCCACCCCATAGATAATTACGTCTTATTCTATCAATCTTATCGATAACCCATAGAGGAAATCTATGTACTGACATCCAATATGTGGGGATGGCCGATAGTACTGAATCTGCAATTTATATCTAGGACAAATTTCCACTTTTAATTTTAACAAAAAATTGGACAGTTATGAAAAAATATTTTCAAACAAATGAAAATTATACTTAGTAATAACGTATATCGAAATTCTTTCAGCGCAGCGTCAATTTGCAGCTGAAGCCTTAAAGAGCGGGTAAATGTTCAATCTTGGCTGGCATCAATCAATCACAATGTATAAATGTTATGTACTAGATTTATTAATCTTAATTATACCCACAAGGTTATTCTCTGAATTTCACATGTTAATATGCATAATCCATCACTTGACTTGACAAAAATCAATTCCATGTTTGTTACAATATTAGCTATTGTGCATTACACATAAGCTTTCCGTATTTTACTTATATCTAACTACTGTGTGACTGTTTCCTTTCCTATTAATACAACCCATTTATCTACTACCAGTTAATTAATCTGTTATCTTTCCTACAAGTACTAAAAATTAGTTTCACATTATTTCAACTGTGTTTTTTTAAATGCCCAAACTGCCCATTGCCATCAATACTCATTTTAGTAAGACTACCTCAATCCTATGAAAGCAGTGCCGCCAGTCCCAAATTTGCGGACTTTTAAATGTCCTCCCTAGGGACATCTAATGGGCACCTTCGGTCCCTGTTGGTATGCTTTAGCCATGTAAAAAAATTTAGCAATGATTTGTAAAGTAAAGGAGGTGAATGTGAATATTACATCTTGCGATTTTTAAATGATGACGATTCAGGGTTGATTGGTTGTTTTGTATATTATATTGGGGATTTTAGCCGGTAGAGTAAGTAATGGAAAGCATTGAAGACGAGTCCTACGCTCTATCCCCAAATTGATCTGTCCTATGTCATTGTTAAATCCACTCCATTCATTGAGTCTGATTACTTGATTAATTTTTAGTGGATGGACTAGATTTGAATGGACACACAAGAGTATAATAAAGTTTTGAATTTTGTACACACTATTTTGGACAATGTGCACAAAACACCACTGTTTATTGGTTGAAATCAGTGGGGCTCATACAGGCCCCCCTGATTTCAACCAATAGAAACCGAGAGTTATGTTCACCAAAATTTCGTACAAAATTCCCTCTATCTAAATTAGTCTTTCCCTTGCCAAAATAGACCAAATTGATTTTAGATGGTACAGATTCTATCACGTGTTATACTTTTTGAATTTCTCTAAAATATTCAATACTTTAGTATCAGACCATGTTCATTTATGGATCTGCATTTGTTAAAATGTTCGGGGTTCTTCACATCTCATATCATTGTTTGAATAGGAGGACTGAGTGTTAAAGATTGAAATCACTTGATCTAATTCTTGCCTATAGCCGATAATCTAGGATTTTGGTGGATGCAAACAATTAAGCATTAGAAAAAATATATGGTTTAAAAATCCTTCATATTATTCAGTAATATTTTTATCACATATTTATGTTAACCTAATTAAATACAGTTTAAAATCTTTGATTTTGTATTCTATGAACAATTTCATTCAATATAGCAAGATTAGTTACATGCTAAGATCTATGGTATATTTATTTTCTTTGGATTTATGGTTTGGCTACTGTTTGAGCATAGGACATGTGCTTTTGGACAAGGATAGTGTAGTACCCTCAGCCACAATCGTATTCAGATGTTCGTATTTTGGGGATACAGACAAATCATTGATAATTATCTTATCCGTTAGTAATCGATAATTCAATGACATATATATAAATTTTTGGTTTAAGGTAAATCTTTATTAAGTTCCACTAATTACAGAAATATACGAAATTAACCAATATGATGATGATAAATAGTTTTAAACTATTTATATGTATTTAATGTATATAATATGAAATATTAACATAACTAAAAGTGAAAACAAAAAATGCAAATTCTTTTTAAATAGAGATTTTTGATTGTACATTAATCGATTGATTGATGCTTCTATATACCCTTGTATTTATTTACATATACAAGTGTAACGTCGACCTTTATGTGCAGAAATGTGATATTGGGCTGAACATATTTATCCAAGAGAATCGATATTCTAATACCCCCATTCAATTCGAGCTAGGGTTTTACACCCTCTTCTATGCCGCCTCCTTCATCTTCAATCTTCAAATCTCCTCTCAATCTGTCGAAATTATTAAATGATAAGGCTTTTGTCAACACGTCGGCTTTCTGGAAGAGGGCTGGGACATGATTAATAGTCAATTCTACTCTTTCAGTCTTCTCATGAACGAAATGAAAATCTATCTTAATGTGTTTTGTTCATGAGTGTTGAGTTGGGTTATTTGAGAGAAAAATAGCACTGAGGTTATCGCACCAAATCATTGGTTTTCTCGACAATCTGAACCCTAGTTCCCAAATTAAGCTTTTGATCCAGATGATTTTAGTGGTTGTACTTGCAATGCAATGATATTCTGCTTCAGTACTTGAGCGCGAAATAGTGTTTTGCTTCTTCGTACACCAGGAAATGGGGTTCTGTCCAAGGAAGACATAATAGACTAATATAGATATGCGGTCGTCTGGATCATTAGCCCAATCAACATTGCTGTAAGCTTGTAAACTTAACTCTTTGTTGGCTTTAAAGTTTAATCCGTAGTTAATTGTGCCTCTTAGACACCTTAATATATACTTAACAGCTTTCCAATGATCACTTAAAGGATTCCGCATGTGTTGGCACACTTTATTCACACTATAACATATATCTGGCCTAGTTATAGTCACGTACTGTAGAGCCCCAACAATACTTTTGTATTGTTTCACATTGTCAATGGCTTCCCCTTTGTGTTTAGAAAGTTGTAAATTACTCACCATAGGGGTTGGTATTGGTTTTGGCTTGATCCATCTTAGCTCTTGCAAGTATTTCATTGATGTATTTTTTCTGTGATAGGACTAATTCAGTATTGCTCTTATTATTAATTTGGATACCCAGGAAATAGTCTAATTCACCCATGTCCTTTATGGAAATACTTTCATCAAGATGTTGTATTACACTATTGATTGCGGAATCATTATTGCCAGTGACTAGTATGTCATCAACATATACTAGTACATAAGTGGTGTCATTATTCTGCACTTTTATGTACAATGAATTGTCTGACTTTGTTGCTTTAAATCCCATTATGTTTAATGTAATCTTCAACTTGTCATACCAGACTCTTGAGGCCTGCTTTATCCCATAGATGGCTTTATGTAACCTGCAAACTTTGTTTTTGTCTATGCCATGGTAGTATCCAATTGACAGTTGCATTTACACTTCTTCATGTAGTTCACCATTCAAAAAAGCATTTTGAACGTCTAATTGTCTGATTCTCCAGTTTTGGTTTAATGCAATACATAGCATAATATGAATAGTGGTAGGTTTAACCATTGGTAAGAAAGTCTCAGTGAAGTCAAAACCATACTGCTGAGAATAACCCTTAGCCACCAGTCTGGCCTTGTATTTGGATAAGCTTCCATCAATACTTCTTTTAGTTTTATAGGTCCACTTGCATCCCACTATGTTTTTATGTTGTGGTTTTTCAACAATACTCCACGTCTGATTGTTAATGAGTGCATTGAACTCAATATCTATAGCTTTTCTTCAATGTTCACTCTTAACAGCCTCTTCATATGTATGTGGTTCTATGTTGGTAAAATTTACAGTGTAAACCTTTGGCTTGAAAATACCCCTTTTCGACCTTGTGACCATGTGATGTCCCGTTGCTGTAGTTGGTTGTGCTCCCTCTACCTCTTGATTGTTTTCATGATTGTCATTATTTGATATGCTAGTTTGAGGTGTAGGAAACTGAAATTGAGCTGCTTCTTGTTCATCACATTCATCTGTACTGTAACCTGATTTTGTACTTTCCACTAAATTGTTGTTGTCATCAATCTGATTCTGTTGTAATTTGTTAGCAAATTGTGATACACTTATTAAGTTTCTTTTGACATCTAGCACTCTTAATAAATTGTTCAAATATAGTTGTCTTTTTCCTTTTGTAGTACCAGTGCTAATATGTGAGATACTAATAGTTTCACCATTGCACATACGTAAAGAATGCGCACCTAAGTAATTCTTGTTGCCAAGATTTAAATTTTGCAAATTATTGGTAATGTGGTTAGTGGCACCTGAATCTGGATACCAGTCATCACTGTTAATATCTTCATTCTTCAAGCTATCATCACTGTTAGTGTTTTTCCCCCTGATACTATCATTGTTATTTCTGCTCTGAGTATCAACTTGAGCCAGATTAGCATTAGCTCCTCTTTGAACACCATGATTCTGTTGTTGATTGTTGACTTCAGTGTTGAATCGAAAATAGTGCATGTTGGCTGTGTGTCCAGGCTTATCATAAATATGGCATTTCATTCTATTGTTGTAGTTCCACCTTCCTATGCCACGGCCACTTTGTGCTTGACTTGTACTCTGGTAAGTATTCTCTATCTTGGTTTGATTGTTACCTTGCTTGTTTTGGCCTTTGTTCTTAGATGATATAGCATGTTTTGCTGAGAATTCACCTTTCAATTTTTTCCTTTGATCCACTCTGCCTTCTTGTGCAAGAAGTGTAAAGTGTACGAATTGTATATCTGGTAATTTTTGTTGAGTAGCAAGAAATGTAACCGAAGACTCATACTCTTCATCTAGCCTATTAGTTATAATCATCACTTGTTCACTATCTGAAATAGGGTGAACTACAGCCTTCAATTTGTCACAAAGACCCTTAATCTTGGTTAAATAATCCCTCATAAACATTTCTTCTTTCCTTGAATTTTGAACTTCTCTCCTGTAATGCATTATTCTAGCTCAGGATTGGGAATTGAATATTTCTTCTATTGATGACCAAATTTCATGTGAAGTATTACACCCCACTGTTTGTGATAAAAAACTTGCACTTATCGAAGATAATGTCCAAGATGAAAACAGGTTATCTTGTTTCTGGAACTTTGTATAATCAGGATTAACACTAGCAGTATTATCTTGATTTTTGAATCATCGTTGCAGGTATATTGATTGTCCCTTTAACAAAGTCGATCAAACCATAGCCCTTTAATGCAGTTTCTATTTGATACTTCCATAAAATGTAGTCTTCATCCAATGGTATGGTAATAACCCAACTTTTCGGTTTTATCAGGTCATAATTGATCTGGGTCGATGCATTTGGCTGAACTGTAGAGCATTCACTGGTGGATTTTTCATCATCACGAGCCATGGTGATTCAAGAATTCTTGAAATGCTGGTTCTTGATGATTGTGAGAAATAGGAATACACTTGGCGAGGCATAATAACTGCAGCTAGTATAAAATCAAATGTGGGAATTGGTGATAGGTGTGTAGAACTGGTGATAGGTGTGTATTACTATTACAGTAATGCACACTTATCTGGAATCTGGAATGCACTATTGATGATAGCGCAAAAACGAAGCCAAGAATTAAAAAAACAGTCTTGTAGCCGGTGGAAGATGATGATCTCTGATGAGATTCCACGGGGCACGTCAATAACTGCAACAAGAAACTGATGAACAACACTCTTGATCGATGAGAAAGGTAAGCCCTCCGGTGATGAGACTTTTTTGAGGTGGCTTCTAACACAACCCAATCTCTTATTCAATTTCAGTGAATTGTAATTGATGTAATTAACCGTTTTGCATTGAGCTCTGAAACCATAAAAGTGAAAACAGAAAATGCAAATTCTTTATTGAACAAAGATTTTTGATTGTACAATAATCGATTAATTGATCCTTCTTTATACCCTTGTATTTATATATTTATACAAGCGTAACGTCAGCCTTTATGTACAAAAATGTGATATTGGGTTGTAGGCCCATGTATCAGTATATAAAACATATTTATCTGAGAGAACCGATATTCTAATAATAACATAAAGATTTTTTTTACTATGTTAAAATAATCAAATAACAGAGTAAAACATTGGAAAAATCAGTTGGATAATCTGCGAATGCAGATTTCCTTCTTATCATCATTTGTAGTTGGTTTTCCAAATATTGGATATTTATACCCTTTCCAGATATAAACGAGAATGAATTTCGAATTTATTTGATATTCATTTATAGCCGTTTTTTAATATAATTGTAGGTTATGTGGAAAAATAATCTAATCCAGAAATCCAACTAAAATGCCTCCCCCCGAAGGTATATGTCTATTACTTCACGTAAAGTACTAAAACCATTTAAACCTTAAACGATTTATGTACATCTAATTAATGTTATGCTAATGACAATTTATGATAAAGGTATGGAGAATTGCTACGATGATCGTCGTCGTGTACTATGACCTACAAGTACTTTAGAAAACAAATACTATTTGTCCTTATGTTTTGGTTTTTCATGAATTTGTGGACAATGTCATTTTGAAAATGATAACCGATCTTAAATTTTTGAGTGAAATTTGGGATGGAAGGCCCAGTTTCCTTCGTTAGAAAAGTCTTCTTGGTACTAATATTATTTCTTGACTCCTTTGAATATTCCAACGGTAGCAATAAACTCAAAAATAATATATAAAAATAAAATAAAATAAAATAATGATACATATTCAATAGAATCACATGAATAGCTAATGAAACCATAGGATTGTAAATCACCACTCACTCGCATTTTTTACTTTTGTATAACCTTTTTACTTTTTTATAATGTCTTCTCTATGTAAAGACTTCATCCCCTTCTATTCTGGAAGCTAAATTCAAAGTGCAAAACTGACTTAGAATGTACTCATAAATTAGTGAAAAAAATTATTATTCGACTGCTCAAATATACTAATATGTTGGGGATTTTGTGGTTTGAGTCTATTGGATGATGGTGATCATCGTATGATAGTTGTACTTCAGACTTTAAGAATCTATTGTGTAGATTCTTTCAGACAATAGCTCAACCCACCAGTACAAACGGATTATCGAACTATTGACTTTCAGGATTAAATAAAGCCTTGGAACAGCGAAATCGGATTAAAAGTTTGTACGGCTTTGATCCAATCAAGAACACTCTGAAATTATAATCTGATGATGCTATATTCAAAGAGAAAGAAGAGGAGAAGAAGAAGATTGAATCTGCGACAATTCTGGATTTTGCAACACCTTGAAGGCGTCACAAATTCTGAGCGTTTGAAACGCTATAATGGCATCGTAGATCAGATGAGGAGGAAGAAGAAGAATCAAAAGTAATTTGCAACAGTTCTGGCATTGCTATTTATAAGTAGCGGGAGGATGCACCTATTCATGAATCGTCACGACCGTCGTTTGTTTCAAATTCGAAAAGTTGCATCTGTTCAATTCTGAAACGTCTCGCCTTTTCATCCGCAATGCTTTAAAGCGTTGTAAATTTCAATTGTGCGTGCCTGATTCAAAAATACAACGATCCAAGCCCATCGGCGTCCCATGGCCCAACTGATCACGAGACCCTAAGAGCCCCAAGGTCCATCTTTTGACCTTTTAAATATTAATATCCATGTCATGTTCATGCATTGCCTTATCTCTCTCTTCTCTTCTTTCTTTTGATATGATACATTAAGCTTTTGTATATATAGAGGCATACCCTTACACATTCTACAATGTGGGATAAATCAATTTTCCATTTCTTCTTCCTTCTTGCTTCGCTCTTCAGAAACAAACCCAAGCCCAAAATTAATGTTTTGAAAATTTTCTAACAATCTCACGTGATTTTCAAAATAAAGAAAAATAAATAAAGTGGACGGCTGAGTCACTAATGTGACTTCCTACATACCCAAGTGGGATCAAGCCTATGTAGTTCCAATATCAAGTTTTGCATCATTGTGGAAACAACACATAAATAAAAGGTATCTTTTTGATTTGAACATTTACTTAGTGTAAATCATTCAAAGCTCTATCGAGATTCTATGGTGAACGAATCTTGAACCAAGTATCCCTTAATGATAAAACCGGAACAATCACACATGTTGATTTCCTTATTTAGAGTGTTTTGTATTACTCAACATGTTAATGGCCATGTGCTTTAATCCTGGTTCATGAGTCCTCTTTAGAAAGCGGTCTTACTTTCCTAGGAAACAGCCTGATTTCCACACTCATATAGGTAAGTCTCTTAAGGTGTTTATGCGATACACCTTTTAAGGTTTCTAGACTTATTAAGGATATTATCCATCCTTTGTACTTACAGAATCCGACACTAAATATTATGGGATTATCAATTTAGTGTTCCATAATCTTACTCTTAACTTGTTGGTACCTATTGAACTTTTTCTATCTTTTTCAAGACACAAGTTGGGTTTCTGTTAAGGATGATCAGTCTTCATTCACAAATCTTAGTCCCATTTTTTTTACTTTATAGAAACCATAGCCTTGGGAAGACCTTTTGTAACGATCCGTGTTCTATGTATCGGAGGATCATAGAATATTTATTTTATTTTCATACGAAGTCATATGGTCGTGTAACTTTGTGTTACCTTAGAGTATTGTACATCTTGTTGTGCTAACTCTTTGGTTGTAGGTCCAGGTCAGGTATGACTATTTATACCTGTTATTGCTTTACTCAGTTACATAGATTTGTTGTCGCTCACACCTGACTTTCGTCTAACCCAGAGTTTTATGTCTCTTCTTATTATTATGGGTGCTCGTAGACTAGAGGCAGGTTAGGTGGTTATGCACGAGTAGCTGTACGGAGACGAGTAGGAGGCTTCCACGTACTTTATACAGATCTCCCTGTGCTGTTGATGGTCACTGCTTTGAGCATTAGTAGTGTACCTCTTTTATTTCCTTTTAGAAATAGTATTTTAAAGTTGTAATAATTGGATATGAAGTTGTGTTTTGGATTCTGCTACTCTGATGGATATGGTTTAGTTTTCAGCTTATGTACTATCTTGCCTGTTTTATATCAAGTTAAGTTATTATTATATTTCATTCCATGCATTGTGATATATACTACAGGGTCTTTGGTAATTCAATGTTTCAACCTTTTTGATGATCGTCCCATGCCATTCAGGCATTGGCACAGTGCATTTCGAGTAAATGTATGATGGTGCGAGGCGGCCGTCACACTTGGTATCAGAGCCTAGGTTGCATAATTTAACCTAGGGGAAGATATCAAGGAGAGATAGTATACGTATATGAGAGCGCGTAATTGTGATATTTAGTTTTCAAAAACTATATATATATTATTAGTATATCTAAGGATGAAGTCGCACTGCATTGGCACCGCTAAGGAGATGGTTAATCGTTTTCTCTTTATAAATTGAACGATGAATCAAAGTACGAGGAGTACAGTGAGGAACTCCGCATCGGGAGTTGAAGAGGGAGCGGGTTCAGGGGCCAACAATGGGAATGTCCCTGATATAAGGATGATGTTTACTACCTTCATGTGAGAGATGCTTAGGGTTGCTCAGGGAGCAATTCCTAATGCTGCCAACGGTGGTGGTGCAGTAGTGCAGGCGCCTAGAGCCGATTTCGCCAAGCTTAACGAGGATAATAATAGTCTTGGTGGGAAGCCGTTCCACGGAATGGAATCGGCTACGGAGGTTTAGGATTGGCTTGATAGTTGTGAGCGCATCTTCGAGGATTTGAGGATCGATGATGTAATGAAGAGAAAGCTAGCATCGCTTCAGCTCCAAGGACGAGCAATGAATTGGTGGAATGCTATTAAAGCGGTACTCCCAAAGATCAAGTTACTTGGAATCAGTTTAAGACTCGCTTCAGTGACAAGTTTATTCCAACTGCTCAGAATTCAGAATTATTTCGGAAATTTTTGGAACTTAAGCAGAATGGTAGGGTAGTCTCGGAATATATTGCTGAATTCGATACCTTATCGAAGTATGGATTGTCTCTTATCGATACTGCCGAGAAGAAGAACGGGAAGTTCATAACTGGCTTAGATGAGTACTTGGGGAAAGACTTATAAACCATATCGATGAGACTTTGTAATCTGTTGTGGGAAAGGCATTGAGATCGGAGAGCCTTTACCCTAAGACGAAGACCGAGGTTTCTATTACATCTACAGAGGAGTCAAAACCGCAAGCAAGCGGTGAAGGCAATAAGAAGTCCCAGAATAAGAGAAAATAGAACCAAACCAAGGATGGTTAGATAAAGAAGAGTAAGAAAGATAACGAGTGCTTTGGCTGGGCAAGAAGGGCCACTGTATCAAAGATTGTCGACCGAACCAGGAAAGAGGAAGTGCTTCAACTGTGACCAAGTGGGACATTTCAAGAATAAATGTCCACAACCTCGTAAGGAGAAGTAGATCGTGAAAGCATATGCTATCAATGATGTTCCTTCTTCATTGAATGCCCTAACTATGACGAAGAAGGGAAAGAGTGTCGTTATTCAAGGTATGCTTTCTATTTATGATGTTCTTGGTCGAGTATTGTTTGATATCGGGGCTTTTCATTCCTTCGTATCTAGTGACCTTGTAGATAGGTTGGAATTGAAACCCGAGATTGTCGATAGACCTTTAGTTGTAACGAACCCGATCAGTGGTTTGACTAGCCATTGTATGATTTGTCGTACTTTGGTCTTATCGAGTCATAGATGTATGTTTGCTTGTGATTGCTTTGTTTTGGGCTTTACTGGGTTTCGCATTATTTTTGGAGTTGATTGGCTCCAAAAGTATGGGGTGGTGGTAGACTGTGAGGGGTCTTCGGTGACCATTAAATCGGATGATGGGCGGTGGGTGGTATTGGGTTGCCTACCTATTGACGGGGTGATCGCTAGTTTTATAAATTCCCTCGACATCCCACATGATTAGTTATCAGATTTGCCTATTGCTGGCGAGTATCCGGACATCTTTGAGGAAATGACCAGACTTCCACCACACGGAGAGATCGAGTTTCAGATTGATTTAGTGAAAGATGCCATACCTATAGTGATGCCTCTTCGTCATATGGTGCCAAGGGAGAAGTGAGAGCTTGAAGTGCAAGTAGGCGATCTTTTGAAGAAGAGATTTATCTGAAGGAGTGTTTCCAAGTGGGGAGCACCAGTTGTATTTGCGACCAAGGCCGATGGTTCCCTTTGTTTATGTGTGAACTACCGCGAGTTGAACAAGGTGACTAGGAAGAATAAGTATCCTCTTCCACGGATAGATGATTTGTTTGATCAACTAAATGGAGCAAGAGTGTTTTTCTAGTTGGATTTCGCGACAAGATTTCATCAGCTCTGAGTAGCAGCGGAGAGTATACCTCAAACGACATTTCAGACGCCGTCTGGATTCTATGAGTGGTTGGTCATGCCACTCGGGTTGACCAATGCACTTGCATATTTTGTGAATCTTATGAATATGCTTTTCAGGGATCAATTAAATAAGTTTGTTCTTGTGTTCGTGGATGATATCTTGGTTTACTCGAGGACAGAGGAAGAACACAAGGAACATTTGAGCGTTGTGATGGAGGTGTTGAGGAAACTCCAATTGAATGTGAAATTTTCTAAGTGTCACTTCTGGAGGAAGGTAGTGAGATTCTTTGGCCATGTTGTTTCAGAGAATGATATTTTTGTGGACCCTACGAAGGTGGCTACGGTGTAAGATTTGTCTACGCCCAAGAATGCAACGGACATGAGAAGTTTCTTGGGATTAGCTGGATATTATCATAAGTTTATTCAAGACTTCTCTAAGATAACGACACCGTTAACTCAGTTGACCAAGAAGAATCAAGCTTTTGCTTAGGATGAAAGGTATGAGAATGCATTTAAGAGTCTAAAGGAGAAGTTGACGTGTGCACCTGTGTTAGTTATTCCTAAGGGGAACGAAGACATGACGGTATACAGGCATGCCTGTGGTACCGGACTATGTGTTGTACTGATTCAAGGAGGTAAGGTTGTAGCTTATGCTAATCGGCAACTGAAAGCTCATAAGAAAAGATATCCTACTCATGAGTTGGAATTGGCAGCGATCGTGTCTGCGTTGAAGATGTGGAGACACTATCTTTTGGGAGAAAGATTCGAGGTGTTTACCGATCATAAGTCATTAAAGTATCTTTTCTCTCAAAAGGATTTAAATCTTTGTCAGCAGAGAAGGGCTAGAATTCTTGGCTTCATATGATTTCAATATCGCATACACACCAAGGAAGGGCAATGCAGTAGCTGATGCATTGAGTAAGAGACATGCCAGTTTGGGGGCTATGTTTCTTGAATGGAAGCAACTGGAGTATATCGCGGGATATGATTTTAGACCTAAATATGAATTAGATCCAGAGATGTTAGCAAGCTTGACGATCAGACCGAGTTTGATTGAGAGGATCGGTTCCAATCAGAGGGACGACCCTAATCTATTGGAAATCATCTCCAAGGTAGAGATGGGTATCGACGGTGAGGGAATGAACAAGTATGAACTTGATCGAGAAGAATGGTTTCGAAAGAATGGGAGACTAGTTGTACCCAACGTTAGTGGATTGAGAGATGAAGTGCTTAGAGAATGTCATCACTCGAAACTGACTATACATCCCGGTGGTAACAAAATGTATCGAGACATGAAGCAAACATGCTACTGGGAAGAGATGAAGAGATACGTTTGGAAGTTTATATCCAAGTTCATGAACTTCCAGTTAGTTAAAGCCGAACAAAAGAAGCCTAGTGGTTTGTTACAACCGCTGGAAATTCCCGAATGGAAATGGGATCCAGTCTCAATGGATTTCATTGATGGTTTACCAAGGACTAGATCGGGTCATGATAGTATTTGGGTGATTGTGGATCGATTGACCAAGAGTGCAAGGTTTATACCAGTCAAGTCGAACAGAACGACACCTAAGCTAGAGGAATTGTATATGAAGTGGGTAGTGAGATTTCATGGAGTATTAAAGGTATTGTGAGCGACCAAGATCCATTATTTACTAGTCTGGTTGAATTACATCTCAGTACCGTGTACCATCCTCAAACCGACAGTCAAACAGAGAGGGTGAATGTGTATTAGCTTGTATATTGGATTTTAGGGGGTCATGGGATGACCATTTGCATCTGGTTGAGTTCGCATATAATAATAGTTATCAGTCCAGCATTGGTATGGTTCCATTTGAAGCTTTGTACAGAAGACCGTGCAACTCACAATCATGTTGGTTGGAAACCTGTGAGAAATTTGTGCTTGGGCCAGATGCAATAAAAGAAACTTCAGATAAGATCAAGGTTATTCAACAACGAATGAAGGCTACCCGAGATAGGCAGAAGAGTTACCCTGATAAATTACGAAGAGATTTGAAATTTTCCGTTGGCAATTTGCTATTCGTCAAGATCTCTCCGTTGAAGAGTGTGATTCGGTTTGGTAGGAGAGGTAAGTTAGCATCAAGGTTTGTTGGTCCATTTCCAGTTCTTGAACGAATTGGGAATTTAGCTTATAAATTTGGATTACCTAACAAGATGGCGGGAGTGCACAACGTATTTCATTGCTTCTCAGTTAAGGAAGTTCGTACATGATTCTGGTATAACTATTTCACTAGATCAGTTGGATGATATCGAGGTAGAATCTGAGGCAGTTGGAAGCCGTAGAACGATTCATATTGTCGGACACGATACGAAACAACTTCGAAGGAAGGCGGTGAAACTGGTTAAGGTCCAGTGGGGTGATAATGAGAATGAATGTACTTCGGAAACTAAGGAGAGCATAAAAAAGTCGTATCTAGATCTCCTTACCTGGTAAGATTTTAATTGCGGTATAGTTAATCCCCTTATTAGTAAACCGCATGCTAGGACAGGCTTGTTATGTTTAGTATATATGTTTGATTGTTTGTAAATGGTTGATAGGCATGCGGAACACTATTGTATGTTTTCTTGGTTAAGGAATTTTGGGGGCGAAATTTCTTAAAGGGGGAGAGTGTAACGACCTATGTTCTTCATTTCGGAGGATCCTAGAATATTTATTTTATTTTCATACGAAGTCATATGGTCATGTAACTTTGGGAAACAACTACTGGGGTCATTTCCCACATTCACTATTTTTTGCCGGATTTTAAACTGACCATTTTACCCCTGGCAAACCTTGTTTTGCCTATAACTTTTGATTGGTGAGGAGTTTTGACCTGAAACCACTTCCATTCAATTTGGATGATGGTTTGTCATTCCGTAGAGTGGTCACATTAATCAAACGGATATACCGTTTAGGAGATATGGCCGAAATAAGATTTAAAGATGGAAAATAGCCTGATTGGGCTTAATTAAGTGATTAGCGGTTAGGCCCGTAACCCAATTTGAGATTAGGGTTATGGGAGGGCTGAAAGGAGTTGGAGAATCTTCTCCTTTCAATTTTCTAGCTGCCACAAACCTTTCTCAAACCCTAATCATGGCTTTCATCTTCTAGATCTCTCTCTAATCACTTCCTAATCACAAATTAATCAAACAACAAATTCGAGGAAGAGCTTCTACACCACATAGGAATTCAAGCCAAATCAGTAAAAGTTTCAGATCTATCATTTATTATTGGCTAAGGTGAGTGATTAGCATGTTAATTCACTAATTATGACTAATTAGGGTGATTAGTGATAATTAGCGAAATTATACACCTAAAATTTCTAAAAAAATATGTTAAAATTACCATATTTTATGTCGCTGGTATGAATTTGGTTAATTTGGATTAAGTTTGCTAATCCTATAGTTAGACAGGGTAAATGGGGAAATCATGGATTTGGGTATGTTTGATCTAAATTAACATGTGAAATTATTATTTTGATGCTTTTAGTTGATTCTACATGTTACTACTGCTATTTGGTAAGTTTTATGTTGCATATGGAAGTTAGAACGGTTGAAAACGTGATCGTTTGGCAAAAATCGTTTGCTGGAAAACTTGCAGAGTTTCGGTCCGGATAGAAGAAGGAGACCCGATCTGAACCGGATAGGAGAAGGAGACCCGATCCGAACCAGATAGAAGAAGGATACCCAATCCGTACCAGATAGGAGAAGGAGACCCTAACCAGACTGGATAGGAGGAGGAGACCCGAACCAGATAGGAGGAGGAGACCCGATCCGAACCGGATAGGAGAAGGAGACCAGAATCGGATAGAAGAAGGAGACCCGAATCGAACCAGATAAAAGGAGGAGACCCGAACTGAACCGGATGGGAGGAGGAGACTCAAACCGAACCGGATGGGAGGAGGAGACTCAAACCGAACCGGATAGGAAGAGGAGACCCAAACCGAATCGGATAGGAGGAGGAGACCCATAGGAGGAGGAGACCCAAACCGAATTGAATAAGAGGAGGAGACCCGAACCGAACCAGACACTAATTCGACCAAAACCGGAGATGCAAAGGAAGTCCAAGTGGGAAGTTATCGCTCAGGATCCAGATCGGAAACAACGAGTTAACTTCAAGAGTTGGCCTTTGCTGTGGGACGTATGCAAAGGAGTTATCAATATCTATAAGTTAGGTTCACCATTGAGAGAGGAGGCATGTAGACGAACCAGAGCCAGGGCGGGGTGGACTAGTTGGCCTGTACCCCAGAGGTAGGGCAGTGTGGACTGGGTAGGGTTATTGACTATAGACCAGGGCGGTGTGGTCGTACCAATAGTTGTACGGAGTCCACGGCGGTGTGGACCCTTCATGGCCCCAATGGATTTTGTGATCAAAGCAGTGGATATCGTATGCTTTACACACTGAGTGAGAGATGCGAGGATAATTGTTATGTTTGATGTTTGCTATCACCATGACACACACATTCCCATTTTACACTCTATGTTAGTGTTACCTTAGAGTATTGTACATCTTGTTGTGCTAACTCTTTGGTTGCAGGTTCAGGTCAGGTATGATTATTTATACATGTTATTGCTGTACTCAGTTACACAAGTTTGCTATCACTCACACCTGACTTTCGTCTAACCCATGGTTTTATGTTTCTTGTTATTACTCTAGGTGCTAATAAACGAGTAGACTAGATGCAGGTTAGGTGGTTATGCACGAGTAGCTGTCCGGAGACGAGCAGGAGGCTTCCACTTACTTTATACATATTCTCCCTGTGTTGTTGCTAGTCACTACTTTGGGCATTAGTAGTGTACCTCTTTTATTTCATTTTAGAGACAGTATTTTGAAGTTGTAATAATTAGATATGAAGCTGTATTTTGGATTCCGCTACTCTGATGGTTATGGTTTAGTTTTCAGCTTATGTATTGTCTCGCCTGTTTTATATCAAGTTATGTTATTATCATATTTTATTCCTTGCACTGTGAGATATACTACAGGTTCTTTGGTACTTCGTCGTTTCAACCTTTTTGACGATCGTCCTGTGCCATTCAGGCATTGGAACAACACGTTTTGGGGAAATGTCTGAAGGTGCGGGACGGCCGTCACGCCTTTTGTGAATGGGTCAGAATTTTTTTTCTTCATTTCTATGTAGTCTACAGTTATAACTCCACTTTTGAGTAACTGTCCAACTATATGATGTCTTAGACTCACATGTCTAGACTTCTTTTTATATGTTTCATTAGAGACATTATATATAGTTGGTTGATTATCACAGGTTAATCAAGACTGCTGGAGATAGCTTCTTCAACAATGGGATTTCCATTAACAAATTCCTGAGCCATTCTGCTTCATTACATGTATCTGCTAATGCAATTAATTCTGACAACATTGTTGAATCAGATATACAGGTATGCTTCTTGGAATCCCAAAACACAGTAGCGCCTCCTAATGTAAATATCCATCCAGTTGTAGACTTGGATTTGGATTCCAAATTGCTCCAGGTTGCATTACTATATCCTTCTGTTACAACAGGATATCCTTTATAAGACAAACCATAGTTAATGGTTCCTTTGAAATAAGATAAAACTCTAGAAATGGCTTTCCAGTGTTCAAAACCTGGATTACGCGTAAATTGACACAATACACTTATAGCATGTACGATGTTGGGTCTAGTGCAATGCATAACATACATAAGACTCCCAATAACACTAGAGTATTCCAGTTGAGAAATGGTACGTCCAGTGTTCTTTTCTAACTTGACACTTGGACCTAAAGTAGTTGGTGCTGGCCTATCATTGTAATGACCATACTTCTTTAGGAATTTCTCAATGTAATGAGATTGGGTTAGTAATAACTCCCCCCTTTCCTAATGATTTTAATTCCTAAAATTACATCAGCTTCTCCTAGATCTTTCATATCAAATTTAGAAGATAGGAACTTCTTTGTTTCATTCACACATGATATATTGGAACCAAATGTTAGCATGTCATCAACGTATAAAAATATTATAACATAACTGTTGTTATCCGATTTGCCATAAATACATTTATCTACATCATTAACAATTAATCTAAATGACTGTGCAACTTTATCAAACTTCTCATGCCATTGCATGGGAGCTTGCTTCAGGCCATAAAGAGATTTGACTAATTTACAAACTTTCTTTTCTTGGCCTGGGGTTATATAACCTTCAGGTTATTCCATGTATTCTCTTCTTCTAAATCTCCATTTAGAAAAGTTGTCTTTACATCCATTTGATGTATAACCAAGTTATGAATTGATTCAAATGCTATTAAACAACGTGTTGAAGATATGTGAGCAACCAGAGCATATGTATCAAAATAATCTACTCCTTATCTTTGTTTATATCCTTTGGCAACTAATATGGCTTTAAACTTTTCAATGGATCCATTTGTATTCAACTTCTTCTTGAATATCCATTTACATCCTATAGGTTTAGCACCAGGAGGTAAATCAGTTAAAACCCAAGTTTGGTTTAACATTATGGAATTCATTTCATCATTGATAGCTTCTTTCCAAAAATTATAATCTTTAGAACTCATAGTCTCATATAAGTTTTGGGATCATCATCGACATTCATTACATATCTTTTCACATTAAGGACTTCATCCTTATTGCCTTCTACGAGATATGTTATGAAGTCAGGACTATAGTCCTTCTCTGTCCTCGCTCCTTTTCTTCTCCTGTGTTCAGTATAATTATCTGGTACCGACACTTCCTTGCTGTTTTGAGCAGGAGCATATTCATCATCATTGATATCATTAGTCTCAGTTGGTTCAGGACTAGATGATCTCAATGGATTCTAAATAGTTTGATTTTCAAATAATTCTACGTCTACAGATTCTATATCTTCAAAGTTGTCAAGAATAAGGAATCTATAAGTTATACCATTAAGAGAATATCGTATAAAAACACACTTAAATTCCCTATGTCCTGACTTTGGTCGTTTAGGGTCAGGTTATCTGAAATATGCTAAGAAACCCCAAACTTTAAGTCTAGTAAGGTTAGGTTTTCTATTAAACCATAATTCATAAGGGGAAATATTATTCTTTTTAAGTGGTACTCTATTTAAAATGTAACATGAAGATAACACAGCGTCACCCCATAGGTTATGAGGTAAATTAGAATTTATGAGCATGGCGTTAACCATTTCTATTGAAGTTCTGTTTTTATTTCAGTAACACCATTTTGTTGTGGTGTATACGAGGCGGTACATTGGTGAACTATACCATTTTGTTTGCAAAACAAAGTAAACTCATTTGAAAAATATTCACCGCCACGATCTGAATGTAACACTTTAATTTTAACTCCTAATTGTGTTTCGACTTCTTCTTTGCAAATTTTGAATTTATCAAAGGCCACATCTTTAGATTTCATTAGATATACTTATGCATATCTTCTATAATCATCAATAAATGTGATATAGTTTTGGTTACCATCATAGGTGATATGACTTTTTAAGTCACCCACATCCCTATATACCAATTCAAGCAAATCTGTTTTCCTTTCTACAGATTTAAAGGATTTCCGGTGTATTTTTTCTTGAACACGAATTTCACATTTAGAGATAGAATTGAAATCACAATTAGAAATTAATCCTACCTTATGCATATATCTAAGAGACTTATAATTAACATGTCCTAGTCTACTATGCCATAAATTAATAGAATCAACAAAATAAGCAGAAGGTTTATTTACTTGATTCAACTAAATCATGCCGTTATGAGGGTATCCATGTGCAATAAATTTGTTGTTCTTGGACAACACTAACTTATCAGACACATACTCCATCTTGAATCCTCCTTTGTTAAGAAGGTATCCAGAAACTAAATTCTTACACATATCGGGTACAAAAAATACATTGATTAATTTAAGAAATTTCCTTGAGGTGAATGTAAGTTCAATTATGCCTTTTACCAGAACTTTGCTTGCAACCTTGTTTACGCCAGTAACTTCACTGGATTCTCCATTATTCTCTTCGTATGTCTTTAATAGGTTACGGCCTTTGCAAACAAGAATGGTTGCTCTAATATCGAGCCACCAATCATTATCAATGCCATTAGCAGAGCTCGCCTCTTGTACAACAACCACAAGTTTTTCTTCGACCACATTCGCTTTTTGTTTTTTCTTCGGAAGACGACAGTCTCGGGCATAGTGGCCGGGTTTGTTACAATAGTAACAGGTACCCTTCTTTTTGTTCTTGGAACTATTATTCTTCTTAAACTGTGTTTCATTCTTGGGCCTCAATTTATCAGTAATTTCAATATTATTTTCCTTAGCCTAAGAATCAGTTTGCGGATTATCATTTAGTTTGCGTTTATGAGAATCCTCTTCAATACGAAGATGACACTGTAAACCGTCTAAATTATAACATGTTTCCGCACGTTTCAATTTTTTCTTATAATCATTCCAAGAATTTGGGAGTCTCGAAATAATAACTCCAACAACAAAAGATTCAGGGAGATCAATACGGGCATCTTTGAGTTGATTCACCAACAGTAGTTTTCACTTACTTGTCCAACCATGGACTTGTTGGCGACCATTTTGAAATCCGTAAAATTACAAATAAGAATTTTTTTATTACTTGCCTTGGATATGCGATACTTGCTCTCTAATGTAGTCCAGAGGTCCTTCGGAGTTTCCGAAGTCCTATGAGCGTTGTAATTGAAGTAGACAATGCATTTAGAATATACCCTCTACACAAGAAATTGTCCTCTTTGCAGTTTACACGTTTTTCCTTCAGAGCGGCATCCTTACCAGCAGTTTCCTCCTGTATCACTTACAATCCGTCTTCCAATATATAGAACAATTTGATGGTGATCAGGAAGAATTTCATTGTCTCTTGCTAACGAGTAAAGTTTTCACCGTCAAAACGCTCCAATTTCATCAAATGCTGATTCATCACTTGCAATACGCTCAAACCTTCCATGATTGAAGATATTGTCTGAAATTTTGTTAGGGATTTTGTGGCTTGAGGCTATTAGATGATGCTGATCATCGTATGATTGTCTTACTTCAGACTTTAAGGATCTATTGTATAGATTCTTTCAGACAATAGTTCATCCCACCAGGTATAGAAAGTTTATCGAACTATTGACTTTCAGGATTCAATAAAGCCTTGGAACTACGAAATCGGATTCAAAGTTTGTACGGCTATGATCCAATCAAGAACCCTCTGAAATTATAATATGTTGATGCTATATTCAAAGAGAAAGAAGAGGAGAAGAAGAAGATTGAATCTGCGACAATTCTGGATTTTGCAACACCTCGAAGGCATCACAAGTTCTGAGCGTTTGAAACACTTTAATGGCGTCGCAGATCGGATAAGGAAGAAGAAGAAGAAGAATTGAAAGTAATTTGCAATAGTTATGGTGTTGCTATTTATAAGTAGCAGGAGGATGCACCTATTCATGATTCATCACGACCATTACCCGTTTCAAATTCGAAACACTACATCTCTTCAATTCTGAAACGTCGTGCCTTTTCATCTGCAACGTTTTAAAGCGTTGCGAATTTCATATGTGCATGCCTGATCCACAAACATAACAATCCAAGCACATCGGCATTCTGCGGCCCAATTGATCACGAGACCACAAGAGCCCCAAGGCCCATCTTTTGACCTTGTAAATATTAGTATCCATGCCATGTTCATGCTATACCTTATCTCTCCCTTCCCTTCTTTCTTTTGACATAATATATTAAGCTTTCGTATATTTAAAGGCATACCCATACATATTCTACAATGTGGGATAGATCTATTTTCCATTTCTTGTTCCTTCTTGCTTCTCTCTTCAAAAACAAACCCAAGCCCAAAATCAATGTTTTGAAAATTTCTAACAACCTCCTTCAATTTTCAAAATAAAGAAAATAAATAAAGTTGACAGATGAGTCACTAATGTGACTTCTTACATACCCAATATGTAGTTCTAAGATCAAGTTTTGCATCATCATGGAAACAACACATAAATAAAAGGTATCTTTTGGATTTGAACCTTTACTTAGTGTAAATCATTCAAAGCTCTATCGAGATTCTATGGTGAACGAATCTTGAACCAAGTATTCCTTAATGATAAAACTGGAATAATCACACATGTTGATTTCCTTAGTTAGAGTGTTCTTATTGCTCAGCACGTTAATGGCCATGTGCTTTAATCATGGTTCACTAGTCTTCGTTAGAAAGTGTTCTTACTTTCCTAGGAAACGGCCTGATTTCCATAATCATATAGGTAAGTCTCTTAAGGTGTTTTTGCGATACACCTTTTAAGGTTTCTAGACTTATTAAGGCTATTACCCATCCTTTGTACTTGCAGAATCCAACACTAAATATTGTGGGATTATCAATTTTGTGTTTCATAATCATAATCTTAACTTGTTGGTACCCATTAAACTTTGTCTATCTTTTTCAAGACACAAGTTGGCTTTCTATTAAGGATGATCAATCTTCATTCACAGACCTTAGTCCCATTTATTTCGACTTTAAAGAAACCATAGCCATTGGAGGACCTTTTGTAAGTGGGTCAGCCAAGTTTTTCTTCGTTTTATGTAGTCAACAATTATAACCCCACTTTTGAGTAACTGTCTAACCGTCTAATGTCTTAGAATCGCATTTCTAGACTTCCCATTATATGTCTTATTAGAGACATTATATATAGATGCTTGATTATCAAAGTTAATCAAGACTGCTGGAGATAGCTTCTTCCACAATGGGATTTCCATTAACAAATTCCTAAGCCATTCCGCTTCCTTACATGCATCTGCTAATGCAATTAATTATGACAACATAGTTGAATCAAATATATAGGTCTGCTTCTTGGAAGTCCAAGACACAACAACACCTCCTAATTTAAATATCCATCCAATCATAGACATGGATTTGGATTCTACATTGTTCCAGGTTGCATCACTATATCCTTCTATTACAACCGGACATCATTTATAAGATAAACCGTAGTTAATGGTTCCTTTAAAATAAACAAAAACTCTGGAAATGTCTTTCCAGTGTTCGAAACCTGGGTTACTAGTAAATCGACACAATATACTTAAAGCATGTGCGATGTTGGGTCTAGTGCAATGCATAACATACATAAAACTCCCATTAACACTATAATATTCCAGTTGAGAAATGGTACGTACAGTGTTCTTTTCTAACTTGATGCTTGGATCTAAAGGAGTCGATGCTGGATTGTCATTATAATGACCATACCTCTTTAGGAGTTTCCCAATGTAATGAGATTGGGTTAGTAATAACTCCCCCGCTTTCCTAATGATTTTAATTCCTAAAATTAAATCAGCCTCTCCTAGATCTTTCATATCAAATTTTGAAGATATAAACTTCTTAGTTTCATTCACACATGATATATTGGAACCAAATATTAGCATGTCATCTACGTATAAACATATTATAACATAAAAAATGTTATCCGATTTGCTATAAATACATTTATCTGCATCATTAACAATGAATCCAAATGACAGTGCAACTTTATCAAACTTCTCACGCCATTGCATGGGAGCTTGCTTCAGGCCATAAAGAGACTTGACTAATTTACGAACTTTCTTTTCTTGGCCTGGGGTTATAAAACCTTCAGGTTGCATGCGAGAAACCAGAGAATACCTATCAAAATAATCTACTCCTTGTCTTTGTTTATATCTCTTAGCAACTAATCTGGCTTTAAATTTGTCAATGGATCCATTTGTATTCAACTTCTTCTTGAATATCCATTTACATCCTATTGGTTTAGCACCAGGACGTAAATCAGTTAAAACCCAAGTTTGGTTTAACATTATGAAATTCATTTCATCATTGATAGCTTCTTTCCATAAATTATAATATCTAGAACTCATAGTCTCAGAATAAGTTTTGGGATCATCATCGACGAAAATTACGTATCTAGTCACATTAAGGACTTTGTCCTTATTGCCTTCTACGAGATATGTTATGAAGTCAGGACCGTAGTCCTTCTCTGTTCTCGCTCTTTTACTTCTCCTGACATCAGTACAATTATCTGGTACCGACACTTCCTTACTGTTTTGAGCAAGAGCATATTCATCATCATTGATATCATTAGTCTCAGTTGGTCCCGGACTAGATGATCTCAATGGATTCTCAATAGTTTGATTTTCAGAGAATTCTACGTATACAGATTCTATAACTTCTAAGGTGTCAAGAATAAGGAATCTATAAATTATACTATTTAGGAATATCAAATGAAAACACACTTAAATCCCCTATTTCCTAACATTGGTCACTTAGGATCAGGTTTTCTAACATATGCTAAGAAACCCCATACTTTAAGTCTATTAAGGTTAGGTTTTCTATTAAACCACAATTCATAAAGGGAAATATTAATTTTTTTAAGTGGTACTCTATTTAGAATGTAACTTGCCGATAACATAGTGTCACCCCTTAGGTTATAAGGTAAATTAAAATTTATGAGCATGGCGTTAACCATTTCAAATAAAGTTCTATTTTTCCTTTTAGCAACACCACTTGGTTGTGGTGTATACGAGGCGGTACGTTGGTGAACTATACCATTTTGTTTGCAAAACTAAGTAAACTCATTTGAAAAATATTCACCGCCACGATGTGAATGTAACACTTTAATTTTAACTCCTAATTGTGTTTTGACTTATGCTTTGTAGATTTTGAATTTATAAAAGGCCTCATCTTTAGATTTCATTAGATATACATATGCATACCTAGTATAATCATCAATAAATATGAAATAGTAGTGGTTACCACCACTGGTGATACGACTTTTTAAGTTACCCACAACACTATATACCAAATCAAGCAAAACAGTTTTCCTTTCTATAGATTTAAAGGATTTCCAGTGTATTTTTGCTTGAACACAAATTTCACGTTCAGAGATTGAATCAAAAGCACAATTAGAAATTAATCCTAACTTATGCATATTTCTAAGAGACATAAAATTAACATGTCCTAATCTACTATGTCATAAATTAACAGAATCAACAATATAAGTAGAAGATTTCTTTACTAGATTCTACTAAATCATGTTGTTACAAGAGTATCCTTTTCCAATAAATTGGCTATTCTTGGACAACACTAACTTATCAGATTCATACACCATCTGGAATTCTCCTTTGTTAAGAAGGTATCCAGAAACCGAATTCTTACACATATCGGTTACATAAAATACAATGACTAATGTAAGAGCTTTCACAGAGGTGAATGTAAGTTCAATTGTCCATTTTCCCAGAATATTGCTTGCAACCTTGTTTGCACCAGTAACTTCACTGGATTCTCCACTATTCTCTTTGTAAGACTTCAATAGATTATGGTATTTGCAAAAATTAATGGTTGCGCCGGTATCGAACCGCCAATCATTATCAATGCCACTAACGGTGTTCGCCTCTTGTACAATAGCCACAAGCTTTTCTTCGATCGCATTAGCTTTTTGTTGTTTCTTCCGAAGACGACAGTCTCGGGCATAGTGGCCAGGTTTGTTACAATAATAGACACCCTCCTTTTTGTTCTTGGAATTATTATTCTTCTTAAACTGTGTCTCATTCTTAGGCTTCAATTTATTGGTAATTTCAACATTATTTGCCTTAGCCTGAGACTCAGTTTGCGGATTATCATCTAGTTCGCGTTTACGAGAATCCTCTTCAATACAAAGATGATGTTGTAAACCGTGTAAATTAGAATCCGTTTCCGCATGTTTCAATTTTTTATTATAATCATTCCAAGAATTTGGGAGTCTAGAAATAATAACTCCAATATCAAAAGATTCAGGGAGATCAATACCGACATCTTTAAGTTGATTCACCAACAGTAGTATTTCACTTACTTGTCCAACTATGGACTTGTTAGCGACCATTTTGAAATACATAAAATTACAAATAAGATTTTTTTATAACTTGCCTCGAATAAGCGATACTTGCTCTCTAATGCAGTCCAGAGGTCCTTCGCAGTTTCCAAAGTCCAATGAGCGTTATAGACTAAAGTAGGCAATGCATTCAGAATATGCCCTTTGCACAAGAAATCGTCCTCTTTGCACTTTGCACGTTTTTCCTTTAGACCAGCATCCTCGCTAGTAATTTCCTCCAGTATCACTTCCAATCTGTCTTCCAATATATAGAACAATTTGACGCTGATCAGGAAGAATTTCATAGTTTTTTGCCAATGAGTAAAGTTTTCACCATCAAAACGCTCCAATTTCGTCAAATGTTGATTCATCACTTGCAATGCGCTCAAACCTTCCATGATTGAAGCTATTATCTGAAATTTTGTTGGCATTTTGTTGTTTGAAGCTATTGGATAATGGCGATCATCGTATGGTTGTCGTACTTCAGACTTTAAGGATCTATTGTATAGATTCTTTCAGATAATAGTTCAACCTATCAGGTATAAACGGATTATCGAACTATTGACTTTCAGGATTAAATAAAGCCATGGAACAACGAAATCGGATTTAAAGTTTGTACGGCTTTGGCTTGATCAAGAATAATCTAAAATTATAATCTGATGATGTTATATTCGAAGAGAAAGAAGAGGAGAAGAAGAAGATTGAATCTGCGACAATTTTGGATTTTGCAACACCTTGAAGGCATCACAAATTTTCAACATTTGAAATTCTTTAATGGCGTCACAAATCAGATGAGGAGGAGGAGGAGGAAGAATCGAAAGTAATTTATAACAGTTTTGGCGTTGCTATTTATAAGTAACAGGAGGATGCACCTATTCATTAATCGTCACGACCGTTGTCCATTTCGAATTCGAAACACTACATCAGTTCAATTCTGAAATGTCGCGGCTTTTCATCTGCAATGTTTTAAAACATTGTGAATTTCAAATGAGCACGCTTGATTCAAAAATACAACGATCCAAGCCCATCGGCATCCCGCGGCCAAACTGATCACGAGACCCTAAGAGCCCCAATGCCCTAGGCCCATCTTTTGACCTTTTTAAATATTAATATCCATGTCATGTTCATGCATTGCCTTACCTCTCCCTTCTCTTCTTTCTTTTGATATGACACATTAAGCTTTTGTATATATAGAGGCATACCCTTACACATTCTACAATGTGGGACATATCAATTTTCTATTTCTTCTTCCGTCTTTCTTATCTCTTCAAAAACAAACACAAGCCCAAAATCAATGTTTTGAAATTTTTCTAACAATCTCTCCGAATTTTCAAAATAAATAAAAATAAATAAAAATAAATAAAGTGGACGGCTGAGTCACTAATGTGACTTCCTACATCCATACCCAAGTGGGATCAAGCCTATGTAGTTGTAAGATCAAGTTTTGCATCATCATGGAAACATCACATAAATAAAAGGTATCTTTTGGATGTGAACCTTTACTTAGTGTAAATCATTCAAAGCTCTATCGAGATTCTATGGTGCTCGAATCTTGAACCAAGTATCCCTTAAATGATAAAACCGGAACAATCACACATGTTGATTTCCTAAGTTAGAGTGTTCTATATTGCTTAGCACATTAATGGCCATGTGCTTTAATCCTGGTTCATGAGTCTTCTTTGGAAAGCGGTCTTACTTTCCTAGGAAACGACCCGATTACCATACTCATATGGGTAAGTCTCTTAAGGTGTTTCTATAATACACCTTTTAAGGTTTCTAGACTTATTAAGGATATTGTCCATCATTTGTACTTACAGAATCCAACACTAAATATTATGGAATTGTCAACTTAGTGTTCCATAATCATACTCTTAACTTGTTGGTACCAATTGAACTTTGTCTAACTTTTTCAAGACACAAGTTGGGTTGTTGTTAAGGATGATCAATCTTTATTCATAGCCTTAGTCCTATTTCTTTTGACTGTATATAAACCATAGCCTTTGGAAGACCTTTTGTAAGTGGGTCAGCTAAGTTTTTCTTCGTTTCTATGTAGTCAACAGTTATAACTCCACTTTTGAGTAACTGTCTAACCATTTAATGTCTTAGACTCACATGTTTGGACTTCCCATTATATGTCTTATTAGAGACATTATATATAGTTGCTTGATTATCACGGTTAATCAAGACTGTTGGATATGGCTTCTTCCACAATGGGATTTCCATTAACAAATTCCTAAGCCATTCCGCTTCCTTACATGCATCTGATAATGTAGTTAATTCTGACAAAATAGTTGAATCAGATATATAGGTCTGCTTCTTGGAAGCCCAAGACAGAGCAGCGCCTCCTAATGAAAATATCCATCCAGTCGTAGAATTGGATTTGGATTCCACGTTGTTCCAGGTTGCATCACTATATCCCTTTACTACAACAGGATATCCTTTATAAGATAAACCATAGCTAATGGTTCCTTTCAAATAATCTAAAACTATGAAAATGGCTTTCCAGTGTTGGAAACCTGGTTTACTCGTAAATCGACACAATACATTTATAGCATGTGCGATGTTGGGTCTAGTGCAATGTATAACATACATAAGACTCCCAATAACACTAGAATATTCCCAATGAGAAATGGTACGTCCAGTGTTCTTTTCTAACTTGATACTTGGATCTAAAGGATTTTGTGTTGGCTTGTCATTATGATGACCATACTTCTTTAGGAATTTCTCAATGTAATGAGATTAGGTTACCAATAACTCCCCCGCTTTCCTAATGATTTTAATTCCTAAAATTACATCAGCCTCTCTTAGATCTTTCATATAAAATTTAGAAGATAGAAACTTGTTAGTTTCATTTACACGTGATATATTAGAACCAAATATTAGCATGTCATCATTAACAATGAATCCAAATGATAGTGCAACTTTATCAAACTTCTCATGCCATTGCTGGGAGCTTGCTTCAGGCCATAAAGAGATTTGACTAATTTACAAACTTTCTTTTCTTGGTTTGGGGTTATAAAACCTCAGGTTGTTCCATGTATATCTCTTCTTCTAAATCTCCATTTAGAAAAGCTGTCTTTACATCCGATTGATGTATGACCAAGTTATGAATTGATGCAAGTGCTATTTAATAGTGTATTGAAGATATGCGAGCAACCAGAGCATATGCATCAAAATAATCTACTCCTTGTCTTTGTTTATATCCCTTAGCAACTAATCTGGCTTTAAACTTATCAATGGATTCATTTGTATTCAGCTTCTTCTTGAATATCCAATTACATCATATAGGTTTGACACCAGGAGGTAAATGAGTTAGAACCCAAGTTTGGTTAAACATTATGGAATTCATTTCATCATTGATAGCTTCTTTCTAGAAATTATAATCTCTAGAACTTATAGTCTCATAATAAGTTTTGGGATCATCATCGACGTTCATTACATCTCTTGTCACATTAAGCACTTCGTCCTTATTGCCTTCTATGAAATATGTAATGAAGTTAGGACCGTAGTCCTTCTCTGTTCTCACTCTTTTGCTTCTCCTGTGCTCAGTACTATTATATGGTACCGACACTTCCTTGTTATTTTGAGCAGAAGCATATTCATCAGCATTGATATCATTAGTCTCAGTTGGTTCCAGACTAGATGATCTCAATGGATTCTCAATAGTTTGATTTTCAAAGAATTCTACATCTACATATTCTATAACTTCTATGGTGTCAAGAATAAGGAATCTATAAGTTATACTATTAAGAGAATATCCTATGAAAACACACTTAAATTCCCTATTTCCTAACTTTGGTCGTTTAGGGTCAGGTTTTCTAACATATGCTAAACAACCCCAAACTTTAAGTCTAGTAAGGTTAGGTTTTCTATTAAACCATAATTCATAAGGGGAAATATTATTCTTTTTAGGTGGTACTCTATTAAAAATGTAACATGCAGATAACATAGCATCACGCCATAGGTTATGAGGTAAATTAGAACTTATGAGCATGGCCCTTAACCATTTCTACTAAAGTTCTAATTTAGCTTTCAGCAACACAATTTTTTTGTGGTGTATACAAGGCGATACACTGGTGAACTATACCATTTTGTTTGCAAAACAAAGTAAACTCATCTGAAAAATACTCAGTGCAAGATCTGAATGTAACACTTTAATTTTAACTCCTAATTGTTTTTCGACTTCTTCTATGTAAATTTTGAATTTATCAAAGGCCTCACCTTTAGATTTCATTAGATATACATATGCATATCGGGTACAATCATCAATAAATGTGGTATAGTATTGGTTACCAGCATAGATGATATGACTTTTTAAGTCACCCACATCACTATATACCAAATCAAGCAAACCTGTTTTCCTTTCTATAGATTTAAAGGGTTTCCGGTGTATTTTGCTTAAAACAAAATTCAAATTTAGAGATTGAATCGAAATCACAATTGGAAATTAATCCTAACTTATGCATATCACTAAGAGACTTATAATTAAAATGTCCTAATCTACTATGCCATAAATTAACAGAATCAACAATATGAGCAGAAGATTTCTTTACTAAATTCAACATAATCAGGCTGTTATAAGAGTATCCCTATCCAATAAATTTGTTGTTCTTGGATAACACTAACCTATTAGACTCATACATCATTTTGAATCCTCCATTGTTAAGAAGGTATCGAGAAACCAATCATTATCAATGCACTAAAGGAGTTCGCCTCTTGTACAACAGCCACAAGCTTTTCTTCGACCACATTCTCTTTTTGTTGTTTCTTCCGAAGACGACAGTCTCGGGCATAGTGGTCGGATTTGTTACAATAGTAACACACACCCTTCTTTTTGTTATTTGAATTATTATTCTCCTTAAACCGTGTCTCATTCTTAGGCTACAATTTATCAGTAGTTTCAACATTATTTGCCTTAACCTGAGACTTAGTTTGCGGATTATCATCTAGTTCACGTTTACGAGAATCCTCTTCAATACGAAGATGACACTGTAAACCGTCTAAATTATAACATGTTTCCGCATGTTTCAATTTTATCTTATAATCATTCCAAGAATTTGGGAGTCTCGAAATAATAATTCCAACAACAAAAGATTCCAGGAGATCAATATCGACATCTTTAAGTTGATTCACCAACAGTAGTATTTCACTTACTTGTCCAACTATGAACTTGTTGGCGACCATTTTGAAATCCATAAAATTATGTATAAGAAATTTTTTATTACTTTCCTCGGATATGTGATACTTTCTCTCTAATGCATTCTAGAGGTCCTTCGCAGTTTCCAAAGTTCTATGAGCGTTGTAGACTGAAGTAGACAATGCATTTTGAATATGCCCTCTGCATAAGAAATCGTCCTCTTTGTGCACGTTTTTCCTTCAGTGCGGCATCCTTACCAGCAGTTTCCTCCGGTATCACTTACAATCCGTCTTCCAAGATATAGAACAATTTGATGGTGATCAGGAAGAATTTCATAGTTTCTTGCCAACGGGTAAAGTTTTCACCATCAAAGCGCTCCAATTTCGTCAAATGATGATTCATCACTTGCAATGCGCTCAAACCTTCCATGATAGAAGATATTATCTGAAATTTTATTGGGGATTTTGTGTTTTGAGGCTATTGGATGATGGTGATCATCGTATGATTGTCGTACTTCAGAATTTAAGGATCTATTGTATAGATTCTTCCAGACAATTGTTCAACCCACTAGATACAAACGGATTATCAAACTATTGACTTTTAGGATTCAATAAAGTCTTGGAACAGCAAAATCGGATTCAAAGTTTGTACGGCTTTGATCCGATCAAGAACACTCTGAAATTATAATCTAATGATGTTATATTCAAAGAGAAAGAAGAGGAGAAAAGAAGATTGAATCTGCGACATTTATGGATTTTGCAACACTTTGAAGGCATCACAAATTCCGAGCATTTGAAACGCTTTAGTGGCGTAGCAAATCAGATGAAGAAGAAGAAGAAGAATCGAAAGTAATTTGCAACAGTTCTGGTGTTTCTATTTATAAGTAGCTGGAGGATGCACCTATTCATGACGTCACGACCGTTATCCGTTTCAAATTCGAAACACTGCATCTGTTAAATTCTGAAATATCGCACCATTTCATCTACAACATTTTAAAGAGTTGCGAATTTTAAATGTGCGCGCTTGATTCAAAAATACAATGATCCAAGCCCATCGACATCCCACGGCCCAACTGATCACGAGACCCCTTAAACTTTTAAATATTATTATCCATGTCATGTTCATGCATTGCCTTATCTCTCCCTTCTCTTCTTTCTTTAGATACCCTTACACATTCTACAATCTGGGACAAATCAATTTTCCATTTCTTCTTCCATCTTGCTTCTCTCTTCAAAAACAAACCCAAGCCCGAAGTCAATGTTTTGAAAATTTTCTAACAATCTCCCTCAGTTTTCAAAATAAAGAAATATAAATAAAGTGGACGGTTGAGTCACTAATGTGATTCCTACATACCCAAGTGGGATCAAGCCTATGTAGTTCTAAGATCAAGTTTTGCATCATCGTGGAAATATCACATAAATAAAAGGTGTCTTTTGGATTTGAACCTTTACTTAGTGTAAATCATTCAAAGCTCTATCGAGATTCTATAGTGAACGAATCTTGAACCAAGTATCCCTTAATGATAAAACTGGAACAATCACTCATATTGATTTTCCTTAGTTAGAGTGTTCTATATTGCTCAGCACGTTACAGGCCATGTGCTTTAATCTTGGTTCATGAGTCTTCTTTAGAAAGCGGTCTTACTTTCCTAGGAAACGACCTGATTTCCATACTCATGTAGGTAAGTCTCTTAAGGTGTTTCTACGATACACCTTTTAAGGTTTCTAGACTTATTAAGGATATTATCCATCCTTTGTAATTGCAGAATCCAACACTGAATATTATGGGATTTTCAATTTAATGTTCCATAATCATAATCTTAACTTGGTAGTACCACTACTAGAAAATTTGATATACATAGCATTGTATCATAGCCTTACATTAAAGTGCTATAACAAAAAAATTAAAAAAGAAGAAGAAAATAATGCATAGTTTGTGCTATATAAAGAAAGCACAAAAGTTAACAAATAAATTATGCTACACATATGTATATTCCGCTATATTTCCATTCGTGATGAAAAAGAGGGAGCGAAAAACAAAACGCGGGATAAAATAAAGTTTAAGGCTGCCAAATTAAAAAAAAATCTCCATTACATTCAACCCTATCCCTAAATCCCAAAGAATTTCTATTTATTGAAATCGGGCATCTCCGATTCAACCCAACATCCAAGTCATGATCTCCTACTCTGTCAGTGGTAAATCTCCAGAATCTCGTACTATGTTGTTACTTTTCTTCTTTCCATCGTTGTAATTTTAGTTCAACTGTTGAAATTTTCGATAGATGGAAATCCGTTTCTAGCAGGTTAACGGAGCACTAATATTTTTATTTATAATTTTGCGATCAAAATCAAAATCTCTAAATTGATTTTCGTGATTTATTTGCTATGTTGATGGATCTATTTTCAGATTTCTCGCACTGCTAATTTCGAGATTTGTGACACCTTCGCCTTCATTACTGAGGGGGCCTGTAATTCATACTCGCGGACTAAACAAACTGCCTTTGTCAATCGTCTATCCTTTCTGAGGTACAAAACCTTAATTTTGTTTGTTTTTGTTACTCATATGTTGATTTTGCCCTTGTTTGGATTTTCCTGTGTTGATTTAAACTATATGGCAGTGGTGAGTTGACTTAATTTATGTTATCGAATCTGTTTCCAGTGGTGATTTTAGCTTTGATATATCACTCTCTGCCCTGATATAAATATTATAATACTATTCCTGACTCCGATTGAGTTTCTGAAGTTAATAAGATTGATAATTGGCCCATTCTAGTATTTCTTTTAATCACTAGAATTACTTTTAAGCTAAAATAAAAAAATTGGCTTAATGTGATTTGTTAAATTACATGTTTTCTTGATAGAGTAATTCTTTGCTGGTTACACTTGAGTCTCAATTTTCTTGTAAGATAATTATAACCAATGAACCCTCCCTGTTATTCAAATTGTATAATAGTATATAAAAATACTTCAAGTTAGACATCATGTCTTTCCATTCACATATTCGATGGTCTGTACATGAATCAAAATGTATAAAATTAGGTTATATTTTGTCTACTCTACAAAAGAGTCATGCTTACCGTATATCTCACCCTATATACAAATAATAATTTATCAATTCTTTGAAACATTTACATTGCCTGCAACAATATATTGGGTCCATTTATCATAGGTTTTTTATGTAAAGTAGAGATATTCATGATGTAGGAGGATCAAAAGATGGATTATATAATGCCAGCTGAGAACCAAGAATTTCAATCATGCCATCATACATAATATTTTATTCCTTTTTTTGGTGTATGAGTGGTTTTCATGTGGCTTTTTTCATCCATTAGGATATATTCATGTACTTATGTAAATACTTTTAATTGACTATTTTGTAAATTAGTGTAAACGGCTGATCAATTGATCTTGATTGTGTGGCCTAGGAGCTTGAACAAATGCATCACCTATTTTTCAGCTGCAACTTTGTCTAATTACCAATTGTCTTGCTGTATGAAAATATAATGACAAAATAATATATGAGTATATGATTAATTATTTACATCAAACTATAATATATTTACAAAATAACTAACAAAATTTGATTGATGCTGATGAATAAACGTGTTCTAGTTAGCCATAAGAAATAAATATAATTCAACCAGAATCAATTTTCCACTATCAAATGTCCTTTCTTGTGAATTTCTTCTTGTTTCAGTGCATGTCTTATCTTTTCCTATAGTCTCTCATGTTATTTTTTGATATTCTTCGTTCTCAAGGTCGCAGAATACTACTTCTGGCTTGGAAATTCTGATGCTTAAAGAGAATTTGAGATAGTTTGAAATGAAACCACTAATTCCTTAGGGGGAAATGTCATTTCAAATACAATATCTATAATGTTTGGGAGGTAAGTAGACAAATCTGTTGGATTTTCCTCAATTAAAAATCAAGCTAGTTAACCAATAATTTGGTTACTGCAAATACAGACTTATAGAGGTTCCTGAATAATCTCATTGTTTTCATATCTATAATTGTGTTAAAGGTTTCTAATTAGTTATTGGCTTTTCATAGGTTGGGGCGAAAGAATATATCGTGGTAGCTAGGAATTATCACACTATTTTCATAGCTGTAATCCCTGTTATCACACTGTTATTTGTTCTTGTTTAGTGTTAGTTATCTATTTTCTTCTTCTTTTTTCAGTGTATTTTTATTTGAAAGATTGCCTAAATAATGACGTGTTATTATACTTCAAGCCAGAAGATTCATCACCCCTTATAGATGAGCTATACAATCACCATTGCTCTCTTTTTTGTTTAGCATATTCCTAGATTAATATATTTTTTCAAGGTATCGAAGAGGGAACACTTTCTGATTTGGATAGGTAATATAGCTAAATTATTTATGGTGCCAAATGGATTATTTTATAAAAGAATTACTCTTTTTTATCGATGCAGCTAAATGAAAAAAAAAATGCCATCCTCCACTGTCCAGTTTGAAACCAGGACAGAAGGCATCATACTTCGATCAGATGTTCTTTTAACAACCGGCATTGGTTTGGGACCTTTTGTCACCGAAATCATATCTTTGCTCTCTGGCCAAGAAAGATTATTTTGTCTTCAAGCAGGTATTGGAAAATTAATAGCCAAAGAAGAGACGTTTTCCACTGCTGCAGTTGAGAAAAAGGTTACTTTTGTTTATTTAGGGATATATTATATAACTTGCTTTAATTTTTACGTTAATATGCTTCATTTCATTTTGGGTACTTCTGGCTGCAAAAAAATCTTCTATGTTGTTATTGGTCGAATTAAGTTTCTATTACAAAGCTACGTTATGCAAATCAAGCGCGGATAATAATTTAAAGAAAAAAAGATCCTACTTGGTGAATAACTCTTATTATATGTTTCTTAGGTTAAGCATATGAAAATATCTTTAATACATTAGTCTTTAAGCAATTAGTGAATGAAAATAAATTAAATTTTGTGTGTTGTTGGAAGTATCAACTTAAAACCAGATGACCAATTATTGTGACCACCACCTAATCAAGCCAGACACAAAGCACCCACCATGTGATCAAATATGTTTTTTAACCTCTCATGAAAATTATGGACTTTAATATCAGAAGATCAAAGCTAATGTAGATTCAAGCCAATTGTTAAGTAGCATAAACTTGCGATTCACCCAGAATATAATGCTTGAGCAGAGGTTACCCAAATAACTTCTGCCATTTAACCAAAAATCAATTAGCTTAAAGGTTCTGTATACCAACAAATTTCAGTAGTTTCTAATATGCATAGAGTGGACGATTTCATTTCCACTTTAATGGATATGGAGAGATGAATCTACCTTGCAATGGCATAAGATACTGAAATTCAAGATGGTAAATTAGAATTTATTATTCAGCAATTCAAGTAGTGTGAGTATCTTAATTTTACACGTACATAACAAGGTGGGTGACAACTAAAACCAACCTGGACCTCTATGCTCGGTTATAGTATCTTAATTTAAGTTTCGTTTAGTAGCAAAAGGCATTCGGTAGGGCAGAAGAGGGTGGAGATGGAGTTTCAAGGCGCGCATGTGAAGAGTGTGATGAAGATGGTGGTTAGGTGATGTATAGGAAGTTTGTAGCAGGTTGGTTGAATTATAAAAGGAGACTTTGCAGGTCAGCGTTGGAGATGTGTGAGGGAAGTGCTGGTTTGGTTGTTGTATGAGGTTAGTTGATGGAGGCAGGGTGCAAGGCTGAGGTTAAGTTGAAGACTGGGTTAAAGCAGCAGGTTGCAGTTGGATTTATATGGGACGAATGCTGTAACGATGAGGAGTTGTGGGTGGATTGTAGAAGGTTGAGGGAGTTGCAGGAATAACTGGTAATTTTTAATTAGAAAAAGAAAAGAATGAAACAAGAACTAATAGTAAGGAATCTAACAACAAGTATAAAGAAGAGAATGCAACAAATTTTCGTGACAAAAACAGAGAAATGAAATACAGGTTGCACAAAACAAGTGAAAAATATGTGCAGTAGCAGTGCAAATGTAAAACAATGTAATGTGGACTTTTTTTAATAAAGGAATGGAAGCAGTTGTATACGATTTTTATTTTGGTAATATAATGCTGAAAATGGGACATATAAAATCAATGCTAACAGTTGCGCAAATAGACAAATAAATACTTATGAAAACTAATGCCTATTTTTTTTGTGGAATGAACAATGCAGAAGAAAAGTAAAATTAACAAAATATATGTTTTCTTAACAGAAAACTAACAAAAATCAAATAAAACAAAGCAAAAAAAGCTCTATATTTATTTGACAAAGGCATGTGCCTGAGCGTGCACTAGCTAATTACTTGTAGGCCATCAACATTACCTTCCCGTTACCTATACATATTTATGCATATTGATATATTTGAGTCTTATAAATTCCCCTAATGACGTTTGCATGCGTTTGACGGGGAAGCCTATTCCTGGATGAGTAAATCGGCTTGCAAGACTAGGTGAATGCAGTTGTAATTCTATATTGTTATTGTTAACTGAATTATTTGTATATGATTAATCGACGACTCTTGTTTCACCCATCGTCAAAGCTACATAAATATCTTTTTATAATACTAATTGCAAGTAACATGTTAAAACTTAAAACTTAAAACAATGTCAACCCATACGCTAATTGGCCCATCCAAGTATTTCTTTTAATCACTAGAATTACTTTTAAGCTAAAATAAAATTTTTGGCTTAATGTGATTTGTTAAATTACATGTTTTCTTAATAGAGTAATTCTTTGTTGGTTACACTTGAGTGTCAATTTTCTTATAAGATAATTATAACCAATGAACGCTCCCTGTTATTCAGATTGTATAATAGTATATAAACATACTTCAATTTAGACATCATGTCTTTCCATTTACATATTCGATGGCCTGTACATGAATCAAAATGTATAAGATTAGGTTATATTTTGTCTACTCTACAAAAGAGTCATGCTTACCATACATCTCACGCAATATACAAATAACAATTTATCAATTCTTTGAAAATTTTACGTTGCCTACAACGATATATTGGGTCCATTTATCATAGGTTTTTTATGTAAAGTAGAGATATTCATGATGAAGGAGGATCAAAAGAAGGATTATATAATGCCAGCTGAGAGTCAGGTATTTCAATCATGCCATCTTGAATAATATTTTATTCCTTTTTTTAGTGTATGAGTGGTTTTCATGGGACTTTTTTCACCCGTTAGGATATATTCATGTACTTATGTATATGATAATCTAATCTGGTAATCTAATTCCCGTTTATCAATATATTCATGTACTTCAGATTTTATCAATATAATAATCTAATCTGGTAAGCATAATATCGAATTAAACTAACGGTAAAGTTTTATTGATTTAGCTTACATTTGTGTTCAAAGGTTTTCCCTTATAGGTGGCCAAAAGCGTATATTACGTATTCTTGAATTATAACTATTCATTACATAATTCCCTTTTGCATGTAATTTCATCGCATTCTTAAGAAATATAATATTAGGAAATTCATTCAACATTTAATGATGCTCACTTTGTGCGAGTGTGCGTGCATATGTGTGCATTGGTGTACATGCACATGTTTTTGTGTTTGTGTATATGTGCTCCTTATTTCTACGCAATGTGCATTTTTCAAGATGAAAATTTTGAAATCCTAACTATATATTGCTTGATTCTATTTTTTTTACAATATACTATTATTCGAAGTATTTTAAAATAACTTATATTCATTCTTTGAATGTTTTTGTTTTTTAATTTTCATTCCTATTTTGAATGGATAATACATAGAAACATCAGTCATAGTGGTCGGATAGGCTAGCTAGAGAGTGAGTGTGTATGCTTTCGACTCAGTTTGCATTGGTTGATTCCGTGGAATTCGAAACTGGTTACGCTTCGATGGGTAAGTTCTCATGTTTTGTTCTAATATCAGTACTGCTTTTTTACTAGATTCTTTCTCAAAAACATTGGCATATTCTTAAACTTAGCTATTGGTTAAAGAAAAAATCAATATCGATTTTGATTGATTGTGGGCACAGCCGGCCCTCAGCACGTGCCAGCTGTGCTTGGGCACGGGGCAGCAAGCCCAAAGGGGGCATCAATTTCTAAACTGCCGAATCCTTTCAGCGCATAAAAAAAAAAAAAAAAGAAGAGAAACGCGAAGAGACCTTTCAGCGCATAAAAAAAAAAAAAAGAAGAAGAAGAGAAACGCGAAGAGAAAACGCGAAGAGAAAAAAAAAACACGGAAGAAGATTAGGGCCGGCGAACTTCACACAAAACTTCTCATCAATCTTCAGCGAAAAAAAGGGCAAAACTTCCTGAGGTATGCTATGGCAGCCTGTAAGTTTGTACTGTATATGATCACAATCCCTAATTATCAATCAGTTTATGCCGTATAAATCAATCAGTTGTGAGTCGTAGCCTCTGGTAAATCACAAACCCTAATTATCGATTGTTAACAATAATTGAAATTGTTGTTATGATTTATGAAACTGGTTGAAATTGGTTGTTGTGATATACCGATTCTTTACAATAATTACTAATTAGGGATCCTTGATTTGAGATATACAATCCCTAATTGATATACCGATTTTTGATGCCTTTCAATTAATTTGTTTCTAGGTATATCACAATCCAAAATTGTTATTAAACATTATTTTTCATCTATGTAAGTTATTTTTAATCCAAAATTGTTAGTAAACATCTAATTTGCTCTCTTATTAACTTATTTTATATTTTTGAAATGCAGTAATGTTTTCTAAGAAACAACCCTCTGGTAGTCAAAATAGAAAAAAAAGAAAACAACGAAAAGAAGAAGAAAAATCTTTGCAAGGTTCATTACAAAGTCTTTGGAAAAAAAAAAAAATTCTTCTGATAACCAAACTGAAAATGAAGTTAATGAAGAAGTACAAGATTTTGTTCAAAACGAGTCTAATGAGGTGATCGAAGAAACAACAAATGTACTTGAAAATGAAGTGAACGAAGATACAACAAATGCGCTTGACAATGAGGCTACTGAAAATAATGAAGAAACTAACTATGTGGCCGAATGTCCTGAACCTTCTTTATCTTTGGATATATATGATCCTAGAGTGTGGGATAGTTTAGATGCAAAAATGAGAGATATGCTTGTTGAAGTTGATAAAATCTTATTTACGGACAACAATGACTCAAGATAGGTTGAATGGATTGGCAATATTGAGTATTGAAAAGGATATGTTGAAAATCATTGACCTTGAGCATATAATTGAAGATTTTGCTTCTAAAAATGCAAGAAGAAGTCATTTCAAATGAGACCGGATTTCTATTGTACCTATGCTTGTATGTCATACATTGTAATATTTATTTTCTCTTGTCATGTATCCGTACTTTGTTTTATCGTATGAATAAAAACATTCAGGCGTGGGGATGAGCCTCCTAGCATTGCACTTGGCTAGGTTCGAAACCCCAAAAAAATAGAATTTTTTTTTGAATTTTTTTTATATAAAAGGGCATATTTTTTTCATTCCGCACTGGGCATGAAATTGGTCAGGACCGGCCCTGATTGTGGGATACGATAGTCTGTTTACAAAAACTAATTCATATGTGTGAATTGCGTTATCAGCATGTCCAAGTGAGTGTTGAATGTCAAATGCAATTTAAAGTATTATGTATCTATTTACAAATTAGTTTGTATGACTAACAATATTCTGTTACAACAGCATTTGAGAGGTGAATTAAAATTCCATTTAATTCAAATTGTAGTTAAAAATATTCGTTGTCTATGTGAAAATCATATATGCCATGGTGTTTCTCTTTATTTCATAAGCGCAACTCACATGATACATGCACCTGAATTTAATTTGTATTTTCTGTCCATTATTGCTAACAGTCTGAGTGTTTTTTTACCTTCATTGAATACCAATAACATTTAGATTTTTCGATGATTTTTATTTATTTGGCACTTTTTTTAACTTGAGCGGTTTTAACGACAGAGCAATGTTTTTCTTACCTAAAAAAAAACACAGTTTATGTCCTCTATTATTCCTCTCACAGATGGAAAGTTCATACATGCAGCAAGGTGAATTTTGTCCGTCATTGCTTCTTCAAATTATGAATTTTGCAATAAACCTTAACTTCCTGAGTTCAGACATAAATGCCAACTTATGATTTTGGCATAAATTTTGGATTATAGTTTCTAACCAAAAGGCTATTACAAAAACTAATTTATCAAGATTTGATAAAACTACTATTTGATTGTTCATGAAGAATCTGATGCACCTCTGTCATATAAGAATCCTGCACTTGGTGAATTTATCATATTCAAGTAGCGATAGCTCAGTGTATACCAGTCTAAAATAGGAAAGGAGGAGGATTGAGAAGCGTGTTGAATTGCTTCTATGGGGTAAATTGTGATTTTAGCAAACTATTTAATGCTATTTGATCTGTAGATGATTATTAGCTTATATAGTGTTCACCACATTGGCTATTAACCAACAGTTTTCAATCAAGTCAAAAACGTGAGCAACCAATGCAGCAATTTGTTGCAAAAGCATGGACTAATGCAAGTTGCCTGAAGATGGTTAATCCATTATGAATATTTGAAGGTTAAAATATTAAATGTACCAATGTGTCTGCTTTAATGCTATCTATAAGAAGTACCCTTTGGAGGATAGCTATTTATATGTAGTGATTACTGGTTTTTTTTTGTGCAAATAGGTATATTTAATACGACATGAAGAAATCTATAAATGGGAAGGACTCCTAAAGTGTAAGCATTCACATATGTCTTCCCATATAAACCATATTTCTGTAAACAGAACAGGTTTTGAAAGGATAACCTAATTTTTGTGTAAATTTTTATCACTGGGTAGCTTTAAGTCATATAATACCATTATATCACATCATTAGATAGATATGAAAGATTATCTGCTTCCCAATTCAAACATTTTTTACCTGCAAGCAAATAGTTGGAATATCAGTTATTTGAACTACATGAGTGAAATGTGCACATATTCTTGACTTTGATTAATATGTCAACGAATTACACCAATATATTTATAAGGTCATAATAATAACCTGATTTGTAGACATTTTATATGATTTGTAGACAAATACATTGGGTAAAAGTAGTTGCCACAAAATTACTTGCTGAAATCTGAGTGTTAATCATTGAATTTGATTTGTAGACAGTTTATATGATTGAATATGATTGGCAGATAGTTTATTTGATTGAATTGTAGGTAGTTAGATATACAATTTTTTGAAACTTGACTTGATTTGTGAGTTTTGGAGACGGATGAGCTTAAATTGTGTTTTTTTGCATTTTTCTTTGTTATAAGACTATAACTTGCGCTTGCGAATTGCATGTTCCAGAAGTTGGACGAGCTTACAAGTTGAAGACCAAGTGATTTTTCATGTAATTTTGTTTCAAAACGATGTTTGAACATGTATGTTGTCTTATTTCTATAATTATTAGTAGATTTGTTAACTATGACTTTGTAATTGAAATCAAATATGTTTTTGGTATTAGTTTTTTTGCTATCGATAGTTTTGTAATTTACTGCTTAATTGTTTGAACGGTGCACAAATTAAACAAGAGATTTGTTATTTAAAGATCATAGCTGAAATATGTGCAATATATTAAAAATATTAATAGCGGAAAATTGCACTTATGGAAATAAAAGGTGAAATGCTATATAAAAAATTAAATAGTGTGGAAAACCTTTACATATCATTGAATGTGTGCTAAGAAACATTGAAAATGCTATATAAACTACAAATATTCGTAGCGAAAAACTCCTCTTATGAAATCAAAATATGAAATGCTATATAAAACATAAACCTTGTGGAAAACTTTTCATATCACTGATTATGAGCTATGAAAACAGTGATAATGCTATAAAAAACAAGTATTTAACATAGTAAGGTATGAATTCTATATATTAATGGGGAATACAATAATAGCGATTTTTTTAAAAAAACAAAATGAAAAACATTTTCATAGCAGTGAATATGTGCTATGAAATTATTGATAACGCTATAAAAAAATAAGCTGAAATTTTAGTAAGCAAATATAATTGCAAGGTCTGAACACTATGTAAAACATTTCATGCTGGTGAACGTGCGCTATAAAATGTATAATACTATAGCGTTTAAATTTGAGCAATAAGATATAATAGGGTTATTATTACATGTCGTTATATAGCGTCGTCAATAATGCTATGGTGCCTATTATAGCGTTTTTCACGTGCTATTAAAAGGTAAATATGTTGTAGTGTACCCATTGAATTTTGTCTATCTTTTTCATGACATAAGTTGTGTTTCTGTTAAGGATGATCAATCTTCATTCACAGACCTCAGTCCCATTTCTTTTGACTTTATAGAAACCATAGCCTTTGGAAGACCTTTTGTAAGTGGGTCAGCTAAGTTCTTCTTCGTTTCTATGTAGTCAAAAGTTATAACTGCACTTTTGAGTAACTGTCCATTCATCTGATGTCTTAGACTCACATATCTAGACTTCCCATTATATGTCTTATTAGAGACACTATATATTGTTGCTTGATTATCACAGTTAATCAAGACTGCTGAAGATGGCTACTTCCACAACGGGATTTCCATTAACAAATTCCTATGCCATTTCGCTTCCTCACATGCATCTGCTAATGCAATTAATTCTGATAACATAGTTGAATCAAATATACATGTCTTCTTCTTGGAAGCCCAAGACACATCAACGCCTCCTAATGTAAATATCCATCCAGTCGCCTCCTAATGTAAATATCCATCCAGTCGTAAACTTGGATTCTACATTGTTCCGGGTTGCATCACTATATCCTTCTATTACAACAGGATATCCTTTATAAAATAAACCATAGTTAATGGTTCCTTTCAAACAAGCTAAGACTCTGAAAATGGCTTTCCAATGTTCGAATCCTGGGTTACTCGTAAATCGAAACAATACACTTATAACATGTGCGATGTCGGGTCTAGCGCAATGCATAGCATACATAAGACTCCCAATAACACTAGAATATTCCAGTTGAGAAATGGCACGTCCAGTGTTCTTTTCTAACTTGATACTTGGATCTAAAGGAGTTAGCGCTGGCTTGTCATTGTAACGACCATACTTCTTAGGAATTTCTCAATGTAATGAGATAGTGTTAGTAATAACTCCCCCGCTTTCCTAATGATTTTAATTCCTATAATTAAATCAGCATCTCCTAGATCTTTCATATCAAATTTAGATAGAAACTTCTTAGTTTCATTCACACATGATATATTGGAACCAAATATTAGCACGTCATCAACATATAAACATATTATAACATAACCGTTGTTATTCGATTTGCTATAAATACGTTTATCCGACTTGTTGGCGACCATTTTGAAATCCATAAAATTACAAATATGAATTTTTTATTACTTTCCTCAGATATGTGATAATTGCTCTCAAATGCAGTCCAGAGGTCCTTCGAAGTTATCAGACTCCTATGAGCATTGTAGACTGAAGTAGATAATGCATTCAGAATATGCCATCTGCACAAGAAATCGTCCTCTTTGTGCTTTGCACATTTTTCCTTCAGAGCGGCGTCCTCGCTAGTAATTTCCGCTGTTATCACTCCCAATCTGTCTTCCAAGATACATAACAATTTGACGGTGATCAGGAAGAATTTCGTAGTCTCTTGCCAACGAGTAATGTTTTCACCATCAAAACGCTCCATTTTCGTCAAATGCTGATTTATCACTTGGAGTGCGCTCAAACCTTCCATGATTGAAGCTATTGTCTGAAATTTTGTTGGGGATTTTGTGGTTTGAGGCTATTGGATGATGTTGATCGTCGTATGATTGTCGTACTTCAGACTTTACGGATCTATTATATAGATTCTTTCAGACAATAGTTCAACCCACCAGGTACAAAATGATTATCGAACTATTGACTTTCAGGATTCAATAAAGCCTTAGAACAATGAAATCGGATTTAAAGTTTGTATGGCTTTTATTCGATAAAGAATACTCCGAAATTATAATATAATGATATTATATTCAAAGAGAAAGAAGAGGAGAAGAAGAAGATTGAATCTGCGACAATTCTGGATTCTGCAACACCTTAAAGGCATCACAAATTCTGAGCATTTGAAACGCTTTAATGGCATCGCAGATCAGATGAGGTAGAAGAAGAAGAATCAAAAGTAATTTGCAATAGTTCCACCGTTGCTATTTATAAGTAGCGGGAGGATTCACCAATTCATGAATCATCACGACCGTTATCCGTTTAAAATTCAAAACACTGCATCTGCTCATTTATGAAACATCTCGCCTTTTCATCTAAAACGTTTTAAAGCGCTGTGAATTCAAATGTGCGCGCCTAATTCAAAAATACAACGATCGAAGCCCATTGGCATCCCATGGCCCAACCGATCACGAGACCCCAAGAGCTCTAACGCTAAGGCCCATTTTTTACCTTTAAATATTAATATCTAGGTCATGTTCATGCATTGACTTATCTCTCCCTTCTCTTCATCCTTTTTATATGATACATTAAGCTTTTGTATATATATAGGCATATCCTTAAACGTTCTACAATGTGGGACAAATCAATTTTCCATTTCTTCTTCCTTGTTGCTTCTCTCTTCAAAAATCAACCCAAGCCCAAAATCAATGTTTTGAAAATTTTCTAACAATCTCCCCCGGATTACAAAATAAAGAAAAATAAATAAAGTGGACGGCTGGGTCACTAATGTGACTTCCTACATACCAATTGGGATCAATGTTATGTAGTTCTAAGATCAAGTTTTGCATCATCATCGAAACAACACATAAATAAAAGGTATCTTTTGGGTTTGAACCTTTAATTAACGTAAATCATTCAAAGCTCTATCGAGATTCTATGGTGAACGAATCTTGAACCAAGTATCCCTTAATGATAAAACAGGAACAATTGCACATGTCGATTTCCTTATTTAGAGTATTCTGTATTGCTCAGCATGATAATGGACATGTGCTTCAATCCTGGTTCATGGGTCATCTTTAGAAAGCGGTTTTACTTTCCTAGGAAATGACCTGATTTCCATACTAATATAGGTATGTCTCTTAAGGTGTTTCAGTGATACACCTTTTAAGGTTTCTAGACTTATTAAGGATATTATCCATCCTTTGTACTTGCAGAATCCAACACTAAATATTATGGGATTATCAATTTAGTGTTCCATAATCATACTTTAACTTGTTGGTACCCATTGAACTTTTTCAAGACACAAGTTGGGTTTCTGTTAAGGATGATCAATCTTCATTCACAGACCTTAGTCCCGTTTCTTTTGACTTTATAGAAACCATAGCCTTTGGAAGACGTTTCGTAAGTGGGTCAGCAAGGTTTTTCTTCGTTCCTATGTAGTCAATAGTTATAACTCCACTTTTGAGTAACTATCTAACCATCTGATGTCTTAGACTCACATGTCTAGATTTTCCATTATATGTCTTATTATAGGCATTATATATAGTTGCTTGATTATCACAGTTAATCAAGACTACTGAAGATTGCTTCTTCCACAACGGGATTTCCATTAACAAATTCCTAAGTCATTCCTCTTCCTTACATGCACTGCTAATGCAATTAATTCTAACAACATAGTTGAATCAGATATACGGATCTTCTTCTTGGAAGCCCAAGACACATCAATGCCTCCTAATGTAAATATCCATCCAGTCGCAGACTTGGATTTGGATTCTACATAGTTCCGGGTTGCATCACTATATCCCTCTATTATAGTAGGATATCCTTTATAAGAAAAACCATAGTTAATGGTTCCTTTCAAATAAGCTAAAACTCTAGAAATGGCTTTCTAGTGTTCCAAACCAGGGTTACTTGTAAATCGACACAATACACTTATAACATGTGCGATGTCGGTTCTAGTGCAATGCATAGCGTACATATGAGTCCCAACAACACTAGAATATTCCATTTGAGAAAGGTACGTCCAGTGTTCTTTTCTAACTTTATACTTGGATCTAAAGGAGTAGGTGCTGGCTTGTTATTATAATGACCATACTTCTTTAGGAATTTCTCAAAGTAATGAGATTGGGTTAGTAATAACTTCCCTGCTTTCCTAATGATTTTAATTCCAAAAATTACATCATCCTCTCCTAGATATTTCATATCAAATTTAGAAGATAAAAACTTCTTAGTTTCTTTCACACATGATATATTGGAACCAAATATTAGCATGTCATCAACGTATAAACATATTATAACATAACCCCTTTTATCCGATTTTCTATAAATACATTTATCTACGTCATTAACAATGAATACAAATGACAGTGCAACTTTTTCAAACTTCTCATGTCATTGCATGGGAGCTTGCTTCAGGCCATAAAGATATTTGACTAATTTACAAACTTTCTTTTCTTGTCCTGGGGTTATAAAACCTTTAGGTTGTTCCATGTATATCTCTTCATCTAAATCTCTATTTACAAATGTTGTCTTTACATCAGTTTGATGTATGACTAAGTTATGAATTAATGCAAGTGCTATTAAATGGCGTACTGAAGATATGCGAGCAATCAGAGCATATGTATCAAAATAATCTACTCCTTGTCTTTGTTTATATCCCTCAACTAATCTATCTTTAAATTTATCAATGGATCCATTTGTATTAAACTTCTTCTTGAATATCCATTTACATCCTACAGGTTTAGCACCAGGAGGTAAATCAGTTAAAACCAAAGTTTGTTTTAACATTATGGAATTCATTTCATCATTGATAGCTTCTTTCCAGAAATTATAATCTCTAGAACTCCTAGTCTCAGAATAAGTTTTGTTATCATCATCGACGTTCATTACATATCTTGTCACATTAAGAACTTTGTCCTTATTGCCTTCTACGATATATGTTATGAAGTCAGGATCGTAGTGCTTTGCACTCGCTCTTTTACTTCTCCTGTGTTCAATATAATTATATGGTACCAATACTTCCTTGCTGTTTTGAGCAGGAGCATATTCATCATCATTGATATCATTAGTCTCAATTGGTTCCGGACTAGATCATCTCAATGTATTCTCAATAGTTTATCTTTCAAAGAATTCTACATCTACAGATTCTATAACTTCTAAGGTGTCAAGAATAAGGAATCTATAAGTTATATTATTAACAGGATATCCTATGAAAAAAACACTTAAATGCCCTACTTCCTAACTTTGGTCGTTTAAGATCAGGTTTTCTAACATATGCTAAGCAACCTTAAACTTTAAGTCTAGTAAGGTTAGGTTTTCTATTAAACCATAATTCATAAGGGGAAATATTATTCTTTTTAAGTGGTACTCTATATAAAATATAACTTGCAGATAACATAGTGTCACCCTATAGGTTATAAGGTAAATTAGAACTTATAAGCACAGCATTAACCAATTCTACTAAAGTTCTAATTTTCCTTTGATCAACACCATTTTGTTGTGGTGTATACAGGGCAGTACATTGGTAAATTGTACCATTTTGTTTGCAAAACAAAGTAAACTCATTTGAAAAATATTCGCTGCATGATCTGAATGTAACACTTTAATTTGAACTCCTAATTATTTTTCGACTTCTGCTTTGTAAATTTTGAATTTATCAAAGGCCTCATCTTTAGATTTCGTTAGATATACATATGCATATCTAGTATAATCATCAATAAATGTGATACAGTATTGGTTACCACCATAGATGATATGACTTTTTAAGTCACCCATATCAATATATACCAAATCAAGAAAATCAGTTTTCCTTCCTACAGATTTAATGGATTTCGGGCGTATTGTTGCTTGAACACAAATTTCACATTTATACATAGAATCGAAATCACAATTAGAAATTAATCCTAACTTATGCATATTTCTAAGAGACTTATAATTAACAAGTTCTAATCTACGACGCCATAAATTAATAGATTCTACAATATAAGCAGACGATTTATTTAATAGATTCAACTTAATTATGCGGTTACAAGAGTATCCATGTCCAATAAATTTGTTGTTCTGGGAGAACACTAACTTATCAGACTCATACACCATCTTGAATCCTCATTTGTTAAGAAGTTATCCAGAAACCAAATTCTTACACATATCGAATACGTAAAATATCTTGACTAATGTAAGAACTTTCCCAGAGGTGAATGTAAGTTCAATTGTGCCTTTTCCTAGAACTTTGCTTGCAACCTTGTATGCGCCAGTAACTTCACTGGATTCTCCATTATTCTCTTCGTATGTCTTGAATAGATTACGGTCTTTGCAAACATGAATGGTTGCTCTAGTATCGAGCCACCAATCATTATCAATGCCACTAACGGAGTTCGCCTCTTGTGCAATAGCCATAATCTTTTCTTTGGCCACATTCGCTTTTTGTTGTTTCTTCCGAAGACGACAGTCTCGGGCATAGTGGTCGGGTTTGTTACAATAGTAACAGGCACCCTTCTTTTTGTTCTTGTAATTATTATTCTTCTTAAATTGTGTCTCATTCTTAGGCTTCAATTTATCAGTAATTTCAACATTATTTGCCTTATCCAAAGACTCAGTTTGCGGATTATCATCTAGTTCGCATTTACGAGAATCCTCTTCAATACTAAGATGACACTGTAAACCGTCTAAATTATCATCTGTTTCCGCATGTTTCAATTTTTTCTCATAATCATTCCAAGAATTTGGGAGTCTCGAAATAATAACTCCAACAACAAAAGATTTAGGGATATCAATACCGGCATCTTTAAGTTGATTCACCAACAGTAGTATTTCACTTACTTGTCCAACTATGGACTTGTTGGCGACCATTTTGAAATCCATAAAATTACAAATAAGAATTTTTTTATTACTTGCATCGGATATGTGATGCTTGCTCTTTAATGCAGTCCATAGGTCCTTCGTTGTTTCCAAAGTCCTACGAGCGTTGTAGACTGAAGTAGACAATGAATTCAGAATATGCCCTGTGCACAAGAAATCGTCCTCTTTGCGCTTTGCACGTTTTTCCCTCAGAGTGGCATCCTCGCTAGCAGTTTCCTCTGGTATCACTTCTAATCCGCCTTCCAAGATATAGAACAATTTGACGGTGATCAGGAAGAATTTCATAGTCTCTTGCCAATGAGTAAAGTAGTCACCATCAAAACGCTCCAATTTCGTCAAATGCTGATTCATCACTTACAATACGCTCAAACCTTCCCTGATTGAAGCTATTGTCTGAAATTTTGTTGGGGATTTTATTGTTTTAGGCTATTGGATGATAGTGATCGTCGTATGATTTCCATACTTCAGATTTTAAGGATCTATTGTATAGATTCTTTCAGATAATAGTTCAACCCACTAGATACAAATGGGTTATCGAACTATTGACTTCCAGGATTCAATAAAGCCTTAGAACAACAAAATCAAATTTAAAATTTGTACGGATTTGATTCGATCAAGAACATTATGAAATTATAATCCGCTGATGCTCAAAGAGAAAGAAAAGGAGGATAAGAAGAAGATTGAATCTGTGACATTCTGGATTTTGCAACACCTTGAAGGCATCACAAATTCTGAGTGTTTGAAATGCTTTAATGGCGTCTCAGATCAGATGATGATGATGATGATGAAGAATCAAAAATAATTTGCAATGGTTCAGGCGTTGCTATTTATAAGTAGCGGGAGGATGCACCTATTCATGAATCGTCTCGACCGTTGTCCGTTTCAAATTCGAAACACTGCATCTGTTCAATTCCGAAACGTCGTGTCTTTTCATCTACAACGTTTTAAAGCATTGCGAATTTCAAATGTGCATGCCTAATTCAAAAATACAACGATCCAAGCCCATCAGTATCCCACGGCCCAACTGTCTACAAGACCCCAAGAGCCCCAAGGCCCAGCAATTGACCTTTTAAATATTAATATCCATGTCATGTTCATGCATTGCCTTATCTCTCCCTTCTCTTCTTTCTTTTAATATGATACATTAAGCTTTTGTATATATTGAGGCATACCCTTACACATTCTACAATGTGGGACAAATCAATTTTCCATTTCTTCTTCCTTCTTGCTTTTCTCTTCAAAAGCAAACCCAAGCCCAAAATCAACGTTTCAAAAATTTTCTAACAATCTCCCCCAATTTTCAAAATAAAGAAAAATAAATAAAATGGACGGCTGAGTCATTAATGTGACTTTCTACGTACCCAAGTGGGATCAAGTCTATCTAGTTCTAAGATCAGGTTTTGCATCATCGTGGAAACAACACACAAATAAAAGGTATCTTTTGGATTTGAACCTTTACTTAGTGTGAATCATTCAAAGCTCTATCGAGATTCTATGGTGAACAAATTTTGAACCAAGTATCCCTTAATGATAAAACCGGAACAATCACACATGATGATTTCCTTACTTAGAGTGTTCTTTATTACTCGGCACGTTAATGGCCATGTGCTTTAATCTTGGTTCATGAGTCTTCTTTAGAAAGCGGTCTTACTTTCCTAGGAAACGGCCTGATTTCCATACTCATATAGGTAAGTCTCTTAAGGTGTTTCTGCGATACACCTTTTAAGGTTTCTAGATATATTAACGATATTATCCATCCTATGTACTTGTAGAATCCAACACTAAATATTATGGGATTATCAAATTAATGTTCCGTAATCATACTCTTAACTTATTGGTACCCATATTGAACTTTGTCTATCTTTTTCGAGACACAAGTTTGGTTTCTTTTGAGGAAGATCAATCTTAGTTCATAGACCTTAGTCCCATTTCTTTTGACTTTATAGAAACCATAGCCTTTGGAAGACCTTTTGTAAGTGGTTAGCCAAGTTTTTCTTCGTTTCTACGTAATCAACAGCTACAACTCCACTTTTGAGTAAATGTCTAACCATCTGTTGTCTTAGATTCACATGTTTAGACTTCCCATTATATGTCTTATTAGAGACATTATATATAGTGGCTTGATTATCACAGTTAATCCAGACTGTTGGAGATGGCATCTTCCACGATGTGATTTCCATTAACGAGTTCCTAAGACATTCCGCTTCCTTACATGCATCTGCTAATGCAATTAATTCTGATAACTTAGTTGAATCAGATATACAGGTCTCCTTCTTGGAAGCCCAAGACACAGCAGCACCTCCTAATGTAAATATCCATCCAGTTGTAGACTTGGATTCGGATTCTACATTGTTCCAGGTTGCATCACTATATCCTTTTATTACAACATGATATCCTTTATAAGATAAACCATAGCTAGTGGTTCCCTTCAAATATTCTAAAACTCTATAAATGGCTTTCCAGTGTTCGAAACCTGGGTTACTCGTAAATCGACACAGCAAACATATAGCATGTGCGATGTCAGGTCTAGTGCAATGCATAGCATACATAAGACTCCTAATAACACTAGAATATTCTAGTTGAGAAATGATACGTCCATTGTACTTTTCTAAATTGATACTTGGATCTAAAGGATTTGGTGACGGCTTGTCATTATAATGACCATACTTCTTTAGGAATTTCTCAATGTAATGATATTGGGTTAGTAATAACTCCCCCGCTTTCCTAATGATTTTAATTCCTAATTTTACATCAGCCTCTCCTAGATCTTTCATATCAAATTTAGAAGATAGAAACTTCTTAGTTTCATTCACACATGATATATTGGAACCAAATATTACCATATCATCAACGTATAAACATATTATAACATTACCATTATTATCCGATTTGCTATAAATACATTTATCTGCATCATTAACAATGAATCCAAATGACAGTGCAACTTTATCAAACTTCTCATGCCATTGCATGGGAGCTTGCTTCCGGCCATAAAGAGACTTGACTAATTTAAAAACTTTATTTTCTTGGCCTGGGTTTATAAAACCTTCAGTCTGTTCCACGTATATCTCTTCTTCTAAATCTCCATTTAGAAAAGCTGTCTTTATACCCATTTGAGGGATGACCAAGTTATGAATTGATGCAGGTGCAACTAAACAGCGTATTGAAGATATGCGAGCAACCAGAGAATACGTATCAAAAGAATCTACTCCTTGTCTTTGTTTATATCTCTTAGCAACTAGTTTAGCTTTAAACTTGTCAATTGATCCATTTGTATTCAACTTCTTCTTGAATAACCATTTACATCCTATAGGTTTAGCACCAGGAGGTAAATCAGTTAAAACCCAAGTTTGGTTTAACGTTATGAAATTCATTTCATCATTGATAGCTTCTTTCCATAAATTATAATATCTAGAACTCATAGTCTCAGAATAAGTTTTGGGATCATCATCGACGTAAATTACGTAACTTGTCACATTAAGGACTTCGTCCTTATTGCCTTCTACGAGATATGTTATGAAGTCAGGACCGTAGTCCTTCTCTGTTCTCGCTCTTTTACTTCTCCTGCGTTCAGTACAATTATCTGGTACCGACACTTCCTGTGATGACCCCAAACTTCCACGAGTGAAAGCAAGGAGAAACCATATGGAATACAACATAATTATAATATAACAAGTCACAGGAAACAACATAGCACAGGAAATCCATAAAGTAACAACATTATAGGAGCCGATATATAATGTCATCAGCAATAGAAATCCACAGTCACAGAATCTAAATTATTACAACAAGTTTTTTTTTATAGAAAATGACATAAGTTCCAACTCCAAATTAAATAACATGAAATGGAAATAAGTCTGATGTCTGAAATAAAAGGAAAAATGCGATAAAACAAAAGATAGAGGGTCTTCGAAGCTCCAAGTCATCCCCTCTTCACCAAAGCAAATTCCAAGAGAGAGAATATAAGCAGCTCCAAAGAAAACTCCAAGCAGAAAGGAAACCTGTCTACTTGGCTGCCTGTGTGGAAGAGAGGGCACCCAAGTTTGCAAAAAGGTAAAACAAACGATGGATCAGTCGTGGGACTGGTGTGAGAATTCTTAACTCATACAAAATAAGGCAAATCCAAAGACCACGCCGCTAACGCAGAACGGGTTGTACCAATGGATTGTTGTGCATAACTACAGTGTCAGTACAGATAAATAAAACGTAACACAACGCAATGTCTTTTGAAAAATGGAACCACCATAAGACTCAGGTCCCATCACACAATGCAACGCACACCAAAAGGATAGAGTTTTACCTTATGGTAGTTAAACATGTTAAATACGCCAAATACGAAGCTAATACTATCATTAAAGTGTATAGTTTTTAAAACAAAACAAAGCAATGTATTAATCCTAGGAAGCATAGGTACCATATATTATGCCTCCAATACTAGTAATACAATCAAATCCGTCGGGTCGTATTGGAAAGTTGGGTTTCCATCATGAGTCCAGGCTAGGGAGGACTCCTTACCGATTCGAGACACTCTAGTTAATGCCTCAGGATTACCCGCAGTTAACCCTTGGAAATGGCAGGGCCGGTCCTCAAATACAGCTTAGAGGATTGGCAATTCCTAAGCACACGTTCCCCGGTCCTATAGGACCTATCCGAGGCGCCTCATTTCATCATCCACATAAGTAAAATGACTACTAACTAGAAAGAAACGTGCTACTTTCCCTGCATTCCCTTCCCCCTTTTTAGACTCAACTGGTGTGTGAGGCTCGTGAAGTCATGTATACCATACCACAAGGTTCTGCTTTTCAACAAGGAACCTTGGTTCTTTTTATCTTAGCATGCCACACCGTCACTTCATACCGTACCATCGATCGTCTGTCAATATATAAAAGGGTGTTAAGCAGAGAATAAATTCTCTACCACCAATCATTTATATGTTAACAGAAAATCGACAACATGATATTTAATGGGGTACGATGTCAGACACACCATCCATTTACACCCATGCTCTGGGTCTGAGCGAGGGTCAAATCCGTGTAACCAACGCGTACGTTTGGACAAATACCACGACTCTTGAATCGGGAGCTACCCAATTCAGAGTTTTGATCGTTGTCCATTCGAGGGAAGATTTACGGTCTTCATACGCCGTCTTCATATTTAGACTCTTGAAATCGTACAATCATTTGGAATGGAATAAATCCGGACTCTCCAAATAATCTCGCATTCATAATTTTGAGAAAAACACATTTCATGTCATTATGTTGTTTTATAGCGATTAATCCTTGCCTTAATTATCTAATATAATTAATTTCTTTATTTAACGACGCTTCAGGTCAAAGGCGACTCTGGCGCTGTTTTCCATCAATTTTGATTTTTCACATTTCTCAAAATCTAACCGTTGGATTTTAACGTAGCTTATATCGTTGGAAAGGTTTTTCCAAGACGGTCCTAACAGTTTCAGTTTTGGGAAAATCCGACGGTCGGATCTTCCGGTATAGTCGTTTAAAAGTTCGATTTCAAAACGCGAACTACCGCGCTCTGTTCGTTAAATTTTAATTATATATATATAAATATATATATAAATAGTTCGTTTAACTCATCGTTCTTATATACAACTTCCTTCTTCTCTTACCCTTTTACTTTCCACTTACATGAACGTGTAATTTAGGATTAGACGATGAACCTTTCCTTTTAATTTATTTTCATTTTATACTTTATAATTTACATTTGAAAATGTAAATTAAGATACATCATTCCATTTATTTCTTTTCATATTTCTTTTCCAATTTCATTATAAAATAATGTACATTTTCCTATGGCGTAAATTTTCCTTTTTCTCTACATTATAAATAATGTACATTTATCTTACGATGAAAAATTCTCTTTAATTACATTATAAAATAATGTAAAATAGCATACGGTGGATTTTCTTTTATATTACATTATTATAAAATAATGTTGATTTTTCATACAATACATTTTCTTTTTATTAACATTGCAAATAATGTTAATTTTACATACAATGAAAATTTTCTTATTTTTAACATTGACAAAAATGCTATTTTCCTACGATGCATTTTCTCTTTTATATACATTATAAAATAATGTTAATTTTCCTACGATGCATTTTCTCTTTTATATACATTATAAAATAATGTTAATTTTCCTACGATGAAAATCCCTATTTTATTCACATTAAAATAATGTGATGTTTTCCTATCTTTACATTACACATGAAAAATGTATATTTTGATACATCACCAATTCCTACTTTATATTTACAAAAAAAAAGTAAATCTTGTCATGTGGTGAATTCCTACTTTATTTTTACAAATAAAAAGTAAATCTTATCATATAGTGAAAGTGCCAATTTACTTTTATAAATAAAAAGTAAATCTTATCATGTGGTGAAAATACTCTAATATTAACATTATAAATAAATGTTAATTTCAATTTCTCATATAATGTAAATTTCTCTTTTTAACATTAACAAAATGTTAATTTCTCATACGATGTAAAAGTCTCATTTTCATACAATGTAAATTTCTCTTTTTATATACAATAATAAAAAAATTGTGCATTTATCCTACGATGAAAATTCTCTTTAATTACATTATAAAATATAAAAAAAATAATGTTAAATCATCCTACAGTGTAAATTCTTTCATTTTAACATTAAAATAAATGTTAAATCATACTATGCGGTGACAGTTTTCTATAATAACATTTGATAAAAATGTCAATTTCATGCGGTGACAGTTTTCTATAATAACATTTGATAAAAATGTCAACTTCATGCGGTGACAGTTTTCTATAATAACATTTGATAAAAATGTCAATTTCATGCGGTGACAGTTTTCTATAATAACATTTGATAAAAATGTCAATTTCATGCGGTGACAGTTTTCTATAATAACATTTGATAAAAATGTCAATTTCATGCGGTGACAGTTTTCTATAATAACATTAACATAAATGTCATTTACCTACGATGAACATTTTCTATTTTAACATAACAAAAATTGTTCATCAACATACAGTGAATAATTACTATTTAAATATTTAACATGAAATCAAAGGGATCTAATACTAGCTATTCAATCATATAACCATTATCATCAAACATGTCCAAACAAACAGATCTGAATTTATATTATTCACATCACATACTGAATAATTCATTTTAATATAAATTTTAAAAAAAAAAACTCTCACCTTGATTGGATAAGAATTATAATAAATCCAAATAAATTTCAGAATGCTCCAATCAATCACAGCAGATCCTAATCGTCGTCACGGTTCTAACAGTTCTGAAATTTTCAGAATCGGGGTTCATATGCCTTAGTTATCAATGTTTTAAATATACTGACATTTAACAACTGTTGCAGTCACGCCTAAAAGCGTCACAAAATCTGAAATAGAAATTTACCTTAATTGTTCAGTTTTGCTCAGAAATTCAAATCCAATTTTCTCTTGATTCACTGAATGGTTTTGAGTGATGTTTGTTGGACGACGACCGGGGAGGAGAGGTCTACGCACGGCCGGAAGTTGGTTGGGCGCGGCGGCGCCTGGTGGGCCTGGCGGAGGCGCGAGCGGCGGCCGTTCGGGGAGGTGGTGGCGGCTCTACGGTCGACGGGGACGGATGAAATTGGTATGGGATCGAAGGTCTCGGTTTTCTCTTCGAAACGGGTATGAGTTTGCAGAATTCGGTTGTGTATTGGAAGAGAAAAAGGAGTTTGAATTTTTTGATCAAAAATGGGTTACGGCGGCCACGATTACGAAGGAGGAAGAAGAACCACTGTTCACTTATACGGCCGTATTTATACATGTATTTTAGGTTTTTTTTTATTATTTATTTAATGAATTAATTCTAGAAATTAACGTTTTCACATACGACCTCCAAACGAAGCTCAACGACTGTCAAACTTAATGTTTTGACGTCTTCTGAACGTGATGGCGCTATCGCCAAGGTCCAATTCTGAAGTTACAGTATGTTTTTCTTTTATTTTCAAATTAAATCGTTTAATTTAAATTTGAACATACGTTTTAATTTCCTATGGCCACATACTGACTCAGAAAAATCCAGAAAAATTATTTTTGGCATCGTGATGACGATACGGTTCTAACAAAGCCAATTTCGTTGAATTCTGAGATCGTTCGAAAAATGGCTATTTTCAAGCCGTTCAATTTCAACTGTATTTGACCAAACACAGTTTCTTTCGCTACGCTCACATATTAAATCGAAAAATTCTAAAAATTGAAACCTAGCCATATTATGACATTCCGGGTCCAACGGAAGTGGTTTCGTCGAATTCCGAGGTCGTTCGCAAAATGGCCATTTTTAACTGTTTCAGAGTTATTTAAAATTGGAAATTTTAAATTTAGACTGAAAATTTCAACAAAATTCCCAGAAATAAAATTTTCAAACTGGTTCAGATTTCCGGGTCATTACACTTCCTTACTATTTTGGGCAGGAGCATATTCATCATCATTGATATCATTAGTCTCAGTTGGTCCCAGAAAAGATGACCTCAATGGATTCTCAATAGTTTGATTTTCAAATAATTCTACATCTACAGATTCTATAACTTCTAAGGTGTCAAGAAAAAGGAATCAATAAATTATACTATTTAGGAATATCATATGAAAACACACTTAAATCCCCTATTTCCTAACATTGGTCATTTAGGGTCAGGTTTTCTAACATATGCTAAGCAACCCCAAACTTTAAGTCTATTAAGGTTAGGTTTTCTATTAAAACACAATTCATAAAGGGAAATATTAATTTTTTTTAAGTGGTACTCTATTTAAAACGTAACTTGCACATAACATAGTGTCACCCCATAGGTTATAAGGTAAATTAAAATTTATGAGCATGGCGTCAACCATTTCAAATAAAGTTCTATTTTTCCTTTTAGCAACATCACTTTGTTGTGGTGCATACGAGGCAGTACGTTGGTGAACTATACCTTTTTTTTTACAAAACTAAGTAAACTCATTTGAAAAATATTCACTGCCACGATGTGAATGTGACACTTTAATTTTAACTCCTGATTGTGTTTGGACTTATGCTTTGTAGATTTTGAATTTATCAAAGGCCTCATCTTTAGATTTCATTAGATATACATATGCATATCTGGTATAATCATCAGTAAATATGATATAGTATTGGTTACCACCATAGGTGATATGACTTTTTAAGTTACCCACATCACTATATACCAAATCAAGCAAAACTGTTTTCCTTTCTACAGATTTAAAGGATTTCCAGTGTATTTTTGCTTGAACACAAATTTCACATTTAGAGATAGAATCAAAAACACAGTTAGAAATTAATCCTAACTTATGCATATTTCTAAGAGACATAAAATTAACATGTACTAATCTACTATGCCATAAATTAACAGAATCATCAATATAAGTAGAAGATTTCTTTACTAGATTCTACTAAATCATGTTGTTACAAGAGTATCCTTTTCCAATAAATTTGTTGTTCTTGGACAACACTAACTTATCAGACTCAATACACCATCTTGATTCCTCCTTTGTTAAGAAGGTATCTAGAAACTGAATTCTTACACATATCGGTTACATAAAATATATTGACTATGTAAGAGCTTTCATAGAGGTGAATGTAAGTTCAATTGTCCCTTTTCCCAGAATATTGCTTGCAACCTTGTTTGCGCCAGTAACTTCTCTGGATTCTCCACTATTATCTTTGTAAGTCTTCAATAGATTACGGTATTTGCAAACATTATTGGTTGCGCCAGTATCGAGCCGCCAATCATTATCAATGCCACTAACGGAGTTCGCCTCTTATACAACAACCACAAGCTTTTCTTCGACCACATTCACTTTTTGTTGTTTCTTCCGAAGACGACAGTCTCGGGCATTGTGGCCGGGTTTGTGACAATAAGGGACACCCTTCTTTTTGTTCTTGGAATTATTATTCTTCTTAAACTGTGTCTCGTTCTTAGGCTTCAATTTATTGGTAATTTCAACATTATTTGCCTTAGCCTGAGACTCAGTTTGGGATTATCATCTAGTTCGCGTTTACGAGAATCCTGTTCAATATGAAGATGACGCTGTAAACCGTATAAATTATAATCTGTTTCCGCATGTTTCAATTTTTTCTTATAATCATTCCAAGAATTTGGCAGTCTTGAACTAATAACTCCAACAACAAAAGATTTAGGGAGATCATTACCGGCATCTTTAAGTTGATTCACTAACAGCAGCATTTCACTTACTTGTCCAACTATGGACTTGTTGGATACCATTTTGAAATCCACAAAATTACAAATAAGATTTTTTTTTTATTACTTGCCTCGAATAAGCGATACTTGCTCTCTAATGTAGTCCAGAGGTCCTTCGTAGTTTCCAAAGTCCAGTGAGCGTTGTAGACTAAAGTAGGCAATGCATTCAGAATATGCCCTCTGCACAAGAAATCATCCTCTTTGCACTTTGCACGTTTTTCCTTCAGACCCGCATTCTCGCCAGTAATTTCCTCCGGTATCACTTCCAATCCATCTTCCAATATATAGAACAATTTGATGGTGATCTGGAAGAATATCATAGTCTCTTGCCAACGAGTAAAGTTTTCACCATCAAAACGCTCTAATTTCTTCAAATGTTGATTCATAACTTGCAATGCGCTCAAACCTTCCATGATTGAAGCTATTGTCTGAAATTTTGTTGGCATTTTGTGGTTTGAAGCTATTGGATAATGGTGATCGTCGTATGATTGTCGTGCTTCAGACTTTAAGGATCTATTGCATAGATTCTTTCAGATAATAATTCAACCCATCAGATACAATCGGATTATCAAACCATTGACTTTTAGGATTAAATAACACCTTGGAACAACGAAATCAGATTTAAAGTTTGTACAGCTTTAGCCTGATCAAGAACAATCTGAAATTATAATCCAATGATGTTATATTCGAAGAGAAAGAAGAGGAGAAGAAGAAGATTGAATCTGCGACAATTTTGGATTTTGCAACACCTTGAAGGCATCACAAATTTTGAGCATTTGAAATGCTTTAATGGCGTCGCAGCTCGGATGAGGATGAGGAAGAAGAAGAATCGAAAGTAATTTACAACAGTTCTGGCATTGCTATTTATAAGTAGCGGGAAGATGCACCTATTCATGAATCATCACGACCGTTGTCCGTTTCGAATTCAAAACACTACATCAATTCAATTCTGAAACGTCACGCCTTTTCATCTACAATGTTCTAAAACATTGCGAATTTCAATTGTACGCGCATGATTCAAAAATACAACGATCCAAGACCATCGGCATCCCGCGGCCCAACTGATCACGAGACCCTAAGAGCCCCAATGCCCTAGGCCCATCTTTTGACCTTTTTAAATATTAATATCCATGTTTATGTTCATGCATTGCCTTTTCTCTCCATTCTCTTCTTTCTTTTGATATGATACATTAAGCTTTTGTATATATAGAGGCGTACCCTTACACATTCTACAATGTGGGTCATATCAATTTTCCATTTCTTCTTTTATCTTGCTTATCTCTTCAAAAACAAACCCAAGCCCAAAATCAATGTTTTGAAATATTTCTAACAAACTCCCTTTTCAAAATAAATAAAAATAAATAAAGTGGGCAGCTGAGTCACTAAGGTGACTTCCTACATACCCAAGTGGGATCAAGCATATGTAGTTGTTAGATCAAGTTTTGCATCGTCGGGGAAACAACACATAAATAAAAGGTATCTTTTGGATGTGAACCTTTACTTAGTGTAAATCATTCAAAGCTCTATCGAGATTCTATGGTGCTCGAATCTTGAACCAAGTATCCCTTAAATGATAAAACCGGAACAATCAAACATATTGATTTCCTAAGTTAGAGTGTTCTGTATTGCTCAACACATTAATGGCCATGTGCTTTAATCCTGGTTCATGAGTCTTCTTTAGAAAGCGGTCTTACTTTCCTAGGAAACGACCTGATTTCCATACTCATATGGGTAAGTCGCTTAAGGTGTTTCTACGATACACCTTTTAAGGTTTCTAGACTTATTAAGGATATTATCCATCATTTGTACTTACAAAAACCAACACTAAATATTATGGGATTATCAACTTAGTTTTCCATAATCATACTCTTAACTTGTTGGTACCAACTGAACATCGTCTATCTTTTTCAAGACCAAGTTGGGTTTCTGTTAAGGATGATCAATCTTTATTCATAGCTTTAGTCCCATTTCTTTTGACTTTATAGAAACCATAGCCTTTGGAAGACCTTCTGTAAGTGGGTCAGCTAAGTTTTTCTTTGTTTCTATGTAGTCAACAGTTATAACTCCACTTTTGAGTAACTGTCTAACCATCTAATGTCTTAGACTCACATGTTTAGACTTCCCATTATATGTCTTATTAGAGACATTATATATAGTTGCTTGATTATCAAAGTTAATCAAGACTGCTGGAGATGGTTTCTTCCACAGTGGGATTTCCATTAACAAATTCCTAAGCCATTCCGCTTCCTTACATGCATCTGATAATGCAGTTAATTCTTACAAAATAGTTGAATCAGATATACAGGTCTGCTTCTTGGAAGCCCAAGACAGAGCAGCGCCTCCTAATGAAAATATCCATCCAGTCGTAGACTTGGATTTGGATTCTACATTATTCCAGGTTGCATCACTATATCCCTCTACTATAACAGGATATCCTTTATAAGATAAACCATAACTAATGGTTCCTTTCAAATTAGTTAAAACTCTGAAAATGGCTTTCCAGTGTTCGAAACCTGGTTTACTCGTAAATCGACACAATACACTTATAGCATGTGCGATGTTGGGTCTAGTGCAATGTATAGCATACATAAGACTCCCAATAACACTAGAATATTCCCATTGAGAAATGGTGCGTCCAGTGTTCTTTTCTAACTTGATATTTGGATCTAAAGGAGTTGGTGTTGACTTGTCATTATGATGACAATACTTCTTTAGGAATTTCTCAATGTAATGAGATTAGGTTACTAATAACTCCCCTGCTTTCCTATTGATTTTAATTCCTAAAATTACATCAGTCTCTCTTAGATCTTTCATATAAAATTTAGAAGATAGAAACTTGTTAGTTTCATTTACACATGATATATTAGAACCAAATATTAGCATGTCATCATTAACAATAAATTCAAATGATAGTGCAACTTTATCAAACTTCTCATGCCATTGCATGGGAGCTTGCTTCAGCCCATAAAGAGCTTTGACTAATTTACAAACTTTCTTTTCTCGGTCTGGGTTTATAAAACCTCAGATTGTTCCATGTATATCTCTTCTTCTAAATCTCCATTTAGAAAAGTTGTCTTTACATCCGGTTGACGTATGACCAAGTTATGAATTGATGGAAGTGCTATTAAATAACGTTTTGAAGATATGCGAGCAACCGGAACATATGCAGCAAAATAATCTACTCCTTATCTTTGTTTATATCCCTTAGCAGCTAATCTGGCTTTAAACTTATAAATGGATTCATTTGTATTCAGCTTCTTCTTGAATATCCATTTACATCCTATAGGTTTAACACCAGGAGGTAAATGAGTTAGAACCCAAGTTTGGTTTAACATTATGGAATTTATTTCATCATTTATAGCTTCTTTCCACAAATTATAATCTCTAGAACTCATAGTCTCATAATAAGTTTAGGGATCATCATCGACATTCATTACATATCTTGTCACATTAAGGACTTCGTCCTTATTGCCTTCTATGAAATATGTTATGAAGTTCCTTCTCTGTTCTCCCTCTTTTACTTCTCCTGTGCTCAGTACTATTATCTGGTACCGACACTTCCTTGTTGTTTGAGCAGGAGCATATTCATCATCATTGATATCATTAGTCTCAGTTGGTTCCAGACTGGATGATATCAATGGATTCTCAATAGTTTGATTTTCAAAGAATTCTACATCTACATATTCTATAACTTCTATGATGTCAAGATTAAGGAATCTATAAGTTATACTATTAAGAGAATATCCTATGAAAATACACTTAAATTCCCTATTTCCTAACTTTGGTCGTTTAGGGTCAGGTTTTCTAACATATGCTAAGCAACTCCAAACTTTAAGTCTTGTAAGGTTAGGTTTTCTATTAAACCGTAATTCATAAGGGGAAATATTATTCCTTTTAAGTGGCACTCTATTAAAAATGTAACATGCAGATAACATAGCGTCATGCTATAGGTTATGAGGTAAATTAGAACTTATGAGCATGGCCCTTAACCATTTCTACTAGAGTTATAATTTTCCTTTCAGCAACACCATTTTGTTGTGGTGTATACAAGGCGGTACATTTGTGAACTATACCATTTTGTTTGCAAAACAAAGTAAACTCATTTGAAAAATACTCAGCGCAAGATCTGAATGTAAAACTTTAATTTTAACTCCTAATTGTTTTTTGACTTCTTCTGTGTAAATTTTGAATTTATCAAAGGCCTCATCCTTAGATTTCATTAGATATACATATGCATATCTGGTATAATAATCAATAAATGTGATATAGCATTGGTTACCACCATAGGTGATATGACCTTTTAAGTCACCCACATCACTATATATGAAATCAAGCAAACTAGTTTTCCTTTGTGCAGATTTAAAGGATTTTGGTGTATTTTAGCTTGAACACAAATTTCACGTTTTGAGATAGAATCGAATCACAATTAGAAATTAATCATAACTTACGCATATTTCTAAGAGACTTATAATTAACATGTCCTAATCTACAATGCCATAAATTAAAAGAATCAACAATATAAGAAGAAGATTACTTTACTAGGTTCAACTAAATCATGTTGTTACAAGAGTATCTCTATCCAATAAATTTGCCGTTCTTGGACAACACTAACTTATCAGACTCATACACCATCTTGAATCCTCCTTTGTTAAGAAGGTATCCAGAAACCAAATTCTTACACATATCGGGTACATAAAATACATTGACTAATGTAAGAACTTTCCCAGAGGTGAATGTAAGTTCAATTGTGCCTTTTCCTAGAACTTTGATTACTACCTTTTGTGCTAGTAAATTCATTGGATTCTCCATTATTCTCTTCTTAAGTCTTGAATAGATTACCGTCTTTGCAAACATCAATGGTTGCTCCAGTGTCGAGCCACAAATCATTATTAATGCCACTAACGGTGTTCAACTCTTGTACAACAGCCACAAGCTTTTCTTCGACCACATTCGCTTTTTGTTGTTTCTTCCGAAGACGAAAGTCTTGGGCACAGTGGTCGGTTTGTTACAATAGTAACATGCACCCTTCTTTTTTTTCTTGGAATTATTATTCTTCTTAAACTGTGTCTAATTCTTAGGCTTTAATTTATCAGTAATTTCAACATTATTTGCCTTAGCGTGAGACTCAATTTGCGGATTATCATCTAGTTCGCGTTTACGAGAATCCTTTTCAATACGAAGATGACGCTGTAAATCGTCTAAATTATAATATGTTTCCACATGTTTCAATTTTTTCTTATAATCATTCCAAGAATTTGGGAGTCTCAAAATAATAACTCCAACAACAAAAGATTTAGGGAGATCAATACTGGCATCTTTAAGTTGATTCACCAATAGTAGTATTTCACTTACTTGTCCAACTATGGACTTGTTGGCAACTATTTTGAAATCCATAAAATTACAAATACGATTTTTTTTTATCACTTGCCTCGAATATGCGATACTTGCTTTCTAATGCACTCCATAGGTCCTTCGTAGTTTCCAAAGTCCAATGAGCGTTGTAGACTGAAGTAGGCAATGCATTCAGAATATGACCTCTTCACAAGAAATCATCCTCTTTGCGCTTTGCACGTTTTTCCTTCAGAGCAGCATCCTCGCCAGCAGTTTCCTCCGGTATCACTTCCATTCCGTCCTCCAAGATATAGAACAATTTGACGGTGATCAAGAAAAATTTCATAGTCTCTTGCCAACGAGTAAAGTTTTCACCATCAAAACGCTCCAATTTCGTCAAATGTTGATTCATCACTTGCAATGCGCTCAAACCTTCCATGATTGAGGCTATTGTCTGAAATTTTGTTGGGGATTTTGTGGTTTAATGTTGTTAGATGATGGTGATCGTAGTATGATTGTCGTACTTCGAACTTTAAGGATCTATTGTATGGTGTAACGACCCGTATTTTTAACAGATAATAAATAATTTATTTAATTATTTAAAGGATGGTTTGGAAATTTAAAGTGACCAAAATTAAATAATATTTAATCAATATAAATAATACGATAATATATTTAATTTCCGAAATAGTCGAAAATAGTGGAATTCACAATATTGTCTGAATTGGATTATTTATAAGAAATAATTCAATTTAGAATTTAATTATAATAACGAATCAATTTATTTAACAACGATTGAACGTATAATTATAGTATAATTATAATCGAGCCTGTAATGGTGTGGCAGTTCGTAATTTGGCGATTCGAACTTTAGACGAATATACAGAATTCGTTTTAAGTCGGATTTCTGTGAAACAAGAAACGTTCAGAGCTGGTGAAGTTTATTTTTCTAATGGAAGAGAAAAATCGAGATTTCTTCATATAGATTGGGAGTTAAGTCCAAATCAAATTTTTGAAAAGTCGCTATGGAATTCCTTTATAATTTATAACGATTTATTTATATTATAAATGGATTTTCAATATAAATCGAATATCGATATAACTGGGAACTTTGAAATATCGAGTTATAAATCCCGATATATATATTCTAGAGCTGTATGATATTCAATGTGAATATATATACGATAATATTTATTTACAAATATTTAATTTAATTATTTTTAAATATATTAATATTTAAATGGGTTTATTTAGAGCTGTAAAAATAGCCAGTTTTGCAAACGACCTCCTTTTCGACGAAACTAATTTTGTTGGATCCGGAATATTAAATTATTGTTTGATTTCAATTTTCGTGATTTCTGGAGTCAGTATGTGGCCGTACGAGATTTTAATGTGAAAAGCAGTCAATAATTTAACTTTAAAAATACACTGTGTGAGCTAACGGATTCGAAATTCGACGAAACAAGTTTCGTTGGGTCTGTAATATCAAAATATAGCTATGTGTCCATTTTCGTTGAAATTGGATATTGTATGTGATCATTGGAATTTTTAAACGACAAATATATATAGTGATTGATTAAAATTTAATATTTTAATCGAATATAAAATTATATATTCACCCTGTATATACCCCTTCATATTTCCCTAACCTAATTTACCTCATTCCACGGTCAACACAAAATACGTCGCTACTTTCTTCCATCTTTCCTGTAAAACGAGAGAAGAGTTCATCTTCATATAAATTTTTTTAAAACCAAATACTCAACAAACAAATATGAAACCCATATAATTGAAATCCTGGATTCATTCTCTTCGCGATGGTGTAGCTTTTACGCTACCCGATCAAATATTGGGGAAACCGACGTTGCATTAGTAGGCCTAGGGTTTGGGAGTTCGGTGTATGTGGGCATCGATTCAGGTTTTGGGTATTGTTTTCGGGATCAGGAGGTAGTTCCCCACCTTGTGTGCTAATTTGGTGGATTTCGGTTATCTAAAGAGGTGTGCGGATTTACTGAAGTCGCGAGATTCAGAAGTTGGTGCGAGTTCCTAATGGGTGGTATAAGATTGAAGAGGAGGAGTGGTGGAGTTCAATGGTGAAGTCGGCTCATGAAATGGTTGATCGGAGAAAGAGAGATGATGGAGTGAAGTTACTGGAATGAAAGGAGGAGTTGTGTTCGAAGGTAGCCTGCGAGAGGAAGACAGGGCTTACATGATAATATGATTTAAGAAGGAATAATTAAAGGGTAATCCTTGATTAAATTAAACCAATGGCAGCACTGAGGTAGCTGGTAATTTCAAGTTTTGGATGGTAGATTCTGATCAAGTCGTGATTTTTTTTTTGTAGCGACAGAAGGGATTTCGAATTTACCATTTTATCTTGGATAAAAAAAAATCAGTGTTGGTTTCAGAATTTAGAATGGATGTAATATTCAAAAGGGAATTGGCATGGTGAATTCAATGTTGAAATGATATTGTTATAGGGGAGGAAAGAATATAGTATAGGAGTGGAAGATGTTGATTTGAACTGTAGTAAATATTGGGGTAAAGAGGAGTTAGAGCTTGAAATTTCTGAAGTGTATAAGGAGGAGGGGCCGGATTCTTGTATCGTGGAAGAAGGATCTGTATGGAGGGGGGATGGGACTTGCGCAAGGGAGATGGGCCGGATTTAGATTGGTAAAAGCCCAGTTTTAATAAATTTAAAGTCAAGTTAAATTTGTATGATATACACAACTTGTAAAATTAATAACTATTTCATATGTTATCGGAATCCGACGAAACAGGGTCCGTTGGAATCGTATGGACGGTGGCTACACAATGGAACTAACTGGGAGTGAATTGTAGCTCGTTACTATTTATAGCAAAATAAATTGTCTATCTGAATCAACCGACAGTTATCAGTATTTAACGATAACCGTCCAATGTGAGTAAAACACATTAACTCTTCCAGTTTATATTTTTATAAATATAATCTAGTGTTGATAAATGATGATTGATTGCTGTGTGTTGATTGTTTGGTTGAATTACTAATTTATTGGTTGAAATTATAGATAACGATATATATATAAATCATTAATCAAATATTGATTCTTTTTATCAGAATATTTCATATTGAAATGAAATCGATGTTATTTATATTGTTTAACATCTGTGAATGCAGGGAAACAGGTTAGAGGGATCCAACTGGATTCCTCAATATTATAATACTGTTTGTTTTCATATATATGATGTGATATATAATCTGTGATTGATTATGATGACACTGGTCATGTTATTTGGTATTTTAAATACCATATGAAATACTGGAATGTAAAAAGAAAATTTTCAAAGTGAATATTGAAAATGAAATATTTATATATGAAATAAATAGGATATTATAAAAGGTAATATTTAGAAAACAAATATTGGAAAATATAATTAAGGATATTTGGGAAATGAATAGAATTATGTAAAAATATTTATATAAAATAAATAGAATTATATAAAAGGATTTATATAAAATAAATAGAATTATATAAAGGGAATTATAAATGAGATTTAAGTGTTAGAAATATAAAGGAGATTTGCATGAATAATTCTACAAATATAAATATAAATAGAATTTGGGTTTGAGATATTGTTTTTAAATACGAAATCAAACTGTTTTGATTGCAAAGAAGAAATATTATTTACATTTAATGTAAATAAAGGATAAATGAATATTTTGCTAATAAAATATTTATAAAGGAAATAGGTTTTGAAATAGGAATTAAAATGGAGTTAAAGGAATTTGAAACTGACTGGAGATTAGTTAAGTTGAATAGTTGCCTGGGTATTTATCTGATGTTGGTTTCGGCCTTCGGGGTTAATACCTAGGTGGTTGTTCTCTTACTAGTTTACAGTTAGAGACTGATATATGTGAGAAGATAGTGATGCGTGAATCAGAAATGGAAACGTTTTCCAAAGTTAATAACGTATATTTTCTAAAATTAGAAAATAAGGATTTGATGAGTATATGGAAACGAGAAATGGGGAAATGAATAAATGTTGATTGATGATTGATCGATAGAATTTCCATCTGGAAATAATATCGATGTTTGCACACATATTTTTCTTTGATAGTTAAATCACCGACTATCAAAGTTTTTGACCATTTTTCCGACGTCAATACGGAGAGACCGGGATCAGATTCATTATCTGAAAACCATTTTGTATGGGCGTTAGCGTTGCGATCAAATATGATGAAGATAATTGAAGACGGAGTTATGCAAGGGCTGTCCTGTTTACATAATAGTACCTTTGGTCTGTCCAATCCCAGGACGACCTGTATGGAAGAATGTCTGACGGAGTATATTTAATAGATTGCGTAAGTTGATCTCTTCAAACGCATTTACGTTTGGTGGCGGAATAATTCGTTTCTCTTAGCTATTTACCCATGATATGTTTGGAGAAATCAATTTGTGATTTAGCAGGTATGACGATGTGGCATTCAAAGTAAATGAAGATGTGGTTTGAAATGGATACATTATGGCCTCTATCCTCACAACCGGAAATGGTATAAAATCGGGTAGGTCGCATGGCTAAGTGGTTAGCTGCCAATTAGGGTGTATTGTCACCTGATATAGAGAAATTCCATTTACTTCTATAATCTATTTTGATGCTGTCCCTTTTGGGGAACGGTTGCTGATCCCAACCGTTGGTGATAATACATTCGGTACACTCAAGCGAAATGAGTGACCGGTCCTGTTTAGCCTGGATTACAAGATGTTCTTGTTTAACCCAGTGTATTCCTCTCTACAGATACATTGTCGGAAGGTGGTCCCATACCTTTCCAGTTGGAATTCATTACCCAGTAAGCGCCCGCGGTTTTTGATTTTATATTATGTATGTAGAACGTGAGATGAAAGCGTTCTGCTAGCTGATTATTATATTGTGATTGATAGACACTATTATAATATCAAATGAGTTTGATATAAAGTTTATCATTTCGTTCAAAAAGATTTTGAAATGTTGAATCAAGTGTTTTGGATTCTCATAAGGGGAAAACCCGTTCCATGTTATACGTCGTGGTCTTATGAGATATCGTTTAATTGCTCAAACTGTTTTAAATTGTCTACTCACACCAGTCCCATGACTGACTAGGAGTTTATTTTGTTTTGTTTTCCCTAAACTCTTGGGTGCCCAAATTTGTACGGGTTGTCAAGTAGTCAGGATTTTTCAGATAGTGAGAGCTTGGAGCAGGAGGCTTCAGGATTTTATAGCAATTGTTTATTTCCGCTGTGTTGTAAGTGTTGTACTCTGATAAATGTTATTGTATACATATACTTGTTTTATTTCAAAGTTATGTTATATATTATTCGTTCCGCTGTGAGATTCGTGTTACTCTGATTCTGTTGTGATGTTCTTCTCCTTCTTCTATTCTAATTTCCTATCTTATTTATCCTCACCCTCTAACTTCTTTCATTAACTATCCAGTATTTCCGATGCTTGGATAGATGACATTGAGTTTATGTCGATTACTCAGGATCGCGAAAAACCCGGGTCGTTACATATGGATTCTTTCAGACAATAGTTCAACCCACCAGGTACAAATGGACTAACGAACCATTGACTTTCAGGATTCAATAAAAAAATTGAATCGCGAAATCGGATTTAAAGTTTGTACGGCTTTGATCCGATCAAGAACAGTCTGAAATTATAATCCGATGATGCTATATTCAAAGAGAAAGAAGAGGGGAAGAAGAAGATTGAATCTGCGACAATTCTGTATTTTGCAACAACTTGAAGGCATCACGAATTTCTGAGTGTTTGAAAAGCTTGGATGGCATCGCAGATCAGATGTGGAAATAGAAGTAGAAGAATCGACAATAATTTGCAAAAGTTATGGCGTTGCTATTTATGATTAGCGGGAGGATGCACCTATTCTTGAATCGTCACGACCGTTGTCCATTTCTAATTCGAAACACTACATCTGTTCAGTTCTAAAACGTCGCGCCTTTTCATCTGCAACGATTTAAAGCATTGTGAATTTCAAATGTGCACGCCTGATTAAAAATACAACAATCCAAGCCCATCGGCATCCCGCGGCCCAATTGATCACGAGACCACAAAAGCCCCAAGGCACATCTTTTGACCTTTTAAATATTGATATCCATGTCGTGTTCACGAATTGCATTATCTCTCCCTTCTCTTCTTTCTTTTAATATGATACATTAAGCTTTTGTATATCTAGAGGCATACCTTTACACATTCTACAATGTAGGACAAATAAATTTTCCATTTCTTCTTCCTTCTTGCTTCTCTCTTCAAAAACAAACCTAAGCCCAAATCAGTGTTTTGAAATTTTTCTAACAATCTCCCGCAATTTTTAAAATAAAGAAAAATAAATAAAGTGTACGGCTAAGTCTCACTAGTGTGACTTCCTACATACCTAAGATGGATCAAGCCTATGTAGTTCTAAGATCAGGTTTTGCTTAGTGTACATCATTCAAAGCTCTATTGAGATTCTATGGTGAACGAATCTTCAACCAAGTATCCCTTAATGATAAAACTAGAACAATCACACATGTTGATTTCCTTAGTTAGAGTGTTCTATATAGCTCAACACATTAATGGCTATGTGCTTTAATCCTGGTTCATAAGACTTCTTTAGAAAGCGGTTTTACTTTCCTAGGAAACAGCCTGATTTCCAAACTCATATAGGTAAGTCTCTTAACGTGTTTCTGCGATACACCATTTAAGGTTTCTAGACTTATTAAGGATATTATCCATCCTTTGTACTTGCAGAATCCAACACTAAATATTATGGGATTATGAATTTAGTGTTCCATAATCATACTCTTAACTTGTTTGTACCCATTGAACTTTGTCTCTCTTTTTCAAGACACAAGTTGGGTTTCTGTTAAGGATGATCAATCTTCATTCACAGACCTTAGTACCATTTCTTTTGATTTTATAGAAACCGTAGCCTTTGGAAGACCTTTTGTAAGTGGGTCAGCCAAGTTTTTCTTCGTTTCTATATGGCCAACAGTTATAACTCCACTTTTAAGTAACTGTCTAACCATTTGATGTATTAGACTCACATGTCTAGACTTCCCATTATATGCCTTATTAGAGACATTATATATAGTTTCTTGATTATCACAGTTAATCAAGACTGCTGGAGATAGATTCTTCCACAATGGGATTTCCATTAATAAATTCCTAAGCCATTCCGCTTCCTTACATGCATCTGCTAATGCAATTAATTCTGACAACATAATTAAATTAGATATACAGGTCTGCTTCTTGGAAGCGCAAGACACAGCAGCGCCTCCTATTGTAATTATCCATTCAGTCGTAGATTTGGATTCTACATTTTTCCAGGTTGCATCACTATATCCTTTTATTACAACTGAATATCCTTCATAAGAAAAACCATAGCTAACGGTTCCTTTCAAATTAGCTAAAACTCTGGAAATGGCTTTCCAGTGTTCGAAACCTGGGTTACTCGTAAATTCGACACAATACAATTATAACATGTGCGATCTTGGGTCTAGTGCAATGCATAGCATACATAAGACTCACAATAACACTAGAATATTCCAGTTGAGAAATGGTACGTCCAGTGTTCTTTTCTAACTTGATACTTGGATCTAAAGGAGTTGGTGTTGGCTTGCCATTATAATGACCATACTTCTTTAGGAATTTCTCAATGTAATGAGATTGGGTTAGTAATAACTCCCCCGCTTCCCTAATGATTTTAATTCCTAAAATTACATCAGCCTCTCCTAGATCTTTCATATCAAATTTAGAAGATAGAAACTTCTTATTTTCATTCACACATGATATATTGGAACCAAATATTACCATATCATCAACGTATAAACATATTATAACATTACCGTTATTATCCGATTTGCTATAAATACATTTATCTGCATCATTAACAATGAATCCAAATGACAGTGCAACTTTATCAAACTTCTCATGCCATTGCATGGGAGCTTGCTTCCGGCCATAAAGAGACTTGACTACTTTAAAAACTTTCTTTTCTTGGCCTGGGTTTATAAAACATTCAGCCTGTTCCATGTATATCTCTTCTTCTAAATCTCCATTTAGAAAAGCTGTCTTTACATCCATTTGATGTATGACCAAGTTATGAATCGATGCAAGTTCTATTAAACAACGTATTGAAGATATGAGAGCAACCGGAGCATATGTATCAAAATAATATACTCCTTGTCTTTGTTTATATGCCTTAGCAACTAGTCTGCTTTAACTTATCAATGGATCCATTTGTATTCAACTTCTTCTTGAATATCCATTTACATCATATAGGTTCACCACTTGGAGGTAAATCAGTTAAAACCCAAGTTTTGTTTTGATTAACATTATGGAATTCATTTCATCATTGATAGCTTCTTTCCAGAAATTATAATCTCTAGAACTCATAGTCTTAGAATAAGTTTTGGGTTCATCATCGACGTTCATTACATATATTGTCACATTAAGGACTTCATCCTTATTGCCTTTTATGAGATAAGTTATGAAGTCTGGACCGTAGTCCTTCTCTGTTCTCGTTCTTTTACTTCCCTGTGTTCAGTACTATCATCTGGTACCGACACATCCTTACTGTTTTGAGCAGATCATCATTGATATCATTAGTCTCAGTTGGTTCCGGACTAGATGATCTCAATGGATTCTCAATAGTTTGATTTTCAAAGAATTCTACATCTACAGGTTTTATAACTTTCTAAGGTGTCAAGAATAAGGAATCTATAAGTTCTATTATGAAGAGAATATTCTATGAAAACACACTTAAATGCCCTATTTCCTAACTTTGGTCGTTTAGGGTCAGGCTTTCTAACATATGCTAAGCAACCCCAAACTTTAAGTCTAGTAAGGTTAGGTTTTCTATTAAACCTTAATTCATAAGGAGAAATATTATTCTTTTCGAGTGGGACTCTATTTAAAATGTAACATGGAGATCACATAGCGTCACCCCATAGGTTATAAGGTAAATTAGAACTTATGAGCATGGCGTTAACCATTTGTATTAAAGTTCTATTTTTCCTTTCAGCAACACCATTTTGTTGTGGTGTATACGGGGCGGTACATTGGTGAACTATACCATTTTGTTTGCAAAACAAAATAAACTCATTTAAAACATATTCACCGCCACGATCTGTATGTAACACTTTAATTTTAACTCCTAATTGTGCTTCGTCTTCTGCTTTGTAAATTTTGAATTTATCAAAGGCCTCATCTTTAAATTTCATTAGATATACATATGCATATCTGGTATAATCATTAATAGATGTGATATAGTATGGGTCACCACCATAGGTCATATGGTTTTTTAAGATACCCACATCACTATATACCAAATCAAGCAAACCAGTTTTCCTTTCTACAGATTTAAAGGATTTCTGGTATATTTTTGCTTGAACACAAATTTCACATTTAGAGATAGAACTGAAATCACAATTAGAAATAAATCCTAATATATGCATATTTCGAAGATACTTATAATTAACATGTCCTAATCTACTATGCCATAAATTAATAGAATCAACAATATAAGAAGAAAATTTCTTTACTATATTCAACTATTACAAGGGTATACCTGTCCAATAAATTTGCTATTCTTGGACATCACTAACTTATCAGACTCATACACCATCTTGAATCCTCCATTGTTAAGAAGGTATCCAGAAACCAAATTCTTACTCATATCGGGTACATAAAATACATTGACTAATGTAAGAACTTTGTCGGAGGTGAGTGTAAGTTCAATTGTGCCTTTTCCCAGAACTTTGCTTGCAACCTTGTTTGCGACAGTAACTTCACTGGATTCTCCATTATTCTCTTTGAAAGTCTTGAACAGATTATGGTCTTTGCAAGCATGAATGGTTAATCCAATATCGAGCCACCACTCATTATCAATGCCTCTAACGGAGTTCGCCTCTTGTACAACAACCACAAGCTTTTCTTCGACCACATTCGCTTTTTGTTGTTTCTTCCGAAGACGACAGTCTCGGGCATAGTGGTCGGGTTTGTTACAATAGTAACATGCACCCTTCGTTTTGTTCTTGGAATTATTATTCTTATTAAATTGTGTCTTATTCTTAGGCTTTAATTTATCAGTAATTTCAAATTATTTGCCTTAGCCTGAGACTTAGTTTGCGAAGTATCATCTAGTTCGCGTTTACGAGAATCCTCTTCAATACAAAGATGATGCTGTAAACTGTCTAAATTATAATCTGTTTCCGCATGTTTCAATTTTTTCTTATAATCATTCCAAGAATTTGGGAGTCTCGAAATAATAACTCCAACAGTAAAAGATTCAGGGAGATCAATACCGACATCTTTAAGTTGATTCACCAATAGTATTATTTTACTTACTTGTCCAACTATGGACTTGTTGGCGACCATTTTGAAATCCATAAAGTTACAAATTTGAATTGTTTTTATTACTTGCCTCGAATATGCGGTACTTGCTTGCTAATGGACTCCAGAGGTCCTTCGAAGTTTCCATAGTCCCATGAGCGTTGTAGACTGAAGTAGACAATGCATTCAGAATATGCCGTCTGCACAAGAAATCGTCCTCTTTGCGCTTTGCACGTTTTTCCTTCAGTGCGGCAACCTCGCCAGCGTTTCCTCCGATATCACTTCCAATCCGTCTTCAAAGATTTAGAACGATTAGACAGTGATCAGGAAGAATTTCATATTCTCTTGCTAATGAGTAAAGTTTTCACCATCAAAATGCTCCAATTTTGTCAAATGTTGATTCATAACTTGCAATGCGCTCAAACCTTCCACGATTGAAGATATTATCTGATATTTTGTTGGGGATTTTGTGGTTTGAGGCTATGTATAATGGTGATCGTCGTAAAATTGCCGTACTTCAAACTTTAAGGATCAATTGTATAGATTCTTTCACACAATAGTTCAACCCACCAGGTACAAATGGATTATCGAACCATTGACTTTTAGGATTCAATAAAGTATTAGAACAATGAAATCAGATTTAAAGTTTGTACGACTTTGATCTGATCAAGAACACTCTTATATTGTTATCCGATGATGCTATATTCAAAGGGAAAGAAGATGAGAAGAAGAAGATTGAATCTGCAATAATTTTGGATTTTGCAACACCTTGAAGGCGTCACAAATTTTGAGCATTTGAAACGCTTTAATTGCGTCGCAGATCAAGTGAGGAAGAAAAAGAAGAAGAAGAATTGAAAGTAATTTGCAACAGTTCTGGCGTTGCTATTTATGAGTAGCGAGAGGATGCACCTATTCATGAATCGTCACGACCGTTGTCCATTTCAAACTCGAAACACTGGATCTGTTCAATTCTGAAACGTCGCGTCTTTTCATCTACGACGTTTTAAAGCATTGCCAATTTCAAATGAGCGTGCCCGATTCAAAAAAACAATGACCCAAGCCCATTGGCATCCCATGGCCCAACTGATCACGAGACCCCAAGAGCCCCAAGGCCTAAGGCCCATCTTTTGACCTTTTAAATATTAATATCCATCTCATGTTCATGCATTGCCTTATCTCTCCATTCTCTTCTTTCTTTTGATATCATACATTAAGCTTTTGTATATATAGAGGCGTACTCATACACATTCTACAATATGGGACAAATCAATTTTCCATTTCTTCTTCCTTCTTGCTTCTCTCTTCAAAAACAAACCCAAGCCCAAAATCAATGTTTTGAAAATTTTCTAATAATCTCCTCCAATTTTCAAAATAAAGAAAAATAAATAAAGTGGACGGCTGAGTCTCACTAATGTGACTTCCTACATACCCAAGTGGGATCAAGCCTATGTAGTCCTAAGATCAAGTTTTGCATCATCGTGGAAACAACACATAAATAAAAGGTATCCTTTGGATTTGAAATTTTACTTAGTGTAAACCATTCAAAGCTCTATCGAGATTCTATGGTGAACGAATCTTGAACCAAGTATTCCTTAATGATAAAACTGGAAAAATCACACATGTTGATTTCCTTAGTTAGAGTGTACAGTATTGCTCAGCACGTTAATGGCCATGTGCTTTAATCCTGGTTCATGAGTATTCTTTAGAAAGCGGTCTTACTTTCCTAAGAAACGACCTGATATACATACTCATATAGGTAAGTCTCTAAAGGTGTTTCTGCGATACACCTTTTAAGGTTTCTAGGCTTATTAAGGATATTATCCATCCTTTGTACTTCCAGAATCCAACACTAAATATTATGGGATTATCAATTTAGTGTTCCATAATTATACTCTTAACTTGTTGGTACCCATTGAACTTTGTCTATCTTTTGCAAGACACAAGTTGGGTTTTTGTTAAAGATGATCAATCTTCATTCACAGACCTTAGTCCCATTTCTTTTGACTTATAGAAACCATAGCCTTTGGAAGACCTTTTGTAAGTGGGTCAGCCACGTTTTTCTTTGTTTCTATGTAGTCAACAGTTATAACTCCACTTTTGAGTAATTGTCTAACCATCTGATGTCTTGGACTCACATGTCTAGACTTCCCATTATATGTCTTATTAGAGAATTATATATAGTTGCTTGAATATCACAGTCAATCAAGATTGCTGGAGATGACTTCTTCCACAATGGGATTTCCATTAACAAATTCCTAAGTCATTCTGCTTCCTTACATGCATCAACTAATGCAATTAATTCTGACAACATAGTTGAATCAGATATACAGGTCTGCTTCTTGGAAGCCCAAGACACAGCAGCGCCTCCAAATGTAAATGTCCGTCCAGTCGTAGACTTGGATTTGGATTCTACATTATTTCAGATTGCATCACTATATCCTTCTATTACAATAGGATATCCTTTATACGATAAACCATAGCTAATTGTTCCTTTCAAATAAGCTAAAACTCTAGAAATGGCTTTCTGGTGATCAAAATCTGGGTTACTCGTAAATCAACACAATACACTTGTAGCATGTGCGATGTCGAGTCTAGTGCAATGCATAGCATGCATAAGACTCCTAATAACACTAGAATATTCCAGTTGAGAAATGGTATGTCCTATGTTCTTTTCTAACTTGATACTTGGATCTAAAGGAGTTGATACTTGCTTGTCATTATAATGACCATACTTCTTTAGAAATTTCTCAATGGAATGAACTTGGGTTAGTAATAACTTCCCTGCTTTCCTAATGATTTTAATTTCTAAAATTACATCAGCCTCTCCTAGATCTTTCATATCAAATTTAGAAGTTTGAAACTTCTTAGTTTCATTCACACATGATATATTGCAACCAAATATTAGCATGTCATCAATGTATAAACAAATTATAACATAACCGTCATTATTCGATTTTCTATAAATACATTTATCTGCACCATTAACAATGAATCCAAATGACAGTGCAACTTTATCAAACTTCTCATGCCATTGCATGGGCGCTTTCTTCAGGCCATAAACAGATTTCACTAATTTACAAACTTTCTTTTCTTGGCATGGGGCTATAAAACCTTCAGGTTGTTCCATGTATATCTCTTCTTCTAAATATCCATTTAAAAAAAGTTGTCTTTACATCCATTATATGTATGACCAAATTATGAATTGATGCAAGTGCTATTAAACAACGTATTGAAGATATGCGAGCAACCGGAGCATATGTATCAAAATGATCTACTCGTTGTCTTTGTTTATATCCCTTAGCAACGAATATGGATTTAAACTTATCAATGGATTAATTTGTATTCAACTTCTTCTTAAATATCCATTTACATCCTATAGGTTTAGCACAAGGAAGTAAATCAGTTAAAACCCAAGTTTAGTTTAACATTATGGAATTCATTTCATCATTGATAGCTTCTTTCCAGAAATTATAATCTCTAGAACTCATAGTCTCGGAATAAGTTTTGCGATCATCATCGACGTAAATTACGTATCTTGTCACAGTAATGACTTCGTCCTTATTGCCTTCTACGAGATATGTTATGAAGTTAGGACCGTAGTCCTTCTCTTTTCTCGCTCTTTTACTTCTCCTGCATTCGGTACAATTATCTGATACCAAAACTTCCTTACTGTTTTGAGCAGGAGCATATTCGTCATCATTTATATCATTAGTCTTAGTTGGTTCATGTAACACCCCTAAGTCCCACATCGTGGAAGCCTGTGTGAAGTGGGTACTTATATAGTAAAGCCCATCTCTTACTAACGCCGAGGCCTTTTGAGGATCCAAACCCCACACCTATATGGTGGCTAAGTTGGGGACAATATCTTATGCGAACGAAGGTGCGGGCTGTTACAGTGGTATTAGAGCCAATACCCAGCCGGAATTGTGGCTCCTGTGTGGACCACAGCGCCTGGGTGAGGTGTTTGTGAGCCAACAGGGACGTTGGGCTCTGTAGGAGGGGAGAATGTAACACCCCTAAGTCCCACATCGTGGAAGCCTGTGTGAAGTGGGTACTTATATAGTAAAGCCCATCTCTTACTAACGCCGAGGCCTTTTGAGGATCAAAACCCCACACCTATATGGTGGCTAAGTTGGGGACAATATCTTACGCGAACGGAGGTGCGGGCTGTTACAGTTCCGGACTAGATAATCTCAATGGATTCTCAATAGTTTGATTTTCAAAGAATTCTACGTCTACAAATTCTATAACTTCTAAGGTGTCAAGAATAAGGAATCTATAAGTTATACTATTAAGAGAATATCCTATGAAAACACACTTAAATGCCCTATTTCCTTACTTGGGTCGTATAGGGTCAGGTTTTCTAACATATGCTAAGCAACCCCAAAATTTAAGTCTGATAAAGTTAGGTTTTCTATTAAACCATAATTCATAAGGGGAAATATTATTCTTTTTAAGTGGTACTCTATTTGAAATGTAACATGCAAATAACATAGTGTCACCCTATAGGTTATAAGGTAAATTAGAACTTACGGGCATGGTGTTAACCATTTATACTAAGGTTCTATTTTTCCTTTCAGCAACACCATTTTGTTGTGGTGTATACGGGGCGGTACATTGGTGAACTATACCATTTTGTTTGCAAAACAAAGTAAACTCATTTGAAAAATATTCACCGCCATGATCTGAATATAACACTTTAATTTTAACTCCTAATTGTGTTTCGACTTCTACTTTGTAAATTTTGAATTTATCAAAGGCCTCATCTTTAGATTTCATTTGATATATATATGCATATTTGGTATAATCATCAATAAATGTGATATAGTACTGGTTACCACAATAGGTAATATGATTTTTAAGCCACACACATCACTATATAACAAATCAAGCAAACCAGTTTTCCTTTCTATAGAGTTAAGGGATTTCCGGTGTATTTTTGCTTTAACACAACGTTCACATTTAGAGATAGAATCGAAATCACAATTAGAAATTAACCATAACTTATGCATATTTCTAGGAGACTTATAATTAACATGTCCTAATCTACTTTGCCATTAAATAACAGAATCAACAATATAAGAAGAAGACTTCTTTACTAGATTCAACTAAATCATGTTGTTACAAGAGTATCCATGTCCAATCAATTTGCTGTTCTTGGACAATACTAACTTTTCAGACTCATACACCATCTTGAATCCTCCTTTGTTAAGAAGGTATCCAAAAACCAAATTCTTACACATATCAGGTACATAAAATACATTGACTAATGTAAGAACTTTCCCAGAGGTGAATGTAAGTTCAATTGTGCCTTTTCCCTGAACTTTGCTTGCAACCTTGTTTGCGCCAGTAACTTCACTGGATTCTCCATTATTCTCTTCGTCAGTCTTGAATAGATTACGGTCTTTGCAGACATGAATGGTTGCTACAGTATCGAGCCACCACTCATTATCAATGCCACTAATGGAGTTCACCTCTTGTACAACAGCCACAGCTTTTCTTCCCACTTTCGCTTTTTGTTGTTTCTTCCGAAGACGACAGTCTCGGGCATAGTGGTCGGGTTTGTAACAATTGTAACTGGCACCCTTCTTTTTGTTCTTGGAATTATTATTCTTCTTAAACTGTATCTCATTCTTTGGCTTTAATTTATTAGTAATTTTAAAATTATTTGCCTTAGCCTGAGACTCTGTTTGCGGAGTATCATCTAGTTCGCGTTTACGAGAATCCTCTTCATTACGAAGATAATGCTTTTAAACATCTAAATTATAATCTATTTCCACATGTTTCAATTTTTTCTTATAATCATTCCAAGAATTTGGGAGTCCTAAAATAATAACTCCAGCATCAAAAAATTCAGGGAGATCAATACCGACATCTTTAAGTTGATTCACCAACAGTAGTATTTTACTTACTTGTCCAACTATGGACTTATTTGCGACCATTTTGAAATCCATAAAATTACAAATAAGAATTTTTTTATTACTTGCCTCGAATATGCGATACTTGCTCTCTAATGTAGCCCAGAGGTCCTTCGCAGTTTCCAAAGTTCAATGAGCATTGTAGACTGAAGTAGACAATGCATTCAAAATATGCTGTCTGCACAAGAAATCGTCCTCTTTGCGCTTTGCACGTTTGTCCTTCAGAGCGGCATCCTCGCCAGCAGTTTCCTCCTGTATCACTTCCAATCCGTCTTCCAAGATATTGAACAATTTGACGGTGATCAGGAAGAATTTCATAGTCTCTTGCCAACGAGTAAAGTTTTCACCATCAAAACGCTCCAATTTAGTTAAATGTTGATTCATCACTTGCAATGCGCTCAAACCTTCCATGCTTGAAGCTATTGTCTAAAATTTTGTTCGGGATTTTGTGATTTGAGGCTATTGGATAATGATGATTGTCATAAGATTGTCGTACTTCAAACTTTAAGGATCTATTGTATAGATTCTTTCAGATAATAGTTCAACCCACTTGGTACAAACGGATTATCGAACCATTGACTTTTAAGATTCAATAAAGCCTTAGAATAGTGGAATCAAATTTAAAGTTTGTACGGCTTTGATCCGATCAAGAACACTCTTAAATTATAATACGATGATGCTATATTCAAAGAGAAAGAAGATGAGAAGAAGAAGATTGAATCTGCAACAATTTTGGGTTTTGCAACACCATGAAAGCATCACTAATTTTGAGCGTTTGAAACACATTAATGGCGTCGCAGATCAGATGAAGAAGAAGAAGAAGAAGAATTGAAAGTAATTTGCAAAAGTTCTGGCGTTGCTATTTATAAGTAGCGGGAGGATGCACCTATTCACGAATCATCACGACCGTTGTCCATTTCAAATTCGAAACTCCACATCTGTTCAATTCTGAAACGTCACGTCTTTTCTTCTACAACGTTTTAAGGCGTTGCGAATTTCAAATGAGCGCGCCTGATTCAAAAATACAACGATCCAAACCCATCGGCATCCCACGGCCCAACTGATCACGAAACCCTAAGAGCCCCAAGGCCCAAGGCCTATCTTTTGAACTTTTAAATATTAATATCCATGTCATGTTCATGCATTGCCTTATCTCTACATTCTCTTCTTTCTTTTGCTATGATACATTAAGCTTTTGTATATATAGAGGCGTACCCTTACATATTGTACAATATGGGACAAATCAATTTTCCAGTTCTTCTTCTTTCTTGCTTCTCTCTTCAAAAACAAACCCAAGCCCAAAATCAATGTTTTCAAATTTTCCTAACAATCTCCCCCAATTTTCAAAATAAAGAGAATAAATAAAGTGGACGGCTGAGCCTCACTAATGTGACTTCCTACATACCCAAGTGGGATCAAGCCTAAGTAGTTCTAAGATCAAGGTTGGCATCATCGTGGAAACAACACGTAAATAAAAGTTATCTTTTGGATTTGAATCTTTACTTAGTGTAAATCATTTAAAGCTATATCGAGATTCTATGGTAAACAAATCTTAAACCAAGTATCCCTTAATCATACAACTGGAACAATCACACATGTTGATTTCCTTAGTTAGATTGTTCTTTATTGCTCAGCACGTTAATGGTCATGTGCTATAATCCTGGTTCATGAGTCTTCTTTAGAAAGCGGTCTTACTTTCCTAGGAAATAGCTTGATTTCCATACACATATAGGTAAGTCTCTTAAGGTGTTTTTGTGATACACCTTTTAAGGTTTCTAGAGTTATTAAGGATATTATCCATCCTTTGTACTTGCAGAATCCAACACTTTATATATTGGGATTATCAATTTAGTGTTCCATAATCATACTCTTAACTTGTTGGTACCCATTGAACTTTGTTTATCTTTTTCAAGACACAAATTGGGTTTCTGTTAAGGATGATCAATCTTCATTCACAGAACGTAGTCCCATTTCTTTTGACTTTATAGAAACCATAGCCTTTGGAAGACCTTCTATAAGTAGGTCAGCCAAGTTTTTCTTCGTTTCTATGTAGTCAACAGTTATAACTCCACTTTTGAGTAACTGTCTAACCATCTGATGTCTTAGACTTACATGTCTAGACTTCCCATTATATTTCTTATTAGATACATTATATATAGTTGCTTGAGAATCACAATTAATCAATTTGCTGGAGATGGCTTCTTCCACAATGGGATTTCCATTAACAAATTCCTAATTAATTCCGCTTCCTTACATGCATCTGCTAATGTAATTAATTCTCACAACATAGTTGAATCAGATATACAGGTCTGCTTCTTGGAAGCCCAAGACACAGCAGCGCCTCCTAATGTAAATATCCATCCAGTGTAGACTTGGATTCTGCATTGTTCCAGGTTGCATCATTATATCCTTCAATTACAACAGGATATCCTTTATAAAATAAACCATAGCTAATGGTTCCTTTCAAATAAGCTAAAATTTTGGAAATGGCTTTCCAGTGTTCGAAACCTGGGTTACTCATAAATCGACACAATACTCTTATAACATGTGCTATGTCGGATCTAGTGCAATGCATAGCATACATAAGACTCCCAATAACACTAGAATATTCCAGTTGAGAAATGGTATGTCCGGTTTTCTTTTCTAACTTGATACTTGGATCTAAAGGAGTTGGTGCTCGCTTGTCACTATAATGACCATACTTCTTTAGGAATTTATCAGTGTAATGATATTGGGTTAGTAACAACTCCCACGCTTTCCTAATGATTTTAATTCCAAAAATTACATTAGCCTCTCCTAGATCTTTCATATCAAATTTAGAAGATAGAAACTTCTTAGTTTCATTTACAAATGATATATTGGAACCAAATATTAGCATGTCATCAACGTATAAACATATTATAACATAACCGTTGTTATCCGATTTGCTATAAATACATTTATCTACATCATAACAATGAACCCAAATGACAGTGCAACTTTATCAAACTTCTCACACCATTGCACGGAAGCTTGCTTCAGGTCATAAAGAGATTTGACTAATTTACAAACTTTCTTTTCCTGGCCTGGGGTTATATAACCTTCAGGTTGTTCCATGTATATCTCTCCTTCTAAATCTCCATTTAGAAAATCTATCTTTATATCCATTTGATGTATGACCAAGTTATGAATTGATGCAAGTGCTATTAAATAGTGTATTGAAGATATGCGAGCAACTGGGCATATGCATCAAAATAATCTACTCCTTGTCTTTGTTTATATCCCTTAGCAACTAATATGGCTTTAAACTTATCAATGGATCCATTTGTATTCAACTTCTTCTTGAATATCCATTTACATCCTATAGGTTTAGCACAAGGAGGTACACCAGTTAAAACTCAAATTTGGTTTAACATTGTGGAATTCATTTCATCATTGATAGCTTCTTTCCAGAAATTATAATCTCTAGAACTCATAGTCTCAGAATAAGTTTTGGGATCATCATCAACGTTCATTACATATCTTGTCACATTAAGGACTTCGTCCTTATTGCCTTCTACGAGATATGTTACGAAGTCAGGACCGTAGTCCTTCTCGGTTCTCTCTCTTTTACTTCTCCTGTGTTTAGTACTATTATTTGATACCGACAATTTCTTGCTGTTTTGAGCAGGAGCATATTCATCATTATTGATATCATTAGTCTCAGTTGGTTCTGGACTAGATGATCTCAATGGATTCTAAATGGTTTGATTTTCAAAGAATTCTACATCTACAAATTCTATAACTTCTAAGGTGTCAAGAATAAGGAATCTATAAGTCATGCTATTAAGTGAATATCCTATGAAAACACACTTAAATGCCCTATTTCCTAACTTTGGCCGTTTAGGGTCATGTTTTCTAACATATCCTAAGCAACCCCAGACTTTAAGTCTAGTACGGTTAGGTTTTCTATTAAACCATAATTCATAAGGGTAAATATTATTCTTTTTAAGTGGTACTCTATTTAAAATGTAACATGGAGATAACATAGCGTCACCCCATAGGTTATAAGGTAAATTAGAACTTATGATCATGGCGTTAACCATTTCTACTAAAGTTCTATTTTTCCTTCTTTTTTTTTGAAAATTGGTTCACTTTATTAACTACTAAGAAGCCGTACAAGAAAAAGGTTAGCATACTAACCATTACATAAGGAAAACAAGAAGAAAAACATGAAAATACAAGAAACTATACTCCTAAACTAACATATTAGCCCATGATGAGGCCATCAACCCACTAGCATGCATCTCTGCACTTCTCTCGAGCCTTAAGCTCCTCTGCCATCTAAACGTCTTGCATAAAAGATTCCATTCTATACATCATTGAATTATTTATAAAAATCAGCAATTTCTCTACAAATCCATTAACAAACATCTCAATAATTCTCCCTATTTCAACCAGAACCAACTACCAAGAAATAACTTCAACTGATCAACTTCATGAAATCCATTAGCGGGTTCACATGGTTTCATATAAAACGACCAGTGAAATACACAGCTCTTCAACAAATATTTGCACCTAAATCCCAAAAGAGTTCAATCCAAACACTAAGCCTGGTTGATGATTCACAATGAGTGAATCAATCTTAGTCCCTGAATTGAGAAATTACAATCCAAGTGCCAATAAGAGCTGAATCAAGGCTGTGGTTCTGGACGACATAAATCCCAAACCAATATACACTGCACATGTTAAGCTTCAGAAGAAAGTCATCTAATCACATAAATCTGAACTATTTATCATAGATTTAGTGATTAAAACAACTAGCAGCTTGTACCAGAAAGCTTAAATCTGCTTCAAACATCTATCAGTGCTTTAACCAAATGTTTGGGCTCACCCCAATTCATGACTACTTAACCTCCAAAACTGTAGATTAAACAGTTTGGGGAGGAAATATTTGAAGATTCATATAGATTTATATATATGCTCATCGTCTCCTCATATATACAATGGAAATCATGTTGATATCCAAAAACCAGAGAGTAACTGCTTCAGCACCTTTATAGCCGATAGAACTAGAACTTAACAGATTTACCAGATATATTTTGGAACTAAACCAATCAAAAATAGAGTCCATAATCCCCAACCGAAGCACCGGGTTAGAACCAGAAAACCATCAACCCTAGATCTCAAGCAAAAAGGACTTACCCAAATACTACCTGACCGCAACTAGCTCAAATAAAGGAAAATCGGTTGGATAACGTGGAAATGAATCTTCACTTGCGCCGGCAATACCGAAACCCGAGTTAACGATGTCTTGATAATCCAATACTTCAGCTAATTAGATCTGTTAGGCTTTGGTAGATGTGAAGGATCGGCTCAGATCTGACATCAATGGATCTGACATGTAGATGGAAAGCGATTTTAAAAATTAGGGTTAGAAAAGGTAAAGTAAATCTTCTCAGATCCGGATTTAAAGATGGAAAGCGAAAGTAAAACAGAAGTATTATCAACGATAGCAATCGTTGAAGGTTGGTGAAGAAAATCGAATTAAAAGGAATCAGAAAAAAAGGAAAATAGGGGGTCACTCACGCATGGCAAAATCTGGTGAAAATTTTCACCGGTCGCCATTAACGAGGCCCCGTGTTTTAGTTCTATTTTTCCTTTCAGCAACACCATTTTGTTGTGGTGTATACGGGGCGGTTCACTGGTGAACTATACTATTTTGTTTGCAAAACAAAGTAAACTCATTTGAAAAATATTCACAGGCACAATATGAATGTAAACTTAAATTTTAATTCCTAATTGTGTTTCGACTTCTGCTTTGTAAATTTTGAATTTATCAAAGTCCTCATCTTTAGATTTCATTAGATATACATATGCATATTTGGTACAATCATCAATAAATGTGATATAGCATTGGTTACCACCATAGGTGATATGACTTTTTAAGTCACCCACATCATTATATACCAAATAAAGCAAACCAGTTTTCCTTTCTACATATTTAAAGGATTTCCAGTGTATTTTTGCTTGAACAAAAATTTCACATTTAGAGATAGAATCGAAATCACAATTAGAAATTAATCCTAACTTATGCATATTTCTAAGAGACTTATAATTAACATGTCCTAATCTACTATGCCATAAATTAACAGAATCAACAATATAAACAGAAGATTTCTTTACTAGATTCAACTAAATCATGTTGTTACAAGTGTATCCCTATCCAATAAATTTGTTGTTCTTGGACAACACTAAATTATCAGACTCATACACCATCTTGAATCCTCCTTTGTTAAGAAGGTATCCATGAACCAGATTCTTACACATATCGGGTACATAAAATACGTTGACTAACGTAAGAACTTTCCAGAAGGTGAATGTAAGATCAATCGTGCATTTTCCCAGAACTTTGCCTGCAACCTAGTTTGCGCCAGTAACTTCACTGGATTCTCCATTATTCTCTTAGTAAGTCTTGAGTAGATTATGGTCTTTGCAAACATGAATGATTGCTTCAGTATCGAGCCACAATTCATTATCAATGCCACTAACGAAGTTCGCCTCTTGTACAACATCCACAAGCTTTCCTTCGACCACATTCTGTTTTTGTTGTTTCGTCCGAAGACGACAGTCTCAGGCATAGTGTCCGGGTTTATTACAATAGTAACAGGCACCCTTCTTTTTGTTCTTAGAATTATTATTCTTCTTAAACCGTGTCTCATTCTTAGGCTTTAATTTATCATTAATTTCAACATTATTTGCCTTAGCATGAGACTCAGTTTGCGGATTATCATCTAGCTCGCATTTACGAGAATCCTCTTCAATACGAAGGTGACGTTGTTTCGCCAACGGTAGTATTTTACTTACTTGTCCAACTATGGACTTGTTGGCGACCAATTTGAAATCCATAAAATTACAAATAAGAAATTTTTTTATTACTTGCCTCGAATATGCGATACTTGCTCTCGAATACAGTCCAGAGGTCCTTTGCAGTTTCCAAAGTCCAATGAGCGTTGTAGACTAAAGTAGATAATGTATTCAAAATATGCCCTCTGCACGAGAAATCGTCTTCTTTGCGCTTTGCACGTTTTTCCTTCAGAGCGGCATCCTCGCCAGCAGTTTCCTCCGGTATCACTTCCAATCTGTCTTCCAAGATATAGAACAATTCAACGATGATCAGGAAGAATTTCATAGTCTCTTGCCAACGAGTAATGTTTTTTCACCATCAAAACGCTTCAATTTCGTCAAATGCTGATTCATCACTTGCAATGCACCCAAACCTTCCATGATTGAAGCTATTGTCTAAAATTTTGTTCGGGATTTTGTTATTTGAGGCTATTAGATGATGGTGATCGTCGTATGATTGTCGTACTTCAGACTTTAAGGATCTATTTTATAGATTCTTTCAGACAATAGTTCAACCCACCAGGTAAAAACGGATTATCGAACCATTGACTTTCAAGATTCAATCAAGCCTTGGAACAGCGAAATCGGATTTAAAGTTTATACGACTTTGATCCGATCAATAACGCTCTGAAATTATAATTCGATGATGCTATATTCAAAGAGAAAGAAGAGTAGAAGAAGAAGACTGAATCTGCGACAATTCTGGATTTTGCAACACCTTGAAGGCGTCACAAATTCTGAGCGTTTGAAACGCTTCAGTGGCGTCGCAGATCAGATGAGGAATCGAAAGTAATTTGCAACAGTTCTGGCGTTGCTATTTATAAGTAGCGGGAGGATGCACCTATCCGTGAATCATCACGACCGTTGTCCATTTCAAATTCGAAACACTGCATCTGTTCAATTCTGAAACGTCGTGCCTTTTCATCTGCAACGTTTTGAAGCGTTGCGAGTTTCAAATGTGCGCGACTAATTTAAAAATACAACGATCTAAGCCCATTGGCATCCCACGGCCTAACTGACCACGAGACCCTAAGTCCCATCTTTTGACCTTTTAAATGTTAATATCCATGTCATGTTTATGCATTGCATTATCTCTCCCTTTTCATCTTTCTTTTTATATGATACATTAAGATTTTGTATATATAGAGGCGTACCCTTACACATTCTACAATGTGGTACAAATGAATTCTCCATTTCTTCTTCCTTCTTGCTTCTCTCTTCAAAAACAAACACAAGCCCAAAATCATTGTTTTGAAATTTTTCTAACATAATCCTTATTAAATCCGTCATTCAAATGTGTGTTTATTTGCAAACCATATTTTGAAGAATTGTCTTCTATACAGTTGACTGTACAATATTTATTACGACAATAATTGAAATACAAAAAATATTCTTTTGGCCATTTGTGTGTACATTTAGCTTTTTTTCATGTTTATGTTTCACTATTTGATATGTTTTACTTCATTTCTTTTACACAGTATGTTTAAAAACATAAATTTGGTTTCGATTTGTCAACTTCATTTTAAGTTTGGTGTAATATTTAATTTGTTCACAACTGTTAACTAATTTGATACTTTCTTAATACCCAACAAATTTGGTCTTCAACCTAATTGAATTCTTCTTGCGAGTAGTTATGAACCTATCTGAAAATTTCATTGTAAAACATTTGCAAATGCATGTATATTTATGTGCCAAGTATTTCTAAATTGGTGTTTTCATATCATCTTTTCGTCCTTACTGCGCAGGTTGACGAAAAATAAAGTTGGATGTAGGACGGCGCACTGGCGACTGTTTCAACTTTCTGTACTAATACTTCAAAAATTAGTTCTATGGCCTTATGTGTTTCATAATTGAGCCATCCGAATTATGGACTGTTGCTGCAAATAGACAAAGTCTATGAATTTTATCCGATTATATGTTCTTCATTGTATGGTATGTTTAGTAACGGTGTTTAAAAAAAAAAAAAAAAAAAATTTGAGGTGTCCTTATCAACGAACAATTTTAAAGCACTTACCTGAATTTTGCACTAAAAATCTATTTATGCCGTGTATTTTTTATTAAATGTGTTTGAACCTCTTTTTTTCTTCCACCGTACTGTATGTACCCTTTTCCTGTTTGTACTTGACCATGCTTTTTAATTTTACTATCTTCTTTATATGTCACTGTTAATGCTACTACTTTGGTTCATCTGTGAAACATGACGTTAGTAGTCATACAAATTTACAGCAACTACCCGTTTAGTTCATTCCATGTTACTACGGATATGTTAGTTAGAACTGTTGTTGGAATCACTCTGTGCACGGAAGATCAGCTTTGAATAAATTGGATCAGTGTACGTTTTATTTTGCATGATGTCATTTCGATGTTTTTATAACTATTTTATTACTTGATTTACAGTTTTTTTTTCCTGTTATCACCTGTTGATTGAATAATAAGCGTTACTGCAGCTCCATGCATGGAGTCTAAGCAAGCATATTTGTGTCATCTACTGGTGCATTTCGTCTTTATCATTCACATATGTATTGCAGCCATCTGTGGCAAATCATGCATTAGAAATATGCTTGAACTATACATATTTTATAATGTAAATATTCCTCCTCCAAGCTTGATTAATTTGTACTGCTACTTTGTCATTGAAAAAAAAAAAAAACTTCATGCTCCCATGTTAGCCTATAACAAACACAAATAAATTAAAACTTTTGTCCACCACATATTATTAATCATATCTATCTTCAACTGAACTACCAATTTAATTCATAATTATCCGTGTGTGAACCACGGGTTTCATCCTAGTATATATATAAATAATACACAAGCCCGCTAAACAAGTAATTAAGCTATGTTGTTATTCTTTCATAATCAACTTGTGGTGTCCAATTCCGTCGAACGGTGATCAGAAGCAGAGCTGTTGCCTGACAAAAAAGACCCGAACTCAAACCCATCCATAATCCCTGCAGTTGACATTATTTTTTTAAGTTTTAGGATTCTGAACACAAGAATAGGTCAGGGGAAATGAGAGTGTGTGCAATATAAGAACGAAGGGTTTTCGTGCCCATGCACAATTGTGTTGATGTGCATTTTGGAAAAGCAATAATAACCTATGTCAAATCTCAATTGCATATCAATTCAAATGCAAGGCGATGACATAAATATAACTAAATAAGGACGAGTAGAAGCTACACAAAAAAGTTTTGATTTTCTCTATACAAATAAATAAAATGAATAAACGAAAAATAACATTTTTATTTTGTTTAACTTAAATACAAACAACCAGCCCAAAAAAAAAAAGAGGAGGAGGTACCAAAAAAGGTTGTGATTTTCTACATAGACATGTAAAGTATAACCGTACAACAATGTAAAATCGACCATTATATCACACAACTTGAAAAAAAAATATTAATTTGTTTTTTTCTCCAACTTGAAAAAAAAATATTAACTTGAAAAAAAGGTTGTGATTTTCTACATAGACATGTAAAGTATAACCGTACAACAATGTAAAATCGACCATTATATCACACAACAGGATAAAGTAAAAATCGGAGATACCTAAGGAGATAACAATAGAAAGATTAAGTAAATTAGACTAGAAAGATGAAGTTAAATACAAGTTGCTAGTTTTTTCGGTTTTACACAATTTGGTTCAACAAACCTATTGTAGATAAACAACAATAGTTGTCGGTTCAATAAATAAATAAATAGAATAAAAGGAAAACAATACCTTGTTATATAGTCCTAACTTGAATCCAAATAACAAAGCCAAAGGCATGCCAATGAAGTAAAATGCAACTAAATTAGTCCAAGCAGCCAAGTGTTGCCACCCACACCCTCGAGCAACACCTTAAAATTAAAAAAAGCATCATAACTTTAAACATGTGTACAGAATATGTGCGGTTTAACTAAATAAAATAACCAGCAACAGTTTTTTTACCTGATAACACTCCTTGTGCGGAGTCAAACAGTATAGTCGTGCAAAGATATGGTGTCATGGATGAAAACTCTCTTATTATTACAGGGCTGAAAGTAAATAGTTGAGCCCATAGATTATGACCAAATGCTAAGCACAACAAAACAGTTAAAGCAAGAAAGCATGAGAGCTTTAGTGTCACGGAAACTGCAGATTTTGCCTCCTTTATCCTTCCGGCACCAACTTCATTCGATACTCGTGTACTGTAAATTGTCGTTAAGAGTATAGTATAGTAGAAGAATTAGTCATATTAATTGAGAATGACTGTATTAGTATTGGTTTACGTACCTGACAGTGGCACCGAATCCATATGTGATCGTGTATGCAATGGACTCTGTGTTTACACTATGAATCGAGTAACAAAATTGTAACACAATCCGAAATTGGACCAATACCAGAAAATATATAGATGTGTTATCATTTGTAAGGAAAGAAAAGATATGCTAGTACTAAGAGAGTGTAGACCACGAATGTGAGTATTCACATAGAGCTTACCATATTGCAACGAGTGAAGTACTGACTTCAGAGTTTGGCATTAATCCAGCAAGCAACACAAGGATTTCAAAAGCAATGTACTCCAGACTACAATACAAAGACGGTATAAATAAGCTTATAGTTAATAAATTTTCCTTCCATGAATATATTATGGCAATAGTTTTAGCATATCATAATTGACACAGAACACATTTTACTAAAACACACTTGCAAATTCAAAATAATTAGGAACAATAAAATAGCAACTGACCAGACCATAATGGCAGATGGTATGGCCAACTTCAAGTTAGGCAATACATACTCAAAAGATTCCCAAGAAATCCCATTCCATGAGCAATTAGATATCTCCGAATATTTAATATAAATCACTAGTAGAAAATCTGCTACAAAAAATGTGATTGATGCCGCTAAAGAAGCTCCCATATATCCCAAATTCAAAGCATCAACCAAAAGATAAGTAAGTCCCACATCAACAATTAGAGATATTATAGAACATGCCACTAAAGGAATCACAATCGACTGAGTTTGCAAAAACCTCAACAGGCACTGTAAATATGCAAAACCAAATAATCCAGGGATAAAGAATTTTAAATAGACTGCGGCCATTCTTGCGACATCAGGATCTTGGTTTAGATAAATTAGCACGGGCTCTGTATAATACCAAAATATGGAAACTAGAATCGAAAATATTGTGCTTATGATTATGGAGGATTGTAAATATATTCCTAGCATTCTGTAGTACTTTGCTCCATAAGCTTGACCACATAGTGTTTCCAGTGCACCACTCAAACCAATCTGAAAGTATATTAAAAAAACATACTACTATAACTTCAATATTTATTGAAAATATATAATAACTTAATCCAATCGTAGATCTAAAAAACAAAAATTATGAAAATAAGAAATAAAAGTACCATAAGTGCAGTGCCTGTAACAGATCCCCACGAACTAGCCAGAGTGGCACCAGCAAGTTCAAGATCACCGATATGGCCAGCATACATAACTGATACAAGGGTGATAGCATAAAATGACATGTTTGTGATCACCATTGGTACCGAAAACAAGAACTGCACTTTTGCTTCATCTATATCTATCAATCTAGCCAATATGCGATCGATTCCACTATCCCTCTTCGCCCCTCTCTCATATTCATATTCTGAAAGAGATGTGGAAGAAGACATAGTTAAATTATCACTGCTTTATCACTTGTATGATGTGCACGCACGCTTGTGTCTATGTATCATGATAGGTCCATTAAAAGGATGATATATTTGAACTGGCTTTATACAGATTACTATTAAAATGACGTAATAAATTTGATTTAGTGGATACAGAAGTGGATGTGAATTGTGAAGGCCAGTTGCTTTGACATCTATCTAACCCAGTTCACATCATATCATGGAAGGATATATATATATGGATTGATTCTGGATACAGATTCAAATAGGGTACTTAAATACAGATAAGAATAATTTTTGGCCATAGCTTATTATAAAATAAGGAGGGGGATGACCCCTACTTGCACCCTGTAGCTCCGTCCCTGCTTTGATGAGAAACATTTGTAAATTTTTTCATTCGCAAAAGAAGTCTGGAGAATAAAGCCGACAATATGTTTTCAGCATGTAAAGCCGACAAAATGTTTACCTGAGCTTTGTTCGACAGAGAAAGGACCTGAGCTCACTTGGAGGGAGGAAGGAGTAGACATGATTTTGTGCTCCTCTCAGGTGTGGTTTTTTGAATTATATAGAAAAAGGAAGATGCTACATCGACCGGTAAATTTGCGGTTTGAGCTCACCGCATCTGAAAACCTGAGAAAGCGTGCGGGAGCATACCCCATAACCTGTTTGAACCTTGCACTTCCGTTTTTTCTTTTTTCTGTTCGTATGCTCACGTTTCTCTTTTTTAAAACAAGTAGCTTAGTTACGTTCCTTTAAGCTTTCAAATACACATTACATTTATGAGATGATTTGCTTTATTAACCACTCTTTCACACAGACAATAACGTTAAATTAAACTATAATATTAAAAACATAATGTATTTTATTGGACTTATCGGATTTTAATATAAGTTCCATCATTAAATCTTAAATTTTATCATATTTTTCTGTTAACATTCATACGCCAAATATTTCAATTTTTTTTTTTTTTTTTTTACAATGGCATGAAACTATCGATCAAATAATCATCTAAAAAATTTTAGGTTCGACCACAGATAAATATTTACTCGAAGAAATTCAGGTTCCACTCTGGACAAAAAATTGTCTAGCAAATATTTGATCTCAGAAAATTGTTTGCTCATTAAAAAACTGTCCGATGTAACACCCTGAAGTTTGGCGCTAGTTAAATTAGTTATTTTGTTATATTCCAAAAATTAAATTTGAGTAAACGATGAAATTTGATCATGAATTACGCACCTTTGTGATCGTGACAAAACTTTAGTGAACTTTCATGTTTGAAACTTCTCGAACGAAGTCCGTATGAAAAAATTACTAAAAAAATACAAAAACTGATGGAAAAAATTAAATATAATAAATTAAATTAGGCAATAAATGTTGTCATGTATTGCCTCGCCTCTAGTCGACCGCCCTTCAACTTGCAGGTCGAACATTCTATGTGACGGCTTGAGTTTTATGTAATAAAATTATATATTAACGGATGGATTTTTCTAAAAATAAATATTGTTAGACCAAAAAGTGGTTCTAACACCCAATAGGCTGATAATTTCAGAGAATAACAAGTTAAAACAGATAAAAAAGAGAATCAACACATGATTTATAGTGGTTCGACGTTAATGAGTGTATGTCACTTTATACTTCTTCGATTGATGAATGATTACAATTACAATGATAATAGACACTCAATCTTACTAGTACAATCAATAATCTCTCTAATTTCGTCAAAATATACTCCAGAACTTAGAGAATAATCTGAAATAAACAAAGAGATATCGTTGATGATGGAGTTTGAGTAGATTGAGAGCCAAAAGATCTCTGGAAATGGTGTATCCTAGTGTATTTACAGGCAGGAAGCATAGGCGGGTCGGATGCCACGTGGGTCCCATCCCACAAATCTCGGAAATGAGTGCATCATGATGAAGACATCGCATAGAGATCGTGGGTGAGTGGTTGTAACTGCTCTGAGTTTGTAGTTAAATGGTGTGCAACCATCCTTGGGTAACAGTTATATATGGGATCGGACCGGTGGAGGAAATACTGAACCGTGCTGGTGTTCATTAGTAGAGTCTGACTCTTCTTAGCTATGCGAGCTGGTACTGACCCATACATCTCGATCCGAGCCCACTTCCTAGTTTCTGATGAGAAAGAGGATGATGGTCGATCTGATCTGATGATTTGGCTTAAATCCGACCTGATGGAGTCTTCTACTCGATTGGCCATGCTTTTCACCATTGAGAATGTCCAACGTTTAATTCAATTCTCAAGCTTTCTGTTGCCTGATTACAAAGTAGGATAACATTTTGCCCCCTCGAAGTATGTTTCATCGAGAATGAGACATGCTTAGAAAAGTTGTTAATTTGTCTATTCTTGAATTGGTAGCAATCAACGGTCATGTCTATTTGTGGAGTCGTAATGTTTGGTGAAATCACACTTCCTAATTTTGATGACACATCTATAACTACGGGGTTGTATTATCTAGAGTGCTTACGAGTTTTCAGGTAATCCTCATGACTTATTCCATTTCAAAAGGTCATAGTTACTTGATTTAATTAAGTCACCTCGTATGTATGTTCCCATTCCTTTACATAATCTCGTACAACCTCTTCAAACTATTTTTATTTTTAGCTTTTGCTTAACCTCACTGTTATTTTGTCGGACCGGACCTTCGTATTGCGGATTGGTTCGGACCGTTCGCACGTCCTAACTGCTACCTTTTTTCATCTCCACTTCTCAACCAATGGGTCGACCCATCCTGTCTCGTCAAGGGATACGAAAAGCCCTCTTTAACCCACTATTTAATCCGTTATCCCCCTTCCTTCTTCCTTTTATTTTTATGCTATCACTCTCCCAAATATCCACCAGAAAACCCTAACCTACAATTTCCCGAAACATGTTCAGTCTTCGAATTAAAAACCATAGGTAGGCGCAGAGTTCTGTTTCCAATCGAACAATGTTTAATTCTCGTGTTAATTCGTGTCATCTTACCCTCGTCGGCGCCGATATTGACCCTGATAGTTTTTGGTCCACCGCCGGCGTCGTTGGTGGTGTCTTTATCGCTTCGAGTTGGCAACGTTAGTTGTTCTAACCCAGCGCTAAAAATAATGATTCATAAAGAGGTGTGTGTTTGATAAAAAATGGGAAAGTTTGAGTCTTGACTTCAGTCGGAGTGATGGTGGAGAGAAGAGGAGGGATTGGAATGTGTAGATGCGCATCGGTTCGAGAAACTGACGGCTTTGAAGCAAATCCAGAAATGTCTAAGTGAAGCAGTTGAGTTATAGTGAGTCGGGTCGGTTCGGATTGGACCTTACTTGTTTGCTTCTGGGGATTCTATCCGATCTGGACAGGCATAACCTCTCATGAGATCCCGACTCAACTTGAAGTTATTCTCTTTACCAGCTTCGACCCGACTCATTACTGACCTTCTCACATACCTGAACCGAGCCTCTTTTATTTACTTCGACCCAATTCGCCGTATCTGTTCTAGGATTTCGAACCGACACGATTCCTTAGCCTACACGCTACCAAACCGATCCGGTGCTTTTACTATGTAACCTATGCACAACCCGACCTTATCATATTTGGCTAAAACTAAGGCCATGACAATGTCAACCTCTGGCACACAACTTTATGTATAGCATAAACAAAACCAAGTACAGCTTATAAACTCGTGGATATTAGGATAGAGCCTTCATAATTGGACATTTTCGAACTAAATGAACACATGATTGTTTAACTTTCCTTTATGCTGCATTCTACTCTACTTATTTTGTACTTTCTAGTTTCAGCACTGCACACACCATTACATATTACCACACACACGCGGAGGGAACAGGCAATCATACTCTATTTTTTCTGTCATCTCTTGGATAGTACAACAATCATGTCTGGATGACGTTAAGCTAGATTGGTCGAGAAGACTGAAACTTCAGTTCCATCCAAAAACCCCAACCTCAAAGATGTTTCATCTACTTCGGACTCAAAATGGGATAGCGCAGGCTCGGACTATGAGATATAAATTCACGAGAATGCAGAATCATCTGGAAGTGAAGTTTCCATGGATGAGGAAGAGGAAGGAGGGGTGGGATACAATCGTGCTCCTGACAAATTTGAGAGTGCAACTATCTTAGAAGCGCATATGGACTCTATTCGTTCGACAATTGATGATACCAAACTTAGACGCTTATACTTAAAACATGGGTTGTTTGGAAAGATACCAAGGTGGCTACCAAAACAGATCAGCCTCATAATCCACCCGAAGGATACATGGTGTTCAGCCGGTTGGTGTGTATCGTAGGGGCCATCCCTCCATTTCCACCATTCGTCGTCGATTTTCTAAGACGAATGCATATAGCCCCCATGCAACTCCATTTCAATGCTTATACCTATCTGTATACAATATATATCGCCTACAGGGAAATTCTGGGGATAGAGCTTACCTTTGAAGATGTAAACTTCTTCTTTCATTTTAAGCACCGAACGAAAGAAACTCCGTCTTTCATCTACTTCGAGTATGTGCCTAAAAAAAATTTATTGACGAAACAATCAGAAGTAAACACTACAAAAATATATGCAATTAAAGACTGATAAGTAGAAAATGATAATTTTCAGTTTGTAATTAATGACTAATTTATCACTAAAAACATTTGGTTTCTAATATTGAATGCTTAAGACTGAAAAATAATTTGTAACTGGTTTCTATCATTAAGGACTGTTCAATGACTGAAGTTCAGTTTTGAATCGGTGTTTGGATAAGTAATTATATAATGGTCGAGATCTTCTAATTATACCGAATCTAACAGTTACATTAACAATCCATGTCGATTATTTTCAATTCTTTTATAGAAATTAATGAATTTGAAATAAACAGAAACGTGACCACTTCCTTGAATTACGGTACACACGCACAAAATTTTTCTACTTCTTCCATTTATCATATAAACTTCTACACTTCCCCATTAATGAAACCCATCTCCTTTCACACATGTTCATCAGTATGAAAAGAAATATTTGTATCCTCAACTAACTTTATGAAATATCATGGGCATTTGTAATCATACTTTGATTCTGTCTTATGGATGGTATAATTGGAAGAGGAAGCACACGAGGCTACCCCTGTCTAGATCTATTCAACTTCGAAAATCCGCCTTCAGCCTCATTATATGAGTTATTGTAACCCTTAAATATTTCGTTATTATCCAGAAAGTCGGCTACATCAACCTCAATGTTTCTACTAATTTAGTTATATAAATATCTAGCATGAAATGCAGGAATATATTAATGTAGCAGTCCATGCCTGGAACAATGAAAGTAAAATGTTAACAAGCAACTTGAGTGAAATCAGTGCCAAACGAGCATGTATGATCTTTTGAAAACACATGAAATGGGATATCCTCCTGCTAATTTTGCACTAGAAGTATAATGATTGCCTTCATTTTCACCATTCCATCGGGTTTCTTTTGCATACTGAAAATCAGGACAGTCTGTGGAAAGTTCTGAATTACCGCTGGTCCAAGCAAGAGGACTTAAATCTATTTGTTTTTAAAAAATCCTGCCAAAGATTCAAACTAGTTCTAGCAAGAAGATTTGGATCTATAGGCAGTCGACACCAATCTCTACTAAAGATTCAAACTACTCCAAAGTAGCCTCAGCTTCCCGGTGACTGATGTGGAGAATCTTAAAACGTGCTTTCAATTTTTAGATCGTGGGGCAGAAATGAATGGCATGGATGTAGGTTCGGTTTTTCACATGAAGGGTATGGGTTTGTTGCGCTTCATTTTTCTTCTACAGAGGAAGTGCGCATGTTTTCAATGCTGACTGACATGTATATTTTAGTTGTTTAGTAACAGTATATTTGATTATGTAATGAATATTGAACAATGTGTTTTGTAACAGTATATTTGATTATGTAATGAATCTTGAAAAGTGTATTTGGAAATGTAATGAATTGTGAACTGCGTGTTTAGTTATTAATTAGATCTGATCCGTGTACTTTTTGTTTTTGAAAGGCAAATATAAATGTTTTATTCTGAAATGTCAAACTATATACACTCAAAAAAATATTTTTGTTAATATACATAAATTAAAAATATATTTTTTAATTTAAGACCGATTAGTAACTACAACTCGGTTTTTTAAAATTCCATCTTTAAATAAATTTAAAACCGAAATTTCTGTCTTTAAATTTTAAAATTGAGTGCGCAGTCACAAATATTTTTAAGACTTGAGAAACTATGACTGAAATAATTGGTTTTTAAACGGTCTTTACAGACAATGTAGGGACTGAATTGTGTACTTAAAGACTGATATTTTCAGTCTTTAGTCACTACTACAAAAGTGGGCATATTCGACACAAGTTTTATATGGCCATAGATCAAAAAAGTGTTGCATTTTTTCCTTTTTTCAAATAGGCAACACTAGAATTGCGTGGCATCCGCGGTCGTTGCCTTAGCCCTCTAAGGCAACGCTTTAGCACATCTACTGCCATGGAAAGAAAGTGTTGCATTATAAATGTACTGCAACGCTAATTGCATGTAATGCAACAATATTCAGCATTGCTTGAAAATTAGTTAGATCCTGGCTACCAGGTCACGATAGCGGGGGCCACGTCAGCTGCCTATGTGTCACATGACACGTCAGCTCTCCACGTCAGTTGCACACGTGTCACATGCCACGTCAGCTGTGGCGTCTACGTGCCATGTGGAATTACTACTATTTTACGTAATGCAACACCACTGTATTATGGAATGAAACACCATTATCTTAAAATACAACATCAGGAAAAAAGCAAATCCAACAGTAAAAGAAGGCAAATACAACACTTTAATTATAAAATTTTCAATATCAATTTTGTACCTAGAAGAAACACATCCGTTACATTCATCATAACATTCAAACCTTCCAAAACATTCATCATCACATACCATACCAATTCTTCCAATATAACACATACGATCAAATACATAATTTAAAAGTAGCACAAGTGCCAACACATACCACCTTTAATACAAGTGCCAACAAATACGATCAGTGTGCATTCTACAAAGTAGCAATGCCATGAACCAGAAACTATATCTCTCTATGTCATTTCAGGTCCTCCACTTGCTGACTGTAACTCTCCTCGTCATTTCAGATCCTGCAATTTGAATTTACAAGTTATTTGATAAGTGCACATGTGTTGTGTGCATCTATTTATTTGGCCATCTAATTAACTTATAAATTTTACGCATACAATTATAACAGTTGACCATTTACCATTGGTCACTCGTGCCACCTCAGAATTGAGTATGCTTCGTCTATTGTGCAAGCATTTCCAATTCACATATTTACCTGACACCATCCATTGGGTCCCTCGCACATCCTTTCAAGCTTCATAACATCATCATCTCCCTATCCCCTAAACCCCAATCTTCAAAAGTTAAAAAAAATCAATGGAGGACTCGTCTCTATACATCGCTGCCACTGTTCTTAAGGGACATTAGAATTTTGAAGCTGTGCATGACGTTCTTAAGGTGACTCTCAATCATTATTCGTGGCCTATACGAATAATACCCAATAACTCTTTTCTAGTATCATGCCCATCTTACAGTAAGCGTGATCATGCGCTAATGTTGAAAGTTTTTACAAAACCTGGTGGTGCTATTTACCTGCAAGCATGGTCTGATGAAGAATTTGAGCCTGAACCAGCATTAGAAGTGGAATCATGGGCTAAAGTTGATGGCTTTCCCAAGTTCCTAAGGAGTAATGTTCCTGTTGTTGAAGAAATACTGAAGCCAATGGGACGTGTGCTTGCAATTGACGACTGTAACTGATCTCATTATGACAATACATCTTTCTACCTGAAAATGCAATGTTATGAAGGCATTGGCAATATCAATACTTTTGCTGCTCAATTCAATAACAAGATTTACCTCATTAAGTTTCAGCACTGTACCCATGCTCATCCTGGAACAAGGCCTGAACTTCTTTTTGTGAGCAATAGGAAGGAACAAGTGGTTCCACGTTGCGTCATTACGAATGGGAATGGGAAATGGATTCAGATGAAAGATTTGACACAATGATACAAGAAGCTGCTATGCTACCCCCATTGCCAAGCTTATTTCCTGAAGCCACCCATGACATACATGTTGATAACCAAGCTCCAATGAACCAGAGGAATGATCAGTTGATAGATTTGGAAATTGATCAGGAATATGATTAGCTAAACTACCTCACCTTTTGTCCTGATGCTGCAGGTCCATCACATGCGGCTGCTCACTTCGGACTGGCTCTCCCACAGCCGCAAAGCCCTAATGAATCTGTTGCAAGTTCCACAGCCCCGCAAAACCCTGATCTGGTATGAAACGATGCTACTATAATGTCATTTTTTGGATGTGTATGCATTAAGTTAACTTTATGATACTTTTAGATGTGGATGTGTATGTCATCTTTTGGATGTGTATGGTATGAACTGATGCTGCCTTATGATACTTTTTTGTATGACTGCTTTATGATACGTAGTAAGGCATAATATGGATGCAAAATTGAAATTGGTAGTTTTCTTAATCAAATGGAAAATGCCTGTGCGTGTAGCAGATTAGATACGGGTGAGCGACTCGTCCGGATTGGGAAATTGGTAGTTTCCAAAGCCTCTATACAAACACACCGCAGTGCAAACACACCGTAGTGCTACACATGTATTTGTATCACAAAACCTCAAGCATACAATTGTATGTCATTTCTGGATGTGTATGGTATGAACTGATGCTGCCTTATGATACTTTTGCTCCCTTATGATACTTTTTTGTATGACTGCTTTATGATACGTAGTAAGGCATAATATGGATGCAAAACTGAGCATACGTTTCCAAAATCAAAACATTGAAATTTGTAGTTTTCAAAATCAAATGGAAAATACCTGTGAGTGTAGCAGATTAGATATGTGTGAACGACTCGTCCGGATCGGGAAATTGGTAGTTTCCAAAGCCTCTACACAAACACACCGCAGTGCTACACATGTATCAATATCAAAAAACCTCAAGCATACAATTATATGTTAATGTAAATGAACACAAAGTCCAAATCAATTTTGACGATAAAGTCCTCATTCCTTAACTAGCTCGACCTCTATAATAAACCAATATCTTTTTCATGCCAATGGCCCTTATAATTCCAAATCCCAAATCAATGGTCAAAGCGCAACTAATTACTCATAATCTAATCTTTCACCGACTAATCACTCATAAGCGAACGGTTTTTCCTAAGTTTGGGATGTCCAAGCAACTAATTACTCATAAGCGAATGAGTTTTCCAAAATGTAACAATTGAACTAATTACTAATTACTCATAGTCCATTCTATAATAAGCGCAACTAATTCACAGTGCTATACAAACTGAACCCAAGGGAAAAACTGGCGATGTCAACGCCCTACGCAATCAAAGCTAGAAAGCGTTTCAAAGCTTCAACCTTTTCGGAATAAAATTTGCTGTCGAGGAGAGGAGCGATACTAACGTGAATTTAGGTTTAAATTTTTGTCAATAGTAAAAAGGGGGAAAGAACGATTAGATGATAGAGAAGAAGAACGATTTATGACCAGATTGTTGTTACATTATTTCGAGAAGGGAGAAGATCACGCCAAAATTTTGTCAAAAGAATGCAATGACATGGTTGTCATTGATTGGATGATGGCTAACATTTAGAATCATCAGAACCGTAGATGGGTTAAACCATTGGATTAATCTTGCATCTACAGTTGGGGTTTTTATATGTTGATAACGCGGATCGCTGAGCTGGATTGTATATACATAATGCTACGCTTTTAACTGGTGTTGCATGTCAAAACACTAGAATTGCCACCGCAACAGTGCATTCATGTATAATACAACATATGAATATTGTTGCAGAAGATCAAAGAAAGCATAGCTTTTGCCACACTTTTCATGCAACGCACATAAGTTAGTATCAAATAAGCCCATTTTTGTAGTAGTGAGTTTAGCATTTTTTACCAGCGAAAGTAGGTGATGTGAAGCCCGAATGGTCCTATATCAAGCATCAACCGGGATGCGTTATGAAATGGCTCCAATCAAGTAAGCTTCAAACTCCAATGTTCTGAGTTTAATTGTTGTCGTAAATGTACTGACTTGTCTTAATCTTTTGTAGCAGCTAACCCGAAAAAGGAGATGCACTAAGTATACTTGGATCGCATGAATCGTCTACTTAATGGTGATCCAAAGCTACTAACCATCAGAGAATGTTTGGTGGACGACTATCTTCATCGTCATCATCTACTTGCTACGACTCGGAGTATAGGCCACAAAAGTGGTCCTTATGTATATGTGCCTCTAGATGAGGGACAAACTGCAACTTTGGTCGAGAAAGGAGAGAGCTCGAAAGGTCAAGAACTTGTAGACTCCAACCAGTAATTGTAGTTGGGAGATAGAGGAATAACAGAGGAGGAAAATCCGATTGTACTCCCACAAATTCCTTCTCCATTGTCGACTCAAACGATGATGCTTTGAATATATCTGCCAGGGATAAACAATAAGACGATACTTAGAAAGATTCTTTTATTGCTGAAAGTCATCCGTCTCCAAAGACTCCTTCTCCTGTAGGTCTCCCATTGGTGGTTCTTCTCCCATAGACCCCGAATATGATACCTCATATTCGGGGGCTTGTCAAAACTTCCTCTGCCTGATAAAATCTATAATACTAAAGATATCAGCATAGGGCCATTTTTCCTTTCTTTCGGAGAAGAAACCACTCCTGTAAAAGCTAGAGAAACGACGCAGACAAGATTAACCGGGATATGGTCTGTCGGGGGAATCACTTAGGATATATACACTACACTCGCACTGCAAGTCACAGTACTTGTGTACTACATTACCCCCGGTTTCTAAAGTTTGTTTTATGAAAATTCGCAGGAGATATGCCATGCCACCGCTACTTACTTAGAGATGTTCATTCTAGTATGCCTAGGTTTGACTCAAACACATAGTATGATCGAGGCGACAGTCGTGGGAGGGATAGCAGGAAACATTATGACTCAAACCGTCCGCATTCTTCACATTCCTGTTCTCCTCTTCGGTCAGATATCGATAAGCACAAGAGCTATCAGGACCGTCGTGAGGGGGGAAATCCCTACCCAAGGCTCCAGCTCTCCCAAAAGAAAAACATCATTAGGAAAAGCTACCGATGAAGCATTCTGACCCACAGGATAAAGCCAAAGTTTCTGACAAGGGGAAAGAGAAAGGCAAAATGGCCCTTGTACCTACTAGGCGATGAAAAATCGAACTATCAACAACGAAGCCTGTGGCCCTCAACTCCGAAAATGAGGAGAAATTGAAGATTCTGAAGAAGCAATTTTCAGATCATCACTTCGGGAATATGCTTTTCATTCTTGCTCTCGAGCCAGCTCCTTCGAAGTGGGCAGACGAAGTCAAGGCTAAAATACACTTAGTGGGTAAGATGTATAAGGAGATGTACAAGTATTCACGAAATTTTTCCAAAATAATCCAAGATTTATTAACCGATGTGGGTCACGTGAAAAAAATGGCCGAGTATGATGAGAGTGTCTTGAAGGACACAGAAAAAGAAGTGGAGGACGCACAGGCTCAACTTGCTCTTGCACAACGTGATGTTGGCAAATACAAGAAACAATATAAAGAGCTAAAATAGCGCTAACATACCGAGCTTGAATCTCATAGCCAGGAATGCACAGATTTGAAGAAGCAAATCGATGATGCTAAGTTTGAGAGCACCAAAGCGAAGTCAACTTGTGCCCGTCTTGAATAGGAGAAGGCAGAGTTATCAAAGAAGAATGTTGGTCGGGAAGCCAATCTAGCGGAAATTGAGTTAAGGGAAATTCTAGCTGAGGGGAATGCAAGCATTGCTCTTAAGTCTGCCGAGGAGACTAATGTACAACTTGCCGAAGCCCAGAAGGAATTGGATGATTATAGTGAGCTCATGGTTGAGTTCCTTGCTCAAGTGATCCGCTATCGGGACATTTCCTGGATTAAAGACTATCCGACGACTTTGGTCTATGTATGGGATCAGGTTGTTGATTGGGAGAAAAAGCAGTTTAAGGTGGACACCGTCGATGAGGAAAAACTTATAGAGAAATATCTAAAGGGTGGGGAATCAGAACGCTTAGCCGAAGGGCATAAACTAATTTCCGCTGCTATGGAGGAGGAGATGCGCCGGATAAGGAAAAAATTACTATCGAAGCTGGTTCTTCATCTGCTAGTTCTGGGGCTACTAAAGCAGAAGGGTATGATCCCGAGCATCCAAGACTCCTTAAGGCAGCTTTCCTGTCTCCAATTATTGAAACAACTCCGAAAACCCTTGCAGCACCTGCTGAAAAGTCATTTGAAGGTATCTTCACCTTTTCGCCTCAATTTGTTAAAGCCATTTCAACTTTCCGCCGTATTGTTGGGAAAACGATCGATGAACCCAAGTTTTCCCCTGAGATAATAACTGTTGCTTCTCGTCCTTTAGGTGCAAAGCCGGTTGAGAAGATCGAGGAGAAACAAGAAGAAGTCACTGATAAAACTATTGCGTCGTCCAGTGCTGAGACTCCCAAGGATGGAGATATGATAGAGGCTTTGAAAGATGACGATCACAATGACGAAAACGAGGGAGACGGTGACGTTGCTGTAACTGGAGGATCGAGAGAGGCTGACAACGTGACTTTGGCTGAAATAAAGGCAAAAACTGACGAACTTTTGAAGGCTGAAGTCGAAGAAGAGCCCCTCAATGTTGATCCTATTCAGGCAATCCCTCCTGGACAGAAGATAGTTGCTAAACTTTCAAAGTCAATCACCTCTCAGCTAGTATCTCAGTTCTCTATTGCTCCCCAAGATACTCCTCTAGATAACAAGAATTCGAAGAAGCGTATTCTTACTGATTCTAAGAAGGAGGAAAAAGAGAAACAGAAAGATGCTCGAAAGTCCAAGACGTCTCCCACATCCAAGTGAAATGTGGCTTAGTCTTTTCATTTTGTTTTCCACTGGCCTGTTGTTGATGAAGCAAGTGCGGCCCTCGCATCTTTTGGTTAGTCTCCTTATGTAAACCTGTACTTATGTAAATAAAGTAGTTTGTTTCCCTGCAATGTCAAATATTTGCAAGTTTGTTATTTGTTTCAATCAAGTGCATTAGTAGGAAAAACATTATTAATCTAAGTAACAAATGATAGATCACATCACAGATCAAACAAAAGATCCCATACAAGCTTCCCTGCAGACGATAATCTATGCAATGTATAAGATCTTTACTAAAATAAATAGCAAACAACAGGGGTGTGAGGTGTATGCCCCCAATCAATCTTGAATAAAATGCCTGGCCAAGGCTTGTTCAGGATTGATTTCCTTCAGTGGGGTAAGGATCCTTTCTTATTGGCACTCGTTCTCAGCGCCTTTATACTCTCCTGTCATATGCCCAGGATAGAGTATGGTCAAGGCGGTCTTTAATTGTGGTGCACCATCACGTCTAGGGGACGTCGTCTTCGCCTCCTTTATACTCCCTCTTTAGTCATGAGAGTTAGGGTCTGGGGCGTCATCTTCCCATCCTTTATACTTTCTCTCTCATCATGAGAGTTAGAGTCTGGGACGTCGTCTTCCCGTCCTTTATGTTATATTATGCAATCGATTGTCCCGTTCGCTTCGGCTTTCCTTTTACACCCTATTCTTTGGGGCGGAGTCTCACCAGTTTGAGTACCATACTCACTCTTAGTTCTAATTCAAGTTCTATATTTTAAGCCCAGAGCAAAACAAGCACAGGATATAAAGAAATAAATGTAATAAAGGTAAATGACACGCAATATTTTTATAGTGGTTTGGCAAATCATTGCCTACGCCCACTTTACAATCTTTTGTTTATATCAACTATACTGTTCTAGGCAAGTCGTGCCTTTTTACATAGTTTATAAAATAAAAGAAACAATACAATCTTAAGTCAAATAGTGCCGCAAGTGTTGGGCATTCCACGATTTCAGTACCTTATCACCATCAACTGTCGTTAACTTGAAAGCTCCTTTATCAAGATTCCGCTGAATGGTATACGGTCCTTCCCATTTCGGACCCAGGAACGTAGGGGTCCGGAAGACATGTTTCAAAACCAAGTCTCCCGGTTCAAAGGTTCGGGGTCGAACCATCCTGTTATAATATTGAGCAACTTGGTGTTGGTGCCTCGAGGCGCGTAAATCTGCTTCATCTCTCTTTTCCTCAATCTCGTCCAAGGACTCGAGGAGAAGTGCTTTGCTCGCCATCAGGTCATAATACGTTATCCTGTGAGAGCGGGCTTCCAATTCCACTGGAATGACTGCTTCTGATCCGAATGAAAGCGAGAACGGGGTATGAAAAGTCGTTGATTTGTAGGTCGTTCTATAGGCCCACAATGCGAGGGGAAATTCATCGACCCACATGGCTTTCGCCTGCTTCAATCGCTTCTTAACGATGGATTTGATAATCTTGTTCACTGCTTTGACTTTCCCATTTGATTATGGGTGAGCTACTATGTTGTATCTCTTCTCTATTTTATATTTTTTGCAGAAAATTTTAAATTATGTACTATCGAACTGAGTTCCATTATCAGTTATGATGACTTTGGGAATCCCAAATCGGCAAATTACGTTCCTGACAACAAAACTAATCACCCGCTTTGTTGTGATCGTAGTTAATGGCTCAACTTCTGCCTACTTGGTAAAGTAATCTACAACCACAATTACATACTTTGCTCCACCTTTAGCGATTGGCAGGCTTCCAGTGATGTCTATCCCCCACACAACGAACGAACATGGACTCACGATTTACTTAAGTTGACTAGGAGGTGCTATAGGAATCTTTGCAAATTTCTAACACTGACCGAAGCATCGTGAATAATCAACTGCATCCCTTTTTACAGTAGACCAGAAGTAGTTGTATCATAATACTTCCGTTCCCAATGTTTGACCTCCAGTGTGATCTTTACATTCACCCTCGTGCACTTCTCTCAGTACACGTTTGATGTCATCATGTGCTACACATCGGAGCAAGGGCACATAAAATCCTTTTCGGTAAAGTACTCTGTCCTATATGACATATCTTGTTGCTTTACGAACCACAGCTCGTGTTTCACTCTTCTTCGTTGGGAGCGTTCCATTTTGTAGGAAGTCCTTTATCGGCGTCATCCATGATTCTCTTTCCGACTCGGTTTCCAGCACCGGGTCAATTTCCATCTGATCAATGCTTGGAGATGTAAACACTTCAATCAGAACCATCTTTGTTTCTTCCGGGTTATCGGAGCTAGCTCGCTTAGCTAAACCATCAGCCTTCTGATTTTCTGGCTGTGGAGTATGGGATATGCTATAGCGTTCTATGCTTGCTAATAACTCCTCTACTTTTTCCAAGTACGCAATAAGTCGAGGTCCTTTTGCTTTAAGCTCCTTTCGAACCTGACAAATAATGATTTGAGAGTCACATAAGATATTTAGGGCCGCTACTCTTAGCCCCTGAGCGAGCTTCAACCCGGGAGTTAGGGCTTCATACTTGGAATCATTGTCAGTAGCGGAAAATTCTAGTTGGAGAGCATAGTATATTGGTCGCTTTTCGAGAGTTATTAATACAACTCCGGCGCCGGACCATTGGTCATTTCTAACACTGTCTGTATATAGATTCCATGTGTTAGACTCTAGCTTTGGTTCAAAGGGGCTGGTTTCTTCATTTGGCACATCATCCTCGGGGATCGTGAATTCAACGATGCAGTCGGCTAATGCTTGCCCCTTATTGACTTTCTGGGTTGGAAGTTTAGGTCGAACTAGCTTAACTCAATGCTCTATTTAAGCAATCGTCTAGATGCCTCAGGTCATTGTAGGACCTGTCAGAGTGGTTGATCGGTGTATGTAATGATTGGATGTGCTTGGAAATAATGGATAAGTTTCCTAGAAGCGATCAAGAGGCTATAAGCAAGTTTTTCTATCTTCGGATTGTTGCGCTCTGCCGCTGCTAACTTCTTGCTCACATAATATACCGACCTTTGAACTTTGTCTTCCTCGCGTACTAGGGCGGAATAATTGCATGAGATGACACTGCCAAATATATGAACAAATCCTCGTGGTCCACCGATTTGTATAATATCAGAGGTTGTCCAAAAGATCTTACAGGTTTTGGAAGGCTTCTACGCAATTTGGGGTCCACTCGAAATTGCGCTTCCCACATTTTATCAAATCGAAAAAAGGAACACATTTGTCTATGGCATTAGAAATAAACCTGCTTAATGCTGCGACCTTCCCTGCTAAACTCTGGGCGTATTTGATCTTTCGTGGCTCTTCAATATTCCTTATAGCGGCAATTTGATCTGGATTGATTTCGATTCCACGGGAACTAACCATGGATCCCAGACATTTTCTCGATGCAACCCCGAATGAGCATTTCAGCGGGTTTAGCTTCATTCCGTATCGTCGGAGAATCTCAAACATCTCTGCTAAGTCTGTTGTGTGGTCGGGTGATTGCTTAGACTTCACAAGCGTATCATCCACATAAACTTCCATTGTTTTTCCAATTTGGTTGTAAAACATCCGATTCACTAAGCGTTGATAGGTGGCTCCGGCGTTCTTTAATCTGAAAGGCATCACCACATAGCAGTACAACCCCAAATCCGTGATAAATGCAGTATGTTCCTGATCCGGAATGTGCATGGGAATCTGGTTGTACCCTGAATATGCATCCATGAAAGAGAGAAGTTCATGTCCCGCCGTTGAATCTACCAGTTGGTCAATTCGGGGGAGCGGAAAGCTGTCCTTCGGGAAGGCATTGTTTAGATCAGAAAAGTCGATACATGTTTGCCACTTCCTATTGGATTTCCTGACTAGGACGGGGTTTGATATCTAGTCAGGATATGTTAAGTCTTTGATGAACCCGTTATCTCTTAACTTCTCCACTTCCTCTTTCAAGGCGGTCGACTTCTCTGCACCCAACATACGCCTTTTTTGTTTCACAGGAGGATGTTTTGGGTTTATGTTCAGTGAATGGCTCATAATGGAGGGAGATATTCCATACATGTCAATGTGGGTCTAAGCGAACATATCCAGGTTCGCTTTCAAAACTCTGTTAATTCCCTCGTCTGAAGGGGGTCCAAGTGGGCTCCTATTTTCAAGACCTTTGTCAGGTCGTTGTTGTCAATCAGAATATCCACAGCTGCTTCATTAGGGGTTGCCTTCCTGCATCCCGGTTCTTTTTCCTCTTTAGGATTGATGTCTTCGGGCAGGTCGTCAGGAGACTCATTTAGCGGTATTCTCTTTACTTGCTATGCCAAGCCCTCCTCGGCAGGAGGCGAAGGACTCTTGGACCCTCCGTCTTTTCCATTGTGAAACATCTTTAATTCTGCCATATAATAGGCTCTTCTGGTGACCTAGTCGCCGTAAACCATTCCCACTCTAGATTCAGTTGAGAACTTCATCAATAGACACCAAGGTGCAATGTAGACCCTAAACTCTACAAGGGCTGGTCGGCCTTAAAAAGCGTTATAGGGAGAATCAATATCCATGATCACGAACGGGAGGATCCTTACTCTTCGGCGATCTCCCTCTCTTAGCTCTACGGATAAGTCACCATACCAATCGGAGCAGTTGATGATCCATTAAAGCCACGTATCCAACCTCCATATCACTTTAAATCTTTCATTTCTAACTTCGTTTGATCAAAAGCTTTTTAAAACAGGATGTTGATAGAACCACCATAATCCACAAGGACTATTCGTGCCAAAGTAGGTCCGATAGTGGCAGTTATCACCAATGGATCGACGCTAGGCGCTTCAACCCCTATACTCTCTTTGTCTCGGAAAATAACATCATCCGCTGTTGTCTTCTGTTGTTTCACGGGCGCATCGTCCTCAAGGTTTCTGCATTTCCCCTCTTTTGGGTGTTTTACAGCATTAACATATTGCCCCATAGTCTTGTTATTTAATCCAGTTGGATGTGGTCCTCCGATAATGGTATTAATGACTATACCTTTTTCCTTTTGTTGGGCAGTTGGCTTAGAAGCAGGTTGATTTTGGTTTGGAGCTTGTCCTCCTTGCCTTCTGTCTTTTAGGGTAACTTTGTATTCGTCTAATTTCCCAGCACGAAGTAACTTCTCTACAACATCTCTTAGATGTAGACATTCGTTTATAGAGTGATCATAAGTCTCGTGAAATAAGCAAAACTTCTTGATTTCACGCTCTTTTTTTGTCGAATATCTAGGTGGAGGTTTCTTATATTGGACAACGTTATAAGTGTCCAAATAGATATTCTCCAAAGTGTCGCTCAGTGGCATGTAATTTTAAAAAGTCTGAAATCGAGGTCTCTTCTTGGAATCATTTCTTCGATTCCTATTCCTTTTGCCACTGTTCTCGCTTTGGCGGTCGTTCCCTCCATTCTTGTTACCAACATTCACTTCGACCTTTCCCGCGCTGTCTCCAGATTGCTTGATGGTGCAATTTCTCTGAATGTTCTCTCTAGACTTTCTCTTTCGGTTGGCATATATTTCCTTTTATCATAAACGAATATTTGGCTTTTCAACCCAAGTTAGTGGTGGTTTTCCGGCCAAATATTCCCCGAACTCGGTGCCCTTACCAACTCCATCTATTAGCGCCATTAGGATGGTTTGCTCATGCAGGTCACTTACCTCTGTAACTACCAGATTGAATCGATCCAAATACGATTTCAGGGTTTCCCTAGGGGCTTGTTTGATTGCAGACAATTCAATGACACTTTTAGACTTCCGGACGTGCAGTCGGAACTGGTTCACAAAACTCTCACTTAGTTCTTTAAAACTGGAGTGATCGAGGAGGGAGTTGGGTGAACCACATTAATGCGATGTCTTCAAGATATATGGGAAAAGCCTTGCATTTTATGGCATTGGAAGCTGCCGCAGCTTTCATGTACCATGAATACCTCATCAAAAGCTGCCTCGGGTCCATTCTTCCCCCATGTCGATCCATTGTGGGGAGATTAAATCGTCTACGGAACTGAAAATTCAGAATATCGTCAGTGAAAAGGGTATGGCTATGTTTAAGTCCCGAATCTTCGTTGGTGTAACCCCTACTGTCATGCATAATCTGGCATACCATTTCTTCAACCTCAGCATTGGTTAGCATTGGCACGGGGTCTACACTTTTGGTTCTCCTAAAATATCCAGTTCCTACATCAGGTGACGTCCTTCTGTCTACTCATAGCTTTCATGTTTTCCCGCATAGCGACACTATCACGTCTTTGGGCTTCTAAAGCGTCATTAGTTCTATCCAACATATCGAGCAAGCACGAAAAATCCATGTGTTAGACAAGTGCAAAGGCAGTAGGCCGATCAATAATTGTTGTGGTTGGCATTGGAGCATTTGTAGTGGCCGGAGTAGAAGTACCAACCTCAGCTATAGCAGGTTCGAATCGGTCACAATTGCACCATCGGTTCGGGTTGGAGGAGTACCACTAGTAATATTCAAGCCTTCGGGTCGGGTCGGATTGGCACCATTGGTTCGGGTCAGGTCTCCTCCTTCGGATCGGTTCGGATCCAATCTGGTCCCCCGTGACCTGTTAACTACAGCCGCCTACTGATCTTCACTTGCCTCATTTTCCCAAGAAGTTTGAGGTTCCTTTTCTTGGAGCCATGAGATCCGAGTCTTTTGAGATCAACAAAAACTTCAGAGATAGTGGAAAAAGCGGACTAACTTCTTCGGACTTGAGAATCCAAAATGTAGAATGATAATTCGAAATGCTGAGAATTCAAAATTCTTGGTGAAAACACCAAAATGTTAGACTAAAAAGTGGTTCTAATACCCAATAGACTGATAATTTCAGAGAATAACAAATCAAAATGATAAAAAGAGAATCAACACACAGGATTTATAGTTGTTCGGCATTAATGAGCCTACATCCACTTTATACTTCTTCGATTGATGAACCGATTACAAATACAATGATAATAACAACTCAATCTTACTTGTACAATCAATAGTCTCTCTAATTTCGTTGAAATATCCTCTAAAACTTAGAGAATAATCTGTAATAAACAAAGAGATATCATTGATGATGGAGTTTGAGTAGATGGAGAGCCAATCCCTGAAAATGATGTATTCTGGTGTATTTATAGGCAGGAAGCATAGGCAGGTCGGATGCCACGTGGGTTCCATCCCACAAATCTCAGAAATGAGTGCATCATGATGAAGACATCACATAGAGATAGTGGGTGAGTGGGTTGTAACTACTCTGAGTTTGTGGTTAAATGGTGTGCAACCGTCTCTGGGTAACAGTTATGGGATCCTATCGGTGGAGGAAATACCGAATCGAACTGGTGTTCATTAGACTTTTCTTAGCTATGCGAGCTGTGTTGACCCGTACATTTCAATCCGACCCCACTTCCTAGTTTCTGATGAGAAACAGGATGATGATCGACCAATCCGATCCGATGACTTGCCTTAAATCCGACCCGATGGAGTCTTCTCCTCGATTGGCCACGCTTTTCACCTTTGAGCATGTCCAACATTTAATTCAATTCTCAAGCTTTGTGTTGCCTGATTACAAAGCAGGCTAACAAATATAATGGTTCAAGGTCATTTCTACGCCTATAAATAAAGACCTAGACACTCACTCTTTTGATCACATTTCTGAAGCCCGGAACGAAGCTCTGCCATCTCCACTTCTCTGATCTCTCCTAAAATTCTAAAATATAAACATATTCAAATCAAATAAACAAGGATTCGAAATGCACAGAGTTGATTGTTTTGAGGAGCTGTGAGGCCTACGCGCGCACGACTTCTCTCGGGTTTGAGAAGATCGTGAAGACACTTGTACACATATTGTTCACGGAAACGGGCGTAACTTTCAAACCGTAAGACCGTTTTGGCAAAACAAAAATTGTACTTGAAGCTAACTCAGATGACTATAAGAGTTATGGTGCAAAACACCGTATTTCATGTTTTCGAACCCAAAAAAGGTCATCTAAAAGGGTTCCAAGCCATTTTTATGTTTGCGTCGCGACTTCGACCAAATCGATTTGTGTTTGCTAACGATGTTATAGACGCTTGAGCGCGTGACTACCCGAAATTTTGACGTGCGACAGCTTTGACAAAAAACCGTGTCAGCGGGAATCATAAATTATGTGATAAAATCGAATTAAGGGTTTTGAGCGCAGATAAGTCTTTAGAATTTGATTATTCAATTTATCATTATAAGTTAATCTGTCCACTTTGCTTCATATAATTTTATAATTTCTCTCTTGTATTCCCATTTATATTCTCTTTATTTATTTAGTGAAATAAGTAATAATTCTTGAATCCACGACGAAGAGATAGCCAAACCATATTAAATCGCTATGTCATACATTCTTATGTTTATGTTTATTCAATTTTGTTTATTGAATTGACGGTTTGATATCAATAAGCGATATATCATTATCCTATTAGTGCTTTCGCACTTTAGCATGCTACTGAAGATTTGAAGTTAGAACAAATCATTTAAAATTTTGCACACTATGTTCCTAGGAAGAGATTTAAAAAAAAGAAAAAGAAATTGAGATTCATTAAAGTACCGGGGTGAGGTGGAAGATAACTGACAAGTTTAGAGTTCGATTGTGTTTTTTTGATAATGAATGAGACATGGCAAAAGAAAGATCCACCGTCGTACTTGCAAATGAGGGAAACAGCCCTACATAACTAATTATTTACGATATTAAGGCAGGCATGCTATATTTGAAAGCACTAAAGGATGCATCATTTTGTTTGATTAACCAAGTATGCTTCATAGATATAAAATAAGATAGATATATATATATATAGTATTGACTTACGAATTTATTTTACGTCAAATTCACGCGAAGATAATGCCTGCAACGGAATGGAATGATAATTGAATGCGTTTCCATATATGCAGCTAGAATACTAATCACTTTGAATCTTTTGGACGATGTTTAGTTTATTTCAGCGTGGCTTTTAAAGTCGTTGTCCATTTCAAAGTAATTAGTTAGTTTAAGGATGTTGGCTTTTTTGAATCTTTCGCCCTTTATTTTATTTCAAAGATCAGTTCCAAACTATGTGCGCCTTACTTTGCTTCACACGTGGATAAAATATCTACCAAAATTAAAACTGCGTGGAATTTATTTAACAGAAACATTCCATTTTTAAATACATGAACTGCTATACACTTTCCCACGCCAACACCTATGAAAATAAAAAGTTCGTCCATTGCTCATTTACGGTTCTGCTGCTAGCAGCAACCAGAGCCGGCCCTGGGCATAGGCCCACCAGGCGGCCGCCTAGAGCCTCGGGCCGGGGAAGGGCCTCAAGCTTATATTTTTCTGTATATATAACTATTGATAATAGATAGTAAATGAAAGTGTGTGTGGTCCAGTGGAAAATGCATTGTTCTGTTACCCTATAGGTCATGGGTTCAAACCCTAGAGGGGGCCTCATATTTCCCCTATGTGAATTTTTTCCCCAGTGCTACTATGATTGGCCTTGGTCCCCTGATAGCTCAGGGCCGGCTCTGGCAGCAACAATCAACGCTGCAGAGTTGCACCATGTTAAGAAAACTCAATATTAATGGTGAATTTCACATTAAAATCCATACTACATTATGTTTGACGTGGTTACCCACATCCTTTTATAAAAATTATGTAATCAACACTTTGATTTTAAAATCCATACTAAATTATGTTTTGAGATCTTGAGAGTAGCTTGACTTATTAAATATGTTAGTTACATCTCCATGCCTACCTTCGTCAATGTATGATGAATTTCACGTTATATGACTAGGAAAATCAAGTAATTCATCAAAAAAAATTCTTTGAGACACCTAATTAGGGCTGATAATTAAAACCAAGAACCGAAAATCCAAACCAAACCGATCAAAAAAGACTTGAACCCAAACCGATCCGATGGGTCTCGGGTCAGGTCTAGGTGATGAAAAATACTATCAAGACCCGATATAACCCAGCCGCATAGACCCGACCTGAAAGTCCCGACGAATGAGATATATGCATTTTCAATGTTATTATTCAACCAGATCCGAACCGACCCAACCGGAACAAAACCGAATCTCGGGTCGATCCAGATTTTTGAAATGTATAGTTTAGACCCGAGAAAACCCAACTCGTCTAGAACCGAGACCCGCCGTGTTGGGTCCGGGTCCATCGGGTCGGGTCTAATTGCCACCCCTACACATAGGGATTATTTCATGTTATTTACAATTATTACCACTTACTGTCGTAAACTAAATACAACAGTTTCACAAAATGACCTGAATCGCATGTTTAAGCATATCAACATGTGCAAATTTTTTTAATAGAAATAGAAATAATATAGCAAAAGGGGGAATCTAGCCATTCCCCAACGGCTCACAAAAAACGGTTCCATAGAAAGGTCAAAACCGTGCACGCACACACACATACAAAGGAAACCCATAAACAAGAGAAAGAAAAACCGACGAAGGTCCCAGAAGCCAGCGAGGAAGGTCGACACCGCCAAAGTTGATGAAGACCGTCGAGGTGGCCCCTCTAGTCGGCGGAGAGCCTAATATGACTAAAGGAAAAGCATCCGGAAAAAAGCAATCCAACTCCAACTCCAAGGTAAGCTCCCAAAGGCCCGGATGAAACTAGTGAAGGAGATCGACGAATGACGTGAACGGGAAGAAACCCAACACTCCTCAGAACAAGACCAGCAACTAGGAGCATGTGATCCGCATCGGGTAATCTCCTTAGGTATGAGAACATGAAGCTTCACCCAGGTCCCATCCTGCAACCTAAAACCTGTATAACTAGCAAACGTGATTAGTGACGGGGGGGGGGGGGGTGGGGGTGAGGGTACAGTAGAAAGAAATGTTAAAAAAAGAAAACCCAGGAAGCTCACTAAGCAGAATAAAGCAAAGGATCAACCAATACCTTGTCTGGGAGTGGCTGTTAGCCCCAAAACATCAAAGGCAACAACTAACCTCCTGGACCGGGAACCGATTACTCCCCTGAACGGTATACCCTGAAAAGCTAAGAATATATCGTTCCTAATTTTCCGGATAATGGTCAAAGGGTCCATAGCCACTTCGTCGAAGATTGCCTTGTTCCGCGAGCACCAGATGTGCCAACAGATCAAGCAGGGAATCAGACGAAAGAGGCTCACACAAAGACTTTTACCTGAGATGCCAGACCACCAGTATATTAGGAAATCGTCAAACGAGTTGGCATTAGCTCGGCAACCGACCAGGTTCCCGAAGTAATTCCAAACAGACCTGGCACAAGCCCCGAAAATCAGCAAATGGAAGGAGGATTCGGTGCTACCATCACCGCAGCATCTACACCAAGAAACAAGCGGGATACCGATTCTCTGAAGGTTCTCATCTGTTGATAAACCATTATGCAAGGTTTTCCACATAAACAGAGGGACCTTGGGAGGAAGACGGACTTCCAAATGAAGGCGAAAATAGGGAGCCTTGGCGTAGGATTTCGCGCAAAGTTCCATGCAATTGAGAGCGAGAAGGGGTTGTCATCCAAGTAGATACCACCACCATGGCCATCTGATAAGGCCTTCACGGATTGCATCCGTTTCCACGTCTCACTAGAGTAGGACGGAATACCGGTGTAATGCGTACTTGCCATCCTTCGGTACTTGGCGTGGAAGAAAGTTGCCCAAAGGGAGTTATTCGCTCCAAACCTTACCCATAGCTTGCAAGCAAAGGCCACGCAGACGTCCTTAGGGTTATGGAGGCTAAGGCCTCCCTCACTTTTGGGACGACAAATAACGCTCCAAGAGATCCAATGATGACGCAAAGCATTCTCCCTGGAGCCCCAGAAAAAGGAAGAAGCCAAAGAGCGGTAAGAACGGAAGAAGGCCGCAGTAGGTGTCATAGCAACAAAGATATGAGATCCCGTGGAGTCGAGGACAACCTTAATGAGAACAAGTCTACCTGCCTAAGAGAGGAGGGTAGCATTCCAGCGAAGGATCTTTCCTCGTACTTTGTCAGTTAGGGGATCGAAAATGGCGTTGAGTTTTCTACCTCGATAAAGAACAATACCCAGATAAGGAAGCGAAAGCGAGGATGCCTTAAAGCCCGTATATATTTCTCGATCCATGAAGATCTAACAGACGACAAGTCTTTCGCATGAACGAAGCAGCTTTTGGAAGAGTTAACGAGTTGACCCGAGCATCTATCATACCGCCGAATGAGCCCCAAAAGGCCCTTAAAAGATCGACGACTACCATTCGTGAAAATGATGATGTCGTCAGCAAAGGACAAAGAGTAGATGACAGGGCAGCCTGAAGGGATGCCGAATCGGTGAATCTGGCCAGCAATCATTATGGAGTGCAAGCCCCGAATAAACGCCTCGGCAGTAAGAACGAATAGAGTAGGAGATAGGGGGTCTCCCTGACGAAGCCCTCTCCCAGATCTGAAAAAACCGGTGGCTGATCCATTGATAAGAATAGAGAACCAGCAGTTGGAGATGAGTCTCCAAACCACATCAATGAGAGGTTCTAGGAAACTAAAGGACCTAAGAATTTTGATGATGAAGTACCACGACATGCGGTCGTAAGCTTTAGCAATATCAAGCTTAACGACCACATTAGACCCGCGGACCTTCCTATCGATCTGCGAAATCAGCTCCTGAGATAAAAGGACGTTATCAGTGATTAACCGTCCTTTTACAAACCCAGCCTGAGACGAAGAGATAAGCCGCTCAAGAAACGGAGCTAACCTAGTGGTCAGAACCTTCGAAATGACTTTGTTAGAAAAGTTACACAAATTGATAGGAAGAAAATCAACACAAGAAGCAGGACAGTCACTTTTGGGGATAAGAATCAAGTTGGTAGAAGTCCACCCCGTAGGGAGCTCTTCACCGGAGAAGGGACTGAATGGCAAGACAGAAGTCATACTGGATGACAGGCCACACACTTCTGTAGAAAGTCCTGTTAAACCCATCAGGACCCGACATACTGTCCTTGCTAAGAGAAAATACACAAGCACGTATCTCGTCTGAGGTAGGGGTGCGTCTAGGTCAGATGTCTCAGTTGGGAGGATAAGATGGGGAATGAAGGCAAGAAGGGTCGGGTCTGAGATGGTGACCGAAGGAGTGCTAAGGAAAGTCTGGAAATGGGATAAGATAGTGTCTTTGACTTCTGCCGGAGTAGAAGCCAAAGATAAATCTGGACGAAGAATCTGACTAATGGAAAGAAGTCTATTCTTCTTACGAATAGAAGCATGGAAGAACTTGGAGTTAGTATCGCCTTCAAAAATCCATTTGATTCTGGCCTTTTGGTGCAAATGGACTTGTTCAATGCGAAGCTCAGACGAAAAGGCAAGTTGGGCAAGAGCCCAAGCCTCCTTATGGATGGGAGAGGGATCATCATCGAAATACGCCTCTACTAGAATAAGGGTTTCTTTAGCCGCTCTGACGCGATCAAAGATATTCTTGAAAACAAGAAGATTCCACGTCTTAAGACAAGTCTTGAGACGCTTCAGCTTTCGAGAAAAGACAACACAAGGGGGACCACTCATAGGGGAGATCCAGGATTCTTCCACAACATTGTGGAAGGAGTGATGAGTCTCCACATACCTAGAAAACGAAAGGAGGATGGACCAGAGAGAGAAATGGAGGCACATGAAAGAAGCATAGGGGCATGGTCGGAAAAGGTGCGATGAAGGTGAGAGACATAGTACGTGAAAGGTAGAGTAAACCAACCTTCCGAGGCGAAGACCCTATCAAGCCTAGAGAGAATCCGGTTAGGACCTTCTTGGTTGTTACACCAAGTGAAAGCCGATCCGACAAAAGACACTTCAAACAACCCCAAGCTGATAATGAAAGCATTGAAATCTGCTAAAGCTAGGCGGTTAACAGCATTACCTCCATGTTTCTCTGCTTGGGTAGCAACGACATTGAAGTCGCCACCTAACACGGAGACAGCAAAACCCAAGTTGGATAGAGAGAGAAAGTCAGTCCAGAGGACTTGTCTCTCTATCCTGTCGCACTTTGCGTAAACTGCCGAGAACAGAAAGAAAGAGGATAAGGGGGGATAAGAACAAGCAACCAATAAGAGTTGGTCCGAATCGAAAACGAGGTGAACAACAAGGCCTTTGGACCAAAGGATCCAAATCTTATCGGACACGTTGGCTATGGCACCACCAAAGCCGAGTGACAGAAAAGACTTGGTAAGCGCGTCGGGACCCATCATAGGTTCCATAATTGCTACCAAGCAGACTGAATGCTTCTTGACAATGCGCTTAAGTCTGGCAACAGACTCATTATTGCCAATACCCCGAACGTTCCAGAAGAGGAAGTTCGCCATCAAGGACAGAACACGACAAGGAAGAAAGCAGAGAAGAGAAGAAGAGCCTACACCCTCCTCCTGACCCAAATATGATAGAGAGTGTGACGAGTAGATCTAAGGATCTGCTCAGACGCCGCTATAGAGCGTGTGTGAATGGTGCGAGGAGTACGGGGGTCGGATGTCTACAGCGGCGAGTCTGGCGAGAAGGCGGTCTAAGCGAAGGATCCCCGGAAGCGGGTAGGTCAGATATAGGCGATGTCAGGCTAGGCCTAGTAGGATAAGAGTTCTTAGTAAGATGAGATAGACGGTCATTAATGATCACAATCTCAGTCTTACTAAGAAGGGGATAGGAAAAAGGATGGGCCACACAACGAGAAGGAGACAAAGACACAGCAGGGGATACAAAAGCAGGAGAGGGGGGAAGAGAAAAAGAAGGCGAAGAAAAGGAAGGAGACGAGAAGGATGTGGAGTTGCTCAAAAGAGATAACACCAATCGCTGTAAGAACTGTACCGATGCCGAACAGCCATGAAGTTGGTCGATTGGACACATAAGTAAAGTTCTGAATCCACCTAACCAATCTCGACCAAGAAAGCGAGCCAATCTAAAGCACCCGAGGGTTGGCTAAACAAAAACCGAAAGCGATCCAATAGGGGTACATGTATTTTCCGAGAAACTAGAAGCAGATGTGCTCGCTAGCTGGTAACTACTTGTGCCTAACCTAGAGCATCGCCGAGGGACAGAAGTGAAACCGCTAGACACCAAAAAAGAGAAAGAACCTATCGAGCCGAACACAAGCAGGCCACCAGTAAGCCTGCAGTGTTCCAAACCTAGCCAAACCAACTGTAAAACCAGCGACCAACGATAGAAAGACACCAACCACCACAACATGGATAATACCCAAAGCCAACATTGATAATCCGCAAAGAAGGAAAAGGGAAAGTGGCACAAAAACAGGAGTCGGCCACTAAACCTAAAAGAAGCAACAAAGGAAAGGGAACCCCCTCTGAGAACAAGAAGAAGGCTAAAAACACACAACCCATCCTCAGACAGCACATATAAGCGCTGAACGAGCAGAGACGGAAAAGGACAAACATGGACCAACAAGCCAACCCACAGCCAAACACACACACATGACCCATACTGCAATGGTCCGAAAAGGAATATGCAGCAACGGGGAGCTCACACTAGCGTGTGTAAAAGCTCAAACAAGCATACAAAATACCATCCCACCAACCCACATAAAACCCATGAAAAGACAGATAGAAGCCAACTGGAACCGACAAAAAACGATAACATCTCAACAACGAAGTTGGCATCGGTGTAGCAATTCCCGTACCCATCAAGAAATCTAAAGCCAATGGCAATGCGATCGGCAAAGGTGCAACAGGAAGCGCTACAACCAACACAATGTCACCAAAATGCAAAGGGAAAAAAGACCATACCTCGGCGGCAATTGAAGCATCGAGACTGATGCTTCTTTTGCCATTAATATCCACCAAACCGAGAAGAGACGGAGCAACCAAAGGCGCCGAAGCCACACCAAGATCACTACACAGCGAGACAGTCCCGCAACCATTCTTCGATGTTTCGCCAAGAGGGGAAGTTTCTGGCTGCACTCGAAGATCAGCCCGAGAATGCCTTTGCCACAACCTAAAACGAACACCACGCATCCAACAATGCTGCACATAAGAGCCACTACTGCCCGCAACCTCACTAGTTACACAAGTATCACCAAGAACCAAAGCAGTATCCAACGGTGCCTCATCACCCCCAAGACAAGCAAACACATTGGACAAAACAAGAGGAGGGCTGGCCTGAGCACAAGCTACCAATGGCTCAGCCACAACGGACAAACAGGGAGCAGAAGACACCTGAGATCTCCACGAACTATGCGACTTACGTCGCAAGCGACGGAGCGAAGCATAGAGGGGAGAGCACAAGCGAGCATCAACAGAAACCGATGCCGCACCCGTACAGGAATAGGAAGAGGTGATCAAATCCTCTCCTCCCATCATGTCGGCATCGATTACCTTGCCAAAGTTCGGGCCAAAAACGCCCCCACAAGAAATAGAACCGATCAAAAATCCATGATCCGCCACTATAGGAGCAAAACCCGATGCCAGGAAGCATAGACCGGTGAGATAGGAGGTGGCCAGTTCCTCCTTATCTCTAACCTCACCAAACCTGAACGGCAGCCGAGGAGTCCCCTTATCAGACCGTTGTGAAGCCACGCGAGGAGGCAGCGAGCTCACCAACATCGAGAAGACAGGGGAAAGCTCCAGAAAATTCCCTTCAACAACTAAGAACCGGTGCCGTAGCAGATCTGAAAAATCAGACAGCTTGAACAACCGCACCTCAAACGAATTAAAACCAGTAAAGACCACCGACATAGGACATGAGATGACAGACAACAACGCACTCGCGGTAGCTTCAAAGCTAGGGAAAGCCAATATAAACGAGTCAGAGACTGTAAACGTGTCCTCTAATAGACACGAAGCCATCACAATAGGGAGAAGAGGTATCAGAGTAGAGTGCGAGAGAGAATTGGGGCGAAAGAGTAAGAGATTTAAGAGGATAAACGAAAAGTAGATGAAGACGAAGCTCAGAGAATAGTTGCCATTTTAGACCGTTGCTTTTTTTCTTGATTTTTTGTATGTCAAGATTTTTGGTGTGCAAAAAATTATTTAAGCCTATCTCTATTTCTTTCATCCACCTGGGTACTTCAATTGGATGCTAATTACATTAATTTCCAGGTTTAGGCATCTAATGCATTTGCATCCATAGCCATATTGTTATGGATCGACGGTCAAAACAAAGCCCCATCCTCCTGCGTAGGGCGCACGCATATGAGTTGGCACACACATCATTGTAACAAAATGAGTCCCTGATATTACGTGCCTACCAACTCATATTTATGCTCTACTCATTCAATTTATTCCATGATGTGAGACTATTCATTCAAACATATCATTCCTCCTTAAAAACATGCAAGACAATCCTAGTAGTCTCTCTCTTGACTCGCATCTTATGAGTATCTTTTAAGAGCACTGCCTTGCCTACATGGCCCAGTCCGTAACCTTCGGCTTTGAAACCACTGTTATGGAACGACGGTCCGAACAAACCCCCCTTCCTGCATAAGTCCTACACATATGAGTTGACACACACATGCTTGTAACAAAAGGAAACCCTGATATTACGTGCCTACCAACTCATATTTATGCTCTACCTTTTCAATTCATTCCATGATGTGGGACTATTCATTCAAACATGTCATTCCACCTTAACAACATGTGAAATATTCATAACACATACAAATATTATTTTAATAATATTATGCACCTTAGCCAAGCTGGAAGACTCATACTAATCAAAACTGTTGTTTGTGCTATGCATGTCTATTGGACACGTGCCTTTATCCTTTCGCAAAAATTACTATCACTGATTAAAACGGCCTTCATGCGATATTTTTGGAAAGGAAATATTCATCAAAAGTACATTGCTCCTATCGCGTTTGCTAAGCTTGAGAAGCCAATAACTTATGGGGGTTTGGGCATTACAAATAACTTCATTTGGAATCGAGCTGCTTTGGCCAAGCATGTTGATGACATATTGAAGAAAAAAGATAGCTTATGGGTTACTTGGTCTTACAATCACGTGCTAAAAGAGAAGAGTTTCTGGTAAATCACTGTAAAGCAGTCGCACAACTGGATTTGGAGGAGCATGATCAAGCTGCAAATAAAATCACTTGCCCCTAATATTCTCTGTCCCCTATACCCAACCAATCAGCACCCCCTGAATTCCACCTTCTTGCAATTAAACCCTCTTTTATTCTTGGACTTAATTGCAGAAAGATGAAAATCAACGATTCTTATCAGTTGAGTATAGGGGGACACAAAACTTTGGGGATAGAGGACTAGCTCTCTAAGCCTTTGATTCTGCCGCATTTTAAATATTGGATGGCTACTTTTCATCGTATCAAATTCTGGACTGATCTGTGGCTCGATTTCGGCACAAATTTAGAAAGAGATATTTCTTTCCAGGAGATTAATCAAAGTGGTGTTTCTTGTAGCTCCAGCATGTCGAGCACTTTTGATGGTACCAGGTTTCACCTCCCCTCTTCATCGAATCAGACAATTAGAGCTCTATGGGCTCAAATTCAAAATTACCATGTTTATAGTAAAAGCGGAGCAACTGCTATATGGGCATGGAAGGGTAAGCAATTATCCATTAAAGCTATGTATTATGAACTTCTTGAGGTGTCAAGTTTGCAAGTTTGCAGGTGGTACAAGTTCATCTGGAGGAAAGATATCTGTGCTAAGGAAAATGTTTGCATATGGAAGATCATTAATGGTGTTGTGCATACTAAAGACAAAATGGCGGCTTTCGGTATGGCTGCTAATCCAAAGTGTCTCCTTTGTGACAATATGAATGAGACTCTTGAACACCTATATTTTGAATGCGATGTCACGAAACAGCTTTGGGCGGATGCTCAAGCTCAGATTTGTGGTAGCACGTCAACTTTAAGACCCTGTTTCAACTGAGAAGAAATCCGCGAGCATGCAAGAGCAGCAAATCCAGACTTTTCAACTTTGTTCTGAAGAAAATTGTCAACAAAATATGGAAAGAGAGATACTTGCATGTCTATGATCGCACTCGCAACATCAACTATGGCCAATGGAAACAACTTGTTTTGCATGATATCCGGGAGGGCCTCAAATTCATAAAATTCACTTATGACTCTGGAATTTTTGGCTAGCTTTAGACTTATCTTTTTTTCTTTTTCTTTCTTTGTAGCTCCTTGTAGGCTTTGATATACCGAGTTCGCTGTGTTATCATTTGTTTTTGTCTTTGTTTCTATGTAATCGTCTTTTGGTATATCAATAAAGTGGTAGGGGACCACTCAATACCGTCGGCTTTGCCAAAGAAAAAAATATGCACCTCAATCTTCTGTATTTTTTATATTGAGCATATCATTTTCTAACTACGGACTAGATATGGTTTGCGTCTATCATCAAGCAAGAAATCCGCGTATTAGTTTATTAGATGCATTGAAACAGAGTAACTCATCGGGATAGTTAACTCACTGTTCCCCTTATTCCTTTACTACTTGGCTTTGGTGTTTAGAATTGTCAAGCATCTCAAGCTATAAGCTATGCATGTGCAACTTGATAAGGACACATCAACAAGAAAATTGACTTTTAATTAATAGGATATTGTATTTTATTTTTAACATGAGTACATGCTTATATGGCTTATGCACGTTCCTAGAATTTGCTCTTTTTAGTTTATTTTGTAGCTGCTCCAACATCAGTATTTGAATATGATGCACTCATTTGCATCAATATACGAAAATTATTCGTTTATGCAATGTTACAACATATGCAATTGTCTGATGTTCACTAACAATAAGCATGAGTTATACCACTATGTGCTAGAATTTAGTCATGTACTCTACTATTTTATTGCAATCATTTTCACTCAAATGCATTTGTCGTTTTCGAGCATACCCTTCAACCTGTGCTATGGTTATTTACAAAATATGCATACATAAGTCATTAAATTTTAATGACACAATTTCAACTGAACAATGCTTGTTTTCGAAGCATGGATTTTTCTTGGTGTTCAATTGAATTCACGCGGTCTAGTTGAAAAATCATGTGAATTTAAAATAACACGGCAAGAGGATTATGATAATAAGAATGAAACATCTAAAACACTTGTCTGTATAACATACCATTAAACTGCAAGCACTCAAACAAATTTTCATCCATTTATTTCCATAATTTTATCCTTATTATAGGGAATAATGTATATGATTGTATTGAACATGTAGAAGATAGTTTGTCCCATAATTATTTTTACAATTTTAACGGGTCATGGTTAATTTACTTTTATATATGCATACATATTTTGTACAAACCGTGTGCAAAGCATGGGTGCGCACTTGTATAAATATAAAAAATCTTAATTATATAATACAATTAATAACCCACCTTCACTAGGTGTTTTCGACCTAGGGTCGACCTCTCTGGTTGAAAATAGCCAGTGAAGGCTAGGTTTTAACGGACAGATCTTTATATATTTAAATCTAACGGTCTAAGAACATTTCTATGCCTATAAATAAATGGTTAGATATCTACTCTTTTACTCATATTTAGCACGAAGCTCTGCCATTTCTAATTCTCAATCTCTTCTAAAATTCTAAATTCTAAATCTATTCAAATCAAATAAATAAGAATTGAAGATATTGAATCCAGATCTATGCAAAAGAGGTGCTTATATGAATAGGTAATTTATATTATTGAATTTTCTTCTTCTTTTCCTATTCTTCTTTCAGATCTACAAATGAAAATCTATGTTTGTAGATTCCCTATGGAAATAAATTATAGATCTGCTGGACTTTGGAATTGTAAGTATAAAAGCTGTGTCAGATTCAGATTTGGATAGCTTTCAAGTGAGTGAGAAATATATATTGTTTATAATAAACTTATGTAACTAGTTTTTGTTGAAAGTTGTCATATTTGTTTGTTTTGTCAAATCTGAAATATTTTGAATATAGGATATGTATTGATTTGTAGGCCTTTTTATTTTTTATCATCATTTTGCCTATAACTATTCTTAAGTTATTTGTGGTTATTGTAAACACCTTGTATCTGGAACTTAGCCCCAAAACTTTGATCAGAAGTGTATTGTTTCATTCCATCTTCATAGGATTGGGTGTTGATTTGTAGTTTGTGTAGCATTGGTTAAAATAAAAAAACTTGTTTGTGTTTGAAATTGTTTGTGGTTTACTTGGTTATTGTAACTTTTTCCTTTTTGTTCTTTTTGCATTAAAAGGCATTATATGAAATCTACATGGAACATAAATAAATCAAATAAGAAGATATATGCATATATACGTATTTTGTACATAGTTCGCAGCATTTATTCTAAATAAAATATTAACTTATTTCCTTGGGATTTGAGATAATGTCAACTATCATCTTTTAAATAGTTTGGTTAAAATTGACAATAATTACGAAAATAACATTTTGTAAGATTTTGAATCTTAAAACAAGATTAAACATAGAAAGACTTGTTTTCGTCGCTAGTTTAGACCAAAACATAATTGATAAATAATAATAATAATAATATAAATTAGTAACTATGTTAGCTCCGCATTTAAATTATAAATATAATTATATAATAATCTTATCCATCCAAATTTATGTAAATGATGCTATTATATTAAATAAATGTTTGCTTTTGTTTTGTGTTTGGATTTAAAGTGTTTCCAACTCATGAGAATAAATTTATGGCAATAACTCCCATAATAAATTAAAATTAAATGTTTGTGACCATTGTAGCAATAAACTTGGATTTTATTGTTATAATAAAGGTTAAGAATAAAATAATAAATATTGTACCATAAATGATTTGGGGGAATTTACTGAATTAGTAAAATAAATGCCTAGATGGTTATAATTTGAATTATGATTAGGAATTGGGATTGTAACTCTAACTAGGGAAATGAATAAATAATACATACACACATATAATGACTAAATTAAATTAAATTAAATTAGTATAATAATAATTGAGAGTTACAATAATTAGAATAGATTTTTAATAGGACTAATATATTTGGCATCTAGTAGGATGATTAATGCCTTAGGAAAATATGACCATTAGTTTCATAAATGGAAATTTATCTAAATAATAGAAATAAATAGTATTAAAGGGGATTTGTTGGTGTTGTAAATATGTTTAATAAGGTGATAAATGATTAAACATCCTAGGATAGGAAGTTATAGGTTTTCCTTATTTTATTCTTGTTAATCTATAATTAATATAATTAGAAATAAGAGTTGGACTTAGTATGTTAATGAATTGAGGTCAATTACCTTATTCGATGGAAGTATGCACATTGCAACAGTTGGATATATGTACATCCGATGTGAGATATCATTAAACATAGGAAACCATGACGATAATTAATTGCGTAGTGAGGATTATTTCCCAAATAGGTTCTCTGAAAAGAGAAATCATTAACGGAATAATTCGTAAGCGTAGCCTGCTTCAGGATTAGTGGTGTTAAGTAGTGAGATCCACCCATAAAAAGGTATTAAGTGATCACGTAGCTAGCGATGAAGACAAGATCCATGACAAAGTAGACCTCGGAAGCTAAGACTTCTTTGCCGTCGTCGCACACTTCCGACTCAACTAGCAATGCTAGCTCAACAGGCAGCGAGCTTGAGACTTTCGGGAGGTCCACTCCTTCTCGAATGACAAGTTTTCCATAAGCGTATGATTATGGGGAGCATCCAGAAGGACAACACTCCCTGGTTGTGCACCAGGAGGTAGAGAATGTATATATTGTTGAGGGAGGTGCGCCGGTGGCGCCAGATACGTTGTCGGACGCGGTTATCCTTGAAAATCCACCGGATTCAGTGTCATCTCGTGTGGATGCGACGGCTGTAAGGCGCATGGCCTTGCGTTTTCACATTCCCAAAGGACAGGTTATCTCGCAAGAAGACGATGGTAGGGACCACGCACCTCCAGAGGGGTATACCGCCTGGAATAGGCAGATTTGTTTTACTGGGTGCATGCCCCCAGCTAGTCGCTTTATTCGAGATATGCTATACTACTTTTGCCTTATGCCATCGCTGCTTCATCCAAACCCGTTAGCTTCCCTCCTAGGTACCTATACTCTCTACATAGAGTATCTATGGTTAGAACCCTCCGGAGAGTACATTCGGTATTTGTTTCAGTTAAAGAGGAGAGCTAATATCTCGCTGTCTTAGTACTTTCTGGAGGCTTCGCCCACCACTAAACTTTTCGTTGGGACGTGGCCCAAGCTGACCATATAAAAGCATGATTGGCTTTTTGTGCGCTGCCCTCCTGGATTTGCGAGGAGATGGTTGGAAGGAAGTAAGCCTTCCTCTTCGAGCTTTGCATCTCTTTAAAATTCGTGGATTCGACGACTTATATTTGACTTTGTTTCCATATGACAGGAAACCCTGAAGCGCCCACAAACATTGAGTACCAACGACACCTTGAGGCTTTATTAGCTATACCGGTCGAGTCGTGTTCTACGGAGAAGGTCCTAAGTCAAGATCGCCTTCATTGTGCTGGGTTTCTCCCTGATAATCGAGCAATAATTTGATCGGTTGTCGCCTGTGGTGGAATAGTACCGGATGTCGGAAAGAAGGCGAGCTCCCCGAGTCGGAAGAGGGAAATGCCCCCTGCCGGGCATAAACCACGCAAGGCTGCTAAGACTTAAGAGGGAACCAACGAGGATGAGACTAGTGGCGAGGAGGTAGTAGTTGGGGACGAGGGCCCATCGAATGCCCTTGTTCTTCCATTGACCGACGAGGCGGGGGTAGAAGCGCTGACAAAGCCGTAGTCTCCAACGACTCCTTCATAGACCGCCATCTCATTCGAGAGAGAGGGACAGTTTAATAATCTTAATAAACTCCCGCTAGACTTGTCTCCTTGGCTGGGCACGACAAGTACGGAAGAACTATCTTTAGCTGCGGGGGAGTTCACTCCTTTGGGCAGACCACGAACTGGTCTGTTGAGAGAACACTTAGGACATACACTCATAAACACCGCATAACACAGCGTTTTCTCATATGTGTGAAGTATCTGACTTTGAGTTATTTCTTTGAAAGGTAATTTGGCAAGAGGACGTGGAGGCCGAGGCTATGGGCACGGAGGTCGCTGATTCCCTAGGAACACTTCTCTCGGCAGTTTTAGATGGGAGACTAGCTTGTTCGGCGAATCACCACCTCCGCATGATCGTTGCAGTGAATATCGCCATAGAGATCGATCTCGACAATATCTAACTCCTCCACCTCCCGTACAATCATCCGGGGCAAAGTCCCGGTTTGATGTAGTAGGCTCGAGGCATTCGTCATCGACAACCCCTCCTCACACAGCGCCTTCGGCTCTCACCTAAGTCACTAAGGGGAAGGAGTCGTCACTTAGGCATTCGAGGCCAAAGGAAATGACTAAGAAGAAGAGCTAGATCTGGTAGTTCCCAAGACCCAAGAGCTTTCTATTGATGAGAGGAAGGCATTGCTAAGGCAGAAATATCCCCAACATTATTTTGACAAGCTAGTATTCCTTCCCGGTATCTGTCTGATTCCTTTTAAGGATACCGAGGAGGTATGGAAGTAGGTGAAGGCGGCATACTTTCTAATTAAGGAGCTTACTAGGTACTCCTTATATCTCTCGAATTTGATTCGGAAGAAGAATGTAGAGTGTAATGACCCGCATTTGCAGAGGTATTATAATTAATTAATTTAATTATATAAATAGTGATATAGTGAATTAAGTGGTGGTTTAATTAAATAATGAGGAATATTTAATTTAAAATAATAAATTAAATAATATATTAATTCTGAAATAATTAGAATTGGCTGAAATAGCGATATAGTGTGAACTGGATCATCTGTGATATTAAATTCAGTTTAGAATTGAATTTGAATAACGAATATATTATTTGAACGACAGTTTGAACGTATAATTATATTATAATTAAAATCGAGCTCGAAATGATGCTGCAGTTCGTAAATTGGCAATTCGAACTTCAACTGAAAATACATGATTCGTTTTAAGCCGGATTTCTGTGGAACAAGAAACGTGTGGAGCTGGTGGAGTATATCTTTCTAGTGGAAGAGAAAATCGGGATTTCGTCGGGTAGATTTTGATTTACGTCCAAATCAAATTTTAGAAAAGTCGCTGTGGAATTCCTTTATAATTTATAAAGGAATTATTTATATTTTAAAAAAGGAATTTCAATATTAATCGAATATCGGGTTGACCCAGATTTGAAATATCAAGTTAGAAATTCATATAGGAATATTCTAGAGCTGTATGATATTCCACTGTGAATATATACGATAATATAAATTTATTTATATTTAATTTAATTATATTTAAATATATTTATATATTTAAATGGGTCATTTAGAGCTTTAAAAATAGCCAGTTTTGCAAACGACATCAGAATTTGATGAAACTAATTTTGTTGGATCCGCAATATTAAATTATTGCTAGATATCAAGTTTCGTGATTTTTAGAGTCACTGTGTGGCCGTACGGATTTTTAGAGTGAACAACAGTCAGTATTTTGATAGTTAAAAATACGTTGTGTGAGCGAACGGAGTCGAAATTCGACGAAACCAGTTTCGTTGGGACCATAATGTCAAACTGTAGCTGCATGTCCAGTTTCGTGATTTTTAGTTGTCATGTGTGATTACGGGGATTTTAAAGGACAAATAAACACGGAAGTTGATTATAAATGAATATTATAATCAAATATTAAAATATAAAACTCTCATATAAATACCTAACTTACCCTTCCTAAACCTAAATTTTATCCTCCTAAGGTCAATCGAGCGCCGCTATTATTTTCCTTTCAGGAAGAAAAAAAAAGAAAGTTTCGATCCTCAAATAAAATCATAGAAAATCAAGTAAAACTTCTAAAATCTTGAATTAAATTTCATTGGACTCAACATCAAGAGAGCTTCAGGAATATACGATTTTCATCAGTCTCAGTGGATTACTTTTTTGGTACGTTGAGTTTCAACAGTAGAGGTAGGGTTTGATATTGGGATCAGCTGAAACTTTAATTCGCGAAACCGATCTCATTTCTGAGTTTGTGGGGTCGAGTAGTAGGTGCTGCGAATTTTTCGAGGGGATCGGTGAAAAATACGATCGCGGTTTCCTGGAAGGGGAGGATAAGGAGTTGACGTCGGATTTTGATTGGGGGTTGCGAAGTTGGTGTGGTTGGCATGGAAGTGATGAGAACGTGAAGGAGAATTGATTGGTGACGTTGATTTGAAATGGTATCAACAGATGGAGGGAGCGGTTTGAGTATTTGGTTTGAAAAGGGTGGGATGCTACTGTGTTCGTGAATGGGAAGACGATGAGCAGCAGTATTAGGGTGGATTAGGGGCTTAATTAGTTGAAAGGGGGAGATTAAAGAAAATAAGTATGGAGGAAGTGTTGATTTCATGGACATTGGGAATGGTCGGTTGCTACTGTTAGTTGCGTGGAAATAGTGGAGGACCGAAGTTCTAAAATCCAGGAAGAAGTGTGCGTCAAAATGGGGCAGGCCTGGTTCTCTGGTGGGCCGATGTGTAAGAAGGTAAAGGACCAAAAGGAATTGAAACAAAATATATATTGGTTTAATATAAATTAAATAGTGTATAATTTGTAACCTTTGTAACTTTACCATACTTGATCAAAATTTAGCGAAACAAGATCCAACAGGATCGTATGGACGGGAGCAACACAATGAGACTGACTGGAAGTGGATCGGTGCTCGTTTGAATTTGTGGCGAAATAAATTGTTTGATTCAAATCAAACAAACAGTTTATCGTTCTTTAACGATGAACTGCCAAAGTGAGTAAATCTCACTAACTCTGAACAGTTTATAATTTCATGTTGTATTTTTAGAACTGTTAGATATTGGCTGATTGACTGTGTGTTGACTGTTTGATTGAACTGCTAGTTAGTTAGTTAAATTTCTATATTGATTCTGTTTAACAGAATATATCATATGGAACTGAAAGTGATGTTGATTTTATTATATAACATCTGTGGATGCAGGGAAACAAGTTGGAGGAATCCGACTGGATTCCTCAACAGTTATTTTATTGTTTTTCATATATTTTGATATATGATGTGAATTATAACCTGTTGTTGATTGTGTGTGTATGAACGATATTGGACATCGTAATTTGATATGTTAAACACCATAACATACCGGGATTTGGAGAAAAGGGGAATTTGTCAAAGTGAATGCTGGAAAGAGATATTTATAAAATCAGAGGATTTTATAAAAGAGAATATTTATAAATAGAATATTTATAAATAGAAATTTATTTATAAATGGATTATTTATAAATAGAAAATACTTAGAAATAAAACCCTAAAGGAATTATTTGCAAACCATTTGCAAATAGATTAGAAAGAGAAATGTTTGTAAACCATTTAAAAATCAAATAGAAAGAGAAAGGTTTGTAAACCATTTACAAATGAGATTGAATAGGGAATATTTGTAAAACCTTTACAAATGAAATCGAAAGAGGAATATTTGTAAAACCTTTGCAAATGAAATCGAAAAGGAGATATTTGTAAAAAAAACAAATAGAATTAAAAAGGGAATATTTAGAAAATAAATAGAGTTAAACCAGTTAGAGTTCATCAGTTAGAGTAAATCGATAGAGTTAAATCGAACTAGAGTTATTCAAATGGAGTTTATTCGAATAGAGTTAAAGGAAAGCAGTTATCGATTGTTAGTTAATCGAAGGAGTTATCGATTATAGTTTAATCGAAAAGAGTTATCGATTTGTTTAATCGAAGTGAGTTATAGAATATTGGTTATTCGAAGGAGTTATCGAATTTAGTTATTCGATGGAGTTAATCGATTAGAGTTAAAATAAAGGAGTTGATCAAATATAGTTTATTCAAATAGAATCAATTGAGTTAATTGAATATTAGTGATTCGAAATAGAGTTATCGAATATTAGTTATTCTAATAAGAGTTAAATAGAGTTATCGAATATTAGTTATTCGAATAGAGTTAAATGGAGTTAAAGGAATAAATCGAATATAGTTTATTCGAACGGAATTAAAGGAATAAATCGAATTTGGTTTATTCGAATAGAGTTAAAGGAGTTATCGACTGGAGTTAAATCAAATAGAGTTAATCCAATAGCGTTAGTCGCATAGAGTAAATTGAATAGAGTTATCGAACATACCTTATTCGAAGGAAAGAATTATCGAATAGAGATGATTCGAAAAAGAGTTACGTAAGGAAGTTTGTTAAAGAATTAAAAGGTGAACTTTGTCTATTTCAAGGTTAGAAACATTGTTCAGTTAAGGTCTGAGAGGTAGTATTACCCCAACTTGATTGACTTCATTTTTAACTAAGGAATGGTTAAGGTTCGATAGTGAAGGTGGGTTAAAGGAATTTAGTTAATAAGCGTAACGGTTTGAGTTGGCATCGCGATGGTTTGTTTAAACATCTGTCTAAGTCCAATGAAGGAGTTTTGGAAATGTTTTTCCAAATAAGAACCAGAAATGTTTTATGATATAGAAAACAAGCAATGGAAATGTTTTTCAATGGTAATAACATATATTTTCTAAATTTAGAAAATAAGAAATGTTGAAATAGGGAAACAGGAGATGAAAAATGAACTAAGGAGATAAATGTTAAATGATATTTGATCGATATAAATTTCCATCTGGAAATAATATCGTTGTTTGCACACGTGTTTTTTTCTTTGATGGTTAAATCACAGACTATCGAAGTTTTGACCATTTTAACGGTGTTAATATGGAGAGACCGGTTGGATTATTATCCAAAGAACCACTCTTTATTGGCATAAGCGTTGCGAATCATATATGCCAAAGATAATTGAAGACGGAGTAAGGTGCAAGGACTATTGTATAAGTCTTAGATAATAGTGCCTAAGATGGATGTACTGAATAGTGCCTTCGGTTCATCCTGTTCCTGGATGACTTGTATGGATGAATGTCTGACAGAGTATTTCCAGAAAGGTCACGTTCAATTATTTCTTCAACCGTACCAAGAGTGGAAGCGGAGAAGGAAACTTCTTTAGCTAACACATAATGTACTGTTGTAGACGTCAATTAATGATTTTCGATGGATCTGACAATGTGGCATTCGAAGTGAATCTGATGTGATGATGAAGCGTAACCTCAAGCCTCATCAACCGGTAAATGACAGAAATCGGGCAGGCAGCATGGCTAAGTCGGTCGCTCCGAAGTAGGCTGTATAATCACCTGATCTAGAGTTTCATTTATTTCTAAAAATCTATTGTTGATGCTGTCCCATTCGGGAAACGGTTGCTGATCCCAACCGTTGGTGATATACATTCGATACACTCAAGCGAAATGAGTGGTCGGTCATGTGTGGCCGGGTTGCAAGATGTTCTTGTTGAACCCAGTGTATTCCTCTCTAGAGGTACACTAGCGAAAGGTGGTTCCATACCTTGTCATAGTTGGAAATCCATTACCCAATATGTGCTTGCGGTTTTGATTGTATACTATATATGTAGAACGTGAGATGAAAGCATTTCTGATAGATGATTATTATTATTGTGGTTGATAGACATTATTATAATATCAAAAGGTTTTTGATATAAAGATAATTTGGATTCTCATGAGGGAAAAGCCCGTTCCATTATATGGCGTGGTCTTATGAGATATCGTTTACTTGTTCAAACTGTTTTAAACTGTTTTACTCATACCAGTCCCATGACTGACCCGGAGTTTATTTTGTTGTTTTCCCTAAACTCTTGGGTGCCCAATTTTGTACGGGCAGTCAAGTAGTTAGGATTTACAAATATACTGGAAGAGCTTGGAGCAGGAGGCTTCAGGATTATATAGCTATAGTTATTTCCGTTGTGTTGTAAGTGTTGTACTTTAATAATGATGTATATTCAAGTACAGATGTATATTTCAAGTTATGTTATATATATTATATGTTATTCGTTCCACTGTGAGGTGCGTGTTACTCTGATGTTGTGTTATTCTTCTTCTTCTATTCTTAGTTTTTTCTATCTTATCTTTCCTCGCCCTCTAATTTCTTTCATTAATGACCGGTATTTTCGATCCTTGGATGTTCGATATGTGTTGTATATCGGATAACCAAGATCGCCATTTTTCTGGGTCGTTACATAGAGATTCAAAGCCGGGGATTGATGATTGATGTTAAACGAGCCACCGCTCGAAACTTAGATAAGGAGATAGGTAAATCCGTTTCCTATGATGTACCTATTTTCTTGTTCTTCGTCATACGCTCGTGTGCTAACTTATTATCGTTGTTGTCTCAGCAGAGCTTAAAGATGCACACGAGAGGCTAACGAAGGAGGCGAAGCATGCCTCTTCGGCCTTCAAGGATACGACGGCCTCGCTAACGACTGAGAACATGACCCTAAAAGGGACAAGGACGAGTTATAAAAGGTGAACGCTGACCTGGAAAAAGACAACGAATAGGTATTCCAGCTTCAGAAAGACAACGAGGCCCTAAGGAAGGAAAACGAGAGGTTGCAGGCCGAAAATGAGGGGACTTAGAGGCTTCAGGAGGAGGTCGTCGAGCTGAGAAGGCAGCTAGAGGTGGCGAAGAAAGAAAAGGAGGAAGCCGGGGCTAGCAGATGTACTGAGCTTGGTAGATGGGCTAAAGGCTGAGCATTCGAGGGAAGTGGAGTACTTGAGGAAGGAGATCGAAGATGCAGACGTTCGGGTGGATGCATCCCTAAAGGAGCACATTCGAAATATGTACTTCATGGTTCTAAAGTTTCGTGGAATCTCATGGGTGGAGGACTACCCTTGGATGTTAACCCAGACCTGGGAGAGGTTGATGTCGTATGAGGCTTGGTTGCGTCAGGTACAAGTGGGAGCTTTATATGAGCATCAACTGAAGATTGAGCTCCTGAATGACGAGGAGCATGAGAAACTAGAGGAAGGTAGGAGACTATTACAGGAGGATGCAGAGAGGGAGGGACTGGCAAAGCGTGCTACCAAGATGGGGAAGTTCGTTCCTTCGAAGAGCGTGGTTGTTGATGAGGCATTTGTAGAGGAAAGCTCTTATCGGCCACCAGTTCCCGAATTCGCCATAATTAGTGGTCCTACCGTTGCGGTTCAAGCCTCAACTGAGTATGATCCCGAGCACCCGGGATTAGGGGTGTTTGGATCCACTTTTACTGCTATGGCGAGTACTCTTCCTATCATTCATGCAATATCCATGTCAAGAGGTAAATTTTCGTTACCACGAATACCCGAAATCGATGTAATTACCGAATTTATGGACTAAAAAGGTTACGTTTTTAGTATGCATCCCCTCTTAGAGCTGCTGTGACACCGGGTTTTGCCCATATGCTTCCCCAAACAACGGAACCCGAGACTGGACTGCAAGGGATATAGTTTGGAGAGGGAGGTGGTCAGTTGGACACTTTCTCAGATGTCGAGCTAGGATCCAGTATTTACACGGGCCTTATAGAGGAAGGAGAGATGGTGGACAGCCAGGTAGCCATGGGATGGATCCAGTGGAAGCCGACGTACCCTCAATGCAAGCCATGGTAGAGGCCCAAAAGGCCCAGATGGTGGATAAATCAGAAGAGCAGGAAGAGAAGGGGAGGCAAGACAAAGATGCCAGGCAGGAGGCTCGGGCGAAGGCTAGGAAAGATGCCAAGGAAAGGGTTGCTACTGTGGTGGAGAAACGGAGGGCCGACGCCGAGGTAGAGAAGGAAAGGGCTGCCGAAGAGGCCCAAATAAAGAGAGCCGCTGATGAGGCTGAGACAGAGAGGGTTATCGCAGAGGCTAAAAAGAAATAGGCTGGTGATGCTATGTAAAGAGCCATAGCGACTTATGAGAAGCTCAAGGCCGACGACATTTTGAACCTTAAGTCCAAGAAGTTGGCTGACCGGAAAGCTGCCAAGAAAGCTAAGAAGAAAACAGGCTAGAGGCCAGGAAATTTCCAAGACTGGGTGATGCTGTGCTAGCCCTTGCTTCTAGTGCTACCCCCAAGCCATTGCAATGCATAGGCCTCGCCGAGATTACGGAGATTACGAGTCGTGAGGATGAAGGCAGAAGGCGCACCTCGATTTCTCATGAGTCGGTAACCCCTCCGAAGGGCAGAGGAGGGAGAAACGACGGTGGTTCTGGAAGAAAGAGATCCACTTTTGGCGATCCACCGAGTGCTGAATCCATCCAAAAGAAGAAAAGAAAGAAGAAGGAGGAGTAGTATTAGCAGTTATTATAGTTGTCACTGATATTTTGGGTTATGTAGGCCAATTGTATATGCGAGTACATCCCTCGCTTTTGGTTTTTAAAGGTACGATGTGGTTCTTATGTACACCCTGTCATTAGAAAGGAAAAATATTAGACACGTAGTCTGTTTTCTTGTGTGTGTGAAAGGAAATATTAGTTATTAAAAATTGCATTTCATGTTAAGTGTTCGAATGTTCTTTTCATCGTTTCCAGCGTCGTGTACTTGCACAAGCGTACTTATTGTTACACTCATGGAAATGTGATCAGGGATCTCACTCTGGGGAATTTCCAGTTGTGTGGAGATCAAGCGTTGGTTTCATTTGTGAGATTTCCTTTACTCAGGAATCCCGAGGGGTATGGAATCCAGGCCAGGCGCCTTATACCTTGGACTGCTGGGAGTTAGTTCCAAGTAGGTTGAAGGCGTGGACGTTGCAATTCGTCCGGCTTTCGGCTCTCCCGTCGTTCATTTGGGTTTAGAGCACGGGGGCATTGTTTATTTGCCTAAGGGTGCCCAAATCTAAACCGAAGGGTTGGATTGTGGCCGAGGGGATGCCCCCAAGCCTTGGGACTTAGGAGCGGAAACGCTTTAAGCTCGGTCCCGGTGCTGGGCCGAGATTCAACAGGTACCCGGATCCTGACCCAAGGGGTCGGATGGAGTCGTGCGAGTAGTTAGTATCACGCTTGGTCGGCTGACGGGTTGTCCCTATGTCCGGGGACTTTGGAGCGGAACGATTTATACTCGGTCTTAGTGCTGGGATGATGCTCGAGTGCGGTTGTTTATACTCGATCACGTCGTGGGCCCAGGACTCGAGTAGCGGTGCCGACTCCCGTGCTCGGGGTGTAGAATCAGTGTCGTTGGTGTTTGTCCTTGACGTTGGTTCGAGTTTCGAATGGAGGCATCGACTACCGTGCCCGGGATGCCGATGCGACGATCTAGTGTTTGCGTATGGAAGTCAGCTGCGATGGTCAATCAAACATATCATGCAGGGAGTAAACACATAGAGGACATAGGAAATTGAACATCATTTCTATTGATAACTTTGGCAGTAACAGCCTTTACAATGCCTTGAATTTCAAGTAAACAAAACATCATTGGAAAGATGGAAAAACAATACACTAAGTTATGTAAAGTAGCGGTAGATATGTTCGTTGTTCCATGCCTTTGGGAGCTCGGCCTCGTCTACGGTTGCTAGCTTGAAAGTTCCATCTCTAAGCTTCCGTTGTATGACATACAGGGTCTTCCCAGTGAGGATTGAGGCCGGTCGGTAGGGGAAAGACCCTCTTCAGGGTGAGGTCGCCGACATTGAGATCCATATGGTAGACTCTGAAGTTGAAGTATTGGGGTACTCATTGTCGCTGGACGGCAGCCTTGAGTTCAGCTTCGTTCCTCTTCTCCTCGAAAAAATCGAGCGATTCCGTAAGTAAATCTTGATTGGTTTTCGGATCATAGTAGGTAAGTTGATTAGATTGAAGCTTTAACTCAATGGGGATGACGACTTTAGATCCATTGGTAAGGGCAAATGGAGTGTGGCCGGTTACTGACTTATAGGTGGTCCGGTAGGCTCATAGGGCCATATGGAGTTCATCTGCCCACAAGCCTCCGGCTTTCTCTAGACGCTTCTTGATGATGGATTTAACCACTTTATTAACAACCTCGACTTGCCCATTGGGTTGAGGGTGAGCCACCGCCGAGAATCTATTTTCGATGTTGTGTCGCCGGTAGGCTCATAGAGCCATAGATGATGGATTTAATCACTTTATTAACAACCTCGACTTGCCCATTGACTTGAGAGTGAGCCACCGCCGAGAATCTATTTTCGATGTTGTGTCGCTGACAGAAGGTTTTGAATCCTGCGCTCTCAAATTAGGTCCCATTATCCGAGATGATGGCCTGGGGGACTCCGTAACGGGTGATGACATTGCATACGAAAAAATTGGTTACCTTATTCGTTGTGATCATGGCGAGAGCTTCGGCTTCTGCCCATTTAATGAAGTAATTAACTACGACGATGGCATAATGTGCCTCGCCTCTGGCCATTGGGAGAGTCCCATTAATGTTTACTCCCCACATGACAAACGACCAAGGACTAACCATTTGTGACAACTCGGTAGGCGGGGCTCTTGAAATCTTTGAGAAGCGCTGGCATTTGTTGCATTTTCGGACATAGTTTGCAGCGTCTTGATTGAGCTTGGGCCAAAAGTAGCCGTGCTTGATGAGTTTTCTTGCTTGGGTTTACCCTCGGTGTGGTCTCCACACTCGCTTTCATGTACGTCTGTCAGCATGCGGTTGGCGTCATTGTGGGCTACGCATCGGAGTAGCGGGACAGAGAATCCCCTGCGGTAGAGCACTCCATCCAAAATGATGTAGTGAGATGAATGGCGAGTGAGCGCCCGTCTTTCCTTGTAACGTACCGGGAGGGTTCCGTGTTATAGATCGTTCTTGATCGGTGTCATCTAAGATTCGGGTTTGGCCCCGTTGTTCTACGAATCAAACTGCATCTGGCTAACGCTTGGCGAATCGAGCACTTCGACTGGGGCAAGCCCCATAAGTTGTGCATCCTCGTAGCTTGCCAACTTTGCCAATGAGTCTGCTTTTTCATTCTGTTCTCAGGGAATATGCGTGATGTCGAAGTGGTCAAAGTTTGTGAGCAACTTCCGAACCTGGGCAATATAGGGAGCGAGTCGTGCCCCTTGGCCTGGTATTCCCCCTGTACCTGGCGCACAATGAGTTGCGAGTTGGAGAAGATCTGGATGGCCTTTAAGATAAGTTCAAGTATGATTCTAAGTCCGGCTATTAAGGCCTCATATTCTGCATCGTTGTTGGTAGCAGGAAAGTTGAGCTTTAAAGCGTAGCGTATCGGGCGCTCCTCTGGGGTGATGAGCACAACTCTGGCTCCAAAGCATTTATTATTGGAAGACCAATCTACAAATAGTTTCCATTGAATGTCGGGAGCTTCGATGTTTTCTAGAGGAGAGTCCTCGGGGGTAGTGAATTCTATTATGAAATCGGCGAGAGCTTGTCTGATGATGGCTCGACGGGTGATGAATGCTATCTCAAACTGACTAAGCTCTATATTCCACTTTAATAGTCGCGCGGATGCCTCGGGTCGTTGCAGGACATGTCGTAGTGGCTAGTCCATGTAAACCTTTATGGAGTGAGACCGAAAGTATAGTCGTAGCTTTCGGGAGGAGATCAATAAGCAGCAGGATAGTTTCTCAAGCTTGGGTAGTTCTTCTCTACCCCCGTCGTTCTTTTTCTGATGTAGTAAATGGGTCGCTGGACACGGTCTTCAATGCGCACCAGTGCCGAGCTGATTGCATGCATGGAAACAACCAAATAAACGTATAAGTCCTTGTGGTCCATAGGTTTGGACAAGATAGGTGGTCGCTTTAAGTGATTCAATAGGTCCTCGAATGCGGCGACGCATTCTGGGGTCCATTCGAAGTTGCACTTCCCTTTCCGAAGCAAGTCGAAAATGGGAATGCATTTGTCAGTTGCTTTGGAGATGAATCGGCTTAAAGCGGCGATCACCCCGTTTAAACTTTGGACATCTTTGATGTTCTATGGGACTTCAATATCCCGGATAACTTTGATTTTGTCTGGATTGGCTTCGATACCTCAGGAATTGACAATGAAACCCAAGAATTTTTCTGAGGAGACTCCAAAGGAGCATTTCAAGGGATTGAGTTTCATGTCGTACTGGCAGAGGACATCGAACATTTCGTAGAGGTCACGGACGTGGTCGCTTGACATTTTAGATTTTACCAGCATATCGTCCACGTATACCTCCATGGATTTCCAAATCTGGTTCTTAAAGAGGCGGTTAACCATCTATTGATAAGTGGTTCCCGCATTCTTGAGATCGAAAGGCATGACGCGGTAGCAATAGATCCCAAGATCGGTTATGAAAGAGGTGTGATCCTGGTCGCGAAGATACATCGAAATCTAATTATAGCCTGAATATGAGTCCATGAAGGATAAGAGCTTTTATCTGATGGTCGAATCAACGAGTCGGTCGATCTTCGAAAGTGGGAAGTTGTTCTTGGGGGCATGCCTTGTTTAAGTCGGAGAAGTCAATGCACATTCGCCACTTCCCATTGGATTTTTTGACCATAACCGGGTTGGAGACCCATTCGGGGTAGTCGGTTTCGCGGATGAAGATGTTATTGAGTAGCCTGTCTACTCCTTCCTTGAGTGCGTTGGATCTTTCGGGACCCAAGAAGCGGCATTTCTATTTGACCGAAGGCAGTGTGGGATCAAGGTTTGACTGGTGGCAAGCCATTGCGGGGTTGATGCCCCTTATGTTCGAGTGGATCCAACCAAATACTTCTAGGTTATCCCTTAAGAAATCCACAAGATCCTCTTTTATTGCGGGGTGACATTGCGATCCAATTTTCAAGACCTTGGATGGGTCATCGGGGCTGATTGGAACGTCCACCGTAGGTTCAATTGGAGTAGCCCTCTCGTAGTTGGGCTCTTCGTCCTCCCTTGGATCGAAATTTGACCGATAGGTTCCGATCCCCGTCCCCTAGTTCATCAAATAGGTCGATCATGCCCACTAGGTGATTGGAAGATTCGTTGAAGCCGTGGATCATGGCATGGCAAGGTTTCAAGTCCTTGTTTTCCAACCTCATCTGATCGTAGGCGGCTTTAAAGATGATGTTGACAGAACTCCCTGAGTCGATGAATACCCTTCGGACGAAAGCAAAACCAATGTGAGTTGTGATCAGGAGAGGGTATGTGGTTGGGATCTCAATTCCTGTAGACTCTCTTTCGCGGAAGACTTTGTCGTCCCATATTGTTTTCTGAAGTTTGGCATGGATGAACTCGTCCAGAATGGAGCAAGCTTCATTGGTGGTGTGATTTATAAAGCTCACGTACTCCTCCATTTTTCGAAAGCTTTCGTGTGTGGGGTAAGGCCCGCCACATATAGTGTTCATCACAATGCCCTTCCTTTTGAATTGACGGACCGAGAGCTGCTTTGGCGGGTGCTGGAGGTGTGGGCGCAGGAGGACCCAAGTTTTCTTCGGAAGGAAGAGGGTATTGAACGTACTGTTTAAGGCGCTTATTGCGGATTAGCTTTTCGATTGTGTCCTTGAGTTGACGACAATCATTGGTATTGTGCTCATACATGTCGTGGTATCGAAAATACTTGCCGGTGTTCTTCTCGCGATCAGTGGACTCCCTAGATTGTGTTTTCTTATACTGGAGCGTGTTAAATGTTTCTAGGTAGATCGTCTCCAAGTCCTCTTTCAGCGGAGTGTAGGTCTCGTAAGCTTATTAGCGGTCGGGCTTCTTCGGATCCGTTGGAACCTGGTTGTTGTTGCGGCCGCCCTGCCCGCCGTTACTCGGCTTTGATTTGTATTGACCTGCCCCCTTATCCTTACCGAAGGGTTCTCCAACCTCTTTCCCTTTGATGTGGTCGTTGATAGTATCGTTATGCGGGTTGTTGGAATGGTTGGTCCGGGAAATTGGGTTACGCCTTGCTTCTTCGTGACACAAGAACTGTCCGACCTTTTCGTAGAAAGCGTCGAGACTCTTTGGTTGCTTTCTGTCGATCCATGCCTCGAAGTTGGAAGTGGGAAGGACGCCTTTTGCAAATTGGAAAAGCATGGTACGAGGCACTGGGTCGTCGACCTCGGCAAGGGCGGTGTTCAGTCGCGAGAGTTAGCTCTTGAGTGACTCGGAGGGTCCTTAGTACAGATTAGACAGAGTGAGGTCATTTTTCAGAGTTAGGACGTGCATTCTGAATTGCTTAACCAACTATGTGGCCAGTTTGCCGAAGTTGTTGACAGAATGGAGCAGAAGGCAAGAAAACCAGAGCAAAGCAGTGCTTGACAAGAAAACTGGGAAACACTTGCATTTGACCGGGTCGGTGGCCCGGCTAGAGTCCATTTGCCACTCATAGCGGTATAGGAAGGCACGTGTAACACCCCACATCCGTTAGTGTCACTCACAAAGGGAATGCACTAAGTTCTGTGAAGCATTATAGGTAAAAGATGCAGATAAATTACAAGACAGACAAAATTAAAACAGCGGAAAAATAAAATAAAACTTTACTTTATTGATAAAATATTTTGTACAACAATTGTTTTCCAATAACAGAGTATCTGTCTTACAAAATAAAGAACCATACGTAACTTTTATATTCCCCAATGTAGCATGAGCCAGCCATAGCAATGGAAAAGTAAATCCCAGGAAAACTTCGACTAATCTTCAAGCTTGGAAAGAAAACTGAGCTAAGTAGTAACATTCCCTCCCTGCGAACCTGGGGGGGGGGGGGAATGAAAGACAAGAAAGCGAAAGAAAACAGAGTCAGACATAAAGTCTGGTAAGTTCTGTGACTTTCAACATGTGAACAGGAAAAGCAACACGACATGAATTAACTGAATACAGGATAAAACCATGATGACAGGGCTAGCAAGATAACATAAGATTAACGCAAGATATGCTAAGGCAAGATAAGGTATGCTCCACTACTTTCTCTGCTTTGCTATTACCTTGTTATTCTAGTATATATATCTCTGCACCGCCTAACTAGTAATCTGTATAAACTGATAAGAACATATACATGATCCCAATCCCCCGCAATTGTGGTTGTTTTCAGGTGTACATCTATTATTTATTACCTAGATCTAATCTAGGGTTTTTCTATCGAGTACTTCCTAGATTCAACTAGGGTTTACGCGACTTATCTAATGCTTCTCGGATTTTAGGGCTTACGCGACCTAGGTCCAACTAGGGATTATGCTACCTATCGAACGACGCCCCTGCTCTAGGACACACTACCCAGAGCGGTATATGTTCCTAGACTTTCCCCACGTATGTGTCGTGGATCGTTATCGCTGTCTAGATGCACATGTCCTCTATATGTGCGACCCGAGTCTCATGGCAGGGCAAATTAAGAAACACAGAACTCGGTCGGTAGCTTTCAGAAATCTGCAGATGCAGATGCTAAGGTCTATTTTTCTAGTGGCTATGGTCCCACCGGACCCCTCCCTCAACTAATGAAAGGCACACCTTGAAAAATGAGAACTATACACAGGCCCCCCTATGCCCCCACTAACCTATGGCCATCCGCAACCATAACTAGATAGCAAGTATATGGTCTGTTGGAGTTCTCCGCCTTTCCGCTTCATATATCTCGGCTGACTCAAGATGGTAGGTAGACGACGAGTTGCTATCACAGGGCTACTGGTCTCGCTGAATCACGCTGGTCCATCCTAGTCTTTAGGTTGCCTTACATTGCAACCAAGGCATACCCTTGGTTCTTCTAACACAGACCTTAACCTCTGTGAGCCCAGGCGGATCATCTGCAGCCTCACAGAGGGATACCAAGAATACCCTCACGTCCCCTCGAAGCCGCGTGCATCGTAACCCAGTTTGTTGGAGCCTTCTTTAAGATCAGATGGATGTTCGCTCCTTCTCATGTTCTACTAAGGTTTAGTACTTAGTTCCCTTAACTAAGGTTTACAACTTAGTCCCTGAATCATCGTTTTCTTAACTAAGGCTTACAACTTAGTCCTCTTAACTAAGGTTTACTACTTAGTTCTTTTTCTCATCAAGTTGGATTGATTAAGTGTCACTAGTCAATTCAAGTTGTCACGTTAAACTGGTTTAGTGTTACCAGTAGTTCATGTTGACTTAACCCTACCATCAATCAAGTTAAATTGGTTAAGTATTTCTTATTACTTAACCCAACCCCTTCATCATGTATTTGTTAAGCGTCCCCTTTAACTTAACCCTAACATCTATTTAATTCACAGGTTCTAATGGTTAAGTATTATCCCTTCATGTTTTAACTTAACCTTGTTCATTTCTCACACTATGATGGCTAAGTGTTCTAAGTTTGCTTAACTCCACCTTCCAGTCTAGTTAACATGTTAAATTGGCTAAGTGTATTTTACTTAACCCCGCCTTCTAGTCTAGTTAACATGTTAAATTGGCTAAGTGTATTTTACTTAACCCCACCTTCTAGTCTAGTTAACATGTTATAATGTTTATTTAACCCTTACAAGTCTTGTCTTGTTAACATGTTAAGTTGGTTAAGTGTTCCTATGGACTTAACCCTCCTATTCTAGCTTAATTGTTTCTTAACTTTAAATTATTCATTTAAAGCACCAACCACTAACATTAGACAGATATTGTTGCGGTCACTGGATGTGCCTGTCGGTTCCGGGCAGATTTACACCGCAACTCAGTCTAACCTCGGGTCCTTTTGGGCTCAATGCTCTAACCACCCACATTAGATAGGTATTGTTACGGTTGCTGGATTTGCTGGGTGGTTCCGGGCAGTCTTATACCGTAACTCAATCTAACCTCGGGTTAGGCATATTCGTCTTTCCTAGATTTACATATTTATCCTGTTTGTCTACATGTAAATTGCTAACAACTCTTTTAAACAAATTTGGCCTATATCATATTCATTAGTCATGCCTATACCTATATCCTAGGCCCAAATCTTGATTTACCAATCATTTTACCCAACTTGCAGTTTTATGCCAATTTAGATCTAGTATTCTCATTAACAGTTCATGTCAAAACTAGTTTTAATATTCTAGTTTATAGTTTATGCCCAAAACTTGGCTTACATGCCAATTCCATATTTTGCGGCCAATTTACAATTTACCATTATACGCCCAAGTCTAATATGCATGTAATATTTATAGCAAATTCAGAATTATATCAACATATTTATTATGCCAAATTATAGAAATTAAGTTACGCCCAAACTCCCCCGTCGTAGTCGTACGTATAACATGATTTCACAAGTTTCTAGGTACTTATGAAATGAAACTTAACAAAAGGAACAGGGGATAAGCACGAGAATTTGACATAAAGAATAGGCATGCGAAAGCGAACCAAATACAAAGATAATGGTTCCAATAGGTTTGATGTACATAGCAGTGAATAGGAATAAACTAGACAAGCTACAACATAAATATAAGATCAACATAATTTAGGGAATAGGCATAGGTGATTTGGTCCAACATAATGCCAGTTCGGTGTACAACATGATTTGCAACTATAGTGTTATGGGCATAAGCAACTAACCATACTAGTCATAGGCAATTAACCACAATAGTCATAGGCAATTAACCACAATAGTCATAGTCATGGTTTCATAGTTATGAATCATGGGCGATTAAACACAATAGTCATGGATAATTAACAAAAATAGTCCTAGGCAATTACCCTAAATAGTCATAGGCAATTAACTGTAATAATTTCAAATTCATGGTCATGGACAATAGTCTTATGTTCATAATCATATGCAATAATCTCATAGTCATAAACCATAGGTGATTAGCCACAATTGTCCTTGTCATAGTCATAGGCAATAATCTTATGTTCATAGTCATAGGCACAGTCTTGTGTTCATAGACATAGGCACAGTCTTATGTTCATTGTCATAGGCATAGGCATAGTCTTATGTTCCTAGTCATAGGCAATAGTTTCATAGGCCACGGTTTCATAGTCATAGTCACAATAAGTTCTAGGCCATAATCGAGAATCAGATCCAAAGACATATACAAGCATCGATTCAAACGAAAGGATTAGGCATATTCTCATATCCATTTAATTTCATGTCACAAATAGATCTAGGCGTTCAAATCTAAAAAGTAACTGACTTACATTGATCGGTTTCAGAAAGGATAATCAAATAGCGTTAGTGATTTGCTATGATTTGCATGATGTTGCTCACAACCGTTGAATTAGCCTTTGATTCCCTTCTTAAAGCTTTAATCTTGATTTGAATCTCCAATTTGCAATTCCTAGCCGTAGTCTTCAAGAAATAATCTTCGTATTTTATTTTAATTTATTTATTTCAATTATTACAGAAGCAGCATAAGGAGAGAATGAAATGGTGTAAAGAGAATGAGGCTAGGAGGCTGTTTATATAGGATTAGGTGGACGAATCTAGACAGAAAATGTGACCAGATACATCAGAATGAACCCAGGCTCAGAACTGGGTTCTTGCACCAGGTCGACCATAGGGTCGACTAGTCCCTGGGAGGTCGACCATAGTGTCGACCCCCAGGTCGACCTGGTCCTGGGCGGGAAAATTCCCGCCCAGTCTGCGCTGGCGTTTGAATTCGAATTTCGAGCTGTTTTCGATTCTGAAATTTCCTGAAACTTCGGAGGGTCATATCTCCCTCATACGGACTCCGTTTCTCGAAAACTCGGACTCGTTTCCAAGCAGAATTTTGAGACGAAAGCAATGGAGCAACCTGTTTCTCCTGATTCTTATTTTAAAATTTAATTCTGCCTTGATTTATGGTTTTAACATGTTATTAAAATACGGGTTGTTACATTCTCCCGTCCTTAAAGAATTTCGTCCCCGAAATCTTCTGGTTGAGAAGAATGCATCCTATCGTCCAATCATCCATCTACTCAAACATTCAATCACATGCATTCATTGTCCTTAAAAGATTTCTAACGTTGTATGAACTTATGCAAGAGTGTGTGTGTATATGTACTTATCTAATTCAAAATCAGGCAGTCTACTGATTCAGTTGACCTCCTTAATGCGAATTATGTCAGTGCCATGCGTCCAATCATATATGCAAGCATCCCTAGTTATGTAAATACTACATGTGTGCATAGCCATTCATTCGTATGCAACATCCATATGATAACATATCAAGTTAAATCCGTTGAGCAAATACATATATGCGAATGCAATATGAAAGTGACTGGGTCGTTCTAGCGCCTATGGTGTGTGTATGCATCCACGAGCAACCACTTGCAACCATCAATCATAACATGTTTCAAATACATGTTTTAAATACATGTTTACATCCATTGGCTTCTACCTAAGGATTGATGAATCGTCCTAGAGGATATACCTTAAAAGCTAGAAAGTATGCATAAAATTCCTAGAAAAAGAGATCAAGGATGTTCCCTAAAGAAAAAGGGTATGATGCGTGTATCTAGTCTTCAGTCTTCTAAGTCGCCTCTTCTTGAGCTTCACCATTTCCAAAACTGTCGTTGGCTTTTCATTGTCAACTAGATACATGCGGAAGTCTATCCTGCGTTTTAGGGGTAAACTCCTAACCTAATCAAGAACATCTGCGTACTCATGGACTACCCTAATGGATTGCAAATCGTCGATAAATGCATTTAAGTGATTCTAGCTAGCTAAGCCTAACTGATTCTTCACACGGAATCTCCAAGGTATTTCCCAGGCAAGTCAAAAGTCTAATTGTCCTCCTTTCAGAATTACTAGCCAACCAACCCATGCCTAGAATCAACTCATAGCCCATGGAAACCAAAAACATAAGCATTAAGCTTAAACTCAACACTTAATATAGTTATTCTCAAATCCTTACAAACCAAAGGTAAACGGGCCGAACCACTAACTGGATTTGAGACACTAATGGGATCTTTTACTACACAAGTACTAAGATGCAGAGACTCAACTATGGAAGTAGATATGAACAAATGCGAAGCGCTAAGATCAAAAGAGTAATAACTGGTTGATCAAAATGAAAAGCTAAACTTTTCCAACAGAGACTTTTATTATCTCTATCTCAGGTATTCTGGTGGTGGAAGCATGCACTCTCCCTTCTGAAAATCCTGTCCCTCGTCCTTGCCCTTGTCGTTATACCATAAAGATACCTCCTCTCGTCTTAGGTTTTATAATTCCTTCTTTCTTCGTGAGTCGAGTTTATATTCATGAATTTCTCATCCTTGCGTTGAGCTCCCTAGCCAAATTCCTCCATCCTCATCTTTTACCATCCCTGTGTAATCATGTTGACAAGTTTCTCAAAAGCTGCCTCCATCGCACGGAAAACTCATCAAATCTTGAAAAAAAACTAACAGTAGGTGAAACTACTATGGCTATAGATGGAAGTCGGTCACTACTTTGCCCTTCGATAGGTATCGTAGTCTTATCAAGCCTACGAAACCGTGACGCGATGAGGTTTCCTCCCAGAAAGCCAGAAGCCCCGAAGACTCAAGAAAGAAGGGGACAAGAATTCAAATAGAGGATCAAAAGATAGTGCGTATGGCCTTTGGAGAATATGCTTTTAAAACAAAACTTTTCTTTTGCAAATGCTTCTTTTAAAAACCGTTTTGAAAATATATATTTTTTCAAATCTTTTATCTGATCCGGTAACCTTCAGCTCTGATACCACGTGTAACACTCCACATCCGTTAGTGTCACTCACAAAGGGAATGTACTAAGTTCTGTGAAGCATTATAGGTAAAAGATGCAGATAAATTACAAGACAGACAAAATTAAAACAGCGGAAAAAAAATAAAACTTTACTTTATTGATAAAATATTTTGTACAACAATTGTTTTCCAATACCAGAGCATCTGTCTTACAAAATAAAGAAGCATAACATAACTTTTATATTCCCCAATGTAGCATGAGCCAGCCATAGCAATGGAAAAGTAAATCCCAGGAAAACTTCGACTAATCTTCAAGCTTGGAAAGAAAACTGAGCTAAGTAGTAACATTCCCTCCCTGCGAACCTTGAGGGGGGGGGACGAAAGACAAGAAAGCGAAAGAAAACAGAGTCAGACATAAAGTCTGGTAAGTTCAGTGACTTTCAACATGTGAACAGGAAAAGCAACACGACATGAATTAACTGAATACAAGATAATACCATGATGACAGGGCTAGCAAGATAACATAAGATTAACGCAAGATATGCTAAGGCAAGGTAAGGTATTTTCCACTACTTTCTCTGCTTTGCTATTACCCTGTTATTCTGGTTTCTATATCTCTGCACCGCCTAACTAGTAATCTGTACAAACTAATAAGAACAAGTACGTGATCCCAATCCCACGCAATTGTGGTTGTTTTTAGGTGTACATCTGTTATTTATTACCTAGATCTAATCTAGGGTTTTTCTATCGAGTGCTTCCTAGATTCAACTAGGGTTTACGCGACTTATCTAGTGCTTCTCGGATTTTAGGGCTTACGCGACCTAGGTCCAACTAGGGATTATGCTACCTATCGAACGACGCCCCTGCTCTAGGACACAGTACCCAGAGCGGTATATGTTCCTAGACTGTCCCCACGTATGTGTCATGGATCGTTATCGCTGTCTAGATGCACATTCCTCTATATGTGCGACCCGAGTCTCATGGAAGGGCAAATTAAGAAACACAGAACTCGGTCGGGAGCTTTCAGATATCTGCCGATGCAAATGCTAAGGTCTATTTTTCCACTGGCTATGGCCCCACCTGACCCCTCCCTCAACTAATGAAAGGCACACCTTGAAAAATGAGAACTATACGCAGGCCCCCTTATACCCCACTAACCTATCGCCATCCGCAACCATACTAGATAGCAAGTATATGGTCTGTTGGAGTTCTCCGCCTTTCTGCTTCACGTATCTCGGTTGACTCAAGATGGTAGGTAGACGACGAGTTGCTATCACAGGGCTACTGATCTTGCCGAACTATGCTGGTGCATCCTAGTCTTTAGGTTGCCTTACATTGCAACCAAGGCATACTCTTGGTTCTTCTAACGCAAACCTTAACCTCTGTGAGCCCAGGCGGATCATCTGCAGCCTTATAGAGGGATACTAAGAGTATCCTCACGTCCCCTCGAAGCCGCGTGCTTCGTAACCTAGTTTGTTGGAGCCTTCTTTAAGATCAGATGGATGTTCGCTCCTTCTCATGTTCTACTAAGGTTTAATACTTAGTTCCGTTAACTAAGGTTTACAACTTAGTCCCTGAATCATCGTTTTCTTGACTAAGGCTTACAACTTAGTCCTCTTAACTAAGGTTTACTACTTAGTTCTTTTTCTCATCAAGTGGGATTGGTTAAGTGTCACTAGTCAATTCAAGTTGTCACGTTAAACTGGTTTAGTGTTACCAGTAGTTCATGTTGACTTAACCATACCATCAATCAAGTTATATTGGTTAAGTATTTCTTATTACTTTACCCCACCCCTTCATCTTGTATTGGTTAAGCGTCTCCTTTAACTTAACCCTAACATCTATTTAATTCACAGGTTCTAATGGTTAAGTATTGTCCCTTCATGTTTTAACTTAACCTTGTTCATTTGTCACACTATGATAGCTAAGTGTTCTAAGTTTTCTTAACTCCACCTTCCAGTCTAGTTAACATGTTAAATTGGCTAAATGTATTATACTTAAACGCACCTTCTAGTCTAGTTAACATGTTAAATTGGCTAAGTGTATTTTACTTAACCCCACCTTCTAGTCTAGTTAACATGTTATAACGGTTATTTAACCCCTACAAGTCTTGTCTTGTTAACATGTTAAGTTGGTTAAGTATTCCTATGGACTTAACCCTCCTATTCTAGCTTAATTGTTTCTTAGCTTTAAATTATTCATTTAAAGCACCAACCACTCACATTAGACAGATGTTATTGCGGTCACTGGATGTGTCGGTCGGTTCCGGGCAGATTTACATCGCAACTCAGTCTAACCTCGGGTCCATTTGGGCTCAATGCTCTAACCACCCACATTAGACAGGTATTGTTACGGTTGCTGGATTTGCCGGGTGGTTCCGGGCAGTCTTATACTGTAACTCAACCTAACCTCGAGTTAGGCATATTCGTCTTTCCTAGATTTACATATTTATCCTGTTTGTCTATATGTAAATTGCTAACAACTCTTTTAAACAAATTTGGCCTATATCATATTCATTAGTCATGCCTATACCTATATCCTAGGCCCAAATCTTGATTTACCGATCATTTAACCCAACTTGCAGTTTTATGCCAAATTAGGTCTAGTATTCTCATTTACAGTTCATGTCGAAACTAGATTTAATATTCTAGTTTACAGTTTATGCCCAAAACTTGGCTTACATGCCAATTCCATATTTTGCGGCCAATTAACAATTTACCATTATACGCCCAAGTCTAATATGCATGTAATATTTATAGCAAATTCAGATTTATATCAACATATTTATTATGCCAAATTATAGAAATTAAGTTACGCCCAAATTCCACCACCGTAGTCGTACGTATAACATGATTTCACAAGTTTCTAGGTACTTATGAAATGAAACTTAACAAAAGGAACATGGGATAAGCACGAGAATTTGACATAAAGAATAGGCATGCGAAAGCGAACCAAATACAAAGATAATGGTTCCAATAGGTTTGATGTACATAGCAGTGAATAGGAATAAACTAGACAAGCTACATCATAAATATAAGATCAACATAATTTAGGAATAGGCATAGGTGATTTGGTCCAACATAATGCCAGTTCGGTGTACAACATGATTTGCAACTATAGTGTTATGGGCATAAGCAACTAACCATACTAGTCATAGGCAATTAACCACAATAGTCCTAGGCAATTAACCACAATAGTAATAGTCATGGTTTCATAGTTATGAATCATGGGCGATTAAACACAATAGTCATTGATAATTAACAAAAATAGTCCTAGGCAATTACCCTAAGTAGTCATAGGCAGTTAACTGTAATAATTTCCAAGTCATGGTCATGGACAATAGTCTTATGTTCATAATCATATGCAGTAATCTCATAGTCATAAATCATAGGTGATTAGCCACAATTGTCCTTGTTATAGTCATAGGCAATAATCTTATGTTCATAGTCATAGGCACAGTCTTATGTTCATAGTCATAGGCACAGTCTTATGTTCATAGTCATAGGCATAGTCTTATGTTCCTAGTCATAGGCAATAGTTTCATAGGCCACGGTTTCATAGTCATAGTCACAATAAGTTCTAGGCCATAATCGAGAATCAGATCCAAAGGCATATACAAGCATCGATTCAAATGAAAGGATTAGGCATATTCTCATTTCCATTTAATTTCATGTCACAAATAGATCTAGGCATTCAAATCTAAAAAGTAACTGACTTACATTGATCGGTTTCAGAAAGGATAATCAAATAATGTTAGTGATTTGCTATGATTTGCATGACGTTGCTCGCAACCGTTGAATTAACCATTGATTCCCTTCTTAAAGCTTTAATCTTGATGTGAATCTCCAATTTGCAATTCCTAGCCGTAGTCTTCAAGAAATAATCTTCGTATTTTATTTTATTTATTTCAATTATTACAGAGGCAGCATAAGGAGAGAATGAAATGGTGTAAAGAGAATGAGGCTAGGAGGCTGTTTATATAGGATTAGGCGGACGAATCTTGACAGAAAATGTGACCAGATACATCAGAATCAACCCAGACTCAGAACTGGGTTCTGGCACCAGGTCGACCCCCAGGTCGACCATAGGGTCGACCTAGTCCTTGGGAGGTCGACCATAGTGTCGACCCCCAGGTCGACCTGGTCCTGGGTGGGAAAATTCCCTCCCAGTCTGCGCTAGCATTTGAATTCGAATTTCGAGCTGTTTTCGATTCTGAAATTTCCTGAAACTTCGGAGGGTCATATCTCCCTCATACGGACTCCGTTTCTCGAAAACTCAAACTCGTTTCCAAGCAGAATTTCGAGACGAACGCAATGTCATAGCCCGTTTCCCCTGATTCTTAGTTTAAAATTTAATTCTGCCTTGATTTACGGTTTTAACATGTTATTAAAATACGGGTTGTTACAACACAGGGATTGGTCGTGCCGCCATAAAGTAGCATCTGCGGCATGTTGAAGCGCCGTGGCGATTCGGCTTCGTGCACGGTCGTAGTGAAGGGATTGCGCCTTATGTGGGTTTCCCATGGGTCATTGACATTCCCTCTGATCTCTCTCATGATCCTTCAGAACATGTCGGGGAGACATGTCGGATGCGGGTCTGCCGGTGGAATCCATTGGTTTCAACGAACTACAGGAGTTCTGTTCCACAGTCACCTTCTATGATTCACATCCGGTTCATACTCTTCCATGTCATAGACATCTATAGTCGGGTTTTGGTATGGGTGGTGAGGCTGAGCAGGTTGGCTTGCATCTTGATCTGGCAGTACTTGAGCCTGCGGTAAAGTGGGAAGAGTAGGCCCCTGATTCTGAGCGGTGACAGTTGGGTTCTGTCGAAGAAGTGGTTGGTTACTCGGACCTAGTTCGTCATTGATAGGCAATCATGAATGGTCGTGGTACTGTGTTTCCCTACTGTACATGACGGTAGTTCGGTCGCAATTCCCATTTCCATTGCCGTTGGAATGAGTGTCGGAATGGACGACAACGTTGTTGATGATGTTGAACCTTCTTATTTGATGTGGGCCCCTTGACTCGGAAGAGGAAGTTTTCGAGATAGTACGTCGTGGTCGGGCATTGTTCTGAGCGAGATGAATTCGAGCGACGATGCGTTGACTTTCTTGGAGTTGGCACATAAGGTCGATGTTATTTCTCAATGCCTGATTGAGATCAAGTGCCATACTCTCATATTTCTCATTAAGTGTGTGAATCTGCGCTTGTGTTGTGGGAGCTTCGGGGTCCACATGAGGAAGGGTATCGATTTCTGTCGGGATATCTGCCGGTTGAAGGGTTGTTGAGATGTTCCAGATTTGGCTGTAGTGGAAGAGCCGATCATTGCATTCTTTGGTCGCTTTGCCATCGTAAGAGGACTTGGCGGCAGGTTAAAGAAAGAACCTAAAGCACATCGAAGTCAAGATGGTGATGTACAACAAAGAAGCTCCAAGTTTTCTCAGTGAAAGCACTAGACTGTTGACTGAAAATATGTCGTAAACACCCAAGATTCTAAGTAACTTAAGATTTATAGTTTCGTATGTAAATGTAAGTGCAAAAAGCAGTAAATAACATGAGATTTATAGTGGTTCGGTCCCGTGAAGGGCCTACGTCAATTTTGGGAGATTCGCTGGAATTTTATTGATAACAAAGAGTTTCAAGTTTGAGACTATCACATGACATCCTTTTACATACATTTCTAAGTAATACGAGGTCAAAATTGTCATATATAAAAATTAGGAAAATGACACTTTTTCCCTTCTTCTTCCTCAAAGCATGGATGCCATTTAAGTGGTCACTTGGAGCTTTCAAGAGATGTCAAATCGACTAAATTCCAACCCCTTCGAATTGTGATCTTGGGGGGTATTTATAGTGGAGTAGTTAGGTGGGAATAGTTAGGAGTAGGGGACCACATCGGGAATCTCGGATCCCGTAGTGCAGGCCACCAAAAATTCGGACCCTCTAGCTTCTTCCCAAATCCCCTCAATGGGGTACGAGGGATTCTAGAATGAGTCGAGGTTAGTGAGATCCGAGGCTTTATGGTCTTCGGGGAATTGGTTTAGCGATGTTTTGAGGAGTGTTGAGGTTCCTGTCTGCGTGATCCCCTATCAGCTCATTTCCTTAACTCCTTGGCAACACTCCCGGCTTTCACATCACGCGATACGTTGAGTCGAGCGAGTCTTGCGTACTTTTGGGAACTGGATCAAAAGGTCGGTTAGCATGTGCCAAATTTTTTGTTTTTGCGTAGTGCTATGATGGCCAGATTAAGGCACCCCTTGGAAGGGGTGGAGTGTAAGCCTCTATCACAGCCTACGATGGCCAGGACAGAGCATCGAAAGAGTGAGACTTTAAGTCACATCTACGATGGCCAGATTAAAGCATCTAAGCCCTTATCACTGCCTACGTTGGCCAGGGTAAGACGCTTCCTAGAGGAAGGTCGGGTAATTCCTTTGGCCCTACTTGAGAATAAGCTAGCCATGTGCACTAGGAGGACAGGTCCAGAGAGTGGAAAACAAAGTACGTACATCCTCTGCTTTGACAATCAAAAGCTCAGAGAGTGGCTCACAAAGCATATACATCCTCTGCTTTATAAATTAAACCCAAAGTGGAATACAAAACTAATTGCCAAAAGTGGATTTCTGGTCTTTTATTAAATACTCGAATCTGGGTTGGGTCGAGACATCTATTATCGCCAGAAGTGGATTTCTGGTCTTCTATTAAATACCTGAATCTGGATTGGTTCGAGACATATATTATCGCCAGAAGTGGATTTCTGGTCTTCTATTAAATACCTAGATCTGGATTGGTTCGGGACATCTATTATGGCTAGAAGTGGATTTCTGGTCTCCCGTCAAATACCCGAGTCTGGACTATGGACCGAGGCTCCTAATTATTGCCAGAGGAGGCATCGTGGTCATCTTTTATTAATACCCTAATCCGGGTTACGAAGATTCTAATTCCCATTCCTAGGAAAGGATCTTCTACCTAAGGCCCTTCAAACGAAAATCATAATCTTCCATTTTGCTCGAGGAGATTTCTTAAACTCATAATGTACAAATATCTACTGCCTATGCGAAACACATGCAAAAATCACATGTCAAGTGGTACACATCCAATTTATGATTTTTTTTTTAAAATTTTTTCATTGACTACCGAAATATGGAAACGTAAACATTACAATTACAAACACAATCAAATATCTGGCATTTCCTCATCGTTGGGTAAAGGAGGGTTAATGGCATGATGAATCGCAATACATAAAAGTTCATTGAGTTTGCATCCCTTCGTGCTAACCTTATTAAGATCATCCGAAGGTTTGATCTAAAGTTTCAGAGCCCTAATGAGGGCTCTGCACATAGTTGTAACATCCCGCATTTTTAATTAAGTAAAATAAAATTTGAAGAGCTTCCAGAATTTGGTCATAGGAATAGCGTCATTGCATCCATGGCGATTTTCTGGTCAATTTAGACCTACGGATTGCAGAAAACTGAACTAAGATGAAAGAGATACCTTTAAACGAAATATTGTAACAAACATGAAAAGAAGGGATAAGAAAAGAACAATGACCACCATTGCTTTTGGACTTGTTAACAAAAGCCTATGTAGTCCAATTGGTAAGAGCATGTGACTTTCAAGAGAGTGGCACGAGTTCGATCCCCGCTGGCGCCATATTTTTATTTTAGGGAAATGGTTAAAATAACACATGTTCTAAGAAGAAAATAGGTATATATGCACATATAAGAAAAAATTATACATATAAGGAAGAACAAAAATATATGTATATATGTATATGAAAATATATGCATATATATATATACATACAAAGGAGAAATAAAAAAGGCTACAATCAAAGAAATATGGTAAGAATTAAATAACGACATAACACCGTTTGAATTTTGAAATTGAAATAAAAGTTTTGCATACATACATATATATATACATGTAAAATGGGAATTAGAAGTTTTGTATACATATAAGGAGTTTATATGTAAGTATAGTGTTTGAATAATTCCAGAAATTCAAACGTTAACAATTGCTCCTAACCCAGCCCGTGGGACTCAAATGGGTCGACCCACACTTGCCTGGGTCGACCCATGGGTAGATCGAGGGGGGAATGTGGGTCGACCCACCCCTGATCCGGACAGATTCATTGATGAATGTGGACTATTTTTCTAACCACATTCGTTGTAGACTCAGCGCTGCGTGTACGATAAGATCTTAAACACCTATAAATGGGCAAGTAGAGCCTAGCCTAAATCTCATATTTTCTTAGAAGATGTCTAGACTCTGTCATTCTTCTTCCTCCTCAAATCTCTTTAGAAAATAGGATAATTAGTCTAAGGAAATTCAGATTCAAGATCTGGAGGAAAAGAATGTATATTTGCAAATGGGTGTTCAGAATTCTGTTCTAAGTAAGGCAAATTCTTGGATCTTGTCAATTTAAATTTCTCTTCTTTCTTCCCTTTTTCTTTTAGTTGAGAATTGTGGATCCATGGTTATTTAGGTTCTAGATTCAGTTATGAGAGCTATGGAATGCTAGGTCTGGACCAGATTCATGAATTGGAAAGCTATTATGTGAGTGGATTTAAGTTATACCTTTTTTATAATGGTATATTTATCATTTGACATTCCCTGTTAATGTGCATGTTAATCCACTGGAATGATTAATATGTAGAAATGAAAATCTGCTGAAATGTATAAACCTGTTAAGATATGCGGAAACTATTACTGCTATATACATACATGTTCAAATTACATGTTAATATGTGGCATATTATGTACTTGAACCCTTAACTGTAAGAATTGGGATAATTACATGTTAATTTGTTAGATTGGAATAATTACATGATAGGATGATTACATGTTATTCTTTTAAAATAGAGTTAATTACATGTTAGGAAGAACATGCGACATGATAACCAGAAAATGGACTTAATACGATATTAAGTATGACCTGTAAGAATAGATTACAGTAAAATTTGGAAGAATGAATATGCCTAAACTTATAGTAAATAGAAAATTGTAAACGCACATTGACACGCAGTTAAATTCAACTTTTGGAAGACTCTACCCGGAACCGCTTGGCAAATCCAGCATCCACAAGTGGTTAATTTAATGTGAGCACTCTAGTGTGTAAACATGCATATAACGGTGCTAGGACACGAGGTTAAGTCAACTTGTGGTAGAAGTCTACCCGGAACCGCCCGACAAATCCAGCATCCACAAGTGGTAGGCTTAATGTGAGAGGTCTGGTGCATAAAAATGTATATATATATGAATATATATATATAACAGGATAGAAACAAGTTGCATTAATTTTAATTAACGAAAAAGAATGAAAGTTACAACAGTAAAAGAGTTAGAAAGAACGGGGAATGATAATAACCCATTATGAATAAACCTGAAGGGGAAAAGGAAAGATAATAAGTAGGCTTGTCCTAGGGACAAGTGGAAATTATAACTTAGGTTATAATAAACGATAGAGCGAATGTGATAACTTTTGTAATGAAATAAGTTGTACTTAATTAAATAAGTAATCTGTAAATTTGGGAACCTGAAACCTGTTGTTTGTAATAAGTAGAGAAAAGGGGGAAAACTTATGAAATGCAATAAGTTGTACTTAATTATAAATTAAGTAATATGTAAACTTGAGAATCTGAATCTTGCTGATAAGAAGAACATGTTATCTATAAACTTGAGAATGTAAAATCTGCTGATAAGAATAACCTGTTAAAGGCTTATTGATCAACTTAAATGGGTTAAGTTGTATAACTGAAATTAATAAGGAAGAGGAACTTGGTAACTTGAATAAGAAGTCAATATGACTTGAAACAACCAAGTTAAATGGAAATCTGAAAAGGTAGAGTAAGCGCCTAATTAAATGAGTATACATAAAGTCTAATAATACATTAACCCGAGGCGCTTGGACCAGTCTGTATGTTTGAAGGTGAATAACCCAATGTGGTTGATCATCGTGGTATCATGAGGCACGAGGGGAGCACACGTCCATCTGATTATTCTGCCTGTTCTGCTGATATTATACTGGCTCCGAAAGACTAGAAGGGGAAGCACGTGACTTCCTGGGATATGGAGGGGAATACTGGTAGTCCTTTGTGTGGTGACAACGCTTAGGATGTGCTTGCAGAGGTTAGGTCTGCGCGTTACTACCCGGTGAGTATACCTTGACTGCCATAATAGGGGCCCAGTCAGAAGGCTGTAGGGTGGCATAGATGATTCGACGAGCCAGTTGCCTTATGACTAGGCGAGTTACGACCATTTTATCGGGTTACCTTTGGCGGGTCAAATCATCTATTTGATAGCAGTCATCGGGTACCAATCATCGACAGTCGGCGTGATGCGGAAAGACAGAGAGTTAACCCTACAGATCATCATCCTTTCGTTATCAAGGCTTTGGTTGCGGGACAGGCCAATTAAGATGTTGTTTGTTGTTTTTTGGGGCCATGTCACTAGCTCTCAATTCTTTTTGTCTTTCACTAGTTGAGGAAGGGGTCGGGTGGGACCATAGCCACTGAAAAAGCAGACCATAACATCTGTGTACACAGATATCTGAAAAGGCTCCCAACTGAATTCCGTGTATCTGATATAGCCCTGTTATGGAACTCGGTGCACAGTAGATAATACGTGTGGATACATTCACACCTTTTTGGATGGTGTATCATCAAGGTCGAGGCATATAGTACGATTAACGATACATACGTGAGAAAGTCTAGATACGTTCATGTCTTCTCCGGGTGGTGTATCGTAGACTCTAGGGAATTACTCTGTGATGGAATCCGATTCGATCGAATGGTTTGAAGGTGGCAGTCCATACGCTTATGTAGCATGGCGATGGCGGTTTTTTGCAGAATGTAGCGTTGTTATATAGAGATTCGGACGTTGCTCCGGTGTAGGATGAGAGACTGCGTATATTTATGTGGTGTTACGGCAGAGGCCATGCGAGTGGGGTACCATGGTGGTGTACCTTAATTTGAGGGTAGCTACATATATATTGTATTAGGTAATCTATTGGGGAGTAGATGTGTAACACCCCGCCTCCGCCAGGGTGTCTCTTGCAAGCACTCTGACTTTGGAGGGGCGTTTGAATCAGGTAAACATGCATAATGATATATCAAGGCAGAACAAGAACATATGTATATATGTAAACAGAGTAAATAACATAGATAAAACAGCGGAAGATTTCAAAACATTTCAAAACAAGTCTGGTACAACATAGCTTTCCAAATAAACAAGTCTAGATAAAAACAACATCAACTGAAAAACTGAAATACATAAGTGCTATCCCCAAATAAGTGATAACCATAGCTAGCTTCATGTCGAAACCGTACATGAGCTGAAATCCCACAAGCAAGCAATCCGAAATCCAAGCTAAGCTCCAGTATTCCCTCCCTGAGAACCTGGGGGGGGGGGAACGGAAGAAAAGAGGCGAAAGAAAACAGGTTAGTCAAAAAGACTGAGTAAGCCCTACTACAATCAATGTAAACTGATAAAGTTAACTGGCATGAGCAGCAGGGATGAACATAAGGGTAACAACATACTAGCATGATGATTAACTAACAAGGTAGATAAAGGTGTCATCGCATAATCAGGATTAAGGTTTTGCACCACAGGTGTACTAGCAAACTAACATGACTTGAATAAACAAGTATTGATCCCTTGGCCCAAGCTTTGGCCCAATAACATGAAATGACCCTAATACAAGGTCCAACCAAACGGTCTAGTCGATCGGCTCCCTAAGCCTAACTCGTCACGTGTTGGTGTCAATACGGCCCAAACATAATTGTAGTCGAACTGTGCCGGGTCCACCCTTCGGGTGTATCAAGCCCTAGGGTGCCAACCCCTGGACACCATAAACATGAGTGCACAGTCTCGATCTACTGGTACCCATGGGTGACTTCTCCAAATACGGACTACGTGCACGACCATAGTCCGTCCGGAACTACATCGGCGTACCACACGGCCGTCGTTTATTGGGTCGCTTACCTCCAGCCCAGTAATCGTGCCCCCTCCCTAGCCTAGTCCCTAGGGCCTTAATGATACCAATTTTTGGGGATTTACTGCGGAGTGGGCCCCCTATTGCTAGGATTTTCTAGTGGGTTAAGTACGGATTAACCCTCTTGCTAATCATGGATTAACTTGGTTAAGTGTAACGATGAGTTCACGACTTAACCCCGATTAATCTACCGAGCCCAAATTGGTTAAGTACTAAGTGGACCATGACTTAACCCTAATCATGAGGCATTAATTAATTTAATGCGCCTTAACCTCTCACATTAGACTTTGTTGTGGTTACTAGTTAAGCCGGGCGGGTCCGGGTAGCTTTACACCACAACTTGGTCTAACCTCGGGTCCAAGGTACAACATGGCCAACTTCTCACATTGGGTCCTATTGTTTGTAGCAACTAGTTAGGCCGGTCGGTTCCGGGTAGGTTTACGCTACAAACTCAACCCAACCTCGAGTTGGCCACACTTATCTTTTCTAAGTGTCATGTCCATCATGTTTCCAAAACATGTTACAAATTTTCAAGCAATTGGGTAGACCTAACTTAATAGGTAAATTCCCAATGGGTAGACCTAACTTAATAGGTAAATTCCCAAGCTTATGTTTTTATGTCTTTTAAGTTTACCCAACCCCAAACGCAATCCCATCGCTTACATATCGCAATAGCGCATAAAGGATAGAAAGAGGGAACTTGGCATAATCATGACATAAAGGTGTTGAAGCCACAAGTTTAACATGGTGGCATATGAAATGTTCATGTGTTCATACACTTGCATATTACATTTTTAGGCCCAAAAGCATGCATAAAACCAAACTTGGCATATTGGTGATACATGGTGATAAATGACATGTAAAAATGGCCATAAGTTCGCATTTAGCCTCACATGCAAGTTATCATAAGAGATATGATAACTTACATGTTGCTAAAATGCAACCTTTAGCATAAAGCTTGAAGCTTTATGTTCATAAACCCAAGATAAGCTTGCATAACATGATAACATGAACAAGATGTTCAACCCAAACTTGCATAAAATAACTTGGCATACTTGCATATAAACTTGCATATCACAACATGATAAACTTGCATATAAACTTGCATATCACAACATGACAACATGATAAACTTGCATAAAAACTTGCATATCACAACATGATAAACTTGCATATAAACTTGCATATCACAACATGATAAACTTTCATATCATACATTTAACTTTAGAGTTTAAGTATGAAAGTAGAATAGGGCTTACAATGCTTATGAAGACTCAAATGAGTATAGCAAATATAAGAAAGCCCTTATGAAATCAATTAAACCCAAAATGCAAGCAAAACCCTTGAGCCAAAATGATCAAAACTCTTCCTTTATGATGCAAATATAGAAACTTGACTTGAATGCAAGCTAATGATGCTCATACAAGTTTGAAAACACTTGTATGCATGGAAAATCACTTAGAAATGACTTAGGAAATTTTATGAAGAGAGTGGAGGCCATGAGAGGATTGATTTTGCCATAGTTTAGTTACTAGAATGAATAATGATGATTTAGGGTAGGTTAGGGTCTTATTTATAGATTAGGCAAGTGTTTTAGGCCATAGGATTAAACCCTAGTTGCAATCTCAGCCCTCAAAACCGGATCTGGCCCCCAAGCTCAACACAATCTCAAAATGGTGCACCAGGCTAAACAGCCCGGCTGGACCAAGTCGACAGCCAAGTCGACAGGGCTGTCGACTTGGGTCCAACCAAGTCGACTCCCAAGTCGACAGGGCTGTCGACTTGGGTGCTCTGGCGGGAATTTTCCCGCCTGGCCCAAACTGGCCCAAACTTCCAATTTCAAACTTGAATTTGAAATCTGTTTTTACTTTGAATTTTTCTGAAAACTTCGTTGGGCCTTAATCGGGTCATAAGGACTCCGATTTTCGAAAACTCGGACTCTATTTCACGTATTTTTCCGAGACGAACGCAATGGCACAACCCATTTCCCTTGATTCAGATTTTAGAATTAAATTCTGCCTCGATTTATGTTATAACAGGTTATTAAAAATACGGGTTGTTACATTCTCCCCTCCTTAAAGGATTTCGTCCCCGAAATCTTCAAGTTAGGAAGAACGTATCCTACCATCCAACATCCATCTACTCAAAACATCATCCACGAGCAACCATTGTCCTTACAAGATTCTAAATGTTGTATGAGCATATGCAAAGGTGTGTGTATATGTACTTATCTAATGCAAATATCTTCAATGCAAATTATGTTAGTGAAATGAATCCATATGTATGCAATTCCTAGCATAATGTATAACATCTATATGTGTGCACATAACATACATCCATATGCAACATCCATGTGATAACACAAAAATTTTCATCCATGAATAAGCATAAACACTCATGCATATGCAATATGAGGAGTGCGTGAGCCGATCTAGTGCCTAATCGTGTATAATGCATCCACGAGTAACCACTTGCAAACACTTGCAACCACTTGCAACCATCAAGCATAACATGTTTCAAACACATGTTTCATCCAAAGGGTTTCTACCTAAGGTTCTCATGACAAGATTAACTAGATAAACATGGATAGCAAAGAGAAAGATATGCTAACAAAGAGATCGGGATGATAAGCAGGATATACTCCTTTTGGATTACAAGAAATCCCTTCCTAACCCCAATCCTATAAAAGCCCAAAAGGTTTACTCAACCTAACGGACTCCTTCAAACCCTAACATGTATTACTAGCCAATAAGTCATACCTCCCGACAGAAATAGGACCGAAAATGGGACCGAGAGGATATACATAAAAAGATAACATGCAAGTAAGTTCCACAGGAAAACAAGGATCAAGGATATGCTCTTAAAAAGAGATATGATGCGCGTATCTAGCCTTCAGTCTTCTAAGTCACGTTTCCTTGAGCTTAACTCCACTGTGCTTTGACCGTCTTTTACCTCATGATTTCTTAGCTTCATTAACTCTTATTTCCAAATATGAGTTGGAACCCATTTCATTGTCGCCTCTCGTCTTCCTCTTTCACTTACTCTTCTATCATTCTTGGCTTAAACATAACTATGACCTCATGGTTTCATGCAAGCTTTCCAAAATTCGCTAGTGAATCCTGGATCTCGTTTACTTACTATAAAGTATTCCACGCAGCAGAACTTTTCTTGAAAATACCAATCCACGTTGCCAATTGCTCTTTCCAACGTGATTTTCTATAACTCATGCTTGAACAAAAGGAACCATCCGCCTACGAATAATAGGCCGTACTTAGATTCAGTTGCTTGCTCATGACTTCCCGTAGACTATCCCAAAACTGGCTAGTGAAGATTAAGTCATGGTTACTAACTATACTTTAGGGAACCTCGTGCGACCGCTTTATTTCTTGAAAGTAGTCCGTTGTTAGCCATGATGCAGTCCTTTCGCTCTTTACCGGAGTGAAATCAGCACTCTTCGTGAGTCTACCTACTATGACCCATACGCTCGTATTCCCTTTCTTGATCTAGGCAGTCCATCCACGAAATCCTTCGTGACGCTTTACTACTTCCATTGCGGGGACCTCCAATGGATGTAATAGCCCACCGGGCTTCTATAACTCGGCCTTAATCTGTTGGCACCACATGCACCTTGGGACAAACTTGGCCACCTCCTCGGGTGATGTGCATCTTCAAGAACCTTCTTTCTCTCATCGCGTCTTAGCCATCCCTTGTTATCTATAGCGAGGTGTCTTAACATCTTGCCTCGAATCAACTTGTCTATGATCTCGACTAACTACGGGTCTTCTTTCTGCGAAGTCCCTACTTGATCCAGAAGGGTAGGTCTAAGCTCAAGGGACGCTAACTAATTAAACTGAGAGAACTTCTTACTTCAGTTGCATTCCTTGGAGTCTTCCAATCCTGAACTGCAACTACCTTAGCGGGATCCACCGCTAAGCCTTGCTTAGAAACTATGTGCCCAAGAAATCTAACTTCTTTTCTCCAAAATGACATTTGGAGGACTTGGCTTTCAACTGATGCGCCCTAAGCGTATCCATCACCTCCACGAGATGCCTTGCATGCTCTTCCTCATCCTTAGAGAAGATCAGAATATCATCTACGAAGACCACGACAAACTTGTTCAAGAACTCCCTGAACACCCTACTTATCAAGTCCACGAAGTAGGCGGGTGCATTAGTCAAACCGAATGGCATGACCAGCCATTCTAAGAATTCATCCGGAGTTCTGAACGCAGTCTTGTCTATACTATCCTCAGCTACTCTGAGCTGATGGAATCCAGTAGCAAGATCAAGAGAGAACAGATGTTCCTACAAGCTGATCAAACAAATCATCGATCCTTGGCAATGGTTGTCTATTATCTTCGTTTAACTCACGATAATCAACACAAAGTCGAAGAGAACCATCTGCCTTGGTAGTAAATACTACAGGCGCTCCCCATTCAGATATACTTCATCTAATGAAGTTCTTCTCAAGCAACTCCTTGGCTTGCTTTCTTAACTCTCATCTTGTGGGGCCATGTGCCTTACCGGCCACGAAACTATCTTGGCATTATCAACCAGATAAATGCGGAAATCAATCTCTCGTTTAGGGGTAACCCCCTTCACTTCACCCAAGATATCAGGATATTCTCGGACCACCCTCACCGATTACAAACTATCGATAGACGAGTCGAGGGGTTCAAGATAACACAACATGACGGGACTCATAGGGTTACTTAGAAATTCTTAGGGTATTACCGAGGCGAGTCATGAGCCTCACAACCCTATGCTCAAAAATCAAGAATGGCTCCAAAACTGGACAACCAATCCATGGTCAAAATCAACCCATACCCCATGAAACCGAGAATATAAGCATCACGCGAGAATTCAAATCCACGTAGATAATAGACAAATGGGCGGAACCCCCAATTGGATTTGAAACACACACGGGATCATTAACTAGACTAGTACTTAGGTGCAAACTATCAACAAGATCAGATGAGATAAAGCTATGCGATGCACCAGAATCAAACAAGGTACGAACTAGAAAATCAGAAATATAAACAAGACTTTCAACAGAAATACTACCTCGATCGGGAACCGGAGCGACATTGAGAGCATGAACTTGCCCTCCTGATGGTCTTGCATACTGAGTCTGACCTTGCCCTTGCTTCTTCGGGCAATCCTTACTGAAATGTCCAAACTCACCGCAATGAAAGCATTTGCCATCCTTCCTTTTCCTCTTCTTACAATCCTTAATAAGATGCCCAACTAAACCGCAATAATAGCACTTTCCCTTTTTGTTATTGCCCTTGTTGTTGTTCCCCTTGTTACCTTGACTTATGTTCTTGTTCTTATTGCCTTGACTGCTCTGACCACTTGGATTACCCTGATTTCCTTTCCACTGGGAATCAGTCTTCTTGGCTTTAGTATCATTCATCTTGATCTCTTTCTTGTCACTCCTATTCTCTTCATTGAGTAGGGCCATATTCACCAAACTCTCGAAAGTTGCCCCCAAGGGTATATGGGTCATGGCTAAACCATGTAATGGCTCGTTTAATCCTAGGGCAAAGTATAGGGCCTTCTTCTGAGCTGTGTTGACCAAGTCTAAACCGACCCGAGCCAGTTGATTAAACTTATCTATGTATTCCCTAATAGTCATGTCCCCTTGCTTTAGTGATAGGAACCTTAGTCCAAACTTTCCCCGAAAGTCATCCCAAGTCTCAATTGGCCTAGTAGCGGTGGTGACCACCCACCAACGTGCAGCTTCTTCCTTTAGCAACCACACTGCTAATAAAATCTTCCTACGGTCATCTATATCAAAGGAGGTAAAAAGATCTTCGGTTTCTTTCAACCAATTCCTTGCCTCTACATAAGTCTCGGTTCCAATGAAATTCTTGCAACCCATCGCCTTAAAGTCTTTGCAAATCTCCGCGAAATCCTTTTGTGGATGCTGAGGGGGAGGAGGAAGAGGAACCTCAGCGACAGGAGGAGGAGGAACATCAACTACCGGAGGAGGAGTAATATTTGCGGGGCCGGCTTCGGTCGCCCTAGCCTCCAAAAGTCTCCTATACCAAACAGATACGTGTACTCCCTCCGGAATGGCAAAGTTATCGGCCATACTGAAAACGAAGAAAAAGATAGATTCAGAATGGAGAAAAACGAAGGAATTTTGCTAATGGCTTTTTGGGGAATAGCCTTTAAAATAAACTAGACTTTTCTTTGGAAAATACTTTATACTTGATTTTGAAAATAGTTTTCCAAAAGTTTTCTAAAAACCTTTTTGTTCCTTCTCGTAAACCATATGCTCTGATACCAAATGTAACACCCCGCCTCCGCCAGGGTGTCTCTTGCAAGCACTCTGACTTTGGAGGGGCGTTTGAATTAGGTAAACATGCATAATGATATATCAAGGCAGAACAAGAACATATGTATATATGTAAACAGAGTAAATAACATAAATAAAACAGCGGAAGATTTCAAAACATTTCAAAACAAGTCTGGTACAACATAGCTTTCCAAATAAACAAGTCTAGATAAAAACAACATCAACTGAAAAACTGAAATACATAAGTGCTATCCCCAAATAAGTGATAACCATAGCTAGCTTCATGTCGAAACCGTACATGAGCTGAAATCCCACAAGCAAGCAATCCGAAATCCAAGCTAAGCTCTAGTATTCCCTCCCTGAGAACCTGGGGGGGGGGGAAACGGAAGAAAAGAGGCGAAAGAAAACAGGTCAGTCAAAAAGACTGAGTAAGCCCTACTACAATCAATGTAAACTGATAAAGTTAACTAGCATGAGCAGCATGGATGAACATAAGGGTAACAACATACTAGCATGATGATTAACTAACAAGGTAGATAAAGGTGTCATCGCATAATCAGGATTAAGGTTTTGCACCACAGGTGTACTAGCAAACTAACATGACTTGAATAAACAAATATTGATCCCTTGGCCCAAGCTTTGGCCCAATAACATGAAATGACCCTAATACAAGGTCCAACCAAACGGTCTAGTCGATCGGCTCCCTAAGCCTAACTCGTCACGTGTTGGTGTCAATACGGCCCAAACATAATTGTAGTCGAACTGTGCCGGGTCCACCCTTCGGGTGTATCAAGCCCTAGGGTGCCAACCCCTGGACACCATAAACATGAGTGCACAGTCTCGATCTACTGATACCCATGGGTGACTTCTCCAAATACGGACTACGTGCACGACCATAGTCCGTCCGGAACTACATCGGCGTACCACACGGCCGTCGTTTATTGGGTCGCTTACCTCCAGCCCAGTAATCGTGCCCCCTCCCTAGCCTAGTCCCTAGGGCCTTAATGATACCAATTTTTGGGGATTTACTGCGGAGTGGCCCCCCCATTGCTAGGATTTTCTAGTGGGTTAAGTACGGATTAACCCTCTTGCTAATCATGGATTAACTTGGTTAAGTGTAACGATGAGTTCACGACTTAACCCCGATTAATCTACCGAGCCCAAATTGGTTAAGTACTAAGTGGACCATGACTTAACCCTAATCATGAGGCATTAATTAATTTAATGCGCCTTAACCTCTCACATTAGACTTTGTTGTGGTTACTAGTTAAGCCGGGCGGGTCCGGGTAGCTTTACACCACAACTTGGTCTAACCTCGGGTCCAAGGTACAACATGGCCAACTTCTCACATTGGGTCCTATTGTTTGTAGCAACTAGTTAGGCCGGTCGGTTCCGGGTAGGTTTACGCTACAAACTCAACCCAACCTCGAGTTGGCCACACTTATCTTTTCTAAGTGTCATGTCCATCATGTTTCCAAAACATGTTACAAATTTTCAAGCAATTGGGTAGACCTAACTTAATAGGTAAATTCCCAATGGGTAGACCTAACTTAATAGGTAAATTCCCAAGCTTATGTTTTTATGTCTTTTAAGTTTACCCAACCCCAAACGCAATCCCATCGCTTACATATCGCAATAGCGCATAAAGGATAGAAAGAGGGAACTTGGCATAATCATGACATAAAGGTGTTGAAGCCACAAGTTTAACATGGTGGCATATGAAATGTTCATGTGTTCATACACTTGCATATTACATTTTTAGGCCCCAAAAGCATGCATAAAACCAAACTTGGCATATTGGTGATACATGGTGATAAATGACATGTAAAAATGGCCATAAGTTCGCATTTAGCCTCACATGCAAGTTATCATAAGAGATATGATAACTTACATGTTGCTAAAATGCAACCTTTAGCATAAAGCTTGAAGCTTTATGTTCATAAACCCAAGATAAGCTTGCATAACATGATAACATGAACAAGATGTTCAACCCAAACTTGCATAACATAACTTGGCATACTTGCATATAAACTTGCATATCACAACATGATAAACTTGCATATAAACTTGCATATCACAACATGACAACATGATAAACTTGCATATAAACTTGCATATCACAACATGATAAACTTGCATATAAACTTGCATATCACAACATGATAAACTTGCATATCATACATTTAACTTTAGAGTTTAAGTATGAAAGTAGAATAGGGCTTACAATGCTTATGAAGACTCAAATGAGTACAGCAAATATAAGAAAGCCCTTATGAAATCAATTAAACCCAAAATGCAAGCAAAACCCTTGAGCCAAAATGATCAAAACTCTTCCTTTATGATGCAAATATAGAAACTTGACTTGAATGCAAGCTAATGATGCTCATACAAGTTTGAAAACACTTGTATGCATGGAAAATCACTTAGAAATGACTTAGGAAATTTTATGAAGAGAGTGGAGGCCATGAGAGGATTGATTTTGCCATAGTTTAGTTACTAGAATGAATAATGATGATTTAGGGTAGGTTAGGGTCTTATTTATAGACTAGGCAAGTGTTTTAGGCCATAGGATTAAACCCTAGTTGCAATCTCAGCCCTCAAAACCGGATCTGGCCCCCAAGCTCAACACAATCTCAAAATGGTGCACCAGGCTAAACAGCCCGGCTGGACCAAGTCGACAGCCAAGTCGACAGGGCTGTCGACTTGGGTCCAACCAAGTCGACTCCCAAGTCGACAGGGCTGTCGACTTGGGTGCTCTGGCGGGAATTTTCCCGCCTGGCCCAAACTTCCAATTTCAAACTTGAATTTGAAATCTGTTTTTACTTTGAATTTTTCTGAAAACTTCGTTGGGCCTTAATCGGGTCATACGGACTCCGATTTTCGAAAACTCGGACTCTATTTCACGTATTTTTCCGAGACGAACGCAATGGCACAGCCCGTTTCCCTTGATTCAGATTTTAGAATTAAATTCTGCCTCGATTTATGTTATAACAGGTTATTAAAAATACGGGTTGTTACAAGATGGGTACGACGTGTGTATATGCCTTGAGTGCTGTTAACCCAAGTAACCTAATAAATAAGAAAATGTAACTGAATGGTATATGTAGGGTTATCCAAAATGTGTAGTTTGAATCGAGCCACCAGAACTTGTGTTCTGACTCCCTCCTTATAACATACTCGCATGTTAGATTTGGGGAAGAGAAATGATAGCTTTGGATACTGGTTAGGCTGTATTATTATCTGGGTAAGGCTATATTTATATTATATTGTATTTTATTCCATTCTGCTGTGAGATGTTTCGTGAGCTCTGATATATTTATCATCTCTGTCTTTTATATAAGATACCAGACAAACCAACATGGGTTTCGATAAATTAGAATTAAAAAAAAACTGATGTAGGAATTCAGGTTGTTACAATAGCTCTCAAAGATTTATTATCTTTCTCTAGATCAAAGATATTCTAACGTAAATCATGTCTCTCCTCGTGTAAATGGCCAATCCGAATGATGTAATAGTCAATTAGTCGAAAAGTGTCCTCCTCAAGTTTTGCGTCATAGCAGCTTTTCATCTCAGCTATCACTTTTTTACACCATTTAGAAATAACCAAATCATTTAACCCTCGAGGGGGTGTTTTAAGTAAAAATACTTTTGGGAGGCTGAAGCTTTAGCCCAAGTCCTAGTAGCGAAAGGTTGGGATACAGTTTAATAGGGATGTTCTTAAAAGAAATCTCCCAAGTTTTACAACTCACGTTAGCATTATCTAGTTCAATTTCCAAGTTAGCTACTCGCTGACGTAAACCTCTTAACTCATCTTCGAAATCAATAGATGGCATGGCTTATGTATATCCCTTTAATCCAAGAATATGTCTACTCTTTTCCTCTAATTGACTCTTTAAAGGGTCCACCCTTTCATTTAAGTGTTTGATGGTCAAATTCTGAAGTAGAATCGTCCTTTCCTGGGACATAGAAGGTCCCTCTCTTAGAGAATTACTTTCCTTTACAGATATTGATATCTCATTCCTAGTTGGGAAAGTTTCATGTTGGTCTACCTACTCACAAAATAGGAAATAATTATGCACAAAAACTTTTACTTACAAAAGAAAACATAAAGGTATTTTGTTTCCTAAGAAAAGTTTTGCATGCACTTTTTACAAAACCAGCTTTTAATTATTTTGGAAAATACATAGACCCAAAAGAATTACAAGGATTTAAGCTTACTTATCAGTACATTTATTGTTTATATATCAACTTAGCATGTTCAATCCTAAGTCCTTTTAAAATCATCTCCCGTTCTCCGCTTAAGAAGTTAAAAGGGAGTTGAAGGTATTTCGTATAAGTACGCCTAAGCTCTCCTAGAAAATGTTTCCTTCCAAATCTACGTGATAATGTTGTTGAAAATTCCTTTTTTCAATCTAGATATCGGACATAACAAATCTTCACGAAAAACAAGGTAATGCCATAATGTAAAAAAGAAAATCGACAACCATAAATAGCAATAGAGCTACCACCACATTCGCACATTCACAACATCAAGTTTACAAATGCTATTCTTGCTCATACATAATTTGACCTCTTAAAAAGTTCTGTAACAAATCTATTCTTGTTGTACTTAAGCTTTTCCAAGGAAAGGTCCACAGAGATTGAAAGAACCCTTGAAAGATTCCAATAAGCCCCGGGATGTGGGTCAGTTCCAAACTCATCTAGATAACGCCTGTGGAGGCGACGTAATAAACCCCCATTGAGATCCCTTAGAAAATAAAAGTCTACTGTTGCGTACCACTTATAAACCTCATATAGGAAATTTACTAGAATATTTCTATCCTCAATCAACATCCAGAATAGAGTCAACAACTCCTTGTTTTCTTCTCGAAGGGTTTCCCTGTGCTTTCGGGCTGTCTTTAGTCTGGGTGCAACTTCGTGCTCTTTATAAAACATAAGTTTAGATGCACTTTTATCAAGGTCGTGCTATTTTCTTGATAAGGCATTATAGTCTTTTAACAATCCTTCCTTGTCTATTTGTGACCGAGTTATTTCTCTCTATTTCCTATCTAATTCCGCACTAAGTTATGAGACAATGTTTCTTTTGGTCTATACAATGTAATAACAGGGAACTAGTTACCACCATATATTTAAGACGAGAAAAAAGAACTTCAAAATTGAAAGTCATACCTGGGAAATAGGAACATCAGGCTAAACAGAGTGTTATTTTCCCTTTGACTCAGAAGAATCACCCTCCTTAGTTAAAGGTATAGTAGGGTCTTAAATGGCAGAAGTGCCTATAGCATCAGGATTAGCTCCCATGGAGTCATGTGAACTCCCAGTGGCCGAAGAGGGGTCACTCCCATCCTTATCGGGTTCGTCTCGGTGATTCCCGTCATCAGAACCGTCATCATCATTACCTTCCTCATCATCAACAATAGCTACGTTTTCCTCTTTATCATCATAGTCATCAGGCAGGTTCTCGATGTGTAAAAAGTCTTCAGCCTTAAGCGTATCCTTCTTTGGCACTTCAACTCTATGCTTGGCAAAGTTGATCCTTTCCATGAATTTATCCCTAATGCAAGGGTGAACGGAGGTAAATTTCATCTCGGGAAAATTCTAAAATTGTCAGGAAAGGAAAGAAATAAAGCACCTTCATAGTATTTAGCGGTAATCTTGGGGAGATAGTATTTCAAGAACTCAGAAATCCTATTATCGACCTCATGAATTATCTACGTTGCATTAGAAAGCTTGTCGTCCTACTTCGTAAGCTCATTAGCATGATTGACTACCATTTCTGCTAGTTGATGCTCAAAGGTTGAAACCTTCTCAGATAAGAGACTTTTCGCTTGCCTCTCCTCTTCAAGATCCGCTTCAGCCTTCTCAAGAGAAGCCTTCAACCTCTCGCACTCGTCACTTAAAGGGTGTTTTCTTCCAGAAGTCAAGTGACCTAAAAAAAGGATGAAGAGGATGTTGCTCTAGACAATATCCAACTCTTAATCACCTAAAAAGAAAATAAAACATGATCAGCCTTCGCATGAAACCAAAGATAAAAGAAGCGCTAAGAATGGAAGGCCTATACTGAAAGTTGTTATTTAAAAAGATGTTGATAAAAACCTTCCCATTCTGAAGAAGTGGAAGGTAGAGAAATATGGGTAACATCAGGGGAAGAGAGAGTGAGTTCACTAGTTTGTTGAAATCCAAGGTTGGCAAAAGAAACCTTGGGGGCTGATATGTTGTAACAACCCGAATTCTAATAGACCATTTTTTTTTTCAAAAATCCCAACTTGCCTAAACTCGAATTGGCTTGCCTGGTATCATGCAGAAAAGACAGAGATATAAAATATACTAGAGCTCGGAAATCATCTCACAGTGGAATGGATAATATATAATATAACCAAATATAGCCTTACCTTAGTAATAATACTGCCTAACCAATATCCAAAACTGTCATATCTCAGCCATAAACTTAACCTGCGAGTATGTTATGAGGAGGGGGTCAGAACTCAAGTTCTGGTGACTAGACTAAATTACACAATGTGAAATAATGCTACATATACCTTTCAGTTATGTTACTTATTTATTAGGATGCTTTGGTTAATAGCACTCAAGACTTTACACACACGTCATACTCATCTACCTCCCAGTAGATTAACCTAATAAAACATATATGCAGCTACCCTCAATATCAAGGTAGCTCCATGGTACCTTTCTCACATAGTCTACGCCGTCATGCCACAAAAGCGTGTGCAACTCTCATCCAACACCAGAGCGACGTACAGATATGTATAAAACTACGGCACGTTCCGCATAGAACTACCATCAGCATGCTACGAAGTGTACGGATCACCATATCCAAACTCCTTGGTCGAATCAAGTCTCACCACGAGTAATGCCGTAGCGTCTACGATACACCACCCGATGCAGCATGCATGTACCCAGATCCTCACACGTACATACTGTGTACTGTAGCCCGAGTTTAGTAGAAGGGCTGCATCTGAATGCATAAGACTCAATCGGGAGCTTTTCCATATCTGTATAGGTCTACTAAAGAGGCCTAAAGTACAGATATCTAAACTATGGTCTGCATTTCTATGGTGGCTATGGTCCCACCTTGACCCCTCCCTCAACTAGTGAAAGACTACACCAAAAGCTAAGTGATGTTCCCCTGGCAAACAATCAACATCCTAATTTGCGTGTCCCACAACCAAAGTCTTGATAGTTAAAGATCGATGGTCTGTAGGTTTAGCTCTGGTCTTTCCGCATCACACTGAATTCCGATTAACAGGTACCCGATGATTACTACCCTTTATTTGTTCTGACCATCCTATTAGTGTGCAAACCATCGAATCGTCCCAATGTCATACCACCACAACATTCTGACTACCAAACTACCATTGCAGTCAAGGTATACTCACTGGGTGGTAACGTGCAGACCCAACCTCTGTGAGTACAACTTGAGAAAGCACCGCAACGGAGGACCACCACGAAGTACAGTACCACGTCCCTCGGAAGCCACGTGCTTCTTTCCAGTCCCGCAAAGCTAGCCAACAGAATATCAGGTAGAAGAATCAGATGGATGTGCTCCTTTCGTGCCTCCAGACACCTCAATGATATACCCCGTTAGGTTCTTCACCCTCACGTGCGGACTGGTCCAAGCGCATCACGCTAACATGTTATTAGACCCTATGTTTTATTTTTTTTAATCGTGTGCTTGTCTTATCTTATCAGATTGACTATCCACATTTTATCTTTTCTTTCAAGTTACTAGGTTTTCTTTGAGCCCCTTATATCTCTAAGGAACGGACCCCTCTTGCTTACTAATTTGGTGATGTAACTTAACCAATTTAAGTTCGTTAATAAGCTCATAACATGTTGTTCCTTAAATTACAATTAACGAAAGTAATCTACAATCTTTTTACATTATTATAATGTCATTCATTGTCCAACTCCATGTTTTACAAGTTACAATAACACGTTTTACTTATTGTATAATTAATTCTACCTTATCTCAATCCACATGTTTTCTGTTAACATGTTGTTTAATATATATAATTAAGTACAACTTATTTCATTAAATAAGTTTACTTCATTCTTTATTATTTGATCATAATTCTTGTAATGTCTTCACAGCCTATTGTTGTTTACTTATTAACTTAGTTCTCTTAACTAAAGCTCATTAATAAGTTTCCTTTCCATTTATTATAACCTATGTTATAATCTCCACTTGTCCCTAAGACAATCCTACCTATTATATTACATTCTGACTCATGTAATTATTTATAATAGGTTATATTCCCTGCTTGTCACATTTTTTTTGGTCCTTTACATTAACCAAACTTTTACTATTGTAACAATTATCTCTTTACTGCCTTGTAAATTTCTCACAAATTCCATTTATGTACATACATTAATATATGTTTGGCCACCAGACCCTTCACATTAAATAGACCACTTGTGGATGCTGGATTTGCCGGGCGATTCCAAGCAGGCTTCTACCGCAAGTTGAATTTAACCTCGTGTCTCGGTGCGGTTACAATTTCTTAATTACTATAAAATTTTCATATAATTTAAGCATATTTATTGTTCCAAAATTTTCTAGTAATTCTATTTGCAACCTTTTGGCATAATAATATTTTTAGGAAATTATTCATGTTTATTGTAAATTCCATAAGTACCGCATTAAACAGGCTTATATAACAGAAATGCTCTCAGCAGATTTAATCTCTATTTCCACAATTATTAGTATTTTCACTATAAATTGATTTACAATAACCAATTTGCAGTTTCTTAGGATAGATTTATGTACAACAATAATCCTTTCAACGTGTTATAAACATATGTAGTAATCAATTTCCACAATTATCAATTATTTATTAGATTAGATATAACGGGGAATACAAACGATAAATATAACGTTATTTAAAATGGTATGAATTAGATCCACTCACTTAACAACTTTCCAATCCCTAACTGAATTCATTATCAAAGCAACCACAAATTCACAAATCTGATACTAAAAGAAGAGGGAAAAGGGAAATAAACCAATATAAACCAGATTCAAGGACTTACCTCACGTTGATCAGAATTTTGAACACCTATTTGTAGTTCTATACTCTTTTATCTTCAAATCTTGAATCAGAATTACCTAAAACTAATATTCTAATTTTCTAAAAAGATTTGGGGAGAAAGGAAAATGGCAGAGCCTGGGCAGCTTCTCAGAAAATATGAGATTTAGGCTAGGCCCTGCTAGTCCATTTATAGGTGTACGAGAAAGTCTGAACCATCGGATTTAAATCATAAATATCTGAGCCGCACACATCACAAAAATAAGCCTAGACGACGCCTGGGTCAACCCCTCCGTCGGTGGGTCGACCCATGGCTCGACCCATAGATCGTCCCATGCACAATGGGGTCGACCCAACTGGGTCCAAGCGTGCTTTTTTGCGCTGGAATTTGCTATACTTAACATTTTTAGTTAAATGTTTGATTACTTGCCCTTTTTTACTTCTTTGTTTTATTTTGTACAATTTTTACAACCTCATTAAGTCTGTATTTCACTTATATACGTATATATATAAACACAGTTTTCCCATTATTTAATTTATTGTTATCTTTTGTATATGTTCTCCGTTTTGGTCATGTCATATATCAAAACGAATCAAAAAATCACCACGAACACATTGTTAAATGTTTGGGGTCAAGTTCTGAAAATTTAATCTTTTATATCTTCCCTTTTTATTATTAACATTAAAATACAGGGTGTTGCATTCTCCCTTCCTTAGGAAATTTTGTCCCTGAAATTTGGTAAGGATGAAATAATGTTATTCCTCGTATATAGCAACCAATTGGTTTTCATCCAATTTTTCAACCATATGCGCACTTGTGCAAAGTGTTACATGTACAGAAATATGAATGCAGTGGATGCCTAAACGGTACCTCCTATATGAATACAAACTTCTTTCTTTAAATTATGATGCATAAATCCTAAATATACTGGCAATTTTTATATGAATGTAGTATCTTCGAGAAAAAATATTTTTCAACCAATTTTTCCTACACCTTTGCAAAGAAAAGGCACAGTTCACTGAATTCATGCATCCAAAATCCTACCATCAAACTTTCGAATTTATAAAGTTGGAAAAAATAAAATTTCCCAAATCTTTTTCGGTCGCAATGCTTTCGAGGAGACATATTTTTACTGTTATTAACTTGTGTTGTTAGCTTTTCGTTTGTCGTTAAATTACAATCTAGTGATTACAGCCGAAATTTTCTTACTATTATGCAGAGTTTTCAATATAACAACACACTACTACAAAAATTTAAATCTTAAAACGTAAGTTCTGCTACAATAAGTCAGGCTAAGATAGTCAAGTCCTGAGATACATGGTCCTACAAACAATACCACAACTATCCATCATTGGAATGGAGGTATGGGACACGACCCGAAAATGATGCGGATAAACGAATCTAACACACCTAGGGTATCTTTCACCCAACCTAGACGCACCTCATGTCGCCTAGTACCCTCTCTAACTTCTAGCTGCATATCCCGCATCTCTGCCTGCATTTGGTCAAACCGCTGTTGAGCGGCGTATATCTCCGGCAAGCTCTGTTGTTGTGTCTAGGCAGCCTCAATCTGGGCTCATGTCATCTCTTGTTGTCCAAGCAAGATGCCCAGATGCTCTCTAGATAGCCGAGCCTGTCTATCCGAGATGGTCCTAATCTCAGCTATCAAATGCCAAGGCTCTCTAGATGACCATGTGTCCCACTCAGAAGACTGGGAAGAACCGGTGACTCCCTAGGGCTGCTCTGCACCTACATACTGATAATCCTCATGAGGATAGAAATACTGATACTGATGTGGCTCCTTTGCCGGTGCAAACAAAGGCTCAATCCTATTATGGGCTGATATCCAACCAAAGGCACATATGGCACCCTTGCTGGGGGAAACTACTGCTCTCCCTGGCCCTGCTGGCCTCCCTCGTCTTGATGATTTATATCTGCAGCATCTTCATCTGGAAATCCCCCTCCTCCATTGCCTCCATCATCACCATCATCACCGTCACCCCCATCACTACTCTCATGCTCCATTGGTTGTGGGATCGCTCCTAGTAAATCCTGAAACTCAATGTGCATCCTAGTTAGCATGGCCATGTCTATAAGATGGTGGGGATGTATGATGTGACTCTCGCTCGCTAAGGAGACCCCAACATGTATAAAAATTGTCATCCAAAAAGTTAAAATGGGATGCTAGTCTGTCCTGTCTCTAGTGAGGAGTGATAGTACTGCAAAATCAAACAAGCCCAATTCACCTCAAGTCCTGCAAAAATAGCATAGGTAGCCGACCTACTCATGGGGGAAACTCTATCGAAGTTGCTTGTCTTCGCCGCTAGGTTATACTGCAGGATGCGTATAACCTCTCTATCTAGTGGGCGTAGATGTGACATATCCTAAATCCTCTCATTCTCATTAACAAAAATCCTACGTACCATTGCCAGATCTGTCATCTCCACATCCTCCAAATATATTCCCTCACCTCGTATACTAAGCATGGCCCCAAACTATGCTTAATCGAGCAGCATATGTACTCCTTTAACCTCAAACTTAAAAATTATTATCCCATTCTCTTTCCTACTCACTAGATTAGCATTAAAAAGGCATACTAACCTTGGATAAGCTTTCCTCCCCACTATGTTGTGGTCCATAATGTTGTCTAGGCCTGCTACATTAAACAATGCCTCCAAAGTAGTGCCTAAAAGGTCTGCAAACTTAACCAGTCTCCCAAGAAAATACAATATCCGTCGGTCCTCACGTATGCTTTAGTATATCCCACATATTGTTGCACCAAGCTATCTTTCGAGGTTTTAATTGGGGTAAAGAGGAAGCGAGAGAAGGTAGCGGTTGCACGACGATTTTTCAACAAATCTGAAAGAAATTTTTGCAGATCTGGATAGAGTACATCGAGGGTTTCTATTCGACACAAAATTTGCGTGAAATGGTGGAGACTTGAGTTGGTGGTGGCCTTGGGAAGTTAGAGCAAGAATGGGTTTCGGTGGTTTTGGGGGGGGAGGGTAAAACAAAATGAACGACGAAGCCTTTCGACTTCGTCTTTTATTTTTTGGGGCCTACGACTGTGGGTCAACCCACTATAGCGGGTGTGTCAATCCATGGGTCGACCCAACGTGGGTATGTTGACCCACCCTGAGACTGGGTCGACTTGACCCAAAATATTGTGTTGGTCGTTCTCCTACTGACTCCCAACTACGCTTAACCCAAGAGAAAAAGAAGAAGAAAAGCGTCAGTCAACTATATGTATGTTCTAAGTTGTATATTCTTGCTACACCGTTGTTTCTCATTTTTAAAATCCATCATTTTCTGATGGTTCCTTTAGGACTAAATTTCTCTTTTTTCTTTTCCAATATCTTGTGCACTTTATTAACCATATTGTCAAATTATCCCATATCGTTGGTTCCCCTCTTTTATCAGCTTCACATGGTGCACAAGTCTTGACGGCTGAACTTCTCACTTGTATGTAGATATATACATATATGTATATATATACGCACATATAACTATATATACTATTCTTACTATATAGGAATATACAAGTACATGCTCTCACTATTTAAATAGGAATCCTAAACCTGGGCACTGATACCAGATGTAACAACCCGAATTCTAAAAGATCGATTTTTTTTTCAAAAATCCCAATTTTCCTGAACTCGAATTGGCTTGTCTAGTATCCTACAGAAAAGATAGGGATATAAAATATATGAGCTCAGAAAACATCTCACAACGGAATGGATAAAATATAATATAGCCTAACCATAGTAATAATACTGCCTAACCAGTGACCAAAGCTACCATATCTCTGCCATAAATCTAACATGTGAGTGTGTTATGAGGAGGGGGTTAGAACACATGTTCTGTTGATTGGACTAAATTAAACCATTTGAAATAACCGTACATATACCATTCAGTTATGTTACTTATTTATTAGGTTTCTTGGGTTAATAACACTCAAGGCTTTACACACACGTCGTACACATCTACCTACCAGTAGATTAACCTAACAAAACATATATGTAGCTACCCCTAATATCAAGGTACTTCCTATGGTACCCTTCTCGCACGGTGCAACTCTCATCCTACGCCAGAACGACGTACAGATCTCTATAAAACTACGCCACGTTCCGCATAGAACTACCACCACCTTGCTCCGAAGCGTACGGACTTCCATACCCAAACTCCTCGGTCGAATCAAGTCTCACCTTGAGGTAATGCCCTAGTGCCTACGATACTCCACCCGGTGTGGCGTGCATGTATCTGAATCCTCACACATACGTACTGTCTATTATACCCCGAGTTCCGTAATAGGGCTTCATCCGAAGGCATAGAACTCAGCCAGGAGCATTTCCATATCTGTATAGAACTGCTAAAAAGGCCTAAAATACAGATATCTTGTAACAACCCGAATTTTAATAACATGTTAAAACCATAAATCAAGGCAGAATTAAATTTTAAAATAAGAATCAAGGGAAACGGGCTACGCCATTGCGTTCGTCTCGAAATTCTGCTTGGAAACGAGTCCGAGTTTTCAAAAATTGGAGTCAGCATGAGGGAGATATGACCCTCCGAAGTTTCAGAAATTTTCAGAATAAAAACAGCTCGAAATTCGAATTCGAAATTCGAATTCAAACCCCAAAACAGGCTGGGCGGGAAAATTCCCGCCCATGGACTAGGTCGACCTTGGGGTCGACCATAGTGTCGACCTCCCAGGGACCAGGTCGACCATAGCGTCGACCTGGGGGTCGACTTGCCTCTCGAAACTCACTTTTTGAACCAGATGCGTTCTGATGTATTTAGACTCGTTTCGTGACCAAATTCGTCTGCCTAATCCTATTTAAACAGCCTCCTAGCCTCATTCTCTTTACACCATTCTTCTCTAACCTTATGCTGCTCAAACTCTTGATGATCATGGATTCTTGTTCTTCCTTTAAATTAAATTTAATTAAATTAAAATAAATCGTGAAGATTATTTCTTGAAGACTACGGCTAGGAATTGCATATTTGGGGATTTGCTTCTACAATTAAATCAAGATTCAACGATTCAGCAATTCGATGACTAGTTTATAGATTCAACTTCTGCATCTCAATTTCTTAGACCACGATCTGTAAGTTCCAGTCACTTTTTAGATAAAAACTGTAAACTTAATATCTATGTTGTAAATTGGAATTGGATCTATTTATGATAATTGATTCATATCTATTCTTGTTCATCTTGGATCTAGACTTTCGTTAGTATTGCTTTGGGCCTATTCATGTTGTAAATCAAACTCTTTCATGACTATAACCTTGACATGCCTATGACTGTGAACATAAGACTATGCCTGTGCCTATGACCGTGAACATAAGACTATGCCTATGCCTATAACGGTGAACGTAAGACTGTTTCCTATGACTATGACAAGGACAATTGTGGCTAATCACCTATGACTCTTGACTATGAGAATTATTACCTATGATTATGAACATAAGGCTATTAGCTATGACCATGACTTTGAAACTATTACCGTTAATTGCCTATGACTATTGCCTAGAACTATTTTGGATAATTAACCATGACTATTGTGATTAGTCGCTTATGTTACATAACTATGAGGTTTCTACCTATGACTACTGGGGTTAATTGCCTAAGACTATTATAGTTGATGGTTCATGCCCATAACACTATAGTTGAAAACCATGTTGTACACCGAATTGGCATTCTGTTGGATCTCATACCTAGGGTGTGACTTGCTTAGTTTATTCGCTATTATGTACACCAAAACCATGGGATCCATTATCCTTGTATTTGGCTTGCTTTCGCATGCCTATTCTTTTATGTCAACTTTTATCGTGACTATCTCCTTATCCTGCTAGATTTGAAATCCTATATGACAGTGATGTTGTAACCAATTATCTCAAGTTATATCATGCTAGTCTGGTAACCCTTTTTATCGCTTTATACTCGTCCCTTTGGCCTATCATAGTTTTGATGTTATTCCCTTTATTTTGAGATTTGGATTTATTTGTAGTATGGATCGATTCACGTTTACGTGCGATGGAAATACGATTTGGGCAGATTATGAAAAACATGAATTGGTTACGAACATGAATTATGAACTTGATAATAGGCAAAACTTGAAAAATGAACATTGTTATAACTTGAATCTGGATGTGGACATGAAACTTATCCTTTAAACTTGACACGAACTTGACATGAATCTTGAACATGGACATGACATTAGAATGAACATGAAAATGGCTAACTCGAGGTTGGGTTGAGTTTGTAGTGTAAATCTTCCCGGAACCGCCCGACAAATCCAATAACTGCAAACAATTGGATCCAATGTGAATAGTTGGTCATTTCGCGCTTGAAACCCGAGGTTAGACTGAGTTGTGGTGTAAATCTGCCGGGAACCACCCGGAATATCCAGTGACCACAACAACAGGTCTAATGTGAGAGGTTGGGGTGCATTAATGAATTAATGCCACATGAAAGGGTTAAGTCATGAACTGCTCGAATATACTTAACCAATTTGACACGATGATTTGATAGGGTTAAGTCATGAACTGCTTGAATATACTTAACCACTTTGACATGATGATTTGATAGGGTTAAGACATGAACCTCTTGAATATACTTAACCAATTTGACACGATGATTTGGTAGGGTTAAGTCACGAACCGCTTGAATATACTTAACCAATTTGACACGATGATTTGGTAGGGTTAAGTCATGAACTGCTTGAATATACTTAACCAATTTGACATGATGATTTGATAGGGTTAAGTCATGAACCGCTTGAATATACTTAACCAATTTGACATGATGATTTGATAGGGTTAAGTCATGAACCACTTGAATATACTTAACCAATTTGACACATGATTCGTAGGGCTAAGTCATGAACTTGAACGACAACACTTAGCCAATTTGTCATGACACGTAGTCGGGTTAAGTCACGAATTTGAATGACAACACTTAACCAACTGGACATGCCAGACTGATGGGGTTAAGTCTCGAATTTAAATGACAACACTTAACCTACTAGACGAAAACACTAGTTACGCGGTCTTTTCAGCAGTAACCCACTGGGATGTATCACGATACCCTGGGACTAGGCAGGGTGGGGCACGATTATTGGGCTGATTGTAAGCGACCAGAACGACGGCTGAGTAGATGCGCCATTGTAGGTTCAGGCGGACTACAGTCGTGCATGTAGTCCGGAGTTGAAAAAGCAGGCATTGGGCACCTGCAGGTTTACACTGTGCGTGCTTGATTCGTGTCGGTGGTTGGCACCATAGGACTTGATACACCCTATGGTGGACCTAGCACAGGTGACTACATTTCGTGATTGGGCCGTATGACACAGACACATGACGAGCTAGAACTTGTAGGGAGCCGATCGATTAATAGATCGTTTCATGGGACCAAGTAATGGGTCATTTCATGATATTGGGCAAGGGATCATTTCAAAGTTAATACATGACACGGGTTGGGTTACTAGTACAGGTGGTAAAGGCCCATTTCTGTTTCTGTTACGGAGATAAAAGCCCATTACTATTTATGTAAAGATAACCTGTTTCTGTTTCCGTTTCTGTTTGGACATTAGGATAACACCTAATTCGGTTATACTAGTACTGGTGCAGAGAATGTTAAACATGCGATGCTATACGTAGTTTATCTGGTTAGCATAATTTATCTTGTTACCGTAGTTTATCTGGTTAGCATAGTTTATCTTGCTATACGTAGTTTATCTAGTTAGCATAGTTTATCTTGTTATCTTAGTTTAACTTGCCTATCTTGTCATCATCCTTATTTTTACTTCCAGTTTATACATGTCATGTTATCTTTACTTGTTTCTATGCTGAAAGTCACTAGGACTTACCAGTCTTTATGACTGACCCATTTTCTTTCACCTCTTTTTCTTCCCTTCCCCCCCAAGTTCTCAGGGAGGAAACACTACTACTTAGTTTGGACTTCTTTCTGCTTCAAGATCATCATATATGGCTTGGACCTTCCTTGGCTATTGCTGCTTTACTGTTTTACTTGGGGAATGATTTATGACTATGGTTTTATGCTTCTTACTATTGCAAGACAGATTTCGATGTAATGGATTTAATGGCATTTCGATGTAAAAGGCTTTAGACCTTTCTAGATTTTAAAGCAATGAAATTTGGTTCTTCTTCCGATGTTTTATATGTTCTGTCTTGTAATATTTCTGTGTATGTTTACCTAGATAATGCTCCACCAAAGCTAGTGCATTCCCTTTGTGAGTGACCCTAGCGGAGGTGGGGTGTTACATTTGGTATCAGAGCCAGGTGGTTACCAGACTGGGCAAAAGCTTTTAAAAACCTTTTGAAATTATTTTCAAAACATTTATAAAGAAGCATTTTTCTAAAGAAAAGTTTTGTTTTATTTGAAAGGCATATTCCCCAAAGCCATATGCACTATCTTTTGATTCTCTCCTTGAGTTTCTTCTCTCTTTCTTTTTCACCATAGTTTTGTAGGTGTATGACACATGTAGGAGGGCAAAGAAGTGCCCAACTTCCATCTGTAGCCGCAGTAATTCCATCTGCGTCTAATCTTATTTCAAGCTTTGTAGAGTTGTCGTGCGATGGAGGTAGCCTTCGAGAAACTTGTCAACAAGCTATACAAGGATAGCAAGAACGAGGATAAAGAACACAAGCCTAAGGATGAGATGCTTGTTGATATGGCTTAATCCACGAAGGAGTAAAAGGTGAAAGGGAAGAGGCAAAAATGAAGGAATAATAAAACCTATGACAAGAGAGAGTATCTTTAGTATGGTAAAAAGGGACATGTAGTTAATTATTACAGGACAAGGACAAGGGCAAAGAACAAAATCGTCGAGAGGGCAATTGTATCTCTCACTACTAGCATACCCTAGAATGGTAGTAACGTTTTTGTTAAAGGTTTAGCTTTTCTTTTCTATCATCCCGTTAGAACTTTGTTTTTGTAGATCGCATCCTTTTAATTCTGCTTCGATAGTTAAGTCTCTGCACCTTAGTACTAGCATAGTAGTGGATCCCATTTTTGTCTCAAATTCTGTTGTAATCGGCTCATTTATTCATGACTTGTTTGGATTTGAGAATGTCTATGCTAAGTGTTGAGTTTAGAAGTAATATGTTTTTGGGCTATGGGTTGATTCTAGGGATGGAGTGGTTATCCAGAAATGATACCATTCTCGAGTATGAAAAGAGGGTAGTTAGACTCTTGACTTGCCTCGGTAATACCCTCGAAGTCTAGTGTAACCCATAGGGTTCTGCCATGCTTAGTTACCTAGAATTTCTTGATACATTTATTGATTCGCTCGAGTAGTGTTCGCCACTAAGACGGATGGTTCTTCTCGCTTATGCATGAGTTATAGAAAATCACCTTAGTAAGTACACTTGGCAACATGGTTGGCATTTGTTTATTTTCAAAAGATAATTCATTTATGTGGAATACCTTCTAGTAAGTGAACGAGATCCGAGATTCACTAGTGAATTTTGGAGAGCTTGCATGAAACCTTGAGCAGTTATGTTTGAATCGGGTATACTAGAAAGAGAATAAGTGAAAGTGGAACAAGAGGCGACAGTGAAATGATTTACAACTCATATTTTGGAAATAGGAATTAAGAAGCTATGAAATTGTGAAGTTAAAGATGGTCAAAGCACAGTGGAGTTAAGCTCAAGGAAATGCTACTGAGAAGATTGAAGACTAGACACGTGCATCATATATCTTTTGAGAGTATATCCTTGATCCCTCTTTTCCTGTAGAGCTTACTTGCATGCTATCTTTTAAGTATAACCTCTCGGTCCTATTCTCAATCCTATTTCTGTTGCAAAACCCCATAGGGATCATCTGTAGTAATACATGTTGGGGCTTGGGGGTGTCCGTTGGGTTGAGTAATCCTTTGGATGTTAGCCTGATGTTGATTTCGGTCTTCGGGCTGGTGCTTAGGGAGTTCTTCTCCTAATCAGTATATATGTGACATAGATTTCTAGTTTTGACATTGCCTAATGGGCACAAAGTTTTTACTTGCTTCTATCGTTCGACTATATCTTTAGGTAGGAACAATTGGGCGTAAACATGTGTTTGATACATTTTATGATTGATGGTTGCAAGTGGTCGCTCGTGGATGCATATACACGCACATTAGACACTAGATCGGCTCTGTCACCTTTCATACTGCATATGCATGAGTGTTTATACTTGTTGATGGATGAAATTGAATGTGTTATCATGTGGATGTTGCATATGGATGGATGTTTGTGCACACATATAGTGTTTATGTGATTAGGGCTATTTGTTTACATGTTGGACTCATGGCACTAAACATATTTTGCACTAGGAAGATCAATCAGGCCTGATCATTTGCATTAGATAGTGAACATATACACACACTCTCTGCGTATGTTCATACAACATTAGAAATCTCTTAAGGACGATGGATGCCTGTGATTGATGATTGAGTAGATGGATGACTGGATGATAAGATGCATTCTTCTTAACTTAGAGATTTCGGGGACGAAATCCTTTAAGGAGGGGAGAATGTAACAACACGAATTTTAATAACATGTTAAAACCATAAATCAAGGCAGAATTAAATTTTAAAATAAGAATCAAGGGAAATGGGCTGCGCCATTGCGTTCGTCTCGAAATTCTGCTTGGAAACGAGTCTGAGTTTTCGAAAATTGGAGTCAGTATAAGGGAGATATGACCCTCCGAAGTTTCAGAAATTTTCAGAATAAAAAACATCTCGAAATTCGAATTCGAATTTCGAATTCAAACCCCAGAACGGGCTGGGCGGGAAAATTCCCACCCATGGACCAGGTCGACCTGGGGGTCGACCATAGTGTCGACCTCCCAGGGACCAGGTCGACCTGGGGGTCGACCTGCCTCCCGAAACCCACTTTTTGAACCAGATGCGTTCTGATGTATTTAGACTCGTTTCGTGACCAGATTCGTCTACCTAATCCTATTTAAACAGCCTCCTAGCCTCATTCTCTTTACGCCATTCTTCTCTAACCTTATGCTGCTCAAACTCTTGATGATCATGGCTTCTTCTTCTTCCTCTCAATTAAATTAAATTGAATCAAAATAAATCGTGAAGATTATTTCTTGAAGACTACGGCTAGGAATTGCATATTTGGAGATTTGCTTCTACAATCTAATCAAGATTCAACGATTCAGCAATTCGACAACTAGTTTATAGATTCAACTTCTGCATCTCAATTTCTTAGACCACGATCTGTAAGTTCCAGTTACTTTTAGATAAAAACTGTAAACTTAATATCTATGTTGTAAATTGGAACTGGATCTATGTATGATAATTGATTCATATCTATTCTTGTTCATCTTGGATCTTGACTTTCATGAATATTGCTTTGGGCCTATTCATGTTGTAAATCAAACTCTTTCATGACTATAACCTTGACATGCCTATGACTGTGAACATAAGACTATGCCTGTGCCTATGACCGTGAACATAAGACTATGCCTATGCCTATGACGGTGAACGTAAGACTGTTGCCTATGACTATGACAAGGACAATTGTGGCTAATCACCTATGACTCTTGACTATGAGAATTATTACCTATGATTATGAACATAAGGCTATTAGCTATGACCATTACTTTGAAACTATTACCGTTAATTGCCTATGACTATTGCCTAGAACTATTTTGGATAATTAACCATGACTATTGTGATTAGTCGCTTATGTTTCATAACTATGAGGTTTCTACCAATGACTACTGGGGTTAATTGCCTAAGAATATTATAGTTGATGGTTCATGCCCATAACACTATAGTTGAAAACCATGTTGTACACCGAATTGGCATTTTGTTGGATCTCATACCTAGGGTGTGACTTGCTTAGTTTATTCGCTATTATGTACACCAAAACCATGGGATCCATTATCCTTTTATTTGGCTTGCTTTCGCATGCCTATTCTTTTATGTCAACTTTTATCGTGACTATCGCCTTATCCTGCTAGATTTGAAATCCTATATGACAGTGATGTTGTAACCAATTATCTCAAGTTATATCATGCTAGTCTGGTAACCCTTTTTATCGTTTTATGCTCGTTCCTTTGGCCTATCATAGTTTTGATGTTATTCCCTTTATTTTGAGATTTGGATTTATTTGTAATATGGATCGATTCACGTTTACGTGCGATGGGAATACGATTTGGGTAGATTAGGAAAAACATGAATTGGTTACAAACATGAATTATGAACTTGATAATAGGCAAAACTTGAAAAATGAACATTGTTATAACTTGAATCTGGATGTGGACATGAAACTTATCCTTGAAACTTGACACAAACTTGACATGAATCTTGAACATGGACATGACACTAGAATGAACATGAAAATGGCCAACTCGAGGTTGGGTTGAGTTTGCAGTGTAAATCTGCCCGGAACCTCCCGGCAAATCCAGTAACTGCAAACAATAGGATCCAATGTGAGTAGTTAGTCATATTGCGCTTGAAACCCGAGGTTAGACTGAGTTGTGGTGTAAATCTGCCCGTAACCGCCCGGCATATCCAGTGACCACAAAAACAGGTCTAATGTGAGAGGTTGGGGTGCATTAATGAATTAATGCCACATGATAGGGTTAAGTCATGAACAGCTTGAATATACTTAACCAATTTGACATGATGATTTGATAGGGTTAAGTCATGAACCGCTTGAATATACTTAACCAATTTGACACATGATTCGTAGGGCTAAGTCATGAACTTGAACGACAACACTTAGCCAATTTGACATGACACGTAGGCGGGTTAAGTCACGAACTTGAATGACAACACTTAACCAACTGGACATGCTAGACTGATGGGGTTAAGTCTCGAATTTAAATGACAACACTTAACCTACTGGACGGAAACCCTAGTTACGCGGTCCTTTTCAGCAGTAACCCACTTGGATGTATCACGATACCCTGGGACTAGGCAGGGTGGGGCACGATTACTGGGCTGATTGTAAGCGACCAGAACGATGGTTAAGTAGGTGCACCATTGTTGGCTCAGGCGAACTATGGTCATGCACGTAGTCCGGAGTTGAAAAAGCAGGCATTGGGCACCTGTAGCTTTACACTGTGCGTGCTTGATTCGTGTCGGTGGTTGGCACCATAGGACTTGATACACCCTATGGTGGACCTAGCACATGTGACTACATTTCGTGATTGGGCCGTATGACACAGACACATGACGAGCTAGAACTTGTAGGGAGCCGATCGATTAATAGATCGTTTCGTGGGACCAAGTAATGGGTCATTTCATGATATTGGGCAAGGGATCATTTCATAGTTAATACATGACACGGGTTGGGTTACTAGTACAGGTGGTAAAGGCCCATTTCTGTTTCTGTTTCTGTTAGGGAGATAAAAGCCCATTACTATTTCTATAAAGATCACCCTGTTTCTATTTCTGTTTCTGTTTGGACATTAGGATAACACCTAATTCTGTTATACTAGTACTGGTGCAGAGAATGTTTAACATGTGATGCTATACGTAGTTTATCTTGTTAGCATAATTTATCTTGTTACCATAGTTTATCTGGTTAGCATAGCTTATCTTGCTATACGTACTTTATCTGGTTAGCATAGTTTATCTTGTTATCTTAGTTTAACTTGCCTATCTTGTCATCATCCTTATTTTTACTTCCAGTTTATACATGTCATGTTATCTTTACTTGTTTCTATGCTGAAAGTCACTAGGACTTACCAGTCTCTATGACTGACCCGTTTTCTTTCGCCTCTTTTTCTTCCGTTCCCCCCCAGGTTCTCAGGGAGGAAACACTACTACTTAGTTTGGACTTCTTTCTGCTTCAGGATCATCATATATGGCTTGGACCTTCCTTGGCTATGGCTGCTTTACTGTTTTACTTGGGGAATGATTTATGACTATGGTTTTGTGCTTCTTTACTATTGCAAGACAGATTTCGATGTAATGGATTTAATGGCATTTTGATGTAAAAGGCTTTAGACCTTTCTAGATTTTAAAGCAATGAAATTTGGTTCTTCTTCCGCTGCTTTATATGTTCTGTCTTGTAATATTTCTGTGTATGTTTACCTAGATAATTCTCCACCAAAGCTAGTGCATTCCCTTTGTGAGTGACCCTAGCGGAGGTGGGGTGTTACATATCTAAACTATTGTCTGCATGTCTATGGTGGCTATGGTCCCACCTTGACCCCTCCCTCGACTAGTGAAAGACTACATCAAGAGCTAAGTGACGTGCCCGTAGCAAACAATCTACATCCAAATTGGCGTGTGCCGCAACCAAAGTCTCGATAGTTAAAGATCGATGGTCTATAGGTTTAGATCTAGTCGCGTCACACTGACTGCCGATGACAGGTACCCGACGATTATTATCCTTTATTTGGTCCTGACCAGCCTATCTGGAGGCAAACTGTCGAATCACCCCAATGCCATATCGCCATAGCATTCTGAATACTAAACTACCATTGCAGTCAAGGTATACTCACTGGGTGGTAACGCGTAGACCTAACCTCTGCGAGTACAACCTGAGCATGCACCACAACAGAGGACCACCGCGGAGAACCCTACCACGTCCCCTTGGAGGCTTCGTGCTTCCTTCCAGTCCCACAAAGCCAGCTTGAAGAATATCAGGCAGAAGAATCAAATGGACGTGCTCCTCTCGTGCCTCCAAACGCCTCAATGACATACCCCGTTAGGGTCCTCACCCTTGTACATGCGGACTGGTCCAAGCATATCACACTAACATGTTATTAGACCGTATGTTTAGTCTTTTAGTCGTGTGCTTCTCTTATCTTATCAGAATGACTGTCCAGATTTTGTCTTTTCTTTCAATTTATGAGGTTTTCTGTTAGCCCCTTATATCTCTAAGAAAGAGACCCATCTCGCTTACTAATTCAGTGATATAACTTAACTCATTTAAGTTCATTAATAAGCTTATAACATGTTATATCTTAGATTGTAATTAACGAAAGTAATCTACAATCTTTTTGCATTACAATGTCATTCATGGTCCAATTCCATGTTTTACAAGTTACAATAACACGTTCTACTTATTATACAATTAATTATATCTTATCTCAATCCACATGTTTTCTGTTAACATATTGCTTAATATATATAATTAAGTACGACTTATTTCATTCCATAAGTTTACCTTATTCTTCCTTATTTGATCATAATTCTTGCACTCTCTTCATAACCTATTTTTGTTTACTTATTAACTTAGTTCTCTTAACTAAGGCTCATTAATAAGTTTCCTTTCCATTTATAATGGCCTATATTATAATCTCCACTTGTCCCTAGGACAACCCTACCTATTATATTGCATTCTTATTCATGTAATTAATTATAATAGGTTATATTCCCCGTTTGTCACATTTTCTTTGGTCCTTTACATTAACCAAACTTTTACTGTTGTAACAATTATCTCTTTACTACCTTGAGAATTTCTCACACATTCTATTTATGTACATACATTTATATATGTTTGGCCACCAGACCCCTCATATTAAATAGTCCACTTATGGATGTGGGATTTGCCGAGCGGTTCCAGACAGGCTTCTACCATAAGTTGAGTTTAATCTCGTGTGCGGTTACAGTTTCTTGATTACAGTAAATTTTCCATACAATTTAGGCATATTTATTCTTCCAATTTTTTCTATAATTCTATTTACAACCTTTTGGCATAATAATATTCTTAGGCAATTATTCGTGTTTATTGTAAATTCCACAATTACCGCATTTGTAGTAATTTCCCATTCAGACAGAGGATTAATGGAAACATGCTTATATAATAGAAATTTTCTCAGTAGATGTAATCACTATTTCCACAATTATTAGCAGTTTCACTGTAACTTGATTTACAATATCCAATTTACAGTTTCTTATGATATATCTATATACAACAGTAATCCTTTCAACATGTTCTAAACAGATTTAATAATCAATTACCATAATTATCAATTATTCAACAGATTAAATATAACGGGGAATATAAACGATAGATATATCGTTATTTAAAATGGTATAATTTAGATCCACTCACCTAACAGCTTTCCTATCCATGAATCTGATCCAGATTTGTTGTTCTGTGGCATCCACAACTGAATTCATTATCAAAACAACCACGGATTCACAGATATGATACTTAAAGAAGAGGGAAAAGGGAAAGAAACCTATATAAACCAGTTTCAAGGATTTACCTCACATTGATTAGAATTTTGAACACCTACTTGTAGATCTATACTCTTTTATCTTCAAATCTCGAATCATAATTACCTAAAACTAATGATCTAATTTTTTAAAAAAAGTTTTGGGGAGAAAAGAAAATGGCAGAGTCTAGGTAGCATCTCAGAAAATATGATATTTAGGCTAGGCCTGCTAGTCTATTTATAGGTTTACGAGAAAGTATGAACCGTCAGATTTAACTCATAAAAGTCTGAGCCGCACACGTCACAAAAAATACGCCTGGATCAACCCCTCTGTCGGTGGGTCGACCCATGCACAGAGGGGTTTGACCCATCTGGGTATAGGCGTGCTTTTGGCGCAGACATTTGCTGTACTTAACGTTTTTAATTAAACGTTTGATTACTTTCCCCTTTTACTTCTTTGTTTTATTTTGTACCCTTTAGACAACATCACTAATTTTGAATTTCACTTATATACGTATATATATATATATACACACACACACACATACAATTTTCCCATTATTTGATTTATTTCTATCTTTTGTATATGTTATCCGTTTTGGTCATGTCATATACCAAAACGAATCAGAAAATCACCACTAACACATTGATCAATGTTCCGGGGTCAAATTCTGAAAATATTATCTTTTATATCATCACATTTTGTAATTAACATTAAATTACTAGGTGTTACATGTGTTGAGAAGTAGAAGGTTGGATCGTATCATGTTTGTCCTTGTTTGATGAACTTGGAAGAGTTCATGGTGAAGCACGACCCACAAGCTCATGACTAGAAATGTCCTCAGGAGAAGCAGTGATGTTAATAACAGGATTAATAATAGAGGCTGCAGGACTAGGAACCCCCTGTTCAGCTATTGTGACAACAACACCCTTTTCGAGAGAAGCGGAGGCATCATGCTTCAATCTTTTAGACGATGGTTCGATGTTGGTTTGGCCAACCTCTTTCTAACATCAGCATCAGACTGATCTAGGGCGTCTATGGGAGATATAACTTCAGAAGCCAAGGTTCCTGATCAAACATAGTTACAAAAATAAGAGCAAGGATAAAAAGAACCAAAAACCTACAAACTGGAGTTGCTCCAGGAAAGAAAAAGCCTTCTTAATCGAAATATCTGGAAACTAAGTGGATGAAGCATTGAACAAGCTCGTACCCAAAGTCAAATGTTTAGCGTCTGAAAAGTAGATAGGTGGTATCCACAATATATTTTGTCCAGCAGAAAGAAGGTTATATTGACAAAGTTTATTAAAAGTTAGTAAAATTGATCGGCGTCTTGGTTCTTTGAATGTCTTGGAAATAACATCAACAGCACGAGGCGCACTCTCCATTAGAATTAATTTCTTGAAAGCAGGATCTGGGAAGAAACAGAGTTAAAACAGAGCATGGAAAAGGTATAATCATTCTATAAATACAAGACTGCTCACCAATGTCAGTAAAACTGCCTAAGATACTGGAGGGGCATCTGATGGAAAAGAGCTGATTCTCCCAGGGGTTAGCCTTGCTAATACTGTCGCTAATTATCTTCTTCAAAGGATTAGCATGAAAAATAGACAAATCTGTTCCTTAGGAGAATCGTATTAGATGTCGAATAAGGTTAGGGGTGAGAGAAACCTGGCCTGATTCAAGTGTCATAATTTCAAAGCATAAAAGAAGAGTGCAAGTATTCGGTAAAAGTGAATAGGGGTAACTCCTAAGTCACGCAAAAGCTGAGAGATAAAGGCTGGGAAAGGGAAGAATCCCCCATGCCAAATGTGAATGGCAGAGTATGCAAAATATCCTTCTGGCGGATTTTTGATGGTGTCCCGGGCAGTGGCAGGAATGGCATCCACGCCAAGCATCCCAAAGCCGTCAAGGATGGAGTTTACTTCTTCTTGAGAATCAATAAGGGGTGGCTTCAAAGTAAATGGCTTCTTCTTTCGAGGGATGTTGGATTCGCTAGAACTTGATGGTTAGGATTTTTTGTCTAACATAATGCTGCCAGAGGATATCATTTCATAGCATATATATTAGCACTATATTCTTTTACGTAATTATGCTCACGAAATCCATAAGTGGGTGAAAAAACATAAAAACATTGTTAACATTAGAAATTTAGGCTATAAAACATCGAATTAATCATAAGAATCAGTCTTGACAAGATTAATGTATAAGTCACATGCACTTAGGAACAATTAAGTCTTTGGTGATGATCAAATTGATTATCTCAACACTGAAATCAAAAGCATCGATAGAATTTGGTGTTGGTTCAATCAAGACCAAACGGCCAAATGTCATCACCGAAAGCTTAACTGATATGAATGAAATAAAGATCAAAATGCTTCAATCGCAAGTTCCAAAATTTTGTTGACACTAAGACCCGAAAGAGAAACAAAGCTTTCGGCAACACTATAACACTAATCTGAAACCCATCGGTCCGGAAGCAAAATAAAGAAAGACATTTGTGTCGATAAAGTCAGGGCCAAAATAAGTCGTTAACAACTGACGTTGCATCCACTCATACCGCAAGCATAACATAGTTCTTCATAATAGAAATTAACCTTTCAGATGTGTTTTTTTTTTGCATTTTAAAACCTCAAAAGTATATTAGGAAAATGAATAACCAATTATATCTGCCATTAATCATTATCTAAACTATCATCGTTGTTTAACTCACAATTAATGCATAAAAATCCTAATCTATATCCTAATCAGGTTGAGAGCATGATTTCGATTTCTGTTCTTAATTGAAATGTAGATACTTACAGAGAATTGGATTTGGAATTATCGAAAGATTGTAAAATCTCGAAGAACGATGATCATGTTGTGCAATATAATTTACAGGTGAAAGGACAAAGAGGAAGAAGAAAGAGTACTTTTGCTAAAGTACCTCTCAAATCTCGACCGCACAAGTAAGATGAAATCAACAAATCAAATTAAAGGATGCCAAGAGGCGGGAAGTGAGTATACAGAAGGAAAGTTAGGGTTTTACTTGAAAAGTCAAAATTTGCCCTTCACAAGGGGGGCAAATGTTACTACCAAATTCAACACTAAAATAGGCAATCGGTGAAGGGGTATCAGACCGCAACAATGCAAAAGAAGGAATCGAAAGCATGAAGCCAACATCAAGCTAAAGCTGACAACATTAAGAGGTCGAGTGGGTCAGCAGGCTTTTGGCACCAGCTTATAAGAGGAAAGCTTGGTTCCGATACGAAAAGGTATACCGGTAGGGTAGTGCCGATATGGAAGGCAGCTACTATGAGCTCAATTCTAAAGGCAATTCACTTGAAGTCGGAAGGAGATAGGAAAGAAAGTACGAAAGCTTATGACCCTAAACCAAAGGCATGACAGTAAGCACAAAGCCAAGCAAAATAAGACAAAAAGGCTATTGGAACTAATTTACTTAGTGTCGATACAAGAGGATGTAAAGACATCAAAGGCGCAAGGAACTGAAAGAGTCCTTCTAGAAGACTGAAACACACTCTAGAGATTCGCAGAAAGCAAATACTATGAAGAACTAACGGCAAAACTGGAAGCTTAATACTGAAAGCCGAAAGCCATTCCCAAAGCTATCAATACCAATAGGCTTGTTTCAGTACGGAAAGTAGAAGCAACATCAATGAGAAGCTCCAATAACCGAGACCAGCTTTCTAAGAGCCAAGATCGACACACCAAAGGCTATGTTATTTCTCTTAACAATAACAAAAAGGCCGCCGAAACCAAGACTACCGAAACAAAAGGTGAAGAACGACGAACACCGGGTTGCAGCACCCGAGAGAGGCTTCTGCTAAACCAATGACAGAAAGGGTCCCATTTTTCAATAAATAAGACCTTGGGGTCTCATTTTCAGGGGCTTTACCTCATTCCCCAATCTTGTACTCATTTTTGATAGAGAAAACCCTAATTTCTAAATCGATTTGGGAATTTCCTTTGTAAACTCTTATGTACTAAAGTCAATGAGCAATAAAGAATGGATCAACACTTAGTAAAATTTCTATGAGTTATTTAGCTACTTCCTTGACATATCATCTTATACTTGTTTCACGGCAAGGATTTCCTACATAAGCCTTAACCTTTCCTCAGGATAACTGAAATATCCTTCTACGAACCATTTAGCTTTCTATCTTGTGTTGTGCTTAGGGAACCATTATCCCAAGGTAATTGTTGGTTATTAAGTCTCGTAAATGTGATACTTACCCCTTGAGCGAAGAGTAACTAATCTTCGGGCTTAAGAACCCCTTCTCTTAGGTCCATTTCTCCTCTTAGGTCCATTTCCTTTGGGCCTATCTCCGGTGTTGACAAAAAATGTCGTTAACAAAATGCAGTATAGGTAAGAACACAATTGGAATTTTATACTACTTCTACGTTATTCTACATCAAGTCCCACATAATTTCTTGTATAAATTTCTTTTCAAATGTAAATTCAAGATTACAACCCTCAATTTCAAGGCCACGAGGTGCACCCCTTCTCTTTCGAGTATAATGAGACTCGATTGATTTACCGGGTTACAATCACACTCAGTTGATGTTACCGGGCTACAATCTCACCCAACTAATTTATTAGCCGTAGTGTGACAGTATCAAATTGCTTTGATGGATAGAGAGACTAACGCTTGTTGATTACAAATGATCCTAAAACTCCAAATAACACTATTATCTTTAAGATAGAGTGAGCGAGAATCAAATGAGAGAATATTCATGTTTGACTCGCTTAGGATTTTGGAAAAGTTTTGTAAAGAATGATTAGAAAATAAGGGCGGAAAAGAAGGAGTGAAGAAATGACGAAAAACTCTATCAAAATCCGTTGAAAACATCTAGTAGTTATAGGGAGTTAACAGTCATGTCCATTCACCAAGAGATACAATGATAAGATACTTTTAAAAAAAAAAAAAAACTGTCACCATGTCGACACAGGGGGTAGGCATATGATAGTTTTGGAATTTGATTTTGTTTTATAATGATCTCTATTTTAAAACCTAATAAAATGAATCCAGGACTTGTAAATCATTTTGGATAAGTTCTAAATAATCTTTAGAGAATGAACTTTGAAATATATATAATAACATATAAATAAATATGAATCAAAATATAAGTAATTATAAAAAATTCTTAAAATATAATTTTGAGATTGAGGCTAAAATATTAAAATCTAAAGATGATTTAAAGATAGATTTTTAAATTGAAAGTAACATATATTAAATCAAAAGATGATTTGCAATCGAAATATTTAAACTAGGAGAGATGATTTAAAAGGTTGCTTTAGGAAAATAGTTTAAAACCTAAAATTGGATTTTTTTTTTTAAATATTTGGAATCCATTCCACTAGAGAAGGTCATAGGTTTCATACCACAATGGCTTGCATCCCATTAGTAAAGCGAGGCGGTGGTTGCATCCACAATTAAACTCAGAATAAAGAATCTACTGCTCATATGAAGTTTTATCATAAATCCAGCCTCTATTACTCATCTTGATGCCTTGAATTCTTGATCTCGTAAAATATTGAAACTCGTGTGTTTTCAATCTTGGTTTCTTCAACCTTGAATTCATCAGTGTTGAATTTTTGTACTATACAGTCTTCATTTTTTAGTACATACGTATGAATAACCTGCATATATACTTTTATCTAGAAAAGAATCTAAGTATTTATATTTTATATTAAGTCCTAAGGTTGTTGTCATTTAAACCATGATCTCAGGAACTAACATAAAACTTGTAAGGATTTTGGAATAAAAACCAAAAATCTATAGTCTAGATCTAAGATATGGGGAAAGCCATCAGGTGAGTGCGAAATCTAAATATCGTCCATGATATCATATTTTTGTTTCGTTGGTGTGATTAAATTGTATATGTCTAAATATGATCATTGGAGTTTGCAGGCTTTTTGGTAAAATATATAAAACTTGCTTACAATTGATTCTATACTTCTTTTTTAATGTTTTCACCTAAATCTAGAAATCAATCTATAAAAATATTACTAAGATTTATATTTTTGTTTTATTCCAGATTTGTAAAAGTGGGTGTAAATGCAAATTTTATGTAAATTGCCCTTTTAAGTTTCAAATCCATCTGTGTTTTCCGTTGTTTAAGGTTTTTTTGATTTCTTTAAGTAGCTCTTTTGTCTTTTTTGCACAAAAACACCTTGTTTGAAATTAAAAGGTGTACACGAAATAGGCAAAATGAGGAGATGTGTAATAGCGTTTTTTGCATAATTTACACTGAATGATCCAAATGAAATATTACATATTCCTTATAATTTGATATGTTTATATTTCCTCTTTTAAATATTTGGGCAAGTTTACAGAAATTGTAAAAAAAAACTTTTTAATGGGACTTGAAATCTCAATAAGTCAAAATAAAGTAGGATTTTTCTAGTCGATACTTTGGACCAAAATGTAAATAAATTAGAATTAAGAAATTTGCATACAAATAAACATAGAAACCTTAGACTAAGTACACATAATAAGTATGCTAAAATATGCATATTATTGATATATCCGTCCAAAAACACGTAATTAACGCTTGCTATTATTAACGTTAGGTAATGTTAAATGTAGTTTTGGGTTTGAAATGTTTTCCGTTAATTATGGGTATTAGTTAACGTTACCTATAATAAATAAAGAATTTACGGTTCTAACCATTACCTTAATGGAAAAATATGTGGAAATTAGGAAGAATTACACCAAAAAGTTACAATTAATAAAACTAAGGATTTAATGTTTGCAACTACAAATTAGGGGCAATTGAATTTTTTGGGAGAAATGAGTGATCCTCACAAGGAGAAGAGCACTCACGTAATTTTATTCCACACTAAAAAAAGAGCAGCAAACAAGCTTGACAGGTAGCAACACCCTCCCTAATCAAAGGAAAAAAAGAAAAAAATTAACCGCAAACCTAAGTGCTAGAGTCCAAATAATAAAATACAAACAACAAAATACAATGAAAACCTAATAACTAGGGTTTAGACAAAAAACTATCCTAGAACCTATATCTTCAAAAAAAGAAACTCACAAAATATGACAGAACAAAACATAAACATAAAAAAACCAATATGAAACAGGGAACTCAATGAAAACAAATAATTGACATAATAACATGAAGTAACAGAACAAACACTGATAGAAACACATATAAAACAACAACACATAAAAATAAATAGAGAGTACAATAGAAGATATATTAAGAAAATACTATCAGAAGCAACATACAAAGATAAAGCTTTGTAAAAAATTTCAGAATGACAACAAACCTAAAAACATTAATGATTGACTTGATGATTTTGATTAAAAAAATTAAAATCAATTTTTTTAAGCTTATAAGAAGTATTCAAAACCCAATTGTAACTAAAAAGAGATATTCTAAAAATTAATTTATCAATATTATTGTTATAGTTATGGAAATCTTAATGGTTTCTTACATAACAAATGTACCAAGTAATTTGGAAAATAGTATCACATAGATGCCAAATATTAACACTAAAACTAAACCTAAAATTATTCAAATAAAAATCATGATCAAAATTATTAAAGTAAAAATGAAAATAAAAAAGGTGAAAAATACTAGATAAAATATTTTTAGTAATAAAACAATCAAAATAATGATTAGCTATTTCTTCCGAGCAATTCTTACAAAAATAATTTTTTTAATTAATAGTAATCTTTTTCATTTTTTTTAAATTCAATAGTATTAAGTTTACAATGCAGAATAATCTTCATATGAAATTTTGTTTTGGAGGGACCATTAGCTTTCCTATGGTAGTTAATTTTTTTATAGTTAACACCTCAGAAAGTAAGAAAATTGTAAAATAACTTGGAAGAAAAGGACTTATTTTTATCCCAAAACCAAATACTAATATCTTTCTCATTATAATAATTGTACTAATCCAATTTTGTATATAACAAGGCACACTACTAAAGAGTACGACCAATAAGAGTACAAGTAAAACTAGAAAATCATAATTATGATAGTAGATTATAAAATTTAAAAACTTTTTAAAATCAAAAATATTGTATAACTCTTTAAATTCGACCTTAAAGGGATCATAGAAATCAAATAGTCATCCCAAAATGAGGTATTATTTCCAGAGTGAACAATGGAATTGATACCTAACTTATAAATATAAAAAATAAGCACAATAGATTTCCAGAAATATGAAAGCGTATTACAATTATTAGTACAAAGATTTAAATTATAATTACCATCATACCATTGATTAGAAACTAATTCTTTCCATAATAAATTAACATCACAATCGTTAAATTTCAAAATTCTTTTGCTAAATAAGGAAATACTGGGATTATACAAGTTTATAATTCCTAGTCCGCCCTCTTTTGTGGTTTACAAACAATATCCCACTAAACCAAACATTTAGAGTAGGAAAAAGAGATCACCAAACCATAAAAAATCCTTCCTGATTTTATAGATTTTCAAAATCACCCATTTGGGAAAACAACAAAAAGATATCCAATTAATGGGTAAAGTGCAACACCCCGTAATTTTAATGAACACTATCATGATAAACTAAAGAATACTTAATTAAATATTGGGAATTAAGTAAAACAGACTGTACCACTGTGTTCGTCTCAGAATTCTGGTTTTGATAGACTCCGAGTTTGCATAAAACGGACATCGTATGAGAAAGTTATTAAGCTTAGAAGTTTGTATATGTATAGGATATATATATACACACACACACACACAAATCAAGTCCAGAAATTCAAAATAATTCAAAAATCAAGTAGGAGAATGACGCGAGATTCTGTCCCATTGGGGTCGACCCACTCAGGGGGGTGTTGACCTTAGGGTCGACCCACCCCAGATCCATCCAGGTTCATTTCCTGAACTTGGACCTGTTTTTGAGCGAGATTCGCTGGCTTTAGGCTATATATAGGGCATCATTTCTATTTTTTTACACATAAAAAACAATGGAGACAACGAGGTGCTGCCCCTGCTTGGATTGAGTTAGCCTATTTTCTTCAACAACAGCTTATACGCATACAAGAAATTATTCTGCAAAATCTTCTTATTATTCTCTGTTTTTTAGGTCCGATCTCTGTGAGTTCATGTTACTTTTAGATATAAATATTTAACAAGTAATCCTGACATGTTTATTAATCTAGATCTAAACTTATGCCTGCTAAGAATCTAATTCATACCTAAGCAGATCTGCTATTTCTTGTACACCAGATCTACTGTTCAGTTCTTATATGCCTATTTCTGTTATCATATGCCTATTCAGTTATTATGCCTGTTTCTTTCTTCTCTCTCCTCTTTCCCTTTTTATTTTTATAGCCTAGGCTACCTTCGAGCCTAGGCCTATCGCTGAAATATGCGAATGAAATTGGGAATCGTTGGGAAAGATAAATTAGGGCATATCTTGTATTATGAATCATGACTGGGATTTGGGGGCATAACCTATACAGTGATGAAGACTAAACTTTGGGGGACATCTTATACTGTGAATTATGACTTGAGGGTTGGGGCATGTAAATCCGTAGGCTTAATTTATAGATTAAGCGGAACATGTAATGAAACTGTATACAACATGCGAAACCTGTTTATACCTGTGGGGGTTATATGAACCTGTTTAATTGTGTGGGGTTAAGTAAATCTGTTAAATCTTTAGGGGGTTATACAAACCCAATAAACTTAACCTATTTTGTATGTTGGGGTTATGCAGGCTTGTTAATCTGTTAGGCATAACCTGTCAAAATACTAGAAGTTGGGGATACAAGCCTAGGGGGTGGCTTGTTTCATCTACGGCATGGGACCCGTATCAGTTAGTAACCCATTCTGGTATCAAAGGGGGGACCCCGCACTAGGTAGGGGTCCGGGTACACTTACCGATCTGATTATAAGAGGTTCATATAGGTGGAGGTGTTCTGATTGCGCGTTCCAATGGAGCCATATGCGTGCATGGGTCCGGCTTGCTTGGGAAAATAAGTCGCTATAACACCAGTGAATAGGTCTGTGTCCTTCTGGGGGTTACCACTTTAGGGAGTTATACATCCTACTTTGGGGCTGGCACTGGTTATTTATGGGATAGGGAGCCAATCGATTGGGGGTTGTAATTATGGTACATCTAGTCCTGCCTGTTTAGGTTCCTGTTGTTTCTGGTTGGGGTAACACCCATTATTTCTGTTTGGGTACATGTTATTCCTGTTTGGGTTAAAACCCGTTACTAGAAGTACATCTAAGTCTACCATTATGTTTCTGTTGGGATCATATCTGTTATACCATTATTGGTGCAAGAAAAGTATTTGAGTAGCATAATCAGTTCAGTTCATCTTGCACATCCTGTTCAGTCTGTTATACCTATTATATGATACTGTTATCTCTCATCCAGTTTATATGCGTATCATGATGCTTTTACTTATTTATATGCTAAAAGTTACTGGACTCGCCAGACTTTATGCCTGGTTCATTTTGTTTCCTTTTCTCTCTCTTCCTTTCCCCCAGGTTCTCAGGGTGGGAACGCTCAGACTTGGTTAGGAATCTCTCTGTTCAGTTTCTGCTTGGAGCTGCTTAGATGTACCACTTTGACTACTTATCTACTATGTTATGGCTATTTTTTAGGACTATGATTTTATATTTATGTACTATGATGGTTTTAGTACAAGGCTGATACTCTTATTTGATGTAATTGGTTTTCAGTATTTTAGACTGATGTTGTAACTGGATTTTTGGACCACAAAGTTTTCTGTTGGAAAATAAAGTTTTAAATTTCCACTACTATTTTATATCTGTCTTGTGAAGTTCTGTGTCTATTTGCTTATAACGCTTCATGAAACTTAATGAATTCTGATAAAGAGTGACATTAACGGACGTGGGGTGTCACATTTGGTATCAGAGATGAAGGTTACAAGATCGGATAAAAAGATTTTGAAAATTGTTTTCAAAAGGTTTCAAAATGAAAGTATTTTCAAAAGAAAAGTCTGTTTTTGAAAACATACTCTCCAAAGCCATATGAAATATCTTTCGATTCTCTGTTTGAACTCCTTTTTCCTTTTCTTTTCAGCATGTCTGGGGAACCAAATCTTTTTGAGGGCGTTACGATACCAGCTTGGTTCCGTAGGTATCTTGAGGCTGCGGCGCCTAGTAGAGGTCAAGTAAACGCCCCTCCCCTGACTGCAACCGTTGTTCTTCCTCTTACTTCGCGAGCGGATAATTTCTCCAAAATATGCAAGGATTTCTGTGCTATGGGAGGAAAGCCTTTCCGAGGAACTGAGATCTTTGTGGAAGCAAGGAATTGGCTTAAAGAGACGGAGTATTTTTTGGGATTTTTTAGGTTGACGACCGTAGGAAGATTCAGTTGGCCGCTTGGCAGCTGAAGAATGAGGCTTCGTTCTGGTTGGAGGTGACGCAAGTAGGGCGTGCAGTTGATACTTGGGATGATTTACGACAGAGGTTCGAGCTGAAGTTTCTTTCTTAGGCAGAAGAGAGTATGCAAATGGAAAGGTTTCTGGCACTTAAGCAAGCAAGCATGTCTGTCAATAAGTTCAATCAGTTGGCAAGGTTTGGTTTGGAGCTGGTGAATACCCGCACAAGAAAGCTTTGAGGTTTGTAAGAGGATTGAATGAACCCATCCATGGATCGGCCACGTCTCATATTCTGATGGGGCAACTTTCGAGAAGCTCATTGATATGGAATTGATGCACAAAGAAGATAAAAGCAAAAAGAAAGAGGCTAAGACGGATGAGACATAAAACAAGAAAGTGTGGTCCCAGAAAGAACAGCAAAAGAAGGGAAGAAAGAATGACAAAGCTCAAGGCAAAAAAAAATGTCATGGTTGCGGAAGCGTGGGTCATTTAATCAAAGATTGTAGAAAGGAAGAATGCTTGTTTCCACTGTGGTGAGGTCGGAAACTATTCTAAGGAGTGCCCGAAGAAGCAAGGACATGGCCAAAGGGCAGGATCTTCTAGAGGGCAGGTGCATGCTCTCGAGGCCAGTGTACCGGACAGAGGTAGGAAAGTTTCTGTTAAAGGTTTGATTTCTCTTTCCGATCATCCTATTAGGAATCTTTTTTATTCTGGCGCTTCGCATTCTTTTATACTTGATTCTTTGATTGGGTCTCTGCACCTTAGTACTAGTATGGTTTCACATCCCATTGTTGTCTCAAACCCCATTGGAGGCACAACTCATCTGTGTATGATTTGTCGAGGTTTGAGGATATCTGTGTTGGGAATCAAGTTTGAGTGTGACGCATATGTGCTTGGTTTTATGGGTTATGGTTTGATTCAAGGGATGGATTGGCTACCCATGTATGGTTCCATTCTAGACTGTGAGAGGAGGGTCGTTAGACTTTTGACTTGCCAGGGAAGGACTCTCGAGATTTCTTGTGACCCAAAGGGGTTTGTCATGCTTAGCTTCCTAGAATCACTTAATGCTTCTGTCGATGACTTGCGATAAGTACTGGTAGTTGGTGAGTATTCAGATGTTTTTGAGGAGTTACGGGCTTACCTCCGAGGCGCAAGATGTATTCCCGGATTTACTTGGTGGATAATGTGAAGCCAGTCGCATTGCCTGTGCACCACATGGATCCTAGGGAAAGGAGGGAGCACAACAAGCAAGTAGGGGAGCTGCTTGTAAGGGAGTCTATTAGGCAAAGCATATTTGAATGGGTTGCACGTGTAACACCCCACATCCATTAATGTCACTCTCAAAGGGAATGCATTAACTTCCACGGAGCGTATTTAGTGTATAGAACAGAATATAACAAGACAGATACATGTATTGGTACTTGAAAAAATTAAAACAACTTTTATTGCAGCGGAGAAATAGTTTGATTACAACAACTTCATAAACCATCCGTAAAACCAAGTACACTTAATATCCATCTTGACAAATTGTTTTCTGAGTACATAAAGTAAAAAGCATAACCCGAAACACAAGTAGCCATAAAAGAGATGAGCTGAACTTTACTTTCAGCACTCCTAGCACTTCCAAAAGAGAGGGAAAGAGATCCAAGATCAAGCTCCACTAGTACTAGTCCCACCCTAAGAACCTGGGGGGGGGGGGAGGAAAGGAAGAAAAGAGGCGAAAACAAGGGTGTCAGACATAAAGTCTGGCGAGTATAATAACTTTAACAATATAATTATTAAAGTAACTAGGATAAGGCATAGACTGGTAAAACAAGGTATGACTGTGAAAAAAGTGGGCATGACAAAGCAAATAAGAGGAATATTCTGGCGTTAATCTCGTTCCTAATCACTATAGGATAATTACTATACTGCACCATTACTAGTCACCTTAAAAGTTGATCCCGCCTACAGAACATAATAATGATAATGGTAGTTTCGTGTACCCCTAGTTGTCTTCATAGGTGTCATCCGCCCCTATCTCCACTAGTTGTACCCACTACCTTTCCCAGTATAATTTACAACATTTATTCTTAATGTGGTAGTTATACTCCTAGCTGTCTTCATAGGTGCCGCCTGCTCCTATCTCCGCTAGTCGTACCCACTACCTTCCCCATTCTAATTACAATGTTTATTCATAATATGGTAGTTATACTCCTAGCTGTCTTCATAAGTGCTGTCTGCTCCTATCTCCGCTAGTCGTACCCACTTCCTTCCCCATTCGATCGGCTCCCTAACTTGTAGATACCCGTGTTGGTCCCACAGTAGGGTGTATCACTCCCTAAAGTGGCAACCCGATATGGCTGAAATGCACGGCTTATACCTACACGATGCAACAACGTCTTACCTACCAGCCCGGGCCCATGCACGCACATGACCCCGTTGGACTTGCATTGCCACCGCTAACCCGTTCTGAACTCTTACAATCAAACCCAGTAAGCGTGTCCCGTCCTCGATCTAACTCGAGCTCACAAAGATACTTAATGGGTTACTGGTTTGAAAAGGGTCCCTATACTTGACACAAGCCTTCCACCTATGCTTGGTCCCCACTAGAATTTCCCACTTAACCCCTTCTTATTCATGTCTTCTTACATGTTTCAACTTGGTTAAGTGTTTATAATTATATCCCACATGTCACCCATGTCACCCACTTATCAAATCAACATGTGTTATTGGTTAAGCTTATCTTAACCCTATCCACTTATATATTATTGGTTAAGTGGGTCTTAATCCCATCTACTTATCAGATCAATATGTATTATTGGTTAAGTTTGTCTTTACCCTACCTACTTATATATTGGTTAAGTTGGTCTTAACCCTACCCACTTATCAGATCAATATTTGTTAGTTAAGTTTGTCTTAACCCTATCCACTGGTCAAATTATTGGTTAAGCTGGTCTTAACCCTACCCACTTATCAAATTGTTGGTTAAGCTGGTCTTAACCTTATCCACTTATCATGTTTTACTTAATTTATGATTAAGTACATCTTGGTTCATAGATACATTGGTTAAGAGAATTACTCCCTAAGTATCAACCCTGAAGACCGAAATCAACATCAGATTGGTACTCAGAGAATTACTCACTCAACCAAACTTCTGTTTGTCATTCTTATTCGTCTTTGATCAGCAATAATTAATTATTAATGCACATACCTCTCACATTAAGTCGATTTCTTGTGGCCGCTGGATATGTCGGGCGGTTCCGGGCAGACTTCCACCACAAGCAAGACTTAACCTCGTGTCTAAATATCTTTTAATTATGCCTTTGACCTCTCACATTAGACTTCCGTTTGTGATTGCTGGATTTGCCGGGCGGGTCCGGGTAGTCTTATACCACAAACGAGTCTAACCTCGTGTCTTAGGCCTTTACTACACATTTAATTTCTGCCTTTGACCTCTCACATTAGACTACCGTTTGTGGTTGCTGGATTTGCCGGGCGGTTCCGGGCAGTCTTACACCACAAACGAGTCTAACCTCGTGTCTTAGGCATTTATTATTATATTATTATTCAACCCCAATTTGAATTATATCTCTATTTCAAATTGCCAATAACTTCCAATTTTTATCCATGTCCATAATTGTTACTTTAAATTATGCCTATAATTTCTATGCATGTAAACTAGGCCAATTAATGTCTCAAATTAATTATATGCCTTTAAGCCATTTATGCCAATTCAAAATTATGTATATTTAATATTATCCCATCGTCCCCACGCTATTCGTACGTTTTAATATGACATATGTTAGACTCGCAAAGAGTCTAACTTATAAAAAGAAATGCAACATCACAGCTTGCATAACACATAAAATAGATCTAAGAATCATGACATAAGTTTACATAGCCAATAACTTGCATATATGGCTATGGTTTTCCTATAACTTGCATATGAATTTCATTCAAACTAGCATATGATTCACATACAAAACTAGCATAGACAATGGGCATATAGAACATAAATTTTCGTAACTATGTACTGCCATGGATCTAATTATAGATCTAAACATAAAGATGTGAACTTGCATATGGATCTAAACATAAAGATTAATGTCACATGTTTGCATATAAACTAGCATATGTATCTACATGATTCACATATGTTTTAACATCCCGAACTTGCATAAGATTCATATATGTTTTAACATCCCAAACTTGCATAAGATTCATATAAGAACATATAGTCCAACATCACAAACTTGCATATAATTTATATAAGAACATGTAATCCAACATCACAAACTTGCATATAATTCAACATCACATGATTCAAAATCATATTCTCATAATCCCAATTATAACTTATCATAATTAAATTAATTAATTATTTTGTTAAAGATATTATACTCACAAACAAAAATAATAGTCTTGTCTTTCTGGGATCTGTATTCTGAAACTGAATTGCTCACCTTTGATGTAGACTAATCGTTATTCTAATTTTAGATTTGATTTGATTCTTGCTTCTATCTTGTTTTTGAGTTGAAAGCGACGGTGGCTGCCCTAGGTTCCCCATTGACGGCATGGCGGCTCTTGGTATGAATTAGTATGATTTTAGGTTGAGATTTAGGTTGCTTATATAGATTTTTAATTAATTAAGAGCCGTCTGATTAACCTAGAATCAATCAGAACATCCAGTCAAGATAGTATAACACCTCAGCCCTAATGACTCAGCAACAAGTCAGAACAGCGTCATCTTTCAGATCTGCCCGGGGTGGGGGGGAGGCAGGTTGTAACACCCCACACCCGCTACGGTCACTCACTAAGGGAATGCCATAACATCGGTGGAGTATTTTAAGTGAATATAGAACAGAAAAATTACAACAAGACAGATATAAGTAATACTTGAGAATTTAAAACATCATTTCATTGCAGCGGAAAGTAAAACATGTTTGGTTACACCAAAACCATAAACAAGAGTCAAGTACATAATATCCATCCTGATAAAACAAAAGTACATAATCCCACTACATAACTTTATAGCCATAATAGAAAAGATAAACTGAGCTTTACATCCACGGTCCAAGCTCCAAAAGATAGATAAAGCAGTCCGATCAAAGCCCACTAGAGCTAGGCCCACTCTGATAACCTGAGGGTTGGGAAAAAGATAAAAACAACGGGGTCAGACATAAGTCTGAGCGAGTCCTATAACTTTAACAATACAATCATTAAAGTAACCAGAGTAAGACATAAGCTTGATATACGGTAACGACTGGGGATAAATGGCTACACTAAGCAGCCAACTAGACTTAGGATGAACTAAGATAACCGTAAAGACGCATCTACCCACCCAAGGATAATTACTACACTGCACCACACCAGTCATTCCCAATTTAAAGGTTGATCCCACTAAGTATACTTAGTAATCTATAATTAGTAGTTTCGTGTACCCCTAGCTGAGTACATAGGTGCCGTCTGCCCCTATTTCCACTAGGTGTACCCCCTACCCCCCATTCGATCGGCTCCCTAACGTAGATACCCGTGCTGGCCCCACAGTGGGGTGTATCATCCCCCAAAGTGGCAACCTGATAATATCAACGGTGCACGGCTTATACCTACACGATGCAACAACGTCTTACTTACCAGCCCGGGTCCACACACGCATATGAAACCCGTTGGACTTGCGTTGCCACCGCTAACCCGTTTTGGCCTCTTACAGTCAAGCCCAATATGCGTGTCCCGTCCTCGACTTGGGTCGAGCCCACAAAGATACGTTTGGGATATTGGTTGAAATGGGCCCCCACAAACTACCCACCTAAGCTTGTCATTTCTAGTGAATCCCACTTAACCCTTTAACCATGTCCACTTACATGTTATAAATTTTGGTTAAGTCTTTTAATCATATTTTAATTGCCACTCAAGGCACCCACTAGATTTCCACATGCCACCCAAGGCACTTACTTGATTCCTACATGCCACCCAAGGCACTTACTTAACCCTTTAATCATGTTTAATTACATGTTCCACTTTGGTTAAGTATTCTAATCGTATTTTCTATTGCCACCCAAGGCAACCCACTAGTTTCCTCATGCCACCCAAGGCACCCCCACTAGTTACTACATGCCACCCAAGGCACCCACTTAACCCCTCATGCCCCACTACATGCTAATTTGGTTAAGTGTTTCTTAATTAATTAAGATCGTAACCTTTGTAAAGACCTCTCACATTAGACTGTCTTTTATGGCAGCTGGATATGCCGGTTGGTTCCGGGCAGCCTTACACCATAACAGAGTCTAACCTCGTGTCTTTACACTTGTCACGTATTTAGTTTATGACTAAGACCTCTCACATTGGGTCAATCATTTGTAGCCGCTGGATTTGCCGGTCGGTTCCGGGCAGTCTTATGCTACAAAAGGGTCCAACCTCGTGTCTTAGTCGATTAATTACACCTAATTAATCAACCCCATAATTTGTATTAATTGTCCCTAATTAATTACAAATATTTAAAAATATGGGTAGACCTAACTCAATAGGTAAATTCCCAATTCCATAATATGGGTAGACCTAACTTAATAGGTAAATTCCTAATTATGTCCATCCACTTTATGGTATGTTTAATCATACCAACTTCACACAATTTTATGTGTTCATTAATTTTTACCCCATCGTCCCCACGTAAATACGTTAACATGACATACTTTAAAAGAGGAGATTCATCATACACACAATGGGTTCAACTTAGCATATCATTAGCATTATCATGGGTTTAAAAGGTGTCAACTTGCATATATGACCATAAACCCAACTTGCATAAATAACCAACCCAAACTTGCATGAATCACATATGTCATAAAGATGGTAACTTGCATAAATGTTCATGTCATAGACCTATCATAAAGGTGTCAACTTGCATACATGTCATAGGTCTAAAAGGGATGAACTTGCACATGTACTTATGTCATACAAAGGGGTAAACTTGCATATGTATGTATGACATACAAAGGTGTAAACTTGCACATGTTACTTGCATATAATCAACCACCAAACTTGCATAACATGTCATATATAGACTTGCATATAATCAAACACCAAACTTGCATAACATGTTACATATGAACTTGCATATAATCAACCACCAAACTTGCATAACATGTTACATATGAACTTGCATATAATCAACCACCAAACTTGCGTAACATGTTACATATGAACTTGCATATGTATGTATGACATACAAAGGTAAACTCGCATATGTTATGCATATCACTAATCCAAACAACTTGCATAGATTATGCATATTATAGATCCAAACTCATAGGTTAAACTTGCATGTCATGTCACTTATTTCACACATGATTCTAGCATAAAACCAAGCATTTAACTTGCATAAAACCAAACACTTAGCATGCATAAAACCAAATACTTAGCATGCATAAAACCCACCACTTAACATGCATAAACCCAAACACTTAACTTGCATAAACATAGTGTCATCATGAATAAGTGTTAAACATAGTGATTAGCAAACTAGCACCATAACATATGACCTAAAACCCATTGATCCGCAAGCAAAACCATATGATCTCATCACATCTCATCTACTTAGTTTAGCAATTGGTTATTAAAGTGATAGAAACTCACAAACTCCAAGATTAGCTCCTTAGATAGTTGCTAGAGTTGAAGTAGAGGTGGATTAGTAGTTGATTAGCTTGCAATCCTCTTCTCTAATTAGTGGAGGCTCCTTCTAAGTTGCATTTTGGCGGCATGATGGCATAGATTCTATTTTTAGTATGGATTAGGGTAGTCTTAGGGTGTATTTATAGGATTAGGTTGTGTTTTAGACCCTTAGATTAACCCTAGGTTAGTTTAGGTCCGTCAGATTTCGTCCCAAGCCCTCCAACCCAGCCCAAAACTCAACCAGGTGCACCCAGGCCAGAATCAGCCGACAGGGCAAGTCGACAGCCCTGTCGACTGCCAAGTCGACAGGCATGTCGACAGGCAAGTCGACAGCCCTGTCGACAGCCAAGTCGACTTGGCTGGGCGGGATTTTTCCCGCCTGGCCCCCATTTCTGCATGTTTCGAAATTCAAATTTCCCAAAAACTTCTTTGGGCCTTAACCGGGTCATACGGACTCCGATTTACAAAATTTCGGACTCTATTTCGCGTATTTTTCCGAGACGAACACAATGACATAACCCGTTTCCCCTGATTCTCACATCTGAGATTATTAATTCTGTAATTAGTGAATATCAGTGTTAACTGAAATTCGGGGTGTTACATTCTCCCCTCCTTAAAGGATTTCGTCCCCGAAATCTCCAAGTTAAGGAGAATGCATATCCTACCATCCAAACAACCATCTACTCAATCCATCAAACACGGGCATCCATTGTCCTTAAAACAATTTCTACTGATGTATGAGCATATGCAAAAAGTGTGTGTATATGTTCCCTATCTAATGTATGAACATATGCAAACCGTGATAGTGCCATGCATCCAATATGTATGCGAAAGAACCCTATCGACACATACTATATCTACATGAGTGCACAATCATTCACCAAAATGCATCATCCATATGATAACACAACCATTATACATCCATAAATATAGTTACCTACACACAATTATATGAAATATGCAATATGAAGTGATTGAGCCGATCTAGTGTCTAGAGTGTGTGTATATGCATCCACGAGCAACCACTAGCAAACACTTGCATCCACATGCATCCATCAATCATAACATGTCTCAAACACATGTGTAACAACCCGTATTTTCAATAACCTGTTATAACATAAATCGAGGCAGAATTTAATTCTAAAATCTGAATCAAGGGAAACGGGCTATGCCATTGCGTTCGTCTCGGAAAAATACGCGAAATAGAGTCCGAGTTTTCGAAAATCGGAGTCCGTATGACCCAGTTAAGGCCCATTGAAGTTTTCAGAAAATTCCTAAGTAAAAACAGATTTGAATTTCAAGTTCAAACATGGAAATTAGGGCAAACTGGCGCAGGCGGGAAAATTCCCGCCAGGACCCCCATGTCGACAGGCATGTCGACAGCCCTGTCGACACAGGGTGGCCGGGCAGTTTTGCCTGGCGCACCATTTTGAGTTTGGTCTGGTCTTGTGGCTTGGTTCTAGAGGATTCCGAGATCTGATGGACCTAATTCAACCTAGGGTTAATCCTATGGTCTAAATCACTAACCTAATCTATAAATAAGACCCTAACCTACCCTAAATCACTCATTATTCAATCTAGCAACTAAACTATGCCAAAATCCATCCTCTCATGGCCTCCACTCTCTTCATACAATTCCTAAACAAATTCCTAAGAGATTTCCATGCATACAAGTGTATTTAGACTTGTATGATCCTCTTTAGCTTGCATTAAAGTCTTGTTTCTCTATTGTCATCATAAAGGAGGAGTCTTGATCAAGTTTGCTTGCATTTTTTGGGTTTTACTTTGTTGCATAAGGGGTTTCTTACATTTGCTATACTCAATTGAGTCCGCATAAGCATTGTAAGCCCTATTCCTCTCATACTTGAACTTTGAAGTTAAATGCATGATATGCAAGTATGCAAGTTTGTTTATGCAAGTTTATTTATGCAAGTATGCAAGTTTGTTTATGCAAGTTTATTTATGCAAGTATGCAAGTTTGTTTATGCAAGTTTATTTATGCAAGTATGATATGCAAGTGTCATATGTTGTGCAAGTTTGTTTATGCAAGTTTAGTATGCAAGTATGATATGCAAGTGTCATATGTTGTGCAAGTTGTTTATGCAAGTTTAGTATGCAAGTATGATATGCAAGTGTCATATGTTGTGCAAGTTGTTTATGCAAGTTTAGTATGCAAGTATGATATGCAAGTTGTCATAAGTTATGCAAGTTTAGTATGCAAGTATGATATGCAAGTTGTCATAAGTTATGCAAGTTTAGTATGCAAGTATGATATGCAAGTTGCCATAAGTTATGCAAGTTTGTTTATGCATGTATGATATGAAAATTGATATATGTTATGCAAGTTTTATTATGCAAGTTTGATATGCAAAGTTGTCATATGACATGCAAGTATGCTTATGCAAGTTTGGGATGGTCATGTGGTTCATGTTAACATGTTATGCATGCTTTTGGGCCTAAAAATGTAATATGCAAGTGTATGAACACATGAATCTTTCATATGCCACCATGTTGAACTTGTGGCTCTAACACTTTTATGTCATGATTATGCCAAGTTCCCTCTTTCTATCCTTTATGTGCTATTGCGATAAGTAAGCGATGGGATTGCGTTTGGGGTTGGGAAAACTTGAAAGACATAAAAACATGAACTTGGGAATTTACCTATTAAGTTAGGTCTACCCCTTGGGAATTTACATATTAAGTTAGGTCTACCCAAGTATTTGTTAAACTTGTAATGTGTTTTGGAAACATGGTGGACATGACACTTAGAAAACATAAGTGTGGCCAACTCGAGGTTGGGTTGAGTTTGTAGCGTAATTCTACCCGGAACCCACCGGCTTAACTAGTGGCTACAAACAATAGGATCCAATGTGAGAAGTTGGTCATGTGATGCCAAGACTCGAGGTTAGACCAAGTTGTGGTGTAAAACTACCCGTAACCCACCGGCTTAACTAGGTAACCGCAACAAAGTCTAATGTGAGAGGTCAAGGCACAATTAAATTAATTAATGCCTCATGATTAGGGTTAAGTCATGGCCCATTAATACTTAACCAATTTGGGGATTCGAGGGATTGAAATGGGGTTAAGTTGTGAACTGTTGGTTACACTTAACCAATTTAATCCATTTGGGGGTCCGAGGGATTGAAATGGGGTTAAGTGGTGGACTGTCGGTTACACTTAACCAATTTAATCCATGATTAGTGAAGGGTTAAATCGCACTTAACCCTCTTAGGAAACCCTAGCAACGTGGTCTGTTCCAGCAGTAATCCCAGTTTGGTATCATCACAACCCTAGAGGCTAGGCTAGGGCGGGGCACGATTACTGGACTGATGTAAGCGACCAAAGCGATGGCCGAGTGGTACAGCGGTGCGGGTCCAGGCGAGTTACGGACGTGCACGTAGTCCGGTATTGGACAAACTCGAGGCACGGGTACCAGTAGGTTTAGACTGTGCATTATTGCTTCAGTGTCTGGGGTTGACACCCGAGGGCTTGATACACCCGAAGGTGGACCCAGCACAGTCTGACTACGACCATATGTGGGCCGTATGGACACCAACACTTGACGTGTTAGGTTTATAGGGAGCCGATCGACTAGACCGTTGGGCTGGACCTTGTATTAAGGTCACCTCATGTTATTGGGCCAAAGTTTGGGCTGAGGGATCAATACCTGTTATGTTAGTTTGCTAGTACACCCGTGGTGCAAAACTTTAAATCCTGATTATGCGATGGCACCTGTATCTACCTTGATAGTTAATCATCTTGTTGTTATCCTTATGTTCATACCTGCTGCTCATGTCAGTTAACTTTATCAGTTTACATTGATTGTAGTAGGGCTTACTCAGTCTTTTTGACTGACCTGTTTTCTTTCGCCTCTTTTCTTCCGTTTCCCCCCCCCCCCCCAGGTTCTCAGGGAGGGAATACAGGAGCTTAGCTTGGATCCTACCCGCTTTCTTGGATAGCTCATGTATGCTTTGGACTTGAGCTCGCTATGGTTTTTCCGCTTTGGGGATAGCTACTTATGTTTTCTTTTCAGTTTTCAGATGATGTTGTTTATGTACTAGACTTATTTTATTTGGAAAATTGACATGATGTTGTACTAAGACTCGATTTGAAATGGTTTGAAAATCTTCCGCTGTTTTATCCATGTTATTTACTCTGGTTACATATATATACATGTTCTTGTTCTGCCTTGATATATTATTATGCATGTTTACCTTGTTTTAAAACGCCCCACCAAAGTCGGAGTTGCTTGCAAGAGCCACCCCGGCGGAGGTGGGGTGTTACATTTGGTATCAGAGCATATGGTTTACGAGAAGGAACAAAAAGGTTTTTAGAAAACTTTTTGGAAAAACTATTTTCAAAATCAAGTATAAAGTATTTTCCAAAGGAAAGTCTAGTTTATTTTAAAGGCTATTCCCCAAGTAGCCATTAGCGAAATTCCTTCGTTTCTCTCCATTCTGAATCTATCTTTTTCCTCGTTTTCAGTATGGCCGATAACTTTGCCATTCCGGAGGGAGTACACGTACCTGTATGGTATAGGAGACTTTTGGAGGCTAGGGCAACTGAAGCCGGCCCCGCAAATATTACTCCTCCTCCGGTAGTTGATGTTCCTCTTCCTCCTGTCGCTGAGGTTCCTCTTCCTCCTTCCCCTCAGCATCCTCAGACTGACTTCGCAGAGATTTGCCAAGATTTTAAGGCGATGGGTTGCAAAAATTTCTTTGGAACCGAGACTTATGTGGAGGCAAGGAATTGGTTGAAAGAAACCGAAGATCTTTTTACCTTCTTTAATATAGGTGACCGTAGGAAGGTTTTATTAGCAGTGTGGTTGTTAAAGGAAGAAGCTGCACGTTGGTGGGTGGTCACCACCGTTACTAGGCCAATTGAGACTTGGGAAGACTTTCGGGGAAAGTTTGGACTAAGGTTCCTATCACTGAAGCAAGGGGACATGACTATTAGGGAATACATAGATCAGTTTAATCAACTGGCTCAGGTCGGTTTAGACTTAGTTAACACAGCTCAGAAGAAGGCCCTATACTTTGCTCTAGGATTAAACGAGCCATTACATGGTTTGGCCATGACTCATATACCCTTGGGGGCAACTTTTGAGAGTTTGGTAAATATGGCCCTACTTAATGAAGAGAGTAGGAGTGACAAGGGGGAGATCAAGATGAATGATACTCAAGCCAAGAAGACTGATTCCCAGTGGAAAGGAAATCAGGGTAATCCAAGCGGTCAGAGCACTCAAGGCAATAAGAACAAGAACAAGGGCAAGAACAACAAGAGGAGGTGCCATTATTGCGGTTCAGTTAGGCATCTTAGTAAGGATTGTCGGAAGAGAAAAAGGAATAATGGTGAATGCTTTTTCTGCGGTGAGACTGGACATTTCAGTAAGGATTGCCCGAAGAAGCAAGGGCGAGGCCAGGGTCAGACTCAGCGTGTTGGACCTTCGAGAGGGCAAGTTCATGCTCTCAATGCTGCTCCAGTTCCCGATCGAGGTAGTATTTCTGTTGAAAGCCTTGTATATATTTCTGATTTTCCAGTTCGTACCTTGTTTGATTCTGGTGCATCGCATAGTTTTATCTCATCTGATCTTGTTGATAGTTAACACCTTAGTACTAGCCTAGTTGATGATCCCGTATGTGTTTCAAATCCAATTGGGGGTTCCGCCCAATTGTCTGTGGTCTGGGTGGATTTGAAAATTTCTATCTTGAGTATAGAATTTTCGTGGGATGTTTATATTCTCGGTTTCAGGGGATATGGGTTGGTTTTGGGCATGGAATGGTTGTCCTGTTTTGGAGCCATTCTTGGTTTTTGTGCATAGGGTTGTGAGGCTCATGATCCGCCTCGGTGATACCCTAGAAATTTCTAGTAACCCTATGGACCCCGTCATGTTATGTTGAAATCCCTCGACTCGTCTATCGATAGTTTGCAATCTGTGAGGGTGGTCCGAGAATATCCTGATATCTTGGGGGAAGTAAAGGGGTTACCCCTAGACGTGGGATAGATTTCCGCATTATCTGGGTGGTAATACCAAGCCAGTTTCGTGGCCGGTTAGGCACATGACCTCACGAGATGAGAGTTAAGAAAGCAAGTCAAGGAGTTGCTTGAGAAGAACTTCCTGAGACGAAGCATTTTCGAGTAAGGTGCTCCAGTAGTATTCGTTACTAATGTGGACAGTTTGCTTCGCTTATGTGTTGATTATCGTGAGAACGATAGACAACCGTTACCAAGGATCGATGATTTGTTTGATCCGCTTGTAGGAGCATCTGTTTTCTTTTGATCCAGCTACCGGATTCCATCAGCTTAGGATGGCTGAGGATGGAATTGACAAGACTGAGTTTAGGACTCTAGATGGATTTTTGGAATGGCTAGTCATGCTATTTGGTTTGACTAAGGCACCTGCATATTACGCGAACTTGATGGGTAGGGTGTTCAGAGAGTTCTTGATATTTTGGTCTTCTCTAAGGATGAGGAAGAGCATGCAAGGAGGTGATGGATACGCTTAGAGCGCATCAGTTGAAGGCCAAGTTCTCCAAGTGTCACTTTTGGAGAAGGGGAGTTAGATTCCTTGGGCATATCGTATCCAAGCAGGGCTTAGTGGTGGATCCCGCTAAGGTGGTTGCAGTTCAGGATTGGAAGACTCCAAGGAATACAACCGAGGTGAGAAGTTTTCTAGGTCTTGCGGGTTTTTATCGGAAGTTCATCAAGGACTTCGCAAAGATTTCTGCTCCTCTCACTAAATTGACGAAGAAGAATTTAGTTTTTGCTTGGAGCTTAGGGTGCGAGCTTGCTTTTCAGAAGCTCAAGAGAACTCTCACATCAGCACCCGTTCTAGCTTTGCCCGATGGAGGGAAATTATTTACGGTATACACCAATGCGTGTGGCACAGGGCTGGGAGCTGTTCTGATGCAAGAAGGAAGGGTGATATGCTTTGGCGGTAGACAACTCAAAGTGCATAAGAAGAATTATCCCACTCATGACTTAGAGTTGGTCTCTAGATGTATCATTTGCCAGCAAGTTAAGGCCGAGTCAAAGAAGCCCGGTGGGCTATTGCATCCTCTGGACGTTCCACTTTGGAAGTGGGAGAGTGTCTCCTTGGATTTTACTGATGGGCTTCCAAGGTCAGGAAAAGGGAATACGAGCATTTGGGTTATTGTAGATAGACTTACGAAGAGTGCTCATTTCATCCCGGTGAAGAGCAAGAGGACCGCATCTTGGCTAGCGTCCGTATACCTTCGTGAGATTGTGAGACTTCATGGAGTCCCTTCTAGTATTGTCAGTGACCGTGACCCAGTCTTTACAAGTCAGTTCTGGAATAGCTTGCAAGAGGCTATGGGCACGAGATTGAATCTAAGTACTGCTTATCACCCACAGACGGACGGTCAAACCGAGAGGGTGGATGGAGTACTCGAGGATCTATTGAGGCTTAGTATTCTGGACTTTGGTGGTACTTGGGAAGACCATCTTCCTCTTGTTGAGTTTGCATATAATAACAGTTATCAGGCAAGCATAGGGATGGCACCATTTGAAGCTTTATATGGGAGGCCGTGCAAGTCGCCTACATGTTGGTGGGAGACTACAGATAAGCTCATACATGGGCCCGATATGATCAGAGATACATCCGAGAAGATCGAGTTGATTCGGAGACGAATGAAAGCGGCCCAAGACCGATAGAAATCCTATGTTGATAAGCGAAGATCCGATTTAGAGTTCGATATTGGGGATATGGTTTTCGTAAAGGTTTCTCCTTTACGGAATGTGATCCGATTTGGAGCCGTTGAGAAGTTAGCCCCGAGATTTGTTGGGCCATTCCCCATTGTTGAAAGGATCGGGCAGATGGTTTATAGAGTGAAGTTGCCCGAGAAGCTTGCCGGAGTACACGATGATTTTCATGTCTCGCATCTCCGGAAGTGTTTGTATGAATCAGCAGAGGTTGTGGAGCCAAGTGTTTTGGAAGATGTGGAAGAAGAGGGAGAGGCTACCTTGAGGAGAACTCCGATTCGTATCTTGGGGACGAAGGCCAAGAAGCCAAGGAATCGAGAGGTCAAATTGGTGAAGGTTCAGTGGGGTGAAGCCGAAGAAGACGCAACTTGGGAAACCGAGGAGAAGATGCGTGGGCTTTATCCATTCCTTTTTGAGGGTACACTCTCAATCTCTTTTTTTTGTGAGCGTATCTTTCTCTTTGCTATCCATATTTATCTAGTTTATCGTGGTAATCTTGTCATGAGAACCTTAGGTAGAAACCCTTTGGATGAAACATGTGTTTGAGACATGTTATGCTTGATGGTTGCAAGTGGTTGCAAGTGTTTGCAAGTGGTTGCTCGTGGATGCATTATACACGATTAGGCACTAGATCGGCTCGCACACTCCTCATATTGCATATGCATGAGTGTTTATGCTTATTCATGGATGAAAATTATGTGTTATCACATGGATGTTGCATGTGGGTGTATGTTATGTGCACACATATAGATGTTATACATTATGTTAGGAATTGCATACATATGGATTCATTTCACTAACATAACCCGCATTGATGATATTTGCATTAGATAAGTACATATACACACACCTTCGCATATGTTCATCCAGCATTTAGAATCTTGTAAGGACAATGATTGCTCGTGGATGATGCTTTGAGTAGATGGATGATTGGATGGTAGGATACGTTCTTCCTAACTTGAAGATTTCGGGGACGAAATCCTTTAAGGAGGGGAGAATGTAACAACCCGTATTTTCAATAACCTGTTATAACATAAATCGAGGCAGAATTTAATTCTAAAATCTGAATCAAGGGAAACGGGCTATGCCATTGCGTTCGTCTCGGAAAAATACGCGAAATAGAGTCCGAGTTTTCGAAAATCGGAGTCCGTATGACCCAGTTAAGGCCCATTGAAGTTTTCAGAAAATTCCTAAGTAAAAACAGATTTGAATTTCAAGTTCAAACATGGAAATTAGGGCAAACTGGCGCAGGCGGGAAAATTCCCGCCAGGACCCCCATGTCGACAGGCATGTCGACAGGGTCCCCAGGGTGTCGACAGCCCTGTCGACAGCCCTGTCGACACAGGGTGGCCGGGCAGTTTTGCCTGGCGCACCATTTTGAGTTTGGTCTGGTCTTGTGGCTTGGTTCTAGAGGATTCCGAGATCTGATGGACCTAATTCAACCTAGGGTTAATCCTATGGTCTAAATCACTAACCTAATCTATAAATAAGACCCTAACCTACCCTAAATCACTCATTATTCAATCTAGCAACTAAACTATGCCAAAATCCATCCTCTCATGGCCTCCACTCTCTTCATACAATTCCTAAACAAATTCCTAAGAGATTTCCATGCATACAAGTGTATTTAGACTTGTATGATCCTCTTTAGCTTGCATTAAAGTCTTGTTTCTCTATTGTCATCATAAAGGAGGAGTCTTGATCAAGTTTGCTTGCATTTTTTGGGTTTTAATTTGTTGCATAAGGGGTTTCTTACATTTGCTATACTCAATTGAGTCCGCATAAGCATTGTAAGCCCTATTCCTCTCATACTTGAACTTTGAAGTTAAATGCATGATATGCAAGTATGCAAGTTTGTTTATGCAAGTTTATTTATGCAAGTATGCAAGTTTGTTTATGCAAGTTTATTTATGCAAGTATGCAAGTTTGTTTATGCAAGTTTATTTATGCAAGTATGATATGCAAGTGTCATATGTTGTGCAAGTTTGTTTATGCAAGTTTAGTATGCAAGTATGATATGCAAGTGTCATATGTTGTGCAAGTTGTTTATGCAAGTTTAGTATGCAAGTATGATATGCAAGTGTCATATGTTGTGCAAGTTGTTTATGCAAGTTTAGTATGCAAGTATGATATGCAAGTTGTCATAAGTTATGCAAGTTTAGTATGCAAGTATGATATGCAAGTTGTCATAAGTTATGCAAGTTTAGTATGCAAGTATGATATGCAAGTTGCCATAAGTTATGCAAGTTTGTTTATGCATGTATGATATGAAAATTGATATATGTTATGCAAGTTTTATTATGCAAGTTTGATATGCAAAGTTGTCATATGACATGCAAGTATGCTTATGCAAGTTTGGGATGGTCATGTGGTTCATGTTAACATGTTATGCATGCTTTTGGGCCTAAAAATGTAATATGCAAGTGTATGAACACATGAATCTTTCATATGCCACCATGTTGAACTTGTGGCTCTAACACTTTTATGTCATGATTATGCCAAGTTCCCTCTTTCTATCCTTTATGTGCTATTGCGATATGTAAGCGATGGGATTGCGTTTGGGGTTGGGAAAACTTGAAAGACATAAAAACGTGAACTTGGGAATTTACCTATTAAGTTAGGTCTACCCCTTGGGAATTTACCTATTAAGTTAGGTCTACCCAAGTATTTGTTAAACTTGTAATGTGTTTTGGAAACATGGTGGACATGACACTTAGAAAACATAAGTGTGGCCAACTCGAGGTTGGGTTGAGTTTGTAGCATAATTCTACCCGGAACCTACCGGCTTAACTAGTGGCTACAAACAATAGGATCCAATGTGAGAAGTTGGTCATGTGATGCCAAGACCCGAGGTTAGACCAAGTTGTGGTGTAAAACTACCCGGAACCCACCGGCTTAACTAGGTAACCGCAACAAAGTCTAATGTGAGAGGTCAAGGCACAATTAAATTAATTAATGCCTCATGATTAGGGTTAAGTCATGGCCCATTAATACTTAACCAATTTGGGGATTCGAGGGATTGAAATGGGGTTAAGTTGTGAACTGTTGGTTACACTTAACCAATTTAATCCATTTGGGGGTCCGAGGGATTGAAATGGGGTTAAGTGGTGGACTGTCGGTTACACTTAACCAATTTAATCCATGATTAGTGAAGGGTTAAATCGCACTTAACCCTCTTAGGAAACCCTAGCAACGTGGTCTGTTCCAGCAGTAATCCCAGTTTGGTATCATCACAACCCTAGAGGCTAGGCTAGGGCGGGGCACGATTACTGGACTGATGTAAGCGACCAAAGCGATGGCCGAGTGGTACAGCGGTGCGGGTCCAGGCGGGTTACGGACGTGCACGTAGTCCGGTATTGGACAAACTCGAGGCACGGGTACCAGTAGGTTTAGACTGTGCATTATTGCTTCAGTGTCTGGGGTTGACACCCGAGGGCTTGATACACCCGAAGGTGGACCCAGCACAGTCTGACTACGACCATATGTGGGCCGTATGGACACCAACACTTGACGTGTTAGGTTTATAGGGAGCCGATCGACTAGACCGTTGGGCTGGACCTTGTATTAAGGTCACCTCATGTTATTGGGCCAAAGTTTGGGCTGAGGGATCAATACCTGTTATGTTAGTTTGCTAGTACACCCGTGGTGCAAAACTTTAAATCCTGATTATGCGATGGCACCTGTATCTACCTTGATAGTTAATCATCCTGTTGTTATCCTTATGTTCATACCTGCTGCTCATGTCAGTTAACTTTATCAGTTTACATTGATTGTAGTAGGGCTTACTCAGTCTTTTTGACTGACTTGTTTTCTTTCGCCTCTTTTCTTCCGTTTCCCCCCCCCCCAGGTTCTTAGGGAGGGAATACAGGAGCTTAGCTTGGATCCTACCCGCTTTCTTGGATAGCTCATGTATGCTTTGGACTTGAGCTCGCTATGGTTTTTCCGCTTTGGGGATAGCTACTTATGTTTTCTTTTCAGTTTTCAGATGATGTTGTTTATGTACTAGACTTATTTTATTTGGAAAATTGACATGATGTTGTACTAAGACTCGATTTGAAATGGTTTGAAAATCTTCCGCTGTTTTATCCATGTTATTTACTCTGGTTACATATATATACATGTTCTTGTTCTGCCTTGATATATTATTATGCATGTTTACCTTGTTTTAAAACGCCCCACCAAAGTCGGAGTTGCTTGCAAGAGCCACCCCGGCGGAGGTGGGGTGTTACAACATGTTTCAACCATAGGTTTACCCTATCTAAAGGTCAAAGGCACTAACAAGAGGACATACTAAAGATAAGATAAGTACTAGACAAACGATAAAGGAGAAGTTAAAAGACATACCCTCAAAAAGGAATGGGTATAATGAACGCATTTTCACTTCCGTCTCCCAAGTAGCGTTGCTCTCATCTTCTCCCCATTGCACTTTGACTAGTTGAACCTCCCTGTTTCTCAACCTCTTAATCTCTGACCCAAGGATGCGTGTAGGAGCTCGTCGAATAGTCGCATCACGCTCTATCTCTACTTCTCTAAGCAAGCTCGGCTCTACCACCTCTGCGGTCTCATGTAGGCACTTCCTCAAATGTGACACATGGAATACATCATGTACACCACTAAGTCTGTCGGGCAACTCCACTCTATAGGCCATCTGTCCAATCCTTTCCTTAATAGGAAACGGTCCAACAAACCTTGGTGCTAACTTCCCAACAGATCCAAAGCGAACCACCTTCCGTAACGGAGATACTTTGACAAAGACCATGTCCCCAACATCAAACTCAAGCTCTGTTCTCCTCTTGTCCGCATAAGATTTCTGTCTGTCTTGCGCCGCTTTCATCCTTCTTCGAATCAAATCAATCTTTTCCGAAGTCTTCCTAACCCTATCGGGCCCAAGCAAGATCTTATCCGTAGATTCCCACCAACATGTAGGTGATCGACAAGGCCTTCCATAAAAAGCTTCAAAAGGAGCCATGCCAATACTAGACTGAAAGCTGTTATTATATGCGAACTCCTCCAATGGAAGATGCTCTTCTCATGTACCTCCAAAATCTAAGATACATAGCCTCAAAAGGTCTTCTAAAATGCGATTCACCCTCTCGGTCTGGCCGTTCGTCTGAGGATGATTTGCGGTGCTCAAACACAACTGAGTCCCTACCGCCTCTTTCAAACTCTTCCAAAACTCGCTAGTGAAGATAGGATCTCGATCACTCACTATGCTGGAAGGTACACCATGCAATCTAACAATCTCTCGAATGTAGATTGAAGCTAGCCATTGAGCAGTCCTCTTACTCTTCACGGGTATAAAATGGGCACTCTTAGTAAGTTTGTCTACCCCAACCCAAATTCCCGTATTACCCTTCCTCGATCTTGGTAATCCATTGACGAAATCCATCGAGACACTATCCCACTTCCATAGCGGAACCTCCAATGGGTGAAGCAACCCACCGGGTTTCTTTTGCTCCGCTTTTACTTGTTGGCACACCAAGCATCTAGCGACATACTCGGCCGTGTCTTTCTTCATACCGGCCCAAAAGAAAACTCGCTTCATGTCTTGGTACATCTTGTCCCTACCGGGATGAATGGTCATCTTCGAACGATGTGCATCATCAAGTATAGCCTTCCTCAAACCCTCGTCTTGCGGTACACAAAGTTTACCATCTCTACGCAACCACCCCTTACCATCTAGGGTGTACCTACTCAAATGGCTGGACGACTCCCCCTCCTCATGAGCTTCTCTACTAACTCAACCAACTGTGGGTCGTCTCGCTGTGCTCCTCCAATCCGCCCCAAAAGAGTAGGCCTAACCTCCAAGGAGGCTAGCAAACCGGGTACAAAGTCAACGGAAGGTCTAAAGTCAAACATAGAAATAAACTCTAAGCTCCGTCGTTCAACGAACAATGAACTCAAGAACAACCTTTTTCTACTTAAGGCGTCCGCTACCACGTTACCCTTGCCATGGGTATACTCTATCTCAAACTCATAGGATGCTAAGAATCCCATCCACTTTTGCTGTCCTAAGACTATGCGCTCGAAGAGTCTCCAACACTTCCCTAAGATGTAGGGCATGCTCTTCTCCACTTTTAGAGAAAACCAGGATATTACCCCATCCAAAATCATCACAACTGTCCATCTCTCACGCAGACCACCCTAGTCGAACTCGACATCCCCCAAATGCAAGCCCCAAAGGCCTAAACCAATATCAGACAAACACCCAAGGGATACCTCCTTCGAATTCAGACGACCTACGTGAGATGATACTAGTAAAAACGGCTAAATAATTAAGCCCCTGTCCAACTCTGGATGTCCTCGCCAGTCTCGCTCCAAAACCACCGTTTATCCCATAACTGGCTTTGCTCAACCTATTGAGCACATACGAAAACTTATTTCGCTCCTAGAAAAGACCAAGATGTCATTTACAAAGACCATCACGAACTTATTTAGGTACTCCCTGAACACCCTTCTCATCAAATCAATAAAGTATGAGGGGGCGTTCGTTAAACCAAATGGCATCACCAGCCACTCATAAAAACCATCTAGAGTCCTAAAGGCAGTCTTCTCTATACTATCCTCAGCCACTCTCAACTGACGAAACCCCGTGGCTAAGTCCAACTGCGAAAATACTGAGGCGCCAACTAACTGATCAAAGAGATCATCAATCCTCGGCAATTGGTGTCTATTCTTCTTTGTGAGTTTATTTAGTTCTCTTTAGCCTACACAAAGTCTGAGGGACCCATCCGCCTTCGTGGCAAAAACTACTGGAGCACCCCACTCCGATATACTTCGTCTTATGAACCCCTTCTCAAGCAAATCGCCTACTTGCTTATGGAGTTCCCTCCTCTCACGAGGAGCCATGTGGCACACTGGCCAAGATACTGGTTTGGCACTGTCTACCAGATATATTCGGAAGTCAATCTCCCGCTCCGGAGGTAAGCCCTTCACCTCCTCAAACACATCCGAGTATTCCCGGATCACTCTAACAGATCGCAAACTCTCGACCGACGTGTCAAGCGATTCTAGATAACTTAGCATAACAGATTCCATGGGATTACAAGAGATCTCGAGAGTGTTACCCAAGCGGGTCATAAGCCTAACAACTCTCCCTTCAAAATCAAGAACGACACCACTACTGGATAACCAGTCCATGCCCAAAACTAACCCATAGCCCGTGAAGCCCAAAAAGCATCACATCTAAACTCAACGCTAAGTATAGAAACTTTCAAACCCAAACACATCATGGAGCCCCAATTGGGTTTGAAACAACTAAGGGATCATCTACTAAACTGGTGTCTAAGTGCAGTGACTCAACTAACAATGATGAGATAAACGAACTCGATGCGTCAGAATCAAATAAAGTTCGAACCGGATAATAAAGAAATCCAAATTCCAACCTAGACGGTCCTATCCCCATCTGGTACACTAGCCGTAAGGGAATACAACTACCCTCCAGGAGATTCCGTACCTTGCCCTTGCCTCTTTGGACAATCCTAATAAGGTGTCCTATTCCTCCCAAAAGGATAACTACTAGCCCTCTTCTTCCCATTCTCCACTCGTAACCTCCCATCAAAATGAGGTTTCGCTCTTCATTAACCAAACAACTATTTGAGCCTTCCTCCCATCGTCTATCCAATAGGTACCTACAAGTCCTCCTCCTTCTTGAACCAACTTCTAGTCCGACTAATGTCTAAGTCCCTTGAAGTGGTTTTCCATTCTTATCTATCTTAGAAAGATCATCTATACGCGGAGAGGAAACTCAAAACGAGAGAGGAAGAGATTCAAAACGGATAATTTGAAAGATATAGATATGGCTATTGGGGATTATGCTTTTCTTTCAAAAACTTTTCTCTTAAAAGACATGTTTTTGAAAATACTCCTTTCAAAAATATTCTTAGAAAATAGTTTTTCTAAAAATTTTATCTGTTCTGGTAACCTTAAGCTCTGATACCACGTGTAACACCCCACACCCGCTACGGTCACTCACTAAGGGAATGCCATAACATCGGTGGAGTATTTTAAGTGAATATAGAACAGAAAAATTACAACAAGACAGATATAAGTAATACTTGAGAATTTAAAACATCATTTCATTGCAGCGGAAAGTAAAACATGTTTGGTTACACCAAAACCATAAACAAGAGTCAAGTACATAATATCCATCCTGATAAAACAAAAGTACATAATCCCACTATATAACTTAATAGCCATAATAGAAAAGATAAACTGAGCTTTACATCCACGGTCCAAGCTCCAAAAGATAGATAAAGCAGTCTGATCAAAGCCCACTAGTGCTAGGCCCACTGTGATAACCTGAGGGTTGGGAAAAAGATAAAAACAACGGGGTCAGACATAAGTCTGAGCGAGTCCTATAACTTTAACAATACAATCATTAAAGTAACCAGAGTAAGACATAAGCTTGATATACGGTAACGACTGGGGATAAATGGCTACACTAAGCAGCCAACTAGACTTAGGATGAACTAAGATAACCGTAAAGACGCATCTACCCACCCAAGGATAATTACTACACTGCACCACACCAGTCATTCCCAATTTAAAGGTTGATCCCACTAAGTATACTTAGTAATCTATAATTAGTAGTTCGTGTACCCCTAGCTGAGTACATAGGTGCCGTCTGCCCCTATTTCCACTAGGTGTACCCACTACCCCCATTCGATCGGCTCCCTAACGTAGATACCCGTGCTGGCCCCACAGTGGGGTGTATCATCCCCCAAAGTGGCAACCTGATAATATCAACGGTGCACGGCTTATACCTACACGATGCAACAACGTCTTACTTACCAGCCCGGGTCCACACACGCATATGAAACCCGTTGGACTTGCGTTGCCACCGCTAACCCGTTTTGGCCTCTTACAGTCAAGCCCAATATGCGTGTCCCGTCCTCGACTTGGGTCGAGCCCACAAAGATACGTTTCGGATATTGGTTGAAATGGGCCCCCACAAGCTACCCACCTAAGCTTGTCATTTCTAGTGAATCCCACTTAACCCTTTAACCATGTCCACTTACATGTTATAAATTTTGGTTAAGTCTTTTAATCATATTTTAATTGCTACTCAAGGCACCCACTAGATTTCCACATGCCACCCAAGGCACTTACTTGATTCCCACATGCCACCCAAGGCACTTACTTAACCCTTTAATCATGTTTAATTACATGTTCCACTTTGGTTAAGTATTCTAATCGTATTTTCTATTGCCACCCAAGGCAACCCACTAGTTTCCTCATGCCACCCAAGGCACCCCAACTAGTTACTACATGCCACCCAAGGCACCCACTTAACCCCTCATGCCCCACTACATGCTAATTTGGTTAAGTGTTTCTTAATTAATTAAGATCGTAACCTTTGTAAAGACCTCTCACATTAGACTGTCTTTTATGGCAGCTGGATATGCCGGTTGGTTCCGGGCAGCCTTACACCATAACAGAGTCTAACCTTGTGTCTTTACACTTGTCACGTATTTAGTTTATGACTAAGACCTCTCACATTGGGCCAATCATTTGCAGCCGCTGGATTTGCCGGTCGGTTCCGGGCAGTCTTATGCTACAAAAGGGTCCAACCTCGTGTCTTAGTCGATTAATTACACCTAATTAATCACCCCCATAATTTGTATTAATTATCCCTAATTAATTACAAATATTTAAAAATATGGGTAGACCTAACTCAATAGGTAAATTCCCAATTCCATAATATGGGTAGACCTAACTTAATAGGTAAATTCCCAATTATGTCCATCCACTTTATGGTATGTTTAATCATACCAACTTCACACAATTTTATGTGTTCATTAATTTTTACCCCATCGTCCCCACGTAAATACGTTAACATGACATACTTTAAAAGAGGAGATTCATCATACACACAATGGGTTCAACTTAGCATATCATTAGCATTATCATGGGTTTAAAAGGTGTCAACTTGCATATATGACCATAAACCCAACTTGCATAAATAACCAACCCAAACTTGCATGAATCACATATGTCATAAAGATGGTAACTTGCATAAATGTTCATGTCATAGACCTATCATAAAGGTGTCAACTTGCATACATGTCATAGGTCTAAAAGGGATGAACTTGCACATGTACTTATGTCATACAAAGGGGTAAACTTGCATATGTATGTATGACATACAAAGGTGTAAACTTGCACATGTTACTTGCATATAATCAACCACCAAACTTGCATAACATGTCATATATAGACTTGCATATAATCAAACACCAAACTTGCATAACATGTTACATATGAACTTGCATATAATCAACCACCAAACTTGCATAACATGTTACATATGAACTTGCATATAATCAACCACCAAACTTGCATAACATGTTACATATGAACTTGCATATGTATGTATGACATACAAAGGTAAACTCACATATGTTATGCATATCACTAATCCAAACAACTTGCATAGATTATGCATATTATAGATCCAAACTCATAGGTTAAACTTGCATGTCATGTCACTTATTTCACACATGATTCTAGCATAAAACCAAGCATTTAACGTGCATAAAACCAAACACTTAGCATGCATAAAACCAAATACTTAGCATGCATAAAACCCACCACTTAACATGCATAAACCCAAACACTTAACTTGCATAAACATAGTGTCATCATGAATAAGTGTTAAACATAGTGATTAGCAAACTAGCATCATAACATATGACCTAAAACCCATTGATCCGCAAGCAAAACCATATGATCTCATCACATCTCATCTACTTAGTTTAGCAATTGGTTATTAAAGTGATAGAAACTCACAAACTCCAAGATTAGCTCCTTCGATAGTTGCTAGAGTTGAAGTAGAGGTGGATTAGTAGTTGATTAGCTTGCAATCCTCTTCTCTAATTAGTGGAGGCTCCTTCTAAGTTGCATTTTGGCGGCATGATGGCATAGATTCTATTTTTAGTATGGATTAGGGTAGTCTTAGGGTGTATTTATAGGATTAGGTTGTGTTTTAGACCCTTAGATTAACCCTAGGTTAGTTTAGGTCCGTCAGATTTCGTCCCAAGCCCTCCAACCCAGCCCAAAACTCAACCAGGTGCACCCAGGCCAGAATCAGCCGACAGGGCAAGTCGACAGCCCTGTCGACTGCCAAGTCGACAGGCATGTCGACAGGCAAGTCGACAGCCCTGTCGACAGCCAAGTCGACTTGGCTGGGCGGGAGTTTTCCCGCCTGGCCCCCATTTCTGCATGTTTCGAAATTCAAATTTCCCGAAAACTTCTTTGGGCCTTAACCGGGTCATACGGACTCCGATTTACAAAATTTCGGACTCTATTTCGCGTATTTTTCCGAGACGAACACAATGACGTAACACGTTTCCCCTGATTCTCACATCTGAGATTATTAATTCTGTAATTAGTGAATATCAGTGTTAACTGAAATTCGGGGTGTTACACAGGTCGACCCCCTAGTCGACCTGTATGGGTAGTTCGACCCCCAGATCGACCCTATGTTCGACCTGGCCCTTGGGCATGAATTTTCCCGCCCAGCCTGCTCCCCAGTTTGAATTTTGAATTTCCGATTTTCTGATTCGAGCTGTTTTTAATTTATTTAAATTCTGAAACTTCGGAAGGCCATAACTCCTTCATACGGAGTCCGACTCACGCAAACTCGGACTCTATCTCAAGCAGTATTCCGAGACGAACGCAATGGCGCAACCCGTTTCCCCTAATTCCCACATTTGAAATTAAGTATTCTTTAATTTATTAATTTTAATATTCAAAATCATAAGGTGTTACATTCTCCCCTCCTTAAAGGATTTCGCCCCCGAAATCTTCAAGTTAAGGAGAATGTATATCCTAACATCCAATCATCCATTTACTCAACCATCAAACACAAGCATCCATTGTCCTTACAAGATTTCTAATGCCGTATGAACATATGCAAAAAGTGTGTGTATATGTTCCTTATCTAATGCAAAATCAGGCGGTCTACTGATTCAGTTGACCTCCTTAATGCAAATCATGATAGTGCCATGCGTCCATTATGTATGGGAAAGAATCCTATCAATATATATTATTTCTACATGTGTGCACAACCATTCATCATAATGCAGCATCCATGTGATAACACAACCATTATACATCCATTAATTTAGATATGCACACACATTTATATGCAAAATGGAAGTGATTGAGCCGATCTAGTGCCTAATGTGTGTGTACATGCATCCACGAGCAACCACTAGCAATCATTTGCATCCACCAAGCATAACATGTCTCAAACACATGTTTGCAACCATAGGGTTCTTCCTAACTAAAGATCGAAGATATCATTGCCAAGACATCCTAAATAATAGGACAAGTATAAACAAAGTGATAGAAAAAGGAGATGTTAGGAACATATCCTCAAAAAGAAAAGGGTACAATGTATGCATCTTGCTTTCCGTCTCCCAAGTTGTGTCTTCTTGATCATCTCCCTATTGGATTTTCACCATCTTGGCCTCTCTGTTGCGTAGCTTTATGTCCTCCGATCCAAGGATGCACGCAGGAGATCGTCTAATCATGGCATCTCACTCCACTTCCACTTATCTAGGCATGCTCGGCTCCACTACTTCCGCGGTATCTTGTAACACTTCCGCAAATGCGATACGTGAAAACATGTCATGAACATCACTAAGCTAGTTGCCTCTTCTCATGTCCCTCCAAAATCTAGGATATATAACCTTAAAAGATCTTCAAGGATTCTATTCACCCCTCTCCATCCGTCCATCCATATGTGGATGATAAGCAATACTCGTACTTGCCGCCTTTTGCATATCACATTTTCCTCATGCACCGAAAACTACTCCAAGCCCTGTCCCGCAAGCACCAGTATACACTATGAATGGCTTACTTCCATCTGGCAAAACTAAAACTAGAGCGGTCGTCAAAACCCTCTTCAGACGTTGGAAAGCATCGTCACAGTCAACATCCCAAGAAAAAGTCAAATTCTTCTTCGTTGATCGAGTAAGTGGGGCTAATATCTTCACTAAGTCCTTAATGAGCTTCCTATAATAACCAGCGGGCCCTAAAAAAACCTTCTTACTTCTATTGCGTTCTTAGGAATCTTCCAATCTTGGGTTGCTGCCACCTTTGCGGGATCCACAGCTATCCCTTCCTTAGAGACCACGTGTCCTAAGAACCTCACTTCTTTTCTCCAAAAATGACACTTGGAGAACTTAGCTTTAAGTTGATGCGCTCGTAGGGTCTCTAAGACTTCCCTAAGATGTTGGGCATGCTCTTCTTCACTTTTAGAGAAAATCAGGATATCGTCCACAAAGACTGCCACAAACTCGTTTAGAAACTCCCTAAACAGCCGATTAAGTCAACAAAGTATGCGGGTGCATTCGTCAAACCAAAAGGCATGACGAGCCACTCGAAGAAACCGTCAGGAGTTCTAAATGCAGTCTTATCTATGCTGTATTCAACCACCCTTAGCTGATGAAATCCTGTAGCCAAATCCAGTTGTGAGAAAACCGAAGCACCCACCAATTGATCGAATAAATCATCTATCCTCGGCAATGGGTGTCTGTTCTTCTTTGTTAGCTTATTCAGCTCTCTATAGTCCACGCACAACCTAAGTAAACCATCAGCTTTCGTAGCAAAAACGACTGGAGCACCCCACTCCGAAATACTTCTTCTTATGAACCCCTTCTCAAGCAATTCTTTCACTTTCTTACTAAGATCTCTTCTCTCTCTCGGAGCCATGTGGCGCACTGGCAATGCAACTGGCTTTGCATTATCTACTAGGTATATTCGAAAGTCTATCTCGCGCATCGGGGGTAAACCTCGAACTTCATCGAAGACGTCACTATATTCATGGACCACAAGAACAGATTCCAAATCATCATTGTTGGGTGCGTTAAGGGATTCTAGGGTCACAAGAAATATCAAGGGTCTTTCCGCAACGAGTCAACAATCTAGCTACCCTTCCTTCACAGTCTAGGATGACACCGTATCTAGCTAGCCAATCCATGGCTAGAATCAAGCCGTAGCCCATGATGCCAAGAACGAAGGAGTTGCATTCAAACCTAATGCCCAAGATAGACACTCTCAAATCCCGATAAATCATTGAAAGATGAGCCGAACCACCAATAGGATTTGAGACTACTATGGGATCCGTGACTAGACTAGTATTTAGGTGTAGTGTTTCAACTAACGAAGCAGATAAAAACGAGTGTGAAGCGCCAAAATCAAACAAAGTTCGAACAGGATGATCAAAAAAAGAAAAGCCAAACTTCCAACCAAGATATTTCTACCTCTATCAGGTATGCCAGCCGTGAGGGAATGCGTCTGCCCTCCAGAAGATCCTGTACTTTGTCCTTACCTTTGCCTTTTGCTTCTTTGGACGATCCTAATAAGATGTCCTATTTCTCCGTAACGATAACAACTAATCTTCTTCTTCTTTCTAACGTCTTTATTTAAGTAGTCCGGTATTTCACAAGTGTGGCCCTTTCTTTTCTCTTGGCCCCTTGTTATCATTACCTCCTTTTCTTTGGATCTACTTTCTTATCGCGTGTTCTATCATGTCCCTCCTTTATATCCTCCATTCGTGACCTCCTACCAAAATGAGGCTTCGTCCTTTATTAACCAAGTAGCTAATTAAACCTTCCTCCCCTCGTCTATCTTCAGGGTACCAACAAGTCCTCCACCTCCTTCCGGCTTTGACAAACGTCCTAGTCCCATGAAGCGGGTTTTCTGCCCATTGTACAGAAGTTCTTACATATCATAGGAATAACGTCTATACGTGGAGGAAGAAATTCAAAAAGGAAAGAGGAAGAGGTTCAAAACGGAGAATTGAAGGAAAGATATATGGCTCTTGGGGGTTATGTTCTTAAAACAAACTTTTCTTTTGAAAATACTTTCGTTTAAAACATATCGATGAAAGTATTTCTTTATAAAATGCTTTTGAAAAACAGTTTTTCAAAATCTCATACCTATTCTGGTAACCTTCAGCTCTGATACCACGTGTAACACCCCACGTCCATTAATGTCACTCTCAAAGGGAATGCATTAACTTCCATGGAGCGTATTTAGTGTATAAAACATAATATAACAAGACAGATACATATATTGGTACTTGGAAAATTTAAAACAACTTTTATTGCAGCGGAGAAATAGTTTGTTTACAACAACTTCATAAACCATCCATAAAACCAAGTACACTTAATATCCATCTTAACAAATTGTTTTCTGAGTACATAAAGTAAAAAAGCATAACCCCAAACACAAGTAGCCATAAAAGAGATGAGCTGAACTTTACTTTCAGCAATCCAAGCACTTGCAAAAGAGAGGGAAAGAGATCCAAGATCAAGCTCCACTAGTACTAGTCCCACCCAGAGAACCTTGGGGGGGGGGGAGAAAGAAGAAAAGTGGCGAAAACAAGGGGGTCAGACATAAAGTCTGGCGAGAATAATAACTTTAACAATATAATTATTAACGTAACTAGAATAAGGCATAAACTGGTAAAACAAGGTATGACTGTGAAACAAGTGGGCATGACAAAGAAAACAAGAGGAATATTCTGACGTTAATCTCGTTCCTAATCACTATAGGATAATTACTATACTGCACCATTACTAGTCACCTTAAAAGTTGATCCCGCCTACAGAACATAATAATGATAATGGTAGTTTCGTGTACCCCTAGCTGTCTTCATAGGTGTCATATGCCCATATCTCCACTAGTTGTATCCACTACCCTTCCCAGTCTAATTTAAATCATTTATTCATAATGTGGTAGTTATACTCATAGTTGTCTTCATAGGTGTCGCCTGCTCCTATCTCCACTAGTCGTACCCACTACCTTCCCCATTCTAATTACAATGTATATTCATAATATGGTAGTTATACTCCTAGCTGTCTTCATAGGTGCTGTCTGCTCCTATCTCCGCTAGTCATACCCACTACCTTCCCCATTCGATCGGCTCCCTAACTCGTAGATACCCGTGCTGGTCCCACAGTAGGGTGTATCACTCCCTAAAGTGGCAACCCGATATGACTGAAATGCACGGCTTATACCTACACGATGCAACAACGTCTTACCTACTAGCCCGGGCCCATGCACCCACATGACCCCGTTGGACTTGCGTTTCCACAGCTAACCCGTTTTGACCTCTTACAATCAAACTCAGTAAGCGTGTCCCGTCCTCGATCTAACTCGAGCTCACAAAGATACTTAATGGGTCACTGGTTTGAAAAGGGTCCCCATGCTTGACACAAGCCTTCCACCTATGCTTGGTCCCCACTAGAATTTCCCACTTAACCCCTTCTTATTCATGTCTTCTTACATGTTTCAACTTAGTTAGGTGTTTATAATTATATCCCACATGTCACCCATGTCACCCACTTACCAAATCAACATGTGTTATTGGTTAAGCTTATCTTAACCCTATCCACTTATATATTATTGGTTATGCGGGTCTTAATCCTATCCACTTATCAGACCAATATGTATTATTGGTTAAGTTTGTCTTAACCCTACATAGTTATATATTGGTTAAGTTGGTCTTAACCCTATCCACTTATCAGATCAATATTTGTTGGTTAAGTTTGTCTTAACCCTATCCACTTGTCAGATTGATATATATATATTATCGGTTAAGTTTGTCTTAACCCTATCCACCTGTCAAATTATTGGTTAAGCTGGTCTTAACCCTACCCACTTATCAAATTGTTGGTTAAGCTGATCTTAACCCTATCCACTTATCATGTTTTACTTAATTTATGATTAAGTACATCTTAGTTCACAGATACATTAGTTAAGAGAATAACTCCCTAAGTACCAAACCCGAAGACCGAAATCAACATCAGATTGGTACTCAGAGAATTACTCACTCAACCAAACTTCTGTTTGTCATTCTTATTCATCTTTGATCAGCATTAATTAATTATTAATGCACAAACCTCTCATATTAAGTCGATTGCTTGTAGCCGCTGGATATGCCGGGCGGTTCCGGGCAGACTTCCACCACAAGCAAGACTTAACCTCGTGTCTAAGCATCTTTTAATTATGCCTTTGACCTCTCAAATTAGACTTCCGTTTGTGGTTGCTGGATTTGCCGGGCGGGTCCGGGCAGTTTTATACCACAAACGAGTCTAACCTCGTGTCTTAGGCCTTTACTACACATTTAATTTATGCCTTTGACCTCTCACATCAGACTACCGTTTGTGGTTGCTGGATTTGTCGCGCGGTTCCGGGCAGTCTTACACCACAAACGAGTCTAACCTCGTGTCTTAGGCATTTATTATTATATTATTATTCAACCCTAATTTGAATTATATTTCTATTTCAAATTTCCAATAACTTCCAATTTTTATCCTTGTCCATAATTGTTACTTTAAATTATGCCCATAATTTCTATGCATATAAATTAGGCCAATTAATGTCTCAAATTAATTATATGCCTTTAAACCATTTATGCCAATTCACAATTATGTATATTTAATATTATCCCATCGTCCCCACGCTATTCGTACATTTTAATATGACATATGTTAGACTCGCAAATAGTCTAACTTATAAAAAGAAAAGCAACATCACAACTTGCATAACACATAAAATAGATCTAAGAATCATGACATAAGTTTACATAGCCAATAACTTGCATATATGGATATGGTTTTCCTATAACTTGCATATGAATTTCAATCAAACTAGCATATGATTCACAACAAAACTAGCATAGACAATGGGCATATAGAACATAAATTTTCATAACTACGTACTGCCATGGATCTAAATATAGATCTAAACATAAAGATGTGAACTTGCATATGGATCTAAATATAAAGATGTGAACTTGCATATGGATCTAAACATAAAGATGTGAACTTGCATATGGATCTAAACATAAAGACTAATGTCACATGTTTGCATATAAACTAGCATATGTATCTACATGATTCACATATGTTTTAACATCCCAAACTTGCATAAGATTCATATATGTTTTAACATCCCAAACTTGCATAAGATTCATATAAGAACATATAGTCCAACATCACAAACTTGCATATAATTTATATAAGAACATGTAATCCAACATCACAAACTTGCATATAATTCAACATAACATGATTCAAAATCATATTCTCATAATCCCAATTATAACTTATCATAATTAAATTAATTAATTATTTTGTGAAAGGTATTATACTCACAAACAAAAAGAATAGTCTTGTCTTTCTAGGATCTGTATTCTGAAACTGAATTGCTCGCCTTTGATGTAGACTATTCGTTATTCTAATTCTAGATTTGATTTGATTCTTGCTTCTATCTTGTTTTTTAAGTTGAAAGTGATGGTGGATACTCTAGGTTCCCTATTGACGGCATGGCGGCTATTGGTATGAATTAGTATGATTTTAGGTTACTTATATAAAGTTTTAATTAATTAAGAGCCGTCTGATTAACCTAGAATCAATCAAGAACATCCAGTCAAGGTAGAATAACACCTCAGCCCTAATGACTCAGCAACAAGTCAGAACAGTGCCATCTTTCGGATCTTCCCGAGGGGGGGGGCATGTCGACCCCCTGGTAGACCTGCATGGGTAGGTCGACACCCAGGTCGACCTCCTGGTCGACCTGGCCCTTGGGCGGGAATTTTCCCGCCCAGCTTGCTCCCCAGTTTGAATTTTGAATTTCCGATTTTATGATTCGAGCTGTTTTTAATTTATAATTCTGAAACTTCGGAAGGCCATAACTCCTTCAAACGGAGTTCGATTCACGCAAACTCTGACTCTATCTCAAGAAGAATTCTGAGACGAACGCAATGGCGCAACTCGTTTCCCTAAATTCCCACATTTGAAATTAAGTATTATTTAATTTATTAATTTTAATATTCAAAATCACGGGGTGTTACAGCTCCAGACGTCTTTGCAACTAAGGCGGATGGTTCGCTTCATTTATGTGCAGATCACAGGGGGGTTGAATAAACTCACTAAGAAGAATAGGCACAAACTTCCAAGGATAGATGATGTGACAACCCACGTTTGTTAATGTCACTCATTAAGAGAATGCATTAAGTTTCTCGAAGCATTATAGGTAAACAAAAACAATACAAGACAAATATAAAATAGTAGCGCAATTTAAAATTTTATTAAGCAGAAAACATCGTAGTTAAAAACACGGTTACATCATATGTCTGAAATGCATAAAAGCCAGTACATCATTAAAACTTCTGTCTTGTACATAAGCATCAAAGTACAATAATGAACGAAGCGTAATCCCTAAAACATAGTCACATTAGAGAGATATGAAATCAAGTCGTACATCTAAAACAATTCCAAGCAAGATGAAAAAAGAGTCCTGATCAAGCTTGGGTATTCCCACTTTGAGAACTTAGGGGGGGGCAGAAGAGAAAGAAGAGGAAACAAAATGGGTCAGACATAAAGTCTGGCGAGTCCAGTTACTTTTAGCATATAAATAAGTAAAGTTATAATGACAGGCATATAAAGTGGATAAGAGAGATAACATCATAAAAGGCAGGTTTGACAGGATAAACATGATAGAGTATATTGCGCTTCTCTAGTACTTTCCCTTTCTCTCTGCACCAATACTAGTATAACCAGACTGAGATGATCCCAAACATGTATAAGATGGTAGACTTAGGTGTAGTTCTAGTGTTTTTAATCTCATATAATAACAGGCAGCCTAACATACTAGAGTTACCTCTAAGGATAATATTGGGCTCCTAAACATACCAGAGTCTAGATGTATGCTAATTACTACCCCGATCGATCGGCTCCTTACTCCATAGATATCCTGTGCTGGCCCCACAGTAGGATGTATCACTTCCTAAAGTGGCAACCCTTCTTTTTAAGGATGTGCACAACCATATCTACAGGTGTCACATCGTCAAAACCTCCTCTGCTGAACCCATGCACGCACATGACACCATCGGAATGCGCCGCCCACACCGTCCCCTACTTTTGGATCTCTTACAATCAACCTAGCAAGCGTGCACCGACTTCGACCTTGTTCGGAGTACTTGTTTGATACTTATGTATGGGTCACTAACTGAAACGGGTCCCATACACAAGATGATACAAGCTTCCCCCTACGCTTGCATCCGCACTAGGTTTTCCACAGGTTATGCCATACCACAGTAAAAGATTGCATATCCCCACAGGTGAAGTTTGTGAGCCTATATGTATATTACCCACCAACCCAAGATATACTTAACCCTCCCACGGTTTCATACAATTTTACTTAACCCCTACTCAAGTTAACATATACAATCCCTATGGATTCAACTAGGTTAAGTATTCAAGTTTATTACCATATTCATTTATGGTTATAATGTACTAGACCTCCCACATTAAGCCTACAACTTGTGGATGCTAGATATGTCGGTTGGGTCCAGGCGGACTTTTTCTACAAGCCAGGTTTAACCTCGTGTCTTAGCACGTCTCGTGTTTATGAACTTAGACCCCTCACATTAGATTCATCACTTGTGGCTGCTGGATATGCCGGGCGGTTCCGGGTAGACTTCCACCACAAGTGTAATCTAACCTCATGTCTAAGTGCGATTACAGTTTCTAATTACTGTAATTCTATGCATCTTCATTATTAACCAATTATTCCTATATCATTATAGGCTTTCATGCCCCTTTCCCAAGTCATGTTCATAATGAACCATATCCCCCAAATTAAGGTCTTTAATCAAAGTTTGGTTTATGTCGCAAATCCACATTCATATATTTCATTCAATTTATGCCCAAATTCCCAATACAACTTATTCTCCAAATTTAACGTTTTCCCCTCGTTCCCAATTTAACGCGTTCGCATATTTCAGCGGCATGCCTAGGCTCGAAGGTAGCCTGGCTATAAAAATAAAAAGGGAAAAATAAGAAGGGAAGAGGACAGAAATAGACACAATAACAGGAATGACATATGACGGTAAAATAGGCATAACAGCTAATAAACATATGGTGACAAAGTTGGGAATAATGATAAGATATGCATAAAGGAAAAACCCGATGAACATGTGATGAAAGGACTGATGCTAGTATCATAAACAGGCACGATAAGATCTAAACAATGAATTAGATATCCAACTAATAACAGATCTGTTGTGACAATAGCACTGATTAACCATTAACATCACAAGGGAAGGCATAATGAGATCTAAACAGTAAATTAGATCTACAAATAATGATAGATCTGACATGATTCAATAGGTATAGGCTTAGATCTAGTTCATAGTCATGTCTGAATAACTTAGATGCACAGGTTATAGCAGATCTGATATGATTCAAATAGTCACAGGCTTAGATCCAAGTTATAGTCATGTCAAGATTAACTTTTAAATATTTAGATCTTTAAATAACGTAGACTCACTATGATTGGATCTAGAAAATAGAAGAAAGTATTGCAGATATTGAATCACAGATCTCTAAACTTGAATGACTTGATTGCCGAAGAAGAAAAGGCTCGATTTAATCTGAGTTGAAGCTGCATTTCACATCGTCATTGATTTAGATGAATAAAAAATGGATATAAGGTCTTATTTATAGCCGTCAGCAAGAGAACCAGGACATGCAGCAGGTCCAGATTCATCCGGGATGTTGACCTGGGTGTCAACACCCCCCATATGGTGTCGGCCCGTGGGTCGACACCCCTAGGGCTGGTGTCGACCCCCAACGGGCCTGATTCCCGCATTGTCCCGCCTTGTTTGATTTTCGAATTAAATTGAATTCTTAACTTATTTTATTCATATATATTCTTCTTATGCGTATACAAATTTCAAACCTTAATATCTTCTTCATACGACGTCCGTTTTACGCAAACTCGGAGTCTATTTCAAGCAGAATTCCAAGGTGAACGCAATGGCGCAGTCCATTTCACTTAATTCTGAATATTTAATTAAGTATTCTTTAATATATCATCTTTAGTGTTGTTAAAATTATGGAGAGTTACATTCTCCCCGACTCAAAGGATTTCGTCCCCAAAATCTCTAAGTTAAGAAGAATGTATATCCTAACATCCATCATCCATCCACTCATCCACCAATCACAGGCATCCAATGTCCTTAAAAATTTCTAATGCTTATGAACATATGCAAAAGTGTGTGTATATGTCCTTATACTAATGCGAAAGATCAGGCGGTCTACTGATTCAGTTGACCTCCTTAATGCAATGTATGTTAGTGCCTTGAATCCATCATGTATTCAAATAATCCTATTATAACATGTAAGCTCTATATGTTTGCTCAATCATCCGTCCAAATGCAATATCCATATGACGATACACCCACTTTCATTCATTAAAAGAGAAAAAATAATGCACACACATCCATATGTAGTATGAGAGTGATTGAGCCGATCTAGTGCCTAATGTGTGTGTATATGCATCCACGAGCAACCACTAGAAAACACTTGCATCCACTTGCATCCATCAAACATAACATGTCTCAAAAACATGTTTACATTCATGGGATTCCTACTTAAAGGTCGAAGATTCGATCGATAGGATATACTTAAATGATAAGCATAAACAAAAGCTTTGGAAAGGAAGTTAAGAACATGCCTTTGGAAAGGAAAGGGTACGAAGCGTGAATCTTGTCTCCGGTCTCCCAAGTTGCATCCTCTGGGTTATCTCCCCACTGAACTTTCATCAACTTGACTTCTCGGTTGCATAGCTTCTTAACTTCTGATCTAAGAATACGGGTAGGAACTCGCCTAACTGTCGCCTCTCGTTCCACCTCTACTTCCTCAAGTATACTCGGCTCTACTACTTTTGCGATATCATGCAAGCACTTCCGTAAATGAGAAATGTCGAAAACATCATGAATGCCGGATAGTCTCTCTGGTTGCTATATTCTGTAGTCCATTTGGCCAATCCTTTCTGTTATGGGAAATGGCCATACAAATCTTGGTGCCAATATCCCTACAGATTCGAAGCGAACCACATTCCTCAAAGGTGATACCTTGATGAAAACCATGTCTCCCACCTCAAATTCAATATCAGTTCTTCTCTTGTCAGCGTAGGACTTCTGCCTATGTTGAACTGTCTTCATTTGCCATCTAATAAGATCAATCTTCTTGGATGTTTCTCTAACCATATCTGGTCCAAGTAATAGTCTTTCTGTAGATTCCCACCAACAAGTCGGTGATCTACAGGGTCGTCCATACAATGATTCAAAGGGTGCCATGCCACTGCTAGCTTGATAACTGTTGTTGTTGGCGAACTCTACTAAAGGAAGATGCTCTTTCTAAGTCCCTCCGAAGTCTAGCATAAACAGTCTTAAAAGATCCTCAAGAACTCTATTTACCCTTTCCGTCGGTCCATCAGTCTTAGGGTGATAAGTGGTGCTTAAACAAAACTGTGTACCTAATGCTTCTTGCAAGATCCTCCAAAATTCACTGGTGAAAATGGGGTTGCGATCACTTGCGATACCGGAAGGTACTCCATGAAGACGGACTATCTCACGAACGTAAATTGCTGCCGACCATGATACAATCCTCTTACTCTTAACTGTGATGAAATGAGTGCTCTTAGTAAGTCTGTCTACTACAACCCAAATACTGGTGTTACCCTTCCTTGATCTAGGCAAACCATCGATGAAATCCATAGAGACACGCCCCTACTTCCGTTATGGAACCTCCAAAGGATGAAGTAAACCATCGGGTTTCTTTTGCTTAGCCTTGACTTGCTGGCAAATCAAACATTGAGAAACAAACCCCACCACATCTTTATTCATCCCATCCCAAAACAAAACACTCTTCATATCTCTATACATCTTATCACCACCTGGATGAATAGTCATCTTAAAATGATGGGATTCCTCAAGGACTGTCTTCAATAAACTCCCTACATGGGGAACACAAAGCCTTCCATCTAGTCGCTACCACCCTCTATCGTCAGTGGAATATCTACTGAGGTGATTGGAAGCATCCCCTTTACTGAGCCTATCCAAGATGTCTAAAATATGTGGATCCTCTCGCTTTGAAGCTCCAATCTAATCCATTAGAGTAGGCCGTATCTCTAGTGATGAAACAAACCAGGCAAAAGCTCGGTGGAGGGTCCAAAGTCAAAATTCGATATAAACTCTAAGCTTTTCCTTTCCACAAACAGAGGACTTAAGGCCATCCTCGACCTACTCAGTGCGTCCGCCACCACATTACCCTAGCCAGGGGTATAAGCAATTTCAAATTCATAAGATGCTAGGAACTCCATCCACCTTTGTTGCCTTAAATAAAGATCCTTCTACGGAAAACAAGTACTTGAGAGATTTATGATCAGTGTACAACTCGAACTTCTCTCCAAGAAAATAATGGCGCCAAGTCTTAAGCGCGAATACTATGGCAGCTAGCTCTAAGTTATGGATAGGGTAGTTCTTCTCATGAACCCTTAGTTGTCTACCCCCATAACATATTACCCTTCCCTGTTGCATCAGAACCATACCAAGCCCTGTACCACATGCATCAGTGTATACCGTAAACACTTTGTTTCCATCATCCAAGGCAAGACTGGGGCTGTTGTCAAAGCCCTCTTCAATCGTTGGAAAGCCTCATCACAATCTATATCCCATGAAAACGTCAAAATTTTCTTCTTCATCCTAGTGAGTGGGGCGGATATCTTCGCAAAGTCCTTAATGAACTTCCTATAATAGCCTGCCAAATCAAGAAAACTTCTCACTTCTGTTGCAATCTTTGGGATCTGCCAATCTTTGATGGCAACTACCTTCGCAGCGTCTACTGCTATCCCGTCTTTAGAGACCACATGCCCTAGAAATCTCACCTCTTTTCTCCAAAAATGGCATTTGGAAAATTTTGCCTTAAGCAGATGCGCACAGAGAGTTCTCAAAACCTCCCTTATATGTAAGGCATGCTCTTCCTCACTTTTCGAGAAGATTAAGATGTCATTAACAAAGACCACAACAAATTTATTGAGAAACTCCCGAAACACCCTACTCATCAAATCAACAAAATAGGCGGGTGCATTCGTCAACCCAAAAGGCATAATGAGCCATTCAAAGAAACCATCTGGAGTCCTAAAAGTGGTCTTATCTATACTGTTTTCGGCCACCCTCAACTGATGAAACGCCGTGGCCAAGTCTAACTAAGAGAAAACCGATGCACCAACAAGCTGGTCAAACAAATCATCTATCCTCGGGAGTGGGTGCCTGTTCTTCTTAGTGAGTTTATTCAACTCCCTATAGTCCACACATAAGCGAAGCGAACCATCCGCTTTAGCTGCGAATACCACCGGATCACCCCATTTAGATATGCTTCGCATAATAAACCCTTTCTCAAGTAGCTCCCTTACTTGCTTACTAAGCTCCCTCCTTTCTATGGGAGCCATATGGTGCACATGCAATGCAACTGGCTTTGCATTGTCCATCGTGTATATACGAAAATCGTTCTCGTGCCTCGGAGGTAATCCCCGAACCTCATCAAAAACATTAGAATACTCACGGACTACTGGTACATATCACAGATCATCGATAGATGCATCAAGTGACTCTAGGAAACTAAGCATGACAGACTCCCTTGGGTCACAAGAAATCTTGAGGTCCTCCAATGGAAAGTCAAAAGTCTAACGACCCTCCTTTCACAATCCTTAATGGCACCATACATGGCTAGCCAATCCATCCCCAGAATCAAACCATAGCCCGTAAAACTGAGCACATATGCATCGCACTCAAACTCGACGCCTAACACAGATATTCTCAAACCCTTACAAATCATGGACAAATGAGCCGTACCCCCAATGGGGTTTGAGACAACAATGGGATCCACTACCATACTAGTATTAAGGTGTAGAGACTCAACCACAAAATCAGATATAAATAAATGTGAAGCGCCAGAATCAAAAAGAGTTCTAACTGGATGATTGGAAAGAGAAATCAAACCTTCAACGGAAACTTTCCTACCTCTATCCGGAGCACTGGTCATGAGAGCATGCACCTACCCTCTAGAAGCTCCTGCCCTTTGACCTTGTCCTTGCTTCTTTGGGCACTTCTTAGAAAAGTTTCCGACTTCCCCACAACTGAAGCAAGCATTCTTCCTTCTTTTGCTATCTTTGATCAAATGACCCTCGTGTCCGCAATTATGGAACTTCCTCTTATCCTTAGCCTTGTCGTTCTTTTCGCCCTTCTTTTGTTGTCGTCGTTGTCCCTTCTTGGGCCATACTTTCTAGTTTTGTGTTTACTCAACCCTAGCTTCTTTCTTTTCAGCTTTATCTTCCTCATGCATCAATGCCATATCAACGAGCCTTTAAAAAGTTGCTCCCATCAGAATATGGGACATAACTAACCCATGGAGGGGTTCATTCAGTCCTTTAGCAAACCGTAAAGCTTTCTTATGCAGAATATCCACGAGCTCCAACCCAAATCTCGCCAATCGATTGAATTTGTTAACATACTCTTTGACAGTCATGCCTCCTTGCTTGAGTGCCAGAAACCTTTCCCTTTGCATGTTTTTCTCAGCTTGAGAAATTAACTTCATTTCAAACCTTTGGCGAAAATCATCCCGTCTTTACTGGACGCCCTGCTTGCGTCACTTCCCACCAGAATGAAGCCTCATCTTTCAGCAGCCAAGCGGCTAACTGAATCTTCCTACGATCGTCTACTTCGAAAATTCGAAACAATTCATCAGTCTCTTTGAGCCAATTCCTTGCCTCTACGAACGTTTCGGTTCCTCGGAATGGATTTCCACCCATAGAACAGAAATCTTTGCAGATCTTAGAGAAATTATCTGCTTGCGGAGGAGAAGGATGAGGTACAGCGGGTGCAGTTAGGGGAGGAACGTCTTCTTAGCCACCGGCGGGCGCCCTGGCCTAGAGCTTTCGATGGAACCAGCCTGTATCGTAATGCCCTCAAGAATATTAGGTTCCCTAGACATGCTGAAAAGAAAAGGAAAATGGATTCAAACAGAGAACCAAAAGATATTACATATGGCTTTGGGGAACATGTTTTTAAAAACAAACTTTTCTTTTGAAAATGCTTTCTTTTAAAACCTTTTTAAAAATAGTTTTCAAAATCTTTTATCCGATCTGGTAACCTACAGCTCTGATACCAAGTGTGACACCCCACGTCCGTTAATGTCACCCAATAAGAGAATGCATTAAGTTTCATGAAGCGTTATAGGTAAACAGAAACAAAAACATTACAAGATAGATATAAAATAGCAGTGGAATTTAAAATTTTATTAAGCAGAATACAACGAAGTTTAAAACATGGTTACATCATATGTTTGAAATGCATAAAACCCAGTACATCATTAAAACTTATGTCATGTACTTAAAACATTAGAGTACAATAATAAAAGAAGCATAATCCCTAAAATATAGCCATAGTAAAGAGATATGAAATCAAGTCGTATATCTAAAACAACTCCAAGCAAGATGAAAGCAGAATCCTGATCAAGCTATTCCCACCCTGAGAACCTTGGGGGGGGGGGACAGAAGGGAAATAAGAGGAAACAAAATGGGTCAGACATAAAGTCTGGCGAGTCCAGTTACTTTTAGCATACAAATAAGTAAAAGTATCATGACATGCATATAAAGTGGATAAGAGAGATAACATCATAAATGGCAGGTATGACAGGATAAACATAATAGAGTATAATGCGCTTCTCTAGTACTTTCCCTTTCTCTCTGCACCAATACTAGTATAACCAAAATGAGATGATCCCCAACATGTATAAGATGGTAGACTTAGGTGTACTTTTAGTGAGAGGTTTTAACACCATACAATAACAGGAAGTCCAACATAATGGAGTTACCCCTAAGGATAATAACATGCTCCTAAACATACCAGAGTCTAGATGTATCCTAATCACTACCCCAATCGATCAGCTCCCTACTCTGTAGACACCCTGTGCTGGCCCTACAGTAGGATGTATCACTTCCTAAAGTGGCAACCCTTCATTTTCAGGATGTGCACAACCATATCTACAAGTGACGACATCTAAACCTCCTCTGCCGTACCCATGCATGCACATGACTTTGTCGGAATGCGCCGCCCACGCCGTCCCCCACTTTTGGGTCTCTTACAATCAGCCCAGTAAGCGTGCCCTGACTTCGACATAATTCGGAGTACTCGTTTGATACCTATATATGGGTTACTGACTGAAACGGGTCCCATACATAAGATGATATAAGCTTCCTCCTACGCTTGCATCCCCACTAGGTTTTCCATAGGTTATGCCATACTAGAGTAAAAGATTGCATAACCCCACAAGTTAAGTTTGTGGGCCTATATATATATATATATTACCCACCAACCTAAGATATACTTAACCCTCCCAATATTTCATACAATTTTACTTAACCCCTACTCAAATTAACATATACAATCCTTATGGATTCAACTAGGTTAAGTATTCAAGTTTATTACCATTTTCATTTATGGTTATAATTTACTAGACCTTCCACATTTAGAGTTGGATGCTATAGTATTCACGCTTAAGATTTGGCGACATTATCTACTTGGAGAGAAGTTCGAGTTGTACACGGATCGTAAATCTCTCAAGTATCTGTTCTCGCAGAGGGTTCTCAATTTGAGACAACAAAGATGGATGGAGTTCCTAGCGTCCTATGATTTTGAGATTCCTTATACTCCTGGTAAGGGTAATGTGGTGGAAGATGCGTTGAGTAGGTAGGGGATGACTTTAAGTCCTCTATTCATAGAGAGGCAGAGCCTGGAGTACATATCAACCTTCGATTTTAGGCCATCTACGGATCTTATACCTGGTTTGTTGGCATCCTTAGAGGTGCGACCTATTCTTATGGATCAGATAGGATCTTCGCAGCGAGAGGACCCACATATAGCCGACATCTTGGATAGGCTTAGTAGAGGGGAGACTTCTAGTCACCTTTGTAGATACTCCACAGATGATAGAGGGTTGTTGCGACAGGATGGAAGGCTTTGTGTTCCCCGAGTTGGGAGTCAGTTGAAGACAGTCCTTGAGGAAGCCCATCACTATAGGATGACTATCCATCTGGCAGTGATAAGATGTATGCGGATATGAAGAGGGTTTTCTTTTGGACTGGGATGAAGAAAGATGTAGTGGAGTTTGTCTCCCAATGTTTAGTTTGCCAACAAGTCAAAGCTGAGCAAAGGAAGCCCAGCGGTTTACTTCATCCTTTGGAGGTCCCACAGTGGAAGTAGGAGAGCGTCTCTTTGGACTTCATTGATGGTTTGCCCAGATTGAGGAAAGGCAACACAAGTATCTGGGTTATATTTGACAGGCTTACTAAGAGCGCTCATTTCATTGCTGTTAAGAGTAAGAGAACGACAACGTGGTTGGCATCAGCTTATCTTCGTGAGATAGTCCATTTACATGGAGTACCATCTAGCATAGTAAGTGATTGTGACCCCATGTTCACTAGTGAGTTTTGGAAGAGCCTGCAAGAGGCATTAGGTACACAGTTGTGTTTGAGCACTTCATATCACCCTTAGACCGATGGGAAGACTGAGAGGGTTAATAGATTTCTTGAGGACCTTTTGAGGCTGTGTATCCTAGACTTCGGAGGGACTTGGGAGGAACATCTCCCGTTGGTGGAGTTCGCCTACAATAATAGTTATCAGGAAAGTATTGGCATGGCACCCTTCGAGGCATTGTATGGATGACCTTATAGATCATGACTTGTTGGTGGGAGTCTACAAGTAGGCTTCTACTCAGACCTGAAATGATTAGAGAAACTTAAGAAAAGATTGATCTTATCTGCAGATGCATGAAGACAACTCAGGACAGGCAGAAATCCTACGCAAATAAGAGAAGGAGCAATATTGAGTTTGAGGTGGGAGACATGGTTTTCATCAAAGTATCACCTCTGAGGAATGTGGTTCTCTTTGGATCTGTAGGGAAACTGGCGCCAAGGTTTGTAGGGCCATTTTCTACCGTGGAAGGGATAGGTCAAATGGCCTATAGGGTGAAGCTACAAGAAAGAATGGTGGGTGTTTATGATGTTTTCAAAGTTTATCATTTGCGGAAATGTCTACACGATACGGCAGAGGTAGTTGAGCCGAGAATGCTTGAGGAAGTTGAGGTGGAACGGGAGGCAATAGTTAGACGAGTTCCTACCCGTATTCTTGGATCAGAGGTTAAGAAGCTACGCAACCGAGAGGTTAAGTTGATGAAAGTTCAATAGGGAGATAACCCAGAGGATGCAACTTGAGAGACCGAAGACAAGATTCGCGCTTCGTACCCTTTCCTTTTCAAGGGTATGTACTTAACTTCTTTTTCAAAGCTTTTATTCATACTTGCTTCTGTCATTTAAGTATGTCCTATCGATCGAATCTTCGACCTTAAGGTAGGAAACCAATGGATGTAAACATCTGTTTGAGACATGTTATGTTTGATGGATGCAAGTGTTTGCTTGTGGTTGCCCCTGGATGTATACAGACACACTGGGCACTAGATGGGCTCAATCACTCTCATACTAAATATGGATGTGTGGGCATTTTTCTTTTTATGGATGAAAATTAATGTATCATAATATGGATGTTGCATTTTGATTAATGATTGTGCACACATATAGAACATTACATGGTATACTAAGACTATTTGCATACATGTTAGATTCATGGCACAAACATACATTGCATTAAGGAGGTCGACTAAATTAGTAGATCGACTGATCTTTCACATTAGTATAGGGACATATACACACACCTTTGCATATGTTCATACAAGCATTAGAAATCTCTTAAGGACCATGGATGCCTGTGATTGATGGATGAGTAGATGGCTGATGATTGTTAGGATATACATCCTTCTTAACTTGGAGATTTCGGGGACGAAATCCTTTAAGTAGGGGAGAACATAACACCCTGTAATTTTAAAGAACAATATAATGGTAAACTAAAGAATACTTTATTAAATATTAGGAATTAAGCGAAATGGACTGCACCATTGTGTTCGTCTCGGAATTCTGCTTAAGATAGATTTAGAGTTTGCGTAAAACGGACAGCGTATGAGAAAGTTATTAAGCTAGAAGTTTGTATAGGTATAAGAGAAATAAATATATACAAAACAAGTCCAAAAATTCAAATTAAGTCAAAAATCAAGTGGGAGAACAACGCGGGATTCTCGCCCGTTGGGGGTCGACCCATGGGTCGACCCACTCAAAGGGGTGTCGACTAACCCCAGATCCATCCAGGTTCATTTCCTGAACTTGGACCCGTTTCTAAGCGAGATCCGTTGGCTTTAGGCTATATATATAGGGCATCATTTCTATTGTTTTTACACATAAAAAACAATGTAGACAACGAGATGTTGCCCCTACTTGGATTGAGTTAGTCTATTTTCTTCAACAACAACTTATACGCATACAAGAAATTCTTCTACAACATCTGCTTGTTATTCTCTGTTCTTTAGATCCAGTCTTTGTGAGTTCATGTTACTTTTAGATATAAACATTTAATAAGTAATCCTGGCATGTTTATAAATTTGTTTCTAAACCTATGCCTGCTAAGAATCTAATTCATACTTAAACATATCTGCCATTACATGTACACCTGATCTGCTGTTCAGTTCTTATATGCCTATTTCTGATATGCCACTTTCTGTTATCATATGCCTATTTTGTTATTATGCCTATTTCTGATATGCCTATTTCTGTTATCATTTGCCTATTTTGTTATTATGTCCACTTATGTTCTTCTCTCTCCCTCTTTCCCTTTTGATTTTTATTACCTAGGCTACCTTCGAGCCTTGGCCCATCGCTGAAATATGCGAACGAACGAAATTGGGAATGGTTGTGAAAGATAAATTGGGGGCATATCTTGTATTACAAATCATGACTGCGATTTGGGGGGCATGACCTATACTGTGATGTAAGACTAAACTTGGGGGCATATCTTATACTGTGAATTATGACTTGAGTGTTGGGGAATGTAAATCCGTATGCTTAATTTATAGATTAAGTGGAACATGTAATGAAACCGTAAATAATATATGAAACCTATTTAGACCCGTGGGGGTTATATGAACCTGTCAAATTGTGTAGGGGTTAAGTAAATATGTTAAATCTGTGGGAGGTTATATGAACCCGATAAACTTAACCTATTTCATATGTTGGGGTTATGCGGGCTTGTTAATCAGTTAGGCATAACCTGTCAAAATCCTAGTAGTTGGGGATACAAGCCTAGGGGTGGCTTATGTCATCTGTAATGTGGGACCTGTATCAGTCAGTAACCCATTCTAATATCAAAGGGCGGAACCCACACTAGGTAGGGGTCAGGGCATGCTTACTAAGCTGATTATAAGAGGTTCATATGGGTGGAGGTGTTCTGATAGCACATTCCAATAGAGTCATGTACGTGCATGGTCTGGCTTGCTTGGGAAAATAAGATGCTATAACACCAGTAAATTGCTCTGTGCCATTCTAGCGGTTTCCACTTTAGGGAGTGATACATCCTACTATGGGGCCGACACAGGGTATTTATGGGATAGGGAGCCGATCGACTGGGGGTAGTAATTAGGGTATATCTAGTCCTTCATGTTTAGGTGCCTGTTGTTTCTGGTTGGGGTAACACCCGTTATTTCTGCTTGGATACCTGTTATTACTTTTTGGTGTAAAACCCATTACTAGAAGTACACCTAAATTTACCATTATGTTTATGTTCGGATCATATATGTTATACTAGTATTGGTGCAAAGAAAAGTATTTGAGAAGCGTAATCTGTTCAGTTCATCCTGCTCATTCTGTTCAGTATGTTGTACCTATTATATGATACTATTATCTCTCATCCAGTTTATATGCATGTCATGATGCTTTTACTTATTTATACGCTAAAAGTCACTGGACTCGCCAGACTTTATGGCTGGCCCATTTTGTTTCCTTTTCTCTCTCTTCCTTTCTTCCCAGGTTCTCAGGGTGGGAACACTCAGACTTGATTAGGAATCTCTCTCTTCTGTTTCTACTTGGAGCTGCTTAGATCTACCGCTTTGACTACTTGTCTACTCTGTTATGGCTATTTTTGTGGACTATGATTTTATATTTCTGTATTCTGATGGTTTTATTACAAGGTAGATACTTTTATTTGATATAGTTGGTTTTCAGTATTTTAGACTGATGTTGTAACTGGATTTTTGGACCATGATGTTTTCTGTTGGAAAATAAAATTTTAAATTTCCGCTGCTATTTTATATCTATCTTGTGAAGTTCTGTATCTTTTTACCTATAATGCTTCACGAAACTTAACGCATTCTGATAAAGAGTGACATTAACTGACGTGGGGTGTCACACGAAGTAGATAAGATGGAGTTTCTAAAAACCACCCTACCCTCTATCGATAGAACTCTACAATTCCAAATAGACAATTTATCATTTATTTTACCAATAATAGAGTTCCAATCATAATGTTTTAATTTTTGAGGCTTAATTAGAAAACAAAGGTACTTTATAGGAAATTTCATTACATTAATTTAAAGTGTTAGCGACTTGAGTTTCACAGTTATTGATACCATTAACAACTAAAATTGAACTCTTATTAGAATTTATTTTTAAACCAGAAAGTAACTCAAACTATATAAAATAAATTTTAAATCAATGATATGCTTAGGCAAGTCAGAAGATAATATCATAGTGTCATCAGCAAATTGGAAGACAAATATCTGTCACTAATAACCACTCTACAAATAGCATCTAAAACATCATTCCCAATGGTGAATTTAATAATCGTGGAAAATACATTAGCCGCAAGGTTAAATAATAGATGAGATAAAGGATCTCGTTGCTTAAGACTACTCTTCGAATAAATTTTGCCACCAGGAATACCGTTAACTAGGATACAAGAGTTACTAGATTTTAAAAGCGACCAAATCCAAACAATTCCCCTATTGCTAAAACCTCTAGCCAATAGAAGTTTCTTAAGAAAATACCAGTCTCAGAAGAACTAGCTAAATCAAGTTAAAGAATAGCATAAGACACATTATTTTTACAACAAAAATTAACAAATTTATTAGCAAGAGCAATACCATAGGTAATATTTCTACCCTTTATAAAAGCAGTTTGAGAACCATAAACTAAATCATTCATTTTAGAACTTAATATATTAGATAAGAATTTTAAGATAATTTTAATATAAAAATTTAATAAAGAAATAGGACTAAAGTATTTTAAAATATTTCCCCCAAATTCCTTATGTAATAAAACAACATTGGCTGAATTTAATCTACCTAATTGTAATTTTCCATCAAAGAATTCATTAAAAATAGAAATTAAATCATCTTTTAAAACATACCAAAACATAACATAAAATAAAATAGGAAATCCACCAGGACACAAAGGGCTTTATATGTTAGCATATCTTTAATAACTTTCAAAATCTTTGGTTCAGTAAAGGGCTATCTAAACCATTTAAATCAACATTATTGTTCTCATTATAAAGTAATCTCCAATTAACCTTCATTATATAATTATTAGTTTTACCAAAAATATCATGATATTAATTAGTGAATTCATTATTACAATCATCGTGATTAAATTCTTTAGCATTATAAACAAAGATAGAATTAATAGCATTACCCTTTTTCCTATCGTTAGCAACTTTATGGAAAAAATTAGTTCTTTTATCTCCATCATCCATACAATTAACCCTAGAACTTTGCTTGCACATTATTTCTTCTTACCGTAGAATTTTATTAAACTTCTCTTTAAGATTAGAAAGCACGTTCTTTTAGGAAATATATCGAATTCTATTTTTTTCAAATTTATTTAAAATTAGAATATCTGTTAAATTTTTAACTTTATTTTATTTAATATTACCAAAACATTTGTCTTCCCCTTTTTAAGAAAAAATTTAAGCTCTTTAAACTTACAAATCAAAACTTCAGTAAGTATTATAAAATTTAAAGTTATAAATATTCATAGAACGCCACATTTCGATATTAAATCCTTAAATTTATTTTCAAGTAACCACATATTTTCAAATATAAAATTTTTATTATTAAAGTTTAGATTAGAGGAAGAAAAATTAATAACATAATGATCAAAAAGTATTGTGGGTAAACCCACAACATTATAAGAAGCAAATTTGTCTTTCAATTCATCGTTGATGAAAATTTTATCTAAAAGGGCCATGGATGGAATATCTCCTCCATTAGTATAAAGCCTATTGCTCAATTTAATTTCAAGAAACTAATGATAAATTGATTAAATTATTCCACTTTGGGGAAATCACCTCCTCTAGGAGATCTCTCCCTAAAATCTAGAAACATTAAAATACCCGCACAAAATCCAAGAGCTAAGAGCAAGTTATCTGAATTCTAGACACTCCATCCAAAGAAACCTACGATCTAATTTAGTTCAAGGACCATATACATTAGAAATATTAAAAATAGAGTCATCACTAATATCAGAAAAAAATAATGTGAATATAATGATTTTTAGTAATAGTTTCAAGCACTATTATTTTTCCAACCCATCATTTAACCTCTAACACAATGCAACAACCCAAATTTTAATATGAAATAGATAATTAATAATTTAACTAATTAAAAAATAAGTTGCAAAACTATGGGAAATTTGGCTATGGTAATTGCACCGTTGTGTCCGTTATAATTTTCTGGTTTGGATAGGTATTTGGTTTGCATTAAATGGACTTAAAACGAAGAAGTTATGGCAAATATAAGTTTGTAATTCAAATTTAAATTTTAAATAAACACACATATCAATACATATATATATTAATACCTTTTTCACTGGTATAACCCAGTCCCTAGCCAGGTCAACCCTACGGTTGAGCCAGGCCATACATGGGAAGACCCCTATGTCGACCCACCTGGGAGATGGGTCGACCTAGTTGAATAACCAGTCACAATTCCGTGCCTGGCATGGAAAAGAGGAACAGTTAAATTTTTATTCATGGGTTTTAGGGCAACATGTACTATTGAGAATTTCTGATAAGACCAGTCTGATTTGACCCAAGGACAGAGCAGTTCAAATTAAAACCTAATATATTATGGTTGAGGGTCTTCTACTCCACTATAAATAAACCTCCACCCTTCCCTATTCCTCGCAACTCTTTTCTTTTCCCCTATGCTATGCAAATATTCTTTCTGAAAGTAATAAAGTTTTGAAATAAAGCACTTTTATATGATTTATACACATATTTTGGAGGATAGTATACATATATTCTGGAGTTCTGCCGGGGCCATGTAGGAAGCAATCATTAGTGAGATTGTTGTGATTATTTAGATTTTTGATAAGTTAAAGTAAAATTTGTACAATAGTAGTTGTAGATGTCTGTCTTCAGTTCTAAATTATTCACAGTTTAATTACAAATTCAGATTATTTACAGTTTATTTATTGATTCAGCTTGTTCCTATTTCTTTTCTAGGTTCTAGTAAATTTTATGTTCAAATTTCTTTTTTCTTTTATAATTTCTAGTATTGCAGTTTGTTTTGGTTATGCCCAAATATGCTTAAAAGGCACATGAGTACGATTAAATTAGGCATAGATTTATATGTCTATTGGCCTTCGCTTGATTATTATTCTTTTATTCTGCACTTGGTTGGGGTAAATATAATAGATTTGGAATAATTGAATTTTAGCTAAAACTGATATATCGAAAAATGTAACTAGAAAAGGGATAATTGGATTAAATCTGTCTTCGACTATATAAATGCTTATGGCACGAATTATGACAGAAATTGGACAGTAGTCAGTATCTGCATAAATATGATAAATGGAAAATCATAATAAACATGTATAGTTTATTTGCAAATTATAATATGACAGGGAACGATTGAGAGGACAATCAGGCTTTAATATGACATACTGACTCAAAAGGGTTAAGTTACGAGCATAAGGCTTTAATATGAACACATTGACTTAAAATGGTTAAGTTACAAGCCTAAGGCTTTAATATAGACATATACACTTAACTTACGAGTAAAAGGGATAAATATTAATATACTGGATTAAGTAACGAGCATGAGTCTTTAATATGAACAAATTGATTTACCGGGGGGTAAATTATGAGCCTAAAATTATATGTTCTATGGGCAGTCAAATCAAGTGGGAATTTGGACAGAAAATTATATATTGTTTGGGATCCATTCCATGCACAATGCCCTTTTTATTTACGGTCTCAAGTAGGAATGAGGGCATGTTCGATGTCCTGTTGTGGTTGTAAGTTGGTCAAAATAGAGGAGGGTATGGGTGTCGTCCGACGGGTCGTTATGTGCGCATTGGTCTGACGAAGGAAACTATGACACTGTGACACCTGTGATAATTTCTATGTCTCTTGCTGAAGGGTTGGGCCTGATAAGCCATAGTCCATAGTAGGCATAGGTTATCACTCTCTGGTTAGCAGCCGACCGATAGGAAGTATTACGAAATTTCTATTTAATTATTTATTATGTTCCGAATTTGTAGAAGTGCAAAACAGTCATCATCACAAAATCCTATAAATGAGAACAGTCAATCTTTTATGTCATCTCTATCTATATTCCTATTTGTTCACTTTCAGGTGCACACATACAATTACCCTCTTAAGAAGCTAAAACTACTATTTTATCTATTTTCCTTTGCTTATCAAATGTGCTAGTAATCATAACATCTCATCAGACTTTATATCTGACCCATTTTTCCTTTTTCTTCCCCCTAGGCTGACAGGAAGTTAGCGCATAGTTTGGATTGCCTAACTAATTCTATCTTGGAGGATTCTTGTAGAAGATGCATTGTTTTTTGTTTCATTTCCATGGTTTGGTTGTTTCTTTTGACTACATGGGGAGTATAATTAATTATATACTACGATGTTGTTTTTCTGGCTATGATTTGAGCCATGATATTCTAAGACAATTTTGTTTTGCTAAAATAAATGGTTTTATCATATCAATGTAAATTGTCTTCTTCTTCCGCTGTAAATTTATTTGTTTATGCCTTGTGGAATCTTGGTCACTGTGATGTTTTATGTCTTTATACCTACAATGTTCTTAATCCTTAACGGGATTCTATATTTGGGTAACTTTAAGGGGTGTGGGGTGTTTAACACTACCTTTAGCTGGAATAAAATCCCAAATGTTAATGAAAAGACCATCTAAACATCTAAAAAATATTGAATCTGGGTTTTCTGTCTTAGACCCTTGCAGCAAGACTACATCAATGTAATTATCTTTAAAAATAGATCAAATTTTATTACATTTATCTACTTCATGTAGAACCCTAACTTTCTAACCGATTTTAATTTTCAACAAGATCTAACCTTCTCTAGTTCTTTATTTCTAATATAGTCTACGTCAATCTCAGATTCATCAAAAACAAAACTAGTATATAGGGCTAAAAATAGTAAATCGTCAGAGGATAGATCACATAAAGCACAGGGACCATAAATATTACCAGATAGAGAATCCGTACCTGAGTCAGGGATATAAAAATCTAGAGAAGTCTCTCTCCTAATTCTGGCACTGCTTCTTATGAAAGCGCTCACTTTTGAAGCAGAGCGAACTCTACACCTCTTCTTTTTTGGTTAGCGTGAATTCTCACATAACAAAGGAATAGATATATGAACTTGATCTATCAAACTCAAGTACATATCAATTGAATAAATAATGCTCAACTCAACTGAATCACAAACCACGCTATGCATCAAAAAAGTTTTATCGGGACTAGAAGGCAGAACACTTGTTGTCTCCTTAGGGCCACAACAAATACCAACCACAAAATTACTTTGCCAACATACTAGTTCAAAGATTGTACTTGGTCATATCTAACCACACAAATAACCTTTAATAGTCAACTACCAAAATTCGATGCAACAATCTCAAACCCCATAATCAATGTTGGTAAAGTCTAACTCTTCAAAAATCGAAAACTATAGCTAAATACTGGAAGTTGAAAAGATATTAAAAAGTAATTAATTTGTAACTTAGATAATTTGAGGCAATTAATATAATGAGCATAATATGGAATAAGGAACTATGATATCAAAAAGTAATTAATGAAATAAGAAGGACTAGCTATAAATGCACATAAATGGACTGACATAAATGGTATTAATTTGAATGTCTATTGCCTTAGGAAAAGCGACTGTTATGGTTATTATTATCATGTGACCGTTATGATAATTAAATTAATTAAATGGAGAATTGGGTATTAATTTCCATAATTAGTACCAAGTCCAAGAAATAACATTATAGTTATAAACCTTATCTTAGGACAATCAATCCAATCTTATTCTAGCTTAATATTAGGAATTGGACTTAGTAGGTAAATGATGTGAGGTTAGTTGAGTTACTCGATAGAAGTCTACACTTTCCAGAAGCCCAATATACGTACAGCTAATAGGCAATATCATTCACTGAAGGGACATGTGATTGTAATTACTATTGTAATGCGAAATGTTCATGGTGTTTTACATAAAATGTTGAGGTCTAAAGCAACTTCATGGGTCGCCTCCCTTCCGAAATAAGAAACCTAAAGCTTAAGCCGTAGCCTATTCTTGAGTGTGAGAATATCCTATTAGGGTATTAAGTGACTGGATTCGTCCTTTTCTTTCGAAGTATGTGTGGAGTCGTAGGGTCTGCCCTTGTCAAGTATTAGATGAGTGAGTAACTCGCCTTCTTCGAATCAAAATTATTAAATGGATAACTGGGTACAAGTTAAGTAATCTCTAGGAGAGTCCACTGTCTCTAGGTAGTAAGTGTATGGAGGTAAAGTTCGCATTTGGATATTGTATTAAATGGTCGCTACGTTGGTAATAAAGGTGCCTATAATGTGGGAAGCATTAAGTGGCACAATGAATTATCTAATAGGGTCAGCTGGTAGTAACAAAAGCGTCCACCGGCGGAAGGTCTTGAATGACTGTTAATCGTCCACATATCATATAGGTAATAAGTGACCACTTACTATCTCTTGCCCTATACGTGTTTGAGATATGTGTGAATGACGAGAGCCATAAATTAGTAGGACATAGTAGCTATGGTCCTCTACTTTAGAACAGTATGTTAGTAAACTCCTAATAAGCCTTAAGTGATCCTAGGAATCTGCCTTTTATTTTGAGTGGCTATAGAGCCACCTCTTTGGTTTAGTGAGGTATTAAGTGGTTAGAAAGTCCGCCTCTTGGTTATTGGTTGGTAGTATGGTGTAGAGCCTTCATATATACGTAAAAGTTTTATCTCTATAAGCAATAATAATTTATCTTTGGGAAGTACTACCTTGTGTCTGGTAGTTAATCATTGTGCGTAACATTGCAAGGTTGGGCTAGAATTACTAAACTTGTTAGATAAATGATTTGGGTGAAACCAAACAGGACACTTTGGCATATTGTAGACAGTATTTTTCATTTTTACCACATGAGGACTCATTGTTCTCACCCCCTCCGCATTTCAATTCTCAGGTTATCTTAGGGTAGACAGGTCTTTGAAAGTGTTTGTGCTTGGTTTTCTTATTTTGTTCTCTGATGTTTGGTATTGATGTGGAAATTCATTATTAAGGTAGTTGTCATGGTCAATTCTTAATATTTTATCTTTTTTCTACTGTGAGATTAGTCTTATTGTACTCTGATAATGCTCATGCTCATTATTTGCAGATACCATATTTACACGATTCGTACTTGGATAGGTTTGAGATTGGATTGTTATCGAAATTCGAGCTAAAAAAAGTGCAGTTTGTTACATTTGGTATAAAAGCATAGGTTTAGATGACTAGAGGAATTAATAAATTAATATTTAGTGAGAAAATATATAGGAGCTTTCTTTATATTTTTCCTTGAATCTTTATGCTTGGATATCAATAATTCGATGATGAAATAGTCACATTCCTATTTTATAGAAGTATATTTAGATGATTATGGATTGGAAATATTTTGGAGTTCGAGTTTCTTGCCATCCTTGACATAACCCATGGTTCGCTTAGCGATGTCTTAAATAACATGAGGATCACATATGGTGAATCCTGTGGACTTGAGATTTACGACTAGATAAAAAGCTAGCTACACCTGGGATAGTCTTGATTTTCGCTTTTGGTTTGAAAGATCCAACTGAAAAACTTTATTTGGTTCATATGATACGTTATTTTAGCAAGTCGGATATTCTTTTGTTTAAATTGATTCCTTTGTTTTTTTGGTCCTACAGTTGGGAGAAATTTTAAACTTGTTTTGAAAAAGAAAAGGGGTTCAAAGATTTTTTTAATTACTTTTCCAGATTTTTTTTCTAGAAAATTTATTTTTATACGAAACAAGATTCGGTTTCGAAAGAAATAATAATATAGATATATATAGTATGAGACCCTCAGTTTATAAAAAAAGTTGAATTTCGAAAAGTTTTTTGTTGCTACTGAAATTAACACCGAGATAGGCTATCGGTATAGGGGTATCAGACCGCCACAGACAAAGAAAAGTAATCTGTAAGCAGAAACTAAGCTCAGGGTAAAACCGAGATCCTAAGAGAAGTCTTCGGAAGGGCAAACAACCAACACCCTGAACGAAGAAGGAAACTCAAAATCCAGTATGAAGAGAAATTACCGGCAGGGTAATTCCGGTAGGAAGGATAACCAACAAGAAGTCGCTAATAAAGAGGAAAGCAAGGGACACCGCAACCCGAGACCCAGAAGGACGACAGGGCTATCGGTATTAACTGGCTTAATACCGATACAATTAAGAAACGGGAGCATCGAGGGAACCAAGTTCAAAACATAAGGAAGTTGTCCGAAAGCCATCTACCGCAACCTCAATCAGATGGTCACCGAGAAGCTACTTTAGTGAGCAACTAATAAAGTACCAAAAGCGCCCTTCTGGAAGGACGAGACACACTTTAGGAATCTATTGAAAGGCAATCCGGAACCTCAAAGAGAGACAAGCTATCCACACTTTCTACGTAGTGTCGATACCGACAGGGGTGGCAGATCCGGTAACCGTTCACTTGTATCATGAATGTAGGTTCTATGCGGAATCAATAGCAATACCAGAAGCCCCTATCCGGAGGACTATATCCGAAAGCCAAAACCCTCTGAATGCTATTCACACTGCTAGGCTTATTAACAATACAAAGAAGATAGGCATGACAAAAAAAATAAGTTCCAAAGACCAAGACCATCCACCTAAGAGCCAGAACCGGCACCTTCAAAATTCAAAAACAAAGCCTTCGCAACCAAAATTAAAAGCGGTCGAGAGCCGAAACTTCCGGAACCAAAGGGGAAATTGGCCGACGGAGGTTTTTGCTGACCCAATAGCAAAAGCGGCCCCGATTTATCTATAAATAAGACCCCAAGGGTCTCATTTTAAGGACCGGTTTCTCATTTCTCATTCTTATACTCTTTTTTTGTAGAGTAAACCCTAAATCCTAAATCAATTTGGGGATTTCTATTGTAATTGCTCATGTACTCCAAATCAAAGATCAATAAAAGAGTGAATTGATACTTAGCATATTTTCTCATGAATTTCTTATGTGTATTCTTTGTTATTTCCTACTCAACCTATTATAAACTTCCTACAAGGTCATGGGTTCCCGCTCGAATTTAGACCCTTCCGCGGAGTTCTTGCAGAACCTCTTCCTACAAGCCATTTAGCCTCTTTATCGAGGGTTGCGTTTACGGAACCCTTGTCCCAAGATAATTGTTGGTTCTTAAGTCGCTTAAGTGTGATTCTCACCCCACTGAGGGAAGAGTAACTATTCTTTCGAGCTCGGAAACCTTGATATCTTGGAAACAGTGAACTAACTCAGACTAGTGAAAGCTAAATGACCCCATTTTCTCCTTAGGTCCACTTCCGTAGACCTATCTCTGGTGTTGATGAAAAATATCATTAACATTTTGGTGTTAGAAGGAGGGCTTGAACCTTAGACCTTGTTGTTAACAACCACACATCTAACTGCGTTGTTCCATCCCAGATTGAACTAAGCTTTGAAGAAGCAAGCCCTTGGTTGAAGATGGATAGGGCAAAAAGGAAAAAGGAGCAAGGTTCCAACTTATTTCTCGCCCTGAAAGGTAAAGCACTGCCGGAATTTAATGAGAAGAACATGGAATTTGAAGAACCCTCAATCTCAACTAGGGAAGTAAGCAATGAGCTTGAGATATTACGGTTTGCCATGCAAATTGACTCCACCAGAAGGGTTGAAATGGACTTAATTCAAAGATCCTCCACGATGGAACCCTAAAAAATAAAGGATAAACCGGTAGTACAAAAAGGATTTGATAGCCAAGTTAGATTCCCTCTAAACCTTCAGGTCAATGTAAATTGGCAGGAAGGCATTCAAGACACCAAAGGAGTAATCGACTTAGGAAGAAATAGGAATCTATCATTACTAGGTGATTGAAAACTTCTAGGAATGACCTTCTCCAAAGAAATAATGAAAGCCAAGGTTTCAACTAATGTAGAAATGACTTCTTTCACATACGATGGAACTACAGATCTAGAAAGCCACCTTTGTAGGTTTGAAAGTTATGTGGATATATATAAAGCTTCAGAAGCACAACGATGTAGGGTATTCCTAACAACTCTCCGAGAGGATGCTGGAAGATGGTACAAACAATATCGCAACCCAACCATCACATCCTGGAGACAGCTGTCCACTGCGTTCAGTGTGCAGTTCCATGATTTAAAAGACTCAACGTTAAGCATTTTTTATCTGGTCCGTATCAAACAAAAGCTAGAAGAATCGCTTACTAACTATCTAAAGAGATCAGAACCAAGTCACTCAGAGTAGAAAGAGTAACAGATAGAGAAAAGTTAATAGCCGCTCAATCGGGGTTGCTTATACCACGTCCCCTTTGGAAAGTACTTTCCATAACAGAATGCGAAAGCTTAGAAGATTTCTATTCTAAAGCTAGCAGGTTCATTTATTTGGAGAAGATGGTCAATGCAAAGAGGAGTTCGACCCCGGAGCAAAAGGTCGAAAAGCTCGGTTCCAATTCCTCCGAGGAAGATCTTCAAAGCTAGGCCAAGAAAAGAAATATTGTACTTATCATAATAAATAAGGGCATAAATTTCGTGATCTAGTGAAGAAGAAACTAAGTCGAAAGAAAAGGAAAGTATGCTCAAGGGAGGCAAAAAGCGGCCAACAAAAGATGATCAGAAACACTTCCACATTATAATGGATTTGAATGATAAGTTTCTTATCTCAAATAAGTTCTTTTAATAGCCTAGCTTGTTCTCTTTTTATGTATAACTATATCAATATTAACATAAATGTAAGTGACATTACAGGTCTAAGACAGATAATGGAAGGAAGGCTGGTCGAATGAAGCCCATGACAGAGGACCCTCTTGTTTTAATTGTCCTTAGGGAAAGGATATTGTTATAATCAAATGTTTTAACCTCCAATAAACGGAGTACCTCCTAAATGGGGTTAATGATAATAAGTGCATTATAACGAGTAAGGGAGTTAATGCAACTCCCTTAGAAGGTGATCCTTCATTTGCATACCACCAATTATCCATGTTTTTGCATTCATTTTACATACCGTTAGGATTAAAGAATTAAATTAGGCATCAACCGCACGATAAGTGGATAATCAGTTTGTGACACCAAACTTTCGTTAATGCCACTCTTTATCAGAATGCATGAAATTTAGTGAAGCGTTATAGGTAAACAGAAACAAAATCTCACAAGACAGATATAAAAATAGCAGCGGAAATTCAAAACTTCATTATTCAACAGAAAAACATTGTAGTCTCAAAACCAGTTACAACATCAGGCTAAACTACTGAAACCAAATACATCAAACCAAAACATCTGTCTTGCGCTAAAAGACCATCAGAGTACAGGAATGTAAAATCATAGTCCCTAGTAATAGCCATAAAAAAGTAGATAAGTAGTCAAAGCGATACATAAAAGAATATCCAGATCCAAGCAGAAACACGGAGAGAGTCCTAATCACGACTGAGCGTTCCCACCCAGAGGACCTTGGGGGATGGGAAAATTAAAGAGAGTAAAGGGAAACTAAAAGGGTCAGACAAAAAGTCTGGCGAGTCCAGTGACTTTTAGCATATAAAGAAGTAAATTTATCATGACAAGCATATAAATATGGATGAGAGATAACAACATCATACAACAGGTATAAACAAGATGAACAGGATAAGCAGAAATAAACAGGATTAGGTGTACTCTAGTTACATAATGGGTTTTACCCAAATAGAAATAACAGGTGCCTCAACATAAATAAAGGGTATTACCCCAAACAGAAAGAACCGGTACCTCAACAGAAAACAGGTAGGACTAAATGTACCCTAATAACTACCCCAAGCAATCGGCTCCCTAACTCGTAAATATCATGTGTCGGCCCTACAGTAGGGTGTATTACTTCCTAAAGTGGCAACCTACATGACACATACCTATTTAGTGGTGCTACAACGGATTATTTTCCCTTACAACTCGGACGCATGCACACCCATGACTCCATAGGAACACACCGATATACACCCCCTCCAGATGAACCTCTTACAATCAGTTCAGTATATGTGCCCTAACCCGTACCTAGTGTGGGGTCCCCGTTTAATACCAGAATGGGTTACTGACTGATATGGGCCCACCCAGAAGAAGACACAAGCTAAACCCTTAAACTTTTTCCCCCAATTAACTAGGATTTTAACAGGTTAAGTCTTAAAATCTATCAGGTTCATATAACCCCGACAGAATTAACAGGTTTACTTAACCTCAAAGATTTAACAGATTTACAGATAAACAGGTTCGTATAACCCCCACAGATTTAATAGGTTAAGGTTTATAGGTTAACAGGTTCATATAACCCCAACAGATTAAACGGGTTTACTTAACCTCACATATTTAACATGTTACAGATTAACAGGTTCGTATAACCCCCACAGATTTAACAGGTTAAGTTTTACAGGTTAACAGGTTCATATAACCCTAACATATTAAAACATGTTTACTTAATCTCACATATTTAATAGGTCATAGATTAACAGGTTCGTATAACCCCCACAGATTTAACAAGTTAAGTTTTACAAGTTAACAGGTTCGTATAACCCCAACAGATTAAATAGGTTTACTTAACCTCACATATTTAACAGGTTACAGACTAACAGGTTCGTACAATCCCTACAGATTTAATAGGTTAAGTTTTACAGGTTAACAGGTTCATATAACCCCAACAGATTAAAAATGTTAAGTCTTACAGATTAACAGGTTCATATAACCCCAACAAATTAAAAAGGTTTACTTAACCCCATAATTTCTACAGATTTACTTAACCACTACAGATTCCATAGGTTATATGCAATTTCATTAGCATGTTCCACTTAATCTTTGAATTAAGCCTACAGATTTACATGTTCATACACCTCAAAATTTCCAGTCATACAAGATATGCCCTAACTTTCTCTCTTTTATTTTCATTCCCAAACATTCCCCGATTGTCCCAATTTCATTCATACGTATGTCTCTTATGAGATTGGCCTAGGCTCGAAGGTATCCTAGACATACAAAATAAAAAGGGGAAAAGAGAGGGAGAAGAACAGAAATAGGCATATAATAACAACTGAACAACATAACAGGGTACAGAAAAATACAAGTAATTACAGAAAACTGTTTAGATATGAATCGGTTCATTAATAGGCATAGGCTCAAATCCAGGTTTATTAACATGTCAAGTTTACTGTTAAATTTTCATATCTAAAAGTAACATGAACTCACAGAGATTGAGTTTAAAGAACAGAGGATAATATGCTGATGTTGCAGGGGGGATTCTTCAATCCAAATTTCGGCAGCATCTCCCCATCTTCATCTTAAATTTTTAGAACAGCGGTTTAAGGAAGAAGTATGAAGAAGTGTAGTTGATTTGATAGGAGTGCACGCCTTTATATAGAATCTACAAGTCAATTCTTAACCGTTAGATCCTTGTTTTTAAATTCAATTCATTCAGAAAAAATAATGAATCTGGTTACCAAAACAACCCAAAAACAGAAAAATGAACGTTGTCAGTTGTGCGTGGGTCGACCCACCCCCACCTGGGTCGACCCATGGGTCGACCCACCTGACCTTTGGTTGACCTATATGTCGACCCAAACCAGGCGTGGGTCGACCCACAGCGGGTCTAGTTCCCGCCCTTGCCGCCTTTGTTTCTCGCTTCGTCCTTTTTGATTTATTTTGAACTGATTTGTTTTACATTCACATATACGCTACTTCTATGTATACAAACTTCTAACTTTTATATCTTCCTCATACGATGTCTGTTTTAGGCAAACTCGATGTCTATCTAAACCAGAATTCTGAGATGAATGCAATGGTACAGCCCGTTAAGCATCCTTTAGTTTATTGTTAATAATGTCCTTTAAAATTATGGGTTGTTACATTCTCCTCTACTTAAAGGATTTCGTTCCCGAAATCTCCAAGTTAAGAAGAATGTTTATTATATCCACCTATAATCATCTACTCATCCATCATCCACATGCATCCATGGTCCTTAGGAATTCCTAATGATTGTATGAACATATGCAAAGGGGTGTATGTGTAATTCTATATGCTAATGCGAAAATCATGTGGTATACTGATTCAATTGACCTCCTTAATGCAATATGGGTTTGTGCCATGAATCCAAAATGTATGCAAATAGTCCTAGTATATCATGTAAACTCCATATGTGTGCACAATCATCCATGCAAATGCAACATCCATATGATGACACATCCATTTCAATTCATCAAAAAGTAAAATGCACACACATCCATAAACAGTATGAGAGTGCTTTGAGCTGATCTAGTGCCTAATGTGTGTATATGCATCCACGAGCAGCCACTAGAAACCACTTACATCCACTTGCATTCATCAAACATAACATGTCTCAAACACTTGTTTACACCCATTGGTTTTCTACCTAAAGGTCGAAGATTCGATCGATAGGACATACCCGAATGATAGAAGCAAGTATGAATAAAAGCTTGGAAAAAGAAGTTAAGAACATACCCTTGAAAAGAAAAGGGTACAAAGCACAAATCTTGTCTTCAGTCTCCCAAGTTGCATCTTCGCGGTTTTCTCCGCATTGCACTTTCATCAACTTAACCTCTCTGTTGCATAGATTCTTAACCTCTGATCCAAGTATATGGGTAGGAACTCGTCTAACTATTGCCTCTTTTTCTACCTCTACTTCCTTAAGCATGTTCGGCTCAACCACTTCTCCTGTATCGCGAAGGCACTTCTACAAATGGGAAACATCATGAACACCCGCCAATCTTTCTAGTAATCTCACCATATAGGCCATTTGACCTATCCTCTCTAATATGGGAAATGGCACTACAAACCTTGGCACCAATTTCCCTACAGATCCAAAGTGAACCACATTCTTCAGAGATGATACTTTGATGAAAACCATGTCTCCTACCTTAAACTCAATGTCAGTCCTTCTCTTATCTGCGTAAGACTTCTGCCTCTCTATGAGTAGAGGACTCAAGTTTATCCTCTGTCTACGCAGCTCGTCCGCCACTACATCACCCTTGCCAAGTGTATAAGAAATTTTAAAGTCATAGGACACCAGGAACTCCATCTATCTTTGCTGTCTCGAATTGAGATCCTTCTAACAAAACGTATACTTGAGCGACTTATGGTCTGTGTATAACTTGAACCTTTCTCCAAGTAGGCAATGCTGCCAAGTTTTAAGTGCGAACACTATAGCAGCCAACTCTAAATCATAGGTAGGGTAGTTCCTCTCATGAACTCTCAATTGTCTACTACCATAGCATACCACCCTTCCCTCTTGCATCAATACGACACCAAGCCCTGTACCACATGCATTAGTGTACACTGTGAACAATTTTTTCCCATCAGGAAAAGTCAAAACTGAGGTTGTTGTCAAAGCCTTCTTCAACCGCTGGAAAGCATCCTCACAATCAATACTCCAAGAAAAGGTCAGATTCTTCTTCATCGGTCCTGTGAGTGGGGATAATATCTTTGTGAAGTCCTTGATAAACTTCCTATAATAACCCACCAAACCAAGAAAACTTCTCATTCCGTTGCATTCTTCAGAACCTTCCAATCTTCAACGACAACTACTTTCGCAAGATCCGCCACTATCCCATCCTTAGAGACCACATGCCCCAGAAATCTTACCTCATTTCTTTAAAAGTGACACTTGGAGAATTCTACCTTAAGCTGGTGTGCTCCGAGAGTCCTCAAAACCTCTCCTAAATGTAGGGCATGCTCTTCCTCGCTCTTCGAGAAAATCGGGATGTCATCCAAGAAGACCACCTCAAACTTGCTCAGAAACTCCCTGAACACCCTACTCATCAGATCCACAAAATATGTGGATGCATTTGTCAACCCAAAAGGCATGACTAGCCACTCAAAGAAGCCATCTGGAGTTCTGAAAACGGTCTTGTCTATACTGTCCTCGGCCACCCTCAACTGTTGAAATCCCTTCGCCAGATCTAACTACGAGAAAACAGATGCGACAACAAGCTGGTCAAACAGATCGTCAATCCACGGGAGTAGGTGCCTATTCTTCTCGGTGAGCTTATTCAACTCCCTGTAATCAACATATAGATGAAGTGAACCATCCTCCTTGGCTGCGAAGACGATTGGAGCTCCCCATTCTGATATACTTCACCTAATAAACTCCTTCTCAAGTAGCTCCATTACTTAAAGCTCTCTCCTCACCCTACGATCCATGTGGCGCACAGGCAATGCGACTGCATTATCCACCAAGTATATCCGGAAATCAATCTCACGCCTCTGAGGTAAGCCCCTAATCACATCAAAAACATATGGATCCTCATAGACTATGGGTACAGGTCGCAAATCATCGACAGAAGCATCAAGTGATTTTAGGAAACTAAGCATGACAGACCCCTTTGGGTCATAGGAAATCTCGAGAGTCCTCCCTCGGCAAGTCAAAAGTCTAGCGACCCTCCTCTTACAGTCTAGGATGGCAACATACATGGCTAGCCAATCCATCCCTAGAATAAGACCATAGCCAGTAAAACCAAGCACATACATGTCGCAATCAAACTCGCCGCCCAACACAGATATCCTCAAACCCCGACATATCATAGACAGATGAACCGTGCCCCCAATGGGGTTTAAGACGATAACGAGATCAGAAACAATACTAGTACTAAGGTGTAGAGACTCAACCACATAATCAGAAATAAAAGAGTGAGAAGAGCCAGAATCAAAAAGAGTCATCACTGGATGATCGGAAAGAGAAATCAAACCTTCAACAAAAACTTTCCTACCTCTGTCTGGTATACTGGCCTTGAGAGCATGCACCTGCCCTCCAGAAGATCCTTCCCTTTGCCCCTGTCCTTGCTTCTTCAGGAACTCCCTAGTATAGTGTCCAACTTCACCACAACTGAAACAAGCATTCTTCCTTTCTCTGAAATCCTTGACCAAATGACCCAAGCTCCCACAATCATGACATTTCTTCTTATCCTGAGCTTTGTTGTTCTTTCCACCCTTCTTTTGTGTTTCTTTCTTGGGCCACACTTTCTTGTTTTACATCTCATCGGCCTTAACCTTTTTCTTCTTATCCATACCCTCTTCGTGCATCAATGCCATGTCAACAAGTCTTTCAAAAGTTAACCCCCTTGGTATATGAGACAGTGCTAATGCTTTGAGAGGTTGATTTAATCCTCTCAAAAACCTTAGAGCATTCTTGTGTGGGGTATTCACCAATTCCAGACCAAACCTTGTCAACTGAATGAACTTATTGACATACTCTTTAACATACATACTTCCTTGCTCAAGGGCCAAGAATATCTCCATGTGAATATCTCTTCTGCCTTAGAAAGAAACTTCGTTTCGAATCTCTGTCGGAAATTAGCCCCAGCATAGACTCCCTGCTTATGTCACCTCCCATCAAAACGAAGCCTCGTCCTTAAGCTACCGTGCAGCCAACTGTATCTTTCTACGGTCGTCGACCTCAAAAAGTCCAAATAAGTTCTCTGTCTCTCGCAGCCAATTCCGTGCTTCCACAAAGCTTTCAGTTCCACGGAATGGTTTTCCACCCATTGTACAGAAGTCCTTGCATATCTTAGATAAACTATCTACTTGCGGAGGTGGAGCAACAACGGCTGCTGCAGGGGGAGGGGCATTTCCTTGGCCTTCGGCAGGTGCAGTAGCCTCAAGATATCTATGGAACCAAGCCGGTATCTGAAAGCCCTCGGTAAGATTCGGTTCCCCAGACATGCTGGAAAAAAGTAAAAGGGTTCAAATAGAGAATCGAAAGATATTTTGTATGGCTTTGGGGACTATGTTTTTTTTTAAAATAGATTTTTCTTTGAAAATATTTAGCTTTTGAAAACAATTTTTCAAAACTTTTATCCGATCTTGTAACCTTCATCTCTGATACCAAATGTGACATCCCACGTCCGTTAATGTCACTCTTTATGAGAATGCATTAAGTTTCATGAAGCATTATAGGTAAACAGAAACAGAATCTCACAAGACAAATGTAAAAATAATATTGGAAATTTAAAACTTCATTATTCAGCAGAAAAACGTCGTAGTCTCAAAACCAGCTACAACATCAGGCTAAAATACTGAAACCAGATACATCAAATCAAAACATCTTTCTTGCGCTAAAAACCATCATAGTATAGAAATGTAAAATCATAATCCCTAATAATAGCCATAACAAAGTTGATAAGTAGCTGAAGCGATACATCAAAGCAGATTCAGATCCAAGCAAAAACAGAGAGAGTCCTAATCACGAGTCAGCATTCTCACCTTGAGAACCTTCGGGGGAGGAAAGAGAGAAAAGGGAAACAAAACGGGTTAGACATAAAGTCTGGCGAGTCCAGTGACTTTTTTCATATAAAGAAGTAAAAGTATCATGATAGGCATATAAAATTGGATGAGAGATAACACCATCATATAACAAGTATAAACAAGATGAACATGATGAGAAGAAATAAATAGGATAACATGAACCAAGCTATGCTTTTCGGTTACTTTTCTCTGCACAAATACTAGTATAACAGATATGTGACAGGATTAGGTATCCCCTAATTACTTAGTAAAAACTGAATGATCCCAACAGAAATGTAATGGTAGGATTAGGTGTACTCTAGTAACATAATGTGTTTTATCCAAACAGAAATAATAGGTACCTCAACAGAAATAACGGATGTTAACCCAAACAAAAATAATGGGTACATCAATAGGAAACAAGCAGGACTAGATGTACCCTAATTACTACCCCAAGCGATCGGCTGCCTAACTTGTATATATCATGTGTCGGCCCCATAGTAGGGTGTATTACTTCCTAAAGTGGCAACCTACAGAAGGACATAGACCAATTTACTGGTGCTACAACGGCTTATTTTCCCATACAGACCGGACCCATGCACGCCCATGACTCCGTTGGAATGCACTTGTATACACCCACGTCAGATGAACTTCTTACAATCATTTCGGTATGCGTGCCCTGACCCCTTCCAAGTGAGAGGTCCCTGTTTAATACCAGAATGGGTTTTTGATTGATATGGGCCCCATATAGCATATGACACAAGCCAAAGCCCTAAAACTAGTGTCCCAAATTAACTACGATTTTCACATGTTAAGTCTTACGGATTAAAAGGTTCATATAACCCCTACATACTTAATAGGTTTACTTAACCGCATAGATTTAACAGATTAACAGGTTCATATAACCCCCATAGATTCAACAGGTTAAGTTTTACAGGTTAACAGGTACATATTAGGGGTGGACGCTGGCGGTTAACCGAACAGATCGGTTAATATTTTCGGTTAACCGCTTAGATTGCACGGTTCGGTTAACCGAATTTCGGTTAATTGAGGGTAGCTTTATTCGTCCGAACCGAATATAATTATCCACGGTTAACCGTTCGATGTAGTCGGTTAACCATTTGATTTAAACGGTTAACTGTTTAGCGGTTAACCGTTTAAATCGAATGGTTAACCGTTTGAATCGAATGATAAATTATTCAAGTTAACCCATTTTCCATATAAACTAATTCATAATAATAGATCTAACAATTTCATAAATAAATTAACATGCTGAACACTAACAGTTAACATTATACAGTCAGTCACTACCCACTACCTAGTACTCAACTACTCAATATTATAATACATGAAGTTCAAAATCTTCAGATACATGTTCGGTTAACTGGGAAAAAAAATTTGTCGGTTAACCGAACCTACCTAGGTTTTATTAACTGTTAACTAAACCAAAAATGTTCGGTTAAGGTGGTTGGTTAACCGATGATGTCGGTTAACCGAAATTATCGGTTAAGTCGGTTCGATTAAGCCAGCTAAGTCGGTTAAGTCAGTTGAATCAGTTAAATGCCCACCCCTAGTACATATAACCCCAATAGATTAAACAGGTTACAGTTTAATAGGTTCGTATAACCCCCACATATTTAACAACTTGAGTTTTACAGGTTAATAGGTTCATATAATCCCAATAGATTAAACAGGTTTACTTAACCTCACAGATTTAACAGGTTACAGATTAACAGGTTTGTATCAAGTTAACAGGCTCATAAAACCCCTACAGATTAAACAGATTTACTTAACCTCACAGATTTAACAGCTTACAAATTAACGGGTTCGTATAACCCCCACAGATTTAAAAGGTTAAGTTTTACAGGTTAATAGGTTCGTATAACCCCAATAGATTAAACAAGTTTTCTTGACCTCACAGATTTAGCAGGTTATAGATTAACAGGTTCATATAACCCCCCACAGATTTAACAGGTTAACAGGTTCATATAACCCTAACAGATTAAATAGGTTTACTTAACCTCACATATTTAACAGGTTACAAATTAACAGGTTCGTATAACCCCCGCAGATTTAACAGGTTTAACAGGTTCATATAGCCCCAACAATTGAATAGGTTAAGTCATATAGATTAATAGGTTCATATAACCCCAACAGATTAAACAGGTTACTTAACCCTATAATTTCAACAAATTTACTTAACCCCCACCTATTTAACGGATTCCATAGGTTATATACAGTTTCATTAGAATGTTCCAATTAATCTTTGAATTAAGTCTATAGATTTACATGTTCATACACCCCAAAATTTCCAATCATATTCCACAGTACAAGATATGCCCTAACTTTCCCTCTTTTTTTTTCATCCCCAAACATTCCCCAATTGTCCCAATTTCATTCATACATATGTCTTTTACAAGATTAGCCTTGGCTCGAAGGTAGCCTAGACTTATAAAATAAAAAGGGGAATAGAGAGGGAGAAGAACAGAAATAGGAATATAATAACAACTGAACAACAGAACAAGGGTACATAAAAAGACATGTAATTACAGAAAACTGTTTAGATATGAATCAGTTTATTAACAGGCATAGGCTCAGATATAGGTTTGTTAACATGTCAAGGTTACTGTTAAATTTTTATATCTAAAAGTAACATGAACTCACAAAGTTTGGATTTAAAGAACAGAGGATAATATGTTGATGTTGTAGAAGGTATTCTTGTATAAGTCAGATAACAATTGTCTTGGTTAAATCCAAGTTTCGACAGCATCTCCCAATCTTCATCTTAAATTTTTAGAATAGAGGTTAGTTTGGAACCTTTACTTAGTAACAGAAAAGAATTTTGGGTCTTGCATTTGTAACAACTGGATCAGAGGTGGTTCAAAATCTCTACCGCAATAAAGATGAACCCTTAAGTTTATCTCAAGCACCTTAATGCAAAGTGTGGATCAAAGCTCTATTATCACCAGAAGGATATTTCTAGAATCTTAACTTTAATACCTAATCAAGGTCGCAAGGTCAGAAATCCTAGAGGAAGATATCAACTACCAATACTCAGGATGATGACCTAATTCTACTATCTTAGAGCCTTCAAATGAAGATAATTAGCTTCCATCTTTGCTCAGGGTGGAGCCCGAATGAGTACTTTAAGTTTCCTTAATAGAACCTTATGGCAAAGTTCGTACTGTTCTTAAACGACCCTCGAAGAAAAATTCTCAGAGAACTCCTATCATGCGTCTATTATCATAATGCTAACAACTTCTATAGGAAGCATGTAGATTACTATACATGTCTTAAAAAGCTAACACGAGGCGATGTGGAAAAAGGCTCAATCCTAACAAGAGAGGCATCACATATCAGGACTACAACCCTGTATTCTAGTCACAAAGATATGATTCGCACTCTATGTAAGACAAGAATCTTGGGCTCACAACTCTTCCAGAAATAAAGGTTCTAAACAGTGAAAATTCCATAACTAATACACGAATAGGCATTTCAAATCTCTTTAGCAGAAGCCTTCCAGTATAATTCGTTCTCCTCAATATCTCATAGGGAATTTTTTCTAAATACTTGCATTATGAACTATTGTTATTCTAGAATAACTAGCTAGTTATCCCCATCAAAAGTTCATTCATCTGCGAAGCTAGGGATCTTTTATTTAGGTTATGTAAGCCCCCATACACAGCTTTTGCGGAATGGTTGTGTACCAAACCATATGTGGCATAATGAAATGAAATCCTATACAAGAATATTCCAAAATATAGATAAAGAGCCAGATAGTATCCTTATAATTCACAAAGGATACAATTATTTCCAAAAGTTGAATCCTAAACCCCCATGGCAAACTCCTGAGTCAGAACTTAAAAGACTCGGTCATTTTATAAAGGAATCACTGAATTTTTGTCCAAAAACCTTTATATGTGGAGTTATGTTCCTATGGTTATCTTATAGTAACTAGATTTCAAAATTCTTATTGCATGTGTTCAAACCTTAAATTTGGTTTTACCATCCCATACCACCGAGGGAAACTTGATGATAAACACTAAAGTTAAAAATCCCGGATCACTTATTCCCGACAAGGGAAAAAAAACCTTAGTTCCCAAGTGTTCGCCTTAATATATGTATATATATATATGGAAATATTGGTAGCTCATAAGGAGAACATAATCCCAGGTTTAAGATTCTAATGATGGAGAAACTTTATATTCAGGTTCATATTATTATTATTTTGATATAAATAAAGCTGATATCTCCTGAAATGTAGAAAAGAAATGCAGGAATCAGGTAAACACCAGAAATTTTCATTGATCACTCAAAATAAGGCCAACACCCGGGAGGCCTTGAAAAACTAAAAACTGAAGCAACCAAGTCGAAACCAAGCAAAAGAAAGCGTAAGATGTAGACGCATCGATGCTAACAGCGGCAAAGTTAGCCTTAAGATTTATAATGACCCGCACTCTACGTATCGGAGGATCATAGAATATTTATTTTATTTTCATACGAAGTCATATGGTCGTGTAACTTTGGGAAACGACTATTGGAGTCATTTCCGACATTCACGATTTTTGCCGAATTTTAAATGACCATTTTGCCCATGGCGAATCTTGTTTCACCTATAACTTTTGATTGGTAAAGAGTTTTGACCTGAAAACACTTCCATTGGATTCAGATGATGGTTAGAGTGGTCATATTAATCAAACGGACACACCGTTTGGGAGATATGGATGAAATAAGAATTGGAAGATGAAAAATGGCCTAATTGGGCTTAATCGGGTGATTAGTGGTTTGGCCCATAACCCATTTCGGGAATAAGGTCATGGGAGGGCTGGAAAGGGTTGGAGAATCATCTCCTTTCATTTCTCTAGCCTCCACAAACATTCCTCTAACCCTGTAATGGCATCCATCTTCCAAATCTCTCTTTAATCAATTTCTAATCACATATTAGCCAAATCTACACCAAATCAAGGGGATTAGCATCAAATCAGAGAAAGAGCTACTTCTATACATAGGAATCAATGCCAAATCAGCTTGAGTTTCAGATTTATAGTTTATTTGTGGCTAAGGTGAGTAATTAGCATGTTTTTACACTAATTACGACTAATTATGGGTGATTAGTGATAATTAGCGAAATTATGACTCAGAAAAATATGGAAAAATATGTATACATTTTGAAATATTATTTTATGTTACTGGTTAAAAATTGGGTTAATTTGGATTAAGTTTGCTAATCCTATTGCTAGATTAAACATGGTTAAACATGGTTATGGGGAAAATCATGGTTTTGGGTATGTTTGATCCTAAATAACACATGTAATTGATGTTTCAATGTTTTTGGTTGATTCCATATGTTGTTACTACTTTTTGGTATGATCTATGATTGCATAGGAAAGTTAGAATGGTCGAAAACACCATCGAGAGGCGAAAAATGGTTTGCAGGAAATTGGTGCAGGCTATGGGTCGAGCGACCGACCCTTATGTCGGAACCGACCCCCACGTTTATGTTCGACCAACCTCTATAGGTCGAGCGACCGACCCTTATGTGTATATTCGACCGCCCCTATATGAAGTGTTCGACCGACGTTATATGAAGCGTTCGACAGACCCTATATGGTGGTGTTTGACTGACCCTATATGCTAAGGTTCGACCGACCCTATATGATTATGTTCGACCCGACCCACTATGTGATGTCCGACCGACCCACTATGTGATGTTCGACCAACCCAGAGGAGCTTCTTCTACGCAACAACGATCGTGAACTATCCTGAAGATAAATTCCAATCCTACTAAACCCGAGATGCAATGGAAGTCTAAATGAGAAGTTGTGGCTCAGGATCCAGCTGGGAACCAACGAGTTAACTTCTAGAGTTGGGCTTGGCTACGAGACGTATGCAAAGGGGTTATCGACATCTATAACTTTGGTTCACTTTTGAGAGGGGGCATTGACTATGGACCAGTGCGGTGTGGTCAGAGGTTGTATGGATTCAAACTCCATCAGGGCCTCCAAGGGCAAAGTGGTCGCAGTGATAGTTGGATAGGGTGGGACTCCGTCATGGCCCTAATAGTTCTGCTGATCAAAGTGGTGGATATCGTATGCTTTACGCACTGAGTGAGAGATGCGAGGGTGATTGCTATGTTTGATGTTTGTTATCACCATGACATGCACATTCCCATTTTTTCACTTTATGTTAGTGTTACCTTATAGTACTGTACACCTTGTTGTGCTAACTCTTTGGTTGCAGGTCCAGGTTCAGGTATGATTATTTATACCTATTATTGTTTTTTTTTGCTGCTATCGCTCATACCAAACTTTTATCTAACCCAGAGTTTTATGTCTCTTCTTATTACTCTGGGTGCTCCTGAACGAGCAGACTAGAGACATGTTAGATGGTTGTGCATGAGTAGCTTTCCGGAGACGAGCATGAGGCTTCCACGTATTATTTACATATATTCTCCCTGTGTTATTGTTGGTCACTGCTTTGGGCATTACTAGTGAACCTTTTCTATTTTGCTTTAGAGACAGTATTTTGAAGTTATAATAATGGTTTGGATCATAAGCTGTATTTTGGATTCCGCTGCTATGATGGTTTAGTTTTCATCTTATGCACTGCCTCGCCTGTTTTATATCAAGTTATGTTACTATTATATTTTATTCCATGCGCTGTGAGATATATTAAAGGTTCTTGATGATTCATAGTTTCAAATCCCTTTCTTTTGACGACCATCCCGTGCTAGTTGGACATTGGCACAACGCATTTCGTAGAAATGTCGGCTGGTGCGGGGCGGACCATCACACTTGGTATCAGAGTCTAGGTTGTGTAGTCTAACCTAAGGGAAGACATCAGGGAGAGAAAGTATACGTATACGAAAGCACGTATTTGTGATATTTTGATTTACAAAAGCTATATATACTATTAGTATATCTAAGGATGAAGTCGCACTGCATGGGCGCCATTAAGGGGATGGTAAATCGTTTTCTCTTTACAGATTGAACGATGAGCCGAAATACGAGGAGTACGGGTTCATGGGCCAACAATGAAAATGTCCCTGATATGAGGACAATGTTTACTGCCTTCATGCGAGAGATGCTTAGGGATGCTCAGCGAGCAGTTCCTAATGCTGCTATTGGTGGTGGTGCAGTAGTGCAGGCGCCTAGAGCCAATTTCGCCAAGCTCAACAAGGAATATACTAGTTTTGGAGGGAAGTCGTTCCATGGAACGGAATCGGCTATGGAGGTTCAAGATTGGTTAGATAGTTGTGAGCGCATCTTTGAGGATTTGGGCATTGACGATGCAATGAGGAGAAAGATAGCATCGCGTCAACTTCAAGAACGAGCTATGAATTGGTGGAATGCCATTTAGGCGACTAATCCTGAGGATCAAGTTACTTGGAATCAGTTTAAGACTTGTTTCAGTGATAAGTTTATTCCAGCTGCTCAGAAATCAAAATTATTTAGGAAATTTTTGGAGCTTAAGCAGAATGGTAAGCCAGTCTCAGAATATATTGCTGAATTCGATACCTTATCGAAGTATGGATTATCTCTTATCGATACTGCTGAGAAGAAGAATGAGAAGTTCATAACTGGCTTAGATGAGTACTTGGGGGATGACTTATAAACCATATCGATGAGACATTCGAATCTATTGTGGGGAAAAGCATTGAGATTTAAGAGCCTTTACCCTAAGTCGAAGACCGAGGTTGCTATTGCATCTACTGGAGAGCCCAAACTACAGGCAAGCGGTGGAGGCAAGAATAATTCCCATAATAACAGGAAACAAAATCAAACCAAGGATGGTCAGAAAAAGAGGGATAAGAAATATATCGAGTGCTTTAGTTGTGGCAAGAAGGGCCACTATGCCAAAGATTGTCGAGCAAAGCTAACGGACAGGAAGTGCTTCAACTGTGGCCAAGCGGGATATCATAAGGATAAATGTCCACAACCTGCAAATGAGAAGCCTATCGTGAAAGCATATGCCATCAACGCTGTTCCTTCTTCGTCGAATGCACCAACTGCGGCGGAGAAGGGAAAGGGTGTCATTATTCATGGTATGCTATCTTTTTATGATGTTCATGTTCGAGTATTGTTTGATACCGGGGCTTCCCATTTCTTCATATCTAGTGATCTGGTAGATAGGTTGGAATTGGAACCCGAGATTGTCGATACAACTTTAGTTGTGACGAACCCGATCGGTGGTTTGACAAGCCTTAGTATGATTTGTCGTAATTTGGTATTATCAAGTCATGGATGTATGTTTGCTTGTGATTGCTTTGTTTTGGGATTTACTGGGTTTGGCATTATTTTGGGAGTCGATTGGATCCAAAGGTATGGGGTGGTGGTAGACTATGAGGGGTCTTCGGTGACCATTAGAGCGGATGATGGGAGGATAGTGATATTGGGTAGCCTACCTAGTGTTGGGGTAATGGCTAGTTTTCTAAATTCCCTCGACATCCCACATGATGAGTTATTAGATGTGCCTATTGCTGGCGAGTATTCGGACATCTTCGGGGAAATGACCGGACTTTCATCACACCGAAAGATCGAGTATTAGATTGATTTAGTAAAAGATGCCAGACCTATAGTGATGCCTCTTCGTCGTGTGGCGCCAAGGGAGCAGCGAGAGCTCGAGGTGCAAGTAAGCGATCTTTTGAAGAAGGGATTTACACGAAGAAGTGCCGAGTGGGGAGCACCAGTTGTATTTGCTACTAAGGCAGATGTTTCCCTTCACTTATGTGTGGACTACCGCAAGTTGAACAAGGTGGCTAGGAAGAATAAGTATCCTCTTCCACGGATAGATGATTTGTTTGACCAGTTAAATGGAGCAAGAGTGTTCTCCCAGTTAGATCTCGCGACAGGTTTTCATCAGCTCCGAGTAGCAGCTGAGAGTATACCTAAAACGGCAGTTCGAACGCCGTCTGGATTCTATGAGTGGTTGGTCATGCCATTTGGGTTGACCAATGCACCTGCATATTTTGTGGATCTTATGAATAGGGTATTCAGGGACCAATTGAATAAGTCCGTTCTTGTTTTCATGGACGATATCTTAGTTTATTCGAGGACGGAGGAAGAACACAAGGAACATTTGAGGATATTGATGGAGGTGTTAAGGAAACACCAATTGAAAGCAAAATTTTCTAAATGTCACTTCTGGAGGAGGGAAGTGAGGTTCTTGGGCCACGTTGTTTCAGAGAATGGTATTGCTGTCTACCCTGCGAAGGTGGCTACGGTGCAAAATTGGTCTACGACCAAGAATGCAACAGACGTAAGAAGTTTCTTGGGGTTAGCTGGATATTATCGTAAGTTTATTCAAGATTTCTCCAAGATAGCGGCATCAACAACTCAGTTGACCAAGAAGAATCAAACTTTCATCTTGGACGAAAAGTGTGAGTATGCATTTAAGAGTCTAAAGGAAAAGTTAACGTGAGCACCAGTGTTAGTGATTACTAAGGGGATCGAGGAGATGATGGTATACATGGATGCCTGTGGTACCGGACTAGGTGCTGTACTAATGCAAGGAGGTAGGGTTGTAGCTTACTCTAGTCGGCAACCGAAACCACATGCGAAAAGATATCCTACCCATGATTTGGAATTGGCAGCGATCGTATTCGCGTTGAAGATGTGGAGACATTATCTCTTGGGAGAAATATTCGAGTTGTTTACCAATCATAACTCGTTAAAGTATCTTTTCTCAAAAGGATTTAAATCTCCGTCAGCAGAGATGGTTAGAGTTCTTAGCTTCATATGATTTCAATATCGCATACACACCCAGGAAGAGCAATGCGGTAGCTGATGCATTCAGTAGGAGACATTCTAGTTTGGGTGCTATGTTTCTAGAATGGAAGGAACTGGAGTATAACGCGGGATATGATTTCAGACCTAAATGTGAATTGGTTCCAAAGATGTTAGCAAGTTTGACGATCAGGCCGACTTCGATTGAGTGGATCGGCTCCAGTCAGAGAGACGATCCTAACTTATTAGAAATCATCTCCAAGGTAGAGATGAGTATCGATGGTGAGGAGATAAACAAGTATCGACGGTGTAAGGGTAATAATGGTAATCCAGCTTATGATATTTTAATATTTTATATTTAACCACAAACACTATTATAATAGCGTATTATATTATATAGTATCTAGTTTGAGGGATCCTTAGTAGATGGAAATTCCTGGAACATCTCTTAAGTTATCGCACTTATATTATTATATGATTTTGATTTGACTGATATGAGAATATTTTAGTTCTGATCCGAATATTTTTGTCTTTTCATTTGTGCTTGAGTCAACGTGATTTTTTTTCCAATTATTGAAGATACCATTATGAAGATGAAGATGGAGCTCAACAAACGTATTTATTATTATTATTCCACTGCAAATATTGGTATGCTTATGATAGTTAACTCTAATAATTGCTGTAAAATATAATCAAATGTATGTTTTGTTAATCTCTAAAAAAAAACCACACGCGCGTCGGCTAGAAGGTACAAGGCGGGTCGCATTAGGGTCGGTCGTACATAATGCAACCACGCTAAGCAAGACCCAAATATCAAACCCAAGGCAGGCCAAGTCTACAAGTGCGACCGAGTTATGAGAGGCACGACTTGACAAGATAAGGGCCGCACATCTTGAAAGCCGCTCAGGCACTAAAACAAGGTAGGTCACCCGCTATGCATGAGCAAGAGCAATCTCATAGCATAACCATAAAGTCACGCGACACCATACAAAGGCAACAAGAGGGAGAGCGCCCTTAGCACAAGAAGAGCGGTCACGTAAGGAACAGAGGAGGACCGATCTCAGCTCCATACTCCGCTCTTACAAAATCTCCCAGAGCGTCCGCGCCCGCGCTTAAGGACCCACTCAGCTATTCAAGAACACTCAACAAGTCGTCCACACTGAATACGACCCCGGACAGCTAGCTACAGTTGTCCAATGGCTTGGTTGTAATTAGCAGAATGAGCGACCCACAACCTAGATAAATAGATTCCAAATCATTTACCAAGGGGGGTTCACCTATAAATACACTATGGCTACCAACATAAGAGGGGGCTTTTTCTGGAAACACAATGGAGTGCTGCTAAACTTCATACTCAACCATAGATCTAGCCATGGCGACATGCATCATTTTCAAATGAAAGGTATCTTCTCTTTCAAATCATTCATTATCCTCCTCCTCCTCAAACTCCATTATTCTCTTGTATAGTTCTCTAGATCAAAATACATAAATAAGGATATATTGAGTGGGTATGGAGATGTATGAGGTTAAAGAGTGGATGTACATTGTAATTTTCAATAAAGGCAGGAAATCATCTTCACAGTGGACATAGGCCTCGTTAACGGCCGAACCACTATAAATCTTGTCTTTACTTTACTTTTTCCGTATTTTACTTTCTATTGATACTTAAACATGGTTCTATTTATTCCTTACCGAATTGGTGAAGTAGTTTAGTACCTTGGGTGTTTAGACCATTTTTGTTGTAAACATTTTGGCGCCCACCGTGGGGCCGTGTTCATTTCTTTTCCCATTCAGATCTGACGAGATTCTCTGGGAAACATGGTATCTGAAGTCATGAGTATGCTAGGAAAAATTGCTGTCAAGAGAATCGGTGAAAACTTTGGCACGTCACCCACCATCCATCCCAGAGAAAAGAAACCGACGCGAGTCGAGATGGCCATAACCAAGAGGGAGCTGGAAGAAGCAGTAGCAGGGATAACGAATCAAATAACCATAGCAAACGACGCACTGATAAAGCAGATCGAGTCAATGTTCGTTATCGAAGCCACCACCATTAAAGCCACGCCAGCCACTTGTCACAATTATGGGTCCTGGCGAAGACCCGACGAGGAGAAAAGCGTTCATTCCGCCGAACGGAATGAAAAGCGAAGGTATATCTTAGGTGCAAGAGGCGAAGCTAAGCAGCACAGGAGGAGGCCGCGCTTTTTCAAAAACTCTGAGTTTACCTCCCTCGATGACACCATAGAGAATATCTTCAGGGCAACAAAGGGCACTATAAATTACCCAGTCCCAGAACGGATGCAAGTCAAAGAGGCTACTATGAAGTCAGGAAGGTTCTGTCAATTCCATGACCAGCCAGGGCACAATACTGATGAATGCAGGCATTTGAAGTCAGTAATCGAGAGGCTGGTCAAAAAGAACCATTTGCAACAATATATGCGCGACCACTATCCCATGTCTCCACAAACTGGGGGCAGTGAACTTCCCGAGGAAGGATCTAAAGTAGCCTGAAGCTGATGCGTAACTAAGGATCAGCAATTGGTGTCCTGGTCATGGAATTTTGAACTGAAATCCCCGTGACTCCACCTTACTACACAATTTACCTTTTGTATTCTGTTCACTTAAGAAATAGTAGTCATTCTACCCTGTTTCGCCGCTTGCTATATTCATGTTTGATAATGGATCACTTACAAATCCCTTATGCAAAGAAAAGTTATAATGTACTCATTTGAGCATCGAACACATTACTGTACACTGAAAACTGATTTCTCAAATGTAGGCGTGTTAAAAGCTGTCAATCATCCTCATTCTAACCGTAAAGGGAAGGTTCTTAAAGCATATCTTGAGCAAGATAACCCAAAAGCATCGCGAGAGATGGCCAAACCAAATCATACGTATAGGCACGTCATCCTAACTGGATATGTTGTCTAAAGACAAATAACAAGCCGAAAGGTGGTACTTCCCTAAGTAAGCATTTGCTGGAGAAACTGACATCGGGCTCTTCTTCCTAGAAAAGAAAATACGGGGGAAATGACAAAAAGTCCCACGGATAAATAACTAGGCTGGAAACATCAGTCCTAGTGTCAGAAGGACCGACAAAACATGCTGGAAGGACCAGCGCAAAACAAAAACCCGACCGAAAGGAAGGTGGCCATCCTTGTTCTTTGTTGTTAAAAAAGTCAAACAAAGCCAAGGATGGACTACAACAGCAGAAATCCTAGCCGAAAGGGGTATCAGAAATCCTAGCCATTTGGGGGTATCCAACAAGGTCTTTCAGTCCTAGAAAAATAAGGACTAATAAGACTGAACTTGGGTCGAAATTGGAGCCCGAGACCTCCCATGGGGGCACCCAAAAGAAAACACATAATAACCACGCGTTGCTTCTATAAAATCATGAATTGATTAAATTACAATTTTAAAACAACAGAATATGTGGAACTAAAAGGAGCTTCGGTATGGGGACATCACCATTGTGTAAAAAATTCACCAATGCCCACTCAAGACATACCGCAACCTAATTATAACGTCATCGCGAGAACAATTCGAACGATAAAATTTGCGCGAATAACAAATTAAAAGTATAACCCATAAGAATAAAAGTTTTAATATTGCGATAGCCCCTAAATGATACAAACGTAAGCTCACATATATATAAAACGTTAAGCGAGGGCCGGTACTCGCACAAACAGTTGGTCTAAGTACGTGTAAAGTAAAAGAAAATAAACTGAAATCAAACCACAAAGGTCACAAGTGCTATTCTTATACAGGGCGAGGTAGACCAATTGTTTAGGCTGTTGCCAACCCAACTACACAAAAAAGTCATCAAAGGGAAAAGGGGTGTGGTCCTCAATCATTAACCCATTAGTTTCTTTTGCGTTTCAGGGTGGACACGGCCTTGGTGTTCCAAATCTCATCATCATCATCCGGATCGGACGCATCTGGTGAAAGTGGATCATTCGATGCAGGTATGGTGGAAATAATAATATTGGTAGAGACCAAAACGGAGTCGATGGTAACAGGCTGGGAAACGGCACCGCCAGCAGCTAAAAGAGGAGTCGAAAGCACACCTGATGCAAAAGGGTAACAAGCACTAAACTCAGCAATCTTGGGTGAAGGAATAAGAAAATCCAAATACGGGGCAGGTTGATAGATGGCAATTTTACCTGAAGCTGCTGGATACACAAAGTCAGCTCCGTGTTCTTCCACATTTGAAGAGGTGTAACTGTAATTTGCACACAGTGCCACAATGTCTTCTTGGTCTGAGCATTCAACAACAGATTGAGCTCTAACAACATCAGGGGTGGGGCAATCCGTTGGGAAGTAAAGGAGATCAGAGCGTTAACCCTAACAGAGTCAGAAGGGACACAAGGTATCACAATGCCCGAACGTCCCTTCATAAGTGATCGAGTTCATTCGTTCACCAACATCCTCTTACCTTCAACTAAAGCTTCGCAGTCTTTCTCCTCTAAAAGCTGCCCTTGAAGTAACTCGTCATCAATATCGTCGGAATACGAAAGTATTCTCTCCCAAACGAGGGCCAGAGTTCGTGGGAAATCCTTGTCTAAGTAACCCAGACTTCCGCGACTCATGATACTGCAAACATAGAAGTGAAACAAAGTATTGTCGATTTCGCTTTTGGCTTCATCAAGATCCTTTTGCAACTTGATCTTATCCTTTTCGAGGTTCCTAATTATTTCATTCTGGGAAGCAAGTTGACCCTTGAGAGCCAAGTTCTTCTGTCTCAAAGAAATTAAAGCATATTTTTCTAAGGCCGTATGACGCTCAGCAAGTGGACAAGCAGATCGAGCATCTAAAAGTTGTGCTCGTACGCTTTCCAACTCCTTCTTGAGCTCAGCATTCCTGGCTTCCAAGTTGTTTACCTTAGCACGACCACTCCTTAAAGAAGTCATCTCAGATTCTTGAGATTTAATCAGATGAATCAAGCCAGCCATGTCATTCTCCAAGATTTCAATATGATCGAGATGTCAAGCATTTAGTCTCTAGAATTCATAACCAAATTTGACCCAATGCTCCAGCTGCTTGTCAACATCTTTCATGACCAGATTCAACTATGCCTCAAACTGATTCACGACAGCGCCAAGTTGATTCCTCACACCACTCTTTATGGCATCCAAGTTTTCCACCGCTTTTTGCTCTTCTTGAGGGTGTAGGTCCAGCCCGAAGGGTATTCCCCTCAAGTCCCAGCCGCTGAAACGCTCCTTAAGTGTCGGATTCCCTGGAGAAATTTTATAAGGTGGATGATCGCATATTATTCGAATCTGAGCAGGAGTTGGTACAATAGACCCTCCAGAAGATTTAGTCGATGTAAGCATCCTAGCCTGGTCGAGCACCTCACACCTTAAGGAATCGACCATTGAGAGTCCAAGGGTATGTCGGCTCTGAGAACTCAAGTGTAATTGGGGGCGCTTTGAATAACAGGAAAAAGAAGATTAAAGGAGACTTCGAGGATCAATCAGATCAGCCTGTTGAGTGAAACTATCCAATAGCGAGCAGCCTGTGTTTGCACCTTGAGAATAAAAACATGAAGTTCAACAAGCATTCGAGAAGTCAGCAAACTAACGGGAAATTATGCCACAATTAAATATTAAAACCAGTTCCGGGGGATGTTGCGCAAACAGGGGCTTTCTCGGGGCGCAAGGCAGGTCCGCGCATTCCTCCCACATCAAAAGCAGCGGGAACAGGCATCAACACATCACCCCGGTTCAAATCTTCGACAGAGTCCAAATCCTCCAAGTCTGCAAACATCTCTGAGGAACCCTCCGTCTGGACAGCAGGACAAGCAAAACCTCCGGCGTCTGTTCTGGGAGTCATATCAGTCCTCCAACCACACGCGCTTTCGTCAGTTCTCTTATCACGTCCTTCGGTGATCAGTAACGAAGAATGATCACTCACATCAAGGGGTAAGCGTTTCACTTCAAGACATTTACCAGTAGAACATTGGGGGTAAACAAGGGCTTTTCTAATAGATCATGTAGGGAAAATTAACTGATACTTACGGAGGTTTTCCTCTGTAAGCAACGCCTCTCTGCTCCTTTCCCTTTTGTTGATAGAAATTAAAGAATTAAGGAGATTGTGGTCCAAAGTAAGTTCCGCAATAGAAGGAACCACTACAAAAGTCAGAAAAAACCAGATGAGGAAGAGAAAAGGGGCAAGAATTCTAGGAGCAAAAATGTAGTTACCTCCTTCGGCCCATCGACCGTAGAATCTAGCAGGACACCGGACAAAGAAATATTGATCCGGAAAACCCCTAGTTCCTTCCGTCAAGCCAGTGATAATTCTGTCATGCATACTTTCCAGAAAGAAGAAAGAAGCACCATCTACCTCCTTCTTCTTAAAAGAATATAAAGAACAAATATCCGCAAACGTGGGTTCCCGTCGTTGAACCTTCATGTAAAGTATGTACAACCCAAGCAAGATTTTATACCCATTGGGATGGAGTTGATACGGGCGATGGTCAGTCACCGCAGAATGGACTCTAGATAAGGATTGAAGGAGGGAATCACCCCACTAGACAACATATGGTAATTAACCGCCACATACCCGGAGGGTGGGCAGTCTGCCAACTCTTCCTTCCTGGGGTATCTGGTTTCTTCTTATGAAAGCCCAAAGCTCTTGCATATTTGTAAAAACTGATCAAAAGGAAGCGTCGGTTTACGACAACCGGTCGCCACCCTATAGAAAAGGCAACGTTGGGGGTACGGTTCATTAACAACCAAACCGGAACTAGTAGCCGGGGCAACTTCCCTTGCCCGATCCAAATCCTCTCGTTCCCCAGACATATTGGGTTAGCTGGGGGAGGAATGAACAGGCAGTTAATCGCATATCGACATAGATAAGCATGTTTAAAAAAAAGGGAACTACAAGTTGAATTATTGAAAATCAAAGGAAGAGTAGGAGTGTCGACATGACACAAGTGCTCCATTAGACAGCCGGTTAAAGCATGGCAAATTAGGGAACATCTTTTCCCAATCATTTCAATGAACGACTTGCCAGCATAGAAAGGGCTAAGGCTTATCGCCAAAGAATCCTACCTGAAGCTCAAATACAAACCTAGTTAAATCACCGCCACTCAAATGACACAACTCTATATCCCAACCACTTGGCACTGCCAACAGAGAATCTTCCTCTACAGAGCTAGAAAAAATGACCCAGAATCATAAATAAAGAGAGTGAAAATCACTTACAAGCGAAATTCAACTTGAAGAAAGGAGTGTTGCAGCCGGAAATAAGGTTGAGGAAAACCGTCAACCAAAGGGGTGACGGTCAAGGGAAATCGAAATCTCGAGAAACAACGGCGAGGCCTCCTATAATGAAACCGCCATTGAAATGGGTTTATTTAGGAGATATTAAAGCGGGAAAATGAAGAGACAACGCCTAAGAGGACTGGAAGCCCCTTATTATGTTGTAATAGCTCAGTTAGGGTCTAGTGATCCGGTATAGCGCACCCGGAAAATATCCTGCGAAATGCACAAAAACCAACAGTTGCTAAAATATCCAAATTTTGAAATATACGAGCACAGAAAGTTGAGCATGGTTCATCCAGTACATTCTCTCCATGTTACCTCAACACTCGATTACATCAAAAGTGTCTCATCAAGTCCCAGCTGGCATTCTGAAGTCGCACTGTAGTCAAAGAGGTACATTGGGCTTCTCGATCATAAGAAAGAACAATACCAGTCAGAGGCAATGAAGTTATCATAACCGTTAGTACGACCGAACCCTTTGGCAAGTCAGAATAAACCAACCGAACAATGCGCGATCAAATATGTCAAAGCCCATGATTCCTTACTAAAGAAGAATCACGAACTTTGAGGGGCAAGTGTTAATCCCTAAAAAAAACCACACGCGCATCGGCTAAAAGGTACAGGGCGGGTCGCACTAGGGTCGGTCGTACATAACGCAACCGCGCTAAGCAAGACCCAAATATCAAACCCAAGGCAGGCCAAGTCTACCAGTGCGACTGGGTTATGAGAGGCACGACTCAACAAGATAAGGGCCGCACATCTTGAAAGCCGCTCAGGCACTAAAACAAGACAGGTCACCCGCTCTGCACGAGCAAGAGCAATTTCATAGCATAACCATAAAGTCATGCGGCACCATACAAAGGCAACAAGAGGGCGAGCGACCTTAGCTCAAGAAGAGCGGTCACGCAAGGAACAAAGGAGGACCGATCTCAGATCCATACTCCCCTCTTACAAAATCTCCCAGAGCATCCGCGCCAGCGCTTAAGGACCCACTCAGCTATTCAAGAACACTCAACAAGTCGTCCGCACATAACACTGAATATGACCCCGGATAGCTCGTTAAAGCTGTCCAATGGCATGGTTGTAATTAGCAGAATGAGCGACCCACAACCTAGATAAACAGATTCAAATCATTTACCAAGGGGGGTTCACCTATAAATACACCATGGCTACCAACATAAGAGGGGGCTTTTTCTGGAAACACAACGGAGTGCTGCTAATCTTCATACTCAACCACAGATCTGGCCATGGCGATAGGCATCATTTTCAAATGAAGGAATCTTCTCTTTCAAATAATTCATCCATCCTCCTTCTCCTCGAACTCCATTATTCTCTTGTATAGTTCTCTAGATCAAAATACATAAATAAGGATATACTTAGTGGGTATGGAGATGTATGAGGTTAAAGACTGGATGTACCTTGTAATTTTCGTTAAAGGCAGGAAATCATCTTCACAGTGGACGTAGGCCTCGTTGACGGCCGAACCACTATAAATCTTGTCTTTACTTTACTTTTTCAGTATTTTACTTTCTATTGCTACTTAAACACGGTTCCATTTATTCCTTACTGAATTGGTGAAGTGCAGTTTAGTACCTTGGGTGTTTAGACCATTTTTGGTGTAAACATGTTTAAACAGCTTCATGCACAATTATTTATTTATTATATTTTATCCATCCGCCGCGAGATTCCGTGATTGTTTTCTTCTTTCTTCTTCTTCTTATTTTAATCCCAATAACTATCTGCATTTTTGATTTGTTTAAGTCGACATTTGAGGATCGTTGTCGATTTTAACGGTCAAAAATTCATGATGTTACAGTGTTCTACCAAATTCAACATCGAAGCCAGGTGTCGGTGAATAGATATCAGATCACAATCAACATAAAATAACGATTCAGAAGCTTGTAGCTGACAACAAACTATCGAGACCATTAAAACCAAAAGCATCGAAGAGTCATTTTGGTTATTAGGCTATTGGTACTAACATAAGGAAGAAAAGCTTGGTGCCAATACGAAACGGGTTCATAAAAATGCAATTCCAACGCCGAAGGAAATCAACATGGACCCAATTTCAAAAGAAAATATAAAAAAGCAAACCCGAAAGTATCCAGGTAGCGGAAGCAAATAATGAAGGATCGGCGAAAGCGTATAACCCGAAACCAGAGGCGTGGCAGGAAGCACCAAGCCAAATAAAAGGAAATGAAAGGGCTACGGCACTAACTAACTTAGTGTCAATGCAAAAGAAGATAATGATATCATAGACATAAGAAGCCAACAAGTAAAACACCCTGAAAGCTAGTTATCAGAGTCAAGGCTTGTCAGCCACTAAGAAACAACTTCAGGAGTCATCAAGAGATGTACCGAAAGCTCACTATCGGAAGACCAAAACCAACAATAGGGATTCACAGGAAACAAATCAAAGCTTATGAGAAGAATAGCTATCAACACTAACTCACTTAGTGTCGATACCGAAAAGGATGACAGATCCAAGAACATCAGAAACTATTGCATGAAAGCAAATACTATGAAGACTTGAAGGTGAAACCGGAGCTTATTACCGAAAGCTAAAAGCCATTCCTGAAGCTATCCATACCAATTTGCATGGTATCGTTACGGAGGGTATATGCAAAATAAAAGTGAAGCTCCTAAGACAGAGACTAGCTTTTCGAAAGACAAGACATGCGCACCGAAGACCAAGTTATATCTGATAACAATGTTAGAAAGGCGGCCGAAACTAGGGCAACCAAAACAAAAAGGTGAACAGTGGCCGACACCAAGAAACCGCATCCAAAAGGAGCCTCTGCTGGCCTAGGAAAAAAGGGGTCCCGATTTGTTTATGAATAAGGCCATAGGGGTCACATTTTAGGGGACTTTTCTCATTTCCCCAAACTTGTATTCATTTCTTATAGAGAAAACCATAATTTCTATATCTATTTGGGGGTTTCATTTGTAAACACTTATGTACTCAAGTTAATGCCAATACAAGAGTGAATTGACACTTAGCATAATTTTCATGAGTTGTCTAATTACTTCTTCTTCATATAATCTTATGCTTTCTTCATGGCAAAGATTTCCTATGCAATCCTTAACCTTTCTTCAAGATTACTGAAATACCCTTCTCCTAACCGTTTAGCTTTCTAACTAGTGTTGTGCTTAGGGAACCTTTATCCCAAGATAACTGTTGGTTATTGAGTCTTGTAAATGTCGTACTCACCCTTTAAGGGATCTTCAGGCTTAAAACCTTGATATATAGGAAACGGTGAACTAACTCAAGCATGTGGGAACTAAATAACCCCATCCTATCCTTAGGTCCAATTCCTTAGACCAATCTCCGGCGTTGACGAAAAATACCGTCAACATTTTGGCGCTAGGAGGAGGGCTTGAACCTTCGAACCCTTGGATATCCTCAACCACATTTCTAACTGTGTTGTCCGTCCCGGATTGGGCTAAGCTTTGAAGAAGCAAGACTATGGGTAAAGAGTCCCAACAAGAATCTTCCGAATTTCAAATGGCTATGTCAGATATTACTGACCCAAGAGTGATAGAAGAACAAAGGCTTAGATTGGATGCCCTACAAGTTGAAAAAACAGAATAAAGGAAATAGAACCTTATAACCCTGATCGTTGGAGCATTAACTCCTTCCACATAGGTCCAACCCCTATCTTTGCCATAATTGGTTCTTCCTCAAAAGGATACAACTTATTCACTCACCTGAAAAACGCCATTTACGCATAAGCTAAAGGGACTATATTTGAGCAAAGAACGTTGGAGAAACCCAAGCAGGTTACATCAAGGTGGTCTAAGAAGACTGCACCTCGATCTCACAACACAACAAAGAGAAAGCTTGAGGATAAGGAAGAACCGATTATGTTGAGTAACAAAAGGGTTAAGTTCCAACGACGAAAGTGGATCTTTGAGTCAAGATTACCAAGGAAATGCAAACTTACAACGACCATTGAGAACTTCTACTTCCTAACCAAACATGAGCTCAGTTATTAGCCATCACAAAAGAAGAAACCTACAAATGAGGACAAATTGGGAGGACCCTATTGCTACTATCACATGATGAATGGGCATAAAACCAATCATTTTAGAGTCCTAGAAGGAATTTTTATCCATTTCTTTAGACAAGGAAACTATACAAATATACAAAGAAAACATAGTCAATAATAGCAACTGGATCTTTGAGGAAAGAGCGCCTACCAACTAAGGGGATGGAAACCCTCTCAAAATATGGACAGCTCGAAAAGGGTTAAATGAATGGATGGAAAAAATCCTTGTCACCGCCAAGATGGCCAGGGCAAGGCACCCCTCAGAAGGGAGTGGTGTGTATGCCTTTCTCCGTTCCCAAGCCAGAAATGGCCAGGGTAAAGCATCAAAAGCATAAGCCTTTGATCCACGCCAGAAATGGTCGGACCAGAGCATCTAACTATCACGCACTGCCTCTGCTCGTAGAAGAGTATGCCCTTAATCTGCTATGAACTAAGAACATACTATCACTGCTCGCAGAGGATCACGTCCTACCTCTGCTTATGTTCCTCGTTACCTGCAGAAGGGAACGAAAACCCTTATCCGTGCCTACGATGGCCAGGTTAAGGCACACCTTGGAGGTGGGTGGAGTGCAAGCCTCTATCACCGCCTGTGATTGCCAGGGTAGGGCATCGAAAGTGTAACACCCCACATCCGTTAAGTTCACTCACAAAGGGAATGCCTTAACTTCGGTGGAGTGTTATAGGTAAAAGATACAGATAAATTACAAGACAGACAAAATTTAAAACAGCGGAAAATAGAACTTTACTTTATTGATAAAATAGTTTGTACAACAGTTGTTTTCCAATGCCAGGATATCTATCTTACAAAATAAAGAAGCATAAAAATACATTTATATTCCCCAATGTAGTGTGAGCCAGCTATAGCAATGGAAAAGAGAATCCAAGCAAAACTTCGACTAACCTTCAGCTTGGAAAGAAAACTGGGCTAAGTAGTAATATTCCCTCCCTGCGAACCTGGGGGGAGGGGGGAGGAGGGGGGACGGAAGACAAGAAAGTGAAAGAAAACAGAGTTAGACATAAAGTCTGGTAAGTTCAGTAACTTTCTGCATGTGAACAGGTAAAAGCAACAAGGCATGTCATAAGGTTAGTACAAGATATTATAAGGTAAGACAAACTAGATGCACTTCTATACGTTCTCTGCTTCGCCACTACCTTGTTATTCTAATTTTTTTGTATCCCTACACCACCTGACTAGTAATCCATATAAACTGACAAGAACAGATACGTGATCCCAATTCCCACAATTTTGGTTGTCTCAAGTGTACATTTATACTTTATTACCTAGGTCTAACCAAGGGTTTTATATCGAGCGCATTCTAGATCCAACCAGGCTTTTCGCTACCCCGGGCTACTGGGGTTTTATACTACCTATTGAACGATTCTAGGATTTTTAGGTTTACGCGACTTAGGTCCAACTAGGGATTATGCTACCTATCGAACGACGCCCATACTCTAGGACATAATACCTAGAGCGGTATATGTTCCTAGACTTTCCCACGTATGTGTCATGGATCATTATCGCTGTCTAGATGCACATGTCCTCTATGTATGCGACCCGAGTCTCGTGGCAGGGCATATCAAGAAACACGGAACTCGGTCGGGAGCTTTCAGATATCTGCCGATGCAGATGCTAAGGTCTGTTTTTCCCCAGTGGCTATGGTCTCACCTGACCCCTCCCTCAACTAATGAAAGGCACACCTAGAAAAATGAGAACTATATGCAGGCCCTCTATGCCCCACTAACCTATGGCCATCCACACCCATAACTAGATAACAAGTATATGGTCTGTTGGAGTTCTCCACCTTTCCGCTTCACGTATCTCGATTGACTCAAGATGGTAGGTAGACGATGAGCCGCTATCATAGGGCTACTGGTCTCGCCCGAATCACGTTGGTCCATCCTAGTCTTTAGGTTGCCTTATATTGCAACCAAGGCATACCCTTTGTTCTTCTAACGCATACCTTAACCTCTGTGAGCCCAGGCGGATCATCTGCAGCCTCACAGAGGGATACCAAGAGTACCCTCACGTCCCCTCGAAGCCGTGTGCTTCGTCCCCCAGTTCGTTGGAGGTTTACCACTTAGTTCCCTTAACTAAGGTTTACTACTTACTCCCCGAACCGTCGTTTTCTTAACTAAGGTTTACAACTTAGTCCTTTTAACTAAGGTTTACTACTTAGTCCTCTTTCTCGTCAAGTTGGATTGGTTAAGTGTCATTAGTCAATTCAAGTTATCTTAACCCATTCATTTGTCATGATAAACTGATTAAGTGTTATCAGTAGTTCATGTTGACTTAACCCTACCACAAATCAAGTTATATTGGTTAAGTATTTCTTATTACTTAACCCCACCCCTTCATCTTGTACTGGTTGAGTATCCATTTTAACTTAACCCTGCCCCTTCTGTTTAACTAACAGGCTAAAACGGTTAAGTGTTCTCTTAGTTTACTCAACCTTAACATCCGTTTAATTCACATGTTCTAATGGTTAAGTATTGTCCCTTCATGTTTTAACTTAACCTTGTTCGTTTGGCACACTATGATGGCTAAGTGTTCTAAGTTTACTTAACTCCACCTTCTAGTCTAGTTAACATGTTATAACGGTTAAACCTTTTCTTAACCTCACCCCCATGTTATAACGGTTATTTAACCCCTACAAGTCTTGTCTTGTTAACATGTTAAGTTGGTTAAGTGTTCCTATGGACTTAACCCTCCCACTCTAGCTTAACCGTTTCTTAGCTTTAAATTATTCTTTAAAGCACCAACCACTCACATTAGACAGATATCGTTGCGGTTACTGGATGTGCCGGTCGGTTCCAGGCAGATTTACACCGCAACTCAGTCTAACCTCGGGTCCTTTTGGGCTCAATGCTCTAACCACCCACATTAGATAGGTATTGTTATGGTTGCTTGATTTGCCGGGCGGTTCCGGGCAGTCTTATACCGTAACTCAATCTAACCTCAGGTTAGGCATATTCGTATGTACATATTTCTCATTTAGGACAAATTCTTCTTGTAAATTATTCCTAATTTACTTATGCCATAATTACTCTTTTATTGTAACATTTATTATTATGGTCCACTTTCCCTCTAAACCATGTTTATAAGATTATACCAAATTAAGTGTCACTAACCATGGTTATGCTAAACATGAAAATTACATGTAATTTCAAGTTATTTATTAGAATAGGCTATAACCTACCTTCCCAAACTTGCTATAACAGTTATGCCCAAAATCACTATGCCACATATTTGGCGTTCCAAATAAGTTGTTAAGCCTATTCTAGACTTAATGTTCTTATTTACATTTTTGGCCCAACCTCGATTAAATATCCAATTTTTCAATTCATGTTAGAACTAGATTTAATATTCTAGCTTACAATTTATGCCAAAACTAGACTCACATGCCAACTACATGGTTTGCGACCAATTAACAATTTACCATTATACGCCAAAGTCCAATATGCATGTAACATTTACTATTATAGCCAATTCATATTTATATCAACATATTTATTATGCCAAACTATATAAATTAAGCTACGCCCAAATTCCCCCGCCGTAGTCATACGTATAACATGATTTCACAAGTTTCTAAGTACTTATGAAATGAAACTAGCAAAAGGATCAGGGGGTAAACACGAGAATTTGACATAAAAGAATAGGCATGCAAAAGCGAACCAATTACAAAGATAAAGTTTGATGTACATAACAGCGAATAGGAATAAACTAGACAAGCTTCATCATAAATATAAGATCAACATAATTTAGGGAATAGGCATAGGTGATTTAGTCCAACATGATGCCAGTTCGGTGTGCAACATGATTTGTAACCATAGTGTCATGGGCATACGCAACTAACCATACTAGTCAAAGGCAATTAACCACAATAGTCATAGGCAATTAACCACAAAATAGTCCTAGACAATTAACCATAATAGTCTTAGTCATGGTTTCATAGTTATGAATCATGGGCGATTAAACACAATAGTCATAGATAATAGTCTTATAATCATAGGTAGTAATCTCATAGTCATGAGTCATAGGTGATTAGCCACAATTGTCCTTGTCATAGACATAGGCAATAGTTTTATGTTCACGGTCTTAGGCATAGGCAGAGTCTTATGTTCACAGTCATTGGCATAGGCATGTCTTATGTTCACAGTCATAGGCTTAGGCATAGTCTTATGTTCACAGTCATAATCGAGAATCAGGTCCAGAGGCATATACAAGCATCGATTCAAATGAAAGGATTAGGCATATTCTTATATTCATTCAATTACATGCCACAAATAGATCTAGACGTTCAAATCTAAAAAGTAACTGACTTACATTGATCGGTTTTAGAAAAGGATAAGATAACGTTGAGGTGATTTGCTATGATTCGCGCGACGTTGCTCGGAGCCGTTGAATTAGACATTCCTTCCCTTCTTGAAGTTCTAACTTGATTTGAACCTCCAATTTGAAATTCCTAGCCGTAGTCTTCAAAAATAGTCTACGTATTTTATTTTAAATTATTTATTTCAATTATTCCAGAGGCAGCATAAGGAGAGAATGAAATGGTGTAAAGAGAATGAGGCTAGGAGGCTATTTATATAGGGTTAGGCAGACGAATCTAGACTGAAAACGTGACCAGATACATCAGAATGAACCCAGGATCAGAACTGGGTTCTGGCACCAGGTCGACCCCCAGGTCGACCATAGGGTCGACCTGGTCCCTGGGAGGTCGACTATAGTGTCGACCCCCAGGTCGACCTGGTCCTGGGCGGGAAAATTCCCGCCCAGTCTGCGCTGGCGTTTGAATTCGAATTACGAAATTCGAATTTCGAGCTGTTTTCGATTCTTTAAATCTCTGAAACTTCGAAGGGTCATATCTCCCTTATACGGACTCCGTTTTTCGAAAACTCGGACTCGTTTCCAAGAAGAATTTCGAGACGAACACAATGCGCAACCCGTTTCCCTTGATTCTTATAATATAATTTAATTCTGCCTTGATTTATGGTTCTAACTGTTATAAAAATACGGGGTGTTACATTCTCCCACTCTTAAAAGGATTTCGTCCCCAAAATCTTCAAGTTAGGAAGAATGTATCCTACCATCCAATCACCCATCTACTCAACCATTCAATCATAGGTATTCATTGTCCTTAAAAAGATTTCTAATGCTTTTATGTTCATATGCATAGTGTGTGTATATGTCTTTATCTAATGCAAAATCAGGCGGTCTACTGATTCAGTTGACCTCCTTAATGCGAATTATATCAGTGCCATGCGTCCAATCATATATGCAAGCATACCTAGTTATGTAAATACTACATGTGTGCATAGTCATTCATCCATATGCAATATCCATATGATAACATATTCAGTTAAATCCGTTAAGCAAACACACATATGCTAATGAAATATGAAAGTGACTGAGTCGTTCTAACGCCTATGGTGTGTATATGCATCCACGAGCAACCATTTGCAACCATCAATCATAACATGCTTCAAATACATGTTTACATCCATTGGCTTTACCTAAGGATCGATGATATGCCATAGCGGATATACCTTAAAAGCCTAGGAGGTATGTATAAAATTCATAGAAAAAAGAGATCAAGGATGTACCCTTAAGAAAAAGGGTATGACGCGTATATATAGTCTTCAATCTTCTAAGTCGCATCTTCTTGAGCTTCATTTTCTGTACCTTATCTAATTAATCTTTACGATTGCGAAGCTTCTTGACCTCCATTCCCAAAACTTTCGTTGATCGGATAGTTGGTTTTTCATTGTCAACTGGATACATGTGGAAGTCTATCCCGCGTTTTAGGGGTAAACTCCTAACCTAATCAAAAACATCTGCGTACTCATGGACTACCCTAACGGATTGCAAATCATCGATAAATGCATTAAGCGATTCTAGTTGATTCTTTACACGGAATCTCGAGGGTATTTCCAAGGCAAGTCAAAAGTCTAACTACCCTCCTTTCAGAATTACTAGCCAACCAACCCATGCCTAGAATCAACTCATAGCCCATGGAACCAAAAACAAAAGCATCACGCTTAAACTCAACACTTAATATAGTTATTCTCAAATCCTTACAAACCAAAGGTAAATGGGTCGAACCACCAATTGGATTTGAGATTAAAATGGGATCTTCTCCTATACAAGTTCTAAGGTGCAGAGACTCAGCTATGGAAGTATATATGAACAAATGCGAAGCGCTAAGACCAAAAGAGTACTAACTAGTTGATCAAAACGAAAAGCTAGGCTTTTCCAACAGAGACTTTTACTATCCCTTTTAGGTATTCTGCTGGTGAAAGCATGCACTCGCCCTTCTGAAAATCCTATCCGTCGTCCTTGCCATTGTCCTTAATTATATGTCCTATCATACCATGGAAAAGATACTTCCTCTTGTCTTAGGTATTATAATTCCTTCTTTCTTCATGAGTCGAGTTTATATCCATGAATTTCTCATCCTTGTGTTGAGCTCCCTAGCCAAACTCCCTCATCCTCATCTTTACCATCCCTATGTAATCATATTGACAAGTTTCTCAAAAGCTGCCTCCATCGCATGGAAAAACCTTCAAAATTTGAAAGAAGACTAGTTGCTGGTGAAACTACTATGGCTATAGATGGGAGTCGAGCACTACTTTGCCCTTCGATAGGTATCGTAGTCTTATCAAGCCTACGGAACCGTGCTGCGATGAGGTTACCTCCCAGAAAGCCAGGAGCCCCGAAGACTCAAGAAAGAAGGGGAAAAGAATTCAAAGGATCAGAAGATAGTGCGTATGGCTTTTGGGGAATATGCCTTTAAAACAAAGCTTTTCTTCTGAAAAACGCTTCTTTAAAAACCGTTTTGAAAATAATTTTTCAATTCTTTTTATCTGATCCGGTAACCTGGCTCTGATACCACGTGTAACACCCCACATCCGTTAAGGTCACTCACAAAGGGAATGCCTTAACTTCGGGGGAGAGTTATAGGTAAAAGATACAGATAAATTACAAGACAGACAAAATTTAAAATAGTGGAAAATAGAACTTTACTTTATTGATAAAATAGTTTGTACAACAATTGTTTCCCAATGCCAGGATATCTGTCTTACAAAATAAAGAAGCATAAAAATACATTTATATTCCGCAATGTAGTGTGAGCCAGCCATAGCAATGGAAAAGAGAATCCAAGCAAAACTTCAACTAACCTTCAGCTTGGAAGTAAAACTGGGCTAAGTAGTAATATTCCCTCCCTGCGAACCTGGGGGGGGGGGGGGGCGAAACGGAAGACAAGAAAGTGAAAGAAAACAGAGTTAGACATAAATTCTGGTAAGTTCAGTAACTTTCAGCATGTAAACAGGTAAAAGCAACAAGGCATGAATTAACTGAATACAAGACTACACCATGATGACGGGAATCATAAGGTTAGCACAAGATATGATAAGGTAAGATAAACTGGATGCACTTCTATACGTTCTCTGCTTCGCCACTACCTTGTTATACTAATTTTTTTATATCCCTACACCACCTGACCAGTAATCCGTATAAACTGACAAGAATAGATACGTGATCCCAATTCCCACAATTTTAGTTGTCACAAGTGTACATTTATCATTTATTACCTAGGTCTAACATAGGGTTTTATATCGAGCGCATTCTAGATCCAACCAGGTTTTTCGCTACCCCGGGCTACTGGGGTTTTATACTACCTATTGAATGATTCTCGGATTTTTGGGTTTACGCGACCTAGGTCCAACTAGGGATTATGCTACCTATCGAACGACGCCCCTACTCTAGGACACAATACCTAAAGCGATATATGTTCCTAGACTTTCCCACGTATGTGTCGTGGATCGTTATCGCTATCTAGACGCACATGTCCTCTACATGTGCGATCCGAGTCTCATGGCAGGGCATATCAAGAAATACGGAACTCGGTCGGGAGCTTTCAGATATCTACCGATCAGATGCTAGGGTCTGTTTTTCCTTGTGGCTATGGTCCCACCTGACCCCTCCCTCAACTAATGAAAGGCACACCTTGAAAAATGAGAACTATACGCAGGCCCTCTATGCCCCACTAACCTATGGCCATCCGCACCCATAACTAGATAGCAAGTATATGGTCTGTTGGAGTTCTTCGCCTTTCCGCTTCACGTATCTCGATTGACTCAAGATGGTAGGTAGATGACGAGTCGCTATCACAGTGCTACTGGTCTCGCCGAATCACGCTGGTCCATCCTAGTCTTTAGGTTGCCTTATATTGCAACCAAGACATACCCTTGGTTCTTCTAACGCAGACCTTAATCTCTATGAGCCTAGGCGGATCATCTGCAGGCTCACAAAGGGATACCAAGAGTACCCTCACATCCCATCGAATCTGCATGCTTCGTCCCCCAGTTTGTTGGAGCCTTCTTTAAGATCAGATGGACGTTCGCTCCTTCTCGTATTGTACTAAGGTTTACCACTTAGTTCCCTTAACTTAGGTTTACTACTTAGTCCCCGAACCGTCATTTTCTTAACTAAGGTTTACAACTTAGTCCTTTTAACTAAGGTTTACTACTTAGTCCTCTTTCTTGTCAAGTTGGATTGGTTAAGTGTCATTAATCAATTCAAGTTATCTTAACCCATTCATTTGTCATGATAAACTGATTAAGTGTTATCAGTAGTTCATGTTGACTTAACCCTACCACAAATCAAGTTATATTGGTTAAGTATTTCTTATTACTTAACCCCACCCCTTCATCTTGTACTGGTTGAGTATCCATTTTAACTTAACCCTGCCCCTTCTATTTAAATAACAGGCTAAAACGGTTAAGTGTTCTCTTAGTTTACTCAACCCTAACATCCGTTTAATTCACATGTTCTAATGGTTAAGTATTGTCCCTTCATGTTTTAACTTAACCTTGTTCGTTTGGCACACTATGATGGCTAAGTGTTCTAAGTTTACATAACTCCACCTTCTAGTCTAGTTAACATGTTATAACGGTTAAACCTTTTCTTAACCTCACCTACATGTTATAACGGTTATTTAACCCCTACAAGTCTTGTCTTTATTAACATGTTAAGTTGGTTAAGTGTTCCTATGGAACCCTCCCACTCTAGCTTAACCGTTTCTTAGCTTTAAATTATTCTTTAAAGCACAAACCACTCACGTTAGACAGATATCGTTGCGGTTACTGGATGTGCCGGTCGGTTCCGGGAAGATTTACACCGCAACTCAGTCTAACCTCGGGTCCTTTTGGGCTCAATGCTCTAACCACCCACATTAGATAGGTATTGTTACGATTGCTGGATTTGCCGGGCAGTTCCGGGCAGTCTTATACCGTAACTCAATCTAACCTCGGGTTAGGCATATTCGTATGTACATATTTATCATTTAGGACAAATTCTTCTTGTAAATTATTCCTAATTTACTTATGCCATAATTACTCTTTTATTGTACATTGTCAACATTTATTATTATGGCCCACTTTCCCTCTAAACCATGTTTATAAGATTATACCAAATTAAGTGTCACTAACCATGGTTATGCTAAACATGACAATTACATGTAATTTCAAGTAATAATTAGAATAGGCTATAACCTACCTTCCCAAACTTGCTTTAACAGTTATGCCCAAAATCACTATGCCACATATTTGGCATTCCAAATAAGTTGTTAAGCCTATTCTAGACTTAATTGTTCTTATTTACATTTTTGGCCCAACCTCGATTAAATATCCAATTTTTCAATTCATGTTAGAACTAGATTTAATATTCTAGTTTACAATTTATGCCAAAACTAGACTCACATGCCAACTACATGGTTTGCGGCCAATTAATAATTTACAATTATACGCCCAAGTCCAATATGCATGTAACATTTACTATTATAGCCAATTCATATTTATATCAACATATTTATTATGCCAAACTATATAAATTAAGCTGCGCCCAAATTCCCTCGCCGTAGTATACGTATAACATGATTTCACAAGTTTCTAAGTACTTATGGAATGAAACTAGCAAAAGGATCAGGGGGTAAGCATGAGAATTTGACATAAAAGAATAGGCATGCGAAAGCGAACCAATTACAAAGAGAAAGTTTGATGTACATAACAACGAATAGGAATAAACTAGACAAGCTTCATCATAAATGTAAGATCAACATAATTTAGGGAATAGACACAGGTGCTTTGGTCCAACATGATGCCAGTTCATTGTACAACATGATTTGTAACCATAGTGTCATGGGCATACGCAACTAACCATACTAGTCAAAGGCAATTAACCACAATAGTCCTAGGCAATTAACCACAAAATAGTGCTAGACAATTAAATACAATAGTCTTAGTCATGGTTTCATATTTATGAATCATGGGCGATTAAACACAATAGTCATGGATAATAGTCTTATAATCATAGGCAGTAATCCCATAGTCATGAGTCATAGGTGATTAGCCACAATTGTCCTTGTCATAGTCATAGGCAATAGTTTTATGTTCACGGTCTTAGGCATAGGCAGAGTCTTATGTTCACAGTCATAGGCATAGTCTTATGTTCACAGTCATAGGCATAGTCTTATGTTCACAGTCATAGGCTTAGGCATAGTCTTATGTTCACAGTCATAATCGAGAATCAGGTCCAGAGGCATATACAAGCTTCGATTCAAACGAAAGGATTGGGCATATTCTTATATTCATTCAATTACATGCCACAAATAGATCTAGACGTTAAAATCTAAAAAGTAACTGACTTACATTGATCGGTTTTAGAAAAGGATAAGATAACGTTGAGGTGATTTGCTATGATTCGCGCGACGTTGCTCAAAGCCGTTGAATTAGCCATTCCTTCCCTTCTTGAAGTTCTAACTTGATTTGAACCTCCAATTTGAAATTCCTAGCCGTAGTCTTCAAGAAATAGTCTTCGTATTTTATTTTAAATTATTTATTTCAATTATTCCAGAGACAGCATAAGGAGAGAATGAAATGGTGTAAAGAGAATGAGGCTAGGAGGCTGTTTATATAGGGTTAGGCGGACGAATCTAGACTGAAAACATGACCAGATACATCAGAATGAACCCAGGCTCAAAACTGGGTTCTGGCACCAGGTCGACCCCCAGGTCGACCTGGTCCCTGGGAGGTCGATCATAGTGTCGACCCCCAGGTCGACCATAGTGTCGACCCCCAGGTCGACCTGGTCCTGGGCGGGAAAATTCCCGCCCAGTCTGCGTTGGCTTTTGAATTCGAATTTCGAGCTGTTTTCGATTTTGAAAATCTCTGAAACTTCGGATGGTCATATATCCCTCATATGGACTCCGTTTTTCGAAAACTCGGACTCATTTCCAAGCAGAATTTCGAGACAAACGCAATGGCGCAACCCGTTTCCCTTGATTCTTACTATATAATTTAATTCTGCCTTGATTTATGGTTTTAACATGTTATAAAAATACGGGGTGTTACAGAAAGCGTAAGACTTTAAGTAGTGTCTACAAGCGTTGTTAAAGCATCTAATCCCTTATCAACGCCTATGATGGCCAAGGTAAGACGCCTCTTGGAGGGAGGTCAAGTAAGTTCGTGGGCCCTTCTTGAGAATAAGCTAGCCGAGCGCACTGGATGCACAGGCCCAGAGAGTGGCCAACAAAGCATGTACGTCCTCTGCTTTAACAATCACAATCCCAAAGAGTGGCCAACAAAGCACGTACATCCTTTTCTTTGACAATCACAAGCCTAGAGAGTGGCTAAAAAAGCACGTACATCCTTTGCTTTGTAGGATAAACCCGAAGGTGGTGACACAACTATTATTACCAGAAGGGAATTTCTGGTCTTCTATGAAATACACGAATCTGGGTTAGTTCAAAACCTCCATTATTACCAAAGCGGAATTTCTGGTCTTCTATCAAATAGCGGAATCTGGGTTGGTTCATAATTTCTACTATTTCTTGAAAGAAATGTCTGGTCTACCATCAAATGCCCAAATTTGGGTTAGGTGGGGACTTATATTGATACCAGATATGAATATCTAGTCTTCCGATAAATACCCGAATCTAGGTTATGGATCGGGGCTTCTAACCATTCCCAGAAGTAATGTTCTGATCTCCCCTTATTAATACCCTAATCTGAGTCACAAGATTCTAATTCTTACCCCTAAAGAAAGGGTCTGCTGTCAATGCTCGAGACGATGACTCAAGTCTACCACCTCAAAGCCTTCAAACAAATATAGTGATCTTACATATAGCTCGAGGAGATTTTCTTAAGCTATACACATGATTTTCTAGCGCATTATTCAAATAAAACATGTCATACAAATAATTACGCTACTTCATTACAAAGAGAGTACAACAGGTGTTATGCTGTCTTTAACACTTCGCACGAGACCATTCTTAAAAGAATTTCTATTGAGAAGGAATGTTATTCCCAAAACATAAAACACGAGTAGACATGCATTCGTTTGTCATGAGAGTATAATTCATGTGTTATTACATGTTGTAGACTAGTTACCTTACCTATCCTACATATACATCTTGCAAGGTTAAAAACCAAAACGGTGTATGTTAAGATTGCGCAGGATAGCGTAATAATGTTCTAGGAAGGGAATATTCTCCTCTATAACACAAAATAATGTGAAACCTCATGTCCGTTAATGTCAACCTTATGAGAATGCATTAAGTTGCGTGAAGCGCAATAGGTAAACAGTAACTAAATGTACAAGACAAAATAATAACGCAGCGGAAAAAAACTTAAACTTTCTATTAATCTGAAAATCAAAAGTTACAGCATCTTGTTTCTCAAATATCAAAAGCAATCTGTCTCATAATCAGAGTACATAAACCATAATAATATCCCTCAAGTGTCATTACAATAAGCATGAATAAACTGAAGAAAGTACTTGAAAAAGAAGAGCTATCCAAGACCAAGCAGAATCACGATCTCAACTATTGACCACTTCCACTCTGAGAACCTGGAGGGAAAAGAAAGGGAGAGAAGGAAAACAAAAAGGGTCAGACATAAAGTCTGACATGTTCTAGTAATTTCTAGCATATATATATGAGAAGGCATCAAGAAATATTAATAATACTAGAAGAGAAAGTACAGTAAAACATGTATATATGCAAGAGGTAAACGAGATGTCAATAAGATAAAGATAGATTAAATTTCTCATTCATATCCCAGGAATCAAACTAACTACACCAATTTTACTGGTATTAACATGATTAGGTGTTACCCTAATTACTACCCATGCGATCGACTTCCTATTACGCGAATATTTTTTGTTAGCCCCGGCAATAGGGTGTATCAGTCCCTAACCCAACAACTTATAAAACACTACCATATCTGTAGGTGTTACTTGCGGCTTAGTTTCCTATAGTCGGACTCATACACGCTCATGACTCCGCCGGAACGCGCCTTGTAAACCCTCCAAACCTTGAAACTCTTATAATCAAGTTCAGTAAAGCGTGCCCTAACCCCTACCTAGTGCGGGGTCCCTAGCTTGATACTAATAGGGATACTGACTGATATGGGTTCCACGCAACCTGACACAAGCTAACCCCTAGGCTTGTGTCCCCGTACCTAGGATTTAGGAGTCCCGATAACTTGATACAACAACTAGTCTTGGGATCTCTTTAGCTTATTATTTAACATGTGTAACTTAATAGGTTGAAGTCCAATAATAAGCCTGGTTGTAAAATTACATTTATCTAAATGTTATTAGTGTACAATCCTTTTTTCCCAACAAGCACCTGGCCAGATATACAACTAGACTTACGGTAATTTACTTGGTTTTCACATCTGGTACTGTTCAGTCTTTACATGTCACACTTAATATCACATTAAGTCCAATTTAACATATTATCATGTCGCATGTTCTTCCTAACATGTAATCAACCCAACTTTAAAAGAATAACATGTAATTATCCCAAATAGATTAACATGTAATTATCCAAACCTAATAGGTTAACATGTAATTATCCCAAATAGATTAACATGTAATTATCCAAACCTAATAGGTTAACAAGTAATTATCCCAAATAGATTAACATGTAATTATCCAAACCTAATAGGTTAACATGTAATTATCCCACATCTTACAGTCAAGGGTTCTAGTACATAATACACCCAATTTCCCCCGTTTATGTGTGATTATCTAATTATTCCAATTTATGTCCTTTATACGCATTTAGCATAATAGCTTAGGCTTGAGTAGCCCGGGTTCTGCGTAAAATAAAAGGAAAAAGGGAGAAAACATATTTCAGACTGATAAAGGCATGAAAAAGACTATAAACAAAAGAAAGGCATAATAGGGATAAGGAAGACAATAGTTCATAATATAACTTGTAGATCTGAATAGAAAAACGTGTATAACATATATAGGGATTATTTTAGGCACTATTTATGTCAAATCTATTCTTATTTACTGTCTAAAACCTTTTTTATAGTTAAATCTAAAAATCATGTAGAACTGACAGTGGGACTTGGTGAAGAATCTAAATATACTACTAAAGAAAATGTCCACTTTAATCTTGTATATATGCAAGTCCTGATGTTGTATCTGTTTGATCCAATCTTAGTAGTGTTCTCCCATTATATGTTTATATTTTTCAAAATAATTTCATAGAGGAAGAAGAAGATGTGAAAAATATGTGTAAATTGGAAATGGGAGAAGCCACCTATTTATACACTCACAGAGCCAACATCAGCCTTTAGATTTTTGGTTTTAGATCCAGACCATACACATATTTCAGAGTCAGCCACAAATAATTCCACAAACTAGTCCACCTGGGTCGACCCTATGGTCAACCCAACCCCCTTGGGTCAACCCATGGGTCGACCCGTGACTAGTGTGGGTCGCCCCACATTGGGTCTGGTTTCCACTTTACTTTCCTGCTTGCCCGTTTAAAAATTCTAGAATTAATTTAACTTTATATTTATATATACGGCCCGTATATGTATACAAACTTCTAAATCCCACAACTTCTTCATACGTTACCCGTATTACGCAAATTTATGGTCTATCTGAACAGGAACTCTGATGCGAACACAAGGGTGATTCCGTTTTCACTTAATTCAGAATATTTAATTAAGTTATACCCAAATTATCATCTTAATGTATTGTTATAGTGTATTAGATTTTGGGGTGTTACAAATAAGATATCGAGTGATGTCCATATAACCTTATTTACAAAAGTATCCCACAAGTCGCCACATACAAAATGTTATCACTTCAAGTATTTTTCATTCATGTATCATCCTATTATCATATTATGATTGCAAAATAAAAAGGATTCATGATAACTGGACTCATTAATTTGATTAAGTGTTTGGGGATCTTTATAAACCACTCTTCAATATCGGTGCATATCCACAAACTCCTGACAATTTAACAAATCTATTTAACACTCCATGGATTGGTATTCATGATTTCTTATCCCATGGTCGGATTTTGAGATTTCGTATCCCCACAACATCTCGCCCGATATTGGCATCTCCAGAGGTGTAATATCTACCGACTCTCTGAATCGGTATTTGCACAAGCTTCACAAATAGGCAAAAATCACCATCAACTTCGTATTCTTAAATATGGCACCAACTCTAGAAAGACCACCCTGGGCTTCAAGATGCAAAAAAAGGAAACTAAGGCCTCCGAGATAGGTACCGATCCCGGGATCAGTACTAATCCCGGGAGACAAAAATTGTGGGTCATGTGCCTATTTTCCTCTCTACTCACACTCTCCTACCTGCCTCCCTCTAGCTATTAAAACCCCATCCAAATACAAAAAAGTTGTTGGCTCCTTGACACTTGGATTCTTCTTAGATATTTTTCACTTGAGGAAACTTTGCACTTTTGGGCATCCCTTGGCACTTTGGGTAGAAGATATTCAACCCCATCTTTAGCTTTGCATAGTTTCTTGAACACTTGGAAACTATCCTTCCTCCAAGTTTTGGACCACCATTAGGAGACTTCATCTTCCTCATACCAACAATTTAACATTAGGGATCCTCATGGCTCTTGTAACCTCAAAAGAAATACCGATTCCAACTTGTAAAATTTGATTGATAAAGTGCTAAATTACCGAAGTGGACATAGGAATCGACAAATCGAACCACTATAAACATTGTATCACTGTTTTATGTCATTATCCCTGAATATTTACATCACTTTACGCTTAATTTCACTATCGTGGAAATCTTTGAGTGTTGTGCCAACTTTTGGACCTCAACATTTTGGTGCGCTGGGAAGGGGAAACGCACCTACGGTCAATATTTTCACTTGGCCTTAAGAAAGCTCCCACCTTTTCCTGACATTCTTTTACCATAAGTTCAGAGTGCTACTCTACTTCTTCTAGATCTATCTAGCAAGCTTGGCAAAAATGGTGAATAAGGGAAAATCCACAATTGTTATCCGAGAAGCACTAATCAAGGAACCACCTCTTTCTAATTCTCTAAACACTATAGATGTGGATAATTTTCCTAATCTCGAGGCTCTGATTACTTAAGCCAACTTTTAGAAGTTACAAGGATATTGGAAGAAACTCAAAAAATTCTTGATGACCAAATTAAGCAGAATCTAAAGTTGATGCAATGGCTCCAACAAAATGCTCAATGAGATGTCATTCTCCTTTAAGCAAACAAGAGCACTCAACCTCCTTCAAATTACATCTCCTTCATCTCCTCTTCCAGTAACTTCCACAATAATAGAAGTAGTTGAAGGAGGATGAATAGTGATGGTGCCAAAATCATTACCAAAGAAGGAACGCGTCAGCCAGACCGTTCTCGGTTTGGGCCTAATCTTGACCATGGGACTAGTGCTCAACCCATTACTAGGCAGGCTCCATGTTCCATGATCCAGAACTTGACGCCTACACTTCTAGAAAGAAACCAGGCCCAAGCTTCTCCGAATCAAACTCCACGAAACCAATGACTCGTGGTTAGAGGTCACAATACAGTGAAGACATTCATCTAGGAAGGTGCCCTAGGCTCCACACTCATGAATTGGATCACGACCGCTGGAATCCAATGGATATCCATACTCCAGTTCTCACCGATATAGTCCATAGGATCGTGAGAGAAGGAGGCACATCACCGATGTATGGGAAACCAATACAAGACGTTATCCCTTCACTAAAAATGTGCTTAACACTGAATGGCTTAGAAGTTTCAACATGCCATAGCTTATTGTTTATTCAGGGATGTATGATTCTTGAAACTTCATAAACCAATATAAGTGGCACAATGATTCTTCCCGGGCTACTGGCGTCGTGAAGTGAATGTGCTTCCTCGTCTTTCTAGAAGGCATTGCTCTGCCATAGTTCTCTCGATTTCTACTGAGAACTATATCAACTATCGACCAACTTGCTAGGGGTTTAGTCAGAAGATTCAGGATGCACGTTGCAAGACCCAAAGACATCCCAACCATAGATGTAACACCCCGTAGTTTTAAAACATGACATAAAGGATAATTAAAGAATACTTAATTTTTATAAGAAGAATTAAGGGAAACAGGTTGTGCCATTGCGTTCGTCTCGGAATTTTGCTTGGGATAGAGTCCGAATTTGCGTAAAACGGATACAGTATGAAGAAGTTATGGAGCTTAGAAGATTTCAAGTTTAACCAAAATTTAAATTAAATAATAATTAATAAACCAAAAATGAATTCAAAATCAAAAATCACGTAAATCTGGGTGAGCGGGAAATCTCCCGCTCTAGGTGTCGACCCCCCTAGGGGAGTCGACATAGGTGTCGACCCCCTATAAGCGTGTCGATAGGGGTGTCGACCCCATCTACCCAGATCTAGGGCGACGATGTTTTGTGGTTTAGGGCTGACGTGGCCTTCTGGGGTTGGCTGGGTGATGTGTTTTTCTGGTTTGGATGGTTCAGATGGATCCTAGTCTAATCTAAAGGTCCTAATACACCTAGTACTCCTATATAAACACAGATAGACCTAACCTTAATTTCATTACACTAATCCATGGCGCCTCCATGCTGCTCAAGTCTAAATTAAACCTGACTTCTCTTCTCCAAAGCAAATCTGACTAGGAGTATTCAAATTGGAAGATAAGAATCAAATTCTACAACAATGGTTTAGCTAATCAAATTCAGAATTCAGATCTATTCTCTATTCTTATTCCTATCACTATGAGTCCACGTTGCTTTCACATATAATTAAATTAAAAGTTATTGTGATAAGATTATAAATTGGATTTTATGAACATGCCTGTAAAATGAATCATACCAAGTTGTGTAAATTCTTATTCATACCCAAAGTCCTGTTACCATAAGTCTATTGGATCTATTTCATTGTTCTATTCTAGTTTATATCCCATATGCCTATTGTATCTATTTCATTGTTCTATGCCAGTTCATATCCCATATGCCTATTGGATCTATTTCATTGTTCTATGCCACTTCATATTTCATATGCCTTTCTGATCTAGTTTATCGTTAAATGCCTGTTTATGTTTCATATGTTTGTTCTTATGTTTACGCAAATTTTGATGATTGATTCTCTTCTCCTCTTCTTTTCCTTTTTTTTATGAGATTAGGCTAACTCTGAGCCTAACATATTGCGTTGAGAATTGCGTACGAATAACGTTTGAACGATTAGAAAAAATTTGGGGAAATATGTAGTAAAATGAGATTATTGGCATAAATCAATTTGGGCATAATTATGTATAAATTGTATACATGGGATTTGGTATAAGTTGGATTGGGCATAATTGGATATAATTTGTATACATGAGGTATGGCATAAATTGTTAATAAATGGACGAAAATTAATTTGGGCGTAATTTGGCATAACATGCATACATAAGATTATAGACCTAATTTGGATTAAAATTATAAACATAATTTAGATTGGAAATTATGGGTAATTGGAATATATTTTAATCCAAGATTTAAAATTGGGACTTGAATCAAGAAAGTGATAATGAATGCCTAAGACATGAGGTTAGATTTGAATTGCGGTATAAGACTGCCTGGAACCGCCCGGCACATCCAGCAACCGCAGTTTGGTAATCTAATGTGAGAGGTCAAAGGCAGAAACTAGATGCGTAATAATGCAAAGACACGAGGTTAGATTCGGATTGCGGTATAAGCCTGCTCGGAACTGCTCGGCATATCCAGCAACCACAAAACGGTAATCTAATGTGGGAGGTCTTGCAAGATTAAGGTTATAATGAATTAATTAGCACTTAACCAATATAAGACATGTAGGAAGACATGGGAATAATAAAGGGTCAAGTGGGTGACGTGGGTAGCATTTGAAATACAATTAAGATCACTTAACTAAGATAAGACATGTGGGAAGACATGGGAACAGTAAAAGGGTTAAGTGGGTGACATGGGTAGCATGTATTGCATGGGCAGCATGTATAACATAATAAAAGCACTTAACCAAGATAAGACATGTGATAAGACATGTGGGAAGACATGGGAATAATTAAAGCATTTAAACTGTTATTGGGACGTACTGTGCCCTAACCTCTATACCACAGGTTGGGCCTGTCAACCAGACTATTATATATTAATATAAAGCTAATCGGCTGTGTAGCCCCATGCTGCACAACCGTCTTCCTAAAAAAACATGGGGTTAAAAGGGGTTAAGTGGGAATTCCTAGTGGGGACCAAGCTTGGGAGGGAAGCTTGTGTCAGGTGGGTGGACCCTTTTCAACCAGTAACCCATTTCGGTATCTATACGAGCTCGAACTAGGTCGAGGATGGGACACGCTTATTGGGTTTGATTGTAAGAGGTCAAAAGAGTAAAGATCGGTGGCAACGCAAGTCCAACGGAGTCATGTGCGTGCGTGGGTCCGAGCTGGTAGGTAAGACGTTGTTGCATCGTGTAGGTATAAGCCGTGCATTTTAGTAGTATCGGGTTGCCGTTTTAGGGAGTGATACACCCTACTGTGGGACCAACACGGGTATCTACGTGTTACGGAGCCAATCGAATGGGGAGGGTAGTGGGTACAACTTGTGGAGATAGGAGCAGGCGACACCTATAACAACAGCTAGGAGTACACGAAACTACCATCATCATCATCATCATTATTATTATTATTATTATTATTATTATGTTTAGTAAGAGGGGGTACATCTAGTGGTGATAGGTGCATATTGGTTACCTATGGCAGCAGCTAGAGGTACATAATCATACAGGGAGGATAGTGGGTACATCTAGTGGTGATAGGTGCATATTGGTTACCTATGATAGCAGCTAGAGGTACATAATCATAATCAAACAGGGAGGATAGTGGATACATAAAGTGGTGATAGGTGCACGTTAGTTACCTGTGATGGCAGCTAGAAGTACACGAAGCTATCATCATTCTATTTAGCCAAGAGGGATCATCTTTTTGTATGAAACTAGTATTAATGCGGTGTAGGAATTATCTTATAGTGATTAGAAGCAAAATCAATGTTATATCTTGGTCATCTTGTTTACCTTGTCATATCTGCTTATGTTACAGTCATCTCTTATATCCAGTTTATGTTCTTATCATGTTGCTTTACTAATTATATTTTTAAAGTCACTGGACTCGCTAGACTTTATGTCTGACCCTTTTTGTTTTGCTTCTTTTCTTTCCTTTCTCTCCCCCTTCTCCCCCCTCCCCCTAGGTTCTCAAGGTGGGCACATTGAAGCTTGATTCGGACTTTCCTGCTTAAAGTGCTGAAAGTAATGCTTAGCTTTGTTTCTCTTCATTTGGCATTTTGGATTGGGGTTTATGGTTTTTAAAATTATGTACTCTGATGGCTTTCGTACAAGACGGATATTATGTACTTGGTTTTGGTAAGATCGGTTTGAAGATGTAACCAAACTTATTTTTGTTTTCGCTACAATAAAGTTATAAATTTTTCAAGTACTATTTTATGTATCTATCTTCTAATATTCTGTTCTGTTTACTTATAACACTCCACGAAACTTAATGCATTCCCTTTGTGAGTGACATTAACGGACGTGGGGTGTTACACGTGGTATTAGAGCTGAAGGTTACCAGATCAGATAAAAGATTTTGAAAGTTGTTTTCAAAATGGTTTTAAAAGAAGTATTTTCAGAAGGAAAGTTTGTTTTGAAAAACATATTCCCCAAAGCCATATGCACTATCTTTTGATTTTTTTTGTTTGAATCCTTGTTTCCTTCTTTTTTGAGTCTCCGGGGCTCTTGGCTTTCTGGGAAGTAGAACCTAAGAAGGGTGGAAAGAATAATAAACCCCGGACAAGAGGAAGTGTCTTTATTGTGGTATAATAGGCCATGTGATTAAGGACTATAGGAAGAAGAAGAATGGTTGTTTTCATTGCGATGAAGCAGGACATCTGATTAAAGACTGCCCGAGGAGGCAAGGACAAGGGCAGAGGACATGACCTACTTCTGGAGGGCAGGTTCGTGCTCTCATGGCACCAGTACAGGAGAGAGGTAGAACCATTTCTGTTGAAAGTTTGATTTTCCTTTTTGATCATCCTATTCGAATTTTGTTTGATTCTAGTGCTTCACATTCGTTTATATCTGCTTCGCTAGTTGAAACACTGCACCTAAATATTAGTCTAGTTATGGATCCCATTGTAGTCTCAAATCCTATTGGGGGTACAGCTCATCTTTCTATGTTATGTAGGGATTTGAGAATATATGTGTATGGCGTTGAGTTCGAATGCAACGCTTATGTGCTTGGTTTCACGGGCTATGGGTTGATTCTAGGAATGGATTGGCTAGCCAGGTATAGTGCCATTCTCGACTGTGAAAAGAGGGTAATTAGACTGTTGACTAGTTTGGGTAATACTCTCGATATCTTATGTGATCCTAATGGTTCTGTTATGCTTAGCTACCTAGAATCTCTTGACATATCTATTGATGATTTGCAATCTGTTTGAGTAGTCCGTGAGTATGCAGATGTCTTTAAGGAGGTTAGGGGCTTACCTCCAAAACACGAGATATATTTCTATATATACTTGTTGGACAATGCAAATCCAGTTGCATTGTCGGTGCGCCACATGGCTCCTAGAGAAAGGAGGGGGCTAAGTAAGCAAATGAAAGAGTTGCTTGAGAAAGGGTTCATAAGAAGAAGTATCTCGGAGTGGGGTGCTCCAGTTGTTTTTGCTACGAAGGCTGATGGTTCGCTTAGATTGTGCATGGACTATAGGGAGATGAATAAGATCACAAAGAAAAAGTAGACGTCCATTACCGAGAATAGATGACTTGTTGATCAGTTGGTTGGTGCTTCGGTTTTCTCGCAGTTGGGCTTAGCTACAGGATTTCATCAGTTGAGGGTAGCTAAGGATAGTACAGATAAGACTGCATTTAGAATTCCAGATGGTTTCTTTGAATGGCTCGTCATGCCTTTTGGTTTGACGAATGCACCCGCATATTTTGTAGACTTGATGAGTAGGGTGTTTAGGGAGTTTTTAAACAAGTTCGTGGTAGTCTTTGTGGATGATATCTTGATATTCTCTAGAAGCAAGGAAGAATAAGCCCTACATTTTAAGGAGGCCTTAGAGACCCTTCGAGCACATCAACTCATGGTTAAGTTCACCAAATGCCATTTTTGGAAGAAGGAAGTAAGGTTCTTAGGGCACGTGGTCTCTAAGGAGGAGATAACAGTCGATCCCTCGAAGGTGGTGGCAATCCAAGATAGAAAGATCCCAAAAGAACGCAACAGAAGTAAGAAGTTTTCTTCTGGGATGGAATAAAGAAGAATGTGGCAGAGTTCGTTTCTAGATGCTTAGTGTTCAAGCAAGTCAAGGCTGAGCAAAAGAAGCCTAGTGGTTTGCTTCACCCCTTAAAAGTTCCACTGTGGAAATGGGAGAGTGTTTCCATGGATTTCGTTGACGAGCTATCGAAATCAAAGAAGGGTAATACAGGAATTTGGGTAGTAGTGGATAGACTTACCGAGAGTACCCATTTCATTCCCCTTAAGAGTAAAAGAATAGCGGCATGGTTAGCATATGTTCATCTCCGAGAGATAGTTCATCTACATGGCATACCTTCTAGTATCGTAAGCGATTGAAATCCCATTTTCACTAGTGAGTTTTGGAAGAGCTTGCAAGAGGCGGTAGGAATGCAATTGTGTTTAAGCACCGCTTGTCACCCACAGATGGACAGCCAAACAGAAAGATTGAATCAAATTCTAGAAGATCTTTTGAGGTTATGTATCTTGGACTTTGGAGGGACATGGGAGGAACATCTTCCATTAGTAGAGTTTGCCTACAACAACAGCTATCAGTCTAGTATTGGCATGACACCTTTTGAGGCTCTATATGGACGACCTTGCCGATCTCCGACTTGTTGGTGGGAGTCTACGGATAAGATTTTGCTTGGTCCCGAGATGATTAGAGAAGCATCGGAGAAGATAGACTTGATTCGAAGATGCATGAAGACGGCACAGGACCGGAAAAAGTCATATGCTGATAAGAGAAGGACAAATCTTGAGATTATGTTGGGGACATGGTCTTTATTAAAGTCTCACCGTTAAGGAATGTAGTTCGTTTTGGGTCTGTAGGGAAATTGGCACTGAGGTTCGTAGGGCCATTCCCCATTATAGAGCGAATTGGACAGATGGCCTACAAATTGAAGTTGCCCGAGAAGTTTAGTGGTGTTCATGACGTATTTCATGTGTCGCATTTGTAGAAGTGTTTACACGATACCGTGGAAGTAGTAGAGCCGAGCATGCTTAGAGAAGGGGAAGTAGAGTGAGATGCCATGGTTAGATGAGTCCCTACATGCATCCTTGAATCAGAGGTCAAGAAATTACGCAACCGAGAGGTCAAGTTGGTTAAAGTCCAATGGGGAGATGATCAAGAAGATGCAACTTGGGAGACTGAAGACAAGATCTACTTTTTCCTTTTTGAGAGTATGTTCTTAACTTCTCCTTTTTCTACTGCTTTGTTTATACTTATTCTATCGTTTAGTGTATCCTCTCGATTATATCTTCGATCTTTAGGTAGAAAACCCTATGGTTACAAACATGTGTTTTGAGACATGTTATGTTTGGTGGATGCAAGTGGATGTAAGTGTTTGCTAGTGGTTGCTCGTGGATGCATTTACACACACATTAGGCACTAGATCGGCTCAATCACTTTCATAATGCATATGAATGAGTGTGCATATTTAAATTAATGGATGTATATTGAATGTGTTATCATATGGATGCCGCATTTGAATGAATGATTGTGCACTCATATAGAAATGATATGTATCATTAGGATTCTTTTGCATAAATAATGGACTCATGGCACTATCATGTTTTGCATTAAGGAGGTCAACCGAATCAGTAGACTGCCTGATCTTTGCATTAGATAAAGAACATATACACACAATTTTGCATATGTTCATACAGCATTAGAAATCTTTTAAGGACAACGGATGCTTGTGGATGATGGATGAGTAGATGGATGATTGGATGGTAGGATACATTCTTCTTAACTTGAAGATTTCGGGGACGAAATCCTTTAAGGAGGGGAGAATGTAACACCCCATAGTTTTAAAACATGACATAAAGGATAATTAAAGAATACTTAATTTTTGTAAGAAGAATCAAGGGAAACGGGTTGCGCCATTGCGTTCGTCTCAGAATTCTGCTTGGGATAGAGTCCGAGTTTGCGTAAAAAAGATACAGTATGAAGAAGTTACGGAGCTTAGAAGATTTCAAGTTTAAGCAGAATTTAAATTACATAATAATTAATAAACCAAAAACGAATTCAAAATCAAAAATCACGTAAATCTGGGTGAGCGGGAAATCTCCCGCTCTAGGTGTCGACCCCCCTAGGGGACTCGACATAGTAGTCGACCCCCCTATAGAGGTGTCGATAGGGGTGTCGACCCCCATCTTCCCAGATCTCGAGCGACGATGTTTTGTGGTTTAGGGCTGACGTGGACTTCTGGGGTTGGCTGGGTTATGTGTTTTTCTGGTTTGGATGGTTCAGATGGATCCTAGTCTAATCTAAAGGTACTAATACACCTAGTACTCCTATATAAACACACCTAGACCTAACCCTAATTGCATTACACTATTCCAAGGCGCCTCCATGCTGCTCAAGTCTAAATTAAACCTACCTTCTCTTCTCCAAAGAAAATCAGACTATGAGTATTCAAATTGGAAGATAAGAATCAAATTCTACAACAACGGTTTAGCTAATCGAATTCAGAATTTAGAAGTCAGATCTATTCTTTATTCTAATTCCTATCGTTGTGAGTCCACGTTGCTTTCACATATAATTAAATTAAAAGTGATTGTGATAAGATTATAAATTGGATTTTATGAACATGCCTGTAAGATGAATCATATCACGTTGTGTAAATTCTTATTCATACCCAAAGTCCTGTTACCATATGCCTATTGGATCTATTTCATTGTTCTATGCCATTTCATATCCCATATGCCTATTGGATCTATTTCATTGTTCTATGTCAGTTCATATTTCATATGCCTTTCTGATCCAATTTATCGTTATATGCCTGTTTATGTTTCATATGTCTGTTCTTATGTTTACGCAAATTTTGATGATTGATTATCTTCTCCTCTTCTTTTCCTTTTTTTATGAGATTAAGCTAACTCCGAGCCTAACATATTGCGTTGAGATTTGCGTACGAATAACGTTTGAACGATTGGGAAAAGTTTGGGGAAATATGTAATAAAATGAGATTATTGGCATAAATCAATTTGGGCATAATTATGTATAAATTGTATACATGGGATTTGGTATAAGTTGGATTGGGCATAATTGGATATAATTTGTATACATGAGCTGTGGCATAAATTGTTAATAACAATGGACGAAAATTAATTTGGGCGTAATTTGGCATAACATGTATACATAAGATTATAGACCTAATTTGGATTAAAATTATAAATATAATTTAGATTGGAAATTATGGGTAATTGGAATATATTTTAATCCAAGATTTAAAATTGGGACTTGAATCAAGAAAGTGATAATGAATGTCTAAGACACGAGGTTAGATTCGAATTGCGGTATAAGACTGCTCGAAACTGCCCGGCACATCTAGCAACCGCAATTTGGTAATCTAATGTGAGAGGTCAAAGGCAGAAACTAGATGCGTAATAATGCAATGACACGAGGTCAGACTCGGATTGCAGTATAAGCCTGCCCGGAACCGCCCGACATATCCAGCAACCGCAAAACGGTAATCTAATGTGGGAGGTCTTGCAAGATTACAGTTATAATGAATCAATAAACACTTAACCAAGATAAGACATGTGGGAATACATGGGAATAATAAAGGGTCATGTGGGTGACATGGGTAGCATGTGAAATACGATTTAGAACACTTAACCAAGATAAGACGTGTGGGAAGACATGGGAACAGTAAAAGGGTTAAGTAGGTGACATGGGTAGCATGGGTAGCATGTATAACATAATAAAAGCACTTAACCAAGATGAGACAAGTGATAAGACATGGGGTTAAAAAGGGGTTAAGTGGGAATTCCTAGTGGGGACCAAGCTTGGGAGGGAAACTTGTGTCAGGTGGGTGGACCCTTCTCAACCACTAACCCATTTCAGTATCTATATGAGCTCGAACTAGGTCGAGGACGGGACATGCTTACTGGGTTTGATTGTAAGAGGTCAAAAGAGTAAAGAGAGGTGGCAACACAAGTCCAACGGAGTCATGTGCGTGCGTGGGTCCGGGATGGTAGATAAGACATTGTTGCATCGTGTAGGTATAAGCCGTGCATTTTTGTAGTATCGGGTTGCCATTTTAGGGAGTGATACACCCTACTGTGGGGCCAGCACGTGTATCTACGAGTTAGGGAGCCGATCGAATGGTGAGGGTAGTGGATACAACTAGTGGAGATAGGAGCAGGCAGCACCTATGACAGCAGCTAGGAGTACACCAAACTACCATTATTATTATTATGTTTAGTAAGAGGGGGTACATCTAGTTGTGATAGGTGCATATTGGTTACCTGTGATAGCAGTTAGAGGTACATAATCAAACAGGGAGGATAGTGTATACATATAGTGGTGATAGGTGCATATTGATTACCTATGATAGCAGCTAGAGGTACATAATCAAACATGGAGAATGGTGGATACATCTAGTGGTGATAGGTGCACGTTGGTTACCTATGATGGCAGCTAGAAGTACACGAAGCTATCATCATTCGATTTAGCCAAGAGGGATCATCTTTTAGTATGAAACTAGTACTGGTGCGGTGTAGGAATTATCTTATAGTGATTAGAAGCAAAATCAACGTTATATCTTGTTCATCTTGTCATATCTGCTTATGTTACACTCATCTCTTATATCTAGTTTATGTTCTTATCATGTTGCTTTACTAATTATATTGTTAAAGTCACTGGACTCGCCAGACTTTATGTCTGACCCTTTTTGTTTTGCCTCTTTTCTTTCCTTCCCCCCACCCCCCAGGTTCTCAGGGTGGGCACATTGAAGCTTGATTCGGACTTTCTTGCTTGAAGTGCTGAAAGTAATGCTTAGCTTTGTTTCTCTTCATATGGCATTTTAAATTGGGGTTTATGGTTTTAAAAATTATGTACTCTGATGGCTTTTGTACAAGACTGATATTATGTACATGGTTTTGGTAAGATGGGTTTGAAGATGAAACCAAACTTATTTCTGTTTCCGCTGCAATAAAGTTATAAATTTTTCAAGTACTATTTTATGTATCTGTCTTGTAATATTCTGTTCTGTTTACTTATAATGCTCCACAAAGCTTAATGCATTCCCTTTGTGAGTGACATTAACAGACGTGGGGTGTTACAATAGACAATATCTATCAGGGCATCAGAGAGTCTTTCATGAGCTACATTTAAAGATTTAACAATGCCTTGGAAGAGGTTAACAATTCTCATCCATAAACCATCCTCGTCCAGCTTCCTAAGGACATACTTCCCAACTCAGAGTTCAGAGCATGGATTGATCGAAAGCAACCAAAGATTTTGGAAGATTTCTACGATATGGCCAACCTATTCCTTTGTCAATGAGAAGTGTGTAGGGATCGAGAAACTAAACCTAGTCATCTTGACAATCCACGTCGTGGCGCTGAGCCAGATAGTTACACTGCTGAGAAAACTATAAAAGGCTCTGATGAAGCTGATCCTAATGCTGCCAAAAAACCTGCTCAAGCTGGAAGCAGTGGAGACAATCATGATTCAGTCGACAATTACATTGGGCTCAAGGACTCCCTCAATCACGTTTACTACAGTGTATGCCAGTACAACACGATCAACTATCACTATCAAGAACCTTAGCTATAGAAACCGACCCATCAAACTGAATTTCCAAAGCCATCGAGCACTCAGAAAGAAATATAGCCATCGGGGCACCAGATCATCGACTAGGTCCTCAGGGATCGACTTTTCGACTTGGCAAAATTGCAGTAGAAATAAGTAGCTTGAATCAACGATGCCACAACATCTCATCTTGCTTAGTACCACTACATGTAAACCCTGCTGTTTATTTCAAAGAATAGCTCGATCGCAACTTAATACTTCAGCATGCTAATTGTGAACAAGACCGAGTGACGTGCAGCACTTTCTCAAACTATGCATAGTATATCAAGTTGTGAAAACGACCGGCTCGCATGCACGAGCGCACGGCCTCGACTCTTTACTAAGACTCAAACCTTGTTTAGTGGTCCGCCCTTCTGAAGTCAATTCTAGTCTCAAACCAATGACGAGGCCTAGTACAAATAACTCGCGATGTTTATTAACTTAAGTGTCAACTCCATCCCTTAGCCTCTAGGCCTGAGGCAACCCACCAATCGAGTAAGTGTGATACTGACAGCTTTCTTAGAAAACTTTGATTCTCATAGTTTAAAGGATGAAACAATGACGTCCAAACCAACGATGCCCTCAACTCTAAACCTAGTGAAACAATGGGAGAGTATAAAGGATGAAACAATGACGTCCAAACCCTAGTTCCTCACAACTTGGGATCATCGACCGAAAGGTGATCCTGAGAGTGGAACTACCAATAGCTCCTCATTACTTTAAATCAATGACCAAAGGAGGTCCCGAGAGTGAAGCTACCAAATCCGGACTTCACATTACTCGAGATTAATGAACAGAAGGAAGTCTTACGAGTGAAGCCGTTTTGATCAAACCTTACACGATTTGAGTTCATCAAGAGTGAAGTCTAATAACCCGAATCTAAGTGTAACAACGAGTTACATTACTTGAGTAAGACCAATGGGAAGTGTGAAAATATTCGAGCATTCATTGACTCGGTGATCTATGAGGCCGACGTCAGAAAAACCAGTTTGGAAACCTCTCATAGCGATGTTTCCTCTATGTGAGACAGACGGAAGTTAAAAGAAAACCCTATTCTCTAACAAACACCTCCTCATCACTGTCATCATGGCCTTCATCTTCCTCCTGAGCTCCGGCCACTTCCCAATCAGTTGGGGGGACGTGGGAAGCATGACAAGGAGCACATCGAGAAGTGAGCCCAGAGACACATTACTTCCACTAGTTCCCCCATCAACATCATCTTCTTTGTGACCCATGGAGCGATCTTCAGGAACAAAACCTATCATGTGGAGGAGATGATCCAAAATTAAAGTCTGGGCATCACAGAAGTCACTTCTGACTTGCTGCAAGTCCAAGACTCTCTGTAAACAAACATTTTGGAATGTGGTAACAACCTTTAGTTTTGCAACTAAAACCAACGTCATCACCGACCACCGAGGCGATACTCGGGTCGAATCGCAATTACTTCTTGATTGGGTTGAAAATTTGAATTATAAAGTTAATGATTCAACCATATGTCCACGTCCTATGTGCATATCCAAATTATCAGTACAAGAAAATTCATTTTTAGAGTGTTAGGGCATTGAACGATAATACGTTCGTCCTGAATCTCTACCCAACCGGGCAAAGTCACAAATGACTCGAATTCACAAATTCAAATTTCAGAGCCAAAATATCCTAAGTATTCCTAGATATGAATCTATATTTTGTTAGGGATGATAATCGACGATCTTAAGGCAAAACTAACACTAGTGGGGGGTGAATAGTGTTTAAATGATTTATAAAAATCGTAATCAATTATCAAGAAGACAAACTACTATATGAATCTCAGAATGAATATCACAACAGAAACAATCAACAATGCAGATATAATCAAAAGTAAAATGCAGAAAAGGAAAGAACACATTGGATTTTTATAATGGTTCGCATTGCTCCTACATCCACTCCCGCACAGCGCTGGATTGCGCAGAGTTTTATTAATATCATTATCCAATTACAACACCTTTGATTTCGCTACTACGAGGTTAACACCATTTCAACACCCTTGATTTCATGGCTAGAAGGCTAACACCGCTCTTTTTCCATAATTGACAGGCTACGAGAACACACCCTCACTATTTTTATTACAATTGCCCTAGAAATCTTGAGCAGCAATTCCAAATAGAGAGTATTTGATAGAGGATGAAAATAGAAGGATGATATACTTTGTATTGAAATTGGCAGAGTATAAGTATAGAATCTTAGAAATTTAAGAAGAATAATGGTGGTACGTTAAGTGAGGAAAAAGGAGAAGATTAGTTATTAAAAAACTCGAAATTAAGGTCCTTATATAGTGTTCCAAAATACACAACCATTTCTAAAACGTTTTAAAACGAAAAGACACAACTATTTAAAATTTAGAAATCTTTCAATTATATGTCGACGTGTAAAAACATGTATGTCAACAAACACATACATATTATATTTTTGAATTTAATTTTTTTAAAGATTTTAATCCAATATATATATATATATTTTTTGGAAATTCCTGAAACAAAACTAGTTGTCTAAAATATAATTTTTCAAGTATAAAAACATAATAAAATATTATTTAAACATATTATTTAAAAACTATATATATAAGTGATATAAAACTATATAATACAATTATAAACACATATAATATAATTAAACTTAATAAAATATATATACATATATATTTGAAATCGTAAGTTTAAAATCCTTAAATGATTAAAAATCATTTTTGAAAAGAGTTTAAAATCAATTTGAAAATAGTTTAAAATCAATTTGAAAAGAGATAATTTGAAAATAAAGTTTGAGTGTTATTCAGAGTTTTTACATACTAACAAGACTCTATTACTCCAATAATCTTGGACTCTTAATATCTCGACATCTTTATACTCATGTGTCTTGATTCTCCTTTGAAATCTTGAATCTCCTAACTCTTGAAACTCTTAACTATGTAGTCTTTAATATTGTATTACTTACATATTGTAATGTCCTGTATTTTTTACGGTATAATAATTTATTTATTTAATTATTTAAATAGTGATTTAGATATTTAAAATGGTTGTTTAATTATATAATATTGAACATTTAATTAATATAAATAATAGAATAATATATTTATTTCCGAAGTAGTCGGAAATAGTGGAATTCGCAATATTGTGTGAATTGGATTATTTATAAGATTTAATTCAGTTTAGAGTTGAATTATAATAATGAATATATATAATAAACGAAGTTTGAACGTATAACTATAATTTAATTTAAATCGAACTCGTAATGGCACGGTAGTTCGTAGCATTGAGTTTTGAACTTCAATTGAATATATAGAATCCGTTATAAGTCGGATTTCTATGAAATAAGAAACGTTCGAATCTATTGAACGATATTTTTCTAATGGAAGAGAAAATTCGAGATTTCGTCTATTAGATTGTGAGTGATGTCCAAATCAAATTTCCAGAAAGTCGTTATGGAATCCGTTTATAATTTATAATGATTTATTTATATTATAAAAGAGTTTTTTATATAAATTGAATATCGATTTAACCTGGATCTGAAATATCGAGTTATAAATCCAGATATGTATATTTTTGAGCTATATGATATTCTGTTGTGAATATATACGATAATATTAATTTATTAATATTAAATTTAATTGTTTATATATATATATATATTAATATTTTATTGGTTTATATAGAGCCTTAGAAAATAGCCATTTTTACAAACGACCTCCGTTTTTGATGAAGTTAATTTTGTTGGATTCGAAATATTAAATTATTGTTAGATTTCAATTTTTGTGATTTTTGGAGTCAATATGTGGCCGTGAGGGATTTTAATATGAAAAACTGCCAATAATTTGACTTTAAAAATATGTTGTGTGAGCAAACGGATTCGGAATTCGACGAAACAAGTTTCGTTCTATCCGTAATGTCAAACCATAGCTACATGTCCATTTTCACCAAAAACATGATTCATGTGTGATCATACGGATTTTTAAACAACGAATATATATATAGCGATTGATTATAATTGAATAAAATAATCTATTAAAAATAAAATATAATAAAATATTTCCTTACTCCTATAAATATAACGTAACATCTCCTAACCTAAGAAAATTTCATTCTCTGGTCAATGCATTGTAGCCGCTGAGACTTTCTTCCTACAGCAAACAAAAGGACGCACCTCTGGTGTACCCGTTATCGTGCCCACGGTAAACGCTGGGTAGCCAAGTGCGGAGCGGATAACTGCTGAAAGCATCTAAGTAGTATTCCAACTTCTAGATTCTCTGAAAAATCATATAAAATCCTATAAAATAGGAAATATATATGTTCGGATTCACCGAGCATTTCTCTTCAATTGGGTAGGGTTTTCGTTGAACTCGACGTGTTTTTTTCGCAATTATATGTGTAGCGTTAAACTAGTGCTTCGATTTTCAGCGAATGAAGTTGGTATCAGTCAAAATAAGGCATGTATTCAGGTTATAGGGGAGAGTAGCTTCGATTTGGATTTTTTTGGGAATATATGGTAATATTTTGTGTTGATCATTTTACTATACTGGTGCATGAAAATGAGGAGAACGAGATTTATCTCGTGCTTGCGAGTTATGTCTTATTGGTATGGGTGGATAGAGATTTTGAAAAGAAGGAGATTGAGGTTTTTAGTTTGTATTTTCATTAAGAGGAGAGGAAGATGTGGAGCAAGAATCGGCGGCAACGGCCACTGAGTAAAATACTGGAATCACGTTTTAAATGGTTAGGAGGAAGACGATGATCGTGGGTTGGGTGAGAAGTTTTTAAATGGGCCGACATTATTTAAAAAGGGTAAGGCCCATTTGGGATTTAATATCTAAGTTATATTTAATTTAAATAAGGTATTAACATTGTAAAATTCATAACTTTATAATACGATATCAGAATCTGATGAAACAAGATCCGTTGGGATCGTATGAACGAGGGCTACACAATGGAGCTGACTGCGAGTGAATTGTAGCTCGTTACAAATTATGGAAGAATAAAATGCCTGCCTGAATCGACGATAGTTTATCGTTATTTAACAATAAACTACCAAAGTGAGTAAACTCACTAACTCTGCCCAGTTTATATTTTTATAACGTAATTTTAGAATTGTTAAATATTTGTTGATTGTTGTGTGTTGACTGTCTAGATGAAATGCTAAGTAATTGGTTGAAATTATAGATCTAGTAATATATATATACAAATATATATCGTTAATCAAATATTAATTCTGTTTATCAGAATATTTCATATTGAATTGAAATTGATGTTATTTATGTTTAACATTTGTGATGCAGGGAAACAGTTTGGAGGGATCCAACTGGATTCCTCAATATTTATAATACTATTTTTCATATATTGTGATGTATGATGTGGTATATAATCCGTTATTGATTATGTGTGTTTGGATGATGATTGATCCTTTTGATTTGGTATTTTAATACCATAAGTGATACTGGAATTTAAAAAGGGAATTTTCAAAGTGTATATTGAAATAAAAATATTTATAAAATCAAAGGATTTAATAATAATGGAAACTGTGAAGTGTATATTGAATTTTGGAATTTTATAAAATAAAATGGATTTTATAAAAGGAGATATTTGAAAATTAAATAAGAAACTTCTGTATAAAATTATTAACAGTTATATAGAAGTTGAAAAGATCGATTTTGGTTAAAATGCTTAATGGAAGTAATAAGAAGTAAATAAAAGATTATATGGAATAAATGTAATATTTGGAAAATTAATAGAATTATAAAAAGGGATTTCACGAGTTATAAAAGGATTTCGAGAAGTGATATAAAGTAGATTTAAATAAATATCTGCTTTAACATATAAATTGAGAAGATTAACTTATAAATGACATTTATAAATTAATTAAAATATTTATTATTGGATAAAGTGAATATATATATATATATAAGTATGAATTTATATTAAGAAGTAAAATCGGTTTCAACACCGATATTTGAAAATGGAATGTAAACTAACATTTATAAAGGGAATTATAAAGGATTGAATATGAAAATGAAAAGGGGAAAAAATCAATTTTTAAAAAAGAAATGGAATTTTGAATGTCTAGAAATAAATAACTTGTTCAATAATAAAAACAAGTATTGTGATTTATAAACAATGTTTAAAAATGAAATAAAAATAATTATCAGTGGATAATTTGGATTGTAAATTCAGTAGTGAATTTAAAACGGGAAATTTGGAGTTGTTTAAAAAAGGAAACAATGGAATTTATTTCTATATTCAAAATGTGAATAGGAATAAATAAAATCCATAAAGATTTGTAATTAGAATTCGACTAAGCCAAATGTTATAAAATATTTATTTTGAGAAATTATATATTGAATAAATCGGGATTTGATAAGATAATTAATATTCAGTTCGAAAACGATATTTTATAATCGAATATAAAGGCGATAAAGAATTATATACTTACTAAATAAAATCAACTGTGAAGTTGACATGTAAATGATATTTGATAAATAAAAATGGAATGTGAATAAGAAATTATAAAATGACTCGATAATTGAAGTTTAAACCTGTGTTAGTATTTAAATTTTGAAATTAAGTTTTGATTTGATAAAAACGAGTCCAGTTTTCTGTAAAAGAATAATATTCATGTTTTAAAGTGAATAGCAATTTAAAAGAAAATGTCTTGCAGAACTAAAACAGTTATAAAATGAAATTGTTAATTGTTGGGAAGTACTGAATTCAAAAATGAATTTAGAAATTGAGTTGGCATGAAAGGGTAAAATATACTGGAGTTCATAACGTAAATCGAATATAGTTATTTGAAAGAGAGATTATCGAATATAGTTATTCGAAAGGGATTTATCGAATATAGTTTATTTGAAAAAGAGAGTTATCGAATATAGTTATTCGAAAGAGAGATTATCGAATATAGTTATTCAAAAGAGAGATTATCGAATATAGTTTATTCAAAAGGAAGTTATCGAATAGAGTTTATTCGAAAAAGTGTTATCGAATATAGTTATTCAAAAGAGAGTTATCAAATAGAGAATTTTCGTGAGAGAATTATACATTGGAGTTCGACTATATCAAATATAGGAAAGTACTATTTACTTTCCGGTTTTTAAATCAAGATTTACTTATTTAATAAATTTGTTAATTATTATTTATTCAAGTTAATGAATAAAAGTTATATTTTGTAGTTAGATATTCTAAAAGTAGGGATTATAATGTTATCGTTATCACCAATGTTTTCGTAAAAGAATTGGATTCGTAAACTGGATCCAGAAGTTGCAAAAGCAAGGATTTGATAAGAAGATAAGAAATAGAGTTAATGAAATTAGAAACTGACAGGAGATTAATTATGTTGAACTACTTTCTGGGTATCGATTTGATGTTGGTTTCGGACTTCGGGGCGGATACTTAGGAAGTTGTTCTCTTCTAGTTTACAGTTAGAGACTAATAGATGTGGAATGATAGTGACGCATGAATAAGAAATGAAAATGTTTTCCAATGTTTATAACGTATATTTTCTAAATTTAGAAAATAAGAATTTATGAATATGTGGAAATGGGAAATGGGGAAATGTATAAATTAGTGACAAATTAATTTAAAAATGAAAAATGTTGATTATTGATTGATCGATAAAATTTCCATTTGGAAATAAGATCGTTGTGTGTATGGGTGTTTTCCTTTGTTAGTTAAATAACCGACTATCAAAGTTTTGACCATTTTTCCATCGTCAATACGGAGAGACCGGAATCAGATTTATTATCTGAAAATCACTCCATATGGGCATTAGCGTTGCGAATCAAATATGATGAAGACCATTGAAAACGAAGTTTATGCGAGGGCTATTCTGGCAGATCCTAGGTAGAAATTGCCTAAGATGGGTTTACATAATAGTGCCTTTGGTTTGTCCAGTCCCAGGACAACCTGTATGGTAGAATATCTAAAAGAGTATACTTAATAGATCGCGTAAGTTGATCTCATCAAACGTATTTACGTTTGGTGACGGATGAATTCGTTTCTCTTTGGTCTATACCCATGGTATTTTTGGATAAGTGAATTTGTGATTTGGCGGGTATGACAATATGACATTCAAAATGAATAAATGTGTGATCTGTCAAAAATAAGCGTAGCCTCAAGCCTCACAACCAGGAAATGGTAAAAATCGGGTAGGTTGCATGGCTAAGTAGGTAGCTCCAATTAGGGTCTATTATCATTTGATCAAGAGAAAATCCATTTACTTCTTATATCTATTTCGATGTTGTCCCTTTCGAGCAACGGTTGCTGATCCCAACCATTGGTGATAATACATTCAGTACACTCAAGCAAAATGAGCGGCTGGTCGTGTTTAGCCTTGGTTACAAGATGTTCTTGTTGAACCCGGTGTGTTCCTCTCTAGAGATACACTATCGGAAGGTGGTCTCATACCTTGCCAGTTGGAATCCATTACCCAATAAGCGCCTGCGGTTTTTGATTTCATATATTATATATGTAGAACATGAGATGAAAGCGTTCCACTAGATTGTTATTTATTTGATTTAGACAATATTATAGCATTAGAATAGTATGGATTTTAAAAGATTTGTTTTGGGTTATCGTAAGGTAAAAACCATCCGTGTTTGTGTGTGGATTGGTCTTATGATTATTCTTTCTTTTAAAAAGGATTTTAAAAGTTAAACAAATGTTTGGAGTTTACTCACACCAGTCACATTACTAACCCAAAGTATATTTTGTTTTGTTTTCCCTAAAATCTTGGGTGCCCAATTTTATATGGGTAGTCAAGTAGTCGGGATTTTGCAGATATACTTGGAGAACTGGTGCAGGAGGCTTCAGGATTATATACCTTTTGTTATTTCCGATGTGTTGTAGTGTTGTACTCTGATAATGGTATTGCATACAGATTCTGGTTTTATTTCAAAGTTAGTTATATAATATATTTATTCATTCCGCTGTGAAATTCATGTTACTCTGATTCTGTTGTTATGTTCTTCTTGTTCTTCTATTCTAATTTTCTATCTTATCCATTCTCACCCTCTAATTTCTTCCTATTAATGATCCAGAAGGCTCGATGCCTGAATAATTGACATGGGTTTTATGTTGATTTTCTGGGTCGAAAATCCCAGTTCGTTACAGTGGTATTGGAGCTGAAGGCTAAGTGTTTACCTTGGCTCTGTGGCGTAATTCGGTAGAGATGGGGTTAGTAATACCATAGATTGAGTTTGAGTGTATATATATGAGCGCATATTTGTTATTTGATATAAAAATTGTTTTATGTTGTGGATATTTATTGGTTGAGTTGTTTATGAGTTCTGGTCGATCAGTTAGATTCATTGTATCGGTAGAGGTTTCTAAACACTCGAATGCGATGAATCGACATGGTATGTTTTGAAAAGAGGGTAAATGAAATAATTTTTCCCGAAATATATTTTGGTATAAAAGAATGATTAATATTCAGATTATTAAGTATTTTGGATGTGTTGGTTGTTATATTAATCGTATACGATTAAAATTGAGTTGGTTATATATAACCAAATATAATTCGTATAAGTGTAACGAAACGAATTAAATCTGAAATTAAAATTAGGATAGGAATTAAAATTCCTAAAAGTTGGAAAAGTGTTTATAAATGAATTTGGATTAAATATATGAGAATTTTAAAACCCTGGGAGATTTTAATTTGTTTTACAAGCATTGTGAATGGTATTTTGAAATAATTTCAAAATGTAAGTGTGTAGAAATGATTTTGAAAAGTGATATAGTATTAAACTCACTTCAGTAGCTGGGAAATAATGCTGATGATGCTGGCCACATCATCAGTGTTCATTTTCGAGTTCTAAGTGATGAATTACTACCAAAGATATTCATTTTGAATTGATTTGAGAAAAACTAGATGTTTGGTTCTGAAAAAGGGATATTTGATTTTTGAAAATCTTAGCTATTTAAAAACTCCCAGAAACAGATTATTTGAATTAAAACAAATTAAAAATAAATTTGTGGAAGTAGATTGAAATTGGATTAGAGCCAGTTAAGTGGAAATTGAATTGAAAATAGAATGATACTAAGTAAGATTGGAATTTGGTATATAATTGGACGCAGTTGAGTAAATGGATAGATTTTTTAAATACAAATCAGAATTGTGATTTTGGGATGAAGATAACTGATTAGAGGAATTAATTAGTTAATGAAATATGTGGGTGGAACTTAACGAGGTTAAATAAGTTGAATTGGTGAGTTAGGAGTTTGGAATCAAGAATGGAACTTTGGTTTGAAACGGAATTTGGCTTGGATACATGAATGATTTTGTTTTGAGGATAAAATTTGAGTTCAATTGAGAATGCACGAGTATATGCAGACTTGGTAATAAATAAAGAGATATAATGATATGCCCACCAAAAAGGTAAAAGTTTATTTTTATATGAGTTTGGTGATTTATGAGCCTATTGGGTAAGCCGCTTGGCTATTTGATTTTCTTTTGAATCAAAATGACATAGAGAGGTGAGTTGGAGTTTGAGCTATTGAGCCGTACAAAGGAAGCGTTGGCGGAAATTTTTGAAAATTTAAGGTGTTAGAAAATTTTCTATATTTTTGAAAATTTTCATTAGTCGAAATAAATTAATATTTAGTTGAAATTAATTGGTACGGTGAAACTCAAATTTAAGAAGTAAACAAATAATTTTTAACCTAGTTAATAGGGTTTGTTTTCTACCTTAGCAATTTCGAGGACGAAATTATTTTAAGGGGTGAAGAATGTAACATTCCGTATTTTTTACGGTATAATAATTAATTTATTTAATTATTTAAATAGTGAGTTAGATATTTAAATGGTTGTTTAATTAAATAATATAGAATGTTTAATTAATATAAATAATTGAATAATATATTTATTCTGAAGTAGTCGGAAATAGCGGAGTTCGCAATATTGTGTGATTTGGATTATTTATAAGATTTAATTCTGTTTAAAGTTGAATTATAATAACGAATATATATAATAAACGAAGTTTGAACGTATAACTATACTATAATTTAAATCGAACTCGTAATGGCGCGGTAGTTCGTAATATTGAGTTTTGAACTTCAATTGAATATAAAAGATCCGTTATAAGTCGGATTCTGTGAAACAACAAACGTTCGAATTTGTTGAACGGTATTTTTCTTATGGAAGAGAAAAATCGAGATTTCGTCTATTAGATTGTGAGTTATGTCCAAATCAAATTTCCAGAAAGTCGCAATGGAATTCATTTATAATTTATAACGATTTATTTATATTATAAAAGGGTTTTTGTATATAAACTGAATATCGATTTAACCTTGATTTGAAATATCGAGTTATAAATCTAGATATGTATATTATAGAGCTATATGATATTCAATTGTGAATATATACAATAATATTAATTTATTAATATTAAATTTAATTGTTTTTATATATATTAATATTTTATTGGTTTATATAGAACCTTAGAAAATAGCCATTTTTACAAATGACCTCCGTTTTCGACGAAATTAATTTTGTTGGATCCGGAATATTAAATTATTGTTAGATTTCAATTTTCGTGATTTTGGGAGTCAGTATGTGGCCGTGCGGGATTTTATTGTGAAAAAACCAATAATTTGACTTTAAAAATATGCTGTGTGAGCAAATGGACTCAGAATTCGATGAAACAAGTTTCGTTAGGTCTGTAATGTCAAACCATAGCTGCATATCCATTTTCACCGAAAATGGGATTCATGTCGATCATACAGATTTTTAAACAACGAATATATATAGAGATTGATTATAATTGAATAAAATAATCAATTAAAAATAAAATAAAATGTTTCCTTACTACAAATATACCGTAACATCTCCTAACTTAAGAAAAATTCATTCTCTGGTCAATGCATTGTAGCCACCAAGAATTTCTTCCTACAGCAAACGAAATTCTAACTTCTAAATTCTCTGAAAAATCCTATAAAATAGGAAATGTATATATTCGGATTCACAGAGCATTTCTCTTCAACTGGGTAGGGTCGTTGAACTCGACGTGGTTTTTTTTCGTTGTTATATGTACAACGTTAAACTAGGGATTCGATTTTCAGCAAATGAAGTTGGTTTCAGTCGAAATAAGGCATGTATTCGGGCTATAAGGAGACTAGCTTCAATTTGGATTTTTTGGGAATATATGGTAATATTTTGTGTCGATCATTTTACTATACTAGTGCGTGAAAATGTGGAGAACGAGTTTTATCTCGTGCGTGCGAGTTATGTCTTATGGGTATGAGTGGATAGAGATTTTGAAGAGAAGGAGATTGGGGTTTTTAGTTTGGATTTTCATTAAGACGAGAGGAAGATGTGGAGCAAGAATCGGCACCAATGGCCACTGAGTAAAATACTGGAATCACGTTTTAAATAGTTAGGAGGAAGACGATGATAGTGGGTCGGGTGAGAAGTTTTTAAATGGGCTGGTGTTATTTGAAAAGGGTAAGGCCCATTTGGGATTTAAAATCTAAGTTATATTTAATTTAAATGAGGTATTAACATTTTAAAATTCATAACTTTATCATACGATATCAGAATCTGACGAAAAACGATCTGCTGGGATCGTATGAACGAAGGCTACACAATGGAACTAATTGTGAGTGAATTGGAGCTCATTACAAATTATGGTAGAATAAAACGCCTATCTGAATCGACGATTGTTTGTCGTATTTAACGGTAAACTACCAAAATGAGTAAACTCACTAACTCTGCCCAGTTTATATTTTTATAACATATTTTTAGAATTGTTAAATGTTGGTTGATTACTGCGTGTTGATTGATTAGATTAACTACTAAGTAATTGGTTGAAACTATAGATCTAGTAGTATATATATATATATATATCGTTAATCAAAATTTGATTCTGTTTATCAGAATATTTCATATTAAAATGAAATTGATGTTATTTATGTTTAGCATCTGTGATGCAGGGAAACAGGTTGGAGGGATCCAACTGGATTCCTCAATATTTATAATAGTGTTTTTCACATATTATGATATATGATGTGGTATATAATCCGTTATTGATTATGTGTGTTTGGATGATGATTGATCCTTTTGATTTGGTATTTTAATACCATAAGTGATACTGGAATGTAAAATGGGAATTTTCAAAGTGTATATTGAAATAAAAATATTTATATAAAATCAAAGGATTTTATAATAAAGGAAATTGTGAAGTGGATATTGAATTTTAGAATTTTAAAAAATCAAATGGATTTTATAAAAGGAGATATTTGAAAATTAAATAAAAAACCTCTATATAAAATTATTAATAGTTATATAGAAGTTGAAAAGATTGATTTTGGTTAAAATGCTTAATTGAAGTAATAAGAAGTAAACAAATGATTATCTATCTTTCTATCTATATTATAATGAGAATACCTTGAAATGAAGCTTTTGAATTGTCTAAAATAACCCTTCATCTTTCTACTGCAGCGCGAGGTTATGTTGGTCCTTGGCCCACGTTTCCATTATTAACTGTCGACACATTTCCCCTTCACCCTACTACTCATTTTCTCTAATTCGTGGCTCCTTCACGTTCTCATTAGCTCTGCCGACAAAATTCATTCCTGTCATCCTTCCCCATTTTCTTCGTCTGCAGTATAGACTTGTTGGTTTCGGTGAAAAAACCTTTGATTCGAATTTCAATGAGGACGAAACAAGCTCAACGCATCAGCTTCTGAAATGAGTTCGGAACCCTAGATTACTTTTATAGAAGTCATTCTTCTGATTTTGCAAGTTATTTTTTGCAGGGACTTGATTCTTCTACTTTGCGTTCAACAATCTATTGTACGATGGATTACGCAGGCAAGGATTTCAGAACCTATGACCATTTGGATCGATACGCAACACAATCAATTGTGATTATGTAGATGGCTTAAAGGATTTCAGAGGCTTAAAGAGAAGCTTGGATCCGTCTCCGCGTTTAGCCCGAGCTCGTCCAACTCTCGATGACGTCATTCACGTTTGAATTATTGGTAAAAAAAGAAAAGAAAATTATTTTGTGATTGTTGAGTTGCAGAAATTTGCAGGATCTCCAATTACTTCTGCTTGCAAAATCATATTTTTCTTACATGTGGTATTTTTTTTTTTAGTTGATCTTATGTTAGTTGAAACTTGATCAGTGTACCATTTGAAGTTAATTAATTTGATTTGTGTATGTCAAAATAAATTCCATTTACAGAACTTGAATTTTTTTTCTTTCTGATATTGTTTATTTGTTTGAATTAGTTATTTACCATTGCAAAATATTTTGTAGATTTTAAGGAGTGTGCTCTCAATGCAACTGTTGTCGCTAACAACATGTCCAACTGTACATTTGCATTAGTTCTCCAAATTGATGGAATAAGAGGAAGAGAAGCACAACTCCAAAAGTACATTAATTATCTATTGAATGCATCTATAAATGGTAAGTGTTACAAAACAAAATTTTCTTTGTTTATTTGATGTGTAAAACTTAGATCAGTCTTCTTTTATCTCAAATTCATTATGTTAACTCGGAAAAGCAAGTACAATTAATGATCTTTGGCCTAATATTTACTTCAAATAAAGCAATATTTAGGTTGTTCCTTTCAAAATAACTGTTTTTGACTTAAATATTTATTACTCCAAGATTTGGGTTGACAGTGATGGTATTATACAGTTTTATATCATTATAATACAACAGTTACATGTTACTTCTTTGTTGTTATATGCTAGAATACTTTAATGTAATTCAACTATATTGTTTACATTTTGTTTGAAAATAGTTTAGAAATTGACTCGACTGCCCATAAGTTTATGTAATATTATTATCTTACTGAGTTAGTTTGTCCATTGACATTAATTCTTGCTAAGATATCTCAAAACATGATTGACGAACAATAATACATTTTAGTAAAAATCGTAATTTACATGTTATTTAACAGTAACACTATCAAAATTTATAATGCACTTTTATATTTATTGACATACATACATACATACATATATATATATGTGTGTGTGTGTGTGTGTGTGTATATATATATGTGTGTGTGTGTGTGTGTATGTATATTTGTTTCTCTGATTTCTACTGAATTAAGAATGTTAGCCCTTAATTGATAGACTGAACCGGTTAACTATATTTTAAGGAGAGGTAAATTAATCAAATAGTATTTAGCTCGGATGAATCAATTTTTTTTGACATGGTTAGTATTATGATAAAAATTTAGTTAGATTTTTCTTCTTAGTAATGCTTGCACACTTTGTCTCTCTGCTTCTTCTAAGAAAAATAAGTATTTGTTGAAATATTTAATATTAAATCACACAAAATTATAAGTGTGAAATAATTATTTGAAGAATATCAAGTGGAAAAGTATTTGTAGTTATAAAAAAGATAACATAATTATTATGTCATGACCTTGCTTCGATCATTAATTTCACTGCTTGCTATATATTTTTACCATTTTACCATCTGTTGCCTGCATATTTTTGGTCTAACAAACATTTTATATTTTTGCAAGCTAATTAGTACACTAAGAAAAACTGAATCGAGTTTTGGTTCATCTTGATGCCTACATACTTACTTTTTGTCTTCTTGCATCTCTTTCGTTAAATATTTAGATCTTCAATTTTATATATAACTTATCACATTAAAAAGCGTAGTTTTGGTTCATCTTTGTGGATTGCTCCCAACTTTTACTAACTGATTCATCATATTCTCAAATCACTAATCAAATTTTTAATGATTTAACAACTAGCTGATGAAAAGATTAAAAAGCGGATATCAGTGCAACATCAACTCATTGTTAATGTGGCTAAGTAATAGTGTTAAATTAATCACCGTAATACTCACTGACTAGATCTAGAGAAAATTGAAAATGTAAATCCAATTTGTTTCGAACATGATGGCACTTGAATTCATTGAAAAGTTTTATTTTATTACTTAAGGATTATATAATAAGTTTAATTAATTTTGGAACTGTGCTAAATTTGGTATAGGTTTAAATATCAAATGTATGGTCTCAGTGCTGACTTTCTATGGTAGAATGTATCCATAGGCATGGCAGACGCCCTTATTTAACTGCTCTTCTATAATGACCAAGCGACCTTAGTCTACTGCTCTTCTATGATGATCCAAACAATATTTTACGTATGAAAGGTTTCCTGCCAAGGCTCTATAATGAAGAGGTATCTACTTTCGTGTCGGTTTTGGCAAAATTTTAAAATATTTTTAACAATGCATTAATATTATGGCTGTTTAGTTCAATGCAGTAGTAACCAAGTAGATCTTAAGTGAAGTAAAATGTATTTGCTTACTTCACTATGACTATGCCTCTTATATCATGGTCATCTTTTTTCAGAAGCACATAATGATCATTGGTTCGTATGCACATTGCAAGTTGACCATGATAGAAGTAAAATGTATTCGTTAAATATAGACATTCATGCTTTGACACATTTCATAGATCATATTCATTACAAGCTACATAAGCAAGCTGTCATCATCAAGCAATTATCATTTATAGATCAAGGACGTGCAAAAAATATAGAAGCAACGTTATATTTTCTCTAAAATAACATAAAATACTAAAATAAATGAATTCATAATCTTCCTTTTCACTATTTTAGTCAGCAAAGAGTTTTCGTCAAAATAATAATTTATCTAATGTTACTAAAACTTGGCTTCTCCTAGAAATCCGTATACAGTGTATGTTATTACTTAAACAAAGATTCACAACCAATCATAAGAAAATTAACTTAAACAAATCACATTAGATTAAATTAGTCATCGATCCAAAAATCTTAGTTCGAAACCCGTTAACAATCATATTGCTATCGCAGTACATCGCTTACTGTTCTAGAAACCAAAAACCAAACTTAGCTTCTACACCTCAGAACTTGATTGTGTCCCTATGATATCAGGGAAGTAAAATGTATTCGTTCACTATGACTGTGCCTGTTATATCATTGTCTTTCTTTTAGCATACAAGAGAGAGGGAGAGGGAGTTGCCTAAAGCTTGAGTAGTACTGGAAAATGATAGAAGGTGAGGGTATAATTATATAGCATAATAAACTTTAATCATTGTATAACATGTTAATATTTTCATCACATTCATACTATGTTTAGTTCATTTACCATTTATGAAACATCTGGCTAATTTGTTAGTACACCAAGTGCTACAAATGATATTTGAGTCTGCCTTTACTATTTACTTAGTTTCTGGCTTACAAAACCATGTCAATGATATTGTAATCTGCCACGTTCGTGTATATTGTTCCAACTATGTAATTTGAAATCTGTAAACTATTGCTACTCATAAGAGAATCATATAATTTATTTCAGCTTGAGCATGGAGCTAACACAGATGCTAATATGTGAACCATCTTAGGCAGATGTTAAAGGGAGGGCTAAAACGTGGAGTGTGGATGTAGAAGGACAGCCGAAGCTAAGTTTGAGGCAAGAGAATGCAGCCTGTGGACTAGAGCATGAGTTGTTAAATGCATGGGCATGAAATTAGAAGGGAATGCGAGCATATAAATAACAACGAGAAGTCCCGTGTTAGTTAGGAAACAACTCAAACTGATATTGTATAAATCCTTGGTTGCAACATACTATTAAGACTTAATAAGATATACCTGCAAAACAATGATGGAGACATGCTACTAGGGGAGAAACATGGGTAATTTAAGGATGCAGTGGTTTATTTTAGCACTTATTAGTTGACACATGTAATTTACGGATGCAGCGTTCATGTTTTTAGTTATTAGTTGGCTCTTTTTTTTCTATGTTTGGATGACTAAAACCTGATGTGTCCAAATTGGTTGTGTGGAAATACTGTTTTATTTGAGCGTTAATCTGCAATATGGCGAACCCTTGCATGGTTATTTACAGGATAATAGTTTATACTTCTACATGTGACATGTCTGTTATGGTCTTTAAATATATTCCACAGCAAGTACTTTACACTGTAACCAACAACTAAATTATAGCAACATAAAAATATATGAACTAAGAGAACGTTAGCAGCTTATCTCAATGCGTTGGTATATCAGAACATATCATAAGCATTGATTTGTAAAAACATAACGTCACTTTGTGTGTTACATTGCTGAATATATATTACAAAATTATAGTATCTCTTTAATTAAAACAATGCAACATTCTCATGATAAATCAAGGCTAAATCTCGCAAACTACTAAACATAAATCATAACAAATGAATAACTCAAAAGCAAAGCGCAATCAACGCACTAAAGCCTGTCAACCTCAAAACAGTTTGCCTAAACTCCCTTTGATCTCTCCCTTCATCGATCTTCCATCTCGACTGCACAATGAGCGCAACATATCCTTCTCCCTATGCACAATAATTACATGGGGCGGTGCCATCACCTTTCATATGTAAATAGAAATGTAATTATATAAATCAACTGACTACGAATTTTCATAGCACTATTGTTAAAGCGTAATTTATGTTAACTACGTTTCAGAAGTATATGAAATTACCACTACAAAATTTATATGATGAGACATTTATTTATTTGATCATTATTTCACTATTAATAAGTTTGGCCTCAGTATTCTATGCACACGTCCAACGGACGTGCCTACCATACTGGTATGGAATAAATGTAATATTTGGAAAATTAATAGAATTATAAAAGGGAATTCATGAGTTATAATGGGATTTCGAGAAGTGATATAAAGTAGATTTTAAATAAAAATCTGCTTTAACAGATAAATTGAGAAGATTAATTTATAAGTGATATTTATAAATTAATTCAATTATTTATTATTGGATAAAGTGAATATATATATAAGTATGAATTTATATTAAGAAGTAAAATTGGTTTTAACACCGATATTTGAAAATGGAATGTAAACTTAGCATTTATAAAGGGAATTATAAAGGATGGAATATGAAATTAAAAAAGGGAAAAATCTATTTTTAAAATAGAAATGGAATTTTGAATGGCTAGAAATAAATAACTTATTTAATAATAAAAACAAGTATTGTGATTTATAAACAATGTTTATAAATGAAATGAAAATAATTAGTAGTGGATAATTTGGATTGTAAATTCAGCAGTGAATTTAAAACGGGAAATTTGGAGTTGTTTTAAAAAAGGAAACGAAGGAATTTATTTTGATGTTCGAAATGTGAATAGGATTAAATAAAATCCACGAAGATTTGTAATTAGAATTTGACTAGGCCAAATGTTATAAAATAATTTATTTGGCAAAGAGAATTATAGATTTATTAAATAAAATCAACTATTAAGTTGTTATGTAAACGAGATTTGATAAATAAAAATGGAATGTGAATAAGAAGTTATAAAATAACTCAATAATTGGAGTTTAAACCGGTGTTAATATTTAAATTTTGAAATCAAGTTTTGACTTGATAAAAACGAGTCCAGATTTCTATAAAGGAATAATATTCACGTTTTAAAGTGAATAACGATTTAAAAGAAAATGTTTTGTAGAATTAAAACAGTTATAAAAGGAAATTGGTAATTATTGGGAAGTACTAAATTCAAAAATGAATTTAGAAATTGAGTTGACCCGAAAGGGTAAAATACGCTGGAGTTCGTAACGTAAATCGAATATAGTTATTCGAAAGAGAGATTATCGAATATAGTTATTCGAAAGGGGTTATTGAATATAGTTTATTCGAAAAAGAGAGTTATCGAATATATTTATTCGAAAGAGAGATTATCGAATATAGTTATTCAAAAGAGAGATTATCGAATATAGTTTATTCGAAAGGGAGTTACCGAGTAGAGTTTACTCGAAAAAGAGTTATCGAATATAGTTATTCGAAAGAGAGTTATCAAATGGAGATTTTTCAAGAGAGAATTATACATTAGAAATCGAATATATCAAATATAGGAAAGCACTATTTACTTTCCGGTTTTTAAATCAAGATTTATTTATTTAATAATTTTGTTAATTATTATTTATTCAAATTAATGAATAGAAGATATATTTTGAAGTTAGATATTCCGAAAGTAGGGATTATAACGTTATCGTTATAACCAATGTTTTCATAAAAGAATTGGATTTGTAAACTGAATCCGGAAGTTGCGTAAGCAATAATTTGATAAGAAGATAAGAAACGAAGTTAAGGAAATTAGAAACTGATTGGAGATTAGTTATGTTGAACTACTTTCTGGGTATCGATCTGATATTGGTTTCAGCCTTCGGGGAGGATACTTAGGAAGTTGTTCTCTTACTAGTTTACAGTTAGAGACTGATAGATGTGGAATGATAGTGATGTGTGAATAAGAAACCGAATAGTTTTCAAATGTTTATAATGTATATTTTCTAAATTTAGAAAATAAGAATTTATGAATATGTTGAAATGGGGAAATGAATAAATTAATGATAAATTAATTTAAAAAGGAAAAATGTTGATTATTGATTGATCGATAAAATTTCCATTTGGAAATAAGATCGTTGTGTGTATGGATGTTTTCCTTTGATAGTTAAACAACCGAATATCAAAGTTTTGACCATTTTTCTGTTGTCAATAAGGAGAGACTGGAATCAGATTTATTATCTGAAAACCACTCTGTATGGGCATTAGCGTTGCGAATCAAATATGATGAAGATCATTGAAGACAGAGTTTATGCAAGGGCTGTTCTGGAAAATCCTAGGTAGAAATTGCCTAAGATGGGTTTACAGAATAGTGCCTTCGGTTTGTCCATCCAAGGACAACCTGTATGGTAAAATATCTGACAGAGTATATTTAAAAGATCGCGTAAGTTGATCTCGTCAAACGTATTTACGTTTGGTGGCAGAGGAATTCGTTTCTCTTAGCCGTATAGCCATGGTATATTTTGAGAAATCAATTTGTGATTTGGCGGGTATGATGTTGTGACATTCAAAATGAATAAACGTGTGATCTGTCAGAGATAAGCGTGGCCTCAAGCCTCACAACCAGGAAATGGTAAAAATCGGGTAGGTCGCATGGCTATGTGGGTAGCTCCCAATTAGGGTGTATTGTCACCTGATCTAGAGAAAATCCGTTTAATTCTTATATCTATTTCGATGCTTTCCCTTTCGGGAAACGGTTGCTGATCCCAACCGTTGGTGATAATACATTCGGTATACTCAAGCAAAATGAGCAACCGGTCATGTTTAGCCTGGGTTACAAGATGTTCTTGTTGAACCTGGTGTGTTCCACTTTAGAGATACACGGTCGGAAGGTGGTCCCATACCTTGCCAGTTGGAATCCATTACCCAATAAACGCCTGCGAATTTTGATTTTATTATTATTTATGTCAAACATGAGATGAAAGCGTTCTACTAGATTACTATTTATTTAATTTAGACATTATTATAATATCAGAAGAGTATGGATTTTAAAAGACTTGTTTTGGGTTATCGTAAGGTAAAAACCATCTGTGTTTATTTGTGGATTGGTCTTATGATTATTCTTTCTTTTAAAAAGGATCTTAAAAGTTAAACAAATGTTTGAAGTTTACTCACACCAATCACATGACTGACCTAGAGTTTATTTTGTTTTGTTTTCCCTAAACTCTTGGGTGCCCAATTTTGTATGGGCTGTCAAGTAGTCATGATTTTACAGATAAACTTGGAGAATCGGAGAAGGAGGCTTCATGATTATATAGCTATTGTTATTTCCGATGTGTTGTAAGTGTTGTACTTCGATATTGCTATTGTATACAGATACTGGTTTTATTTCAAAGTTAGTTATATAATATATTTATTCATTTCGCTGTGAGATTCGTGTTACTCTAATTTTGTTGTTATGTTCTTCTTCTTCTATTCTAATTTTCTATTTATCTATTCTCACCCTATAATTTCTTCCTATTAATAATCTAGAAGGTTCGATGCCTGAATAATTGACTTGGGTTTTATGTTGATTTTCTGGGTAAAAAATCCCAGTATGTTACACATATAACTCCAACATATACATACATATATATATATATATATATATATATATATATATTCTAGATAAAAATGATAATATATATTTTATAATCAATAACGATAATAATTGAAACAAGGTTGTTGTCATCAAATCATCATCAATATTCCATTTTCCAATAGATTTCGTATCCTTCCAACTCCTGAAGAATTACGACTCTCGGGTTGCCAAAAAGTGAACGAAGCATGAAAATGTTCATGTATCCCGGGATATGGATTACAATTTGTATCCCCTTGATTAAGCCTTATCGAATTCATCTCCAAAGACCCCCACCAGAAATCCCGCTATCTCTTCCAATTTTGTATCCTCAACTACCGACCCTCTATTTTGTCCCCTTATTTTCTTCCCCTAGGAACCGAGAAATAATCTAAGTTCTTGGGATACAAAAATCCATTTCGTATCCTCAAAAACCATTGAATATCCAAGATATAAAAAAATTCATATTGTATCCTACTGTGCTTGGGTTACTTTCCTTTCGAAGCGAAAGGGGAAAAAGAAGGAGAGAAAACTCAGGATCTGCATTTAAAGGATCAGAATTCAAGGACTGAATTCGTGGGAAACTATGTTTGGGTCATACTCCTTGGGACCAGTATTCGTGCAGTTTGAACAAAGCTACAATCCTATTCATTTTTTCTCGAGGTCTCGATTTCCAAGTCAAGCTTGAATCAATGATCACATATATACTCACCAAATTCTTTGTCATCTGATTGACATAGAAATGTGTTTATTTTATACTCTTACATCTTATCTTTTGTATATAAATAAATATTACTTGGGTATTGTTTTGTTACTTTTACAGATATTCCAACCCAGCCCGCATGCAACCAGAAAAGTAGAGAAATGGAGATCAGATTGCTATATATTTATATTTTGAAGAATTGTAGATGATGATCTCACATCTAGTTGCTGTTGGACAAGAAAAAGATTGATAAAAAGGCCATGCACATCTCAAATCAAGGAAGGCTTCTCAAAGAACCAAGAGGAAAAGAAGAAAGGCCAAAAATTTAATAGATTTAACTAAGGCCCATTTGAGATTATCATTGTAAACTCTTTTGGTGAATTACCTAAGGCTCATCTATCATTTGTAATTAGGGTTAGGGTTTGGTTATCCCCTATAAATACCCTTGTAATGTCATTGTAGCCACCATCCTACCATCCATTATTCTGTATTCTCTTCTCCATTAATAAAAGTTCTTCCTTTTTACTATTTCTGCATTTTTCTTTCTTAGCAATAGGTGTTGTCTTCACAACTAGTTTTGGAAGAGCACCAATTTTATTTTACATTTGTTTCATTAGTGATTAGTCGTTTGATTAGTTTCAACGACAATCCTAATTTTATTTTTGCTGTTCTTCTTATTCTGCACTTTTATTTTCTGCATTGTTGTTCTTGTTTTGCAATTTACTTTCTTTAGTGATTAATCGTTGATTAGATTCAACAATAATCCTAAGTTCGCAATTTCAGTTTGTTTTTATTTCAACAAAATCTCCAGGCTTCGTCTAACTCGCCCAAGAGATTAGATAAATAATTTGATTTTAATTTACCTCCCTGTGTTCGACCTGTATGCTACACACCTGTGCGCTTGCAGAATTTTATTACAAATATCGCGCTTTTCTAATTCATAGATTAGCGACGATCAAGTTTTTGGCGCCGTTGCTAGGGAGGTAACAATTGAATTTTGTTATTTATTTAATTTATGATTCGTGTTAGTTTTTTTTCTTTTTATTTGATTTTGTTATAAAAAAAATCTTGCCAAAATTTCTTTTATTTCCTTTTATTTTCCTACTGTTTTCTTGTACATATATATAGATAAAAATCTTGATTAGTTGATTGTGTATCACATATTGATATTATAATCTCTAAGACAAGGAAAAAAAATCTTGCCCCTTTTTCTTTTAATTTTCCTTCGTTTTATTTTCATTTATTTCTTTCTTTTTTTTGTTCGCATTTCTTCCAATCTAATTCCTTCTTCAAAAAGAAAAATATATATATACAAAAAAAGAAACTTGCTAATTTTTCTTCAATTTCTTTCCATCTTTCTATCACCTCGCTGATTTTCACATTTTTCTTTTCCCTTTCCTTTTCTTTTTATTTGCTTCCATCTTTTGTCTACAACTTTCTAAAAAAAAAACTTTTGCAATTTCTTCTCTGTCTACTTTGATTTCTTTCTTGTTTTTGTCTGCTTTTATTTCTTTCCTCAATTCCTTCTACCTTTCGCTTTTTTTCTCTTATTTCCTTCCTCTTTTAATTTTTTTTCCTTTTTTGTTTTGGTTTTTCCCATTCGTTTCTTTCCCTTTCTTCTTGTTCAAATTTTCATATAAAAAAACTTGCATTTTATTTATTTATTTATTTCTTTCCAATTGCATTTCTCATTCACCTCCTACAATCTCTCTTTCCATTTTTTCATTTATTTCTTTCCAGCTCTCTCCTTCATTAAAAAAAACAACTTTCAATTTTCCTTTATTCTTTCCATCTTTCCACTTTCTTTCCAATCATCTACAATTTTTTTTCTTTTTACAAATTTTAGAAAAAAAAAGATTCCTCTTTTGCAATTTTTTTCCTTTCTTCTTTTGTCTTTCTTGTTCTCAATACATTTGATTTCTTTTCTTCTCTTACAAATTTCCTTTCTTTTCAAAAAAAAAAATCCACTTCTGATTTCTTTCCTCTTCATTCCTCCTTTCCAATTTTCAATACAATTACTTCTCATTCTTCTTTTACAAGTTCAAAAAAAAAAAAATCTTGCCATTTTTCTTTTATTTCTTCCCTGTTTTCAACTTCTTTCTCTTTTCTTTCGTTTGTTTCCCCTCTTACTAATATCTCGCATCCTTTCTTCTTTTACAATTTGCTAAAGAAAAAAATTCCTTATATAAATTTCTCTTCTCTGCCTTGTAATTAATTTTCTTTCCCTTCTCCATTTATTTCTTTCCCTTTTCAAGTTTTTCCTTTTTCATTTTTTTCTGTCTCTTCTAATTTTACAACAATAAACAAAAGAAAAAAAATTCTTTCTGTTTTTGTCTTCTCTTTTTTTGCTTTTCCTTCTCAATTTCTTTTCCAAATCTTTTACAATTACTTTCCTTTCTTCCTTTACAATTCTCTTTCTTTCCTAAAATCTCTCTTCCCATTTTTTTTTGTCATTTGTTTCTTTCCTATTTGTCCACTTTTTTTAACAATAATAAAAAAAGGGAAGGTCATAAAAAGATTTTTTTTTCAATTATTTTTCCCTGCTTCATTTCTTCCCTCTGATCAAATACCCCTCCCTCTCACATAATCTCATTTCACCACAGTTTTTTTTTCAATCCACACTTCAGCACCATCTTTTCCAAAAAGTTAGCTTTTTTTGTTAATTCCTTTTTATTTTTCTTGTGCTTTCTTTGTTATTCAATTCATTCAAAAAAAACCAAAAAAAAAGAATCGAACTAAGGACAAGGTGGCTGGAGTTCAAGCAACAAATCAAGATTTCAGAAATCAAAAGAAATTGCAAATAGTGAGATTTCAATCATTGACGCTACTCATTTTTTCTGGATGGATAGCCATGCCCCACTGTAATAATTTCTGAACTCTACAGGTGCTCTGCGGCTTTGAAAAATATAGAAATTGCTTGTAAAAATCTTCTGCAGGGGTAGCGGCTTGCTTGTACAATATTTTAATTTTCTGTTATTATTCTGTGACTGTTCTATGACTGAAATTTCCGAATACATTTGGTGAGGAACGAATTTCTATAATTACAGCTATCACTCTCATCGTTTTTCAACAATAAAATTTTGATTTTCAAAATAATATAATTGTAAAGTGGTGCTTTGTGAAGTTGATTGTCTCGTATAATTGGATCGCGGATATATAGTAGTTCAATTTATTGAACTGTTAGCAAAAGAGGTTGCATACTACCCGTAAAACATTGGTCGTATCCCTTAGTATTTATACTATACGTGAACGACCATAAGACCCTCTTCCCCCTTCTAATTGAGCTAGTTAATTAATAGAGCGCAACTTAGTATTTTGTACTATTTTTGAAGTGAGAGTAATTTCTGTCTTGCCTTGATTTCATTCAAATGTCTAATTCAAAAAAATCTCTGAGGAAAATGTGGGATAATAATCAGAGTAGACGTCCTCTTGAAGAGTATGAATATGAATTACAACTCATAAGGCAAAATTTTCCAAAATTTCCTGAGCTCAATGCCAATAGGTTTCAAAATTTTCCAACTGACCAACATTTTCAAAATCATGAATATGATCGAAATTGCGATTTCAATTCAAATTTCAACAATTTCGATTATGGGCCACATCCACATCAAAATGGATTTGAATCGCAATAAAGCTTTGATCCACATGAATATGGGGTTGCAAACCAAAATTTTCAAAATTATAGCCCATATCAACATCTTGGAAATAACCAAAATAACTCAAATTTTAACAGTTTTGGTGACGAACATAATTTTTATGATCAAAATGATTTCCAATATCATTATCAGTTTTCTGAAAATTCAAACAACTACCACGTTGGAAATAATATTGATTGTGAAATTGATGTGGACTATAATTTTGAAAATCAAGAAATCCAAAATGAGAGCTCTCAAATCAATGATTCTGAAGAATATCACCTTAACATTCTTAAAGAGAGGGTAGAAAAACAAGATAGACAGCTTGGTGAAAAAGATAGACAGCTTGATGAACTTCTTTGTTTAATGACGTGTTTTAAAGAACAACTCGAGCAACAAAATCAAATTCAAACATGCAATGATTCAGAAAACAATCAATTCTTTGCTAATATTGAAAATTTTCAGATTACAACTTTGGAAATTGAAAATGACGATCTAAATGAAGTTGTTCAAAATTCAAGAAATGATCTGGACTTCGATTCTTTTCAGGAAAAAGATTTAAGTTTAAATTTTGATCTTCCTCTTTCAGGCTGTGAGAAGCTTGAAATTTTAGGAATTGAACGGAATAAAAATGTTGAATTTTTCAATTCAAATATGAAAAAGGATTTTAACGAACGTGAATTCTTTGGATTGTACGAGGATGAGTTGCCAAATGAGGAAGAAGTGGATTCACGTCACGAGTTCGAAAATTTTAACTTTGAGAAAATTTCAAACGAACTTGAAATTGTCAGTGTCGAAAATACGTTGTCAATTAATGTTGAGAAATGTGATCACATACTCTTGAACAACACTCGGATTTCAAATTTCACTGAATTTATATACGATCACAAATTTTTGAACAATTACACTGATAAATTTGTTGAATACATGAATTATCTTTGGAATGCTGGCTTGGTTGAAAAACTTCATGTTAGGACGACCCTGGATATTTATCTCCTGGACTATAAATCTAGGTTTAAAGATGAGATGGTTTTCAAAAACCTTTGCTTATTAGAAAACATTCCTAGACATAGTGGGAATGGGACTCATAGGGCAAGAACCAAGTGTGGGGGGAAAAGTTGGTGGAATTCCTTGCACCGCGTGCACCGCAAATACATATATCATTGTACATATGACCCATTCTTACATATAGTTAGATTGCATTTCATTCTACAAATAATTTTGCATCTCATTCATCTTTGGGTGCGATCTTTCAAATTTAGGAAATGTTTACGGTGTGGACACTGTTTAGTTCTAGTGTGGGGGGGGGTCTGCATTTCACTCATTTTCTTTTTTTCTTTATTTTTCTTTCTTTTCATTTTCAGCCATTTAAATAGGACCATCATGCATTTTAGACTGTAGTAACATGCCTTTTTTTTTGAAACATGACTCATTTTAGATTGATACAACAAGATAAGTTAAGGATTGTTAATTAGTTGATAGTATTTTTTCTCTCAGCTAAGATCGAATATGAAATATAATGAAAAGTTTAATTTTGAGGGATAATAGTGTAACCAGTACATAGGGAGATTCTTAGGTGATGGCCATGAAATCTATTCTATATTATAGACTTTGTTTAAATAAGTGGAGGACTTAAAATACTTATATTGGCTTTTCGAATCTTTAAAACTAAGTTGTGTTAAGTTGAATTCGCGTAACTCTCTTTTGTGCTTATATTTTCGATAATAATAATAGTAATCCAAGGGTATCCAACATTGCTTGTATATCAAGCGTTGGTGTGCAAACCCGCCAAGCTCTATCCGACATGTTGTTGACAAAGTCAGCGTTGGAATATCTTGGTCTCATTTTATGAGATTGGACACCTAAGGATTACCGACACGTTGTTGACAAAGTCAAAGTCGGCTTGCACAATCCGCCAAACTCTTTACCCACTCTCCGTTAGTCCGCGATGCAGTGCATGGGTGGTAAACCTTGGTCTTCTGAGTTAGGTGTATGTACTTAATCATAAATTTAAAAATTTTATAGAATAAAGAATAAGCGATGATGCCCAAACAGTTCGTGACCTTATTGATTTGACTAGCCATACATGAGAAAATTAGAATACCACTTTACAAACTGTGCCAAGCAAACTAAGAATCTATTTCATGGCTGCACTATGTTATCAACCGAACTAACTGGCCAAAATGGAATTTAACATTTGAAAACTAGATTTATATTGAAAATTTATGACACTTTGAGATATCTAAAATAAAATCAACTGACTAGAAATTGTTAATTTAATTTGTTGTACCACTTCAGAAACAAGTCTTGTTTTCATTTTTGTTTTTATTTTGCATATGTCCATTGCACTCATGTAGTTTCATTAGAAAACATACTGCATTTGGATTTTGTGGGTAGTATCCGCTGAAAACCCTCACGAGACACCACTCGTCCTACTAGGGACACCTAGAGGTTTAACGGCTTGTTGCATACGCTCAATGCAATCGTGTTTCCTATGAAAGTGTGACCTATCTAGTTAGTTTTTAAATTTTGTTTTACTCGAGGATGAGTAAAAGATAAGTGTGGGGGTATTTGATTGACATAGAAATGTGTTTATTTTATACTCTTATATCTTATCTTTTGTATATAAATAAATATTACTTGGGTATTGTTTTGTTACTTTTACAGATATTCCAACCCACCCCGCATGCAACCAGAAAAGTAGAGAAATGGAGATCAGATTGCTATATATTTATATTTTGAAGAATTGTAGATGATGATCTCACATCTAGTTGCTGTTGGACAAGAAAATGATTGATAAAAAGGCCATTCACATCTCAAATCAAGGAAGGCTTCTCAAAGAACCAAGAGGAAAAGAAGAAAGGCCAAAAATTTAATAGATTTAACTAAGGCCCATTTGATATTCTCATTGTAAACTCTTTTGGTGAATTACCTAAGGCCCATCTATCATTTGTAATTAGGGTTAGGGTTTGGTTATCCCCTATAAATACCCTTGTAATGTCATTGTAGCCATCATCCTACCATCCATTATTCTGTATTCTCTTCTCCATTAATAAAAGTTCTTCCTTTTTACTATTTCTGCATTTTTCTTTCTTAGCAATAGGTGTTGTCTTCACAATTAGTTTTGGAAGAGCACCAATTGTATTTTACATTTGTTTCATTAGTGATTAGTCGTTTGATTAGTTTCAATGACAATCCTAATTTTATTTTTGTTGTTCTTCTTATTCTGTACTTTTATTTTCTGCATTGTTGTTCTTGTTTTGCAATTTACTTTCTTTAGTGATTAATCGTTGATTAGGTTCAACGATAATCCTAAGTTCGCAATTTCAGTTTGTTTTTATTTCAACATCATCCAAATTCATAAATTCGAAACACGATCTCGATCCCTCTTCGAAAACAAACCTTTATGATCGTACGCATGAACATATGGGTGGCATTATGTTTCATGTTACAACTCCGATCATATTGCGCAAAATCACATGCGAATGTGTGTGTGCATGCGTGGCTTTACTTTGAAGTGACTTTTTTATGCTCCGATGTAAGTGGGAGTCTTTCATTAACATTAAATTTCTTGAATCGACAAAAATTAGATGTTCTGGACCATTTCTAATCTTGGAAATATAGTTCAGACTAATCAGAATCACTGACAGTACTAGAACTGCACTTATCATAATGAGCTTCAACAAAGTGCCCTAACAGCTCCGAAGCAGTAGTACCTCCTGGTATGCTTCTCAATGGAAGGACACTACCATTTGGTAAACACAACAAGGAGATCTTCCCGGATATCACCAAACTTATCTTAATTCAAAGCATGTCATGTTTACATAAGACATATTTTGGGGCGCAAGTGTTACTTGTGCCTTTGGCACGACTATCAAAAGCAGTCCAGGCCTACATGACTAGTCCCATGTCATGATTAAACAACTCAAAAGTGTAGTCCAAACACCCAAGAATCAAGCCCAAATGGATTCGTGCAATTATGTTCGTCTCTTCAAAAAAACTCTCAAATAGCTAAGTGTTTGGGGATCAGTATAAACTATCTTTCGGGAATGGTATATATCCCCAAACTCCAGACACCTCAGCAAATATGTCTAACACTTTAAGAACCAGTATTCATGTTTTCGTATCTCAGTGTCGGCTTTTGAGAATTCGTTTCCCCACAACATCTCACTCAGAATCGGCATTACTCGGGAATAGTGTAACCTCTCGTGACTCAAGATCGGTATTTGCACACGCTCCCAGGTCGGCACAAATCTATAGCAATTTCGCATTCTTGAATATAGCACCAACTCTAGAAAGATCACTCAATGCTTCATGATATGACAAAAGCAACTAAGGCCTCCTGGACTGGTACTGATCCTAGGATCGGGATTGATCCCGAGAGACAAAATTGTGGGCCATGTACCCCTCCAATCACTTGTTCCTACTTGCCTCCCTCCAGCTACAAATAGCTCATCTAGAAACGAAATGTTTTTTTGTCTCCTTATTATTTGGCTTCTACTTGGATATTTTGCACTTAGAAGGAACTTTTCACTCTTTTCCACCCTTGGGCACTTCAGGAAAAAGAAATACAGCCCTTTCTTTGGCTTTGCATGGCTTCTTGAACACTTGGAAGCTCCTTCCTTCTTCCTCCAAGCTTTGGACCACCATTAGGAGGCTTCATCTTCCTCATACCAACATTATGCACATCCTCATGGCTCTTGTAACCTCGAGAGAAATACCGATTCCAAATTGTAACTTGTAAATGTTGATTAATAAAGTGCTAATTATCGAAAAGGACATAGGCATTGACAAGTCGAACCAATGTAAACATTATGTGATTGTTCTATTGCATTATCATTGCATATTTACATGCTTTGCGCTTATTTTCACTATCATGGAAATCTTTGGGTGTTGTGCCAACTTTTGGACCTCAACAACATATGAATTGGATTTGACTCATTCGAGGACTGTTGGATTTTTAGTTAAAATCGTATACCTTCTATTTTGACTGTTCGAAGATTAAAAATCATTATTTGGATTGGATTGCAAGTTAAACTCATACTTTCAGATGTACTATTATATATGTAATAGTTTTAACTGTAGTTTGAATATTTATTCGTGTGATTGGTTGTTTGGATGATTTACCGATTATTCGATTGGGTTGGGTTATATATTCCTGCCTTTGGAGTGGATAACCATTGACATTACCTTTTCAATAGCGGAAAATTCATCTTATATGAAATATATTTTATTATATAATTTATATGCATGTATATGCTGATATATGAGCAATGATGCGGGGGATAGGTTAGAGTGATCCAATTGGGTTCCTCAATGTAATATACATTACTCGTTTTCATCTTATGTCGTCTAACATAATAAACACTAAAACCTAAATTAGATGATAATTTTATGTGAAATTAAACCAATATATGATATTAATCAATAAATAACATTAGTTAAAGTACTGGTGGTAGATGACCAAAATTTAGGAGTTTGAAATTCGATGATTTGCTATAAGGAATTTTTTTTATGTTCTGAAGTTATAAAATTATTTTACAACAAATCAAGATTTATGAATTGATTTCATATAAGATTTATGAAATGATTTTTATAAAGAAATTAAATTTTATAAACAAATTTTATAAATAAGATAAGTTTATGAAGTTGTAAAATCAAGATTTCTTAAAGACTCAAATTTTACAATTGATTTCAATTGTTTTTGAATAGGTTTTACAAATGAACTTGTTGAACTTATCAATGACTTATGCAAGTGTTTAAAACTTGGAATCAGAGATTTTATGAAATAATGAAATATAAATAACAACTTGTAAATGGTTTGAATTGGACTTTTAAGCTAAATTCCAAATGATTTGATTTATAATAAATGAAGTTTTCATAAGATTTGAAACAATGATTTTAAGTTTTCAAAAGACTTAACACGTTTTGGAATACAATATTCAATATTCTTACTTGATTTGCATTAGGAACATCATCAAAAAATAGGGAGCAATTTGGTTGAAGCTGCATCGCAAACATAAAATGGTCCAAAAGTTCTAACAGATGACCTCTTGTAGCCCTCTGAATTAGCTTCAAGTACAGCTTTCGTTTGGACAAAACAGACTTACGGTTTGGAAGTTACGCCAGTATCCGTGAACATGCTCATAACCGGAATAACTTGGAAATTTGGATCTTTGGCATTGGTGCGACCCCGGATCAGGTCGCCCCTTCCGGTTCGGGTCGGATAACTAGATCGAGTCGGATCTTGACCCTGTAAGCACCAAGAGATGGAAAATCTTGGCTTGCCTTCGGATGGAAGCAGCACCAGACCGGGTCGATACTAAGAACCCAACCCGCATTGTATCAACTTGGCACCGAAGCATTTCAGTTCAGTGGCATCGGTTCGGGTCGGACTCGACCCGACCCGGCCCGCCTGGAAGCAATTCCTGCACAACAGCTTGTTTTGACCGATTCTTAAGGTGTAACCGCCTCCTATTTACATGGTTCGACTTCCACCTAGCATTTCACGAATTGGAAAGGATTTTTCCACGTTTTCCACTACTTTCCTAGATCACCTCCGGTCGTGACACGTGGCATCCGACCGGAGCCTCTCCACTCCCTATGAATACACCACTACATGGCATTTGGAAAGGATCTTTTGGAAATATCTCTTTACGGCTCCCACTATTATTCCTCGCAAGGCTATTGCACAATATAGAAGCCAAATTCCACATAATAACACGAGGATTTCATGTATAATCTTCACTTTTCCCACTTCTTTTCGTTGTAAACACGAGGACTTCATGTATAAATCTGAATTGAGTTGTACATGTAACATCTTAGGATTTAAGAAGAGATAAACTGGACGTAGGCTTGATTTGAGCCGAACCACTATAAAAACTTCGTATGTCCTCTGTTATTTACTGTTTTTTGCATTCTATGATTTGTGATTTGTGATTGTGAGGGCTTCACACTGCATTTGGGTGTTAGTACCAATTTTAGGTCTAACAATTCAATATTCTGATTTGACTTGCATTGAATTAGGAATAGAAACTCGTACACTCATATGAATTCAAAACGTGTTATAACCATTATTCGATGAATAATATAGGTGAGATTTCGAAGTTCGTGTTGAGTATGATCAATCTTGTAACAACCCAAATTTTGACAAACTGAATTTTTTCCAGAAATTCCAATTTATCAAAGCTCGAGTTAGTTTGTGTGGTATCCTGCAAAAAAGACAGGGATAATAAATATGTCAAAGATCGATAAATCATCTCACAGCGGAATGGATAAAATATAATAATCGAGTATAGCCTTACCGAAATATTAACACTACCTAATAAGTGTACAAAGGCTTCCAAATCTCTACCATAAACCTTGCCTACGAGTATGTTTTGAGGAGGGGGTTAGAAGACAAAGGTATAATGAATGGACAAATTATACATTTTGAAGTAACCTTACAAATATCGTTCAGTTATGTTTCCTTAATTATTAGGTTATTTGGTTGACATAACTCAAGGCTCTATACTTGTAACACTCCATAATTTAATACACCATAATAATACAAAGAAGATAATAAAATGAATAGTAATTAATACAGTATTCAATATTGGGTAAAACTGACTTTACTATTGTGTTTGTTACGAAATACTGATTAAGATTGACTCATGGTTTTCATAATTCAGACCAAGTTTGGACAAGTTATGATTAAAAGAAGCTTTAACTAAATTAAAATAATTAAATAAACAAACTCAGAAAAAGCAAAGGTCACTAAACAATTCGACCTGCTATTGGTCGACCCATGTAACGACCCATGGGACACGGGTTAGAGCTGGGTCAACCCACCTTCGACCAAGCTGTACGCCTGAACCTAGATGGATTTTCTTGTATTGTTCGTTTTGATGACTCAACGTGATGTATCTTTAACGGTTTGATTTGATAAAATAAAATCCTACGGCTTATATTATCCTAGCACATCTATAAATTGGTTAGTAACCTTACCATTTTCTTACATAAACATTTCCTCATCTTCTTCCTTCTCTAAGCTATGTTTTGTAATAAAATTAATATGTCGAGGTGTTGTCATAATATAGATTAAAAGTATAAATTTTCTACAACTCTTTCAAAGGCTTTTCTAGATCTAATAGTATCTTTGTGAGTTCTACGTTATTTTTTTATCTGCAATTCAAAAAGAATTTTTGACAATAAATATATTGGATCTGAAAAGTAACAATGTTTATAAATTTTATTCTTATATGTTATTGTTCTTTTGATTACTGTTAATTACCTATTTAGTGTTCAATAATTATCTGTTTATATGTACATATTTCTTCCTTATCCCCTTTCTGTCTAAGTTTTAATTACAGTCTTATTATGCTTATTTATTTAGTTTGTCCATTTCTAAGTTGGATTTGTTTTCTACTTTTCCTCTTTATTTTACGCTGAGCCTAGGCCATCAAGAGACTAGACCTTTTCCATTTGAATTGCGTAAATGTGATAAATTGGAATACCATGCAATAACAATAAAAAGGAGGTTTAGGCATATTAGAATGTGAGAACCATTGACTATAAATTTGGGAAGAATATGTAAACATGTTAATCAAAATAGGTTGGACTTAATTTTATATTAAGTAAATATGTTATGGGATAATATGTGAATCAAATGTAAATTAAGTAAAACAAGCTACTTAACTAAATCTGTAAACATTTGAGTAGGTGCCAGTCTGATTCAGGGAAGGGTTGTAACAATTAATAAGAAATGTTATTTACAACCATGGAATATAACACAGGGTTATATTACGCTTATTAATGAACTTAAACCTATTAAATTAAACCTGTTTGATTAATAAGCGAAGAGGTCTATGTCTGATGTTAATTTTTGGAGGACTCTTAAAATCATAATTTACTTTAGGGCCAATCTTAGAGGTGGCTTGTGTCAATTTTCTCTTTGCTTGGAACCCATATCGATCAATACCCTCTTGTTATCTAACGAGTCTCGCACTAGGTAGAGACTAGGGCATGCTTTACTGATGGACGATGGTAAGAGGTTCAAATCCGAGAGGTGGGTATGGGCACGTTCTGGCAGAGTCATGAGCGTGCATGGGTTCGATGGAGGAAGATAAGACGTCGTAAAACCGATGTATAGGGTTGTGTCTTTTAAGGTTGATGGGTCCAGAATTAATATCCTCGACTACCATGGCTGGCACAGGTTATTCTTGTCTGTTAGGGGGTTGATTACTAGGTAGTAATTAGGGTAAAAACCTAATCCTGATATTTCGATAGTTGGTGTAGAAATTCTGTTCAAGGATATGAATGAGAAGTGAAACTGATCTTACAATATCTCGTTTATTATGTCCTGTATAGTTTATTGTATTTTCTCATTCAGTATTATTTATTTGTCTTGATACTTCTTATCTTATGCTTATACTAAAAATCACTGGAACTCGCCAGACTTTATGTCTGACCTATTTTATTTTTCTTTCTCTCTCTTCCTTTCCCCAACCCCAGGTTCTCAGGGTGGTGGATTATAGCAGTAGACGTGATTCCTTGATTCAGCTTGGGCTTGGATTATTTCTCACTCGATGTATTGCTTCAGTTTGTATTCTATGTTTATTGTTATGATTTATAAGGGATATTTTTTTATAGTTTTGTACTTGTACTCTGTTGGTTTATGATTCCATGTGACAGATGGTTTATGATAATGACTTCATGGTATTTGAAACTATAATGATGTGTTTGGTTTGATAATAAAAGTTTGAAAAGTTTTCCGCTTGATTTTATATTTTGTCTTGTGAATTTTATACTATGTGTTGTTACTTTATACATATTGCGCTTCATAGAACTAAATTCATCCTCACTTGGGTGACATTAAGGGATATGGGGTGCCAAACTTGGTATCAGAGCCTATGGTTATAAAATTAGAGAAAAAGTTTATGAAAAAGTGTTTTCGAACCAAAGAATTTTCAAGTAAAACCTATTTTTGAAAAATATATCCCCTCAAGTCATTCACAATATTCCTTCAATCCCATTTTGAATCTTTGTTTCTTCTCTTTTCAGCATGTCTGGAGCTCCTAATTTCCCTGAGCGCATTCCCATTCTTACATGGTTCCATAAATATGTAGAGGCTATGACACCTACTGAAATGCGAAGCAATGTCCCACCCTCAGCAGCAGCTGCAGCAGTTCCACCCTATCATGTAGTCAACTTCTATAAGCTTTGTAAAGATTTATGAGTGATGAGAGGCAAGCCATTACATGGTACAGAGAGTTACGTAGAGGTACGCAATTGTCTTAGGGAGACAGAGAATGTGTTTGATTTGTTGGAGCTATATGATAGGAGAAAGATTCAGCTGGTCGCTTGCTAACTGAAAGAGGAAGCATAGTATTTGTGGGAGGTGACTCGACCGGGGTAGGAGGTGACTCGGCCGGGGTAGGTGGTGACCACCTGGGATGAGTTTAAGCATAGATTTGAGATGAAGTTCTTATCACATGTTGAGGAAGGAACGCAAATGGAGAAGTTCTTAAGTTTAAAGCAAGGAAGTATAACGGTGAAGGAAATGTCAATGGCTTTAATTAATTGGCAAGGTTTGGCTTTGATTTAGTAAACACTCCTCACAAAAAGGCTTTAAGATTCGTGAGAGGGTTGAATCAACCTCACCAAGGGCTGGCTTTGAAACATATCCAGATGGGAGCGACATTTGAGAGGCTAGTTGATATGGTTGTGATGCATAAGTACCGGAAAGAGGACAAGAAAGAAGTTAAGATTGAAGAGGACAAGCCCAAGACTGAGAAGAAGTGGTGCCCCAAGAGGAGGGCAGCAAAGAAGGGAGGAAAGCCTTATAAGGCACAAATCAAGATAGAAGTTTAGTGTCATGGCAATGGAAATATGGAGCACTTTCTTAGAGACCGTAGGAAGTCTAAGAATGCTTGTTTGATTTGCGTACAAGTTGGACATTACACCAAGAAGTGCCCTAACCAGAAAGGTCAGAAGACTAGAACATACAGAGGACAAGTTCAGGCACTAGAGGTAGCTTAGGCAGGCGGTACAAATCGAGGTAGGAAAGTCACTATGGAAGTTTTGATTTCTCCTTTTGTCTCTCCTATTTGGACACTATTTGATTCTGGTGCTTCTCATTCATCCATATCCAATTCCGTGGTAGATAGTCTACGCCTAGACACATTTATAGTTTTTGATCTTGTTGTGGTGTCAAACCCCATAGGATGTATGGCTTTCCTGTCTATGATATGTAAAGGTTTGAGAATTTCTGGTATGGGCTTCGAGTTTGAGTGCAACACATATGTTCTTGCCTTAATGGGTTACGGGCTTATTCTTGGAATGGGTAGGCTAGCCATGTATTGTGCCATTCTAGATTGTGATAGGAGAGTTGTTAGGATTCTGACATGCCACGGTAGAACTCTCGAGATTCCTTGTGACCCACGGATGTCAGTTGTACTCAGTTTCCTAGATTCCTTAGATGCTTCTATTGACGATCTCAGATTAGTACCCACAGTCAGATATTTTTTGGACGTGTTCGATGAGGTTAGAGGATTACCTTCCAGATGAGAGATACATTTTCGGATATACTTGGTGGAGAATGTGAAACCTGATGCTTTACCAGTGCGCCACATGGCTCCTTGAGAGAGAAGGGAGCTTAGAAACCAAGTGAGCGAGCTATTCAAGAAGAGATTCTTTAGACAGAGCATTTCTAAGTGGGCAGCTCCAGTGGTCTTTGTGACCAAGGCAGACGGCCCTCTCTGTGTATGTATGGACTATAGGGAGTTGAATAAGGTCACCAAGAAGAATAGGTACCCACTACTACAGATTGTTGACTTGTTTGACCAGCTAGTAAGCGCTTCGGTTTTCTCATAGTTGGATCTAGGCACTGGTTTTCATCAGCTGAGGGTAGAAGACGACAGTATAGACAAGACTGCTTTCAGGACTCCCGACGTATTCTTTGAGTGGATGGACATTCCTTTTGGGATGACCAATGTGCCTTCGTACTTTGTGAATTTGATGAGTCGAGTGTTTTGGGAGTACCTGAATAAGTTTTTAGTTGTTTTCATGGGTGATATTTTCATCTTCTCGAAGAGCAAGGAAAAGCATTCCGTGCACTTAGGAGAGGTTCTCTGCACTCACAGTTCGCATCATCTTAAGGCTAAGTTTTCTAAGTGTCACATCTGGCTGAAGGAAGTAAGGTTCCTAGGAATGTTGTATCCAAGGTGGAATAGTGGAGGACCCTGCTAAAGTTGTCGCAGTTCAAGATTGGAAATTCCCTAAGAATGCGAAAAAGGTTAGGCGTTTCTTCGGATTGGCAAGTTACTATAGAAAGTTCATTAAGGACTTTGCATGGATCTCATCTCTGCTCACCTGTCCGACAAAGAAAAATATAGTTTTAAAATTGGATATAGATTACGAGGACGCATTCATGAGATTAAATAAGGCTTTTACATCAGCCTCTGTTTTGATTCTTCCTGATGGTACCAAGATGTTTACCGTCTACGCGGATGCTTGTGACGCGGTTTTAGGTGCTGTGTTAATCTAGGAAGGTAGAGTGGTCTACTACGGGAGTAGGCAGTTTAGAGTTCATGACAAGAACTACCCTACCCACGATTTCGAGTTGGCAGCGATAGTGTTTGCACTCAAGTCTTGGCGACATTACTTACTTGGTGAGAGGTTCGAGCTTTACACAAATCACAAGTCGCTCAAGTATTTGTTCTCGCAAAGGGAACTCAATTTGCGACTGCAACGTTGGATGGAGTTCTTGACATCCAATAATTATAAGATAGCGTATACCTCAGGCAAGGGGAATCTGGTTGTAGACGCATTGAGTAGGAAGAGGATGACCTTGAGTCCTTTATTCGTAGTGAGGAAGAACTTAGAGTTTATCTCGTCATTTGATTTCAGACTATCTAACGATTTTACGCCTGGATTGTTGGAATCATTGGAGGTGTGAACTACTCTTACGAAGCACATTAGATCCACACAGCAAGAGGATCAACAGTTAGTGGATATCTTGGATAAACCTAATGGAGAGACCTCCGGTCACCTAGTTAGATATTCTGTGAAAGATAAAAGGTTGTTACGTCTAGATGTAAGGTTGTGTGTTCCTACAGTTGGAGATTTATTGAGATAAGTTCTTGAGGAGACTCATCACTCCTGGATGATTATCCATCCGGGTGGTGACAAGATGTGCCGAGATATGAAGAGATTTTTCCATTGGACTGCTATGAAGAAGGACGTAGCAGAGTTTGTGGCTTGATGTTTGACTTGCCAGCAAGTAAAGACTGAACAGAGGAAACCTGGAGAATTTCTTCAGCCTCTAGATATTCCATTGTGGAAGTGGGAGAACATCTCTATGGATTTTATTGATGGTTTGCCTAGATAGAGGAATGGCAGCACCAGTATATGGTTTATAGTTACAGATCACCTAAGAGCACTCATTTTATCCCCGTGAGGAGCAAGAGGACAACAACTTGGTTAGCATCGGTATACTGGGGTACCTTCCATTATTGTTAATGACCATGTCCCCGACTTTACGAGTGAGTTTGGAGGAGCATGCAGAAGGCACTTGGTACACAGTTACGAATTAGCACAGCCTATCACCCTCAGACGGATGGACAGCTTGAGAGGGTCAATAGGGTTCTCGAGGATTTATTGAGACTGTTTATCCTTGACTTTGGAGGGACTTGAGAGGAGCATCTCCCATTGGTAGAGTTTTCCAACAATAATAGTTGTCAGACAAATATTGGTATAGCTCTCTTCGAGGCACTTTATGGACGACCCTGCAGATTGCCTACATGTCGAAGGGAGTCTACGGACAGACTTCTACTTGGGCCTGAGATGGTTAGAGAGACTTCTGAGAAGATCGACCTGATTCGCAGACGAATGAAAGTAGCTCAAGACACTTAGCAAGGTATCAGACGAATGAAAGTAGAAGTCATATTCCGATAGAAGGAGGACTAACTAGGAGTTTGAGGTAGAAAATATGATCTTTATCAAGGTGTCACCTTCAAGAAATATTGTTCGTTTTGGCTTAGTTTTGAAGTTGGGGCCATGTTTTGTAGCCATTCCTCATAGTTGAGAAGATAGGCCAGATGACCTACAGAGTTAGACTACCAGAGAAGCTGGCGAGATTTCACGACATGTTCCATATTTCCTACTTAAGGAAATGTCTAAATAATTCAGCAAAGGTGGTAGAGCCAAGTACACTTGAGGATGTTGAAGTTGAAAAGGAGGCATCAGATAGAACAGTTCATGCCTGTGTACTTGGATCAGAATTTAAGAAGCTACGCAATAAGGAGATAAAGGTAAAGGTACAATGGGGAGAAGATCATGAAGATGCGAAATGGGAACCTAAAGACAAGACTTGCGCTTCTTACCCTTTTCTCTTTAATTGTATGTTCTTAATTCATTTCTAAGATTTTGATTTTGAATTTGTTTTTCCTATCGTTCGAATCTCGATCCTAAGGTAAAAGCCTATGATTGAAAACATGCATTTACAACATATTATGTTTGATGATTGCAAGTGATTGCTAGTGGATGCATATACACGCATTAGGCACTGGAATAGGGATCGGCTAAGCAAGAGCACTTACATATTGCATATGGATGTGCGCACATTTTAATTTTCAATAGATGGAAATGGTTGAATCATCACTTGGATGTTGCATTTTGGTGAACGATTGTTGCACACGTATAGATTTTATATGTACTATTAGGATTCTTTTGCATACATAATGGATACATGTCACAAATATATATTGCATTAAGGAGGTCAATTGATTCAGTAGAGTGCCTGATTTTTGCATTAGTTTAAGAACATATACACAACACATTTGCAAATGTTCATACAAAGCATTAGAAATTTTAAGGACAATGGATGCCAGTTATTGATGGATGAGTAGATGGGTGTAGGTAATGATTGATAACTTTAATAACATTCTTCTTAACTTGGAGATCCCAAGGATGAAATCGAAGGGGAGGATTTAACACCATATAATTTTTGGCAAAGCAGACCGGTTTATAAAGTCTTATTAATAAATAAGTGAAAGATAGGGTACATGTGCTAAGCAACACACTTAGCAACTATAGCTGTCTTCTTCCACGTTGAGGGGAGAGACCAAGCATACAAATATTCATAGTGAAATACATGATTCAAAATACATAAGTGACCACAAAATTTTACATGTTAACTTGATGTATATTCTTACATGTTGCTATATCTAGTCATTATTATTGCTACCACCATACTTGTCAATCATTGTCAAAGAGGCTCCGTACATCCGTCACACTTTTCTTACTCTACATGATGTGGCCAGTGTGACGGCCCGCCCCGCACCAGCCGACATTTCCCTGAAATGCGCTGTACAGATGTCCAACCAGCACAGGACAGTCGCCAAAGAAAGGAATTTGAACTAAAAAGAAATCTGTAGTATATCTCATAGCGCATGGAACAAAAGATAATAATAACATAACTTGATATAAAACAGAAGAGACAGTGCATAAGCTGAAAACTAAACCATCATAGCATCGAAAATCCAGAATACAGCTTATCATCCAGACCAACATTGTTACAACTTTGAAATACTGTCTCTAAAGCAAAAGAAAGAGGTACACTACTAATGCGTAAACTAGTGACCAACAACAACACAGGGAGATTATATATATATATCATACGTGGAAGCCTCCTGCTCGTCTCCGGTACAACTACTCGTGCATAATCACCTGACCTGTCACTAGTCTGCCCGTTTAAGAGCACCCAGAGTAATAAGAAGAGACATAAAACTTTGGGTCAGACAAAAGTCTGGTATGAGCGATAAGCAGCAAAACAGAACAATAACAGGTATACATAACCATTCCTGAACCTGGACCTGCAACCAAAGAGTTAGCACAACAGGATTTACAATAATCTAAGGTGACACTAACACATGGTGTAAAGATACGGGGAGGGGGTGTGCATGTCATGATGATAGAAAACATTAAACATAGCAATCATCCTCACATCTCTTACTCAGTGCATAAAGCATACATATCTACCACTTTGATCACCCAATTCTTTGTTACGATCACTCTGCCCCATGGAGTCATGACGGCTCCACTGCACTGATCCGTAACAACCAATACTTTGCTATGTCCACTCTGCCCCATGGAGTCATGACAACTCCACTGCACCGGATCATAGCCCTGCTGCGATCACTTTGCCCCATGGAGTCATAACAACCCCACTGCACTGATCCATAGCCAATGCCCGTCTCTCTGTGGTGAGTCAAAGCTATAGACATCGATAACTCCTTTGCACACGTCTCGAAGCAAAGCCCAACTCATGAAGTTAACTTGTTGGTTCCCAACTGGATCCTGAGTTCGACTTCCTATTTGGACTACCTTTGCATCTCGAGTTATTGTTCTCCTCCGGATCGGTTCGGTTCATGATGCACCTCTGGATCGGGTTATGAATACTCCTCCAGTTCGTGAGTCTCTCATTAGGTCGTGGCAGTTCGTGAGTCTCCCATTTGGGTCGTGGAAAGGTGGTTCCATCACGGTTCTGTTCGTACGGTTCGTGAATAGTATCATCTCGTTGTTCGAGTGCTTCGCGGCTCGTGGCTCCTTCTCATGGCCATCAGTTCGGGTTCGTGAGCCCTGGCATCAGTTCGGTTCATGCTCTCCAGGTCATGATACCAAATTCACGAGCGGGTCGGTTCAGAGGAGATGAGGCGGATCGGTTCGTGTCTTCAACTCTGGGTCGTGATGCATGCTTCACGAGCCCGGGTTCGGGGAATCCGATCTGATCCGTTCCCCTGCATATTTCCTACACTTTGTCCAGCGAGTTGTTTACGCCATTCGATGGTGTTTTCGACCATTCGAACTTTCCTACAAGATTACTTAACATTCCAAACAGTAATAACAACAAATAGAATCAACCATAAACATCCAAACATCAATCATATGAGTTATTTTTGATCAAACATGCCCAAATCTATGGTTTTTCCCCTTAATCCCCTTAATCATGATTTAAGCAAAAAATTAGCAAAACATAACCAAATTAACCCAAATTTCTATCAGAGCCCTAAAATAATATTTAAGAATTTTACAAATTTTTCAAGATTTTTCTAAGCCATAATTTCGCTAATTATCACTAATTACCCTAGTTAGCCTTGATTAGTGAAAAATAATGCAAATTACTCACCTTAGCCACAAATATAAACTTAGATCTGAAACTATCTCTGATTTGGGGCATTTTCCTATGCAACACAGCAGCTCCAACTCTGATTTGGTGTTGATTTGTCTTGATTTGATGTTGATTAGCTTAATCCTTGATTAGAGAGCGATTTGAGATGAAATTAGAAGGTGGAGGCCATTGTTAGGGTTTCTAAGAGGTTAATGGTGGCTAGAAAACTGAAATAGAATGAAAACGTAACTCATTTCAGCCTCCCCATAACCCTAATCCCGAAATGGGTTATGGGCCCACTTGCTAATTAACCTAATCAGCCCACTTAAGCAGTTTTTCACCTTCTAAACCTTGTTTCAGCCATATCTCCCAAACGATGAGTCCGTTTAGCTAATGTCACCACTCTATGGAAATGTAAACCATCATCCGAAGCCAATGGAAGTGGTTTCAAGTTAAAACTCCTTACCAATCAAAAGTTATGGCCGAAACTAGATCAGCTATGGGCAAAACGGTCTTTTAAAAATCGGCAAAAATCGTGAACATGGGAAATGACCCCAATAGTCATCCCCTAAAATTACACGACCATACGACTTCATAAGAAAAAGAAATAAATATTCTACGACCCTTGGATGCGTAGAATGCGGGTCGTTACATTCTTCACCCCTTAAGAGATTTCGCCCCCGAAATTCCTTAACTAAGAAACAAACAATGGATCCCACATGCCTATCAGCCATATACAACAATCAAACATGCAAAACAAACAAAACAAATCTATCCTAGCATGCGGAAAGACTAAATCGAAATGAAAATCTTACGAGGCAAAGATTTTTGGATACGTCTCCTTAATGCTCTCCACTATCTCCCAAGTACAGTCGTTCTCATCCCCGTCCCACTGAACCTTGACTAGATTCATCGCTTTCCTTCGAAGTTTCTTCATATCATGCTCGACAATACGAATCGGATTGCAGTTCCCAACCGCCTCAGGTTCTACTTCGATATCATCCAACTGATCAGGTGAAATAGCCACATCGGGGTCGTGCACGAATTTCCTTAACTGGGAAACATGAAATATGTTATGAACTCCCGCCATCTTGTCCGGCAACTCAATTTATACGCCAAATTCCCAATTTGCTCAAGAACTGGGAATGGACCAACAAATCTTGGTGCTAACTTTCCTCTCCTACCAAATCGAATCACATCCTTTAACGGAGAGATCTTGACAAATACAAAGTCACCGACAGATAATCTCAATTCTCTTCGCCTTTTATCTCTTCTGCCTATCTTGGGCAGCCTTCATTCGCTGTTGGATAACCTTGATCTTATTTGAGGTTTCTCTTATTACATCTGGACCAAGCACAAATTTCACACTGGTTTCTAACCAACATGACGGTGAGTTGCACATTCTTCCGTACAAAGCTTCATATGGAGCCATACCAATACTGGGTTGATAACTATTATTATATGTGAACTCCACTAGATGCAAATGGTCATCCCATGATCCACAAAAATCTAATATTCAAGCTATCAAGAGATCTTCTAATACCCGATTGACCCTCTATGTCTGACCGTCAGTTTGAGGATGGTACGCGGGACTGAGATGTAATTCTGATCCTAAAGCCTCTTGTAAGCTCTTCCAAAATCCACTAGTAAACAACGGATCTCGGTCACTCACAATGCCTTTGGGTATTCCATGAAATCTCACTACCCACTTCATATACAATTCTGCTAATTTAGCTGCTGTTCTATTCGACTTGACGGGTATAAACCTTGCACTCTTGGTCAATCGGTCCACAATTACCCAAATGCTATCATGGTCTGATCTAGTCCTTGGTAACCCATCAATGAAATCCATTGAGGCTTGTTCCCATTTCCATTCTGGAATTTCTAATGGTTGCAACAAACCACTAGGTTTCTTTTGCTCAGCTTTAACTAACTGGTAGTTCATGCATTTGGATATAAACTTTTCAACGTCTCTTTTCACCCCTTCCTAGTAATAGGTCTGCTTCATGTCTCTATACATTTTATTACCACCGGGATGTATAGTCAGTTTTGAGTGATGACATTCCCTACGCACTTCATCTCTCAATCCATAGACATTGGTTACAACCAGTCTCCCATTCCTTCTAAGCCATACATCTCAATCAAGCCCATATTTTTTCATCACCTCGTCAGTTCCTATTTCTAACTTGGAGATGATTTCTAGTAGGTTAGGATCGTCCCTCCGACAAGAACCAATCCACTCAATCAAAGTGGGTCTGGTTGTCAAACTTGCTAACATCTCTGGATCCAATTCGCACTTTGGTCTAAAATCGTACCCTGCGATATACTCCAATTGCTTCCACTCAAGAAACATAGCCCCTAAACTGACATGTCTTCCACTCAAGGCATCAGCTACCGCATTGCACTTTTCTGGTGTATATGCGATATCGAAATCATAGGAAGCCAAGAATTCTAACCATCTTTGCTGACGGAGATTTAAATCCTTCTGAGAGAAGAGATAATTTAACGATTTATGATCGGTAAACAACTCGAATCTTTCTCCCAAGAGATAATGTCTCCACATCTTCAACTCGAACACGATCTCTACTAATTCCAAATCGTGGTTGGTGTATCTTTTCTCATGCGGTTTCAGTTACTGACTTGCAAATGCTACAATCCTACCTCCTTGCATCAACACAGCACCTAGTACGGTACCACAGGCATCCGTGTATATTATCATCTCTTTATTCCCTTTAGGAATGACTAACATTGGTGCACGCGTCAACTTTTCCTTTAGACTCTTGAATGCATTTTCACACCTTTCGTCCCAGACGAAAGCTTGATTCTTTTTGGTCAACTGAGTTAACGGTGCCGCTATCTTGGAGAAGTCTTGGATAAACTTACGATAATATCCAGCTAACCCCAAGAAACTTCTCACGTCTGTTGGAATCTTGGGCATAGACCAATCTTGTACCATAGCCACCTTCGTAGGATCCACGACAATACCATTCTCTGAAACAACATGGCCCAAGAATCTCACTTCCCTCCTCCAGAAGTGACACTTAGAAAACTTCGCTTTCAATTGGTGTTTCCTTAACACCTTCATCATTATCTTCAAATGTTCCTTGTGTTATTCCTTTGTCCTCGAGTAAACCAAGATATCGTCTACGAACACAAGAACAAACTTATTCAATTGATCCCTGAATACCCTATTCATAAGATCCACAAAATATGCTGGTGCATTGGTCAACCCGAATGGCATGACCAACCACTCATGGAATCCAAACTGCGTCCGAAATGTCGTTTTAGGAATACTCTCAGCTGCTACTCGGAGCTGATGAAATCCTGTCGCGAGGTCCAATTGGGAGAACACTCTTGCTCCCTCCAGTTGATCAAACAAATCATCTATCTGTGGAAGAGGATACTTATTCTTCCTAGCCACTTTATTCAACTCGCGATAGTCCACACATAAACGAAGGGAACTATCTGCCTTTATAGCAAATACAACCGGTGCTCCCCACTCGGAGACACTTCTTATGATAAATCCCTTCTTCAAAAGATCGCTTACTTGCACCCCGAGCTCTCTCTGCACCCTTGGTGCCATATGACGAAGTGGCATCACTATAGGTCTGGCATCTTTCACTAAATCAATACGGAACTCAATCTCTCAATGTGGTGGAAGTCCAGCCACTTCCTCGAAGATATCCGAATACTGGCCAACAATGGGAATTCCTGCTAACTCGTCCTGCGAGATGTCGAGGGAAATTAGAAAACTAGCCATCACCTCATCACTAGGTAGGCCACCAAGCACTACCCTCCGAACATCATCCGCCCTAATAGTCACCGAAAATCCCTCACAGTCTACCACCATCCCATATCTTTGGAGCCAATCGACTCCCAAAATAATGCCAAACCCAGTAAAGCCCAAAACAAAGCAATCACAAGCAAACATACATCCATGACTCGATAAGACCACATTACGACAAACCATACAAAGGCTAGTCGAACCACCAATCGGGTTCGTCACCGCTAAAGGTCTATCGACTATCTCGGGTTCCAATCCCAACCTATCTACTAGGTCACTAGATATGAAGGAACGGGGAACCCCAGTATTAAACAATACTCGAACAGGAACATCATAAATAGAAAGCATACCTTGAATAACGACATTCTTTCCTTTCTCCGCCGCAGTTGGGGCATTCGACGAAGAGTGAACATCATTAATAGCATATGCTTTCACAATTTGCTTCTCTTTAGGGGTTTGCGGACATTTATCCTTGTGATGTCCCACTTGGCCGCAATTAATGCACTCCCTGTCCGTTGGCTTTGCTCGACATTCTTTGGCATAATGGCCCTTTTTGCCACAGCTAAAGCACTCTACCTCTTTCTTACTCTTCTTCTGACCATCCTTAGTCTGATTTTGTTTCCTTCTGTTCTGAGAGTTATTCTTGCTTCCACCGCTTGCTTGCGGCTTTGGCTCCTCTGTAGATGTAACAACGACCGCAGACTTGGGCTTAGGATAAAGGCTCTTAGATCTTAATGCTTTCCCAACAATCGATTCAAAAGTCTCATCAATATGGTTTATAAGCCTTCCCCCAAGTACTGATCTAAACCTATTATGAACTTCTCATTCTTCTTCTCGGGAGTGTCAATAAGGGATAATCCATACTTCGATAAAGTATCGAACTCAGCAATATACTCCGAGACTTCCCTACTATTCTGTTTAAGCTCCAAGAACTTCCTAAACAATTCTAATTTCTGAGCAGTTGGGATAAACTTATCACTGAATCGGGCCTTGAACTGATTCCAAGTAACTTGATCCTCAGGGGTAGCTGCCTTAATAGCATTCCACCAATTCATAGCCCGTCCTTGCAGCTGACAGGATGCTAGCTTACTCTTCATCACATCATCGATCCCTAAGTCCTCGAAGATATGCTCACAACTATCGAGCCAATCCTAAACTTCTGTAGCCGATTCCGTTCCGTGGAACGGCTTCCCACCAAGACTAGTGTAGTCCTTACAGAGCTTGGCGAAATCGACCCTAGGCGCTTGCACCGCTGCACCACCACCATTTGCAGCATTAGGAGCTGCCCTCTGAACATCCCTAAGCATCTCTCTCATGAAGTCAGTGAACATCGTCCGCATATCAGGAGCATTCCCATTATTAGCTCCTCTACCAGTACCCATCATATGTCGGCTCATCGTTCAATCTGTAAGGAGAAAACGATTAACCATCTCTTCAGTGGTGCCAGTGCAGTGCGACTCCATCCTTAGATATACTAGTAGTATATATACAGCTTTTGAAAACCAAAATATCACAAATACGCGCTCTTATATACGTACATTATCTCTCCCTGGCGTCTTTTCCTAGGTTAACTACGCAACCTGGAGCTTTGATACCAAGTGTGACGGCCCGCCCCACACCAACCGACATTTCCATGAAATGCGTTGTACAAATGTCCAACCGGCACGGGACGGTCGCCAAAGAAAGGAATTTGAACTAACAAGAAATATGTAGTATATCTCATAATGCATGGAACAAAATATAATAATAACATAACTTGATATAAAACAGGCGAGACAGTGCATAAGCTGAAAACTAAACCATCATAGCAGCGAAATCCAAAATACAGCTTATCATCCAGACCAGCATTATTACAACTTTGAAATACTATCTCTAAAGCAAAAGAAAGAGGTACACTACTAATGCCCAAAGTAGTGACCAGCAACAACACAGGGATATTATATATATCATACGTGGAAGCCTCCTGCTTGTCTCCGGTATAGCTACTCGTGCATAATCACTGACCTGTCTCTAGTCTGCCCGTGTAAGAGCACCTAGAGTAGTAAGAAGAGGCATAAAACTCTAGGTCATACAAAAGTCTGGTATGAGCAATAATCAGTAAAAAAGAACAATAACAGGTATACATAACCATACTGAACCTGGACCTGCAATCAAAGAGTTAACACAACAGGATGTACAATACTATAAGGTGACACTAACACATGGTGTAAAGATATGGGCAGGGGGTGTGCATGTCATGGTGATAACAAACATCAAAAATAGCAATCATCCTCACATCTCTCGCTCAGTGCGTAAAGCATACGATATCTACCACTTTGATCACCCAATTCTTTGTTACGATCACTCTGCCCCATGGAGTCATGACGGCTCCACTGCACTGATCTGTAACCACTAATACTTTGCTATGTCCACTCTACCTCAGGGAGTCATGACAACTCCACTGCACTGGCTCATAGCCCTGCTATGATCACTTTGCCCCATGGAGTCATAACAACCCCACTGCACTGATCCATAGCCAATACCCGTTCTCTATGGTGCGTCAAAGCTATAGATATCGATAACTCCTTTGCACAGGTCCCGCAACAAAGCCCAACTCATGAAGTTAACTTGTTGGTTCCCAACTGGATCCTGAGTTCGACTTCCTATTTGGACTACCTTTGCATCTCAGGTTTTTGGTCTCCTCCAGATCGACTCGGTTCGTGATGCACCTCTGGATCAGGTCGTGAATACTCCTCTCGTTTGTGAGTATCTCATCAGGTTGTGGTGGTTCGTGAATCTCCCATTCGGGTCATGGAAAGGTGGTTCCCCCACGGTTCTATTCGTACGGTTTGTGAATGGTATCATCTCGTGGTTCGAGTGCTTCGCGGCTCGTGGCTCCTGCTCATGGCCATCGGTTTGGGTTCGTGAGCCCTGGCATCTGTTCGGTTCGTGCTCCCCAGGTTATGATACCAAATTCACGAGCGGGTCGGTTCGAAGGAGATGAGATGGATCGGTTCGTGTCTTCAACCGTGGGTCGTGATGCATGCTCCACGAGCGGGGTTTCAGGGAATCCGATCCTGTCTGGTCCCCTGCATATTTCCTGCACTTTGTCCAGCGAGCTGTTTACGCCATTCGATGGCGTTTTCGACCATCCTAGCTTTCCTACAAGATTACTTAACATTCCAAACAGTAATAACAACAAATAGAATCAACCATAAACATCCAAGCATCAATCATATGAGTTATTTTGGATCAAACATGCCCAAATCTATGGTTTTTCCCCTTAATCCCCTTACAATTAGCAAAATATATCCAAATTAACCCAAATTCTATCAGAGCCCTAAAATAATGTTTAATAATATTACAAATTTTTCCAGATTTTTCTTAGCTATAATTTCGCTAATTATCACTAATCACCCCTAATTAGCCGTAATTAGTGAAAAACAACGCAAATCACTCACCTTAGCCACAAATAAAACTTAGATCTGAAACTATCTCTAATTTGGGGCGTTTTCCTATGCAACACAGCAGCTCCAACTTTGATTTGGTGTTGATTTGTCTTGATTTGATGTTGATTAGCTTAATCCTTGATTAGAGAGCAATTTAGGATGAAATTAGAAGGTGGAAGCCATTGTTAGGGTTTCTAAGAGGTAAATGTCAGCTAGAAAACTGAAATAGAATGAAAACCTAACTCTTTTCAGCCTCCACATAACCCTAATCCCAAAATGGGTTATAGGCTCATTTGCTAATTACCCTAATCAGCCCACTTAAGCAGTTTTTCATCTTCAAACCTTGTTTCAGCCATATCTCCCAAACGGTGAGTTCGTTTGGCTAATGTGACCACTCTACGGAAATGTAAACCATCATCCGAATCAATGGAAGTGGTTTCAGGTCAAAACTCCTTACCAATCAAAAGTTATGGCCGAAATAAAATCAGCTAGGGGCAAAACGGTCATTTAAAAATCGGCAAAAATCGTGAACATGGGAAAAGACCCCAATAGTCGTCCCCCAAAGTTACACAACCATACGACTTCATAAGAAAAAGAAATAAATATTCTACGATCCTCTGATGCGTAGAATGAGGGTCGTTACAGCCTGGATGTTGTAACACCTCGCATTTTTAATAAGATAATAAAACAAAATTTGAACAGCTTTCAGGAATTGGTCACGGAATTAGCGTCATTGCATCCATGGTGATTTTCTGATTAATTTAGACCTTTGGTTTGCGGGAAATGGATTTAAGATGAAAAAGATATCTTTAAATGAAATATTACAACAAACGTGAACAATGACCACCATTGTTTTTAGTCTTGTTAACAAAAGCATGTATAGTCCAGTTGGTAGATACAGATCTCTCCCAGTGAGTGGTGCAAGTTGGAGTCCCACTAATGCCATATTTTTGTTTTGGATGTACAGTTAAAGATATGCATATTCTAAGAGAAAAATATGCATAAATGCACATATACGAAAAATTATACATAAAGGTGAATATAAAAATTTATGTATACATGCATATGGAAATATGTGTTTGTGTGTGCGCGTGTGCAGAATTATATATATGAAAGAGAAATCCAAAATAAACATGTAATCAATAAAAATAGTAAGAAATAAATGATGGCATAATGCCATTTGAATTTTGAATAAAGAAATAAAGAAACGCATGTATATACGCACAAATTTGAATTTTGAAATAAAAAAGTGAAGTAAAGAGAAGAAAGTAGTTAATGCATAATAAATGAAAAATGGAAAAGAAATTAGCTGCCTTCAAAAGTAGAATGCATTAAACGGAATAAAATAACAAATTGATAACGTCATTAATTAGATTAATTAAGCAACTATTAACATGCAAGGAATTGAATGATTTTATGCGTATATACACACATAAATTAGAAACTCGAACTTAAGGATAAGTTATAAATGGAATATTATAAATCAGATAAATTATATTAAGTAGGAAATTAACGTTATTATTTAACGTTAAAATAGATTTCAAAACGAAGCTTGAAAACATGTTTGGAACTAGGATGGGTCGACCCAAGCCTCACATGGGTCGACCCACGTGTCGATCTCTAGCGTGGGTCGACAGATGGGTCGACTCAATCGGGGTCAGATCTATTTTGCAGATGACGTGATTTTTTGAATCATACGGTTCATATTTAATGTGGTTAAATCCGATGAGCCAGACTTTCTAGTACACCCATAAATAAACTTTCAAGGCCTAACTTTAAGCTTATATTTTCTGAGACACTACCAAGGCTCTGCCATTTACTTTCCTCTCCAAACCTTTCAAAAATTAGAAAATTTGATTTAGGGAATTCTGATTCAAGATTTGAAGATAAAGAATATAAATCTACAATATAGGTGTTTAGAATTCTGATCAACATGGGATGTGTTCTTGAATCTTATTTATTTAGGTTTCTCTTCTTCTTTCCCTCTTCTTTTAGCATCAGATTTGTAAATCTTTGGTTGTTTAATGTTAGATTCAGTTAGGAAGGCCATGGAATAACAGATCTGGATCAGATTCAAGAATTGGAAAGCTCTCAGGTGAGTGGATTTAAATTATTCCTTTTGAATAATGCGTTTACGCTCCCCGTCATTCTTAATATGTTAAATAACTGTAAGTTGTGACAGTTGCAGTATGAATTATTTTCAGTTATTTTAAGAATATTATTGTTGTATAGATCTACTCTATGAATCTGTTAATTGGACTAAAAGTCACTGTAATAATGAAATTTGTGGAATTTGCAACAAAAATGAATATGCTACTGAAAATGTTGTTAATGACAAAGTGGGTATTGTAAATCAAATTATAGTGAAATCGAGAGTAATGGGAAGAAGTATAGATATGCCTATTTTGTATGGAAAATTTACAATGATTGGGAAATCTTAAGGTAACCACAATAAGGCACGAGGTTAAGTTCAACTTGTGGTAGAAGCCTACCCAAAACCTCCCGATAAATCCAGCATCCACAAGTGGTCGGCTTAATGTAAGATGTTTGGAGCACAAACATATAAATAATTAGATGTATACAACAGGCAATCAATAAATAAATGGCATTAATTGTAATCAATGGAAATAGATGGTACATATGAAAATATACATGGCGTAAAGAAACGAATGTTACAGAAGTAAAATGTTGGTTAAAAGAAAAAATGTGATGTACGGGAAATATAACCTATTATGAATAATTAAAAAAAAATTGGAAGTTAATAGGTAGGCATGTCCTAGAGAGAAGCTGAGATTATAATGTAAGTTTTAATAAATGGAAGAGAACTTATTGATAAACCTTAGTTAAGAGAACTAAACAAATAAATAAATATCAACAAGAGGTTGGGTTAAGCAAAGTTATGGTTAATAAGAAAGAATGGAAGTGGGCTTATTATTGGTAGGCTTATACAAGAGAATTATGAAGTCTAATAAAAGAAATTAATAATAAATGGAAGCCCACTCAGGCGGCACAAGATTGAATAAGGTAAGTATGTAACCAATTATGTGCTAGCAAATCTGGAAACATAAGATAACTGTAAAATTCAGAATAATCAAGTTAATTATCAACATGGTGAGATACGACAAGCACCTGACTTAAATATTAGACGTAGTATCTAATAACACGTTAGTGTAATGCGCTTGGACCAGTCCACATGTATGAAGGTGAAGAACCCACCTGATTGATATTCGTGGTGTCTAGAGGCAGGGGAGTACCACATCCATCTGATTAGTCTACTTGATATTCTCATTGCTGGCTCTGCAGAACTAGAAGGAAGCACGCAGCTTCCAAGGGATGTGGTAGGGTACTCCGTGGTGGTCCTCTATTGCGGTGCAGCGTTCAGGATGTACTCGCAGAGGTTGGGTCTGCACGTTACCACCCAGTGAGTATACCTTGACTGCGATGATGGTTTGGTAGTCAGAAGGCTATGACGGATGGTGTTGGGTGATTCGGCGATTTTTCCTTAGATAGGCGGGTTATGACCAATACAGGATAGTAATTTCGGGTACCTGTCATCGATAGTCAGTGGGATACAGAAAGAATAGAACTAAACCAAGAGACCATCATTCTTTTACTATCGAGATGTTGGTTACGGGACATGCCAAATTGGATGTTAGATTGTTTTCTAGGGGCACGTCACTTAGCTCTTGATGTAGTATTTCACTAGTTGAGGAAGGGGTCGAGGTCGGACAATAGCCATCGTGAAAATGCAGACCATAGTTTAGATATCTGTACTTTAGCCCCTTTTAGTAGACCTATACAGATATGGAAAAGCTCCCGACCGAGTTCCGTCCATTGGATGCAACCCTATTACAGGACTCGGAGTACAGTAGACAATACATACGTGTGATGGTATAGGTAGACAAAGTGTGTGGTGCATCGTAGATGCTAAGACATTACTTCGTGTTGACACTTGATTCGACCGAGGATTTTGGATATGGAAGTCAGTACGCTTACGTGGCAGAGCAACAACGGTTATGTGCAATAGCATGGCATAGTTATATGGATGTCAGTATGTCGTTCGGCATAGGATGAGAGTTTACTTGCGCTTTGTGGCTTAAAGGCGAAGACTGTGCTAGAAGGGTACTATAGAAAGTACCTTTGTTTATTAGGGGTAGCTACATATATGTTTATATTAGGTTAATCTACTGGGAGGTAGATGAGTACGACGTTTGTATTGATTCTTGAGTGTTGTTAACCCAAACAACCTAATAAATTGGAAAATACAACTGAACGGTATATGTAGGGTTATTTCAGAATGTATAATTTATCCACTCACAAGTACTTTGTGTTTTGACCCCATCCTCGTAACACACTCACATGTTGGGTTTATGTCAGAGATATGATAACTTTGGACACTGGTTAGGCAGTATTATTACTTTGGTAAGACTATATTTGATTGTATTACATTTTACCTATTTTGCTGTGAGATGTTTTTATGAGTTCTGATATATTTATTATCTCTGTCTTTTCAGCAGGATATGAGACAACCCAACTCGAGTTTCGAAAGATTGGGATTTTTGAGACAAATTCGGTTTGTCAGAATTCGGGTTGTTACATCTGGTATCAAAGCTTAGGTTTAGGATTCCTGTATATATAGTGAGTGAACGTATTTATATTTTCAGAAATATAAATATTATATATATGCACACTTAGATCCATAAATTAACCCAATAAATAAGAATAGCGACATATGGACAGAGTTGGGATATCAGTTATGTACACTAAAGGAATTTGAGAATAAGAGACCCTTAGGAGTTTTTGGATGAAAAGTGTACAATGTGTTTTGTAACAAAGAATGATGGATCACATCGTTAGTATCTGAAAGAACAATTATTCAATTAATGGGTTTGGCGGTAAAGCCTTATAAATTAGAAAAGAAAATGGATTAGGAATATATATATATATATATATATATATATTTAAGAGAAATAACCCTGTGGGAATAATTTAGAGAGATCTAAGCAAGTTAGAAACACACTTCATGTCTCTCCCCGTTGTTAACTTTTAAGAACTTTAAAATTTAAAAGCATTTGGGTGTTAGTTTACTTTTTTTTTTAAGTTTAGCCCTTATAACTTTACAATTTGAAAATATGTTTTGGCTAAATTATGTAGAAACAATTTTTAAAACAAAAGAAGATATTTTTTACGTTGAATATATATATATATATATATAAGTAACATATTTGAGAAGTACATATTGACTTTTGAAAGAATGGGGTGTATTTTGGAAACGTTAATTTCTTATGAAATTTTTATCTCAAATGAATTCTTTCCGAAAGATAAGTACATTAAAGAGCAGGTATAGCTCGTTAGTTTTAAAATATGAAGATTTAAATAGAAAATATAAAAAGATTGTATTTTGTCAAAAAGCTAAAATTTTCGGTAAGGAAAATTTTGATAATCTATATTCCTTTGACAATTGTTTTGACATGAACTTTCGTGGGTGGAAAGAATAAGTTGTGATAATTTAGAATAGAATAGATGTTTTTACCTAATTGCAAGTAATTAAACTAGTGTAGTAAAAAGATGAACGATTGTGAATTTAGTTGAGAAATAGTTGCCCTTATCTACACCAGTTTTTATGATTTGAAGAACAAAAAAGTTTTTTTTATGAGATGTCATTTTAATGGTTTGGCAAAAGTAAGTTTTAATGAAAAGAAGAAAAGTTTTGAAGCTTTTAATTTTTGGAAGGAAAATTAAATGATGAGACCAAACCACGTTTTTAAATCATGCAGTAGATAAGGATTAGTACCCAGGAAAGGCAGGGAATATTTTGAGGCTATAAAGTAAGAAATATTTTGGAATAACAATGAATTCCCATAGAGTGCATAAGCACTACAAAGCCTAGGTTGTTGCTTGGAAAAAAGACTAATAGTACACAACAAGGATTAGTTGTGACAAGTGGATGGTAGAGGGCAAGTACACGTTTAGATCCGGTGGTTTGGACTTTTCTTTGTCAAAAGAACACAGTCCCAGAATTCTTAGCCCTTGATAGTAGCTGTGTAGTGTGCTTGTTTTCCTATTTTTGTTTTGAAAGAATTAGAAGGCTTAATTAAAAATTAACCATAGATATATGGATTAAGTTAAATAAGCTAAGAAAAGCTAATGATGTTACTAAAGGAAAACAAACAAAAATGACAACTGTAAAAATAAAGCAACAAATATAATAATTGAGTAAAGCAGAGAATTTCGAGAAATAGAAAAAGATGGACTTTTCCAAAGTAAGTTGGAAAAGAAATTTTATAACAAAGAAAATTTTCTTATACAGGTTGTTCTTGGGTTGGAAGATAGGAAATCTTTGTATAATAATTGCATAAAAATCCAAGTACAGTTAGGAAAGGTACATAAAAGAAAAACGGGAGATGTGAAGTTTCCCGTTTTCCACCTTTTTGTAACATAAGAAATCAAATTCATAAAATTAGAATTTTCTGTAATTCTCAAATTTAAAGTTGTTTGGTAGGGTTTGAATGCAAAATTTGGATGAACTACATTCTTGCTCTGTAAAAGTGTAGGAAAAATTGGATGGAAAAGTATTTTGATTTTCAAAATATTTTCACTTATATAGAAATTACCAGTATATTTAGGGTGTGTGCATTTTCAAAAAGATTTTCAAGAAAACTTTTCATTCATACAGGATGTACCGCTTAGGCATTCGTTTCATTCATATATTATAATGTTGTATTATACTTTGCACAAGTGCACAAATGGTTGCAAAATTGGATGTACACATGATGGATGTAAATTATGCGAGGAATTACTTAATTTTACCCTTACCAAATTTCGGGGACAAAATTTCCTAACGGTGGGGGAATGTAACACCCCGCATTTTTAATTAAATAATAAAACAAAATTTGAAAAGCTTTCAAGATTTGGTTAAGAAACAAGCGTTATTGCATCCGTGGTGATTTTCTGATAAACTTAGACCTATGGTTTGCAGGAAATGGATTTAAGATAAAAAAGATATCTTTAAATTAAATATTACAACAAACATGAAAAGAAGATATAAGAACACTAAAAAGAACAATGACCACTATTGTTTCTGGTATTGTTAACAAAAGCCTATGTAGTTCAGTTGGCAAAGACAGATCTCTCCCAAGTGAGTGGTGCAAGTTCGAGTTCTACTGGTGCCATATTTTTGATTTGGAGGGACGATTAAAGATATGCATATTTAAGAGACAAATATGTATAAATGCGCATATAAGGAAAATTATACATAAAGGTGAATATAAAAATATATATACATGCATATGTAAATATATGTGCGCGTGCAAATATATATATATATATATATATATATATATATATATATATACACACACACATATATATATGAAAGAGAAATCCAAAATAAACCTACAATCAATAAAAATAGGTAAGAAATAAATGATGGAATAATGTCGTTTGAATTTGGAATAAATAAACAAAGATTGCGTGTATATATATACACACAAATTTGAATATTGAAATAAAAAAGAGCAAGTTAAGAGAGGAAAGTAAATAGTGCATAATAAATGAAAAATGACAAGAAATTAGCTACCTTTGAAATCAGAATGCATTTAAAGGAATAAAATAACGAATTGATAATGTCATTTATTACATTAATTAAGCAGCTATTAATGGACAAGGAATTGAATGATTGTATGCACATATACACCTAGAAATTTGAAATTCAAACTTAAGGATAACTTATAATCGGAATATTATAAATCAGAAAAATTATATTAAGCAAGAAATTAACGTTATTAATTAACATTAAATCAGAATTCAAAATGAAGTAGGAAAACAAGTTTGGACGCCGGATGGGTCGGCCCATGTGTCGGCCTAGGGGTCGACCCACCTCTAGGGTGGTTCGATACAGGAGTCCACCCAATCAGGGTCAGATCTGTTTTCCAACTGACGTGTTTTTCTGAATCATACGGTTCAGATTTAATGTGGCTAAATCTGATGGACCAGACTTTCTCGTACACCTATAAATAGACTAGTGGAGCCTAGCTTTAAGCTCATATTTTTTGAGACACGACCAAGGCTCTGCCATTTTCTTTCCTCTCCAAATCTTTTAGGAATTAGAAAATTTGATTTAGCGAATTCTGATTCAAGATTTGAAGATAAAGAATACAAATATACAACATTGGTGTTCAAAATTCTGATCACCGTGGGGTAAGCTCTTTAATCTGAATTATTTAGGTTTCTCTTCTTCTTTCCCTCTTCTTTTAGCATCACATTGTAAATCCGTGGTTGTTTAATATTAGATTCAGTTAGGAAGGCCACGGAATAATAGATCTGGATCATATTCAAGAATTGGAAAGCTGGTAGGTTAGTGAATTTAAATTATACCTTTTGAATAATGGTATATTTACCGTTTACGTTTCCCGTCGTTCTTAAATTTCTAAATAACTGTAAGTTATGATAATTGCGGAATAAATTATTTCCAGTAATGTTAAGAATACTATTGTTGTATAGATCTATTCTATGAATTTGTTAATTCGATTTAAAATCACTGTAATCATGAAATATGTGGAATTTACAATAAAAGTGAATATGCTACTGAAAATATTGTTAACGACAAATTGGATATTGTAAATCAAATTATAGTGAAATCGAGAGTAATGGGAAAAAGAATAGATATGCCTAATTTGTATGGAAAATTTACAGTGATTGGGAAATTGTAAGGTAACCGCACTAAGGCACGAGGTTAAGTTCAACTTGTGGTAGAAGCCTACCTGGAACCGCCCCGCAAATCAAGCGTCCACAAGTGTTTAGCTTCACATGAGAGGTCCGGTGCATATATATATATATATATAATAGAAAATGAATAAATAAATAAATGGCATTAATTTTAATCAATGGAAATAAATGGTATGCATGTAGATATACAATGCGGTAAAGAAATGGATGTTACAACAGTAAAACTTTGGCTAAAAGGGAAAATGTGATGAATGGGGAATATAACCTATTATGAATAATTAAAAAATGAATGGAAGATAATATGTAGGCTTGTCCTGGGGATAAGTGGAGATTATAATGTAATTATAATAAATGGACTAGAATTTATTGACAAACCTTAGTTAAGAGAACTAAGAAAATAAGTAAATAACAACCAGAGGTAGGTTAAGCAAAGTTATGGTTAATAAGAAAGAATGGAAGTAAGCCTATCATTGATAGGCTTATGCACAACAATTATGAAGTCTAATAAAAGAAATTAATAATAAGCGGAAGCCCGCTAAGGTTGCACAAGATTGAATGACTTAAGTATGTAACCAATTGTGTGCTAGTGAATCCGATAACTTGAGATAACAATAAATTTGGGAATAATCAAGTTAATTAGCAACATGGTGAGATACGACAAGCATCTGATTTAAATATTAGACGTAGGATCTGCTAACACATTAGTGTAATGCGCTTGGAAAAGTCGGCATATACGAATGTGAAGAGCCTACCAGGGTATATCATCGTGGTGTCCGGAGGCATGGGAGTAGCACATTCATCTGATTAGTATGCTTGATATTCTCCTTGCTGGCTCTACGGCACTAGAAGGAAGCCGCGACTTTCAAGGGACGTGGTACAGTACTCCGTGGTGGTCCTCTGTTGTGGTGCAGCGCTCAGGCTGTCACTACACCATATCTGCTGATTAGGCTGTGTTTTTAGTCGTATGTACAGCTCTTGGGCACGGTAAAAAGCCGTATCAAAAAGTGGCGTGTCTAATTATTAGATACGGCTATAGGCCGTGTCTAACTTAAAATTTGACACGCCCACGTAGCCGTATAAAAAGGTAAAATAGAAACGGCTCGCTGCCGTATCTAAAGGGCAGCTAGATACGAATGTAAACCGTGGCTAATTTCTGATGGACGCTGCTTTAATATATTTTAGAAACGATTTTAAACCGTGTCTATGATGTCAGGTAGACACGGTCTTAAACCGTATCTTATTATATATACGTATATATATATATGCATATACATATTATATATATATATATATATAAACAGAAACTACAACACATATTTTCCATAACACAGACTATATCAAAATTTATACAAAGCACATATAGCACAAATTATACACAAAGCATAACAAGAATTTTCATAACACAATTTATAGAGTGTCGTACAATTATTAAACGGAAACTGTCACAGATGTTTCATCTAATTATACAAAGTCTGATATAACTGAGCTGGTTATTGAAAGTAGCAAATTTAATCAAAGAAAAAAAATGTGATAAAACTGCAGGATCGGACCGGGAAGATTGAGCGTGCTGATCGTATTGTGGTCCATGTTGCTTTAAATTAAAGCAATGATGAGCAGATGCTGATATTGAATATACAAAATTTATATATTTCAAAGCTTGCATTGATAAGCATAAGCCAGATGTACACACACGAATTATCAGCGGATCAATCAACTTGTAAAATCATTAACAAATAATATTCGTGTGTGCATATCGTGTCTCATGTGTATGCCACCGAGGAGAGTTCATGAAACTAATGCAAACACAAGTGTCATGGAATTATTATTTCATAAGTAAACCAAGAGTCAAGTGTAAAATTATATATACCTGGTCCAACGTCTAAAGATAGTGAATCAGGGACTTCACATGACACACATACCCACCCACTCCGACTTCATCAAAGGTCTCTGCAAATTGATGATTCAGTTTGGAGGTTTTCTCATCTGGTAGCAGTATACTGTCCAAAACCACTCTTTCATGTGTAGGAGGTACAGGAATCCCATGGCATCTGGATGATGTAGGATCTCGACAGACAGTACCTGTTGCAATAAAGTCGAGAATTTCAAAGGATGGTATTAATAAAATATGCTTAATTTTTTTAAAACTGGAGTACGTATCCATTAGACTTTAAGCACTCGCTTTAGATCAGAGTGCAATAGAATATGCAACACCCTTTGATTTTATTATTAAAACATACCTGTTGCTATTATGTCTAGATCAGAGTTGAGAATTTCACATCGTTGATTGCTCACCGCATTGGTCATATCCTGGATCGGAGAAGGAAACCCTTTGATGCACTGATGTGTGTACTGCTGCGTCCTCCATCCGACGTAGTTAACGGTGCCTGAGTTCCTTGATCAGTCAAAGTTCCTACCATGTTAATCAGAACCTCCATTTTTCTAGACAAATTTCCCACTGTACCCTTCATATCAGTCATCATACTCTCCAAGCTTCCCACCCTCATTTTCAACTCATCATTGTCTTCACGAACATGTTTAAATCATTTATGTGCAATGGCACAAGCCTTAACATGCATCTTTGGTATGATGCTCCCAACAGCGCAGCTCCTACCCCTTGTATCCTTACCCAACACTTGTGATAAGATATCTTCATCAACAGGCAATTTTTCTTCATCATTATCGGTGATCTTTTCCTTCAATTTGGCAATTTGATCCTTGGATAAAAATTAAATGTGTTTACACCAACATTTACTTGTAACAGCTTGTAACTATAGTATGTTACTCCTAACTGAATAAATTCAATCCAGACATAGCACCATAACAATAAAAACACGTAATGAAGAAAATGTCATGAGAAACTAATTAATCACAATTATGGAAAGCCTGAAAGCCTGAAATGAAAGTCCAAACAATAGACTGCTCGATGTTAACTGTAATAACCATAATATAAGTAAAAACTTACGAAGTATGCAGACGTGGCATCTGATATGCTACCATCTTTTTACTTGTGTGTCTTTTCCCATACTTGACGATGGTTGATATTTGCAGATGGACTTGCAATGATCTGCAATATATTCCAGTTCATGTATATTCTCTCCCTTAATTGTGTTTTTCTACTACTATTGAAAGAAAATGATCAAATAATTTACCAATTCATGTTCTACTCTAGCGTGACTTTTACGTCCTGCATGGTGGGCATAACTTAGACTGGATCTATTTTGTTTGCCTACCGTCCTTCTTCCGCTTGCTTCAGGCATTGCTTCATTCTTTATGAACTCATTCCAATCATCTTGAGCAATTGAAGTTGGACAATGCTTCATCCGTTCTTCGTCATTGTCGAAAATGTCAAAATAATTTGCTCTCAAGTTTTTCTTGTGTCTCCTAAAAGCCTCGGCCATTCGTTTTGAAAACATTTCCTTTGAAAGCGGCTCAAGCGTATACATTTTCTGCAAAAATTAAGAGTCAGAGACTGTAAAAATAAACTGTAACATTTACATGCAATTTTTCACAAATTTACCACCAACAGGTTCCAAACGTCGTCCTTATATGTTTCGGGTACTTTATCCCAACCTGTGTAAGAGATCGACACATAAGATCGTACTATTTTAGCAAGCGTAGTAGCGATTTTTGGAGCGTTTTCTGAGACTGGAATACCAAGTAGGTTTTGTTCAACTTGTTGATCTTTCGAACACGATGCATGTGATGATGTTGGATTTTGCGACGTATTTTCCTGCGAAATAGAAGCAACATTAAGAATCATGACAAACACCATGAATAAGAATATTATTCTCATTTGTTACTGATCGTGTTCTCTATTACAATTTCACTCATGCATACACCATGAATATGAAATAGTTAAAAGAAATAATAAAAGAATAATGGATTGCGATCGGAAAGTGTAAGTCATGACATTCCAAATACATATGATTCCCTGGTAAAAAAAAGCATTCAACAATTCATAGGCTAACACATGAGTTTGGTTAGATCTTCTAGTTTTTCATTGTCTTCAAAAGCTGATTAATAGACGGTAGGAGAACCAATGTCATCAACATTTGAAGTCAACCGTTTTGGTGTATGCAAAACCATAGACCAGTTGTCATTTTCTAAATCTTTTGAGTAGAACACTTGGCTCGCTTCTGATGCAAGAATAAATGGCTCATCATTCACGTTGTCCCTATTCTTTAATTTTCCTAAATTAACCATGATCAGGTTTGAAGCGGGATCTATTTTGCAACCATTGATCTTATCCTCGAATTTTACCCAATCGCAATAAAAAACTGTTTGTTTGAAATCAATGTAATCCAACTCAAGTATCTGCTGAATGACTCCGTAATACGTTGTTTCTGCTTCCTTATAATTTTTATCTTTGCCACTCGCTCTAAATTTTGTAATTGCTCTCATGCATACACCGCTATACCGTGTTACCATATGGTCTTCGTACATTTTCATGTAAAATAAAAACCCATTCACCTGGTACTTCGTATAACTAAGCGCCGTGAAATTCAGCCCGTGTATTAGCCGCCAAAGAGTTGGGTCTACATTGCTGCAATTCAACAATTACATAAAACACAAGAAGAAAAATCAAGCATGTTAACGATGGTGTATTGCTAACTTATAAAAACGTGAAATACTGTAGATGATGTAATACCTCATTACGTAACCATATAGTAAAAGGTTTAACGACTTCGACAGTCGTACCTCTGCCTCGTGGTTGAAATTTAGTGCTTTTCACATAGGAGTTGTACCTTCTATACGTAGATAACACATATTGAAATGAATATATAAATTGAATTAAAAAATGGAAATTCGAAACCTACATCATGAACTCACTTCTTTCATGGATCCAACCCATCATACTTACTTAGGACCCATCTACGCACTTGTTCGAATTGCACTTGGGTTAAACTTATATCTTTACCATTATCCAAAGGTATCTCACCAGCAAACTCATCATCCTCGTCTAAAAATGCTTCGCGGGTATGTTTATGGTTGCCATAACCTCCGTTTGGGATATATTCCATGCAATAAAGGCCAGCTTCTTGTATGATATATCCTTCTTCAATACACCCTTCAATGCATCTTTTGTTGCGCATATACCCTTTATATGTTTTCATCAACCTATGATTGTGATCAATTATAACTTGCACACGATAGCCATTTATACCGAATAATAATGTACATAACTGAAATTATTAATTTACCGTTCAAAAGGGTACATCCATCTATATCTGACAGGGCCACCAACCAATGCTTGATCGGCTAAATGAACCATAACATGGATACTGATATCAAAAAATGTAGGTGGAAAATGTTTTTCAAAAACACACATTGCTTCCACCAACATAGCCTTTGCTTTTATAAGGTGTTCCCTATTGATAACCTTCGAGCACAAAATGTTAAAGAATAGACTAATACGATGAATAGCATTTCGTAGATCCTTATGTTGTGTATAAGTATATTGAAGCAATACCGGAAGCAGATGTTGCATTATGACGTGGTAATCATGTGACTTCATATTTCTTAGTTAGAGGAGAGTTTGTTAGGTACTTTCAAAATTTTCTATATGGTGCAAAATCTTATCTTTTCTTCTTTGCTCAAGGTGAAATTTGCCTTTGGTATGATTGTTTTTTTGGTTTCGGGATCTACCCTCACCCACAACTTTTGTTTTATACCCACGGTTTTCATATCCTTGCGTGCATTGATGCCATCTTTTGACTTCTCTTTATGGCCCATAATGGTGCTGATGAGATGCTCTGCGACATTCTTCTCTGTATGCATAACATCAATATTATGTCGAATCATATTTGCTTTCCAATATGGTAAATCAAAAAAGATAGACCTCCTATACCAAGCAGAAACATTGTCACCTTCTTCAATGGTCGACTTTTTCCTTTTTCGACCAACTTCTTCTTTGTGTTTACCGCTTTTCATTTTGACATTCGCTACTCTCTTTTCAACTTCAAAACCATTCAATGGCCTTTTAGGACGACTAAGTTCTTGTTCATTGTTGAAATTTGTCTTGTCGTATCGAAACCTATATCGGTTAGGAAGATACATTCGATGTCCCATAAAATACATCTTCTTACTTTCAGGAAGATGATAAGAACAAGTGTTTTCCCCACAAACGGGACATGCAAAGTAACCATGAGTTGTACATCCCGATAAAGTCCCAAGAGCAGGGTGATCATGGATCGCCCACAACACCCTAGCTCTCATTGTAAACTCGGATTTACTTGATGAATCATATGTAACAACTCCTTCCCATAACTGCTTTAACTCGTCTACCAATGACTCCAAATAAACATCAATATCCTTCCTCGGTTGTTTTGGCCCAGAAATCAACAGTGTTAACATTGAAAACTCCCGTTTCATGCACATAGACGGAGGAAGATTATACGGTACTACAATTACCGGCCAACAACTGTAAGGGTTAGTAAGAGAAGCATTCGGATAGAAACCATCTGTTGCTATTCCAAGTGTGACATTTCGTGGCTCGACTGCGAATGTTTTGTCAAAGGAATCCACATATTTCATTGAGAAGTGTCACATGGATGATGCATTGCGTTTGGATCAGACTTGGCGCGACCATGCCAGGTCATTGCATCTGCTATCCATGGTACAGTATACAATCTCTTCAATCTAGAAATTAATGGAAAATGTCTTAATGTCTTTCGTGCTACTTTGGTTCCGTTTCTCTCGTCGTTAAAAGATGTCCTATATCTTCGTTCTTTGCAATTTGTACTAGAAATTCTATTTGCATCATCTTTCCAATACAACATGCAATCATTGATGCATGCGTCATAAGTTGTGTAATTCATCCCAACTTTCTTAATGAACTTCTTCACGTCGGGGTATTTTGTCGGCATCGTGTTACCTTCGGGGAGTAACTCCTTCATTAGTTCGAGTAATGCAGTCACACCATTATCTGAGAAGATGTATTGGGTCTTCAAGCTATTCAGTTTCACAATGGCATACAACTTCGTTATCCCTTTTGGACATGAAGGATAAAGTGGCTCTTTTGCGCTTACATAAAGTGGTGTATACTTCTTACTTTCATTGGCCTGCCAATTGCCATCATCCGTACACTTCTCTCCAACATTGGCATGATCAAACAACGGATTTTCAGGTTGAAAATCATGAAATCTATTTGCATCATTGACTAGATCTTCCATCACAATACGTTCAGCCCCGTCAGTACTTGTGAAATTACTAATTGGTTGATGTTTTCCCATCTCCACCCTTTTTTCCCTATGAAAATACCACACGCTATATGATTGGATAAAACCCCATCTAAGCAAATGAAAATGAATTTCATCTAATTTGAACGTCTTCATATTTTGGCACCGATTGCAAGGGAATAAATACAACCCTTTCGTACCACCGTTTTCTTCAACAAAACAAAAAAACTTTATCACCACATCAATATAGTATGGAGATCTTTGATTAGATTCATTTATCCACTTTTCGTCTATACCGAATGGCATGTTGCCAGCCTATAAATTCAAAAATTGTTACAACTTACAAATTGCATCAATCACTGGATGTTTTCATTGGCAAGTTGGTTTTTTTACTTGTTAGCCTAAAACTATTTACTGGAATGGGTATGGCAGTTGTTGGGAAACAAAATATTTCCAACAGTAATTTAACAAACAAAATTCAAGGTTCATATTTTACATATTCAGTATCATGACTAGCTAATTTAATACAAGGAAATAGATCAAATAACGTGTGCACTAACCATGGTGTACTATGACCAACTTGAAAAAACCTAACTTTCTTCAACGTTCAACCTTGCTTTGTAACCGCCCTTGGGTAAAAACCAATAAATAGCTCTCTGGCCTACAACATATTGAGCATGAATTGAAACAATAGTGCAAAAAATATTGTTTACAAGAAACTGAATCAAACCAAAATTTTACCAGCAATAGAGACGCACGATTTGCAGGCAATGACAAAGAAGCAGATATGAGCAGATAATTATCGAATTTCTGTAATTTTTTGGGAGCAATTTTCAGAAATGGAAAAATGGCACGAGATGCATTATTAAATAGGGAAATAAAAAAAAGGGAGGGAGATAACCTGAAATGATTAAAAAATTGGAGGGATGGGTGTGCTTTTTCGGGAAAAAGTTTTACACAAAAAAAGCATGAATTTTAAACGGCCAACAATCGAATCATATTAACCGATCCAGAGCATTCGTGATGGATGGTCAGATTTGGGGTACTTGTGGTGGTGCGGATCACAAATTGTTGTTTGATACGGATCTGAGAATTATCAAATTTGATACGGCTATTAGCCGAATTTTACGCCCACATCCGTGTGTGCCAAATCGGCTGATATGGTGTAGTGTGTACTCGCAGAGGTTGGGTTTGCACGTTACCACCCGGTGAGTATACCTTGACTGCGACGATGTTTTGGTAGTCAGAAGGCTATGACGGATGGTGTTGGGTGATTCGGCGATTTTGTATGGTAGGCGGGTCAGGACCAATACAGGATAGTAATCGTCGGGTACTAGTTAACGGCAGTCAATGGGATGCGGAAAGACTAGAGCTAAACCAAGAGACCATCGATCTTTCACTATCGAGACGTTGGTTGCGGGACATGCCAAATTTGGATGTTAGATTGTTATCTAGGGGCACGTCACTTAGCTCTTGATGTAGTCTTTCACTAGTTGAAGGAGTGGTCGAGGTGGGATAATAGCCACCGTGAAAATGCAGACCATAGATTAGATATTTGTACTTTAACCCATTTTATTAGACCTATACAGATATCAAAAAGCTCCTGACCGAGTTCCGTCCAATGGATGCAACCCTATTACGGGACTCGGAGTACAATAGAAAGTACGTACGTGTGAGGGTCTAGATACACGCACTGGGTGGTGTATCGTAGACGCTAGGGCATTACTCCGTGTTGAGACTTGATTCGACCGAGGAGTTCGGATGTGGCAGTTAGTACGCTTACATGGCATTGCAATGGCAGTTCTATGTGATAGCGTGGCGTAGTAATATAGATGTACATACGTCGTTCGGCGTAGGATGAGAGTTTGTATACGCTTCCGTGGCGTGACGGCGGAGAGCATGCGAGAATAGTACTAAGGAAAGTATGTAACAATGCGTAATTTTTGGCAATAAGAATTAATAACTAGAATTTTAAAAATAGGAATTTCTGCAAATGATGGAATTTGACCATGAACTTTTATTGATGCGTTAGTCTCGGAATTCTGGTAAACTTTCATGTTTGGAGTTTCGCGAACGGAGTCCGTATGAAAAGTTACGGACGAAATACAAAATTGGATGGAAAATAAATAAATCAAAATTTATGAATATTATATATCATTTTTAACTTGCCTTACTGGGCATTTGACGACCCAGGTGGTCGACCACTGGGCGTCAGAACACCCATTGACGACAATGTTTTATAAAGTTAAGTTATAATATGTTAGTGAATGAATGAACGGATATAAATTAAAATGAATCCAACGGTTCAAGGCCAATTCCACTCCTATAAATAAAGTGGTAAGGCCTCATTCTTTTCCATACAAATCTGTGGGCAGCTGCGAAGCTTTGCCATTTTCCTCCTTCCTCAAACCTAATTTCTTAATTATACAACAAATCAAATCCAAATTGCATAGGATTGGAAGGATTATGAGATCCAATGGAAAAGAACGTGGATTAAAACTTAAGCTAGATTATCCTCTCTCTTCCTATTTTCTTACATATTTATATATCTGAATTACCCTCTTTTCAGATAAATTGTAGATTTGTAGGTATTTGGAAATTGTAAGCCTAGAAGCTTATTCAAACTTTGGATTTGGATGCTTTAAGATGAGTGGGAAATTTATATATACAGTTACAATAACTTGTTTATTTCGTTTGAATTATATCTAAACTTTTATGCCTATTTCTATTAGATTTGTTCATTAAATTGTTGTAATTGGATAGATACCCAACAGATCTGATCGCAAACATTGTTTAAACTTGTAAATTGTGAATTATGGTTAGGCATACCAATAATTATGGAACTCTTAAATTTGTTTATAAATATTTCCTACAATTATGTTGTAAAATGAATTGTGGTTTGTTAGAAAGCACTATAGATTGGTAAATCAGTCTCATTGAACACCATTTAGATGTAGTTATGTTCTTGATCTCTAATTTCACTGTTGAATGATAAATTATGGGAATACTAGATAAAATGTAAAGTTTTGTGATTGTGATATTTTAAAAGAAATATGCCTGTTTTTATTCAATGTTGTTGGGTTTTGGCTTAGTTGCTGTAAGTATGCCATTTTCCTCTTTTTGAACAAAAAGGTATCATTTTGAATTCACAAGAGATATAACAAAAAGATTGAAAAGGGGAAAAGTGGTGCAAATGTACGCATATATATAAATATACATATTTGTGCATAGTTTGCGTCAACTATTCCAAATATATATATATATATATATATATGTATATCTCATGAATTTGATATATGTCTATTTTTACCAATCAGGCATAATATAGAATGATTACGGCTAACGGTCTTTTTGTAAGATTTGAAACCTTTTTGCAAGATTGAATGCAAAAAGGAATGTTTGGTTATTGATTAAACCAAATCATTAAATTTAAATAAAAATAAAAATAAAAGATAACTATGTTGACTGGGCAAAAACATAAAATATGAATATATACATACTATCCGTCCAAATCAGCGTAAAATGGTATATATACAATGTTTGAATGAAATTCATTTATGGAATTATATATGTAAATGTAATCCATATTGAATTAATATATCTGTGGTGACCATTTGTAGCAATCAATATAATTAATTGCTACAAAAAAGACCGCAAATAAATAAATAACAACTGTAACCAATGTTAACCAATGTTCATTGGGGAAAGTAAATATAATAGGATAATGGTTACAATTCCTAAATTAATTAGGACTAATGTTGTACACCCAAATTAGGAAATTTGAATTATAACTACATTTAGACACGAGGTTAAACTTAACTTCTGGTAGAAGACTGCCCGGAACCGACCGACAAATCCAGCATCCACAGGTGGTCAACTTAATGTGAGGGGTCTAATGCGTAAAAAAAATGTACTGAGGCACGAGGTTAAGTTCAACTTGTTGTAGAAGTCTGCCCGGAACCGACCGGCAAATCCAGCATCCACAAATAGTCAACTTAATTTGAGAGGTCTAGTGCATAAATATATATAATAGGCAACAAATAAATAAATAAATAAATAAGAATAGAAATTGTCTGTTGGGGTACAACAAATAGATACCTTGGGACTGATAATTAGTTGCCTTAGGAAAATATGACCGTTATGGTCATAAAGGGCAATAAGCATAGAAATGGAAACAAATGGGTGTCATTAGAGGATTAATGGATATTGATTATTGTCTAAATACTATGTCCAAATAAGGAGGTAATCAAATAAATATCCTAGGGTAATGTGGATATATTATATTAATGAATATAGGATTTATGATTAAAAATAGAGTTGGACTTAGTAGGTTAATGATGCAAAGATATCATTATCCATAAGAACCCGTGATGATAATAAATCATGGGGAGAGACAAACTAAACAGAAATGGCGTAATGATGTAGCCCACTTTATCCTAATAGGGAAAGGTACTAAGGGCTAATGGGGTACGGACCTAATAACCTTCACGTATAGTGCGCTTCCTAGGTCTTAAGTGGTTGGGGTTGAAGATTCCACCTGGGGATAGGTATTTCCGTGTAGGGGTCATAAACGACATGTGTGTATTGTCTACCCAAACCTGGAAATGAAAAACTTCAGATATTGCTACCTACCCTATGGGAAGTAGTAAGCAACTAAAGGGGTTATCAAATAAGGTCAGCTAGAAGGTATGATGTGTGATAAAATACCATCTCTCACCTTATATGGGGTAAACGTATATGCGTAAATGACGAAAGCCTTAACTAGTAGGGCCCGTAGCTAGTGCTATAACAACCTGAATTCCGCCGAACCAAGTTTTTTTCAAAATTCTAATCTATTGAAACTCGTGTTGATTTGTCTGGTATCCTAAAGAAAAGACAGAGATACAAAATATATCAAAGCTCAGAAAACATCTCACAGCGGAATGGATAAAATATAATATAATCAAAATATAGCCTTATCCATATAATAATACTTCCTAACCAGTATCCAAAGCTATCATATTTCTGCGACAAATCTAACATACGAGTATGTTATGAGGAGGGGATCAGAACATAAATCTGGTGACTGGATTTAAACTACACATTTTGGATAACCCTACATATACTGTTCAGTTACATCTTCTTATTTATTAGGTTACTTTGGTTAGCAGCACTCAAGGCTCACATACATGTCGTACCCAATTATTTCTCGGTAGACTAACCTAATACAATATATATAGCTACCCACAACATTAAGGTACACCCCATAGTACCACACTTGCATGGTATCCACCGTAACGTCACAGAAATATATGCAGTCCCTCATCCTACGTCTGAGCGACGTACGAATCAATATAACAACGCTATGTTCCGCATAGTACCGCCATAGCCATGTTATGCAAGCGTACAGACTGCCACCTTCGAATCATTCGATCGAATCAGATTCCATCACTGAGTAATGCCCTAAAGTCTATGATACACCACTCGGAGCAGATATGCATGTATCTAGACTTTCTTACGTACGTATCGTTGATTGTACTCGATGCCTCAACCTTGATGATACACCATCCGGAAACGATATGCATTTATACGCACGTATTATATACTGTGAACTGAGTTCCATAACAGGGATGTATCAGAAACACAGAACTCAATCGGGAGCCTTTTCAGATATATGTATACACATATGTTATGGTCTGCATTTTCACAATGGCTATAGTCCCACCTGACCCCTCCCTTAACTAGTGAATGACAAACAGAATTGAGAGCTAGTGATGTGGCCCATAAAAACAACAAACAACAAATCCTAATTTGCATGTCCGTCATCAAAAGCCTTGATAGTAAAAGGTCTATGGTATGTTGGTTTAGCTCTCCGTCTTTTCGCATCACACATCACGCTGACTGTCGATAACTGTTACCCGATGATTACTATCAAACGGATAGTTGGACCCGCTAAAGGAAAACAGATAAAATGGTTGTAACCCGCCTAGTCACAAGGCAAAAGGATCGTCGAATCACATATGCCGCCCTACAGCCTTCTGACTGTCCACTACCGTGGCAGTCAAGGTATACTCACCGGGTAGTAACGTGCAGACCCAACACCTGCGAGCACAGCCTAAGCATTGTCACCGCACAGAGGACTACCAAGAGTACCCTCTACGTCCCAGGAAGTCGCGTGCTTCCCATTCCAGTTCTTCGGAGCCAATGGAATATCAATAGAACAACAGCCATAACATGCAAAATCATCAAATGGACGGGAGCTCCCCTCGTTTCCCATGACACCACGATGATCTACCCCATCGGGTTATTTACCTTCAGACATACGGACTGGTGTAAGCGCTTCAAGTTGTTGTGTGATTAGACCCTATGTCTAAACATTTGATTACGCACTTGCTCTACCTCATCTGATTTCCATTTAACTTGGTTATTTCAATTCATATTGACTTCTTTTTCAAGTTACCAAGTTCCTCTTGCTTATTAATTTCAGTTATATAACTTAACCCATTTAAGTTCATTAATAAGCCTTTAACATGTTATTCCTATCAGTAGATTCCAGATTCTCAGATTTACAAATAACATGTTCTTCTTATTAGCAGGATTCAGATTCTTAGGTTTACTGATTACTTAATGTATAATTAAGTGCAAACTTATGCATTTCATAAGTTTTCCCCCTTTTTCTCTACTGATTACAAACAACAGGTTTCAGGTTTCCAGATTTAAGGATGACTTAATTTATAATTAAGTACATCTTATCTCATTACATAAGTTATCTCATTCCCTTTAACATTTATTATAACCTAAGTTATAATTTCCAATTGTCCACAGGACAAGCCTACCTATTATCTTTTCTTTTCTCCTTCAAGTTTATTCATAATAGGTTATTATCATTCCCCTTTCATTCTCTATTTCTAATACTGTCGTAAGATTCCTTTCCATTAATTACAATTAATGCCATTTATTTCAATCCTGTTATATACATATATTCATATATATGTTTATGCATCAAACCTCTTACATTAAGCCGACCACTTGTGGATGCTGGATTTGTCGGGCGGTTCCGGGCAGACTTCTACTACAAGTTGGACTTAACCTCGTGTCTTAGCATCGTTATATGTATGTTTACGCACCATACCCCTCACATTAAATTAAGCATTTGTGGATGCTGGATTTGCCGGGCGGTTACGGGCAGACTTCTACCACAAGTTGAATTTAAGCTCGTGTCTAAGTGCGATTACAATTTTCTATTTACTGTAATTTGGTAATATTCATTCTTCTTGATTTCACTGTAATTCTTATTTACAATCTTTTGGAACAATAATATTCTTAACAAATGTTCAGTGTAAATTTTATAATTACAGTGTTCACGGAAATTCCCAATTCAAATAGGTGATTAATGGAAATAGGCTTTATATAATCCTAACAGATTAAACAGGTTAAGTATTACAGGTTAACAGGTTCACATAACCCCAACAGATTAAACATATTTACTTAACCCAACAGATTTAACAGGTTTACTTACAGTTTCATTAACATGTTCCACTTAATCTTGAATTAAACCTACAGATTTACATGTTAATACAACCCCAAATTTAGAGTCATATTCCACAGTACTAATTTCAACATATTTCAGTAGGTTAATCATTTCTGCAGATTAAACATTTCAGCAGGTTTACAGTTCAGCAGATTAATCATTTCAATAGATTACAGCAGGTTAAACATTTCAGCAGCTTAATTATACATATTAACAGGGAATGCCAAACGATAAATATACCACTATCAAAAAGGCATAACTTAAATCCACCCACTTGATAGCATTCCAATTCATGAATTTGGTCCAGACCTAGCATTCCATGGCTCCCCTAACTGAATCTAGAACCTAAATAATCGTGGATTCACAATTCTCAAACTAAAAGAGAAGGGAAGAAAGAAGACAAATTTAAACTGACCAGATCCAAGAATTTACCTCACTTCGTTCAGAATTATGAACACCCATTTGCAGATATACATTCTTTTCCTCTAGATCTTGAATCAGAATTTCTTTTGACTATGTGTTCTATTTTCTAAAGAGATTTAAGGCGGAAGGAGAATGGCAAAGTCTAGAGAGCCTCTCAGAAAATAAGAGATTTAGGCTAGGCTCTACTAGCCTATCTATAAGTGTTCTTGCACACGCAGAGCTAGGTCAGCAACGAATATGGTCTGAAAACAGTCTAGATTCATCAGACGAGTTAGCCCAGATCTGGGGTAGGTCGACCCCTCTATAGGTGGCTCGACCCGTGGGTCGACACACCCTTTCCTGGGTCGACTCCTTGAGGGGTGTGGGTCGACCCCTAACAGGCCTTTTTCCCATGAGCTGTCTCGTTTTGCTTCTGGAATATTTTATTATTAATATGTTTATATATATGAACCTTATGTGTATACAAACTTCTATTGCCCATAACTCCTTTATACGCTATCCGTTTTACGCAAACTTAGGGTCTATCTGAACCAAAATTCCGAGAAGAACGCAAGGGGAGGATGGTTCCACTTCATTCTGAATATTTAATTAAGTTATTCCCATTTTATTACCTTTAAGTATGGTTATAGTGTATTAAGTTTGGGGTGTTACATTCTCCCACCCTTAGGAAATTTCCTCACCGAAATTTCATAAGGGTAAAATTATATAATCCCCTGCATAATATACATCCATCATGTGTACATCCAATTTCTGCAACCATTTGTGCACTCATGCAAAGTGTAATACAACATAGTAATACATGTATGCCTAAGCGATACCTACTATATGTATGCAAAATTTTCAAAAATCCTTAAAAAACATGATGCACACATCCTAAATATACTGGCAATTCTTCATGAATGCAATATTTTGAAAATCAAAATACATTTTCATCCAAATTTTCCCACACTCTTGCAGAGCAAGAGTGCAGTCATCCAATTATTGCATCCAAAATCCCACCAACCATTTTTATTTTTTGAATTTTAGAAAAAATCTAATTTTCTAAATTTGATTTCTTATGTTACAAAAAGGTGGAAATTGGAAAACTTAACATCTTCGTTTTTTTTCTATGTACCTTTTTCCAATTGTACTTGGATTTTATGAAACTATTATATAAAGATTCCTATTTTCCTATCCAAGCACAGTCCACATAAGAATCTTTCTTTGTTACAGATTTTCTTTTTCAACTTATCTTGGGAAAATTTATTCTTATTCATCTTTTCTCATAATTTTCCATCTTTCTTTAACTGTCATGTTTGTTGCTTTACTGATTTTGTTGTTTCCTTTTTAGTTATGTCATTGCTCTTTTCTTAGCTTATTTAACTTAATCCTTTAATCTAAGTTTAGTTTCAAATAAGCCTTCTAGTCCTTCAACTAAAACAGGAAAACTGACGCTCTACACAGCTACTACTAAGGGCCAAGAATCTCAGGACTATGTCCCCCATAGACAGAAAAGTTCAAACCACAGGATCATTGACAGGTTTATGTGTTACCCTAACTACCCAACATAAACAAAATAACAGAACGAAACCAACAAAAATGTAATAATCGGATTTACCCCTAACAGGAAAATTTGCAACAGAATCTAAACACGTACTCGCCCTTTACTATCTAGCAGTCGCCACAAGTCCTAGCTGTGTACTAACAGTCATTTCCAAGTAACACCCTAGGCTTTTCCATGCTTACGCATTCTACGGGAACTTACCATTATTCCAAGATAATGCTCGCTATCTGTTTCATAGCCTCAAAACTTTTCCCGTCTTCCCTAGGCACTAATCCTTACCTACTCCATACTTTTTAAAACACGGTTTGGCCTTTTCTTTTCACTTTTATTCCAGAAGTTAAAAATATCAAAATTTTATTTTCCTCACCAAAACTTACTTTTGCCAAACCATAAAACATGTCATTTTACAAAAATGTAAATCATTTTTTTTTCAAATCAAAAAAACTGGAGTAGATAAGGACAACTATTTCTCGATCAAGTTTACAACTTGTTTTTTCCTATAAGGTCAGTTCACTTACTTACTAAAAGGTGCAAACATCTACTCTATTCTCAATTTCTACAACTTATTTTCTCAACTCAAAAATTTTAATGTTAAAACAATTATCAAAAATGATTGTCAAAAGATTAGAGATTTCAAAACTTTCCTTAGTGAAAATTCTAGTTTTCAATCAAAATGCAACATTTTCTATGTTTTGCTTTTTGATCCTTTCACACTATATATCTTGAAAACTAGCGAGCTATACATGCTCTATAATATGCAACTTTTACTAAGAGAATTTATTTTAGACAAAATTTTCAAAGAAATCACCATTTTCAAAATATACCCCATTTTACTTCAAAACCCAATATATACTTCTTTACATATTTTTAAAACTGTAACTTTTAAGATCAAAACATGAAAACACCATAAAACATCTTCCAAAAGCTTTTACAATTTCAAGTATTCAATAGTTAATAAATGGGGTTAGACTCAAAGTGGGTTTCCAAATTACCTAGGCTTTCCTAGACACTCCCACAAATTCAATTCTCTCAACTATATATATTCCTAATCCATTTTTCTCTTTTTAACCTTTTCCAGTTTATAAGGTTTTACTGCAAAACCCACTAACCTGAAATACTAACACATGGGATTCATCTTTCTTCCATACAAAGTATATTGTACACTTCCCACCCAAATTACCTAATGTAACAACCCGAATTTTTATAACATGTTAAAACAAGAAATCAAGGCAGAATTAAATTTTAAAATCAAAATCAGGGGAAACGGGTTACGCCATTGCGTTCGTCTCGAAATTTTACATGAAACAGACTCCGAGTTTTCGAAAATCGGAGTTCGTATGACCAAGTTATGACCTCTAGAAGTTTCAGAAATTTTCAGAATCAAAGACAGCTCGAATTTCGAATTCGAAATTCGAATTCAAACCCCGCAGCAGACAGGGCGGGAAAACTCCCGCCCATAGACCAGGTCGACCTGGGGGTCGACTATAGTGTCGACCTCCCAAGGACCAGGTCGACCTGGGGGTCGACCTGCCTCCCGAGCCCACTTCCTGAACCTGATGCATTCTGATGTATTTAGACTTGTTTCGTGACCAGATTCGTCTGCCTAACCCTATATAAACTCACCCCTAGTCTCATTCTCTCCACACCATTTCTTTCAGTCCTTATGCTGCTTCTAAGATAATCAAAATATTAAGATAAAAAGGAAGAAAAAAGGGTTGCTTCTTCTCCATCAAGACTACGCTTAGAGATTTGCAAATTAGGGGATTTCAATTAGAACACGATCAATCAAATAGAGATTCAACAATCAAATATCTGCACTCTAATTCTCGATCCACGCTCTGTAAGTTCTAGTTACTTTGAGATTGAAACTTGTTAAATTTGATATGGACATGGAATAAAATGAAATTGGACCTAAGCTTGATTATCTATTTGGATCTGTTCTAGTCTCTTCTTGAATCTATGATTTTGGGATTATTTCTTGTCGACTGAATCATGCCCATTCATGTTGTTGGACCTTGTTTATTATTCAAACGCTAGATTGTAACATAAATTCTTGGATCTTGACTTGTGGGGATATTTCTATTTGGGGGCTATTCATGTTGTAAATCAAATTCTTTCAGGACTATAACCATAATATGCCTATGACTATGGACATAAGGTTTTGTCTATGCCTATGACTATGACGATGAACATAAGACTATACCTATGCCTATGACGGAACATAAGACCATGCCTATGACTGTGAACATAAGACTATGCCTATGACTATGACAAGGACAATTGTGGCTAATCACCTATGACTCTTGACTATGAGAATTATTACCTATGATTATGAACATAAGGCCATTATCTATGACCATGACTTTGAAACTACTACTGTTAATTGCCTATGACTATTTGCCTAGAACTATTCTTGATAATTATCCATGATTATTGTGATGAGTCGCTTATGATTCATAACTATGAGATTTCTACCTATGACTATTGGGGTTAATTGCTTAAGACTGTTATAGTTGATTGTTCATGCCCATAACACTATAGTTGAAACCCATGATGTGCACCTAATTGGCATTTTGTTGCATCGTATACCTAGGGTGTGGTTTGCTTAGTTTATTCGCTATTATGTACACCAAAACCATTGGATCCATTATCCTTGTATTTGGCTTGCTTTTGCATGCCTATCCTTTTATGTCAGCGTTTACCATGACTATCGCCTTATCTTGCTAGATTTGAAATCCTTTATGCCAGTGATGTTGTAACCAATTATCTCAAGTTATGTAACGCTAGTCTTATAACCCCTTTTATCGCTTTATGCTCGTCCCTTTTGCCTATCATAGTTTTGATGTTATTCCCTTTATTATGAGGTTTGGATTTATTTGTAGTATGGATCGATTCACGTTTACGTGTGATGGGAATACGATTTGGGTAGAATAGGCAAAACATGAATTGGTTATGAACATGAATTATGAACTTGATAATAGGCAAAACTTGAAACATGAACATTGTTATAACTTGAATCTGGATGTGGGCATGAAACTTATCCTTGAAACTTGACACGAACTCGACATGAAACTAGAACGTGGGCATGACAATTAGATAAACTTGAAAATGGCCAACTCGAGGTTGGGTTGAGTTTGTAGTGTAAATCTGCACGGAACCGCCCGGCAAATCCAGTGGCTGCAAACTATAGGATCCAATGTGGGTAGTTGGTCATATCGCACGTAAAACTCGAGGTTAGACTATGTTGTGGTGTAAATTTGCCCGGAACCGCCAGGCAAATCCAACGACCACAACAGTTAGTCTAATGTGAGAGGTTGAAGTGCATTAATGAATTAATGCCACATGACAGGGTTAAGTCATGGACCACTTGAATATACTTAACCAACTTGACACGATGATTTGATAGGGTTAAGTCATGAACCGCTTGAACATACTGAACCAACTTGATACATGATTTGGATAGGGTTAAATCACGAATTTGAATGACAACACTTAACCCATTAGAAACCCTAGTTACGCGGTCTTTTTCAGTAGTAACCCACTTAGATGTATCACGATACCCTGGGACTAGGCAGGGTGGGGCATGATTACTGGGCTGATTGTAAGCGACCAGAACGACGGCTGAGTTGGTGTGCCATTATAGGTTCAGGCGGACTATGGTCGTACATGTAGTCCGGAGTTGAAAAAGCAGGCACTGGGCACCAGTAGGTTTACACTGTGCGTGCTTGATTCGTGTCGGTGGTTGGCACCCTAGGGCTTGATACACCCTATGGTGGACCTAGCACATATGACTACATTTCGTGATTGAGCCGTATGACACAGACACATGAATGAGCTAGGACTTGTAGGGAGCCGATCGATTAATAGATCGTTACGTGGAATTCGTTAAGTAGCATAATCCCTAGTGGTCCTAGGTGGCACAAACCCTAATAAAATCTAGAAAACGTTCAATAGGTAGCATAATCCCTAGTGGTCCTAGATGGCATAAATCCTAGTTGAACACACGATAGTTCATGATAAGGAAACCTAGCCAGAACAAGGGTGGTAGTCCAAACGATTTCAAGAATGGTGGCACTACGTTGAAGTAGTATAGAAATACGTGATGAAACCTATACGATATACGGCAAGGGACTGTACATATACATGGAAAGGATGATACGGGTTGGGGGTACTATTACAGTTGGTGTAGAGAATATAGGAAATCAAAGAAAATAGTGGAATGGTGAAGCTTAGAAATCTTGCGATGTTATACTTAATAGAAACCTTGCAATGTTATACTTGATTCATCGTGCCTGTATCTTACCTTGTCATCATGCTTATGTTTTGTAACACCCCACCTCCGTTAGGGTCACTCACAAAGGGGATGCACTAATTTTGGTGGAGTATTATCTAGGTAAACATGCACAGAGATATCACGAGGCAGAACATAAATAAAGCAGCGGTAGAAATTAAAAACCAACTTTTTATTATTTTCCAGAAAAGAGTCAAAAGCTCATATATCCAAGATACAAATTATTCCATTACATCCAGTTCATAATAAAGAAGCATAAACTTAAAACAAAAGTAAATTATTCCCCATAAATAGCAGAAGCAGCCATAGCATAGCCCATGACCAAACCATACATGAGCTATCAGAAAGCAAGCTAAATCCAAGCTAAGAGCTAGTGTTTCCTCCCTGAGAACTTGGGGGGAAACGAAAGAAAAAGGGGCGAAAGAAAAAGGGTCAGTCATAAAGACTGGTAAGCCCTAGTGACTTTCAGTATGAAAACTAGTAAAGGTAACATGATACGTGAAAACTGGAATTAAACATAAGGATGATAACAGAACTAGTAGGATAATTAAGATAACAAGATAAGTCAAGTCTGGCATCGCATATTCAAGCTTCGCTGCACCAACTGTACTAGTATTCTAACCCATGTCAAGTATTAACCATGAAATGATCCCTTAGCCCAGTGTCATGAAGTGACCCATTACGGGGTCCTACGGTACGATCTATTAATCGATCGGCTCCCAACAAGTCCTAGCTCGTCATGTGTCTGTGTCATACGGCCCTATCCAGAAATGTAGTTACCTGTGCTAGGTCCACCATAGGGTGTATCAAGTCCTATGGTGCCAACCACCGACACGAATCAAGCACGCACAGTGTAAATCTACGGGTGCCCAATGCCTGCTTTTTCAACTCCGGACTACGTGCACGACCATTGCCCGCCTGAACCTACAATGGCGCACCTACTCAGCCGTCGTTCCGGTCGCTTCCAATCAGCCCAGTGATCGTGCCCCACCCTGCCTAGTCCCAGGGTATCGTGATACATCTAAGTGGGTTACTGTTGAAAAGGACCACGTAACTAGGGTTTCTAATGGGTTAAGTGTTGTCATTCAAATTCGTGACTTAACCCTATCCAGATCATGTATCAAGTTGGTTAAGTGTGTTCAAGCAGTTCATGACTTAACCCTATCAAATCATTGTGCCAAGTTGGTTAAGTATATTCAAGTGGTTCATGACTTAACCCTATCATGTGGCCTTGATTCATTAGTGCACGCCAACCTCTCACATTAGACTAACTGTTGTGGTTACTGGATTTGGCGGGCGGTTCCGGGCAGATTTACACCACAACATAGTCTAACCTCGGGTTTTACGTGCGATAAGACCAACTACCCACATTGGATCCTATTGTTTGCAGCCACTGGATTGTCGGGCGGTTCCGGGCAGATTTACACTGCAAACTCAACCCAATCTCGAGTTGGCCATTTTCAAGTTTATCTAAATGTCATGCCCACGTTCAAGTTTTCATGTCTAGATTCATGTCCAATTTTCAGGTCATGTTTCGTGTCAAATCGTATCATGTTCATGTCCATATTCAAGTTCAAGTCATAACAACGTTCTTGTTCAAGTTTAAAGTTAATTCATGTTTTACCTAGTCTACCCAAATCGTGTTCCCATCGCACGTAAGCTCGAATCGATACAAATAAATCTAATAGGGAATAACATAAAAAGGAACGGGTATAATGTGACAAAACTGATTACTAGCATAGCATGATATGACTTGAAATAAAAGATTAAAATATTACTGCCATATGAAATATTGGCCTCGAACATAAATATTACAAATCTAGCAAGATAAGGTACTAGTCAAAATAACAGTTGTCACAAGGTGATAGTATAATCATGGTAACGACTGTCATAAGGTGATAGTATATTCATGATACGATTGACATAAGGTGATAGTATAGTCATGGTAACGACCGTCATAAGGTGATAGTCATAAACATGTGACTAACAACAGATTCAACATGATAATAAGAGGGGTTTCTTTTGATTTACAACATGAATAAGCCCCAAATCAATGTCATAGTAATATTCAAGAGTCACGATCCAAGATGAACGAGAATGAATGTAAACAGTCATCATACATATTTCCAATTTCAATTTACATTATATTCATAATACATTTACAGTTAAAATCTGAAAATAACTGGGGCTTACAGATCGTGGTTCGAGAATTAGAAAAAGAGAGTCGATGTTGAATATGCTTAGTCAAGTCCTAATAGAAGTCTCCAAATCAGCAATTTCCTTAACGCAGTCTCAACGTAGAAGAAGCAGTCCTTCTCTCAAACTTTTCAATCAGAATCAGAGCAGCATAAGGTCAGAAAGAATTTTGTGTAGAGAGACTGGTGTTAGGGGCTGTATTTATAGGGTCAGGTCAACGAATGTGGACAGAAACGAGGCCAAATACATCAGAGTGAATGCAGCTTCAGAAATGGGCTCGGGCACCAGGTCGACCCCCAGGTCGACACTATGGTCGACCTGGTCCTGGGTAGGTCGACTACATAGTCGACCCCCAGGTCGACCTGGTCCTGGGCGGGAAATTTCCCGCCCAATCCATTTGGAGGTTTGAAATTCGAATTGAACTGTTTTTGAACTTGAAAACTTCTGAAAATTTCGAATGGTCATAACTTGGTCATACGGACTCCAATTTTCGAAAACTCGGACTCGTTTCCAAGCAGAATTTCGAGACGAACGCAATGGAGCAACCCGTTTCCCTTTATTCTTATTTTAAAAATTAATTCTTCCCTGATTTATGGTTATTAAACGTTATAAAAACACGGGTTGTTACATTCTCCCCCCCCCCCCCTTAAAGGATTTCGTCCCCGAAATCTCTAAGTTAGGGAGGATGTGTCCTACCATCCAATCATCCATATATTCAAAGCATCATCCACAGGCAACCATTGTCCTTAAAAGACTTCTAGTGTTGTATGAACATATGCAGAAAGTTTGTGTATATGTACTTATCTAATGCAAAAGATCAGGCGGTTACTGATTCAGTAAACCTCCTTAATGCAAAATATGTTAGTGTCATGAATCCAACATTTATGCAAATTCCAAGCATAGTTCATAATCTATACATGAGTGCACAAACATTCATCCATATGCAACATCCAAGTGATAGCATAACAAGTTCCATCCATGTATAAGTATTAGCACTCATGCATGTGCAACGTGAAAATGTGCCTGAGTTGATCTAGTGCCTAATGTGTGTCATGCATCCACTAGCAACCACTTGCAACCATTTGCAAACATCAACCATAACATGTTTCAATCACATGTTTACATCCATATGGTTCTACCTAAGGTTCTCAAGATAAGATCGAGAAGATAACAAGACAAACATAGATATTAGAAGCATGATACGAAAAGGTTTTCAAGTTTATAGGAAAAAGAGATCGAGAATGTACCCTCAAAAAGAAATGGGTAAAGCGCGCATATCTTCTCTTTGGTTTCCCAAGTTGCGTCCTCTTGGGCTTCACTCCACTGCACTTTAACTAGCTTGACTTCTCGATTCCTTAGCTTCTTAATCTCCGTTCCTATGATACGAATCAGAACCCGCCTCAATGTCGCTTCTTTTTCCACTTCTATGTCTTCAAGGATGCTTGGCTCAACCACTTGGGCTGACTCATGCAAACACTTCCGGAGATGCGAGACGTGAAAGACGTTGTGCACCCCAGCCAGCTTCTCGGGTAAGTCTACCTTATAGGCCATCCGTCCAATCCTCTCAGTGATGGGGAACGGTCCTACAAATCTTGGTGCTAGCTTTCCAACTGCTCCAAAACGAACTACATTGCGTAACGGAGAAACTTTTATAAAGACCATATCTCCGACTTCGAACTCTAGGTCTATCCTTCTCTGGTCCGCATAAGATTTATGTCTATCTTGGGCCGTTTTCATCCGTCTTCGTATCAACTCAATCTTCTCAGAAGTGTCCCTTATCATGTCGGGCCCAAGTATAAGTCTGTCTGTCGTCTCCCACCAACAAGTTGGCGACTTGCATGGTCTTCCATACAGGGCTTCGAACGGTGTCATTCCGATGCCAGCTTGGTAACTGTTATTATACGCAAACTCCACGAGAGGAAGGTGGTCTTCCCAAGTACCACCAAAGTCAAGAATACATAGCCTCAGGAGATCTTCTAGTACCCTATTTACCCTTTCGGTTTGTCCATCTGTCTGTGGGTGATAGGCCGTGCTCATGTTCAGTCGTGTTCCCATTGCTTCTTGCAGACTATTCCAAAACTGGCTAGTGAAAATCGGGTCACGATCACTAACTATACTAGAAGGGACTCCACGCAGCTGTACCATCTCTCGAAGGTAAATAGATGTTAGCCCTGATGCGGTCCTCTCGCACTTCACCAGAATGAAGTGAGCACTTTTCGTGAGTCTATCAACTATGACCCATATGCTAGTATTTCCCTTCCTTGACCTAGGCAATCCATCCACGAAATCCATCGAGATACTCTCCCATTTCCATTACGGAACCTCCAAAGGATGTAATAGCCCACCAGGCTTCTTCGACTCGGCCTTTACCTGTTGGCACACCATGCACTTCGAAACGAACTCTGCCACTTTCTTTTTCATTCCAGCCCAAAAGAAAATGCGTTTCATATCCCTGTACATCTTATCCCCTCCGAGATGTATAGTCATCTTCGAGTGGTGCGCTTCTTTGTGAACTTTCCTTACTAGGTCTCCCACTTGTGGGACACATAGCCTTCCATCGCGCCTTAGCCATCCCTTGTCATCTATGGCATACCTACTGAGGTGACTTGACGTCTCACCCCTAATCAGCTTGTCCATGATTTCGACCATCTGTGGGTCTTCCTTCTGCGAAGTCCCTACTTGATCTAGAAGTGTAGGTCTTAGCTCAAGAGATGCTAACGTAGCGGTCAATGACTCAACAGTAGGTGTAAAATCAAAGGTTGCTATAAACTCAAGGCTTTTCATTTCAATAAACAAGGGGCTCAAAGTCAACCTTTTTCTACTTAGCGCGTCCGCCACCACATTACCCTTGCCAGGGGTATAAGCTATATCGAAGTCATATGATGCCAAGAACTCCATCCACCGCTGTTGTCTCAGATTCAAGTCTTTCTGTGAGAAGAGGTACTTAAGAGATTTGTGGTCGGTATACAGCTTGAACCTCTCCCCTAGAAGATAATGGCGCCAAGCTTTAAGTGCAAAAACAATCGCGACCAATTCCAAGTCATGCGTGGGATAGTTTTTCTCATGAACTTTAAGTTGTCTGCCCCGTAGCATATTACTCTTCCTTCCTGCATTAGGACAGCACCTAATCCCGTGCCACACGCATCTGTGTACACGGTAAACATCTTACCTCCATCGGGTAATGCTAAAACTGGAGCTGTGGTGATGTCTCTCTTAAGTCTTTGAAAAGCAGCATCACATTCTATGTCCCATGCAAAAGGTAGGTTCTTCTTTGTTAATTTAGTAAGAGGGGCTGAAATCTTAGCGAAGTCCTTAATGAACTTCCTGTAGTAGCCCGCCAAGCCGAGAAAACTCCTCACCTCCGTTGCATTCTTAGGAATTTTCCAGTCCTGTACCGCAACTACCTTTGCGGGGTCCACGGCTATGCCTTGCTTAGAAACTACATGTCCAAGGAACCGAACTTCCTTCCTCCAAAAATGGCATTTGGAGAACTTAGCCTTTAACTGGTGTTCTCTAAGCGTTTCCATGACTTCCTTGAGATGCCTAGCATGCTCTTCTTCATCTTTTGAGAAGATCAAAATATCATCCATGAAAACTACCTCAAACTTGTTAAGGAACTCCCAAAACACCCTACTCATCAAATCTACAAAGTATGCGGGTGCATTTGTCAGCCCAAACGGCATAACGAGCCATTCGAAGAACCCATCTGGAGTCCTAAACGCAGTTTTGTCAATGCTATCCTCAGCCACTCTGAGCTGATGGAATCCTGTGGCTAGATCGAGTTGAGAGAAAACAGATGCTCCCACAAGCTGGTCAAACAAATCGTCGATTCTTGGTAGCGGATGTCTATTCTTCTTTGTCAGCTTGTTTAACTCATGATAATCTACGCATAGACAAAGCGATCCATCTGCCTTAGTAGTGAATACCACCGGAGCACCCCATTCAGAAATGCTTCGTCTTATGAAATTTTTCTCAAGCAACTCGTTGATTTGTTTACTGAGCTCTTTTCTTTCTTGCGGGGCCATGTACCTAACGGGCAATGAAACTGGCTTGGCATTATCAAAAAGATAAATTCAGAACTTTATCTCACGTTTAGGAGGTAATCCCCTCACTTCATCAAAGACATCTGGATATTCTCGGACCACTCTTACAGATTGCAAATTATCGTCGGACGAGTCAAGGGGTTCAAGATAACATAACATGACCGGACCCTTAGGGTTACAAGAAATTTCAAGGGTATTACCAAGGCGAGTCATGAGACTCACTACCCTTCGTTCACAATCAAGAATGGCTCCATAATCGGACAACCAATCCATACCTAGGACCAAACCGTATCCCATGAATCCGAGAACATAAGCATTACACGTGAATTCTATGCTTAAGATAGAGATCCTCAAATCCACACACACCATAGATAAATGGGCGGAGCCCCCAATTGGATTTGAAACTATAACGGGATCCTTAACCAGACTAGTACTTAGGTGCAGATTTTCAACAATATCCGAAGAAATAAAAGTATGCGATGCGCCAGAGTCAAATAAGGTTCGAACAGGAAAGTCAGAAATGTAAACAAGGCTTTCTACGGAAATATTACTACCTCGGTCAGGAGCTGGAGTGGAGTTGAGAGCATGCAACTGCACTCCAGAAGGTCCTGCTTGCTGGGTCTGCCCTTGCCCCTGCCCTTGCTTCTTAGGGAAATCCTTGCTGATGTGTCCAGTATCTCCACAATGAAAGCATTCACCCAACTTACTCTTCTTCTTTCTACAGTTTTTAGCTAGATGTCCAGTAATACCACATAAGTTGCACTTCCTCGTCTCACGTGATTTTTGTTGCTCTTGTTATTCTTATTATTCTTGTTGTTCCCCTTCTTGAAATCAGCTTTCTTATTCTGACTCTCGTTAGGCTTAACCTCCCTCTTGCTATTCTTGTCTTCCTCATAAAGTAGAGCCATATCCACCAAGCTTTCAAAGGTCACCCCCATGGGTATATGAGTTAGGGCCAAGCTGTGTAGTGGCTTGTTCAACCCTCGAGCAAAGCGTACAACCTTTTTCTGGTTTGTGTTAACCAAATCCAAACCGAACCGAGCAAGCTGATTAAACTTATTCACGTACTCCCTCACAGACATATCCCCTTGCTTGAGTGCTAGGAACCTCTCCATCTGAAGGTTCTCCTCTGCTGACGATAGGAATTTAAGCCCAAACCTTTCTCTAAAGTCTGCCCAAGTATCAGTTGGCCTGGTAGCGTTGGTGACTTCCCACCAAAATGCAGCTTCCTCTTTCAACAACCATGCTGCCAACTGAACTTTCCTATGGTCCTCCATATCAAAAATAATGAACAAGTCTTCTGTCTCCTTTAGCCAGTTTCGTGCCTCAACGAAAGTTTCAGTTCCAACGAAGTTCTTGCCGCCCATTGCTTTAAAGTCTTTGCATATTTTGGCAAATGCAGTACCAGGAGGAGGAGGAATCGCAGCCACTGGGGGAGGAGGAGGAGGGACGTCAGCCGTGCCCGCGTCGTTGGCCCTGGATTCTAAGTACCTTCGGAACCATCCAGGCACGGGTATTCCCTTAGGAAGGTTAAGATCGGCCATGCTGAAAAACGAAAAGGAAAGGTTCAAACGAGGAAACAAAGGAAAGTGTTAATGGCTTCTTGGGGAATAACCTTTTTAAACATAAAACTTTTCTTGAAAAATGCTTCTTTTCTGATACCAAATTGTAACACCCCACCTCCGCTAGGGTCACTCACAAAGGGAATGCACTAGTTTTGGTGGAGCATTATCTAGGTAAACATGCACAGAGATATCACGAGGCAGAACATAAATAAAGCAGCGGTAGAAATTAAAAACCAACTTTTTATTATTTTCCAGAAAAGAGTCAAAAGCTCATATATCCAAGATACAAATTATTCCATTACATCCAGTTCATAATAAAGAAGCATAAACTTAAAACAAAAGTAAATTATTCCCCATAAATAGCAGAAGCAGCCATAATATAGCCCAAGACCAAACCGTACATGAACTGTCAGAAAGCAAGCTAAATCCAAGCTAAGAGCTAATGTTTCCTCCTTGAGAACTTGGGGGGAAACGAAAGAAAAAGGGTCAGTTATAAAGACTGGTAAGCCCTAGTGACTTCCAGTATGAAAACTAGTAAAGGTAACATGATATGTGAAAACTGGAATTAAACATAAGGATGATAACATAACTAGTAGGATAATTAAGATAACAAGATAAGTCAAGTCTGGCATCGCATATTCAAGGTTCGCTGCACCAACTGTACTATTATTCTAACCCATGTCAAGTATTAACCATGAAATGATCCCTTAGCCCAGGGTCATGAAGTGACCCATTACGGGCTCCTACGGTACGATCTATTAATCGATCGGCTCCCAACAAGTCCTAGCCCGTCATGTGTCTGTGTCATACGGCCCTATCCAGAAATGTAGTTACCTGTGCTAGGTCCACCATAGGGTGTATCAAGTCATATGGTGCCAACCACCGACACGAATCAAGCACGCACAATGTAAATCTACGGGTGCCTAATGCCTACTTTTTCAACTCCGTACTACGTGCACGACCATAACCCGCCTGAACTTACAATGGTGTACCTACCCAGCCGTCGTTCTGGTCGCTTACAATCAGCCCAGTAATCGTGCCCCACCCTGCCTAGTCCCAGGGTATCGTGATACATCTAAGTGGGTTACTGCAGAAAAGGACCGCGTAACTAGGGTTTCTAATGGGTTAAGTGTTGTCATTCAAATTCGTGACTTAACCCTATCCAGATCATGTATCAAGTTGGTTAAGTGTGTTCAAGCAGTTCATGACTTAACCCTATCAAATCATTGTGCCAAGTTGGTTAAGTATATTCAAGTGGTTCATGACTTAACCCTATCATGTGGTCTTAATTCATTAGTGCACGCCAACCTCTCACATTAGACTAACTGTTGTGGTTACTGGATTTGGCGGGCGGTTCCGGGCAGATTTACACCACAACATAGTCTAACCACGGGTTTTACGTGTGATATGACCAACTACCCACATTGGATCCTATTGTTTGCAGCCACTGGATTGCCGGGCAGTTCCGGGCAGATTTACACTGCAAACTCAACCCAACCTCGAGTTGGCCATTTTCAAGTTTATCTAACTGTCATGCCCACGTTCAAGTTTTCATGTCTAGATTCATGTCCAATTTTTAGGTCATGTTTCGTGTCAAATCGTGTCAAGTTCATGTCCATATTCAAGTTCAAGTCATAACAACGTTCTTGTTCAAGTTTAAAGCTAATTCATGTTTTACATAGTTTACCCAAATCGTGTTCCCATCGCACGTAAGCTCGAATCGATACAAATAAATCTAATAGGGAATAACATAAAAAGGAACGGGTATAATGTGGCAAAACTGATTACTAGCATAGCATGATATGACTTGAAATAAAAAATTAAAATATTACTGGCATATGAAATATTGGCCTCGAACATAAAGATTCCAAATCTAGCAAGATAAGGTACTAGTCAAAATAACAGTTGTCACAAGGTGATAGTATAATCATGGTAACGACTGTCATAAGGTGATAGTATAGTAATGATACGATTGACATAAGGTGATAGTATAATCATGGTAACGACCGTCATAAGGTGATAGTCATAAACATGTGACTAATAACATATTCAACATGATAATAAGAGGGGTTTCTTTTGATTTACAACATGAATAGGCCCCAAATCAATGCCATAGTAATATTCAAGAGTCAAGATCCAAGATGAACGAGAATGAATGTAAACAGTCATCATACATAGGTCCAATTTCAATTTACATCATATTCATAATACATTTACAGTTTAAATCTGAAAATAACTGGGGCTTACAGATCGTGGTTCGAGAATTAGAAAAAGAGAGTCGATGTTGAATATGCTTAGTCAAGTCCTAATAGAAGTCCCCAAATCAGCAATTTCCTTAACGCAGTCTCAACGTAGAAGAAGCAGTCCTTCTCTCAAACTTTTCAATCAGAATCAGAGCAACATAAGGTCAGAAAGAATTTTGTGTAGAGAGACTGGTGTTAGGGGTTGTATATATAGGGTCAGGTCAACGAATGTGGACAGAAACTAGGCCAAATACATCAGAGTGAATGCAGCTTTAGAAATGGGCTTGGGCACCAGGTCGACCCCCAGGTCAACGCTATGGTCGACCTGGTCCTGGGTAGGTCGACTACATAGTCGACCCCCAGGTCGACCTGGTCCTGGGTGGGAAATTTCCCGCCCAGTCCATTTGGAGGTTTGAAATTCGAATTGAACTGTTTTTGAACTTGAAAACTTCGAATGGTCATAACTTGCTCATACGGACTCCAATTTTCGAAAACTCGGACTCGTTTCCAAGAAGAATTTCGAGACGAATGCATTGGCGCAACCCGTTTCCCTTGATTCTTAATTTAAAAAATAATTCTTCCCTGATTTATGGTTATTACACGTTATAAAAACACGGGTTGTTACATGTTTACTTTCAGTTTATTCATGCCATATTATCTTCACCTGTTTTTATGCTGAAAGCCACTAGGACTTACTCAGTCTTTATGACTGACCCAGTTTGTTTCGCCTCATTTTCTTTCGTTTCCCCCCAGGTTCGCAGGGTGTGAATACAGCTTAGTTCGGATCTTACCAAGCTCCAAGGCTCTTTCATGTACTGCTTGGATTTCTCTTGGCTATGGGTTGCTTTGTTGTTTTACTTGGGGAATGATATCTAACTATGGTTTTATGCTTCTTTACTATTGCAAGACAGATTTCGATGTAATGGATTTAGTAGCATTTTGATGTAAAAGGCTTTAGACCTTTCTAGATTTTAAAGCAATGAAATTTGGTTCTTCTTCAGCTATTTTATATGTTCTGTCTTGTAATATTTCTTTGTATGTTTACCAAGATAATGCTCCATCAAAGCTAGCGCATTCCCTTTGTGAGTGACCCTAGCGGAGGTGGGGTGTTACACCTAAGGGTCTAAGATTTCCATATTCGTTCCTTTAGTGTACAAAACAGATATCCCAATTCTGACCATATTATGATCTTTCTATTTTGTGGGTTCCTCTATGGATCTAGGTATACACATAATATATTTATATTTTAAAAATACAAATACGTTCACTCACTATCTATACAGGAATCCTAAACCTAAGCCCTGATACCAGATGTAACAACCCAAATTCCGACAGACCAGTTTTTTCTTTAAAATTCTAATTTATCGAAACTCGTGTTGGTTTGTCTGGTATCCTAAAGAAAAGACAGAGATATAAATTATATCAGAGCTCAGAAAACATCTCACAGCAGAATGGATAAAATTTAAATTAATCAAAATATAGCCTTACCCAGATAATAATACTTCCTAACTAGTATCCAAAGCTATCATATGCCTGCGACAAATCTAACATATGAGTATGTTATGTGGAGGGGATCAGAACATAAGTTCTGGTGACTGGATTTAAACTACACATTTTGGATAACCCTACATATAACGTTCAGTTACATCTTCTTATTTATTAGGTTACTTGGGTTAACAACACTCAAGCTCACACACATGTCATACCCAACTATTTCCCGATAGGTTAACCTAATACTATATATATATAGCGACCCCCAATATTAAGGTACACCCCCATAGTACCGCACTCGCACGGTCTCCACTGTAATACCACATAAATATATGTAGTCCCTCATCCTACATTGGACCGACCTACGAATCAACATAACAACGCTACGTTACGCATAGTCCCGCCATCTCCATGCTATGTAAGCGTACAGACTGCCACCTTCGAATCATTCAATTGAATCAAATTCCATTACAGAGTAATGCCCTAAAGTCTACGATACACCACCCGAAGCAAACATGCATGTATCTAGACTTTCTTACGTACGTATCATTGATCTTACTCCATGCCTCAACCTTGATGATACACCAACCGGAAATAGTATGCATGTATCCGCTATCTACTATGCACTGAGTTCCGTAACAGGTCTGTATCAGAAATATAGAACTCAGTCGGGAGCCTTTTCAGATATCTGTATACACAAATGTTATGGTCTGCATTTTCACAATGGCTATGGTTCCACCTAACCACTCCCTCAACTAGTGAAAGACAAACAAAATTAAGGGCCAGCGACGTGGCCCAGAAAAACAACAAACAAAAAATCCTAATTGGCATGTCCCTCATCCAAAGCCTTGATAGTAAAAGGTCTATGGTCTATTGGTTTAGGTCTCAGTCTTTCTGCATCATGCTGACTGTCGATGGCTAGTACCCGACGACTACTATCAAAAGATGGTTAGACCTGCAAAAGGTAAACAGATAAAATGGTCGTAACCCGCCTTGCCACAAGGCAACAGGATCGCTGAATCACCTATGCAACCCTACAGCCTTCTGAATGTCCACTATCGTGGTAGTCATGGTATGCTCACCGGGTAGTAACGCGCAGACCCAACCCCTGCGAGCACAGCCTAAGCGCTGTCACCGCACAGAGGAATACAAGTAGTACCCTCCACGCCCCAGGAACTCGCATGCTTCTCCTTCCAGTCCTTAGGAGCCAGCAGAATACTAGCAAAACAACAGGCAAAACGGCAGAATAATCATTTGGACGTGCGCTCCCCTCGTGTCCCATAACACCACGATGATCTACCCCGTTGGGTTATTCACCTTCAGATATACGGACTAGTCCAAGCGTTGTTGTGTTATTAGACCATATGTCTAAACATTTAATTACGTGCTTGCTTTACCTCCTCAGATTTCCATTTAACCTAGTTATTTCAATTCATATTGACTTCTTATTCAAGTTACCAAGTTCTTCTTGCTTATTAATTTCAGTTATATAACTTAACCCATTTAAGTTCATTAATAAGCCTTTAACATGTTATTCCTATTAGCAGATTCTAGATTCTCAGATTTACAAATAACATGTTCTTCTTATTAGCAGGATTCAGATTCTCAGGTTTATAGATTACTTCATGTATAATTAAGTACAGCTTATTGCATTTCATAAGTTGTCCACCCCTTTTTCTCTACTGATTACAAACAATAGGTTTCAAGATTTATTGATTAATTAATTTATAATTAAGTACAACTTATCTCATTACATAAGTTATCTCATTCCCTTTATCGTTTATTATAACCTAAGTTATAACTTCCACTTATCCATAGGACAGGCCTACCTATTATCTTTTCTTTTCCCCCTTCAGGTTTATTCATAATAGATTATTGTCATTCCCCGTTCATTCCCTATTTCTATTACTACCTTAAGTTTCCTTCATTTCGATTAATTATAATTAATGCCATTTATTTCAATCCTGTTATATACATATATTTATATATATGTTTATGCACCAGACCTCTCTCGTTAAGCCGACCACTTTTGGATGTTGGATTTGTTGGGCGGTTCCGAGAAGACTTCTACCATAAGTTAGACTTAACCTCGTGATTTAGCACCGTTATATGTATGTTCACGCACCAGACCTCTCACATTAACTAACCACTTGTGGATGTTGGATTTGCCGGTCGGTTCCGGGCAGACTTATACCACAAGTTGAATTTAACCTCGTGTCTAAGTGCGATTACAATTTTCTATTTACAGTAATTTAGGCATATTCATTCTTCCAAATTTTACTGTAATTCTTATTTACGATCTTTTGACACAATAATATTCTTAACAAACATTCGTTGTAAATTTCGTAATTACAGTGTTCATAGAAATTCCCAATTCAAACAGGTGATTAATAGAAATGGGCTTTATATAATGTAAAAATAAGGCTCACGTCCTTAAAAACTATCAAAATTAAAACAGCCTCCCTCCCATCTTTTCTTTATAAAGCGGGTCCCTAAAATTGAGGTTACGTGTTTTTGTCCAAAAAAATGCGCTGTCCAGTAAAAAATAAAATTTAAAATCTACAAATACTCCCAAAAGACCACAGAAAAAAATTGCATACATGCATGCAATTATACACAAAAGTTGCACACATGTATGCAAGTATTCCTGAAGCGGTTTACACCGAAATTCTGCATGAAATCTTGCATACATATATACAGCTACTCTAAATACTTGCATACATGTATGCAAGTAAATCATGAAGATTTTAGGTTGAAAAATACACGTGAATACTTGCATGCATGTATGCAAGTGTTTGTTTTTTTCCTTCATACATATATGCAAGTATACGTGAACAGATATTTTTGCCTATAGATTGCTACATACATGTGTGCAAGTATTCTGTTTTACACATACGTGTATGCAAATAATCATGAACTGATTTGCATGATTGCGAATTATTTCACACTTGTATGCAAAAATCCGTATTACTTGCATGCATGTATGTGAAAAAGCCAGCGAAGATGCAACACTGAAATAGTTGCGAAGATGAATGTAAGAATTTTGAAATATTTGCATGGTTTGACGCAATTAACCGTTGTTTCATTGTTTTTTGTTCTTTTTTGTTTTTGGTGCTTTTTCGGTTGTTTTTTAGGCTGAATTTTTTTACGTTTACGTATTTTAATTTAATACGAATTTACATAATTTTTTTTTTGAATTTTCGAAAAATAGGGACCTATTATAATAAGTTTTGGGCTGGATGTGAGCCTAATTTTGAAACATTCCAGGGATGTGTGCCAAATGGACCCTTGTATAGTCCTAGTAGATTAAACATGTTAAGTATTACAGGTTAATAGGTTCATATAACACCAACAGATTAAACATATTTACTTAACCCCAAAGATTTAACAGGTTTACTTACAGTTTCGTTAACATGTTATACGTAATCTTGAATTAAGCCTACAGATTTACATGTTCACACAACCCAAAATTTCCAGTCATATTCCATAGTATTAATTTCAATAGATTTCAGTAGGTTAATAATTTCAGCAGATTCAACATTTCAGCAGGTTTATAGTTCAGTATATTAATCATTTCAACAGATTATAGCAGGTTAAACATTTCAGCATATTTATTATACATATTAATGGGGAATGCCAAACGATAAATATACCATTACCAAAAAGGCATAACTTAAATCCACTCACCTAATAGTTTTCCAATTCATGAATCTGGTCTAGACCTAGCATTCCATGGCTCCCCAAACTGAATCTAGAACCTAAATAACCATGGATTCACAATTCTCAAACTAAAAGAAAAGGGAAGAAAGAAGAGAAATTTAAATTAGCCAGATCCAAGAATTTACCTTACTTCGATCAGAATTCTGAATACCCATTTGCAGATATACATTCTTTTCCTCCAGATCTTGAATCAGAATTTGTTTTTACTAACTATTCTATTTTCTAAAGAGATTTGAGGAGGAAGTGGAATGGCAGAGCCTAGACAACCTCTCAGAAAATATGAGATTTAGGCTAGGTTCTGCTAGCCTATTTATAGGTGTTCTTGCATGTGCAGCACTGAGTCAGCAATGAATATGGTTTGAAAACAGTCCAGATTCGTCGGACGAATTTGCCTAAGTCTGGGGTGGGTCGACCCTAGGGTCGACACACCCATGCCTTGGTCGAACCATGGGTCGACCCACTAAAGGGTGTGTGTTGACCAATAACGGGCCTTTTTCACGCGTGTTGTCTCGTTTTGCTTCTGGAATATTTTGTTATTAATATGTTTATATATATGAACCTTATGTGTATACATACTTCTAATGCCCACAACTCCTACATATGTTATCTGTTTTACACAAACTTACGGACTATTTGAACCAAAATTCCGAGACGAACGCAATGGTGATGTTGGTTCCACTTAATTCTAAATATTTAATTAATTTATTCCCATTTTATTATCTTAAAGTATGGTTATATTGTATTAAATTTTGGGGTGTACAAGTGCTCTGTAGTTTATAAGAATGTGAAAGAAGTTATCGAGAGGTATTAAGTGACCGATAAGTCCACCGATTAATAAGTCCGCCTAGGGCCTTTATTGATCGGGAGAATCCACCCTATCTATCATTGATAGTGAGGCGGAAAACAATAAAAGGTAAGCGGGTGGAAAGGTGTGTGTATATATATATATATATATAACTCCACAAGGGGTTCACTTCTCGGTCCGATAATCAATTAAAGTATAGTTTAAAGGCTTCCTAAATATATGCGTAAACTTTCTATCTCAGTATTATATATTGGAATGTAACCTTGGAAAGAGTAATAGGTTCGTCCATAAACATTTACAAGGGTAGGCTAGAATAACTAACCTTGACATGCATATGTCTTGGATTCAACCAAACTAAATACATCTGTGTATTATAATATGTGTTGTACATTTCCTATTCACCAGAATCTTGTTGTTCTGACCCCCCTACTCATTACAACTACCCAGGTTTTCTAGAGAAGGTCAGGTTCTCACAGGTATTTAAGTTTGGCTCTCGGTTCTCGTTCTCTCTCATGCTTGTTATTGGCAAATTGACTTACTTTGAAAAAGGTAGTTACTTGAGTTAATAATAGTTTATCCTATTTTGTTTCTATTGTGAGTTATCTTATCGTACTCTGATTATGCTCATGCTCATTTATTTGCAGGTACCAGATATACACGCTTCATGCTTGTATGTGTTTGAATTTTGATTTTTGCCAAAATTTGGTCACAGAAAAGTGTGGGGTGTTACAAAGTACCTTGGTATATTAGGGGTAACAACATATATGTATTATATTAGGTTAATCTATTGGGACGTAGATGGGTACGACGATTGTGTAGAGCCTTGAGTGTTGTTAACCCAAACAACCTAATGAATAAGAAAATACAACTGAACGGTATATCTAGGGTTATTTAACAATGTATAATTTATCCAGTTACCAAAACTTTGTGTTTTGACCCCCTCCTCATAATACACTCGCAAGTTAGGTATATGGTAGAGATATGATAGCTTTGGATACTGGTTAGGCTGTATTATTAGTCTGGCAAGACTGCATTTGATTATATTTTATCAATTCCGCTATAAGATGTTCTTTTGCGCTCTAATATATTTATTATCTATGTCTTTTCTGCAGGATAACAGAAAAGCCAACTCAAGTTTCGAAAGATTCGGATTTTTGAGAAAAGTTCGGTCTGTCGGAATTTGGGTTGTTACAAATGCATTGCTGAGATAGGAGATTGCTTCTTGGTTCATTGCATTCAACTATTAGTGGTGGTGCTTTAAACCCTGACGGCGCTTGAATGTATGCATATGTGTTAGTTGGTTTCACTCTAGTGTCCTTCTTAATTACACCTTCAGCTTCATTGCCAATAGATGATACAACTACGTTACTCGGTGACTTGGATGCAGCAGGTTGCATATTCTATTTATTGTGCCTTGATGGTGATTTATTTAAAAAACTTGGCTTGATTGACTTGTTAGGGGTGCGGTTCTGTGTGTCTTGCTTCGAGCTAATAGCATTCAAGTCATCCTTACTATTACTACCACTAACATGCTTTTTAGTTTCCACCGAAACTTCTTGACCACTTTCTTTTCTAACATGTTCAGTGCACACAGAACTAGATGCTCCCTGTTCCCTAGCTTCAATCTCCACAATCTGTTCAGTTTCAGTCTCATGACCTAGGATACTAGTACTTGCAGTAGAATAGGGTATAAAAACATTGGACAATAACCTACCAATTCTACGTATCTCACCCTCTTCATACTCCTGATCAATTATAACATCTCCATCAACATCGAAACCAAGTGACAAAGCAGAAAAGTTATTCACATCTACTAAACCTACAACATTTCCATCCACTTTTTTGCCTACTATTTTTTCAACTCTAGCCTGTAGTTCAGAACAACCATTGCTTCCAGAAATGCCATTGTTAGGTGTTGTTTCTAACTTCTTCTTTTTGCTAACAACTCTAGTCCATGCTTGTTTTCTCGTTTCCTTATCAGGTCCATGCATTGTCTCAAGAAGCTTACCCTCTCTATTTGAATTGCCAAAACCATCTCCTTTCACATTGCTTACATTACAACTAACCATCACATTACTGTTGTTAAGAGTGCATTTATCAGTTGTGTATCCGAAGATTTTACATTCATCACATATGTCAGGTTGCCAGACATACTCAACACTAACAAATTTTTTAGTGCCACCAGGCATCAGAACTAGAAACTCCACAGGCAACCGCTTCTCCGGTGTCACCTAAACCAAGCATTTAGCGTACAAATCCATGCATAATGTAACACCCCGTAATTCTGCAACACTAGGATTCACAAATCAAGGCAGAATTAAAAGTTAAAATCAAAATCAAGGGAAACGGGCTGCGCCATTGCGTTCATCTCGGAATTCTGCATGAAAACGAGTCCGAATTTACGTAAATCGGTGCCCGTATGAGGAAGATATGGCCTTTGGAAGTTTCAGCGAAGTTCAAAGATATAAGCACTGATTCGAATAGGAAGAATTAAAATAATATATAAAATAAATCATGACGAGGAGATGCTGCTCAAGTTGCCAAAAGGAGGTTCGAATCAAGATTAAAGCTTCAGGATGAGAATCAAAAGCTAACTAAAACGATTTCGAGCAACGTCGCACGAATCATAGCATCGCCATCCTTCTATTCTAACATAATCTCCGTAAGTCAGTTACTTTTTAGATTTGAACGTTTCTCTCTGTTCGTGACATGAATTAAAGGAATAAAAGAGTATGCCAAATCTTTCTATTCGAATCTGTGCCTACATCTTTGGACCTAATTAAGAACTGTTATGATTCGATGACCAATTAGGCCTTGCCTATGACTTTGAACATTGCCTATGACTATGAACATTGCCTATGACTATGAACATTGCCTATGACTATGAACATTGCCTATGACTATGAGCATTGCCTATGACTGTGATTGTGACCATAAGAATTATTCCCCTGACTATGAACACAAGCCTATGCCTTTGATTAGAATACATAAACTATTGCCTATGACACAACGAGGACAACTGTGATTAAACACCTATGATTCATGACTAGGAAAGTGTTGCTTAAGTTTTGTGACTATGAAATTGGGTCTAAACCCGATTATCTATTCTGTCTGTTCTTGGTTTTCTTTGGTTTTAGACCTTGGGAATTTACCTATTAAGTTAGGTCTACCCATGTTCTGAACCTACGTCGTTATTCCACCCTTTTTATGTCATAAGATTTTCAGACCTATAGGCCATCGATGTTTTGGATCAATTTCAGTGAAATTCGTTAGGTCTGTAATTAGTAAATTATCATTGTATCTGTCTTTGATTCATTCCCTGTTTTATACGAATCTAGATTTATCTATAATCTAGATTGAATCACGATTATACGAACGGTGGGAATACGATTTGGGAAAAATATGAAATTTACTAGAAACGTAGTTTTAAAACTTGGAAATTGGCATAAATTGGGAACACGCATATGGGCATGTTCATAAGAATGCAAACTGGATAAATTTGACATGAATTATAGGATGTGTAATTTGAATCTAGTATTGACTTGTAAATCTAGCATTTACATGAATTGTGAACTAGAATAATAAGTCTAGTTTGACATGAACCGTAATTAGAATGTAAATCAGAATTTGATTAGCTAATTTGTCATGATAAGCATATTGGCATAAATTTGAAATAGGCCAAAATTGGGAGTACTTGTCAGGTTTAGCAAAATCATGGTTAGTGACATTTAATTTGGTATAGTTCGCATACCAAAAGGCATAAATATGATATAGAGGGGAAAATGGGCCATAAGGATAAATGTTGACAATTTACATTAAAAGAGGAATTAGGAAATAAGTAAACTAGGAATGATTTACTTATAGAATTTGTCCTAAATGAGAAATGTAAATTTAGGCAAATTAAAGGTTTATTAACAACATCTCTTTTAATGACACACCAGAAAGTTCTAGGGTGACAGAGAGGATAGTGTCTAGGCTTGGGTTTGGAAAATACAAGTTTCCTGCTCTCCCTGGCTATCCCTAACTGATCCGATGGACGGGATGGTTACTTTCAAAACCTGATTTGAAAATTAATCAAAACCCTTTGAACTTAGAAAACACGAATATACCTAACCCGAGGTTAGACTGAGTTGCGATGTAAACCTGCCCGGAACCAACCGGCACATCCAGTAATCGCAACAATATCTGTCTAATGTGAGTGGTAGCGGCTTTAATTTATTTATTTAAAACTAGAACAAGAATGGCAGGGTTAAGTTAACTAAGACACTTAACCAATTCAACATGATAACCAGACCGGTGGGTGGGGTTAGGTTCATACAGACACTTAACACAGTTAAGCTAGAATGGGAGGGTTAAGTCCATAGGAACACTTAACTAACTTAGCACAGTCAAGCTAGAACGGGGGCTAAGTCCAAAGGGACACTTAACCAAACTCATGGTAACAAGACAAGATTTGTAGGGGTTAAGTAACTAAGAAAACACTTAGCCAAATTAACATGATAACTAGACCAGAAGGTGGGGTTAAGTAAAGTTAATACACTTAGCCAAACTAACATGTTAACTAGACTAGAGGTTGGGGTTAAGTAAAATCTAATATACTTAGCCAATTTGATATGTTAGCTGGGCTAGACCGTAGGGTTAAGTAAATTTGAACACTTAACCATCAGATTGTTATAAAGGAATAGGGTTAAGTCTAAAACGTGAAGTGATAATACTTAACCATTAATAACATGTTAGTTAAAACAGACGGGCAGGGTTAAGTTAAAAAGGAACACTTAACAAATACAGAATGAAGGGGTAGGGTTAAGTAATAAGAAATACTTAACCAATATAACTTGGTTTGTGATAGGGTTAAGTCAACATGGATTACTGATGACACTTAACCAGTTTAAATAGGATGAATGAAGAGGGTTAAGTTAGCTTGAATTGACTAATGACACTTAACCAATCCAAATTGACGGGAAAGAGAACTAAGTAGTAAACTTAGTTGAAAGGAGCTAAGTAGTAAACCTTAGTTAAGAAAACAACGATTCTGGAAACTAAGTGGTAAACCTTAGTTAGCAGAACTAAGTAGTAATTCTTAGTATGACACGGGAAGGAGCGAACGTCCGTCTGATTAAAAAGAAGGCTCCAACGAATTGGGTTACGAAGCCCGAGGCTTCGAGGGGACGTGAGGGTACTCTTGGTATCCCTCTATGAGGCTGCAGATGATCCTCCTGGGCTCACAGAGGTTAAGGTCTGCGTAGAAGAACCAGGGGTATGCCTTGGTTGCAAAATATGGCAACCTAAAGACTAGGATGGACCAGCGTGATTCGGCGAGAAAACGGTAGCCCTGTGATAGCAACTCGTCGTCTACCATCCATCTTCAGTCAATCGAGATACGTGAAGCGGAAAGGCGGAGAACTCCAAAAGACCATATACTTGCTATCTAGTTATGGGTGAGGATGGCCATAGGATAGTGGGGCACCGGGGGCCGGCGTATAGTTCTCATTTTTCAAGGTGTGCCTTTCATTAGTTGAGGGAGGGGTCAAGTGGGACCATAGCCACTGGAACAAAAACAGACCTTAGCATCTGGATCGGCAGATATCTGAAAGCTCCCGACCGAGTTCTGAATTTCTTGATTTGCCCTGCCACAGGACTCAGGCCGCACATTACAGGACATGTGCATCTAGACAAGCGATAGCGATTCGCAATACATGCGTGGGGAAGTATAGGAACATATACCACTCTAGGTAGTGTGTCCTAGACTTGGGGTCATCGTTCGACAGGTAGCTCTAGTTGGACTAGGTGGCCTAAACCCTGAATCCGAGAAGCATTCAGCAGATAACGTAAATTCTAGTTAAATCTAGAAGGCACTTGGTGGAAAACCCTAGATTAAATCTAGGTAACAAATAATAAATGTATGCCTGAAGGCGATGGAAAACACAGGGATTGGGATCACGTTATCGTTACTAGTTGGGACATTAGTTAGGTGGTGCAGAGATATAGAAACCGTTATAACATGGAAACAGCGAAGCGGCAAAAGTATTAGAGCGAAGCGACGAAAGTATTAGAGCATATCCAGTTAATCTTATCTTAGCATACCTTGTGTTAATCTTGTCTAACCTTGCTGACCCTATCATCATGGTGTTATCTTGTATTCGGTTAATTCATGTCATTTTGTTTTTCCATGTTCTCATGCTAGAAGTTACTGAACTTACTCAGGCTTTATGTCTGACTCTGTTTTTCTTTCGTCTTCTTTTCTTCGGTCTCCCCCCAGGTAGTAAAGGAGGGAATAGTATAGCTCAGGTTAAGTTGGACTGTCACTCTTTCCCAGCTTGATGATTCGTCGAAGTTTTGCTTGGATTCTCTTTTCAGATGCTATGGCTGGCTCTTGCTAAAATTTGGGGAATATAAATGTATTTTTATGCTTCTTTATTTTGTAAGACAGATGATACTCTGATATTGTAAAGAAATCATTGTCCAAACTATTTTATCAATAAAAGCAAAGTTTTATTTTCCGCTGTTTAATTTCTGTCTGTCTTGTAATTTATCTGCATCTTTTACCCTAAAATGCTCCACAGAACTTAGTGCATTCCCTTTGTGAGTGACACTAACAGACGTGGAGTGTTACACGTGGTATCAGAGCTGAAGGTTACCAGATCAGATGAAGGATTTGAAAAATTATTTTCAAAACGGTTTTAAAAGAAGCATTTTCAAAAGAAAAGATTTGTTTTAAAGGCATATTCCCCAAAGCCATATGCATTATCTTCTCTTCCTCTGTTTGAATTCTTGTTTCCTTCTTTCTTGAGTCTCTGGGGCTCCTGGCTTTCTGGGATGTAACCTCATCGATGGGCAAAGTAGTGCCCGACTTCCATCTATAACCGTAGTAGTTTCACCTGCGGTTAGTTTTCTTTCAAACCTTATAGGGTTTTCCATACGACGGAGGCAGTTTTCGAGAGATTTGTCAACATGGCTACACACGGAAGGGGATGAGGAGTTTGGCTAAGGAGCACAACCCGAGGATGAGGAATTCATGGATGTAGATTTAGCTCACGAAGGAGGAAGAAATTATAAAACTTAAGACAAGAGGAAGTATCTTTACTAGGGTATGATAGGGCATATAATTAAGGACAAGGGCAAGAATGAGGAACAAGATTTTCTGAAGGGCAAGTACATACTTTCACCACCAAGCATACCTAGGAGAAAGGTAGTAAAGTTCTGTTGGAAGAGTCTAGTTTTGCTGTTCATACTCTTTCTTTTGGTTTTAGCGCTTCGCATTTGTTCATATCCACTTCCATAGTTGAGTCTCTGCACCATAGTACTTATATAGTAGAAAGATCCCACTAGAGTCTCAAATCCAATTGGTGGTCCGACCAGTTTATTTTTGGTTAGTAGGGGTTTGAGAATAGCTATCGAGTTTGCTTATATCATCTCACGTAAATCGTCTAAATTCGAAGGAGATATTCCTTGGGAGCTTGTCTGATATTGGTTTAGGCCTTTGGGGCTTGTACTTGAGGAATGTCGAGTTCGGCTAGGATGGTTTGCGTGAGAGATGAATAGTTGTGGCAGGCACTCTAAAAAGTACGTAGTGACCTTTCGACCCTTATAGTTATAGCATGGCGGATAAGAGGGAGACCTCTAATCATCTTAGTACATATACTTGGTACCGTGATTGACATCTGTTTATTTTGGAAATGGAGATCGGAAACTTCACAATCGTGAAGTAAAATTAGTTAAGATACAGTGGAATAAAGCTCAAGAAGGCTAGATACTAGCATCATACCCTTTTTTTCCTTAAGGGTGCATCCTTGATTTCTTTGGTAGGAGCTTTACGCATGATTGTTTCTCTCTTTCCAAAGTATATCCTCTAGGTCGTATCTTCGATCCTTAGGTAGAAGCCAATGGATGTAAACATGTAATTGAAACATGTTATGGTTGAATGGTTGCAAGTGGTTGCTAATGGTTGCTCGTGAATGCATATGCATACGTATTAGACAATAGATCAGTTCAGACACTTTCATATTGCATTTACAGATATGTATTTATTGGTAAGTTGAACTTGATATGTTATCATATGTACGTTGCATATGGATGAATGGCTTTGCACGCATGTAGCGTTTACATAACTAGGGATGCTTGCATACATGATTGGACGCATGGCACTGACATGATTCGCATTAAGGAGGTCAACTGAATCAGTAGACCGCCTGATTTTACATTAGATAAAGACATATACACACACTATGCATATGAACATGAAAGCATTAGAAATCTTTTAAGGACAATGGATGCCTGTGATTGAATGGTTGAGTAGATGGGTGATTGGATGGTAGGACACATTCTTCCTAACTTAAAGATTTCGGGGACGAAAACCTTTTAAGTGGGGGAGAACGTAACACCCCGTAATTCTGCAACACTAGGATTCACAAATCAAGGCAGAATTAAAAGTTAAAATCAAAATCAAGGGAAACGGGCTGCGCCATTGCGTTCGTCTCGGAATTCTGCATGAAAACGAGTCCGAGTTTGCGTAAATCGGAGTCCGTATGAGGAAGATATGGCCTCCGGAAGATTCAGCGAAGTTCAAAGATATAAGCACTGATTCGAATAGGAAGAATTAAAATAATATATAAAATAAATCAAGATGAGGAGATGCTGCTCAAGTTGCCAAAAGGAGGTTCGAATCAAGATTAAAGCTTCAGGATGAGAATCAAAAGCTAACTCAAACGATTTCGAGCAACGTCGCACGAATCATAGCATCGCCATCCTTCTATTCTAATATAATCTCCGTAAGTCAGTTACTTTTTAGATTTGAACGTTTCTCTCTGTTCGTGACATGAATTAAAGGAATAAAAGAATATGCCAAATCTTTCTATTCGAATCTATGCCTACATCTTTGGACCTAATTAAGAACTGTTATGATTCGATGACCAATTAGGCCTTGCCTATGACTTTGAACATTGCCTATGACTATGAACATTGCCTATGACTATGAACATTGCCTATGACTATGAGCATTGCCTATGACTATGATTGTGACCATAAGAATTATTCCCTTGACTATGAACACAAGCCTATGCCTTTGATTAGAATACATAAACTATTGCCTATGACACAACGAGGACAACTGTGATTAAACACCTATGATTCATGACTAGGAAAGTGTTGCTTAAGTTTTGTGACTATGAAATTGGGTCTAAACCCGATTATCTATTCTGTCTGTTCTTGGTTTTCTTTGGTTTTAGACCTTGGGAATTTACCTATTAAGTTAGGTCTGCCCATGTTCTGAACCTACGTCGTTATTCCACCCTTTTTATGTCATAAGATTTTCAAACCTATAGGCCTTCGATGTTTTAGATCAATTTCAGTGAAATTCGTTAGGTTTGTAATTAGTAAATTATCATTGTATTTTTCTTTGATTCATTCCCTGTTTTCTACGAATCTAGATTTATCTATATTCTAGATTGAATCACGATTATACGAACGGTGGGAATACGATTTGGGAAAAATATGAAATTTACTAGAAACGTAGTTTTAAAACTTGGAAATTGACATAAATTGGGAACACGCATTATGGCATGTTCATAAGAATGCAAATTGGATAAATTTGACATGAACTATAGGATGTGTAATTTGAATCTAGTATTGACTTGTAAATCTAGCATTTACATGAATTGTGAACTAGAATAATAAGTCTAGTTTGACATGAACCGTAATTAGAATGTAAATCAGAATTGGGTTAGCTAATTTGGCATGATAAGCATATTGGCATAAATTTGAAATAGGCCATAATTGGGAGTACTTGTCAGGTTTAGCAAAATCATGGTTAGTGACATTTAATTTGGTATAGTTCGCATACCAAAAGGCATAAATATGATATAGAGGAAAAATGGGCCGTAAGGATAAATGTTGACAATTTACATTAAAAGAGGAATTAGGAAATAAGTATACTAGGAATGATTTACTTATAGAATTTGTCCTAAATGAGACATGTAAATTTAGGCAAATTAAAGGTTTATTAACGACATCTCTTTTAATGACACACCAGAAAGTTCTAGGGTGACAGAGAGGATAGTGTCTAGGCTTGGGTTTGGAAAATACAAATTTCCTGCTCTCCCTGGCTATCCCTAACTGATCCGACGGACGGGATGGTTACTTTCAAAACCTGATTTGAAAATTAATCAAAACCCTTTGAACTTAGAAAACACGAATATGCCTAACCCGAGGTTAGACTGAGTTGCGATGTAAACCTGCCCGGAACCAACCGGCACATCCAGTAATCGCAACAATATCTGTCTAATGTGAGTGGTAGCGGCTTTAATTTATTTAGTTAAAACTAGAACAAGAATGGTAGGGTTAAGTTAACTAAGACACTTAACCAATTCAACATGATAACCAGACCGGTGGGTGGGGTTAGTTTCATACAGACACTTAACACAGTTAAGCTAGAATGGGAGGGTTAAGTCCATAGGAACACTTAACCAACTTAGCACAGTCAAGCTAGAACGGGGGGCTAAGTCCATAGGGACACTTAACCAAACTCATGGTAACAAGACAAGATTTGTAGGGGTTAAGTAACTAAGAAAACACTTAGCCAAATTAACATGATAACTAGACTATAAGGTGGGGTTAAGTAAAGTTAATACACTTAGCCAAACTAACATGTTAACTAGACTAGAGGTTGGGGTTAAGTAAAATCTAATATACTTAGCCAATTTGATATGTTAGCTGGGCAAGACCTTAGGGTTAAGTAAATTTGAACACTTAACCATTAGATTGTGATAAAGGAATAGGGTTAAGTCTAAAACATGAAGTGATAATACTTAACCATTAATAACATGTTAGTTAAAACAGACGGGCTGGGTTAAGTTAAAAAGGAACATTTAACCAATACAGAATGAAGGGGTAGGGTTAAGTAATAAGAAATACTTAACCAATATAACTTGGTTTGTGATAGGGTTAAGTCAACATGGATTACTGATGACACTTAACCAGTTTAAACAGGATGAATGAAGAGGGTTAAGTTAGCTTGAATTGACTAATGACACTTAACCAATCCAAATTGACGGGAAAGAGAACTAAGTAGTAAACCTTAGTTGAAAGGAGCTAAGTAGTAAACCTTAGTTAAGAAAACAACGATTCGGGAAACTAAGTGGTAAACCTTAGTTAGCAGTACTAAGTAGTAAACCTTAGTTAGCAGAACTAAGTAGTAATTCTTAGTATGACACGGGAAGGAGCGAACGTCCGTCTGATTAAAAAGAAGGCTCCAACGAATTGGGTTACGAAGCCCGAGGCTTCGAGGGGATGAAAGGGTACTCTTGGTATCCCTCTGTGAGGCTGCAGATGATCCTCCTGGGCTCACAGAGGTTAAGGTCTGCGTAGAAGAACCAGGGGTATGCCTTGGTTGCAAAATATGGCAACCTAAAGACTAGGATGGACCAGCGTGATTTGGCGAGAAAATGGTAGCCCTGTGATAGCAACTCGTCGTCTACCATCCATCTTCAGTCAATCGAGATACGTGAAGCGGAAAGGCAGAGAACTCCAAAAGACCATATACTTGCTATCTAGTTATGGGTGAGGATGGCCATAGGATAGTGGGGCACTGGGGGTCGGCGTATAGTTCTCATTTTTCAAGGTGTGCCTTTCATTATTTGAGGGAGGGGTCAAGTGGGACCATAGCCACTGGAACAAAAACAGACCTTAGCATCTGCATCGGCAGATATCTGAAAGCTCCCGACCGAGTTCTGTATTTCTTGATTTGCCATGCCACAGGACTCGGGCCGCACATTAGAGGAAATTTGCATCTAGACAAGCGATAGCGATTCGCGATACATACGTGGGGAAGTATAGGAACATATACCACTCTAGGTAGTGTGTCCTAGACTTGGGGGCATCGTTCGACATGTAGCACTAGTCGGACTAGGTGGCATAAACCCTTAATCCGAGAAGCATTCAGCAGATAACGTAAATTCTAGTTAAATCTAGAAGGCACTTGGTGGAAAACCCCAGATTAAATCTAGGTAACAAATAATAAATGTATGCCTGAAGGCGATGGAAAACACAGGGATTGGGATCACGTTATCGTTACTAGTTGGGACATTAGTTAGGTGGTGCAGAGATATAGAAACCGGTATAACAAGGAAATAGCGAAGCGACGAAAGTATTAGAGCGAAGCGACGAAAGTATTAGAGCATATCCAGTTAATCTTATCTTAGCATACCTTGTGTTAATCTTGTCTAACCTTGCTGACCCTATCGTCACGGTGTTATCTTATATTCAGTTAATTCATGTCGTTTTGTTTTTCCATGTTCTCATGCTAGAAGTTACTGAACTTACTCAGGCTTTTTGTCTGACTCTGTTTTTCTTTCGTCTTCTTTTCTTCCGTTTCCCCCCAGGTAGTAAAGGAGGGAAAATATAGCTCAGGTTAAGTTGGACTGTCACTCTTTCCCAGCTTGAAGATTCGTCGAAGTTTTGCTTGGATTCTCTTTTCAGATTCTATGGCTGGCTCTTGCTAAAATTTGGGGAATATAAATGTATTTTTATGCTTCTTTATTTTGTAAGACAGATGATACTTTGATATTGTAAAGAAATCATTGTACAAACTATTTTATCAATAAAAGCAAAGTTTTATTTTCCGCTGTTTAATTTCTGTCTGTCTTGTAATATATCTGCATCTTTTACCCTAAAATGCTCCACAGAACTTAGTGCATTCCCTTTGTGAGTGACACTAATGGACGTGGGGTGTTACACATAAGAACCTACTAGTTTGTGTAGCTAACCAACAAATTCCAATTTTACACCACACATATAGTAGAATATCCGATAGCTTAAGTGTAATAACCCAGAATTTCACAACCAATTAAAAAATTATTTTTAATATAATTTTATAGGAAAATACTATCGAATTTCAAAAATCGGTTTTTACAACATCGCTTTGGCCTTAAAAATTGATATTTCGCAAATGACCTCTGTTTTTTACAAAACTAATTTTTTTTGGATTCTGAATGATAAAGCATGGATAGATTCCAAATTTCACGCCAAACGGACTTAATATGTGGCTGTGCGAGATAAAATAGTTCGATGTAATAATGACAAGCAGTTTAAAAAGGAATGTTACTGAGATGACCTCGGGTTTTGATAAAACTTTATTTTTCAAATTCATAGAGTCGAATAATGGTATAATCCCAACTTTCATAATTTTTGTAGCTAGCGTGTGGGCGTACGAGAAGAGAACATGCGCTAAAATTGCATACTGAAATCAAGCAAAAACACTATCGAAATATAAAACGGAAGGTCAATCTAACTCGGAATTTGACGAAACATGTTCCGTTGGATCTGAGATTACGTTTATTGTCAAAATCCAAAAATTTCATGACAAACAGATTTGATTTGTGACCGTGCGATCAAAAGAGGTGGAGGCTAACTAGCACACATTTATAAACGTGAAGTTATAAAACTTAAAACAAACCGAGAGCATCCGACAGGCCAAGGCGGTTTTGTTTGGACTCATGGTATCGCGCCACATCAGCGATCCACCTGAGGGGTGGTAATTTTGCACTTAAGCCCCCTTTTCTTTCTTTCTTTCTTTCTCCTTCTTCGTTTCCTTCCTCCTTCTTTCAAAAAAATGGTGAGCTCCTCCCTCCTTCAAGCCGTCATCGCCCCCAGCCCCACCTCCCCCGTGCCCTCCACCACCTACGCCGACCAGATCTGCCCCCTTTCCTCCTCCTCCGCTGCCCCGTGGCCCTCACAACCCTTAAACTCCCCCTTTAGCTCTAAAACCGACTCCTACCACCACCAATCACCTCATATGAGCCCCACATGGCCACGACACCACCTCACGACCACCCACAACCCTCCCTCTCCACTGTACCGAGCTGGACAATGAGCCCCGTGAGACCCACATGCCCGCAAACCCATAATAATCTAACCTTTTTACCCTATAACATGTGTTAGGGCGAGATTCAGTGTGTGCATAATGTTTGGGGTTGATTTGGCGAGGAAAGGCGAGATTTTTAGCTTGTGGCAAGCACGTGGAGCACTTACGGTGATATGTCGTGATGTTAGGTGCTTGGGGTGAGAATTTATCGCTTAAACCATTTAATTTGTATGGTTAAATCATAGATATGTTGTTGAATTGTTTTGTTGATGTAAATATGCAAATTTGTAGAATATGTAACCTTTTCATTTTTCATACGAACTCAAGTTTTGCGATTTAAGATGCGTTGGAATCGTATCGACGAGAGCTTCGCAATGAAATGATTTGTATTGATTTGGAGCTCATGACAATTTTTGGTGGAAGAAAACGTCTTATTCAGTCAATCGACCGTTCAGTGTTATTTAGCATAACAACAAATGTGGGAGCTTCTCACTCAAACTGATTTATTATACAATTATAAGGCTCATAACTGAATATATATTGATTCCCTATATTGGTTTTTATTTAGTTAATTATCACAAATTTGTTATATGGTAGCTCACGTCACAAATTGTTTGGAAACCATATGAATGTTTGGATGATTGATTGTTTTATGATTTAGATGTGTTGTTGAGTAAATTAACATGTTAAAATGATATTAAAATATTTGTGGTAGTTGAAATTGGATTAAAAATCCATTTATAGTTCAAATGCTGAATTTATCATTGCATGTTCAAGTAAATTTGGTTATTTTGAAAAATAATTCGAATTCAACTAGTTATGATTATATTCGTGAATTAATAGTTGATTTAAATTGATTTTTTGCTGGTTGAAAACCCCACACGGGTCTCGGGATGATATTTTACTTTCATATCTCCCTTGTACTAATCCTCTCTAACAAAAGTTGTAGTCATCTAGATATTCTTTCCCTTTTCTCAATAAGGTTATTGATTCTTGTAAAAAAAAATATTGTTGGTTTTGATCCATTGATTGTAAACAAAATTTGATTTTGTGAATCAATAAAGAGGGTCGCTGGGTGGAATATCTTATGTTTGTGCATTTGATTTCATATCTGTGTTTGTTTCCATAGAAATCATCATCTTTAAGTAATTGGGTGAAGAAAATCTTGGTCGCTTCCGCAAAGGCGCAATTTTCATAACAGTTGGTATCATAGCAACTTGTTGATTGGGAAAAACCATAATAGTTAGTTTGTATGTTGATCGGTTGATTGACAGATTGAAATAAACGTCAATTATTTGATTGAAGCTAATATGAATATAGGTGCACAGTGAATGTTATTTGGATGTTTGATAGTTGTTTACAAGATGTACAAAAGTCATGCTAGTGAAATTATATGAAGTTTGATTGAATTTCATTCCAATACGGAAAAAGTAATAAATATTTTAATAATACAATATTATGTGAAAAATCGAAATTTGATTTCGATGTCTGATTTTGGATGGACGCATAGATATGATTTTGAAGATAAACGACTGAAACGAGTTTTCAAAAATGAATATGTACATTTTAAATAATTTATAAAATTGTTTGGAAGTATATTGATATATTTTTAATTTTATAAATCGAATTCAGGTTTGAATAGGACGTGTTACACAGCGATAGTTCGTGAAGTTCAACCTGTAACTTCGAATGGACGAAACGGGAGATCCGACCGTCAGATTCTCCTGAAATTTTAACCATTGGGTTCATATCCAAAAGACCTTTCAAACAAATATAAGAGATTTAAATTCTAACGGTTGGATTTTTAAATAAGTTAAAATCATATTTGGAAAAGATCGCTATGGATGAAGATTGGTGGTCGATATTGGAAACCGACCGTAAGGGCCTTAATAAAATTATTAAAAATATGAATAAATTATGATAAATCATAACAAATGATTTGGAAAGAGTTCGATTTAAATATTCCGAGGTGTGAAAGATAAATATTAATTTTAATTGAAAGTGTTGTTTTACAACAAGAAGGAAATCCAATGTTTTAATATAACGAAATGGATATAAAAAGTGGTTTTGATATAACTAGAGTTTTCCAACATATAAATTGGAAATTATTTGGATAAAAATTATCTTCGGATGTTTCAGTGTTGGGTTCCGTGATTATACGGTATCGTTAAGGAATTTGGAAGGTATTGATATTGTTATTCCAAAACGGCATCTGTTAGTTTTAGAATTTGGTATTGAATGTAACTCGACATGATTTACATCTAACATCTTATATTTAATATCAAATTGGATTTTGGGTTTGTCGTGCTTGGTACATTAAATAATACTATTCTTGAACCCAGTTGAGAAAGAAATTAAATCTTTCAATTAAGATTTAAAGAAGTATTCCAGTTTAATAAATTAAATTGGAATTGAATGAAATTCAATTAATAATAATCAGAATGAGCTTTAGTAAAGGAAGGCCTTTAATATTTATGGAATTTAAAAGGCTTTATCGCTATTCCACTTATAGTATTAGTCAGATACGGAAATTTATATCGATTATAAATTGTTCGGATTTTCGTGAAGATTCCATATTAATGGAAGTTGATTTTGGGTTTATAGCGAGCATTGTTTTAAATTGCATTTGTTCTTTAACCCAGCCAAAGATAGGATTAATTTCCTAAAGTTGAATAATCATTAAGTAATGATGTTTGAGATTAAAACTAAGTTGCAGTTTGAACGAATCTTTAATTAGATTGAAATTTAAATGGCAATTGAAATTACCAAACATTTGAAGTGTTTCAAGAAGGAGTACCGCTAGTTTTACTCCATGTGATAGTTAAATCTTTAATTAAATTTGAACGTGAGATGGTAATTAAATTTACCGATAACACGATGGGTGTTAGATATGGAATACTACTAGTTTTTCTCCATGGGATGAATAGGTTGGGATTGCGAAAATAAAATGGATGATTACTTCGGTAAGGCTCGATAATTCCGACTAGTATTATAAACCATAATCTGGTTTAGGTTGTGAAAAGATATTATAAAAATCTTTTGAAATGAATTCCAAGGAATGAATTAAACAATAAGTTTAAATGTGATTATCTTTGAAAAGATTTATGGCAATAATTCCCAGTATAAAAAATATTTAAAAAACAGAATATTTTCGATTGGAATGAGGCGTATGATGTTTTTATATATATCACTTGATTATTAGATGCACAAGTTATTCGGAATGACTAGGTTTAACTCAGTCTGAATAATTGTTATGACGATTAAAAGTCGAAGATATTGAAGACGGTGCAAGACCGACAATCTTCACATATTCGAATGGATTACTACTGATGCCCTGGATTTGAGTTTCTGCCTTGGAGGGGTTATAGTGCTAGTTGTCCGGGGGTACTTGTTGATTGTCTAGATATGTGATTGCCTTTCTTCTGTATTGGACATATGAGACCAGGAATAAGGTGCCTCCGGTTTTGTTTAGACCCAGAACGGATTTGTGAATTGTATGTCTGACATTGTATTGTATTCTATATTCGTTGATCTCTGCAAAATAATTAACTATTTGGTGGCGGAGAACTTATTCTCCTTGCTTAACACCCTTCTCTGAGACGTACGAACTTAGAAGTTATATATTGGTAGACATCAATTATATGGCATAGGTTGTCAATGTGGCAGGCTGAGATACAATGATCAAAGATTTTATTGAAAAGCAGAGCTTTGTGGATGATGATCAAAGCATGGCTTTAATATTGGTAGCTTTGTGTATAGCGTTAATTTGCGAGCTTCACACATCGGTATGAACCAAAAAGGAACGAAAGACAACAGGGAGGACATGCATTTCTTTCTAGATAGAAGTGATGCCATGGTATGGAACCTAGGCAATTTACTTATGTTGATGTTGAAAAGCGAGGTACCTCGGATATGGCCCCACAACGCCACAGCGGTTGACATACTCACCAGATTTTAGGTCTCATAGGACCGGGAAACGTATTGTTCTGGAATTACCTATCCACAAACGTAAGAGTGGGCAGGCATTGCCGCACCAGGTGCACGTGCGCGTGAGTCCAAAGGCACGGCCTAGAGTGTCTTGAATCGGAAAGTAAGATCCTTTGCCTTTGTTTATGACAGAATCCAATTTCCAACATGCGACTTTATGGTTGCAATTGTATACTTCAGCGAAATAGTAGTATGGGTAACTATGCCGTCTATGATTGATATATTTATATTCGAAGTTGTTTTCCATAGTATGCACTTATAGTAATATCAATTTTTGTTTTAAGGAGTACTAAGCATGTTTGGATGTTATAAGGTAAAACTCTATCCTCCGGCTTACGTTGCATTGTGTGACAGGACCTGAGTCTTATAATAGCTTCATTTTTCAAAAAGCATTGCGTTGATTTATTTCTGAACTGGTATTCATGTGGAGGAAACCCATTCCATGACATATGGTATGGTCTCGTGATTTACCCTATTTTAAAGTCATGTTTTAACAATTGTTATAGCTCTTATACCAGTCTCATGATTGACCTGGAATTTAATGTTTTTCACCTAAACTTTGGGTGCCCATATTTTTCACACGGGCAGCTAGTAGTTTTGGTTTTGCAGATCTTTTCTTTTCACCGGATCCTGGATTATGGCTGAGGCTATACTCTGGAAAGCTTTGTATCCGTGTATTTCCTTCAGCTGTGTTAGTTGATGCATTTCTGTTGCATTATTGTAATTTATTCTGTAATATTTATTATTCCGCTGTATATTATTTGTTTGTACTATGATATTCTTGTACTCTGATTTAAATTTCTGTAATAGCAATGAAAAGTTCTCTTGTTTTGTGTTTGGATGTGTGGTGTTCTCAAAAAATCCACATTCTCGTTCGGTTTGGGCCGGCCACTGATTTCGGGTCGCTACAGGGGGTATCAGTGCTTCGGTTTACAAAGCTCGAGAACGAGACATATTAGAACCAATCGAAAGAACTCATCAGATGTAGGATTAATAATACCCTATTAAAGAGTACTCATTAGAGGTCAGATCAATAGTATTCTAGAATAAGAAACTCATTAGAGATAAGGTTAGTAATGCCCAAGAATGAATTGAGAGTGATACGTTTATAAGTAACGTACTGGTCATTATATATAATTCGATCTTGAAAATATATTTTTGAATATATAAAAGTTATATGTTGGAAAGTTAATTAACCAATTGATTATTGGTTTTGATGTGTGATAATTAGTTTAAATAACAATAATATTGGAATAATAAAACCAATATAAGAATGAAAGGTAAATCAAGCCAAATCAAATATAATGTTGAAGTGAATTGAAAATTTGATTGGATTAGACATGTGTATATATCGAACAGGTTGTTTCATAAAGTTAAGAAGAGAAATAAAAATTACGTGCCCGACAAAAGGTACATATTTATTATACTGATTGCGCAATTTAATTATTACTTTTGTTGTGGGTAAATTGGAAGCGCTGTGATGGTTGCTATTGTGAAATTAAACATACACCTTAGGATAGTAAACAATAATTATGGGCTACACCGCATAGCATTTATTGTGGACTGCATAGCACAGCATATCCATATAAACATGTAATTTTTTGATGCTTATACAATGAGGGAAGAAGAAAAAGAACAGCTTAGCAGGTAATTGACAGGGGACTATCTGATTTGGACTGAATTATGGACTGACTGTAGACTTAATAAACATATAACGATAAATTGCAGGATTTAGTAATAAACCCTATCACTGGGTCAAGAGATGACAGAAACATACATGTCTCTCTTTTAAGTAGATACAGCACATGGATCGTGATTAGTCCCTATCACAGGGTCGAGGGATGATTTTTATCTACACATCTCCCTTGGGTGTAGATAAGTTACAATTGTTTTTTTGTTTATTGATATATTGATTTAAGAGCGCCTATTTGGGCCATATATATTTGTTTAGATCAACCCGTACAAAGGAGGTGATGGCGATTTTTTTTAGAAATTTAAGGCATGAGCCAAATTTCAGGAAAATTTGAAGCTTCTTAGAAAATGAAAAGTTGGAGAACTTTAGTTAGAATGAAGGCTGGGTTGGTTAAATAAATGACTTTCAGCTCCTTTCCTTTTCGGGGAGAAAAGTTTTAAGTGGGGGAGATTGTTACAACCCGGAATTTCACAACCAATTTAAAAATTATTTTTAATATAATTTTTCAAGAATACACAATCAAATTTCAAAAATCGATTTTTATAACATCGCATAGGCCTTAAAAATGAATATTCTGCAAACGACCTTTGTTTTCAACAAAAATAATTTTTTTTGATTCAGAATGACACAGCATGGATAGATTTCAAATTTCGTGCCAATTGGACTTAGTATGTGGCCGTGCGAGATAAAACTATTCGATGTAATAATAACGAGAAGTTTACAAAGGAACTTTATTGAGATGACCTCGGATCCTGACGAAACTTTTTTTCCGTATTCATAGCATCGAATAATGGTAGAATCTCAAGGTTCATAATTTTTGGAGCTAGCATGTGAGCGTGCAAGAAGAAAACGTGTGCTGAAATTGCATTTTGAAATCAAGCAGAAACGCGATCAAAAAATAAAATGGTTGGTCAAAAGAACTTAAAATTCAATGAAACTTATTCTGTTGGATCCGGAATTACGTTTATTGCTAGAATCCAAAATTTCATGACAAACGGTTTTAATTTGTGATCGTGCGATCAAAAGAGGTGGATGCTAACCAACAAACTTTTGTAAACGTGAAGTTATAAAACTTAAAACAAACGGAGAGCATCTAACGGGCCAAGGTGGTTTTGTTTGGACTCACGGGATCGCGCCATGTCAGCGATCCATGTGAGAGGTGGTAATTTTACACTTAAGCCCCCCTTTTCTTTCCTTCCTTCCTTCCTTTCTTTCTCCTTACTCCTTTTCTTCCTTCTTCTTTCACAAGAACTGTGAGCTCCTCCCTCCTTCAAGCCGCCGCCGCCCGTAGCCTCCGCTGCCTCACCTCCCGTATACCCTCCTCCACCTACGCCGTGCAGATCCGCCCTCCTCTCTTCCTCCCCTACCCCGCGGCCCCCGCAACCCTAAAACTCCCCCTTTAGCTCCAAAACCACCTCCTGCCACCACCAATCACCTCTTACGAAGCCCACATGGCCACGACACCACTTCACGACCAACCAAAACCCTCCCTCTCCTCTATACCACACAGGACAGTGAGCCCCGTGGTCCCCACAAGCCCGCAAAACCATAAAAATCTCACCTTTATACCCTATAACGTGAGTTAGAGCGAGATCCGGTGCGTGCGTTGTAACGGTTCGGCATTTTCTACGTTTTAAACTGCGACTAAATCAAAATTTGTCTCGAATGTTAGCAGTCAAAAAAAAAATTTATTTTTGGTATGCGTCCATTTAAAGATAGCGAGTGGTAAATTTTCATCAGTAAAATTTAAAAGTCCATTCGGTAGTGTTATTTCAGCGTAAGTCGGTTCAAATATTGAACGAACGAAATTATTTTTAAAACCTAAATATCTGTACATAAGAAAAATATTTTGCTCATGTTGATGATGACGGCGCAATTCATTTCGCGAAATTCGGACGTTTCAAGCTCCGTTTGAATTTTTCCGTATGAAGTAGGAGTGTACCGTAATTTAAAAATATGAGTTTTTGATAAAAGAGTCATGACACTGATGTTTTTGTACCATTGCGTTCGTCTCGTCGCGCTGATCACCATGATATATTCATTTGCACATTTTGGTGCCCGACGGACCACCGTATGAATAAAACAGTGTATTATATCGGTACTCTGTCCTATGTAATTTTATTTTTTTGAGTTTGGTGTCCATACGTGTGTCTTTTTGAAGCTGTGATGTGCCCTGCATTACGTTCCTGCTTTCTTTTCAGCCACCATCACTTCTGATTCATGGATTTGAATTTTTTTTTTCTAGTCATGGAAGTGGGATAAAATGCATGGCATGGCATGTTCACATATCATGTTACGTGCCATCCCTTTTGCTTTGTTCTTTTTGTTTATCTTTCAAATTTAAATGCAACGCCCACATTTTTTTTTTGGAATTTGAATTTTTCCTACTTGGATCCTATTTATCTTCAACGAGCATGTCCATGTTCTTCCGTTCAAACCTATGCGTATAGGAAAAGGATAATTTACTTACTGTTCGCTCTTTCTTTTATGTTTTAAACGTGCTAGAATTGAACCATTCTTTCACCATTATCCCATTTTATCCGCCCACTTCTTACCACGTCTCCCTTGTATTTTATACCTTCCCAATTTTATTCCTCTATCTTGATAAGCCATCTTCAGAAAAAAGAAAAGAAAAAAAAACTCTCTCCATCAAGCGTTCGTTCTTCTTGCAAACTCAGTGCACGCTACAGGTCTAAACGAGGTAAACATCTGATTTATTTTTCTTTGTTTTCGGTTGTAAAGCCTGAACTGTTGTATGAAGAAAAAAAAAACGATTACTACATCCACTGAAGCTCCGCAGATCTACTGCACCTCCAATTGATGCCCAACACCCAAGCCAAACCTAAGTTCCTTCGTTCTTCCTTTGTTGCTTTAAAACCGCACTGTATTTTTTTTTTTAAATGGTTTGAAGAAGAACCCGAACTGGAAATTTTACCATACGTTGCCACTCTAACCAACCCTCTCCTATCCGAGTTTCCCCTTAGCTGAACCGATAACGTTAATTAATAGAAGTATGCATGTTATATTATATACACACTATATGCATGGATTACAATTATTGGTAGCTACTGTAAACAAGACTTACCATGTTGACATATAAATTATATTTGTCTTAAGTGGGACACTAGATGTATATTTTAAATGGGAAAGGTGCCATGCGTGGGAACAAAAGTTGGCTACATTGTTGACAGAGTTTGAAACGTAAAATCCAAGTTAGTTTAGGTTATTGCATGGGAACAAACTTTGGATTTCATATTGACATGCGCGTTTTATGTTAAAAAAAAAAAAAAAAAAAAAAACAACAACAATGGTTTTTGTTAACTTTTGCTGTAGAATGGAAGTGCAAGTGGGATATGTACATAATGATATATTTTAGGTCATTGGAGAAATGTAATGAAACAATGTTGTTTTGTCAGGCCATGCATGTAAAAAAAAAAAAAAAAGCTTTTGTTTTTGTTTCCTAACTTCGCTACATTTTTACGTATGTTGACCGTAACTTGTTTGTCCAGTTCGGTGAAGTTTCAGTGTCGTTCTTTTTCAGCGTTATCGGTTGTTGTCTCTATTCTACGCCACTGAAGGTGAGTTGTTCAACTCACACCTGACTAATATTTTCATGGTAGTGAAATAACTGTATTTGAAATGTTATTGAAATGCTAGCACTCTATATGCAATATGACACACCGACACACACACGACTTGAAATGATATTATGTGAACTGGATGATTGATAGTGTTCTGTGCTTATTTAATTGCTGCAATTCACACTGCAAGTTCCCTGTAACTTAAAACAAAAAAAATCATTGTGGGTTGAAATGATAGATACCCGAATCACTGTATAGATTTAGGGACCAAACTGAAGCGATTTGGGATGCGGGTTGAAATGATACACACCCGGAATTTGAAACTTGACGGATTGAAATGATATACATCCGTATTACTTGATCTACGTAGAAAATTATTATATGGACACCGCTGGTCTATTTTTGAAATTTTTCTAAAATAATAAAACATTTTACTTTTAAATTATTTTGGATTTTAGATTTTATTATGCTTTTGGTTAATAAAAGTTAAAATATGTATATGTATTTTTAGAAGTTATCAAATCAGTTTTATTCAAATCTAGAGTTTTCTTTTAAAGTAAATTATTTTTCAAGGTATTTTATATAAAAATAAAGTAATAAGCTTTTAAGTAATTTAACAAATATTTTATTTTAACTTATTATACATATGTTTCTAAAAATTATTTAAATCTAAGATATCCTATAAACGATTTATAAAGTAATTATAAACAATGATCATGGTGTGAAAAATGTAAACGATTGGTTGTTAAAGAGACCGGGATCGACTATTGTCATACTCTCTACCAATACCGAAAACCACTTTAACAACTGTATACGCGGTGGAGTTCCAGAATGAAGTAGGATGGTTTGACGAACGCTACTGGAATGAAGTAAGAGAACGATAATGGATAGCCTTGACTTTCGGGTCATAATTAAAATGACTAAAACAGGAGCTACACCGAGACCAATGGGGTCATACCCCTTATCGAGCATGCTTCTTCGAAACCATTCTATTACTTTTGTGGTCGATTTGGTGCGCACCTTTGATTCGAAGTGTGTTCGAGGTGGGCGGTAGTTGCGGCTATGCGTCACCACCAGTCCGGTTCTGTAAATGGTAAATTCCTACCCTGGGTATTGCCTCGCGTGCCTTGTCATATTTATCCTGATCGCGCCCACTACGAGTTTGTTTTGTACCGTACCTATGGAGTGCTCCCTGAGTATCCCGCCGGTTTGGAGGGGCTTACAGTACTGTATAGACTACGGGAATATATATAAACGGTGAAAGGGTAATATGGTAATCCCGCTTACACTATTTTGATACTTTATCTTACTGATAGACATTATTGTACGTAACGTATTCTATTATGTAGTAAATAGTTTAACGGATCCTTGGAGGATGGTGATCCCAACATCCTTTAAGTTACTTTGCATTTCAGTTGACATTTCACTTGAGTTTGTTTACTTACATGAGAATGTTAGTCCTGACTCGAGTGTATTTGTTTTTACTTTACTCTCGGGTCAGCCTGAGTGTTGCAGCTTTAGGCATTCTTCTTGGAGCTGAAGCCGTTGGAGTTCGCTGGATATTTATCTATTCAGTTTCCTGTTATTCAGTTATTTCCGTTCAGACTCATGTTATTTGTTTTGTTAGCAACTTCGCTATTTTGGACCTCTCTTATGTATTTGTTATGAGACTTTGTTTGTTTCTAGTAGCTTCATGAACTACTATGTTGTTATTTCCGCTGCAAATGTTGTAATACTCTGTGATCTGTGATTCTGTGATTGATTTATTTGCTGTATAAGCTAAGTATTGCCAATTTATATAACAATTTACTATTTTGAGCAATTCAAGTCAGACATGTGTGGATTATTGTCGATTTGAATCGTTTAAAATGGTAGGTCGTTACAAGTGTTATCAGAGCCAGGTTTTAGGCAAACTTAGCATATAGAGTAAATCTCATTAGAGATAGGGTACTAATACTCTAGAGTGAGAAAATAAATCATAGAATTATATTCGTTCGACCCTCAAAACCTCGATGTAGATTTCTTTTTTTTCTTTTGACTATAATCTTTACCTCCTGTTCTAAAGATTCGTTTGAACCTTTCCAGATGAGTACTAGAAGGAATGCCAGAGGTAGGGGTCGGGGAGATGGCCCAGTTGATCCCGCAGCAGTTATTCAGCCAGCCCAACCAACCAAGTTTACTAAGCTTTGCAAAGAGTATGATCAGCTAGGATGTACCAAATTCACGGGTTTAGAAGGTTTCGTAGAAGCTGAGCAGTGGCTGGATAATCTTGAGAGGATTTTCATCGGTCTTGTTATCATTGATGCTCAGATGCGTAAATTAGCCGCTTGGCAGATGAAGGGTGCTGCCTATAATTGGTGGCGGACAGTTACAGCTAATAACATCGAATCAAATATCACCTGGCAGCAGTTCAGGTAAAGCTTAAGTTGTTCTTCTTATCTTGGTTGCTCTTTCTTCGAACCTATCTTGATTTTTTAAATAAAATCTCTTTCCAGGGATGTCTTTGTGGCAAAGTGGATGCCCGACTCAGGGAAGACTCAGCTTTACAGAGAGTTTTTGGATTTAGAGCAAGGTGATATGACTTTCGCAGAGTACGAAAGAAAATTTAATGAACTCTCCAAATATGGTCCCAATTTGATTGAAACCCCGCTGCAGAAGAATGAAAAGTTTATTCGTGGTGCTAAACCAGAGTTTTATGACCGCTTGATTAGCCATGTCCGTGGAACTTTTACTGATCTCGTAGATATGGCGATCAGATTTGAGAATCCCAGTAACAAAGGAAAGCAGAAACAGGCGGTGCAGTCATCTCAGTCACAGGGAAGTTCTGACAATTCTAAGAAAAGGAAGTCAAAATTTGAGCAGCAAAAGATTAACTGGCAGAAGACTCAGGGCAATGGTAAGAAGCCTACCGACTTATCTAATATCACCTTCTTCAAGTGCAATCAGAAGGGCCATTATTCCACCAATTGCCCAACCAATTCCAAAGCCGCCATCCCTCCACCTCAAACGACTCGGACCAACTTATGCCACATTTGTTTGCAGCCTGGTCATTTTAAGAAGGATTGTCCCACCCAGCAAAGAGGCAAGGCGAGTGGAATCTTTGCCATGACATCTTCTACTCCTCCCGTTACTCCTGATGACCAAGGTACCCTTCAGAGCACTTTTACTTTATTTGATTTGCCTATTCGTGTTCTATTTGATACTGGAGCCTCGCAAAGTTTTATTTCTATTGACCTTTGTGATAAGTTTGAGCACCTTTTGCATCCTCAAGTAGCAACTGAACCTTTATGCGTGTCTAACCCTATTGGTGGTCCCGCCAACTTGAGTATGATTTGTAAAGGAGTGGAACTCCTTCACAGCAGGCAACGATTCACTGGAGATTTCTATGTTTTGGGTTTTGATGCTTTTGATATTTTAGTTGGAGGAGATTGGCTTAGAAAGTACGATGCTGTTATTTCCTGTAAAGCCCGAACCGTCACTTTAGTAAGCGATTGGGGGTGTATCCTTAGTCATCGAATGTCGAATGCCTCAGGACTATGCAGGCAGCTTTATATTCTCTCTTGATTCCCATCCGAGTGACCTTGACTCTACTCCTATAGTCAAGGATTTTTCCGATGTATTTGGTGAGGTCACTTCTCTTCCACCTAAACGTGAAATTGAATTTTGCATTGATCTTATTCCTGGAGCTCGTCCAGTTGTCCTTCCTCCCAGACGAATGGCACCTAAGGAGAAAGTTGAATTGAAGAACCAGATTGATGATTTGTTTTCCAAAGGTCTGATTAGACCTAGTTTTTCTGAATGGGGAGCTGCTGTTGTTTTTGTCACTAAGTCTGATGGTTCTTTAAGGATGTGTGTTGATTATAGAGAGCTGAACAAACTCACAATGAAGAACCGTTATCCCATGCCTCGTATTACTGACATGTTCGATCAGCTTTATGGAGCTAAAGTTTTCTCTCAGCTTGATTTGGCTATTGGTTTCCACCAGCTTAGAGTAGCCGAGGAGAGTATTCCTAAGACAGCTTTCCGAACCGATAGTGGATTTTTCGAATGGTTGGTCATGCCTTTTGGATTAACCAATGCTCCAGCTTTCTTTGTTGATCTTATGAATCGAGTTTTTCGAAATGTTCTTAACCAGTTTGTCCTTGTCTTCGTCGATGACATTCTTGTGTTTTCTAAATCTGAGAAGGAGCATCTAGCACACTTGACCTTTGTCCTTCAAACACTTAGAAACCATCAGCTGAAAGCCAAATTCTCTAAATGCCATTTCTGGAAAGATGAAGTCCGATTCCTAGGGCACATTGTTTCAGAAAATGGAGTTTCTGTTGACCCAGTTAAGATCGCCGCAATTAATGTAAGTATTTCCACCTTTCTTTTGTTATTTGAATTCCTTTCCTTCTTCAGAACTCGTTCACCCTATTCTATTTCAGGATTGGGAGAGACCTAGGATTCCGACTGACATCCGTAGCTTTTTGGGCCTAGCCGGTTATTATAGAAGATTTATCGAGAATTTTGCTCAAATTTCTGCCCCTCTTACTGCTTTGACTCGAAAGAATGCCAAGTTTGACTGGAGCGATAAGTGTGAAGCTGCATTTAATGAGTTGAAGCAAAAGCTTACCTCTGCTCCTATTCTTACCGTTCCAAATGGAAGTGAAGGATTAACAGTATACACTGATGCTTGTAAAGAAGGATTGGGTGCTGTGTTGATGCAAAATGGGAAGGTAATTGCTTATGCTAGTCGCCAGCTAAAGACGCATGAAGTTAATTATGCCACTCATGATTTGGAATTGCTCGCTGTTGTGTTTGCTTTGAAGTTATGGAGGCACCATCTTTTAGGTACTAAGTTTGAACTCTTTACCGATCACCAGTCGCTTAAGTATATATTTTCCCAGAAAGACCTAAATCAGAGGCAAGTTAGGTGGCTCGAGTTCTTAGCAGCTTATGACCTCAACATTAATTATACACCAGGGAAAGGCAATGTGGTAGCGGATGCCTTGAGTCGAAAGAAGGCCATGTTGTATCAGATAGTGGCTACTTCATCTCTTATGGACCGTATAATAGCCAAACAAGATGATGATGTAATGCTTAAGCTCATGAAGGATAATATTCAGAATAGAGAAGGAGATCAACATAATGAAGAAGGGGCTCATATTGATCAACATGGGGTTTTACGAATAAATAATCGTATTTGTGTACCGAATGTTGATGGCTTGAGGCAAGAAGTTCTTAAGGAGAATCATCGTTCTAGACTTTCTATCCATCCCGGTGTCACGAAGATGTATCAGAATATGAAGAAGTTGTATTGGTGGAGCGGCATGAAGCGGGATATCTCCACATATGTTAGTAAGTGTGCCACTTGCCAACAGGTCAAGGCTGGTCACCAGAAGACCGCTGGATTGTTGCAACCTCTTGAGATCCCTATTTGGAAGTGGGATCAGGTTTCTATGGATTTTATTGATGGTTTGCCTAGGACGAGGAGAGGTAACGAGAGTATTTGGGTAGTAGTCGATCGATTGACCAAATCCGCTCATTTTATTCCGGTCAAAGCTAGTCGCACAGCTTCGAGCTTAGCAGAGATTTATATGAAGGAGATTGTAAGGTTTCATGGTGTTCCATCCAGTATAGTTTGCGATCGTGATCCTATCTTTACTAGCAAATTTTGGAAAGCTTTTCAAGATGCTCTGGGTACCCGTTTAAATCTCAGCACTGCCTACCATCCTCAAACCGACGGTCAAACTGAACGTGTAAATCAGGTTCTAGAGGATCTTCTTCGTGCTTGTGTTCTTGATTATGGAGGATCTTGGGAAGATCATCTCCATCTCGTCGAATTCACCTATAATAACAGCTATCAGGTATATCTTTTATTTAGATTTAGAATCAGTCGGGTTTAAATCAAATTTTGATTCAATTGGATTCTGTTCTTTTAAATTCAGGCAAGCATCGAGATGTCTCCATTTACCGCTCTTTACGGACGACCTTGTAAATCACCAGCTTGTTGGATTGAGTCGGGCGACCGCCTTGTTCTTGGACCTGATATGATATTGGAAGCAACTGAGAAAGTCGAGGAGATTAGAAGGAAGATGCGAATCACTCAGGATAGGCAGAAGAAATATGCGGACGGACGGAGAAAGGATCTTGAATTTGCAGTAGGGGATCAAGTTTTCCTTAAGATCTCACCGTTGAGGAATGTGATTCGTTTTGGTCGGAAAGGGAAGCTAGCTCCTAGATTCATTGGTCCTTTTCGTATCTTGGATAGAGTTGGTTCTTTGGCTTATAGATTGGAGTTGCCGGAGAAATTGTCGGGAGTGCACAACGTGTTTCACGTATCGCATCTTCGTAAGTATCTTCATGATCCTTCTCTATTTGTTCAACCCTCTACATTAGAGACTTTGGATGTGGAGCCGAATCTCACCGTCGAGAGGAAGCCACTACGTATTGTCAATAGTAGGATGAAACATCTAAGAAGAAAATCTGTTAACTTGGTCAAAGTACAGTGGAGTACAGATGATCGAGATTGTACCTGGGAGACTGAGGAAAGCATACGTGCTTCGAACCCAGAACTATTTGATTCAGGTATTCTTCTTTTCAAATCTATTATTTTCCATCATCTTGTTAGCTATTTTCCAATTCCATTTCTTTTCGAGGACGAAAAGTTTCAAGTGGGGGAGAGTGTAACGGTTCGGCATTTTCTACGTTTTAAACTGCGACTAAATCAAAATTTGTCTCGAATGTTAGCAGTCAAAAAAAAATTTATTTTTGGTATGCGTCCATTTAAAGATAGCGAGTGGTAAATTTTCATCAGTAAAATTTAAAAGTCCATTCGGTAGTGTTATTTCAGCGTAAGTCGGTTCAAATATTGAACGAACGAAATTATTTTTAAAACCTAAATATCTGTACATAAGAAAAATATTTTGCTCATGTTGATGATGACGGCGCAATTCATTTCGCGAAATTCGGACGTTTCAAGCTCCGTTTGAATTTTTCCGTATGAAGTAGGAGTGTACCGTAATTTAAAAATATGAGTTTTTGATAAAAGAGTCATGACACTGATGTTTTTGTACCATTGCGTTCGTCTCGTCGCGCTGATCACCATGATATATTCATTTGCACATTTTGGTGCCCGACGGACCACCGTATGAATAAAACAGTGTATTATATCGGTACTCTGTCCTATGTAATTTTATTTTTTTGAGTTTGGTGTCCATACGTGTGTCGTTTTGAAGCTGTGATGTGCCCTGCATTACGTTCCTGCTTTCTTTTCAGCCACCATCACTTCTGATTCATGGATTTGAATTTTTTTTTTCTAGTCATGGAAGTGGGATAAAATGCATGGCATGGCATGTTCACATATCATGTTACGTGCCATCCCTTTTGCTTTGTTCTTTTTGTTTATCTTTCAAATTTAAATGCAACGCCCACATTTTTTTTTTGGAATTTGAATTTTTCCTACTTGGATCCTATTTATCTTCAACGAGCATGTCCATGTTCTTCCGTTCAAACCTATGCGTATAGGAAAAGGATAATTTACTTACTGTTCGCTCTTTCTTTTATGTTTTAAACGTGCTAGAATTGAACCATTCTTTCACCATTATCCCATTTTATCCGCCCACTTCTTACCACGTCTCCCTTGTATTTTATACCTTCCCAATTTTATTCCTCTATCTTGATAAGCCATCTTCAGAAAAAAGAAAAGAAAAAAAAACTCTCTCCATCAAGCGTTCGTTCTTCTTGCAAACTCAGTGCACGCTACAGGTCTAAACGAGGTAAACATCTGATTTATTTTTCTTTGTTTTCGGTTGTAAAGCCTGAACTGTTGTATGAAGAAAAAAAAAACGATTACTACATCCACTGAAGCTCCGCAGATCTACTGCACCTCCAATTGATGCCCAACACCCAAGCCAAACCTAAGTTCCTTCGTTCTTCCTTTGTTGCTTTAAAACCGCACTGTATTTTTTTTTTTTAAATGGTTTGAAGAAGAACCCGAACTGGAAATTTTACCATACGTTGCCACTCTAACCAACCCTCTCCTATCCGAGTTTCCCCTTAGCTGAGCCGATAACGTTAATTAATAGAAGTATGCATGTTATATTATATACACACTATATGCATGGATTACAATTATTGGTAGCTACTGTAAACAAGACTTACCATGTTGACATATAAATTATATTTGTCTTAAGTGGGACACTAGATGTATATTTTAAATGGGAAAGGTGCCATGCGTGGGAACAAAAGTTGGCTACATTGTTGACAGAGTTTGAAACGTAAAATCCAAGTTAGTTTAGGTTATTGCATGGGAACAAACTTTGGATTTCATATTGACATGCGCGTTTTATGTTAAAAAAAAAAAAAAAAAACAACAACAACAATGGTTTTTGTTAACTTTTGCTGTAGAATGGAAGTGCAAGTGGGATATGTACATAATGATATATTTTAGGTCATTGGAGAAATGTAATGAAACAATGTTGTTTTGTCAGGCCATGCATGTAAAAAAAAAAAAAAGCTTTTGTTTTTGTTTCCTAACTTCGCTACATTTTTACGTATGTTGACCGTAACTTGTTTGTCCAGTTCGGTGAAGTTTCGGTGTCGTTCTTTTTCAGCGTTATCGGTTGTTGTCTCTATTCTACGCCACTGAAGGTGAGTTGTTCAACTCACACCTGACTAATATTTTCATGGTAGTGAAATAACTGTATTTGAAATGTTATTGAAATGCTAGCACTCTATATGCAATATGACACACCGACACACACACGACTTGAAATGATATTATGTGAACTGGATGATTGATAGTGTTCTGTGCTTATTTAATTGCTGCAATTCACACTGCAAGTTCCCTGTAACTTAAAACAAAAAAAATCATTGTGGGTTGAAATGATAGATACCCGAATCACTGTATAGATTTAGGGACCAAACTGAAGCGATTTGGGATGCGGGTTGAAATGATACACACCCGGAATTTGAAACTTGACGGATTGAAATGATATACATCCGTATTACTTGATCTACGTAGAAAATTATTATATGGACACCGCTGGTCTATTTTTGAAATTTTTCTAAAATAATAAAACATTTTACTTTTAAATTATTTTGGATTTTAGATTTTATTATGCTTTTGGTTAATAAAAGTTAAAATATGTATATGTATTTTTAGAAGTTATCAAATCAGTTTTATTCAAATCTAGAGTTTTCTTTTAAAGTAAATTATTTTTCAAGGTATTTTATATAAAAATAAAGTAATAAGCTTTTAAGTAATTTAACAAATATTTTATTTTAACTTATTATACATATGTTTCTAAAAATTATTTAAATCTAAGATATCCTATAAACGATTTATAAAGTAATTATAAACAATGATCATGGTGTGAAAAATGTAAACGATTGGTTGTTAAAGAGACCGGGATCGACTATTGTCATACTCTCTACCAATACCGAAAACCACTTTAACAACTGTATACGCGGTGGAGTTCCAGAATGAAGTAGGATGGTTTGACGAACGCTACTGGAATGAAGTAAGAGAACGATAATGGATAGCCTTGACTTTCGGGTCATAATTAAAATGACTAAAACAGGAGCTACACCGAGACCAATGGGGTCATACCCCTTATCGAGCATGCTTCTTCGAAACCATTCTATTACTTTTGTGGTCGATTTGGTGCGCACCTTTGATTCGAAGTGTGTTCGAGGTGGGCGGTAGTTGCGGCTATGCGTCACCACCAGTCCGGTTCTGTAAATGGTAAATTCCTACCCTGGGTATTGCCTCGCGTGCCTTGTCATATTTATCCTGATCGCGCCCACTACGAGTTTGTTTTGTACCGTACCTATGGAGTGCTCCCTGAGTATCCCGCCGGTTTGGAGGGGCTTACAGTACTGTATAGACTACGGGAATATATATAAACGGTGAAAGGGTAATATGGTAATCCCGCTTACACTATTTTGATACTTTATCTTACTGATAGACATTATTGTACGTAACGTATTCTATTATGTAGTAAATAGTTTAACGGATCCTTGGAGGATGGTGATCCCAACATCCTTTAAGTTACTTTGCATTTCAGTTGACATTTCACTTGAGTTTGTTTACTTACATGAGAATGTTAGTCCTGACTCGAGTGTATTTGTTTTTACTTTACTCTCGGGTCAGCCTGAGTGTTGCAGCTTTAGGCATTCTTCTTGGAGCTGAAGCCGTTGGAGTTCGCTGGATATTTATCTATTCAGTTTCCTGTTATTCAGTTATTTCCGTTCAGACTCATGTTATTTGTTTTGTTAGCAACTTCGCTATTTTGGACCTCTCTTATGTATTTGTTATGAGACTTTGTTTGTTTCTAGTAGCTTCATGAACTACTATGTTGTTATTTCCGCTGCAAATGTTGTAATACTCTGTGATCTGTGATTGATTTATTTGCTGTATAAGCTAAGTATTGCCAATTTATATAACAATTTACTATTTTGAGCAATTCAAGTCAGACATGTGTGGATTATTGTCGATTTGAATCGTTTAAAATGGTAGGTCGTTACATGCGTGATGTATGGGGTTTGTTTGGCGAGGAAAGGCGAGATTATTATCTCATGGAAAGCACGTGGAGTTCCTACAGTGATGTGTCATTATGTTAGGATACTTGGGGTGAGAATTTATCGCTTAAAATATTTAATTTGTGTGGTTAAAGCATAGATATGTTGCTAAATTTTTTGGTTGATGTAAATAATGCAAACTTGTAGAATATGTAATTTTTCATACGAACTCGAAATTCAGAGTTTTAAGATGCATTGGAAACATATCGACATGAGCTTCGCAATGAAACTGATTTGGATTAATTTGGACATTGTGGCAATTTTTGGTGGAAGAAAATGTCTGATTCAGTCAATCGATCGTTCAACGTTATTTAGCGAAAACAACAAATGTGAGAATTCTCACTCGAACTTTTTTTTTACAATCATTAGACTCACAACTGAATATATATTAATTGCCTATATTGATTTTTATTTAGTTAATTACCCAAAATTTGTTATACGGTTTATGGTAGCCCACATCGCAAATTGTTTGAAAACCATATAGATGATTGATTTTTTTATGATTTGAATGCGTTGTTGAGTTAATTAACATGTTAAAATGATGTTAAAATATTTTTGGTATTTGAATTTGGATTAAATATCCATTTATAGTTCAAACGAAGAATTTTTCATTGCTTGTTTAAGTAAATTTGGTTTGATTGAAAAATAATTTAAATTGAACTACTTATGATTAAATTCATTAATTAATAGTTGATTTAAATTGATTGTTTATTGGTTGAAAACCCCACACGGGTCTCGGGATGATATTTGACTTTCACATCTCCCTTCTATGTAGTTTGTATGTTGATCGATTGATTGACGGATTCAAATAAGCATCAAGTATTTGATTGAAGCTTATATCCATATAGGTGCACAATGAATGTTATAATTGGATGTTTGATAACTATTTACAAGATGTAAAAAATTCATGCTAGTGAAATTATATGAAGTTTGATTGAATTGCATTCCAATCCAGTATAAATAATAAATATTTTAATAATCTAATATTATGTGAAAAATGGAAGTTAGATTTCGATGACCGATTTTGGATGGCGCGTAGATAAGATTTTATAGATAAACGATTGAAACGAGTTTTCAAAAATGAATATATACATTTTACATATTTTATAAAATTGATTTGTAAGTATATTGATTTACTTTTTATTTTATAAATCGAATTCAGGTATGAATAGGAGGTGTTGCACAACGACAGTTCGCGAAGTTCAACCAGTAATTTCGAATGGACCAAACGGGAGATTCGACCGTCAGAATCTCCTGAAACTAGAACCATTGGGTTCGTATCGAAAATACCTTTCAAACGAATATAAGAGATTTAAATTCTAGCGGTTGGATTTTTAAATATATCAAAATCAAATTTGGAAAAGGTCGCTGTGGATGTAGATCGGTGATTGATATTGGAAACCGACTGTAAGGCCTTAATAAAATTATTAAATATATGAATAAATTATGATAAATCATAAAAAATAATTTGGAAAGAGTTTGGATTAAATATTCCAAGGTTTGAAAGATAAATGTTATTTTTATTTGAAAGTAAAAGTGTTGTTTTACAACTAGAAAGAAAATTCAATGTTTTAATATAACGAAATGGATTTAAAAAGTGGTTTTGATATAACCAGAGTTTTCCAACACATAAATTGGATAGAAATTATCTTCGGATGTTTCAATATTGTGTTCCGTGATTATACAGTATTGTTGATGAATTTGGAAGATAATTATATCTTTATTACAAAAAGATACATGTTAGTTTCATAATTTGGTACTGAATGTAAGTCGTCATGATTTCCATCTAAGATCTTATATTTAATATCAAATTGGATTTTGGGTTTGTCGTAAATGGTATCTTAAATAATACTGTTCTTGAACCTACTTGAGAAAGAAATTAAATCTTTCAATTAAGATTTAAAGAAGTTTTCCAGTTTAATAAGTTAAACTGAAATTGAACGGAATTTGATTAATAATAATCGAAATGAGCTTCTGTAAAGGAAGGCCTTTACTATTTATGGAATTAAAAAGGCTTTGCCTATATTCCACTTATAGTATTGGTCTGAAACGGAAATTTATATCGATTATAAATTGTTCAGATTTCCGTGAAGATTCCATATTAATGGAAGTTGAATTTGGGTTTATTGCGAGCAATGATTTAAATGACATTTGTTCTTTAACCCAGCTAAAGACAAGATTAATTTCCTAAAGTTGAATGATCAATAAGTAATGATGTTTGAGAATAAAAATAAGTTGGAGTTTTAATGAATCTTTAATTAGATTGAAAGTTAAATGGTAAATAAAATTAACAAGCACGAGAAGTGTTACGAGAAGGAGTATGACCAGTTTTACTCCATGAGATAGTTAAATCTTTAATTAGATTTGAACGTGAGATGGTAATTAAATTTACTGATAACACGATGGGTGTTAGATATGGAGTACTACCAGTATTTCTCCATGGGATGAATAGGTTGGGATTGGGATAATAAAATGAATAATTACTTTGGTAAGGCTCGATAATCCGACTAGTTTTATAAACCATAATCTGGTTTAAGTTGTGAAAAGATATTATAAAATCTTTTGAAATGATTTCCAAGGAATGTATTAAATAATAAGTTTAAATGAGATTATCTTTGATATGATTTGTGGGAATAATTACCAATATAAAAAATATTTGAATAACAGAATATTCTGGATTGGAATGAGGCGTATGATGTGTTTATATATATCAGTTGATTATAAGATTCATAAGTTATTAGAAAAGACTGGGTTTTGCCCATTCTGAATAACTGTTATGACGATTAAAAGTCGAAGATATCGAAGATGGTGCAAGCCCGACAATCTTCACATCGAATCGATTACTACTGATGCCTTGGATTTGAGGTTCTTCTTTGAAGGGGTTATAGTGGTAGTTGTCCGGATGTACTTGTTCATTCTCCAGATATGCGAGGGTCTCTCTCCCTTAATGGACATATGGGATGAGGAATAAGGTGCCTCCGGTTTCATTCAGAGCCAGAACAGACTTGTAAATAGAATGTATGTCTGACATTGTATTATGTACTATATTCGTTGATCTCTGCTAAATATATATATATATATATATCTGTTTGGTGGGGGAGAATTTATTCTCTTTGCTTAATGCCCTTCTCTAAGACGTACGGGTTCGAAGTTATATATTGGTAGGCATCAATTGTATGGCATGGATTGGCAATGTGGCATGTTGAGATGTAGTGATCAAACTTTTGGTGAAAAGCAGAGCTTTGTGGATGATGATCAAAGTGTGGCTTTAATATAGCATAGCTTTGTGTATAGCATTAATTCGCGAGCTTCATACCCTGGTATAAACCAAAAACAGGATGAAGGACAGCAGGGAGGACATGTGTTTCTTTCTAGCTAAAAGTGATGCCATGGTATGAAGCCAGACAATTTACTTATGTGGATGTTGGAAAGCGATGTACCTCCAATATGGCCATACAAGGCCATAGTGGTCGACATACTGACCAGATTTTAGGTCCTACAGGACTGGAAAACATATTGCTCAGGAATTACAAATCCACAAAAGTAAGAGTGGACCGACCCTGCCGCTCCAAGTGCACGTTCGCGTGAGTTCTGAGGCACGAGCTACAGTGTCTCAAATCGGAAAGGAAGATACTTTGCCTTGGTTCATGATGGAATCCAATTTCCAAGACTTTACGATTTTTGTTGTATATTTTGGTGACATAGTTGGATGGGGTACTATGCCATCTATGATTGATACATTTATATTCGAAGTTGTTTTCCATACTATGCACTTATAGCAATATCAAAGTATTTGTTTTAAGGCGTACCAAGCATGTTTGGCTATTATATAGTAAAACTCTATCATCCGGCTTCTATTGCATTATATGATGATACCTAAGTATTATAATAGCTTCATTTTTCGAAAAGAATTACGTTGTTTTATTTCTAAACTGGTATTCACGTAGAGGAAACCCATTCTGCGACATACAACGCTATCCCGTAATTTACCTTATTTTAAAGTCATGTTTTAACAAGTGTTTTAGCTCTCATACCAGTCCCATGACCGACCTGGTGTTTATTGTTTTCCACCTAAACTTTCGATGCCCATATTTTTCACACGGGCAGCTAGTAGTTTTGGTTTTGCAGATCTTTTCTTTTCACAAGATCCTGAATTACGGCTGAGGCTATACTCTAGAAAGCTTTGTATCCGTATATTTCCTTCAACTGTGTTAGTTGATGTACTTCCAATGCATTGTTGTAATTCAGTCTCTTATGTTTACTATTCCGCTGTATATTATTTATTTGTACTTTGATATTCTTGTACTCTGATGTAAGTCGTTGTAATAGCGATGAAAAATTCTCCTTTTTGTGTTCCGATGCGTCGTGTTATCAAACAATCCACATTCTTGTTCGATCTAGGACGATCGGGGATTTCGGGTCGCTAAATTAAGCCACACAAGCATGATTTTAATGCATCTACTTCCAACATTGTACTCTTAAGGTTTAACAATTAAAATTTTTGCTTCGAATAATGACTGGGTCAGCGAACAAAATTTGTTTTCAATCTTCAGGGTCAAAAAGTAAGAAGAAGAATATTTTATCTGTAGATTTCACTTTAATACCCCCATTGGCTTCCTATGTCTTTTTAAGTGAGTTGTTACGGCAGTGAAAGATAGAGTCAAATCCAAGAAAAAGACCACTAGATACTCCTGCCAAACCACTTTGCTTGCTTCATAAATCTCGTAAGAGGAGAGGAACGCTTTATCAGATTACTGGAGTTTTATTAGTGGAGGTGAGAAAACACCTGCGTTCTTTGGTTTATTCGCAAAAAGGGAAGTCCATCTAGGACTCTCAATTATTGATGGAAGTGATTTTGATGGAGGGGAAGGAAGAGCGGACAAAGGCGGAGGATCAGGAGATGGTGGAATTGGTTGCGGTGGAGGGTCAGTCAGTCAACAGCAGGGAAAGACGACTGGATGTGAAGGAGGGGCTCGAAATCGGTTGATGTGACAAGGAAGAAGGAAGGTCCTTAAAAAGAGAAGAGGACATTTGGTTTTTTGTGAATTTGACTTGAAATCGGTTAATACACTATATGTATATAAAGAAGATAATAAAATGAATTTTAGTTAATACAATATTCAGAATTGGGTAAAACAGATTTTTCTATTGCGTTCATTACAAAATTCCGATTCAGATAGACTCTTGGTTTTCGTATATCAGATAAAGTATAGACAAATTATGATCAAAATAAGTTTGAACTAAATTAAAATAAATAAATAAATAAATAAATAAACTCATAAAAAGCAACAGTTACTGGGCGACCTGACCTAACGTAGGTCGACCCCTGTGTCGACCCACGGATCGACCATGGATGACACTAGTGTGGACCCATGTTAGAGGTGGGTCGAACCACCTTCGACTAGGATATGATCCTGAACCTGGATGGATTTTCTGGTATTGTTCATTTTGATGATTCAACGTTATGTGTCGTTGACGGTTTGGTTTGAAAACCTAAAATCCTATGGTTTATTTTATCCTAGCACATCTATAAATTGACTAGCAACCTCACCATTTTCTTACATAAACATTTCTTCATCTTCTTTCTCCTCTAAGTTATGTTTTGAAATAAAATTAAGAAGAAGTCGGGGTGCTGTCAAAATATAGATTGAAAGGATAATTCTTCTACAACTATTTCAAAGGCCTTTTCTAGATGTATACATATCTCTGTGAGTTCTACGTTAGTTTTAGATATGCAATGTAAAAAGGATTTTTGATAGTAAATGTATTGGATGTGAAAAGTATTAGCGTTTATAAGTTTATTCTTATAAGTTCTTGTTCTTTTAATTACTGTAAATCACCTATTCAGTTTTCAGTAATTATCGGTTTATATGTACATCTTTCTTCCTTATCCCCTTTCTGTCTTAGTTTTATTTACAATCTTATTATGCCTATTTATTCAATTTGTCTATTTCTTTGTTGGATATGTTTTCTCCTTTTCCTTTTTGTTTTGCGCTGAGCTTAGGCCATCAAGAGCCTAGGCCATCAAGAGCCTAGGCCTTTTCTATTTGAATTACGTAAAATGGGATAAATTGGAATATTATGCAATAACAAAAGGAGATTTGGGAATATTGGAACTTGAGAACCATTGAGTGTAAATTTGGGAAGAATATGTAAACAAGTTAATCTGAATAGGTTGGACTCTTATATTAAGTAAACATGTCATTGGAAAATATGTGAATCAGATGTAAATTAAGTAAAACATGTTACTTTGAATTAATATGTAAATATCTTAGCAGATGCATGTCTGATTTGCGAAAGGGTTGTTACAATTAATATGAAATGTCATTTACAACCGTGGAATGTAACATAGGGTTATATTATGATTATTCATGAACTTATACCTGCTAAGTTAAACTTGTCTGATTGATAAGCTAAGAGGTCCATGTCTACTTTTAGTTTTTGAGGGACTCTTAAAATCCTAATTTACTTGGGGGACAAGCCTAGGGGTGGCTTGTGTTAATCTGTTGTTTGCTTGGAACCCATATAAATCAGTACCCTCCTGTTATAAAATGAGTCTCGCACCAGGTAATGGATGATTGTAAGAGTTTAAAATTCTAGATGTGGGTACAGGCGCATTCCGGTGGAGTCATGAGCGTGCATGGGTCTGACGGGTGAAGATAAGACGTTGTAACACCGACGGATAGGGTTATATCTTTTAAGGTTGATGGGTTCCGAACTAATATCCCTGACTGCCACGGCTGGCACAGTTTATTTGTGTCGGTTAGGGAGCTTGAAACACCCCACGTCCGTTAATGTCACTCACTAAGGGAATGCATTAAGTTTCATGAAGCGCTATAGGTAAACAGACACAGAATAATTACAAGACAGAGATAAATAAGGCAGCAACGGAAAATTTAAAACTTTATTTCAAACATAAATCATAATACCATGGTCCGCAATTTCATATGTCACAAAAAACATTACAATAAAAATACTTCTGTCTTGCATCATCAGAGTACATAAGTAAATAAAAAGCATCATTCCACCAATAAAAAGAGTTAAGCCATAGTAGAGTCAAGAACTTGAGCCATACTTTAGAAGTAGCTCCTAGCAAGATGATATCTGATTCCTGATTAAGTCTGAGTGTTTCCTCTCTGAGAATCCGGGGGGTGCAACGGAAGAAAGAAGGAGAAACAACAGGGTCAGACATAAAGTCTGGTGAGTCTAGTTACTTTTAGCCAGTAGATAATTAAAAGCAAAATGATAGGTATATAAAGTGGATAAGAGAGAGATCACTACATAAATGTTTGGTGTGACAAGGTAAATAAGTTAAGGTATATGTGCCTCACTAATGATTACTCTACATTATTACTAGTACAACTGAAATAAAATGATCCCTTCCACTATAAGCTGGTAGGCTTAGGTCATACGTCCAAGTATACCCTAACCACTACCCTAATCGATCGGCTCCCTACCTTGTAGATATCTTGTGCTGGCCCCACGGTAGGAGGTATCACTTCCTAAAGTGACAACCCATGGTGTGCACAATCATATCTATTGGTGTCACGGTCGTCTTAACCCCCTCTGCCCGGCCCATGCACACACATGTCCGCGATCGGTTTGCGCCGCCCACATCATCCGCCTCATTTGGATCTCTTAAAATAATCAGCAAGCGTGCCCCTACTCCGCCTAGTACAGAGGTCTTTACCTTACCAACTTCGGGTTAATGACTGAAATGGGTCCCTCACAATATGATAAAAGCTCACCCCCTTGTCTTGTATCCCCACTAGGTTTTCCACTGACTATGTATACCCTTAGTTGTCTTTAATTACATAGCCCTATACTAGTTAAGCTTACCCTAAAGGGTGTCTTTAATCAGATAACTTTATTACATCATCTACCGGTTATGTATACCACTAGGTGTCTTTAATTACATAACCATGTTACACTATCTACTGGTTATGTATACCACTAGGTGTCTTTAATTACCTAACCTTGTTGAGTTAAGTATATGGGCTTATATATACATATTACCCATCCCCTCTAATTTACTTAACCTACCACTACCCATCTAATTTTACTTAACCCTAACTTAAGTCCATATTCATTTTAAATTTGGTTAAGCAGTCCATTTCTTTACCATGTCCAATTATGGTTATAATGGACTGGACCTCTCACATTAGGCCTACAACGTGTGGATGTTGGATGTGCCAGTCGGGCCCGGGCCATCTTATTCCACAGTTGGGTCTAACCTCATGTCTTAACCCGATTCGTATTTGCGTACTTAGACCTCCTACATTAGGTTCAACATTAGTGGCTGTTGGATATGCCAGTCGGGTACGGGCAGACTTCCACCACTAATGTAACCTAACCTCGTGTCATAAGTACAACTTACAATCCCTAATTGTAAACTACTAAACATTCCAAATTAATCCAAATCTACCTATGTCATTATAGGTAACTATTTCTATGTTTTCCCTATTTGATTTACATGTCCCATTTCCTATTAAACATCACATAAATCATGCCAATTATACTCCCTTTTTTCCCGTTTTCTCTCTAACGTATTCGTGCATATTTTTGGCAGAATCTAGGCTATAAAGTAGCCTAGCTATAAGAATAAAAAGAGAATATGTTGAGGGTGATAGTTTCAACATGTCGTGGCATAAACGTGAACATAAGCTGGCATAGTAACAAAGTGAATGGTCATGTGATTAACATCATAATAAAATGGACATCAAACTAGTAACTTGTGGCAATCACTATGATGTTTAAGCAAGCATAATGAGATCTAGATTTAACATTAGGTGTCCAATTACCTAGATCTAGCAGAGTAAGGGTGACATAACAACATGTTTAGATCAAAAGGCCGATTCACATGTCAAGTTTACAGGATATATCAATGTATCACAATATGACAGGTGAAAGGTGATTAACATAAAGTTATAGATTCAAATAATGTCACAATTATCCAAATTAATAGATGTACTTCCATCATAACATGGTTACAAGTCAAGATCCATATAAACATCATAATCGAATCACCACAATTATATTAGATCTAGGAAATTAGATCTGTCATGACATAGGACAGAATTTCATATTAACACAGAATCATACTTTACAACATATCCAATTAATTGTCTATCAAAGCGTACTTTTATTTGTCTAAACCTAAAAGTAATCTAGAAACTCACAACATTAGGTTTAGAGAATTTGGGAAGAACAGATCTAGAATTTCTGAAATGGATTTGTAGAGTATGTTGTTGTAGAAACGGTTCAGTTCGCACTCCAGCAGCATATGGCCTCCATGACTCCCAATAAAGAGAGTATGAGAAATATGACACATATATATAGCTGCCAGACCCCTACAACCAAGTGCCACCTCAGCCTTAGGGGTGTCGACACCCCTATGGCTGGGTCGACCCCTAGGTCGACACCCCTCTTGGAGGGTCGACCCCCTAGAGCAGGAATTTTGCCGCTCAAAGGAATTTTTCTAATTTGAATCCTCTGGATATGACTCTGACTCATCTCTGACTCACCTCTGACTCATGCGTATATACAAAATATTTCTGTGCGTATACAAACTTAAAACTCTCATAACTTCTTCATACGGTGTCCGTTTTATGCAAATAAAATGTCTACCTTGAACAGAATTTCGAGATGGACGCAATGGTGCAGTCTGTTTCCTCTAATTCCGAATATTAAATTAATTATTATTTAATTTATTCTCTTTAATTGTCATTAAAAATTTGGGGTGTTACATTCGTCCCTACTCAAAGGATTTCGTCCCCGAAATCTCTAAGTTGAAAAGAATGCATATCCTACCATCCATTATCCATCTACTCATCCAGCAACCACTGGCATCCATTGTCCTTAAAGTTTTCTAATGCTTATATGAATATATGCAACCGTGTGTGTGTATGCCCTAATGCTAATGCAAAAGCTCAGGCGGTCTACTGATTCAGTTGACCTCCTTAATGCAATGTATGTTAGTGCCATGAATCCAATATGTATGCAGGTAAACCTATTGTATCATATAAGTTCTATATGTGTGCACACCCATTCGTCCAAATGCGACATCCATATGCCAGTTCATCCATTTTCATTTATAAAAGAAGAGAAAATGCACATACCTCTATATGCAATGTGATAGTGATTGAGCCGATCTTAGTGCCTAATGGGTGTGTATATGTGTCCACAGGCAACCACTAGTAAACACTTGCATCCACTTGCATCCATCAAACATAACATGTTTCAAACACATGTTTACATCCATAGGATTTCTATCTAAAGGTCGAAAATACCGTGGATAAGACATACTCTATTGACAGAAACAAGTACTGATAAAATTTAGGAAAAGGAGTTAAGAACATACCCTCGAAAAGAAGAGTGTACGAAGCACGAATCTTATCTTCGGTCTCCCAAGTCGCATCTTCTGGCTTATCTCCCCACTGAATCTTTAGCGACTTGATTCCCTTATTGCGCAGCTTCTTAATCTATGCCCAAGAATATAGGTGGGGACTCGTCTGACTGTCACCTCACGTTCCACTTCGACTTCTTCCAACATGCTCGGCTCAACAACTTCCGCGGTGTCATGCAGGCACTTCCGTAGATGAGAGACATGGAAAACATCATGAACACCAGATAAATTTTCTGGGAGCTTTACTCTGTAGACCATTTGGCCAATCCTTTCGGTTATGGGAAATGGTCCCACAAACCTTGGTGCTAACTTCCCTACTGATCCGAAGCGAACCACATTCCTCAAAGGTGATACTTTGATAAAAAAATAAGTCTCCTACTTCGAATTCGATGTCAGTCCTTCTCTTGTCTGCATAGGACTTCTGCCTATCTTGAGCTGTCTTCATCCATCGTCGAATAAGGTCAATCTTTTCGGATGTTTCCCTTACCGTATATGGTACAAGCAATAATCTTTCTGTAGATTCCCTCCAACAATTTGGCGATCTACAGGGTCGTCCATACAATGCTTCGAAGGGTGCCATATTGATACTAGCCTGATAGCTGTTATTATAGGCAAACTCTACTAAAGGAAGATGCTCTTCCCAAGACCCTCCGAAGTCAAGGATACACAACCTTTAGAGATCTTCTAAAATTCTGTTCACCCCCTCTGTCTGCCTATCGGTCTAAGGATGATAAGTGGTGCTCAAACAAAACTGTGTACCCAATGCTTCTTGCAAGCTCCTCTAAAATTCGTTGAAAAAATGGGGTCATGAAAGCTCACGATGCTGGAAGGAACTCAGTGGAGACGAACTATCTCACGAACATAAATTGCTGCCAACCATGGTGCCGTCCTTTTACTTTTAACTGGAATAAAGTGAGCGCTCTTAGTGAGTATGTCTATTATCACCCAAATACTAGTATTACCTTTCTTCGATCTAGGCAAACCATCTATGAAATCCATAGAGACGCTCTCCCATTTCCACTGCGGAACCTCCAACGGATGAAGTAATCCACCGGGCTTCTTTTGCTCAGCTTTGAGTTGCTGGCAAACTAAACATTGAGAAACAAATTCGACCACGTCCTTCTTCATCCCAGCCAAAAAGAACACCCTCTTCATGTCTCTGTACATCTTATAACTGCATGGATGAATGGTCATCTTAGAATGATGGGCTTTTTCTAGGACTGCCTTTATTAAGCTTCCAGTTTGAGGAACACAAAGCCTTCCATCTCATCGCAACCACCCCTTTTCATCTATGGCATATCTACTGAGGTGACTAGAAGTATCCCCTCTTATGAGCATATCCATGATGTCTAGAATCTGTGGGTCACCTTGTTGCGAAGCTCCTATCTGATCCACAAGAGTCGGTCGTATCTCCAAGGATGCAAATAAATCAGGTAAAACTTCGATGGAGGGTTTAAAATCAAAAGCTCATATGAGCTCCAAGTTCTTTCTTTCCACAAACAGGGGACTCAAGGCCACTCCCTTCCTACTTAGTGCGTCTGCCACCACATTTCCCTTGCCAGGGGTATAAGAAATCTCAAAATCATATGAGGCTAAGAACTCCATCCATCGTTGTTGACTTAGGTTTAGATCCTTCTATGAGAATAAATACTTGAGAGACTTATGATCGGTGTATAACTCAAACTTTTCTCCAAGTAAATAATGACGCCATGTCTTTAATGCGAATACTATGGCAGCTAGCTCTTGATCATGTGTGGGGTAGTTCTTCTCATGAACTCTCAAATGTCTACCCCCATAACATATTACTTTCCCTTCTTGCATCAGAACTGCACCAAGCCCTGTACCGCACACATCAGTGTAAACAGTAAACACTTTACTCCCATCGGGTAAGGTCAAGACTGGGGCTATTGTCAAAGCCCTTTTTAATCGTTGGAAGGCAACATCGCAGTCTATATCCCATGAGAATGCCAAGTTATTCTTCATCAACCTAGTGAATGGGGACGATATCTTTGCGAAGTCCTTAATGGACTTCCTATAGTAACCTGCCAACCCAAGAAAGCTTCTCACCTCGGTTGCATTTTTAGGAATCTGCCAATCTTGCACTGCAACCACCTTCACGGGATCCACAACCATCCCTTCTTTGGAGACTACATATCCCAAGAATCTCACCTCCTTTCTCCAGAAATGACATTTGGAGAACTTTGCTTTTAGTTGATGGTCACGGAGAGTTTTCATAACTTCTCCCATATGCTGGGCATGCTCTTCTTCACTCTGGGAGAAGATCAAAATATCATCAACAAAGACTACGACAAATTTGTATAGGAACTCCCGAAACACCCTACCCATCAAATCAACAAAATAGGCGGGTGCATTTGTCAACCCAAAAGGCATAACAAGCCATTCAAAGAAACCGTCTAGAGTTCTGAAAGCAGTCTTATCTATGTTGTCCTCAGCCACCCTCAGCAGGTGGAACCCCGTAGCCAAGTCTAACTGAGAAAATACCGAGGCACCAACAAGCTGATCAAATAAATCATCAATCCTCGGAAGCAGGTGCCTAATCTTCTTATTGAGCTTATTTAACTCTCTATAGTCAACACACAAATGAAGCGAACCGTCTGCTTTAGTTGCGAATAGTACTGGAGCACCGCACTCCAATATGCTTCGTCTGATAAACCATTTTTCAAGTAGCTCCCCTACTTGCTTACTCAGCTCCCTCCTTTCTATTGGAGCCATGTGGCGCACTGGTAATGCAACTGGCTTTTCTTTGTCCACCACATATATGCGGAAGTCGATCTCATGCCTTGGAGGTAAACCCCGTACCTCATCAAAAATATCGAGAAAATCTCAAACCACCAGAACGGATTGCGAATCATCTATGGATGCATCTAGAGACTCTAGGAACCTAAGCATAACAGACCCTTGGGGGTCACAAGAAACTTCGCGGGTCTTTCCATGACTAGTCAGGAGTCCAACAGCCGTCCTCTCACAATCCAGAATAGCCCCATACGTGGTAAGCCAATCCATTCCTAGAATCAACCCATATCCCATAAACCCGAGCACATATGCGTCGCATTCAAATTCAACGCCCAACACAGATATTTTCAAACCCCGACAAATCATTGATAAATGAGCCGAACCACCAATGGGGTTTGAAACAACTATGGGATCCACTACCATACTAGTAATTAAATGCAGAGATTCAACCACAGAACTAGATGCAAACAAGTGTGAAGCACCAGAATCAAAAATTGTTTTAACTGGATAGTTTGAAAGAGAAACTAAATTTTCTATGGAAATTATTCTACCTCTTTCAGGAGTATTGATCATGAGAGCATGCACCTGCCCTCCAGAAGTCCCTGCTCTTTGCCCTTGTCCTTGCGATCCCTGTTTCTTCGGGCACTCCTTAGAGAAGTGTCTGACCTCTTCGCAATTAAAGCAACTGGCCTTCCTTCTCTTGCAATCTATGATCAGGTGGCCCTCCTTTACACAATTGTGACATTTTGTCTTATCCTTTCCTTTATCATCTTTTCCCCCTTTCTTCTGTTGTTGTTGTTGTTACTGCCCCTTCTTGGGCCATACCCTCTTATGCTAAGATGTCCCTTCAATCTTTGTTTCCTTCTTTTCTCCCTTGTCCTCCTCATACATTAGGACCATATCAACAAGCTTTTAAAAGGTGGCCCCCATTGGAGGATGAGACATAGCTAAACCATGCAGAGGCTCATTCAGCCCCTTAACGAACTGCAAAGCCCTTATGTGAGGTGTGTCTACCAACTCTAGCCCGAACCTTCTCAGCTGGTTGAACTTGTTCACATATTCCTTCACCATCAAATATCCTTGTTTGAGTGTTAAGAACCTCTCCATCTATATGCTTTGCTCCGCTTGGGAAAGAAATTTCATTTCGAACCTCTGTCTAAAATCTTCCCAAGTTTCTACCGGACGTCTAGCATGGGTGACTTTCCACCAAAATGAGGCTTCGTCCTTTAATAGCCAAGCAGCTAACTGAATTTTTCTTCGGTCCTCCGCTTCAAAGATTACGAATAAGTCCTCGGTCTCCTTAAGCTAATTCCGAGCTTCTGTGAATGTCTCGTTCCCATGGAATGACCTTCCTCCCATAACCCAGAAGCCTTTGCAGATCTTCGCAAAGTTATCAGCTCTTGGAAGGGGAGGAGGAGGAGGAGGAATGACTGGTGCAGCTGGGGGAGGAACGTTTTCTTGGCCTTCGGCAGGCGCCATGACCTCCAAATACCTACGGAACCATCTGGGTATTGTGACGCTCTCCGGGATATTAAGATTGTTTTGTTCCCCAAACATGCTGAAAAAGAAGAAAAAAGGGAAAAAATTTAAAACCATTACAATAAGTTTCGTGAAACATCCACGTTCGTTAATGTCACTCATTAAGGGAATGCATTAAGTTTCGTGAAGCGCTATAGGTAAACAAACACAAAATAATTACAAGACAAAGATAAATAAGGCAGTAGCAAAAAATTTAAAACTTTATTTCAAACATAAGTTATAATACCGTGGTCCACAATTTCATAAGTCACAAAAACCATTACAATAAAAATACTTCTGTCTTGCATCATCAGAGTACATAAGTAAGTAAAATAGCATCATTCCCCCAATAAAAAGAGTTAAGCCATAGTAGAGTCAAGAACTTGAGCCATACTTCAGAAGTAGCTCCTAGAAAGATGATATCTGATTCCTGATTAAGTCTGAGTGTTTCCTCCCTGAGAACCTGGGGGGAAACGGAAGAAAGAAAGAGAAACAACAGGGTCAGACATAAAGTCTAGTGAGTCTACTTACTTTTAGCAAGTTGATAATTAAAAGCAACATGATAGGTATATAAAGTGGATAAGAGAGAGATCACTACATAAATGGCAGGTGTGACAAGGTAAGCAAGTTAAGGTATACGTGCCTCACTAATGATTACTCTGCATTATTACTAGTACAATTGAAATAAAATGATCCCTTCCAATATAAGCTGGTAGGCATAGGTCATACGTCCAAGTATATCCTAACCACTACCCTAATCGATCGGCTCCCTACCTTATATCCCTACCTTGTAGATATCTTGTGCTGGCACCATAGTAGGAGGTATCACTTCCTAAACTGGCAACCCATGGTGTGCACAATCATATCTACTGGTGCCACGGTCGTCTTAGCCCCCTCTACCCGGCCCATGCACGCACATGTCCCTGGTCGGTTTGCGCCGCCCACACCATCATCCTCGTTTGGATCTATTACAATCAATCAACAAGTGTGCCTCTTCTTCGCCTAGTACGGAGGACTTTACCTGATACCAATTTCGGGTTACTGACTGAAATGGGCCCCTCACAATATGATACAAGCTCACCCCCTTGTCTTGTATCCCCACTAGGTTTTCCACTGACTACGTATACCCTTAGGTGTCTTTAATTACATAGCCCTATACTAGTTATGCTTACCCTAAAGGGTGTCTTTAATTACAGAACTTTATTACATCATCTACCGGTTATGTATACCACCAGGTGTCTTTAATTACATAACCCTGTTACACTATCTACTGGTTATGTATACCACAAGGTGTCTTTAATTACATAACCTTATTGAGTTAAGTACGTGGGGCCTATATATACATAATAACCATCCCCTCTAATTTACTTAACTCACCACTAACCATCTAATTTTACTTAACCCTAACTTAAGTCCATAGTCATATTAAATTAGGTTAAGTAGACCATTTCTTTACCATTTCCAATTATGGTTATAATGGGCTAGACCCCTCACATTAGGCCTACAATTTGTAGATGCTGGATATGGCGGTCGGGTCCAGGATGTCTTATTCCACAATTGGGCCAAACATCGTGTCTTAGTCCGATTCGTATTTGCGTACTTAGACCTCCCACATTAGGTTCAACATTAGTGGTTGCTGGATATGCCGGTCGGGTCCGGGCAGACTTCCACCACTAATGTAACCTAACCCCGTGTCATAAGTACAATTTACAATCCCTAATTGTAAATTAGTAAACATTACAAATTAATCCAAATATATCTATGTCATTATAGGTAACTATTTCTATGTTTTCCCTATTCGATTTACATGTCCCATGTCCTATTAAACATTACATAAATCATGCCAATTATACTCTCTTTTTCCCCGTTCTCTCTCTAACGTATTCGTATGTATTTTTGGCGGCATCTAGGCTATAAAGTAGCCTAGCTAAAAGAATAAATAGAGAATATGTCGAGGGTGATAGTTTCAACATGTCGTGGCATAAACATGAACATAAACTGGCATAGTAACAAAGTGAATGGTCATGAGATTAACATCATAATAAAATGGACATCAAACTAGTAACTTGTGGCAATCACTATGGTGTTTAAGCAAGCATAATGAGAACTGGATTTAACATTAGGTGTCCAATTACCTAGATCTAGCATAGTAAAGGTGACATAGCAAAATGTTTAGATCAAAAAAGGAAGATTCACATGTCAAGTTTACAACATATATCAATGTATCACAATATGATAGGTGAAAGGTGATTAACATAAAGGTCTAGATCCAAATAATGGCACAATTATCCAAATTAATAGATGTACTTCCATCATAACATGGTTACAAGTCAACATCCATATAAACATCATAGTCGAATCACCACAATTATATTAGATTTAGGAAATTAGATCTATCATGACATACGATAGAATTTGTAGCAACCCTTATTTTTCTGTGAATATTAATAGATGAATTAAAAGAATACTTAATTTTAAAAATGAGAATTAAGTAAAACCGAATATACCATTGCATTCGTATCAAAATTCTGGTCAAGATGGACCCAAAGTTTGCATTAAACGGATAATGTATGAGAAAGTTATGGACCTTGGAAGTTTGTATACATATAAGGGAAATATATATATGAAAATTAATAAAATAAAAATCAACCTAAAATTCAAGAAAAAATTTCGATACAGCGGAAGCGGGAAAGCAAAATGCCAAACCGACCTATTTTATGGGTCGAGTTGAGACCCGCTGGGTCGACCCCAGGGTCAACTTAGGGTGTTTGGAATCGACCCTGTCGGCCTAGAATGGTCTGTGACGAAATTTTGTGTTTTAGGGCTTATGTGTCGTACTATGGTTGGCCGGGTGACATGTTTCTTTGGTTTAGATGGCTTTGATGACTCTTATGCTAATCTAAAGGCCATGGTTTGCCTAACACACCTATAAATACATATCCAAACCTAAACCCTAATTCTATTATTCACTCTCATGGCGCCTCCATGCTGCCAAACTCTCATCTAAACGTAGCCGCCACAAAAACTTAAATCAAATCAAAAAGTTCTTCATCAATCTAGAGGATTAATCAATATCAAGTTAGAGTTCTTCAACAACAACAAGCGATTCAATTATCTTTTCTAATCCAAACGCTGTAAGTTTAGTTATTTTTAGATTTGAACACCTAAATCTAGTCTTGACATGTAATAAGATGAAATTGAGACTATGCCTGATTCTAAGTTGTTCTTTTGCTTCTATTCTTATTCTCATGATGCTATTATCATCAGTTTATCTTGTTGTACATCAGTTTTTCATGTTCATGATGATGTTCTTATCAAGTCTTAGCCTTCATGCCTGTGATGATATTTTCATGCCTATTTTCTCTCTGTTCTTATTTTATGCAACTTCTATATCCCCTTATTTATTTTCTTTTATTGAATCTGGGTTAACTTCGAACCTAGGCTGAAATCGCGAAATACGAACGTTTGGAATATGGGGAATATTGGGTATTGCCTATTTGGGTGAATTTATGGGCATAACATGTTTGGTGGAATTATTGGGCATAATTTGTGATGGATATTAGGTATTACTATTATTATAATTGCAAGTTTGGGTCAATTGGCATGTAAATCAATATTTGGGCATATGTAAATTGGCATGTAAATCAATAATTAGGCATATGTAAATTAGCATGTAAAAATTGGAATTTGGACATAATTGGCAAGTATATAATTTAAATAAATCTAATGGCCGCCAAGGACACGAAGTTAGATTTTAGTTACGGTGCAAGGTTGCCCGGAACCGCCTGGCACATCCAGCAACCGCAACGACAACAATCTAATGTGAGAGGTCAAAGGCGAAGATTAGATGGGTAATAATGCCTAACACGAGGTTAGAATGAGTTTGTGGTGTAATACTGCCCGGAACCGCCCGGCACATCCAGAAACCGCAAACAACAAGTCTAATGTGAGAGATTAGCGCATTGAATGCTTGAACCCGAGGTTGGAATGGGTTTGCGGCGTAAGATTGCCCGGAACTGCCCGGCATAATCCAGCTACCGCAAATAAGTCCAATGTGAGAGGTTGATGCATTAATAAATAATTAATGCCAAACAAACATGTTAAGTATGGTAGGGTTAAGTCAACATGCAACACTTAACCAATATGACATGACAAGTGGGTAGGTTAAGTAACTCGACTAGATTAATGACACTTAACCAATATAACATGATGAATGGGTGGGTTAAGTAAACTTGAATTGATTGATTGATGACACTTAACCAATATGGGGGGTATACGAATAGACGCTAGGAAAACCCTAGTAGCGAGACCCTTTTCAGCAGTAACCCACATTAGGTATCAACGGGACCCTGAGCTAGGCAGGGTGGGGCACGATTACTGGGCTGATTATAAGCGGTTAAAATAACAGCAAGTGGTACGGCAGTGCAGGTTCCGACGGATTACGAGCGTGCACGTAATCCCGACATGGGAAAATTTAGACACTGAGTACCAAGTAGGTATAAAGTTGTGCACTCTAGAACTGTATCGGGTTGCCACCCTAGGAAATGATACACCTTATGATGGTACCAGCACAGGTATCTACAAGTAGGGGCCGGTTTGATACAAACACATGCAGAATGTTATGAGTAGGAGCCGATCAATTAAGATAGGTACGGTGGGGACAGGTAAAATGTCAATATGAGGTGGAACCCTCATCATAAAATATGTACCTATAAAACTATCATGTGGGAAATAGGGATCACTTATCTTGTTTTGTAACAACTGGCATTAGTTGAACACTAGTTAGGTAGTGTAGTGAAATTAGGAATCAGTACGATACCTTATCATTTTCTAGTCTTATCTTATGCTTATCTCGTTATCTTGCGGTGCTTATTATCATGGTTATGTCTTGTATCCAGTTTATTCATGTCATGATACCTTTACCTGTTTACATGCTGAAAGTCACTAGACTTACCAGGCTTTATGTCTGACTCGGTTTTTGTTTCGCCTTCTTTCTTTCGTCCCCCCCCCCCAAGGTCTACAGGGAGGGAATACCACCGCTTAGTTCAGATTCTTTTCAAGCTTGAAGATTGTGATGTATTACTTTGGACTCTTTGCTTTACTGCTATGGCGGGCTACTGCTTAATTGGGGAATTATGTTATGTTATTTTGTATTATGCTTCTTTTAAGAAACAAGACAGATATTTGATGTAATGGGTTTTGATGTTTTAGTGTTGATGTTTGAAACAACCCTTATGAAAGTTTATCCTATTATGCTACTATGGAATAAAAGTTCTAATTGTTTTCCGCTGCTTAAATTTGTCTGTTTTGTAATTTTATCCGTTCTATACTCTTATGACCCCCACTAAAGTTAATGCATTCCCTTTGTGAGTGACCTTAATGGAGGTGGGGTATTACACGTGGTATCAAAGCTGAAGATTACCAAAACCGATAAAAGATTTTGAAAACTATTTTCAAATGCATATTTTAAAGAAAATATTTTCAAAACCATGATTTAAAGAAGCATTTTCAAGGAAAAGTATTGTTATTTTAAAAAGGCATATTCCCCAAAGCCATATGCACTACCCTTCTTTTCTTTGTTTTGAATCCTTTCCTTTTTCTTTTCAGCATGTCTGGGGAACCCGAGATACCTGAGGGTGTTTCGATACCCGCTTGGTTCAGACGATACCTAGAGGCTAGGGCCACTGCCGCGGGACTAGCCAACGTTCCTCCTCCTCCCCCAGCTGCTGTCACTCATCGCGTAGATGCTTTTGCTAAGATTTGTAAGGACTTCCGTGCTATGGGTGGAAAGATCTTTAAAGGGACTGAGACTTTTGTTGAAGCACGGAACTGGCTCAAGGAAACAGAAGAGTTGTTTGCTATCTTTGAAGTGGAAGATAGGAGGAAGATACAATTGGCCGCTTGGCTAACGAAGGAAGAAGCCTCTTACTGGTGGGAAGTTACTAGTGCTGAGCAACCAGTTGAGACTTGGGTGGACTTTAGGCGGAGGTTTGAGATGAAGTTCGTCTCGCCAGCTGAACAAAGCCTACAGATGGAGAAGTTTCTAGCACTGAAACAAGGGAGTATGCCAGTCAAGGAATACGTCAACAAATTCAATTTGCTTGCAAGATTTGGGTTGGAGTTGGTAGATACACCTCACAAGAAACCTTTACGTTTTGCTAGAGGCTTGAATGAACCATTGCATGGTCTAGCTATGTCCCATATTCCAATGGGCGCAACTTTTGAGAGATTGGTCGACATGGCGCTATTACATGAAGAAGACAAGGGTGGGAAGAAAGAAGTGAAGAAGGACGAACCTCAAAACAAGAAGGTGGACAATAAGAAGGGTGGAAAGAACAACAAGGCACGCGACAAGAGGAAGTGTAACTATTGTGGTATCATTGGCCACATCGCTAAAGACTATAAAAAGAAGAAGAGGAAGACGGGTGGTTGTTTCCATTGTGGCGAGACAGGATATGTGGTTAAGGATTGCCCAAAGAAGCAAAGGCAAAGGGCAGGACCTTCTGGAGGGCAAGTTCATGCTCTCATGGCACCCACTCAAGAGAGAGGTAGAAATATTTCCGTTGAAAGTTTAGTTTTTCTTGCTGATCATCCTGTAGGCACTCTTTTTGATTCTGGAGCATCACATTCTTTTATGTCCGCATCTATAGTAGAGTCTCTGCACCTTAGTACATGTATGGTAGAGGATCCTATTGTTGTCTCTAATCCGATTGGGGGTTCGGCTCATTTATCTATGGTTTGCTTGGATTTGGGAATATCTATGCTTAATGTTGAGTTTCGATTTCATGCATATGTTCTTGGTTTCATGGGCTATGGGTTGATTCTAGGGATGGATTCGTTATCCAGAAATGGTGCCATTCTCGATTGCGAAAGGAGGGTAGTTAGACTTTTGACTCGTCTCGGTAATACCCTCGAAATCTCGTGTAACCCCAAGGGTTCTGTCATGCTTAGTTACCTAGAATCTCTTGATGCATCTGTTGATAATTTGCAATCTGTTCTAGTAGTCCGTGAGTATCCCGATGTCTTTGATGAGGTGAATGGTTTACCCCTAAACGTGAAATAGATTTCCGCATATACTTGGTTGATAATGCCAAACAAGTTTCTTTACTTGTACGACACATGACTCCTAGGGAAAGGAAGGAGCTTAGTAAACAAGTTAAAGAGTTGCTTAAGAAGGGTTTATTAGGCGAAGTATTTCTGAATGGGGTGCTCCAGTAGTATTCGATATTAAGGTGGATGGTTCACTTCGCTTATGTGTGGATTATAGAGAGTTAAAACAAGCTAACTAAGAAAAATAGGCACCCACTTCCACGAATAGATGATTTGTTTGACCAGCTTGTAGGTGCGTCCATTTTCTCACAACTAGATTTGGCTATGGGTTTTCATCAGCTAAGAGTGGCTGAGGACAGTATAGACAAGACTGCTTTTAGGACCCATGATGGTGTCTTTGAATGGCTCGTCATGCCTTTCGGTTTGATGAATGCTCCCGCCTATTTTGTTGACTTGATGAGTAGGGTGTTTAGGGAGTTCATTAATAAGTTTGTGGAAGTCTTCGTGAACGACATCTTGATTTTCTCAAAGAACAAGGAAGAACATACTTTGCATTTGAGGGCAGTCATGGATACCCTTCGAGCACATCAGTTTAAAGCGAAGTTCTCCAAATGTCACTTTTGGAGAGAAGAAGTAAGGTTTCTAGGACATGTGGTGTCCAAAGACGGGATAGCTGTAGACCCCGCAAAAGTAGTTGCGATGCAAGATCCCAAAGAATGCAACAGAGGTGCGAAGCTTTCTTGGATTAGCGGGATATTATAGGAAGTTCATTAAGGACTTTGCGAAGATATCAGCCCCACTTACTAGACTGACGAAGAAGAATCTAGCCTATGCTTGGGACATTGATTGTGACATTTCTTTCCAACAATTGAAAAGGGCTCTTACAACAGCCCTAGTGCTGACATTGCCAGACGGGAGTAAAATGTTTATAGTATACATGGATGCATGCGGTACGGGACTAGGCGTTGTCTTGATGCAAGAAGGGAAGGTAGTAGCTTATGGTGGAAGACAGTTGAAAGTACATGAGAAAAACTACCCAACCGACGATCTAGAGTTAGCTGCCATCTTTTTTGCGCTTAAGTCTTGGCGCCATTATCTCCTAGTTGAGAAGTTTGAATTGTATACTGACCGTAAATCGTTGAAGTACCTTTTCTCATAGAAAGATCTTAACTTGAGGCAACAAAGGTGGATGAAGTTCTTAGCATCCTATGATTTTGAGATCGCATATACCCCTGGCAAGGGTAACGTTGTAGCTGACGCCTTAAGTAGGAAGAAGTTGACTTTGAGTCCTATGTTTGTGGAGAGGCAGAGCTTAGAGTACATAGCGGCCTCTGACTTTAGACCCTCTATCGATTATGTGACCGGTTTGTTAGCATCCTTAGAGGTGAGACCTACGCTTTTGGGACGGATTGGAGAGGCCCAGCAAGATGACCCACAGTTGCTTGAGCTAGTAGAAAAGCTCATGGGAGGGGAGTCTTCGAGCCATCTTGGTAGGTATACCCTAGATGACAAGGGTTGGTTACATAGGGACGGGAGACTTTGTGTACCACAAGACGAGAACTTGAGGAAGACAGTTCTTGAGGAATCCCATCATTCTAAGATGACCATACATCCCGGTGGTGACAAGATGTACAAAGACATGAAGCGAGTTTTCTTTTGGGCCGGAATGAAGAAGGTCGTGGCTGAGTTCGTTTCTAAATGCTTGGTATGTCAACAAGTCAAGGCTGAGCAGAAAAAGCCCGGTGGATGCTTCATCCTCTGGAGGTTCCGCAATGGAAATGTGAGAGTATCTCGATGGACTTTACAGATGGGTTGCCTAGGTCTAGAAGAAGCAATACCAGTATTTGGGTGATATTGGACAGAATTACGAAGAGTGCTCACTTCATTCCTGTCAAGAGAAAGAGGACCACATCATCGTTAGCACTTATTTATGTTAGGGAGATAGTTCGTTTGCATGGGGTACCTTCTAGCATAGTAAGCGATCGTGACCCTATCTTTACTAGTGACTTTTGGAAAAGTTTGCAAGAAGCCATAGGGACTCAGTTATGCTTGAGCACAGCGTATCATCCTCAGATGGGCGACCAAACTGAGAGGGTGAATCGGATTCTAGAAGACCTTTTGAGGCTTTATATCTTGGACTTTGGCGGGACATGGGAGGACCACCTTCCACTAGTAGAGTCTGCGTATAATAACAGCTATCAGTCTAGCATTGGCATGGCACCTTTTGAAGCTTTGTATGGACGGCCATGTAGATCACCAACTTGTTGGTGGAAATCCACAGATAAACTAGTACTTGGGCCAGATATGATTAGAGAGACTTCAGAGAAAGTGGATCTAATTCGAAGACATATGAAGACCGCGCAAGATAAGCAAAAGTCGTATGCTGATAGGAGAAGGACCGACCTTGAGTTCAGTGTTGGAGACATGGTCTTCGTCAAAGTATCACCATTAAGGAATGTTGTTCGCTTTGGGTCGGTAGGGAAGCTAGCACCGAGATTCGTAGGACCGTTTCCTATTACAGAGAGAGTTGGACAGATGGCCTACATAGTAGAGTTGCCCGAGAAGCTTAGTGGTGTACGTAATGTGTTTCACATATCACATTTGAGGAAGTGCTTACATGACATCGCAGAAGTGGTGGAGCCGAGCATACTTGAGGAAGTTGAAGTGGAGCGAGACGCCATGATTAGACGAGCCCCTACGTGCATCCTTGGATCGGAGGTCAAGAAGTTACGCAACAAAGAAGTCAAGCTAGTCAAATTACAATAACTACAACAAATATACCATATTACAACGGTGCAAAAAAGTTGTAAAATTTTTTTACAACGGTGGAGCCACTGTCGTGTATTAAGAAGTTGTAATATACTTATATCTTTTACAACATTTCTGCACTGTTGCAACACCGTTGTGAAATAGGATATTTAACAACTTTTACGCACTATTGTAATAAATTTTATTACAACTTTCATTCCCCGTTGTTGTAGACATATAAATATAGTAAGATCATAAATATGACAACTGGTGATTACCGTTGTGACTTCCAGAATGTTACAACTCTTTCACACCATTATAAATTGATTTATTACAACTTTTTTTTGCTGTTGTAACTTATATACACTTACTAATATAAAGAATTCACATATACTAATGATAATATGATTCATATTTCAATGCAACAAATATAACTATATGGAATCATTCATATATATTAGTTAACATATTATTCGATCAACATACACATAGTACATCACCAACTAAACTCATCACAATAACCGTTTCAAAATACATACATCGATCTAACACAAAAGAAACATAAGAAAGAAAAAAGTTGTCCACAAAAGATACATAAGCATACCCTACGAAAGCACTCTAGCTGAAGGCAATGTAATTTTTATTCCAAGCCACAGTTGATCCAACAACTTCTCCAATTGTAGTCATTTCGGAATTCGGCTTCCACAAGAAAGCTTCTGGATCCACCGCCAATCAATCCAAACTTTCCAACCTTGCGGTCCAGGTGGGACTGCAAAAAAAAATTGAAATTTTAATAAGTTCAGTAGAACAAGAAACTGATGCTTGAAATAAAGTAATTCAGAACAATACAGGACCATAGACCCAAAAAACTGAAAAATGATTCCTCATCAAAAAATTCAGTACAGGAACACAGACTCAAACAAAGAACATTTCCAGAACCTATTTTGCAAACATGGGCAAGAAAGAACAAGAAGCTTAGCATATAGCAAAGGCATATACGGAATAATAGCTGCTTAAGGTCTACCAGAACCTATTTTGCACGACATGTGCACTTCCCAATTTAGAGAGGATTAACTCAAATGTCAACGACCAGGGATTAATCATAGTGGTACATCACCTAATTTGGGTAGCGGTTGCTTTGGTTTTGACTCCTTGACATCCATAATAACCCATGTTCAGAATAATTGTAAAACATATGGAATGCATGATTGGGAAAAAAATATATCTATATTTTGAATAAATAAACATACTCTTAAGGTTTGCTTGGTGTTCAGTTTTCAATGACTATATGGAATTATTAACCAATTTAATGGATGTTAAATTTACATAATTGGGCAACTTTTATTTTCATAAAAAGAAAGGATCCAACAAGGAGCCAAACCATTGAAGTTTTCTTTTTATTGTTTCTAGATAACAAATGAAATTTGAAGCATTTAAGTCACAAAGTAAACAAAACAGTACCTCAGAAAAGTTCCCTATCACTACTTCATTCCCTTGCAAATTCGTTTCCGGAGACATACATGCAGAAGGTGATTCCCTGCCCCTTTCATAGCTTGGGGGCTAATTTAAATTACTGCACAAGTTAAAATAATAGAAAAAAAATGGATATGTTTTAAGTGAACATCAAATGATAAACAAGGATCAGAATCTCAATGACTTTTGAGAAATAAAATTACTAAAAAAAACTAACATATTCATCTTCTCATGGCCTGGCTCATTGGATGGAGACATCAATTTACGCTTGCTTCTTTTACTTGATAAATCTGTGTTAAAGTCGTTCAATGTAGCACCAGAATTATCACATGGAACCAAGGACTCATTATTGCTTAAAGTTGTGGGACTACCACCAAAATGAGTAACATTGTCAGTTTCTATAGATCTTTGATCCATATAGTTAACATGGACTATTTCTCTAGGATTTTTATCCATAGAGTCAATATGATTCATAGCCATCAAATCTTGATCTGGTTGTGGAGAAGATGAATAGCAAATTTGTCCTTTGGCTAAAATCAGATATTATCTTGCTTTGTCTTATCAATTTGGTTTCTTCACTTCCAAATTATGTCCAAATAGAAGGCCCAAGATGGTTGTGCCACCTACATGAAAGATACTACTAGATTAATACAACATACTTTTGATTTGAGATAACAAATACAAGTGAACACGATAAAGGCACGACAGGTTAACATATAAAAACAAAGTACCTGAGTTAGTATAAGTAGGCCATCATTAGATATATTGTTGTTGTTGTGCCTATCCTAGAAAACCATTTTTGGATAACTATAATAACAAAATAAAATGTAAGAATAACGTTGATAGATTCTAGTACCTACAATTTTATAAGGTTTCTGTAATAAAAGATGCAACCCCGGCACACACAAACACACACTCTAAATTAAACAACAATAGTTCTGTTAAAGCACCACACATTACATAAATAAATAGCTATCATTATATTATTTTGGAAGGCCTTTGATTTCACACTTTTCAGTATAATCCTAAACTTTTCAAAACCTCTTTATTTTTTTACTTGAAGAAATATTGACATAAATGTGAGACTTAATTTGCCTATCCTAACAAAAATACATTGTAATTTTAGGAAAAATGGTACATAAATATGGTTATTGGTACGAATCCAATATATAACAAAAACAATAATTTTTTATGTTTTTGATTAGCTTAGCCATAGTGGATAATATTTGAAGTGCGACAAATATAACATTGATAGATTCCAGTACCTACAATTTTATAAGGTTTCTGTAATAAAAGATGCAACCCCAGCACACACAAACACACACTCTAAATTAAACAACAATAGTTCTAATAAAGCGCCACACATTACATAAATAAATAGCTGTCATTATATAATTTTGGAAGGCCTTTGATTTCACAATTTTCAGTAAAATCCTAAACTTTTCAACACCTCTTTATTTTTTTACTTGAAGAAATATTGACATAAATGTGAGACTTAATTTGCCTATCCTAACAAAAATACATTGTAATTTTAGGAAAAATGGTACATAAATATGGTTATTGGTACGAATCAAATATCTAACAAGAACAATAATTTTTTATGTTTTTGATTAGCTTAGCCATAGTGGATAAAATTTGAAGTGCAACTAATATAAGACTGAGATCAGATATGCCAATAGCTTAGCCATAACGGATAAAATTTGAAGTGCAACTAATATAAGACTGAGATCAGACATACCGATAGCTTAGCCATAGTGGATAAAGGAAAAAATCCAGCATACAAATAGTATAAGGTACTAATTTTTAGCAGGTCATTATGTAAAGGACTGAAACATAAATACACGCGACTGAAAACAAGCAAACCTGGCAACCAGTGGACAACATGGAAATGCAGAGTCACCTATAAGGCGTCCAAATGTTCCTATGCACGCAACATTGAGTCAAAAGGGTAACATTTCCAGTTTATTTTTATGTTATTTTTATTTCATTTATAATTATTTTCTTAAAAAAAAGGATCATGGTAGTATAAATTTATTCTCAACCCATGCATGTATTATATTTTGGCATTTAAAACTCAACATTAGTATAGTGCAGTCACAAGTCCTTTGTTAAACCAAATATAAAGTTTGATTGCCAAGTAATCAATTTATATAAAACAGGGAAGGTCAATCTTAGCCAAGCTACATGTCATTATACAGTAAGATATATATATATATATATATATATATATATATATAAAAGGATAGGACCAGGGAGCCCCCTGAACTTAAGGCCCCCATTTGCACCAGAACCATAGCCACTCATTTATATTAAAGATTGTGAGTGGGAAGTGAGAGAATATGTAGAAGGAGAGAGAATGTGAAATACTTGGTTGTGGTTCAGGGCTTTTGGGGTGCTGCACTGTTTGGGGTGCTCACGAACCTACCCCATATATATATATATATATATATATATATATATATATATAACGGGAAAGTGAACATATGCAACGTATTGGAATACATGGAAGGGGATACATAGTCAAAGTGTGCAGGTGTGTCACAAATTGTAGTATTTAGTAAAGATGATTTTTTTTCTCAAAGCTACAAATTTAATGAACTAACGCAAGACATTATGCATGCGAATGGATAGCCATAATAATTTACGTTTCAAGGAATTTGTACAAGGGTACTAACAAGGTAAGGATAAACTGCTAACAATTGATAAGACGCTTATGGAACAACTTATATAGATATACAGCATGGGTCACAAATCATTAGCTAAGGGATGGCAGGTTTATAGGAAACCAAACATAAAAATGATGACCCTGTTTAAGTCAATAGAATATCCATGTGAAGCATGCAAATATGAGTGGTTAAGTAAAGATAAACACTGTAGCTAGGCTGTTGTAACAGCAAGATCAGTTCTCTAAATATCAAAAGCAAGACTGAAAGCACATATGTAAACATGTGTAAAGTGAGCCTATGTTCTCAGGATTAACATGCAACTACATTGGTTTTAACATATGCAGCATAGGCCACGAAAAAACAAAGAAATAGCAAGCAATGCAAGGTGCCAGTATTTCGGGTTAACACAAACAATCAGTGGGTTCATAGCAGGAAATGAGATATTGTAACATTTTAAACCTGGCATGGACATGCAAAGAAATACCGAGTTCACGAACACATGCAAAATGGACAAAATGGCAAACTAATAATGTTTACTGTTGCACAAAAGAAAGGGTAACACAAGAGCATGAAGAAATAACATGCAGTACCAACTTAACCAACTAGAACAAGCTTGGAACATCCAACACAACCGGTGATAGTGTGCATATGGATGTACTCGCATGCCATCATACATATATACACATACCGAGTAAATATATACACGTACATAAACGACCACCGCATATATCCCCATAAACACAACCACCTCACAATGCAGCAACTAAAGTAATTGGCTAACAGACAAGAAGTAGTGGCAGCATACCCACGCTAATTACATTTAGTGCAAACCAAAGTCGGAAACTGGGAAAAAGTTTAATGGTAAGAGAACTTACCATAAAATAGCAAAGTAAGGGCACTGACGGTTCAGCTCCAATAGGCAGAAGCTGCAGGCGACTCGGGCGCTACAGTTTGGGTACGGTGCTCTCTTGTAGGTGGAAACGCTTAGTCCTGGAAGGTAGAATCAGCTAGAGTGCGACGAGGTAAGGAGGAAGGAGCGACGTCATTCAAGAGGAAAAGAAAAAATTGGTTCTTGTCGGCATAGGCACCGAGATGAGGTGGTAACGATGTTGCGATGACCAAAGACGAGAGCGGAAAGGCCTCTAGTGGTTTGCAATGAGGAGACGAAGCAGTGGTAGCCTGAGGTAGCGCACGGGGAAGTGGAGTCCGAACAGCGCGTGGATCTGATGGTATGCAGATTTCGTTTTAAGGGTTTCCATGGAGGCCACGAATTGGAATGGCAGTCATATGTGAGGAGCGATGGCGGCTACGACTTTCGATCAGGTTCGCGGTGGAAGAATTTTGAGGCCGCCATTTCCTGATTTGGGGAAAAAGTGATGGAGCGACGAATTTCTTTTTGTAGGAGGACATTTCAGATTTTTGGAATAAATGATTCGGCTGAGCCAAGATGAAATGGGAACACGGTAAAAGGAAAAAGGCTTAATTAAAATTGGCGGTGGAAAAAGCTGGGACACATGTAAATTTTAGACAAGAACAGATGTTAAAATTTCAGAAATTATCTTCAGCCAACGGAACAAGTGGGCAAATTAAATAAACAAGTAATTTTTCAAGTATGGATATTCTTTGCTATACACAGTACAAGAGTATTTATACCCAATACATGTATATTCAATGTTTCAATCCCATGTCTAAATTTTAATTTAGATCAAAGTGCAACTAAACGAATTTATTTAAATTAAATAACCAAGTAAAATTTGAAAATCACACTTAAGATTTCCTAAACAATATTCAATTAGTTTAAAAATATTAATAATCATTAAAATTTAACAAAACAAATTTAATTTAGTATTTACACTTTAAAAAATAATTCAAAACCAAGTTTAAATGGACTAGAATTCAAATTATAAATAAATTTCATGTATAAATAAAAATTTCCAACATTAAATTAAATTAACTCTAAAATTTAAAATGCCAAAAAAATTTATTCATTACATGTTATAAACATGAAGTTTGTAACAGGCATCTATTACAACAAACAAAATGAAAAGTTGTAAAAATATGGTTATTACAACTTTAGGGAATTAAATGTTGTAAAAAACGTTTATTACAACTGTGTTTTTCCCACAGTTGTAAAATTAAAGTTGTAATATAGTGTTTTTGTTGTAATGAATGGGGAAGCGATGAAGGATACGCTACTTGGGAGACGGAAGCTAAGATGCGTACGTTATATCCTTTTCTCTTTGAGGGTATGTTCTTAGTTTCCCCTTTTTCTACCGCTTTGTTTATACTTGTTCTATCGTTTAGGACGTCCTCTTGATTATATCATCGACCTTTAGCTAGGAATATCCTATGATTGTAAACATGTGTTTGAGACATGTTATGTTTGGTGGATGCAAGTGGTTGCTAGTGGTTGCTCGTGGATGCATTTACACACACACCTTAGGCACTAAATCGGCTCAAGTCACTTTCACATTGCATATGCATATATATGTTTGGTTATGGATGAGATTAGAATTGGACGTGTTATCATATGAATGTTGCATATGGATGAATGATTGTGCACTCATGTAGAGGTTATGAAGTACATTAGGAATAATTGCATACATAATTGGACTCATTGCACTAACATAATTCGCATTAATGAGGTCAACTGAATTAGTAGACCGCCTGATTTTGCATTAGATAAGTAACATATACATGCACACTTTTGCATATGTTCATATTGCATTAGAAATATTTTTTAAGGACAATGGATGCTTGTGAATGACGGTTGAGTAGATGGATGTTGGATGGTAGGATGCATTCTTCTTAACTTAGAGATTTCGGGGACGAAATCCTTTAAGGAGGGGAGAATGTAACACCCCATATTTTTTTATGAATATTAATAAACGAATTAAAAGAATACTTAATTTTAAAAGTGAAAATTAAGTAAAACAAACTATAGCACTGCGTTCATCTCAAAATTCTGGTCAAGATAGACCCACAGTTTGCATTAAACGGATAATGTATGAGAAAGTTACGGACCTTGGAAGTTTGTATACATATAAGGGAAATATATGTATATATATATATATTAATAAAATAAAAATCAACCTAAAATTCAAGAAAAAAATTCAAAACAACGGAAGCGGAAAGGCAAAACGCCAAACCGACCTATTTTATGGGTCGACACGAGTCCTGCTGGGTCGACCCCAGGGTCAACTCAGGGTGTTTGGAATCTACCTCGTCGGCCTAGAATGGTCTATGACGAATTTTTTTTAGGGCTTATGTGTCGCACTGTGGTTGGCTGCATGACATGTCTCTTTGGTTTAGATGGCTCTGATGACTCATATGCTAATCTAAAGGCCATGGTTTGCCTAACACACCTATAAATACATATCCAAACCTAAACCCTAATTCTACGCCTCCATGCCGCCAAACTCTCATCTAAACCTAGCCGCCACTAAAACCTAAATCAAATAAAAAAGTTCTTTATCAATCTAGAGGATTAATCAAAATCAAGTTAGAGTTCTTCAGCAACAACAAGAGATTCAATTATTTTTTCTAATCCAAACGCTGTAAGTTCAGTTATTTTTAGATTTGAACACCTAAATCTAGTCTTGACATGTAATAAGATGAAATTGAGACTATGCCTGATTCTAAGTTGTTCTTTTGCTTCTATTCTTATTCTCATGATGCTATTATCATCAGTTTATCTTGTTGTACATCAGTTTTTCATGTTCACGATGATGTTCTTATCAAGTCTTAGCCTTCATGTCTGTGATGATATTTTCATGCCTATTTTCTCTCTGTTCTTATTTTATGCAACTTCTATCTCCCCCTATTTATTTTCTTTTATTGAACCTGGGTTAACTTCGAACCTAGGCTGAAATCGCGAAATACGAAAGTTTGGAATACAGGGAATATTGGGTATTTCCTATTTGGGTGAATTTATACGCATAACATGTTTGGTGGGATTATTTGGCATAATTTGTGATGGATATGGGGTATTATTATTATAATAATTGCAAGTTTGGGTAAATTGGCATATAAATCAATATTTGGGCATATGTAAATTGGCATGTAAATCAAAATTGGCATGTAAACAATATTTGGGCATATGTAAATCAATAATTGGGCATATGTAAATTGGCATGTAAATCAATAATTGGGCATATGATAATTGGCAGGTAAAAATTGGAATTAGTACATAATTGGCAAGTATATAATTTAATTGAATCTAATGGCCGCCTAAGACATGAGGCTAGATTTGGGTTGTGGTGTAAGGCTACCCGGAACCGCTGGGCATATCCAACCGCAATAACAACAATCTAATGTGAGAGGTCAAAGGCGAAGATTAGATGGGTAATAATGCCTAACACGAGGTTAGAATGAGTTTGTGGTGTAATACTGCCCGGAACCGCCCGGCACATCCAGCAACCGCAAACAACAAGTCTAATGTGAGAGGTTAGCACATTGAATGCTTGAACCCGAGGTTGGAATGGGTTTGCGGTGTAGGACTGCCCAGAACCGCCCGGCACAATCCAGCTACCGCAAATAAGTCCAATATGAGAGGTTGATGCATTAATAAATAATCAATGCTAAACAAACATGTTAAGTATGGTAGGGTTATGTCAACATGCAACACTTAACCAATATGACATGACAAGTGGGTGGGTTAAGTAACTCGACTGGATTAATGACAGTTAACCAATATAACATGATGAATGGGAGGGTTAAGTAAACTTGAATTGATTGATGACATTTAACCAATATATGGGGATATACGAATAGACCCTAGGAAAACCCAAGTAGCGGGACCCTTTTCAGCAGTAACCCACATTAGGTATCAACGGGACCCTGAGCTAGGCAGGGTGGGGCACGATTACTGGGCTGATTATAAGCGGTCCAAATAGCGGCAGATGGTATGGCAGTGCAGGTTCCGACGGATTACGGGCGTGTACGTAATTCCAGCATTGGAAAATTTAGACACTGAGTACCAAGTAGGTATAAAGCTGTGCATTCTAGAACTATATCGGGTTGCCACCCTAGGAAATGATACACCCTAATGTGGGACCAGCACAGGTATCTATAAGTAGGGGCCGAGTTGATACAAACACATGCGGAACGTTATGAATAGGAGCCGATCAATTAAGATAGGTACGGTGGGGACAAGTAAACTGTCAATATGAGGTAGGACCCTCATCATGAGATATGTACCTATAAAACTATCATTTGGGAAATAGGGATCACTTATCTTGTTATGTAACAAATGGCATTGGTTGAACACTAGTTAGGTAGTGCAGAGAAATTAGGAATCAGTACGATACCTTATCATGTTCTAGTCTTATCTTATGCTTATCTCGTTATCTTGCGGTGCTTATTATCATGGTTATGTCTTGTATCCAGTTTATTCATGTCATGATACCATTACCTATTTACATGCTGAAAGTCACTGGACTTACCAGGCTTTATGTATGACTCTGTTTTTGTTTCGCCTTCTTTCTTTTGTTCCCCTCCCAGGTCCACAGGGAGGGAATACTACCGCTTAGTTCATATTCTTTTCAAGCTCGAAGATTGTGATGTATTGCTTTGGACTCTTTGCTTTACTTCTATCCCTGGCTACTGCTTAATTGGGGAATTATGTTATGTTATTTTGTATTATGCTTCTTTTGAGAAACAAGACAGATATTTGATGTAATGGGTTTTGATGTTTTGGTGTTGATGTTTGAAACAACCCTTATGAAAGTTTATCCTATTATGCTACTATGGAATAAAAGTTCTAATTGTTTTCCGCTGCTTAAATTTGTTTGTTTTGTAATTTTATCCGTTCTATACTGTTATGACCCCTACTAAAGTTAATGCATTCCCTTTGTGAGTGACCTTAATGGAGATGGGGTGTTACAGAATTTCATATTAACATAGAATCATACTTTACAACATATCCAATTAATTGTCTATCAAAGCATACTTTTACTTATCTAAACCTAAAAGTAATATAGAAACTCACAACGTTAGGTTTAGAGAATTTAGGAAGAACGGATCTAAAATTTCTGAAATGGATTCGTAGAGTATGTTGTCGTAGAAATGGTTCACTTGGCACTCCAGCACCATATGGCCTCCAAGACTCCCAATGAAGAGAATATGAGAAATATGACACATATATATAGCTGACAGACCGCCTGAAACTGAGTGCCACCTCAGCCCTAGGGGTGTCGACACCCCTGTGGGTGGGTCGACCCCTAGATCGACACCCCTCTAAGGGGGTCGACCACCTAAAACGGGAATTTTGCCTCTTAGAGTAATTTTTCGAATTTGAATCCTCTGGATAGGATTCTGACTCATCTCTGACTCAACTCTGACTCATGCGTATGTACAAAATATTTCTATGCATATACAAACTTAAAACTCTCATAACTTCTTCATATGGTGTCCATTTTACGCAAACCAAATGTATATCTTGACCAGAATTTCGAGACGGGCGCAATGGTACAGTCTGTTTCCTCTAATTTTGAACATTAAATTAATTACTATTTAATTTATTCTCTTTAATTGTCGTTAAAAATTCGGGGTGTTACAGAGCTAATCACTAGAAAGTAATTAGAGTAAAACCTAATCTTGATATTCTGATCGTTGGTACAAAAATTCTGTTCTGGGATATGAATGAGAAGCGAATTTGATCTTACCTTGTCTCGTTTATTTCGTACTTGCATAGTTTATTGTATTTTCTTATCTAGTATTATTGATATGTCTTGATACTTATTATCATATGCTTATGCTAAAAATAACTGGAAGTCGCCAGATTTGTGTCTGACCTATTTTGTTTTTCGTTCTCTCTCTTCCTCCCCAGGTTCTCAGGGTGGTGGAATGCAGTATCAGCCGTGATTCTTTGATTCAGCTTTGACTTGGATTACTTCTCACTTGATGTATTGCTTTAGTTTTTCTTATATGTATATTGTTATGACTTATAAGGGATATGATTTTTATGGTTTTATACTTGTACTATGATGGTTTATGGTTCTACGAGACAGATGTTTTATGATTATGACTTTACGGCATTTGAAACTATAATGCTGTGTTTGGTTTGATAATAAAAGTTTGAAAAGTTTTTCATTGCATTTTATATTCTGTCTTATGAATTTTAGACTCTGCGTTATTACTTTATACCTATTGCGCTTCAAATAACTTAATGATTCCTCACTTGGGTGACATTAAGGGACGTGGGGTGTCACAATACTCATGTTGTACCCATCTACAACCCAGTAGATTAAACCTAATTTAGTGTGTGTGTGTGTGTGTATGTATATATATATAGCTAAACCCAAGATATCAAGATACTCCCTATAGTACCCTCGCCGTACGGTCTCCGCTGTCACGTCACAGAAGGATATACAAAATCCACCATACGTCAAATCATGTACAGAAATCTATATCATTACGCCAAAACTACCATCGTAAGCGTACAGATCATCGTATCCGAACTCCACGGTCTAAACACGTCTCAACGCGGAGTAATGCCCAACTGTCTACAATACCCCACCCAATGCGTGTATCTAGACCATCACACGAACGTAGTGTCTACAATAACCCGTGTCCTTTAATAGTGCAATATCCAATGCACAAAACTCGGTCGGGAGCTTTCAATATCTATAAAGGTTTGCTTCATTAGGCCTACAATATAGATATTCACATATGGTCTGTATTTTCTCGGTGACTATGGTCCCACCCTAGCCCCTCCCACAACTAATGAAAGACATCTTCAAGAGCTAATTGATGCTCCCCTATCAACCAATCTAACATCCAATTTGGCATGTCCTGCAACCAATGTCTTGATCGTGAAAGATCGATGGTCTTTAGGTTTAGCTCTATTCATTTCGCATCACACTGAATGCCGATGACAATATCCGACGATTACTATACTTAATTTGGTCTTTACCAACCTCTGCTAAGGAAAACAGCTGAATCACCCAATGCTATGCGGCACGGTCTTCTGATTGCCAAACCACAGTTGTAGTCAAGGTATACTCACCTGATGGTACTGTACAGACCAAACTCCACGAGTATGGCCTGAGCACATACCGCACAGAGGACCACCACGAAATACACTACCGCGTCCTACAGAAGTCATGTGCTTCCCTCCAATCCCGTAGAATAATCAGTTGGACGTGCTCCTCTCATGTCCTCATACACCACGATAATCTTCCCCGTTGGGTTCTTCACTTTCATACGTATGGACTGGTCAAAGCGCATCACATCAACGTGTTATTAGATTCAATGTCTAATCTTTCAATTGTGCGCAAGATTTATCTCATCGCGTTGCTAATTAACTTGTTTATCCACATATTCACTTTTTATTCAAATTGCTTGGTTCATTAGTTCATAATTGGTTGCTTACTTTCTTTATTTAGCCTTACGCCGCCAGAGCGAACTTCAGCTTATTATTTATTACATTTATTGGAATTAATACTTCCAATTATAAGTCTACTAATAATAAGCCTACTTTATTCTTTCTTATTTAATCATAACATTGTCTTACCCTATTACCACAGCTTCTTGTTGTTGTTTACTTATTAACTTAGTTCTCTTAACTAAGGTTTATTAATAAGTCTTCTTTTCTAAATTATAACCTATGTTATAATTTCTCTTGTCCCTATGACAAGCCTTACCTATTATATTTTATTCCCATTCATATAATTAGTCATAATAGGTTATATTCCCCATTCATCACAATCCTTCTTAGTTTCCTTGATATGAACCAACTGTTAATTGTTTGGATCTTTCTTTAATTACCTCATATACATTTTTATTACTTCAGGAAAATATTTCACATACCTCATTAGACTGGCCAGAGGAAAGATGTAATGATCTATTTCCATAACGTACATTTGTTAAGATCCATAGTTGCAAGTTATTTCTTTTATTTTCAATGTAGACATACATACATATTTCATTTGATTAGTGTGCAATACGGTAAAAGAATCCATATTTCACACCGATCCCTTTTTCCTTTTTTTCTTGCAACTAAGTTCTCGGTAATTTTGACGTTATGTAAATGTATCAATTTTTCCCTAAATCCAACTAACTCAGTCTACTAAAAAATCCCCTTTTTATTTCTAAGTTAGATGTTAATTCCTGTTTTCATTTACCGTTTCCAGTCACTGTAAATTTTCCAAACAAAATAAGACACATCAATTCTTTTTCCATTATTCTCAATTTTACTGTAATTTTTTTTACAACATATCCAATTTATCATTAAATAACAGTCTATAAGAACATATTAATGCTAACTGTAAATTCCACAATTTAATTATTACAATAATTCTTAGTCTAAACAGAAGATTAATGGAATAGATTTGTACAACAACATTATTATTAACGTACTTAAAAATAGATCATATCATAATTACCTGATATTCCAATTACTTACATGTTAAGAATTACAAAAATTTAACAATAAATATACTGTTACGTAAAAGGTATAATTTTAAATCCACTCAACTAACTGCTATCCAATCCTTGAATCTGATTCAGATCTATTATTCCGTGGTATTTCTAATTGAATCTAATATTAAGATAACCACAGATGTACAATTCTAATGCTAAAAGAAGAAGGAAAGAAAGAATGAAACCTAAATAATTCAGATTCATAAGATTTACCTCACATTGTCAAGAAATCTGAACACCTATATTGTAGATCTATAATCTTTGTCTTCAAATCTTGAATCAGAATTCCTAAAAACTAATATTCTAATTTTTGAATGATTTGGAGTAGAAAGATAATGGCAGAGCCTTGGCGTTGTCTCAGAAAACATGAGTTGGAGGCTAGGCACTACTAGTCTATTTATAGGTGTATAGAAGATTCTGGTATGTCGGATTAAATAAAATAAAATATGAATCATACAAGTTGAAAAATATAACGTTAAATGGCTCAAGTGTAATAGCTCGCATTTTTCGTATCGGAAGATCGTAAAATATTTTTATTTTATTCCGTGAGGGCTGGATCATTCTCATATTTTAATATGTTGCTAATGGGGATGTGAGACATGCCCATAATTTTTATTAATTTTGTTTGTGACCATTTTCCCCTATCAGTCTTATACAGGGCATAACTTTTGATTCGGGTCGAATCAGGTGTTGAGACCTGTGACATTGGAAAGGAAATGATAATTCGCTTTCTGTAGAGTGGTCACATTAAAGATTTGGCTTAGCAGTTTGGGAGGAATCGATGTTTTAAGGTTTAACAGTTGGTTGTCTAGGTTTTGGACCCTTGATGGGCTGATTTGTAGCGGCCCATTAGTGGGCTGGTGGAAAGCTATAAATAGGGGGTGGTAGGTATGGAGAATAGTTTACTTTCTCCATTCTCTCGATTGGTGGCCTTGTGTTCCTCCTTCTTCTAACACCTTTCCACCATTAAAATCGAGATCTAAGGAAGGGAATCCAAGATCTACACCATTTGAAGCTAGATCTACATCATTTGAAGTGAGAATCCATCGAATCGAAGGATTTGGATCAAGTTCTTCGCTGTCCGGAATCTAATTTCACCGTTTTTGCTTTGATTTGGAGAACTATTGAGTGATATGCATCTCTCACACGGATTCAATCAAGTATATGCATGTTTTATCATGTTTTTCATCAAATTCAAGTCATTTTCCTTAGACCTACATCATGGTAAGCTTTATTATCATATGAAGCGCCATAGGATCTAATTTAGCAACTTATAACCAGTAGATTTCCATATATTTTCATATGTTTATGCAAGTTAGATCCATAATTTAGTTCATATGTTCATTTATCATGATTTTGGTGAATTTTGCATAATTTTGGTGAAAATCGTCATATTCATGTTGCTAGTAATTTCATAACATGTTTATGGTCGTATGTGATGAATTGGATGAATAGATTTCGTCGATATCGTCGATTGGAGATGTTTTTGTCGGAACTGGACTTGAATTGGGGCTGTACAGGCCACGGGTCGAGCATGGCTTAGGCAGCAAGTCGCAGGGGTCGGTCATGCACGAGTGGGTCATGCATGTGTGGGTCTAGAAGGAATGCACGGGGTCAAGCAGCCTATGGGTCGGGTCGAGCAAGGTTTGCTCGAGCATGTGCGGGTCGGTCGTGCAAGGACTTGGTCAAGCAGAATCGGGTTGGTCTGGTTGGGTCGAGAAACCAAGTGGGTCGAGCAGTGTTGGACTTGAGTCTTTCATGCCAGAAGGGGTCGAGCACGAAGGGGATCGAGTCGAACACAACTGGGTCGAGCAACTTGGTTAAGGGTAGTGAGGTGGTCGTTCGCGCACGACAGAGGTGGTCGGTAGCGCACACAAGACGCAGTCGGTCACTAAGGGTCGGTCGTACCGGGGTTATTTTCAAAAAAAAAATATTTTTCGGGTATGACCCAGATTTGAACAAAAGGGCCAGAAAAACAAATTCTGGGGCAACCCCCCCGAACCCTAGCTGCAGCGCAGTGATGTGATTTGGCTCAGTGATGTTGTGACTTCGAGGAGAATTCAAGTGGAATATTCGAAGTGTTGAATGTGTTCGTTGATCGATGTAGAACAACGAATGAGGTGGAAACTCAAAGGTCATCACATTTGGTATCAGAGCTCTGGTTAACGATTTTAGCCAAAGATCGAAGATGTAATCACGTATGAGAGACGTATTTGTAGATTTCAGTTGGATGTATACTAGATGATACTACATAGTATAGTAGCGTTTGTACTTCTTTAGCAGTTTTCTTTCAAGTATCTAATCATTCAAATTTGCAGATTTAGAATGAGTCGACGAACTACAAGACACACTGCTAGGGAAGGGGCTGTGCTTGGAGGGGGTAATGGCGGTATGCCAGACTACCCAGCCATGTTTGAGGCCATGACGGAAGCAGTCATGCGAAGGGTACCCACTCCAGTGGCAACCACTTTAGATGTTGGTGTGCGAGTTCCTAGGGTTGTGTATTTTGCAAAGCTGTGTAAAGATTATACATCTCAAGGAGGGAAACCATTCAAAGGAAATGAGCCAGCTGAAGAGGTTCAGAGGTGGATGGATTCGTGTGTCCGTATTTTTGGAGACTTGGGTTGGAGGATGCAACTAAGAGAAAGCTTGCGTCAAGGCAGTTGCATGGCAAGGCCATGGAGTGGTGGAATTCTGTTACACTTGAGACTTAAGAAGATGAGATTTCATGTGAACAATTCCAGGCTAAGTTTGAAGCAAAGTTTATCTCCACTGTTCAGAAGTCAGCTTTGTTTAAGAAGTCTATAGAGCTGAAAAAGAATGGTCGTTTTGTGCTTGACTATGTTTTTGATTTCGAGGCCTTGTCCAGATATGCCCGTTCATACATTGACACAACCTATTAGAAGAACAAGAAGTTTGTTATGGGTCTGAATACCTATATTAGAAGGCCGTTGGTGGATCATCTTGACGATCCATTTGAGAAGATTATGAAAAAAGCTATTTGCCATGAGAGCTTGTTTCGTAGGGAAGCAAATGTTGTCGCTGCAATCAAGGAAGTTTAGAAACCACAGCAGGCTGGTAATAATAAGAAGAGGAAGCAGTAACAGTAAGAAGGAAAGGATGGCCAGAGGAAGCCTAAGAGTGAGGTGGATTGCTTTAACTGCCAAAAGAAGGTGTTTACACCAAAAATGGTCTAAACACCCAAGGTACTAAAATGTACTTCACCGATTTGGTAGGAGATAAGTGGAACTGTGCTTAATCAACAATTAAAAATGAAAAATGCGAGAAAAGTAAAATAGAGACGAGATTTATAGTGGTTCAGCCATTAATTAGGCCTACATCCACTATGAGGGTGATTTCCAATCTTATAATGAGGATTACAAAGTACATCAATTCTCTCGTTCTACACATCTTTGCATTCACTCAATATACCCTCGTTTATATATTTCAATCTTGGAATTATATAAGAGAATGGTGATATTTGAGGAGAAGAAGGATGGATGAATGATTGAGAAGAAGGATGCCTCCATTTCCCTTCATCGCCAGATTATGCTTGATGCCATGGCTGAATTAGTAGTTGAGGATAGAATTTAGCATCACTTATTGGTTTTCAAGATTGGATCCCCTTTATGTTGGCAGGCATGGTGTATTTATAGGTGAACTCCCCTTGGGAGATGACCTGAAATCCGTTTATGTAGGCTATGGATCGCTCACTCTGTTAATTACAGTTAAGCCATTGGTTAGCTATAGCCAGCTGTCCGTGGCTACATTCCGTTAGCATGCACGAGAGATTCTGTGGAGCGAGCGTCTTGTGTAGTTGAGCTGGTCATTAGGAGCGGACGTCCCCGTAAGAATGCATGCTTTGGGTAACTTGAAATCCTTTATAAGAGCGGAACGTGGGACTGGAATTGAAGCGACCCGAAACTTCCCCGGTCTCCGAAGAGATGAGAAAGAACGAATTACTGTGAGGACAAGACAAAACAGAACACAAACGGAAGAACATTTCATTGTTATTACAACAATTCCATCAGATACAAGAATATACAGAGTATAAATGAATAAATTACATTCGACAAACATCAGAGATTACAATAAATTATATAGCAGCGGAAAATAATACAAAGCACAACTGAAGGTGATATACGGATACAGAGCTTTCCGGATATCATTCCAGCTGTAAACCAGGATCCTGTGAATATAAATCTGCAAAACCAAAACTACTAGCTGCCCGTGCGGAAAATAGGGGCACCCAGAGTTTAGGTTAAAACAATAAACTCCAGGTCAGTCATGTGACTGGTGTGAGAACTAAAACAGTTATTTAAAACTTTATTTTAAAAGGAAGTAATTCAAGGGACCACGCCGTATAACACGGAACGGGTTTCCTCCCAAGAATACCAGTGCATAGAATAAACAGCGCAATGCTTTTTCGAAAAATGAAGCTATTATAAGACCCAGGTCCCATCACACAATGCAACGCAAGCCGGAGGATAGGGTTTTCCCTTATAATAGCCAAAAATGCTTGGTACGTTTAAAACAAATCATTTGATACTATAATAAGTGTATAGTGTCAAAACAATTCCAATCATAAATATAAATCATAGACGGCATAGCATCCCATGCTACTATGTCGCCATACTAGGCTCTACAAATAAGGCCGAAATATATCGTATTGGAAATTGGATTTCCGTCATGAGTCGAGGCAAGGGGCAAGCTCCTCTCCGCGTTCGAGACACTCTAGCAAATGCCTCAGGGTTACGCACTCTGGGCAACCCTGGAATCGGCTGGGCCGGTCCTCACTTACGTTAGAGGATTGGCAATTCCTGAACACACGTTTCCTGGTCCTTACAGACCTACAATCGAGGCGCCTCATTCCAACAACCACAAAGGTGAAAAGTATATAAATGTCAGGGCTGGTAAGTCACTGACACCACCATAGCTAGAAAGAAACGTCGTGCTCTCCCAGCGGTCCGTATCCCGTTTTTAACTCATACCGAGGTGTGAGGCTCGCGAATTCACGTTATACACAAAGCTGCCACGTAGGCGTGCTTTGATCATCAACCACAAGACTTTTCTTTTCAACAGAAGCCTTGATCATTGCATCTTAGCGTGCCACACAGACAATTCATGCCATGCGACTGATGTCCATCGATATACAACCTCTGAGCTCGTACGTCTCAGAGAAGGGCGTTAAGCAAAAGAATAAATTCTCCGCCGCCAAACAGATGTATATTTAATAGAAATCAATCAACACAGAATAAAATCCAATGTCATACACACAATCCATTTACAAGTCCGTTCTGGGTCTGAACGAAACCGGAGGCACTTTCCTCGCATATCCATCCATCTCCAAGTACGTCTGGACGACCACCAACTATTTCCATCCTCTTGGGTGTACTGCCCAATCAGGATCGTCAGTAATTATCCCTACGATGTGAAGACTTCCGGTCTTCGACCACCGTCTTCATCTTCGACATATCGTCGAATCGGTTATTCAGAATGGGTATAAACCCGGCCTTTCCGAACAACCCGCGTATATTAAAAACAAATGTTACACAAACACAACATACGCCTCATTCCAATTCAGAATATTCTTTTATTCACAAAATCACATTTTTAGGGAAAGGTTCCCATTAATTTTATCCAAGATAAATTCTTCAAAATTTATCCTTTAATCTTCCTTTGGATGTCATTTCAAACCAGATTATGGTTTTCTAAACTAGTCGAGATTAGCGAACCACACCGAAGTAATTATTTATTTTATTTCCCAATCCCAACCTATTCATCCCATGAAGCAAAACTGGTAATACTCCATATCTAATACCATGGTGTTATCGGTAAGATTAATTACCATTACACGTTCAAATCTAATTAAAGATTTAACTATCGCTTTGGGGCAAAACTGGCGATACCCCATTCTCGCTCATTTCTAAATTGGATAATTTAGATTATAAATTTACATTTCAATCTAATTGCAGATTCGTTAAAACTCCTTTTACTGGGTTAAAGAACTAGTGTTATTTAAAACACAGTTCACGACAAACCCAAATCACATTATATTTATTATCGGGTTACAGAACTAGTGTTATTTAAAACACCGTTCACGATGAACCCACAAATCAATTCTAGTTCAATTTAAATCAAATATATTAGGAATTCCGATTATTTAAAACCCCTTTTTAAATCTAATTTATTTATTTAAAAACAAATCGGGTTTTAAATTTAGTTCAAACTAGTTCATTTTGATAAAATCTATTTTTATCTTTTCAAATATGGAGTTTTTCACCCCAATTTTTCTCAAATCATTTCTTATGATTTTACACAAATTATTGATATTTTTAATAATTTTATCAAGGCCCGTACAGTCGATTTCCAACAATGGCCATCGAACTGCACTTACAGCGACCTTTTCTGAATTTGATTTGGACGTATCTCCAAATCCAACCGTTAGATTTCAAATTTCTAATATTCGTTAGAAAGCTCTTTTCGATACGAACCCAACGGTTCCGGTTTTAGGAGAATCCGACGGTCGGATCTCCCGTAATGTCCGTTTGAAATAAATGGTCGAAATTCACGAACTGCCGCGGCGCGGCGCGTTCTATTCAGGCCATTATATTATATATATAATATATATTTCGTCGATTTCTATTTAAAACAAATTATATAAATAGTTTTAATTCATTTCAAAAGCAATTTCAACTTCCATTTCAATTCAAATCATAATTGAATTCTTCTTTATAAATTCGTTTTAAAATTCATTTCTATTCAATTCAAATTTCAATTCAATTTGAATTCATTTCAATTCGCTTTCAATTCAATTCGAATTCGTTTTCAATTCGATTCAATTCAAAGTGGTTTTCTATTCGATTCAATTCAAATTGGTTTTCTATTCGATTCAATTCAAACTGGTTTTCTATTCGATTCAATTCAAATTGGTTTTCTATTCGAATCAAATTCGTTATATATTCCATTGAAATCAAATTCGTTATATATTCAAATCAAATCAAATTCGTTTTCTATTCAAATTAAATTCGTTATATATTCAATTGAAATCAAATTCGTTATATATCCAATTGAAATCAAATTCGTTTTCTATTCAATTCATTTCGAAATCGTTTTCAATTCAATTCATTTCGAAATCGTTTTCAATTCAATTCATTTCGAAATCGTTTTCAATTCAATTCATTTCGAAATTGTTTTCAATTCAATTTATTTCGAAATCGTTTTCAATTCAATTTATTTCGAAATCGTTTTCAATTCAATTCATTTCGAAATCGTTTTCAATTCAATTCATTTCGAAATCGTTTTCAATTCAATTTAAAATGAATAAATCGATATAAATATCGTTCGCGTCAAAATGGCGTCAATCTAATCAACACGGCTTCATATATTTCTATTTTCAAATATTCTATTTCAAATATTTCTATTTCAAATATAATTCGTTCAACACATGACTAATCTCAACGGATGAGTACTGTCAACACATGAACCTTTATTTTATATTGATAAAGATGCAAATTTTACTATTAAAATATTTCGTTCAACACATGACTAATCTCAACGAATGAGTACAGTCAACACATGAACATTTACTTTATAGTGATAAAGATATAAATTTTATTATTAAAATATTTCGTTCAACACATGACTAATCTCACGAATGAGTACAGTCAACACATGAACATTTACTTTATAGTGATAAAGATATAAATTTTATTATTAAAATATTTCGTTCAACACATGACTAATCTCACGAATGAGTACAGTCAACACATGAACATTTACTTTATAATATTCTTTATCTTCTAAATTGGAATGAGGCCAAGTCAATCACCATATAAAATTAATTATATGGATTTTCATACAACACATGTATATAATAGCATTGACAAATAATCAACCATCAACCAAAGTGCACTACACTGTATAAGCATCAAATATAGATATCTAACGCTTATAACAGCAGTCAATCAATCGATCGACATATTTAATCAATCAGGATGAGTGAACTTCAAATTTCATCCCAACACCCGTGTGGGGTTTCAAACAATCAAACACAGATTTTATTCGTGCAGTTGGGCGATGTGTAAAATTTATCGTCCCAATCAATATCAGTCAAATCAGTGTATATAAACAAATCGGCCGATTTGTTTATAATTATTTATTTATTCACTTTCACGTATATTCATATTCACGTTAAAAATTATATTTTTAACGATAAAACATTTTATCTTAACACCTGAATTTCTACTCAGTTCATTCTTTAAATAAAATGATATTTTTATTTTTCTAACTTATTTTAGAAAATTTCGGCGGCATAACGGCACGATACTAGAAACGGGACGAGGCCTAGCCTTATCCCCGGTCTAGTGAAGGCCCACGCCATTCACACATCAATCAAATTCACCAAACAACCAAATTCAAATCTAATCATCTAACTAATTTATGCAATCAAACAAACAAGTCCATGGTCTGTGGACGATTGTGTCGGGTGCTACTAAGCACCGTCTGCATCCTAGTATATATATATAATTAGAAAATGAAATTGAAAGGTGAGAAATTCTCACCGATAGCTATCCAATCATCTTGACTCTTCTTTGATAGAAATCTTCATCGTTATCGCATTTTTGTCATCTTCGTTGCTGTAGCCACTACATATGTAAAAATCGAATTTTTACTTCGCTATTCAATATATAAAAGTCGAATTTTTACTATGCTATTCAATATATAAAAATCGAATTTTTACTATGCTATTCAATTTATAAAAATCGAATTTTTACTATGCTATTCAATTTATATCATATAGATAAAAATTCTATTTTTACATCGTTATTCTCTATATAAAGGTCTCACCTTTTCGACTATAAAGATTTCGCCTTTTCAATTTTAAAGATTTCTCCTTTTTAAAAATAAAGATTTCGCCTTTATAAAAATAAAGATTTCGCCTTTTCAAAAATATAGATTTCGCCTTTTCAAGAATCAAAGCTTTCGTATGCTAATTTACATATAAGGATCTCGCCCTTTCAAATACATCGATTTCAACTTTTCAAACATATCATTATTAAAAATCACATTTCTATTTTTCTACACATATAAAGATGATATTTTTAATATTTCTATCATGTAAAAATTATATTTTTAATTCTCTACACAAACAAAAATCATATTTTTACACCTTCTACATAATAAAGATTTTATTTTCATTTCATCACTATAAAAATCACCTCTTTATTTCAACATATATATCATAAAAATCAGATTTTTATTTCGTTACATATACAAAGATGGTATTTTTACATTCTATATCTCATAAAGATTATATTTTTATAGTTCCTACTATGCAAAGATCATATTTTTACCTTTCTACAATATAAAAGATTATATTTTTACTACTTTAAAAATATAAAAATCATATTTTTAATCGCCACTTCACCTAGATAAAAAGATCAAAACCTTTTCCATATAAAAATCTATTTTTTTCCATGTATAAAGATCATTTCTTTTCCTTCCTAAAGATCTAAACTTTTATTTATATATGTAAAAATTGAATTTATATTACTATACATACAAAAACTAATTAAATAAAGACTCACCATTCGGAGATGGGACTGAGGGGGCGCCGGAGTCGGTAGGTTGCGAGGGAGGCGCGGCTTTGACTGGAAGTGGCGGCGGCATCGGCGGCTAGGGTCTCGTTTTCGATTAGGGTTCCTGGGGGGGTGTCTTGCGAGTAGAAGATGGAGGGAGAAGAAGAGAGGGAGGCGGCGGCCTCGATTTCCGATGGGGGGGGGGTCTGCGACGTATCGAAGAGGGGGGAGGTGGGTTCGGAGGTGGCGCCAGTCGAAGGGGGAAAGGAGGAGAAGAAGTGGAAGGGGCGGCGATTGGGTGGAGGGCGGTGGCGTGATCGACGGGGAGGGGGAATCGATTCCGTCCGCTTCGTTTTTTTTTTTTTTTTGAGAACGATTGAAAACGAGAAAGAGGGGGGGGCAGAAGGTAAAGGGAGAGATTTTTTTATTTTTAATTTAATTAATTTATATTTCAAAAAGTTGACTTTTACATACGACCTCGAAACGAGGCCCACCGCCTGTCGTCTATAGCGTTTTACCCTCATTCCGAACACAATGGGATATGTATCGTAAGCTGATTTGATCGTTTCGATCAGTTTCCGTTGAATTTACATTTAAATCATTATATTGAATTTTAAACGCGCATTTCAATTTACCGGGGTCACATACGAACTCGAAAAATTCCAGAAAAATATTTTCTAGCTTCGTATTGGCGATACGGTCCTAACAAAACTAGTTTCGTCGAATTCTGAGACCGTTGGAAAAATGACCATTTTCCAGTCGATTAAAATCGACTGAAACTGGTCAAACGCGTTTTCCTTTGCCACGCTCACATATTGATTCGAAAAATTATGAAATTTGAAACCTAGCAATAATTTAACATCACGGACCCAACATAAGTGGTTTCATCGAAATCCGAGGTCGTTTGCAAAATGTCCATTTTTAAAGGCCTGAATTCCATAGCGACTATTCAGAATTTCCAACTGGACATATCTTTTGATTCCCGCTATGAAATCTCGATTTTTCGGATTCGTTGGAAAGGTATCATCAATTAGATCATAATGTTTTTGGTTTCACTAAAATCCGGATTGTTTTGCACCCGGTACATTCAATTGAAGTTTGAAATCGAATTATCGAACTACCACGCCATTTTCAATTCCTTTTATAATTATATATAAATAATTATATTCTAACGACGACGTATATAATATATACGTTATAATTATACTCAAAATAAATTTCTCGTCGATATTATTTAAAATAATCTATTTTAAATATTCAAAATCCGCTAAAATTGCCAAAATAAAAATTTAAAACTGGTTCAGAATTTCCGGGTTATTACAGGAATCAACTCTCTTTTGTTCCTTGTGCAATAGACTTTCCTGGTTCAAGGGCGCTCGTCCTTTTACTGCCTTTTTATGGCGCTATTCGTTCTTTCGGTTGTGCTACAAGGTTGCCCCTGCTTATGTGGAATGGACGATTTGCTTTGTTTCAATGTTTGAGCGGTCTACTGGATATACGATCTTTTTATCAGGCCGCACTTCTCATAGCGTATCGTGCAATCATCTTTGGTCGTATTGGTCGACTTGGCTTGCCTTAGGTTTGATATTTGGGGTCTCGCTCTGCGCGGTTGCATTCTGTCCGTTGTGAGTCGTTTAAGTGCCTTGGATGACTTCATGCACGACCGACCCAGAGGGTGTTCGTTTCACCTCTTTTTCTCAATGTGCGTATGGATTTTTTGATGGATTAACACTTGCCTCTCGAAGTCCGTGATTTCTTTTGTAAGGAATTACTGGCTTTGACATATTTGACCGCACATTGTTTGGCAGGCTTGTGCTGACTTTTTAGGGGTCGTTCGTGCAAGGATTGAGATTGCTTCATTGTAGCTGCTTGGCATCTTTACCCTTGGGCGAGACGTTTGGGATGCTTTTGTCATTATTGCAAATAGCTAAATTATGGGGGAATGAACATGCCAACTGGCCTTTTGATAGGACACCTCTCGAGTATTAGGCTGACGTCGCGAGGAGTGCCTTTGATGTGTGCCTTTTATCCTTATTTACTTTTAACTTGCTTCGTCCCATTTTCATCTTTTTCGAGAAATCCTTCGGTCATAGATGGTTTCCTCGAGAGTTTAACCAGGTAATCTGTGTTTGACATTTCTGCCTTGTTTTCTCTTCAAAAGGTTTTGGCTTTCTCATTCCATCACTTTGTCTGGTATTTGCAGTAACATCTGTTTTATCTTAAGTGATTTGCTTTTGATCTTCAAGGCACCATGATCTTTCTGGGTAAGTTTCCTCTTCTTCTTTTTTTTTAAAAAAAAGAAATACTCTTGCGTTCCCAAGTTAGGGTGTTCCAATATGACCTGATCGATCTGTGTATGAATTTGGGATTCGGGTGATAGCAAGGTTTTTGTGTAACATAGATATCGTTTCTGTAATCATCTTTGAAGAATATGAATGGTGGTTTTCTTTGAAACCTCGATGCTTGGTGTTTGTTCATAAATTGTTTGGTGAAATGCCCCAGTCTTTTCTAGCTAAGATGTTTCTCTTCATACCTGAGTTGGATTGTTTCCCTTTTCATGGTTGTTGCCTGAGCCCACACTGATTTCTTTTGAAACAGGTCATCCGAGGATGGAAATCCTCATGTCTAGGAGGCTCAGGAAAAAGTCGACAAGGAGGGCTGGTAGCAAAAAGGTGACCCAAGGCAAGGAGATCTTGGGTGCGACTGACACTCAAAGTCATTGCTTGCTGAATGAACTTCCTGACTCAGGGATTCAGACTGCTATTGGTCGCATGGTCTCTTCGTCCATCACTTCGGATCCTGCAGCTGTACCGGAGCCTATTTCTATGCCCAACCCTGGCCATCCTGAACTCGTCGAGGACTTTGTGGCTTAGTGTCCAACTAGCTTGCGTTCTGGTGTGTATATAGATCCATTTGACAAATGGATTATTGCAGGTAAGATGGACGCCATGAAGGATTGCGTTTTGGCTGGGTTCAATCAGTTTGAAGCATATCCGCATTTGGTTGAAGGCCTCATCACAACAGTCAAAGATTACATTGTGGAGCAAATGGGTGGCTGGCATTCTCTTGTCGAAGATCTTCAGCAGTCAAATAGAGAGAATCTTGAACGACTTCACGCCTTGGAAGAAGACAGGCGCAAACTTGTCGAGATCCTCAAGTCTAGGGAGAGGATCATCTCTTACCTCATCTGAACATTGTGATTTGCCGGTGCTCTACATGTTCTGTTATTTTGGTTTTGATTTTAAATGGTACTTTTAGTCTGGCTTGTGTATGCGGGAGCCAGCCTCGCTTATTTTCGTATGCTTAGGTTTGTGACTTTTATGGTGGTTTGTGCGATGGTTATGTTTTTACGTTATTCATCGTTAATAACGCTGGCTTGCTTTAATTTCAGGACATCATCTTTCTTTCTGGTCCCTTCTTTGAGGGGTTTAGTTCTTATTATGCAACTTGTTTAATTTCATGCGGGTGCGTCGTACGCTGCATCTTTATTTTCTGATTTACACATTCATTCGAGCGCTTTATTAATTGTTCGGTTGCGCCCGAGTTTCTATTGTTATTTTCATTGTTGGGATTTAGTTATCTTTTTAAGTTCATCGCCTATCGAAGGATATCACGCATTTTCATTTATTATAAGCGCGTTTGGTGTCTTTTACTTATTAGTATTCAATCCCCCGCCTCACTAACTTGGTGACCCAAGCCCTTCGGAGACTAGTTTTGAATACGTGCCCCCCCCCCGGGGAGGTCTTGGGTTAAAGATTTTCAATCCATTCTAGGCCATGTTTGACTGTTTCAGTTATTCAAAAAGGTTCTAGAATGGATACCCCCTTACGGCTAGGATTTCTGACACCCCCTTTCGACTAGGATTTCTGTTTTGCGCTGGTCCTTCCAGCATGTTTAATCCTTCCCCATTTTTATGCTTCATCCTAAGGAGTGGACACTAATTTATCTCATCGAGCCTTGACTCAGAAGGGGAAAATTTCATGCCCTTCACCTAACAAGGTGCCTCCCGTGATGGGCATTTTTCCATTTCGGGACATGTCGGTTTTTCCGATTTTGCGCCTTGCCCTAGGAAACAAACACTGGTTCGCCTCATCGAATTATTATTTTTCAAGTTGGGGAACCCATGTCTAGCACCTAATAAGGTGTTTCTTTGGTGGGCTCTGCGATTTTATCCATGGGACTCTTTCTCTCTCTTTTTTTTTTTGAATTGCTTCCACTTCGGCCCTGACTCCTAGGAGGTGGACATCAATCCTTGCTACCGAATTTAACTCCGGTTTTAAGGAATTCATGTCTTGTACCTGAGAGATCGCCTCTTTAGGATTAGTAATTTCATCCGAGGGACAGATTTGGTAATATTCCTGTACTTTCAACAAGGTCTGGCAGTACTCCTTTGATTGGGTGTTTGCTAAGCATTCATCATACTCCATAATGAAAGGTACAGCCTTGTTGTCTGTCTCAGAATAGCTTGTTCTTTTTCAGGTGATGTGTCTATTCCTCCCGTTTGATCTTGCTTGATGTTCGTTATTTCCAAGCTGCGTTGTGCAATGCAAGCCCTAGGATCTTTCGTTACATCACCGCTGCGTATGGCGGATTACTTTTACCATGCCTACATTTCAAGAGATTGTTCTTCTTTTAGCATGGATCAATAAATATGTTGCTCAAGTAGACACATAATTAAATTTTAACGCACACAGTTTCTGCATGTAAACTGTTGCTTATTACAAACATAGTGAATAATAAAGAAATTTGAACAGTCTTAACAACAAGATAAAATTAGGGGAATGAAACAAAATTATGAGAGATCTTAGTTTAGTGAAAATGCTCCATTATTGAGACATTAGCGATTGGTCCTCCTGATGAGCGTCCGCTTTGGATTGGTTTAAGCCTTTTTCTCTTTAAGGTGCATTGCCCCTTGTTTGCGGAGAGTCGAGATAACTTTTATGGTCTTGTACATACTGTTGCAAATGGTTTCTCCTGATTAACCCCTCGATTACTGACTTCAAGTGTCTGCATTCATCGGTATCGTGGCCTGGCTGTTTGTGGAACTGCGGAATCTTCCTGACTTCATAGCGTAGTTTTTGACCTGCCTTTGTTTCAAAACCGGGTATCTCTCGGTCCTTTTAGTTTCCATGAAGATGTTTCCCACGGTATCTCTAAGGGGAGTGAACTCAGAGTTCTTGAAAAAGTGCAGTTTCTTTTTTGCTCGACCGTCTTCTTCTTCTTCTTCATTGCTCCTTTTTCGATTGTCTATGTTGTTGTGCGCATTTCCATTCTCCTCTACCTGTAAATTTCTTTCTTCAATACTTGCATATTTTTCGGCTTTGTTGAGCAATCGTTCGAGTGTGCTTGGTTTCTTTTTCTTGATCCACCGTCCCTGCTTGGTTTTCTTACATATGCACCTCTTAAGAGCCATTAAGATTAGGTCGGGTTCGAGATTCCTGACTTTAGCCACTGCCATATCAAAGCGAGTGAGAAAAGCTTTGATGGGCTCTCCTGGTCTTTGTCGTAGTCTGCTTAGCTCTGTAGCATCCCGAGTTTCGAGTGCCTGGGATTTGAACTGCTCACTGAATAGCTTAGCCAAGGTCATGAAATTATCCACGGACTGCGGTGGCAGCTTTGTGAACCATGGATAAGCTACACCTTCTAGATAAGTCAGAAAATATAAGCATTTGATTTCATCAGTAGCACACGCCCCATTCATGTACTGGTCATATTTACACAGAAACATACTAGGGTCGCTTGTCCCATCGTAGGGCCGTAATGATGGAGGATCTAATCTTTGTAGGTATACAATTTTCTTGACCCTTTCAGTGAGTGGGGTTTTAGTTGGGAAGGACCCCCATTCTCCTCGATCATCCTTCTTCTTTAGGCTTTCCTTCACAATTGCTCGCGCGACTCCCAAGATGTACTTCTGTTCCTTGTTTGGATCCATGGATTGACCGCCTCTTTTATCATCGACCTCTGATCTAGATGGTTCTTCATGAACTGGGGGCAAGGAATTTGGGCATCCTTTTGGAAGGGACATCCTAATGACGGTAGGACCGTTTTCCCACTCCGTGACTGTATCGTCAGAGTGATCGCGCACAGGTGCTTTGCCCCCTTCGTGGTTTGGATTGATGTGACGTGAAACTCTCTGGATGGAGTCCTGCTGTCTTGAGCCTGAAGCTGGAGCTCTGCCTTTAACTCGCAATTCGTTTGAGCCAGCGAGGAACATGTGGCACTACAGGTGGCCTTTGCGGTGGCAGCTTGAATGGCAAGTATCGACTCGAGCTTCTTCATTATTACATTGCTTGCTATAGCTATCTGACTCGTTAATCATGTCATCACCTCCTCCAATTCCTCCTTGGTTACAGTTTCTTTGATTTCTGGCAACCCCTCTTCCCCGGAGTCGCTGTCTGACGATGTCGACGTTGTTGTCGGGGTTGTTGACTTCGTCAGTGATTCTCCTTGGCGTGCTCATGATTTCAAGCATGATGCCTCTCAGAAAATCTCACCAGGTCTGAAATGAAAAAAGAAAGGAAAAACAAAACACGGCCCCACGGTGGGTGCCAAAATGTTTACACCAAAAATGGTCTAAACACCCAAGGTACTAAAATGTACTTCGCCGATTTGGTAGGAGATAAGTGGAACCGTGCTTAATCAACAATTAAAAATGAAAATGCAAGAAAAGTAAAATAAAGACGAGATTTATAGTGGTTCAGCCATTAATTAGGCCTACATCCACTTTGAAGGGGATTTCCAATCTTATAATGAGGATTACAAAGTACATCAACTCTCTCTCGTACTACACATCTTTGCATTCACTCAATATACCCTCGTTTATATATTTCAATCTTGGAATTATACAAGAGAATGGTGATATTTGAGGAGAAGAAGGATGGATGAATGATTGAGAAGAAGGATGCCTCTGTTTCCCTTCATCGCCAGATTATGCTTGACACCATGGCTGAATTAGTTATTGAGGATAGAATTTAGCAGCACTTATTGGTTTTCAAGATTGGATTCCCTTTATGTTGGCAGGCATGGTGTATTTATAGGTGAACTCCCCTTGGGAAATGACCTGAAATTCATTTATGCAGGCTACGGATCGCTCACTCTGTTAATTACAATTATGCCATTGGCCAGCTGTAGCCAGCTATCCGTGGCTACATTTCGTTAGCATGCGCGAGTGATGCTGTGGAGCGAGCGTCTTGTGTAGTTGAGCGGGTCTTTAGGAGCGGACGTCCCCGTAAGAATGCATGCTTTGGGTAAGTTGAAATCCTTTATAAGAGCGGAACGCGGTACTGGAATCAACTCTCCTTTGTTCCTTGTGCGACCGCCTATCCTGGTTCAAGGGCGCTCGTCCTTTTACTGCCTTTATATGGCGTTGTTCATTCTTTCGGCTGTGCTACAAGGTTGCCCCTACTTATGTGGAATGGGCGATTTGCTTTATATCAGTGTTTGAGCGGTCTATTGGATATACGATCTTTATCCTTATCAGGTCGCACTTCTCATAACGTGCCATGCAATCATCTTTGGTTGTATTGGTCAACTTGGCTTGCCTTAGGTTTGATATTTGGGGTCTCGCTCTACGCGGTTGCATTCTATCTGTTGTTAGTCGTTTAAGTGCCTTGGATGACTTCATGCACGACCGACCCTGAGGGTGTTCGTTTCACCTCTTTTGCTCAATATACGTATGGATTTTTTGAGGGATTAACAGAAGGGTCATTACTCGAATGAGTGCAACAATCCCAAAGCTGAGAAGAAGTGCTTCAAGTGTGGAAAGCCTGGGCGTGAGAAGAAGGACTATTCAGAATCAGCTAAGGGCAAGCAGGTTGTAAAGGCATATGCTTTGAAAGCTGTGCCATCTTCCTCAAGAGCTCCTACTACAGAGGAGAAGGGAAAGAGTGTCGTTGTGCAAGGTACTCTTTCAGTTAATGGTGTTTCGGTTCGTGTGTTGTTCAATACTGGAGCATCACATTCATTCATCTGTAGTGGGCTTGTGTGCCACTTGCGTTTGGAACCCGAGATTTGTGATAGACCGTTGATCGTGACTTATCCAGTTGGGGGTATGTCTAATTTGTGCATGTTGTGTCGTGGTCTAGTGTTGCCGAGTCATGGTTGCTCTTTTGTGTGTTATTGCTATTTTCTTAACTTCGCTGGGTTTGGGATCATATTGGGCATGGATTGGCTCAAGATGTATGCGGCAAGAGTGAATTGCGAGAAGATGGAGGTGAGAGTCGGGGATGTGGAAGGGAAAAAGGTGTTGATTAGATGTAAGCCCGAAGATGGGGACTTAGTAAGCTATCTATATTCGCTTGTGATTCCACAAGAAGACTTTTCATCTGTATTGATCGCTAATGAGTATGAGGATATCCTTGAAGAGGTCAAAGGGTTACCGTCGCATCGTGAGATCGAGTTTAGAATCGATTTGATCGAGGGTGCTAGACCAATCGTTATGCCTCTTAGGCAGATGGCACCTAAGGAACAGCGAGAGTTAGAGGTGCAACTTCGTGACCTTTTGGGAAAAGGATTCATTCGGAGAAGTGTATCCGAATGTGGTGCACCAGTCGTGTTTGCAACCAAGGGAGATGGCTCGTTGAGACTGTGTGTGGATTATCGTGAGATGAACAAGGTGACCAAGAAGAACAAGTATCTGTTGCTAAGGATTGATGACTTGTTTGATCAGCTCAACAAGGCCAAAGGTTTTTCTCAGATGGATTTGGCAATGGGATTTCATCAATTGAGAGTGGCTAAGGATAGTGTGCCAAAGACTGCTTCTAGGACACTATCTGGTTTCTTCGAATGGTTGGTGATGCCATTCGAGTTAACTAACACACCAGCGTATTTTGTGGATCTTATGAATAGGGTGTTCAGAGATCAGCTGAACAAGTTCGTGCTTGTGTTCGTGGATGATATTCTAGTTTATTCTTGGAATGAGGAAGAACAAAGACACACTTGAAGTTGTGTTGGAAGTTTTGTGAAAGCATCAGCTGAAAGCTAAGTTGTCGTAGTGTAACTTCTAGAAGAGCGAAGTGAGGTTCTTAGGGCATGTTGTTTCTGGATATGGTATAGCGGTTGACCTCGCTAAGGTGGCAGTAATCCAGGACTGGGATCGACCTAAGAATGCGACGGATGTTCGGAGTTTCCTTGGGTTGGCAGGTTATTACCGACGGTTTATCAAGGACTTCTCCAAGATAGTTACACCATTGACAGGATTGACGAAGAAAAACCAAGTGTTCACATGGGATGCAATGTGTGAACAAGCGTTTGGGATCCTGAAGGAGAAACTGACGAGTGCTCCTGTGTTGACCATTACGAGTGGGAATGGATATATGGTGGTATACACCGATGCGTGTGGTACTGGGCTTGGAGCAATGCTAATGCAGAAGGATAAGGTTGTGGCCTACGCGAGTCGACAGCTAACGCCGCATGAGAGGAATTATCCAACTCTTGATTTGGAGTTGGTAGCGATTGTGTTTGCTATGAAGATGTGGAGACATTACCTGTTGGGAGTTCGGTTCTAGTCATTTACGGACCACAAATCATTGAAGTATCTTTTCTACAAAGGATTTGAATCTTTGGCAGCAATGGTGGTTAGAGTTTCTGGCATCATATGATTTTGGCATAGCCTATACTCCGAGCAAGGGTAATGTAGTTGCAGATGCGTTGGGTCGAAGACACGCAAGTTTAGGAGCGATTTTTTCGAAATGGAAGAACCTCGAGCATTTGGCAAGGTTTGATTTCAGACCAAGAAGTGAGTTGGAGCCTGAAATGTTGGCAAGCTTGTCGATAAGACCTACTCTTATTGAAGGATTGGCGAGAGCCAAAAGCGAGATGTGAAGCTTGTCGAGTTTATCCAGAAGCTGGAACCAGAGAATAAAGAGTTCGAAGTCGATTGAGAAGGTTGGCTTTGAAAGCAAGGGTGATTAGTTGTTCCCGATATTAACGGATTGATAGATAAGGTTCTTGAGGGACGTCGTCACTTGAAGTTGATGATTCATCCCGGTGGTAATAAGATGTATCAGGACATGAAGCGAGTTTACTACTGGGAGGGCATGAAGCGAGATATTGGAAAGTTCATTTCCAAGTGCATGAATTGTCAGTTGGTGAAAGCTGAACAAAAGAAGCCGAGTGGTTTGCTTCAGCCATTAGAAGTTCCTACGTGGAAGTGGGAGCAGATATCGATGGATTTTATTGATGGATCACCTAGAACTAGGGCAAGAAACGAAGGAATTTGGGTCATCATGGATCGCTTGACCAAAAGTGCAAGATTCATTCCTATCAAATCAATTAGGACATCAATTAAGTTGGTTGAACTTTATATAAAATGGATAGTACGATTCCATGGTATCCCAAAAAGTATAGTGAGTGACCGAGATCCATTGTTCACGAGTGAGTTTTGGAAGAGTTTGCAGGAAGATTTGGGAACCAAATTGTGTTTGAGTACGACTTATCATCCCCAAACTAATGGTCAAACCGAGAGGGTTAACCGAGTTTTGAAAGATCTCCCACGAGCTTGTGCGTTGGATTTTGGGGGATTGTGGGAAGACCATTTACGTCTAGTTGAATTTGCTTATAATAATAGCTACCAGTAGAGCATTGGGATGGCACCATATGAGGCGTTGAATGGTAGGTTGCGTAAATATTCTGCATGTTAGTTAGAAACTAGAGATAAGTTAGTAACTTACTTGGGCCTGAGATGATAAGAGAGACCTCGGAGTGTATTGAGATCGTTCGGCAACGAATGAAGGCAGCCCAAGATCGTCAAAAGAGTTATGCGGATAAATGTTATAAGGATTTGGAGTTCGACGTGGGTGATATGGTTTTCATAAAGATTTCACCATTAAAGCATGTAGTTCGATTCAGAAATAAAGGAAAGTTAGCTTCAAGGTTCGTTGGACCATTTCTGATAGTCGAGCGAATTGGAAAGCTCACATATAGATTGGAGTTACCTGAGAAGATGTCGAGTGTGCATAATGTTTTTCATGTGTCGTTTCTATGGAATTTTTTGGATGATTCAAATGTGATGGTACCTCCAGAGAAGTACAAAAACCTAGAAGTAGAGACCGTAGTCACAAGACCTCGTAAGCCACTTCGTGTTATGGGGAATGACATGAAACAACTTAGGAGGAAGACGGTTAAGCTAGCCAAGGTACAATGGAGTAAGGATGGCGACGATCGTACCTGGGAGACGGAAGATAGTATGAAGGCGACCCATCCAGAACTCTTCATCGGTATGACCCGTTAGTACCGTACCACCTTACATCATTGTAACTTGTGCTATGATTGTTTTGTTAGAATTCCACGTGTTAGCATAAGGCTATGGATGCATGGCTTGATGGATGCTAGTTTGGGTAATAGAATTGGCTTCTTATGGATGATAGACATGCAAAATTGTTTTTCTTGCTTATGTTTGTTGGAGTTTCCAGGGAGAAATTCCTAGGGGAGAATGTAATAGCACGCATTTTACGTATTAGAAGATCATAAAATATTTTTATTTTATTCCCTGAGTGCTGGATCAATCTCATATTTTAATATGTTGCATATGGGGATGTGAGACATGTCCATAATTTTTATTAATTTTGTTTGTGACCATTTTACCCCTCCTAGTCTTGTATAGGGCATAACTTTTGAGTCGGGTCGAATCAGGTGTTGAGACCTATGCTATTGGAAAGGAAATGATGATTCCCTTTCCATAGAGTGGTCACATTAAAGATTTGGCTCAGCAGTTTGGGAGGAATCGTTGTTTTAAGGTTTAACAGTTGGTCGTCAAGGTTTAGGAGCCTTAATGGGCTAATTTGTAGAGGCTCGTTAGTGGGCTGGTGGAAAGCTATAAATAGGGGGTAGGAGGTATGGAGAATAGTTTACTTTCTCCATTATCTCATTTGGTGACCTTGTGTTCCTCCTTCCTCCAACACCTTTCCACCATTAAAATCGAGATCTAAGGAAGGGAATCCAAGATCTACACCATTTGAAGCTAGATCTACATCATTTGAAGTGAGAGTCCATCGAATTGAAGGATTTGAATCAAGTTCTTCACTGTACAAAATCTAGTTTCACCGTTTTTGCTTTGGTTTGGAGAACTGGTGAGTGATATGCATCTTTCACACTAATTCAATCAAGTATATGAATGTTTGATCATGTTTTTCATCAATTTCAGGTCTTTTTCCTTATATCTACATCATGGTAAGCTTTATTGTCATATGAATCGCTATAGGATCTAATTTAGCAACTTATAACCGGTAGATTTCCATATATTTTCATGTGTTTATGCAAGTTAGGTTCATAATTTAGTTCAAATGTTCATTTATCATGATTTTGGTGAAATTTGCATAATTTTGGTGAAAATCGTCATATATACATGTTGTTAGTAATGTCATAACATGTTTGCGGTCGTATGTGATGAATTGGATGAATAGATTTCATTGATATCGTCGATTGGCAAAGTTTTAGCCGAAATTGGACTTGAATTGGGGTTGTACAAGCCACGGGTCGAGCATGGCTTGGGGAGCAAGTCACAGGGGTCGGTCGTGCACGAGTGGGTCGGTCGTGCATGTGTGGGTCGAGCAGGTATGCACAGGGTCGTGTAGCATATGGGTCGGGTCGAGCAGAGGAAGTCCGGGTCGAGCATGGTTGGCTCGAGCATGTGCTGGTCGGTCATTCAAGGACTTGGGTCAAGCAGTGTTGGTCAAGCAGAACTAGGTCGGTCTGGTTGTGTTGAGCAAGAAAGTGGGTCGAGCAGTGTTGGACTTGGGTCTATCGTGCTAAAGGGCGTCGAGCACGAAAGGGGTCGGGTCGCACACAACTAGGTCGAGCAAGTTTGTTAGGGGTATTGAGGTGGTCGGTCGCGCATGACAGAGGTGGTCGTTCGGGTACACAAGACGAGCTCGGTCACCAGGGGTCGGTCGCCAGGGGGAGATCAGTCGCACTGGGGTCATTTTCTAATTTGGCAACCCCCCGAACTCTAGCCGCAGCGTAGAGATGTGATTTGGCTCAGTGATGTTGTGACTTCGAGGAGAATTCAAGTGGGAATATTCGAAGTGTTGAATGTGTTTGTTGATCGGTGTAGAACAACAAATGAGGTGGCAACTCAAAGGTCATCACATCAGGACTGTGTCGACCTAACTCTAAGGTGTGTCGATCTATGTGTCGACCCACCCCTAAGGTGTGTCGACCCATGTGTCAACCCACCTTTAAGGTGGGTGGATCCATGGCGTAGGCCATTAACATTAATTTTGCCGATATTAATTTCTTGTTTAATATTGCAGATAACATTTCTCTTTGTTGCCAAATATCACTATGTATTAATTTCTTCCGTTTATAAAGTATATCAAACAATTGAATTTCAAACTTATGCGCATATACATGCATATAAATCTTCAAATATTTTTCTGTTAATAGTTGCTCAATTAATGTAATTAATAACTCAATCAATTAATTGTTTTCTTACTTTTAATATATTTTAATTTCAAATGCAACTATCTTCTTGTCCATTTTTCATCTATCATACATTTATTACTTCCCGCTCTTAACTTGCACACTTTTAGCTTCAACATTTGAATTTATGCGTAGATATATTCACAATCTTCGTTTCTTTTTAAAATTCAAAAGGCGTTATGCCGACATTTAGTTCTTACCCATTTTTGTTGATTGCCGGTGGTTTTGGATTTCTTATTCGTATATATATATATATATATATATATATACACACACACATTTACACACACATGCACATATATACACATATACTTGTATGTATATATATATTTATTTGTTTATTTGTTTATACTCACCTATATGTACAATTTTCCTTATATGTTCATTTATACACATTTTCTCTTAGAATATGCATTTCTTTAGCCGTCTTTTTAAAACTAAAATTATCTCGCTAGCAAGACTCGAACTAGCACCACTCACATGAGAGAACTTGCACCATTCACATGAGAGAGACATGCCTCTACCAACTCACCTACTTAGCCTTTTGTTCACTAAAAACATTGGTATTTACTATTCTGATTAGTGTTCCTTTTATACCTTCTTTCTCACGTTTGTCCTAAAACTTCATTTAAAGATAACTTTTTCGTTGTTAATCCGTTTTCTACAAACCATAGGTCTAAATTGATCAAAAAATCGCCATGGACGTAATGACGTAATTCCATGACTAATTTATGAAAATATTTCAAAATTTATTTTATTATTTAATTAAAAATGCGGGGTGTTATATTCTCTCTCCCTTAGGAAATTTCATCCCCGAAATTTGGTAAAGGTAAAATAAAGTAATTCCTTGCATAATTTACAACCATCATGTATACATCCAATTTTACAACCATTTGTGCAAAGTGTAATACAAAATAATAATACATGAATGCAAAAGTTTCTTGAAAGCCTTTTGAAAACATGATGCACACATCCTAAATATACTGGCAATTTCTATATGAATCCAATATTTTGAAAATTAAAATACTTTGTCTTCCAATTTTTCTTACACTCTTACAGAGCAAGAGCGTGGTTCACCCAATTTTTGCATCCAAACCCTACCATTCAACTTTAAATTTGCGAATTAAAAAAAAATTTGAATTCGATTTCTTATGTTACAAAAAGGTAGAAAACTTCACGTCTTTCGTTTTTCTTTTATGTACCTTTTATATATATCTGTACTTGGATTTTATGCAACTATAATATAAAGATTTCCTGTCTTCCTATCCAAGTATAGTTTACATAAGAAAATTTCCTTGATTGATTTTCTTTTCCAACTACTTTCGAAAAATCCATTTTTCTCAATTGTCATATTTGTTGCTTTATTTGGATTTGTTGTTTTCTTTTAGTTATATCATCACCTTTTTCCTTAGCTTATTTAACTTAATCCACCGATTTAAACTTAATTTTAATTAAGACTTCTAATTCTTCCAAAACTAAATTAGGAAAACAAGCACAATACACAACTACTACAAAGGGCTAAGAATTCTAGGACCATGTCCCAACTGACAAATAAAAGTCCAAACCACAAGATCTAAACAACTCACTTGCCTTCTGCCATTTACTTGTCACAATTAGTCCTTGTTGTGTACTAACAGTCTTTTCGAAGCAATAACCTGGGCTCTATAGCGCTTATGCACTCTACAGGAATTTGCTATTATTCCAAAATAATTCTTCCTATTTACTTATAGCCGCAAAAAAATTCCCCGTCTTTAATAGGTACTAATCCTTACCTACTCCATGATTTAAAAACATGGTTTAGCCTCATCATTTCATTTTTCTTTCAAAAAGTAAAAGCTTCAAAACTTTATTTTTCTTCATTAAAACTTATTTTAACCAAACCATAAAAAAATGACATTTCATAAATAACACAAACCTCCTTTTTTCCAAATCATAAAAACCGGAGTAGACAAGGACAACTATTTCTAATTTAAATTCACAACCGTTCATTTTTACTATGCCAGTTCAATTACTTACAACAAGGTGTTATTTCTAAACCTATCCCGAAAATCTACTATATTCTTAATTTTTACAACTTATTTTGTCCACCCAGGATAGTTTATGTCAAATCAATTGTCAAAAAGTATTGTCAAAAGAATAGAGATTGTCAAAAAATTTCTTTAGGGAAATCTAAGTTTTTGACAAAATGAAATCTTTTCAATGTTTTGTTATTTAATTCTTTCATACTTTGTAGCTTAAAAACTAGCGAGCTATACATGCTTTATAATGTACATATATTTGTGAAAGAATTCATTTGAGATAAAAATTTCATAAGAAATCACCATTTTCAAAATATACCCCCTTTTTTCAAAACTCAATATGTGCTTTTCAGATATGTTTTTTACATATTCTTTTTTCAAACATCAAAAATACCTCTTTTGTTTCAAGAATTGTTTCTACACAATTTAGTTAATAAAAAATTGTAAACTTTTAAAGTCAAAACTTGAAAAACACTATAAACTATCACCCAAAATCTTTTAATATTTCATGTTCTTAAAAGTTAACTATGGGGCCAGACTCAAACAAGGTTTCCAACTAACTTAGACTTTCTAAATATTCGAACAAAGTTATTTTTCTCAATTATATTTATTCCTAATCCAATTTTTCTTCTTTTTTTTTACTCTTTTCCAAATTATAAGGCTCTATTGCCAAACTCACTAATTTGAAATACTAACATTTCAGCTACTAACATATAAGATCCATCTTTTCCCCATACAAAACACATTGTACATTTTTCACCAAATCTCCTAAGGGTCTCTTATTCTAAAATTTTAATAACTTTTCTTCAGTGTACACATCTGGTATCTCAACTCTTTCCATATGTCGTTATTCCTATTTAGTTGGTTCCTTTATGGATCTAGGTATATATAATATAATTATATGTTATCTAAAAATACCAATACACTCACTTACTATTTATACTTAGGAATCCTAAACCTGAGCTCTGATACCAGATGTAACAACCCGAATTTCTATAAATTGATTTTTTTCAAAATTTCCAATCTATCGAAGCTAGAGTTAGATTGTCTGGTATCCTACAGTAAAGGCAGAGATAATAAATATATCAGAGCTAGATAAATCATCTCACAGTGGAGTGGATAAAATATAACAATCAAATATAGCCTTACTAAAATAATCATATCGTCTAACAAGTGACCAAAGGCTACCAAATCTCTACCATAAACCTAACATGTGAGTATGTTATGAGGAGGTGGTCAAAACACAAAGTTCTGGTGAATGGACAAATTATACATTCTGAAGTAACCATACATATACCGTTTAGTTATGTTTTCTTAATTATTAGGTTATTTTGGTTGACAGCACTCAAGGCTCTATACTCACGCTGTACTCATCTACACCCGGTTGATTAAACCTAATATATATATATATATATATACATATGCAACACCCCACTTCCGTTAAGGTCACTCGCAAAGGGAATGCCTTAACTTCGATGGAACGTTATAAGTAAACAAAATAGAAATTTACAAGACAGATAAAGTAGTACATGAAAAAAAATATAACTTTATTATAGCAGAAACAGAAATAAGTTTGGTTACATCTTTCCAAACCACAATATCGGAATTCAAGTACATAAATATCAGTCTTGTACAAAAGCCTTTAGAATGCATAATTTTCAAAGCCATAATCTCCAACATAAACTGCCATGAAAAGATGGAGTCAAAGCCAAGCAATACTTCAAACACTTCAAGCAGAGAGAATCTGAATCAAGCTCCTACGTTTCCACCCTGAGCACCTGGGGGGAACGGAAAGAAAAGAGGCAAAACAAACTAGGTCAGACATAAGTCTCGTGAGTCCAGTGACTTTCAGCATATAAACAAATAATAGTATCATGACATGTAAATGAAACTGGATGAGAGATAACAGGAGCAAGAATAACTAGTATAAACAGGGTAAACGGAATGGAACAGAATAACCTAGACCAAGCTATGCTTCTTACTTATTTTCACTTCTCTGCACTAATACTAGTATAACAGAATTAGGTGTTGTCCTAATGTCTAAACAGGAAACAAACGATCTCTTCGGAAACACGATGCTAGTAATGGGCCTTTACCACCCTAATAGAGATAGACATACAGAAACAGAATGCTAGTAATGGGCCTTTACCACCCGAACAGAGACAGACGGTACAGAAACAAAATGCTAATAATGGGCCTTTACCAATCCAGCTAATGGGTCTTTACCACCCGAACAGAGACAGACGGTACAAAAACAGAAGCAGGAATGAAATCAGAGGCAGAAATAGAATAATCCCTACGGAAACAGAATATTAGAATTAGGTGTACACTAGTAATGGGCCTTTACCACCCCAACAGACGGTACCACACAGAAACAGACAGGTGTTACCACCCCAATAGAAACAGACGGTACCCCAGCAGAAACAGACAGAACTAAGTGTACCCTAAATTCTACACCATGTGATCGGCTCCCTAATACATAAATACCATGTGCCAGCCCTATAGAAGGGTTTATCACTCCCTAAAGTGGCAACCTATAGACACAGACCTATTCACAGATGTCACGGTGTCTTACATCCTCAGAGCAGACCGGATCCATGCACGCACATGACCCGGTTGGAATGCGTCATCAACACCCCTCGCCATTATCAAAGTGAACCTCTTATAATTAGTTCAGTAAGCGTGCCCAGACCCCTCTTAGTGTTGGGTCATAGTTTTGATACCAGAAAGGGTTACTGACTAATATGGGTCCCAAACAACAAATGACACAAGTAATTACCCCTCCTAACCTTATGTCTCCAGACTAACAGATTTCAGATTAACTTGCTTACAAATTTCATATGTACAAAGTTCAGATTAACTAGTTCTCAGATCATACATACAAGTTAAAAAGTTTTCAGACAAACAGATCAGATGTACAGATTAACAAGTTTTCAGACTAACGGATCAGATATACAGATTAACAGGCTTACAGATTATTTCACCTAACTTTGTATTGGGCCTACAGATTTACGAAACAGGTTTATTAGATTCATCAGTCCAATTGTTTTTAACCCTATCCACCTAACACGTTTTAGGTATCACATTTATCTTAGATTTGCATTAATTAAATATTAATGCACAGACCTCTCACATTAGGTCGGTAGCTTGTGGCCGCTAGATGTGTCGGGCGGTTCCGAGAGACTTCTGCCACAAGCCAGACCTAACCTCATGTCTAAGCATCTTTATGCCTATGACCTCTCATATTAGACTGACAGTTTGCAGTTGCTGGTTAAGCCGGTTGGGTCCGGCCAGGCTTCTACCGCAAATAGAGTCTAATCTCGTGTCTCAGCATTCTTATTTTAGCCAAAGTATTCATTCACAGATTATGCCAATATCAGACTAATTATGCCAATTCGACAACTTAACTTCTTTACGAGTTACAACAGATTATCCAAAGTTCTATTAACATGTTTTGCTCAATTTTAGATCAAGCCTACAGATTTTCATACCCCAAATTACCGTATTCAGTTTCAACAGATTTAGCAGATTAGACAATTTAACAGATTTAATCATCCCTTAAAATTCCATTGACATACCTCGCTTAATCATAAAATTAAGCCTAATCTTACATGCTCAAATTATGGTCATAATTCACAAAATAACATATGCCCTAAATTTCTAGTTAAATTTACATAGTACAGAATATTATCCGAAAACCCCAAATCATGATATACAATATGAACTATGCCAAATTATAGCCTTTGATTTTAGCGTATGTCAAATATCCAAAATCCCCATTTAGGCGCATTCCCAATTAATAGTTATCCTATTTTAATATAGATCTTTTACGCCTAAATCATATATCCTTTTTTTTTCAAGTCATAGATCATCATATAAAATATGCCAACAAATCTAGATCTTAAATCACAACATGTATTATGCCCTCAAATCAAATCTTGAATTGTAACATGCATTATGTTCCCAAATTACAAGTCATATACAATAATTCTCCTCCTTCCAAATCATAAACCGTCATATATAGTATGCCTAGATCTAGAACTTAAATTACAACTTATGTTGTGTTCTTAATTTAGTCACAAATCAGTTATGTCCAATTATGCATCATTCAATATTTTCCAAAATTTATCGTTCGCGCATCAATCTCTTATGATATTTAGCTGAGGCTCGTGGTGGCCTGGCTATAGAACAGAAGGAAGGAAGAGATACAGAATAGTTACAATAAGATAGATCTACACAAATAAAACATATCTGATAAACAAGAATAAGATAGATCTACACAGAAAAACAGATCTGATAAACAGGAATATGCATAATCTCCAATTCAAATTTATAACCATGTCAAGATCATAATTAGATTTCATATCTGAAAATAACTGTACTCACAAATTGGGGTTTAAGAAAGAGAAGAACGGTTCTGGGATCTGATTTTCTGGAGTTCATTTAGCTTTCCGTTGATGTAGGCATTGATTTGTTATCTTTTAATCCTATTCAGATTGGAAGAAGAAGAAGCACTAGTTCTAGCTTAGGTTTCAGCAGAGTAGCGACGCCATTGATTTATTTTAATATGAATTAGAGCAGAGTATAGGCGTAATGAAATTGTGTGGAGAGAAAGTGAGGTTTGGGGGTGTTTAAATAGATTTGGAGCAACGAATCTGGTCAGAACGGGCGTCTAAATGCAGAAAAATGGATTTGTCCTCGGATCTGGAAAAAGGGGGGAGGTCGACCCCCAGGTCGACCCCATGTCGACCTGCCTACCCAGATCGACCCCCAGGTCGACCCCTTGGTCGACCTGGTCCTGGGCGGGAATTTTCCCGCCCAGCCCGGGTGTGTGTTTTGAATTCGAATTTGAATTTCGAGCTGAGCTGTTTTAAATTTTCTGAAACTTCTGAAGGCCATAACTACTTCATACGAAGTCCGATTTACGCAAACTCGGACTCTATCTCGATCATAAATCCAAGACGAATGCAATGGCGTAACCCGTTTCCCTTAATTCTTCTCTTAAAAATTAAATATACTTTGTTTTGTTACTTTTATGATCACAGAAAATTCGGGGTGTTACAATATATATATATAACTAAACCCAACATCTCAAGATACTCCCTATAATACCCTCCTCGTATAGTCTCTGTTGTCACACCACGAAAGCGTATACAACATTTATCATACACTAAATCATGTACAGAAATATCTATCATTACTCCTCGTAATCGCATAGAAATACCATCGTTATGTCATGTAAGCGTACAGATTGTCGTATCCGAGCTCCTCGATCGAATAACATATCAACACGGAGTAATGCCCTACTTTCTACAATACACCACCCAGTGCATGTATCTAGACCCTCACATGAATGTACTATCTACAATAACCCGAGTCCGGTAATCCGGCTGAACCCAATGCACGAAACTCGGTCTGGAGCTTTCAATATCCGTAAATGTCAGCTTCATTAGGCCTACAATGCAGATATTCATATGTGGTCTCTATTTTCTCGGTGGCTATGGCCCTACCCTGGCCCCTCCCTCAACTAATGAAAAACTTCTTCAAGAGCTAAGTGACATGCGCCTATCAACCAATCTAACATCCAATTTGGTGTATCCCGCAACCAACGTCTCGATAGTGAAATATCGAAGATCTGTAGGTTTAGCTCTAGTCTTTCTGCATATCACTGACTGCTGGTGACAAGTATCCGATGAATATTGTACTTAATTTTGTTTTGACCAGCCTCTCCCGAGGCAATTAGCCTAATTACCCAACGCCATCCGCCACAGTCTTCTGGCTGTCATACCACAGTTGTAATCAAGGTATACTCATCGGATGGTAGCGTACAGACCAAACCCCTATGAGTACGGCCTGAGAAAGTACCGCACAGAGGACCACCATGGAGTACCCTACACATCCCACAGAAGTCACGAGCTTCCCTCTAGTCCCGTAGAGTAATCAGTTGGACGTGCTCCTCTCGTGTCTCCAAACACCACGATGATATACCTCGTTCGTTTCTTCACATTCATATGTACGGACTGGTCCAAGCGCATCACGCCAATGTGTTATTAGATCCTGTGTCTCATCTTTAAATCATGTGCTTGCTTTATCTTATCACGTTGCTAGTTAATTTGATTATTCACATATTTACTTACTTTCTTTATTCAGCTTTATGCCACCGAAGCGGACTTCCGCTCATTATTTGTTACGTTTATTAGACTTAATCCTTTCGATTATAAGTCTACTAATAATAAGCCTACTTTATTCTTTCTTATTTAATCATAGCCTTGTCTTACTCTGTTATCACAACTTCTTGTTGTTGTTTACTTATTAACTTAGTTCTCTTAACTAAAGTTTATTAATAATTTCTCTTTCCAAAATGATAACCTATGTTATAATTTCTCTTGACCCTAGGACAAGTCTTACCTATTATATATCATTCTCATTCATATAATTAATCATGATACATTATATTCCCAGTTCATCACAATCCTTCTTAGGTTCTTTGATATGAACTAACAATTTACTAACGTAATCTTTCTTTAATTACCGTCATTTACATTTTTTATTTCAGGATGATATTTCACACACCTTATTAGATTGGTTAACAAAAAGATGTAATGATGTATTTCCATAACGTACATCTGTTAAGATCTGTAGTTACAAGTTATTTTTTATTTTCAATATGGGCGTACATACATATTTCATTTTAATATTGTGCAATATGGTAAAAGAATCCATATTTCACACTAATCCTTTTCCTTTCTTTTCTTGCAACTACGTTCTTGGTATTTTGCACGCTATGGAAATGTATTCATTTCCCCTAAATCCAACTAACTCGGTCTACTGTAAAATTTCCCCTTTTTATTCTCTTAGTTAGATGTTAATTCCTGTTCTCATTCACCATTTCCAATCACAATAAATTTTCCATATAAAATTAGGCATATCAATCATTTTTCCATTAAACCCAATTTTACTTTAATTCTTTTTACAACATATCCAATTTGTCATTAAATAAAAATCTTCAATAACATATTCATGTTTATTGTAAATTCCATAATTTTAGTATTGCAATAATTCTTAATCCTAATCGAAGATTAATGCAATAGATTTGCACAATAGCAATATTTTTAACGTACTTAAAAATAGATTATGTCGCAATTACCAAAAATTCCAATTATTTATCATGTTAAGAATTACGGTGAATGTAAACGATAGATATACCATTACCTAAATGGTATAATTTTAAATCCACTCACCTGACTGCTTTCCAATCCTTGAATCTGATTCAGATATGCTATTCTGTGGTCTTTCTAATTGAATCTAATATTAAGATAACCACATATTTACAAATCTAGTGCTAAAAAGGAAAGAAAGAAACCTAAATAATTCAAATTCACTGGATTTTACCTCACGTTTACAAGAAATATGAACATGTATATTGTAGATCTATAATATTTGTCTTCAAATCTTGAATATGAATTCCTAGAAACTAATATTCTAATTTTTGAAAGATTTAAAGAAGAAAGAAAATGGCAGAGCCTTAGCGTCATCTCAGAAAATATGAATTGGAGGCTAGGCTCCGCTAGTCTATTTATAGGTGTATAGAAGTTCTGCTTTGTCGGATAAAATAAAATCAAATACATAGCCTACAAGTGAAAAAAATATAATGTTAAATGGCTCAGGACCGTGTCTACCCAGCTCTAAGGTGTGTCGACCCACCCTATAAGGTGTGTCGACCCACCCTATAAGGTGTGTCGACCCACCCAATAAGGTGTGTCGGCTCATGGCGTGGGCCATTAACGTTAATTTTACTGATATTAATTTCTTGTTTAGTGTTGCTGATAACGTGTCTCTTTGTTTCCAAATATCACTCTATGTAAATTATTTTCTTTTGTTTATATAGTGTATGAACCATTTTAATTTCAAACTTATGCGCATATGTATGCGTATAACTCTTCAAATCTTTGTTCATTAATAGTTGCTCTTAATGTAATTAACAACACTAGCAATTTATTGTTTTCTTCTTTTAATACATTCTAATTTCAAATGCAGCAATTTTCTTATCCATTTTTCATTTATTATACATTTACTACTTCCCGCTCTTAACTTGCACTTTTAATTTCAACATTTGAATTTATGTGTATATATATATATGCACAATCTTCATTTCTTTTCAAAATTCGAATGACGTTGTGCTGACATTAATTTCTTACCCATTTTTATTGATAATAGGTTACTTTTCGATTTTTTATCCATATATATATACACACGCACGCACGCTAACCTATATGTATAATTTTCCTTACATTTTCTCTTAGAATATGCATTCTTTAGTCATCCCTCTAAAATAAAAAATATGAGACTAGCAGGACTCGAACTTGCACCAATCACATTGGAGAGACATGCCTCTGCCAACTTACCTACTTATCCTTTTGTTCACAAGACTAAAACCATTGTTATTTATTATTCGTATTAGTATTCCACATATATCTTCTTTCTCAGGTTTATCTTAAAACTTCATTTAAAGATAAATTTTTCATTTTTAATTCGTTTTCTACAAACCATGGGTCTAAATTGATCAGAAAATTACTATGGACGCAATAGTGCTAATTCCATTACCAAATTCTGAAAACTTTTCAAAATTTTATTTTATTTTTTGATTAAAAATTTTGGGTGTTACAAACCTTATCAACATACGTCTTATTTGTGCTCAACAAAATTTTTTTTGTCTTTATAGGAAACGATATATGACATAATATTGTTTTTGACTCCCCTTTGATTTAAGACTATTCTCTTACCTTCGGGTTAAGTATAGATAACTTTTCGAAGTATGAAAATTATACGATTTATGAATATATTTATTCTATCGAGATAAGTTTATGGATATGATTTCGAAGCATTAAAGGTAAGAGATTTATAAACTTGCTTATTCTGATGAGATAAGTATATGGAATCGATTCTTAAGAATCATTGAAATGATTTGAAAAAGTGATATAATTAAAAGGGCTTATGCTGCCGATGTGCTTAACTATACAATTATGGTTGATAGTTAAATAACGGACTAATAATAAATTTCCTTTTAACTTATATCATGATGGTTTTAGAAATCGAGATCAAAATTGGATCTGAAACCACTTCGAACTGGCTTCGCATTCAAAAATGATTTATAGGTTTCCTGTGATTGTGCTTATGATGGGAGGACTTCTTGTTACTACTCTAAGGGATTATTCCCTGTAAAATTTAGCAAAAGAGTACCTCTAATTTGTGTCGTTCTTGGACAACTTGTATGGATGAATTTATGACATTGCATTTATTTAATTATACACTTATGACATTGCATTTATTTAATTATACACATTGGATTTCAACAAATGTGCATCTGTCTGGTGGAGGAGAAGACACCTTCTCTTATATTAAACACCCTTTCCTAAGATGTATGAGATCACAAGTTGTCATTTTTGTAGAAATCAATTAGTGGTTGACAAAACTGCAATATGGAATTTGTAGATGGTTATACACTTGGTGACATGAATGGTATACGTTACCTTTGGTCTTTTTACCCCATAAATGGTGAAACCTGCCATGAAGTGAGGCTATATAGGTCACGCCCATTAGGGTGTATTCATCACCCTACTAAATGTTATACACTTTGCATATCGAGTATGATAGAGACGTGGAGCACGCTCAGTAGGCTGGGAGGCCGAGGAGATGGAACATTCGATTAGTACACAACCTTCAAGTTTATGTCGTTGCTTCGTTCTTGCTAGAAGAGCACGAGGCCAATGGCCTTTTGGAATATCCCTCTAAGGGTGTACTGCACTGAAGGTACCCTTTGGCCTTGCCATTTATATGAAATCCATTTACCATTACGAACTAATATATATATATAGCCTAAAATACGTTGCGTATTCAAATAATGGTAATAATTTCACAATTTCATATGATATACTTTATGGGTTTATCCGAAATAGACATTATAATAATATCACTTGATTCCACATAAATATTTTGGTTATCTTAAGGAAAAAACATGTACTTTGTTCATGTGTGGTTGTGTCTTATAAGAGTTCCATTCTTTCAAAAGATTTCCTAAAAGTTAAGCAAGTTGTTCGTTATGTGAGTTTTCTCAATATGATAATCTTGATTGATCTGGGCGTTATTTTCTTTAGTGCTCGGGTCAGACTAAGTATATTTCCCATATTAGCTTTAGATTTCCTTTGAGCTTTAGGAGAGGAGCTCTTGTCGAGACGTATTCTCGTATTTTTATATTATTTATTTTCCGTTATGTTTATGTGTTATAATATTTAGTGTTGTATTTCCATTGTGCTATATGATTTATGTATTAGAATTTATTAGGATGGGTTATTATAGCTGTCTAGGTTGATTATTTATGTATGTACACACTACAAAAAAGAGGGAAATTTTCCAACTCAGAGTTCCCTACACCATTGCTACACCGCGTGAGCGCGGCGTAGTGAAAACATGAAAATATGTGGAAGGTGTGGGGACTGTGTAGGGAATTCCCTGCTCATTTCCTGCGCATTGTAAACAGGTTTATTTAAACGGACTTTCTAAAATTACGGTCCATAAGTGAAACAACCCATTCTTTCCTCTAAACAACCGTTCTTCGTTTCATTTGTACGTTTCAAATTAAAAAAACCTAAATCAATTTCAATAGTGTCTCCCGTGCTTTAACCACGGCGTCGCCTCCTGCAACCGCGTCGTCGCCACCGCCTTCAACCACGCCGTCTCCCCTACCTCGTCTACTCGCACCGCATCCCCTATCTGCTCTACTCGAGTCGTTGCTCTCAATTCCCTCAAATCCCTCAAAAAAGTAAGTATTTAACCTTATGTTTATGTTCTAGATAAATAAGACAGTATTAGTGTGGAATTGAAGTTTTGTGGTCAGGGTGTTGAAATTTCTATACACTTTTCTCAATTTATTGTTCTCCTTTACAACTCACAAAATTGCTAAGTATTTTGATATGAATTAGCATATCTTGAATTCCTTAACATTTTCCCTGATATTTCACCCAATTGGACGTAGATGCAAGAACGAAACAAAAATATTACCTTTTTGGAACATGTCGATCTTAGACTCTAAACTACATTTATTTGCTAAATATGTCAGGATAAACTTAGTTGTAATGTCACATTGCTGATATCGACCATGAAGTTCATACTTCAAAGCACTGCGATTTACAGCAAACTCATTATCACTATTCGTTTTGCTTTCAACTTGGTTTTGCTTTATGCATTTATATTCATGCTGAGGAGAACTTGATGTTCCCTATATAGAAATTTTGTTGTGGTGGGAGCTTGATTTGGTCCGGATGCAACCTCACTGTCTCTATCCATCCTTATGATTCTTGATCCATCAATTACCTTCTGCAACCAAGTCATCCTTCAAATTTTACGGCATATTGATCATGATTTTCATGAAGGCATTGCTGTTCAGCATCACATACTTGGTATTCTTGCCCTCTTCGGAGCGGCATTTCTAATATTAGTCATAAGCATTAATATGAACATTTCTATTTATAGTCCATTTGTATTTAATCAACACAAATCTAGTATACTTATTCATCCATAAATATATTATGTTATTTAGGTATTGAAATTACAAAGATTTGAGAACATTGCATTGCTCATTCTATAGACAACTTACGAGAACTTTCAGTATCGGTATAACAAGAAAGAGAATCCATTTAGCAAAGGCGTACTGGGAAATTTCAAACAAGTTTTCTTCTCGAAGGTTGCTCCTTCATTAACTTACTTTAGATTATTGATTCGTGTGGATTCGGTCGAATCTAATTCTCATACCTCAAATAGTGAATCAAACATATTTTTTTCCAAAGGTGTCAACAGACATGGTAACAGGTAGAAAAAACATGACAAATACATATTCAAACATGCCTGACATACTGCGCAATTTGGATTATAGTAGCATTGAAGATATTCAACCTTTTGATTTCCCTATCAATAAAGAACTCATTATTGATGAGTGCGAAGATTCAAGGTATTTTTCTAACAAATCGTCTCATATAAAGTTATCAAGGTATCTTTTTGTAATTATTTTTAGTATTTTTGCATTCGAACATTATGTTATTCTAGTATTATAGCAGCAATTGTAGAATTTATCAGGCTAATTCAATTAATGGATAGTTTTTGACTAATGTTAACATGCATAATCACTAACTTTAACATGCATAATTCAATCGTTGTCCTTATGGCTTAGTTTTACCGAGCATTTTATGCTCATTTTTATTGAGCTTTATGGCTAATTAAAACAGAGCCATTAGGCTCTATCTTACTTGTAACACCCCGTAAAATTTTAAGTATCAATAATAAATTAAATAATTAAAAATAAGATATTAAATAATATGGTTGAAAAGTGAGATTTTGTAGCTTTAGGAATTTGGCTACGAAATTCTTTTACTTGAATTCATGGTGAAATTTTGCATCGTTTTCATATATAATATGCTGAAAATAGTCAATGTATGAAGAAGTTATGAACAAATGAACTTGGACAGCGAACACAAATATATATATATATATGGATATTATATGTATTGTCCAAATTACAAATTAAAGATAAAGAAGGAATTTCAAATTTTGAAATTGAGATAAGATCAGGGGGACAACACATGTTGTAAATATGGAATAACATAAAAAGAATGGGAAACGTATTAATAAAAATAAACAGCTCAGCAACGCAGCATTATTGGGTGTTCCAGCCCCGAAGGGGACGACCGCCCCCATCTTAAGGGTGTCGATCGCCGATCGACCGCTAAGTGGCTGGACAGCCCAATAAAGTTGGCTGGTTAGATATTTTTTCAAAGAGGATATATATAAATTAATGGCTTGAATTAATTCTAAGTAATCCAATGGTTCATGTCCAAACGGGCAACTATATATACCTGTTTATCCATCAAAAATCACATGCATACTGATAGATTGAGGGGTCAGTCGCTCAGGGCATGATTCACCGGTCGTTTGTTCAATATACAGGTCACTCGCACATAGTATAATCACCCAGTTGTTCGTTCAATAGCATGAAACAAGCTTCATATTGTCCGGCACAAGTGTAATGTTCAAACACTAGGGTCGGTCTCTCATTCTTTGTCTTAGTCGTTCGCTCATACTGATCTGGTCGGTCGCTCGTACCTTATGGGCAAGTAACCGTAGAAACACAAGGGGATCATGCATATTGATAATCGCTCAAGCTAAAGAGCGATCGTTCGCACATCATTGATTGACCAGACAGGTCGCTCATGCATCACCTAGTCATGCATCATTTGATCATGCAATGCGTGGTAGGTCGCTGGTGAAGGTGATATAGGGTCACTCACACATAGCAGGTCAACCACACAAGTACAATGATTAAACACTGGGGTCGGTCGCACATCTGAAGATCAGGCACCATCTTTTGGTCAAACAAAGTAGTGCTTGCCCATATAGATCGAACCGGTCGGTTGGCCTTTGGTCCTCCAACCATCCGCTGGTCTGGTCGCTCGCTCATATCTCGCTCGCTCACTCACTTCATAGTCGCATGATCGAGCAGAACAACTGGCAACGGCTGACTACAACTGTTGACAACTGGCAGTGGCATTTCTTTAAATAACTGCACGCTCGACCAAAAACCTGCATATATGGATTTCAGTCCATTTCTTCATTGAAGCTCCCCAATAAATAGGCCATGGCTTCCACCATTAAAGAGGTTGACTCTTTGCCACCACGAAATGCTCTCGGATTCTTTCTACCGCCATTCCTAAGTAATCCTACCTTCATTTGTCATTTCCATTCGAAGATCTACCATCGAATCGGTCATGGCTTCCATCGAGATTGTCTAAGTGACCAAGACATCAAAGATCCTAATTCATCCTGCTTGCATTCGAAGATATCTCATCAGTCCTCCGCTGATCTGACCATTTCTTCGTCTATCCTACCATTTCTCCATCGATTCGCATAGATCTAAACGAGATTTACTTGTAATAAGAGAAGATGAGTGTACAAAGAGAGATTTCATGCTTTGTAAACATTGATGTCATGATAAAATCCTTGCCAAAGTGGACATAGATCTACCTTAGATCGAACCACTATAAATTCTCTTGTCTTTTATTTTGCTTTTTAGCGAATGCGGCTCTACTATCTTAGATCTAACCGTTTAGAGAAGTGCTTCTAAAGCACCTTTGGTGTTTGAGACAATTTTGACTCAAACATTTGGCACCTATGTTGAGTCCACTTTCGCTTTCCACGAGGTCCATAACCTTGGTGGTGTATTGAAAAATTATGTAGAATCCTAGTTGCTACGATAGGCTCTCGAAACCTAAAAAGTGGGATCGTTGAAGAATTTGCTTTGAAGTTCAAAAAGTTGTTAGAAATCATGGCCGCTTCAAAGAAAAACAGAAAATCTGCTAGAGCTACTATGAGTAATGAAAATGCTCATAATAATGAAGTTGCACCACAGACTTTGAATCGAGAAGTTGTAGAGTCCTCAAGGCTAGCTGTAACTCGAGAGGAATTGAACATGGTGGTAACTGGCTTGAATGAAAAAATGGATGCTACGACCAAAATGATGATGGAAAAACTTGTTGCTTTGCTTAATGCTCATGCCAATCCCCAACCTCCAAAGGTCGTGGTCAATGTTGACGAAAAAGAGGACTCTTCTGCCTCAGACCCTAGTCGATCCCACTTCTTACTAGAAGACAAGGGGGAGGCCAGCATTGAGGACTTTAAAGTCAAAGCACCACAGCATGTCGAGAAACGTGCAACTCGAAGCACCACTAGTCCCACCAAAGGGGCCCTGCCCAAGGGAGGTCCAGGGCATCGGAACTTGAACCGTGATCATTCCGATAAAAGGAATGACGTCTGCTCCATGGAACGAACTGGTGATGAGGAGCGCATCTCAGACATGATCCAACGAATAATGAAAGAAAACATGGCTAGTCAAGATGACGAGAAGGAATGGGAGTTCTTGCCGAGAAAGAATCCGTTCACATAAAGAATTCGTCGAGCGAAGCTCCCTAAGAAATTCACACCCCCGACAATAGCACCCTATAGTAGGACTGGAGATCCATACGTCTTCTTGTTTAAGTATGATCAACACATGAACGGAGCTAGGGCCACTGACGAGACAAAGTGCTTGTATTTCCTCGTGTGCATGGAAGGGGTGGCTTCACTATGGTTCACTAGACTACCGCCTAAATGTGTTGATCAATTTATTGATTTGGCAAGAAGGTTCCAAGACCAGTTTCGATTACAAACTACCAAAGTTTGGAATATAATGTCACTTAGCGAAATGGAGCAAATGCCTGGAGAAACAATCAAGGCTTTTCTTACAAGGTTCCACACTGTAGTAGCCGAAATGATAGATCTAGAACCCTGGTACGTATTGGCAGCTCTGAAGGGTGATATTGACAAGAAGTCAGAATTTGGGAGGAGGATAAAGATGAAGAAACCAAAAACATTGAATAAGTTCTATAAAATAGCTGAAGAATACACGAGTGTTTAAGATGATCCTCCCATTATTCGAAATGTTGCGGAAAGTACTGCTACTGGTGAAAGGAAGACTGTAGAGGTCCAAGTTGAGCCGAAGAATAACTCTGAAAGAAAAGGGGAAACGAAGGGAAGGATAACAAACCTTATAAGAAGACGCGGTTCTTCAAGAATTCAAAATTGACTCCCCTGAATGAAACCCCAAAGAAGATTTATTCCGCCACGAAGGGCTCGGGCATTTCTCCTCAAGTAAAGCCACAGAAAATTACAGAGCAGCAAGCCAACTCCGTTTAATTTTGTCACTTTCACAACCAACCGAGGTATAATACCAATGAGTGTCGGCACTTGAAGAGCTTGATAGAGGAACTCATCAGAAAGAATCAGCTTTAACAATATGTGAGAAATCCTCAAAATTCCCAGACTGCCCAGGGGCAGAGTGATGCTACCGGTCAACCTGGCTCTAGTGAAAAGGCTCAGGCTCCTGCTGACTCAAGACCAATAGTCAATACGATTTCTGGAGGTCCTCACCCAGCCGGAAGAAGATGGGGGGACATAGAGAAATACGCTAATGAGCTAAAGGATGCTTCAAAAGAAGAGAGATGCCTGATCTTGAGCAACACGCTTCCAATGAAAATGCCTAAAACTTTAGCAGAAGATGTGGTGTTCAAGGATAGATATTCTGACGGACTACTTACACCAACTGTTATTCCCATGGTGATCACAGTAGGTCTTGGTCCAACAATTGTAAGAAGGGTCCTAGTCGATACGGGAGTTTCCGTTAATGTGCTTTTCATAAATGCCTTCCGAAAAATGAAGCTATCCATGGCGGATGTGCGGGCATATCCAAATAAGATTCATGGATTCACTAGACAGCCTACATAGCCCATCGGCAAAATCAACTTGCTCGTAGAATTGGCAGATGGAGAACACAAAGTATCTATGATGTAGACTTTCGTCCTGGTGGATGAACTTTCCGCTTACAATTCATTCCTAGGGAGGCCAACTCTGATAGGCTTTAAAGTTACACTAGCTCCATGGTGCTTGATCATGAAGTTTCCAACTGAGAATGGAGTTGGTACAATTAAGGGAGATCAGGTTACCATAAGAGACTGCTACATGACAGAGTTATGAGAATCCAGGAAGAAAGAAATGGGGAAGAGTGCAGAGGCTTCGCTCCGCATTCGAGACCTCCCCTTATAGCAATTAAATCAGGGTCCCTACACTGGAAAACACAGTGGAGCATGAAAAAAAATGGACCCTAGAAAACCCAGTGTAGGTGACGGAAGACCGGCTCCAGCTGAGATCACGATTCCTATTGTTGTTAATCCGAAAGATCCAAACCTTGTTCTGAATGTAGGATCTCAGCTGAGCCCAGAATTGAAGTGTCAGTTGGTTTTATTTTTGAAATCTAATTTAGATGTGTTCGCATGGAGCCATTCTGACATATGCGACATATCTCCGGATGTTGCGGTCCATAAGCTTAATATTGATCCACGTATTCCATCTATCAAGTAGAAAAGGAGAACCCAAGGGCTAGAAAGATCAAGAGCTCTAAAGGAGGAAATCGACAGATTTGTGGAAAAAGGATTCATTATAGAATCTACCTATCCTAACTGGGTCTCCAATCCCGTACTCGTAAAGAAGGCAAATGGCAAATGGCGAGTTTGCATAGACTTCTCATATCTTAACAAAGCATGTCCGAAGGATAGCTTCCCTCTCCTAAGAATAGATCAGCTGGTATATTCTACAGCGGGGCATGAGTTGTTGTCCGTTATGGATGCTTATTCAGGCTACAATCAGATAATGATGTATGGACCAGATCAGGAGGACACGAGCTTTATCATTGATCTCGGTCTATACTGCTGCAAAATGATGCCATTCAGCTTGAAAAATGCGGGGGCGACTTACCAGGGCTTGTAAACTCCATGTTTAAAGCACAAATCGGTAGAACAATGAAGGTATATGTCTATGATATGCTGGTAAAATCAAAAAGTGCTGCTGATCATTTGGAAACTCTAGCCCAGATGTTTGATACTCTGCGCTGGTACGTTATGAAGTTGAACCCTCTGAAGTGCTCTTTCAGAGTCACTTCAGGCAAATTCCTGGGATTCATGGTCATTGCCCGGGGCATAGAGGCCAACCCAACTCAGATATCAGCCTTGAGAGAAATGCGCGCTCCAAGGACCAAGAGAGAACTCCAATGCTTAAATGTGAAAATTACAGCTTTGAATCGCTTTATATCAAGGGAAACAGACAGGTGCCTTCCTTTCTTCGGTGCCCTCAGGAAAGTAAAGAAAGATATCCAGTGGACTCCAGAATGCTAAAAAGCTTTTAAGGAACTAATCCAGCATATGGCTACACCTCCTATGCTTTCCAATCCCAGTGACGGGGAAGACTTGTTCTTGTACCTGGCGGTGTCCACTCATGCTCTGAGTGCAGCCTTGATGAAGGAGGATTCGAAGGTTCAGAGGCCAGTCTACTACATCAGTAAGAGGTTAACTAGGGCAGAGCTGAATTACCCAAAGCTAGAGAAGCTCGCCTACTACTTGCTTATTGCCTCAAAGATGCTCCTGTCATACTTCCAAGCTCATCCTATCAAGGTCCTCATCGATCAGCCTTTGAAGCAGGTCTTGTTCCGCCCAGAAACTTCCGGGAGATTGCTGAAATGGAACATTGAGCTCAGTCATTATGATGTTACATACCATCCCCGGAGAGCAATTAACGGACAGGCACTTGCAGACTTTATCGTGGAGTTCACTGATCGAGGAGACTGGAAAGAGGAACCTGTTGTCGAATCCAACATTCAGTGGAAACTATTTGTCGATGGAGCATCAAGCGACTACTGTTCAGGGGCAGGGGTGATTCTAGAAACCCCTGAAGGAAGATCTATCTGCTATGCGCTGAGGCTAGAGTTTCCATTGACAAATAATGAAGCCGAATATGAAGCCCTTATTGCAGGGATAAGGTTAGCAAGGGAATTACAGATAAAGAACTTACAAATCTTCAGTGATTTGCAATTGGTGGTATGTCAAGTTTGGAGGGAGTTCCAAGCCAAAATGGTAACTTGCCAGCTTATCTATCCAAGGCTTGGGAATTATTGGAGAGCTTTGAATATTGCACCATATCTAATATTCCCAGGTAAGAGAACACCAAGGCGGATTCATAGCAAAGTATACAAGCACAGGAGACACACAACTGATGGGATTAGTTCCAGTGGAGATCTTCTCCAGTCCTAGCACGGAGCAGGTTGATTTGGATTGGGTCATGGAGGTGACTGATGAGCCCGAATCATGGATGACACTAATCAATGAATATCTCATGACCGGTGCACTCCCGACATAAACTAAGCAGCGAAGGAAGATTTTACGAAAAGCTCCTATGTATCTCATTCAAGATGGACGAATATACAGGCGAGGATTTTCTATGCCTCTGCTTTGATGTGTTACAAAGAAGAAATCAAAAGCAATCATGATGGAATTGCATGAGGGTGAATGCGGAGGCCACACCGGTGGTCATACATTGGCCAAGAAAATTCTGTGATACGGTTAATTCTGGCCAGGTGTAAATCAAGACTCCGCGGCATACACTAGAAAGTGCGACAGATGTCAAAGATTTGCAAAGATTCCAAAAGCACCATCCAAAGTCATAACTCAAATGGTCTGTCCTTGGCCATTCGTTGTCTGGGGCATTGATCTCATAGGAGCACTTCCCACAGCAAAGTACGGTTTTAAATATGCCATTGTCGCTGTTGATTACTTCACTAAATGAGCTAAGGCAGAACCATTGGCAACCATAACCTCAAAGAAAGTTATTAACTTTGCCTTGAAAAAAATCATTTGTAGGTTTGGAGTGCTACAAAAGATAATCACGGACAATGGAACCCAGTTTGAAAGTGAAGAATTCCAGAGCTTCTGTGCCAAGTATAAGATCCAGAAAACATCTCAGCAGTGTCCCATCCGCAGGCAAATGACAATTAGAAGCAGTAAACAAGATCATAAAATCAACCATCAAGAAGCATTTAGAGAGATCTAAAGGTGGTTGGGTAGATGAGCTTCCACCGGCACTATGGGCGTACCGCACAACTCATAAGACTGCGACTGGGCATGCTCCCTTTTCCTTGGATTTTTGTTCTGAAGCTATGAAACCTGTAGAGATGGAAGTCCCTACTCATAAGATGATTCACTTCAATCAAGAGGAGAATGAGAGATTACAGCTTGAGGCCCTCGATCAGCTCGAGGTAAAGATAAAGGAAGCATAACTCACGGTTGCTGCACACCAGTGAAGGGTGGCCAGACATTTCAATTCAAAAGTTAGACACAAGACTTTCGAGATCGGAGACCTTATGTTGAAAAAAGTAATGACTGGAACTGGGATTTTCGGGACGAATTGAGAAGGGCCTTATGTTTAAAGACAGAAACTCCGAGATGGCACCTTCAAGTTGTCCACCACAAATGGAATCCAGATTCCTCGAGCTTGGAATAGCGAGCATCTCCACCGCGACTTTCTATAATACATCGTTCAAATCTATTGTGAAAATTGTAGATATTTGTAAGCATTACATTTGAGCTATGTACATATGAAAATTCATCAATGAGAAAGTCTATTTGCTTGCACGAATCTTGTATTTGCAAACTCTTGCTAAAATTGATTTTTTAAATATAGGCAATATAAGAGCGACAGCTCATTCACAATGCAACCAGACTTGGAAGCTTCCTAAGCATATTCCGGTTGGGATAGCTCAAATGTTGAGTGCCAAAAGCATCATGCAAACTAAACAAGATGATGAAAATGCACCACCTTGCAAATCTAAAAGGAATAAGCTATCCAGAGTCAAATGGTGAAAAGCGCAGCAAATGGGCACCAAGTCGGAAAGCTGCACCTTTCGTCACAAAATACACTTCCTAAAGAAGGAGGTTTAAGATGCCAATTTCCTGACTACGGTCGCCTATCATGATAAGCGTCCAACATAATGATTGGCATCAAACTTAAAAAATGATGCAAAGGTGAAAGCAGCCCAATCTGGCCAACAAGTAAAAGATTGCAAGTTCCACCGTAGAGGCACCTTCTTAAATGAAAGGTTCAAGACCTTAGTTCTGAAAAATCGTGATCACTCTCGATAAAAGAACTAACGTCCGCCTCGTGGGAGGATGCGACCCAAGCTGGAAGGACTAGCACCATGTCAGAAGGACTGACAAACCTAGGTTGGAAATACCAGTCCTAGGCCGGAAGGGCCGACAACCCAAGCTGGAAGGACCAGCACCGTGTCGGAAGGACCGACAAACCTAGGCTGGAAGTACCAGTCCTAGGCCGGAAGGACCGGCAACCCAAGCTGGAAGGACCAACACTGTGTCGGAAGGTCCGACAAACCTAGGTTGGAAATACCAGTCCTAGGCTGGAAGGACCGGAATCCCAAGCTGGAAGGACCAACATTAATAGAAATCCTAGCCAAAAGGGGGTATCCAATATAATCTTTCCGATCCTAAGTTAATCAGAATGGAAAAGACATAAATTGGATTGAAACTCAAACCCAAGACCTCTCCGAGACCTCTCCGAGGTCACCCGACCCTAAGCCAGGTCTCTTAAATTCAATTATCTATGTAGCATCTAGTCATCTCGGACGTGAACGATATTGAGTAAAAGACTAAAGGCCATTCAATCATCTACGTAACATCTAGTCATCCCAGATGTGAAAGATATTGAGTAAAAAAACCAAGACCTCCCTAGGGAAATGTATTCAAACCTAATCTCCAAAGGGGATGGACTGCCAGGTTAGTGAGAAATACGGTTGAATACATTATAAACATAAGACCTCTCAAGTAGGGGCATAGGAAAAAATGACATGAATCAACCAACTAAACTGAACTTCATCGCTAGGCAAGCCGGGAAGCTCAAAATCCAATAATAAGGTCAAAAGGCCTTAATTAATGGAACAAGAGCTTCCAACGTCTTAGCTATAACTAAGAGAATTCAGAAAAGTTAGTTGTTTTCAGCTTACTGAGATTGTAACGACCTTCGGTATAGGGGCATAACCATATCATCAAAAGCAAACCAATGATGCTAACTTTACATACCACAAGTTCGTTACAACCTCATAGACAACCTCATAGTCGACAAAGTGTATTGTGATACAATTGTAATATGCAAGTGCAGTGTGGAGATAAAAATTACGACAAGCTGAATAAAAGGCTGTAATACAACAAAAAAAACACTATCCCATGCAACAAAATAAAGCATCATTTCATCACAGTCACAAGTCAATCACAGAGTCACAAAGTCAACAACATAAGCACAAAGTAATAAGCGAGGGTCGGCACTTGCATATACAACCGGTCTAAATGTACCACAAGAAAGGAAACAGACTGAAATAAAAGCATGGAAGTCACAAATACCACTTCTTTTTCCTTCCATCATTGTACCTTAAAGGCTGTTTATTGGAGGAAGGGGAGGAGGTGTCTCAACTGCTTGGCTTCCATCTTTCACTTACTTGTCCACACAAGGACTCTCGGGGGAGGAGAGGTTAATAATTATCGACTTATTAACAGCGTGTTTCCTCATGTGTTTCAAAGTAGACAGAGCCTTAGTTTCCCAAATATCGTCCTCATCGTTATTATAATCATAATCAATAGCTTCCAGGTCAGATGTAAGTAATGATGTATCACCTGGTGGAGGAGTGATATGCGGGGTAGCACTAGTCGACACTAAAACTGAATCGGTAGTAGTAGCCTGAGCAGTGGTAGCACCAGTAGGAAGAAGAGGTGACGAGGCAAACCTAGTACGAATGAATAGTGGGCATGAAATTCGACAAACCCAGGTGAAGAAATAAGATAATCCAAATCTGGTACGGATTGATGAATATCAATTTTACCAGGGGTTTGTGGGTTTACGAGATCAACTTCATAGTCATTTACATTCAAAGAGGAGTCGTCATTTTCTTTGTCATTCCCTACACATTCCTGAACAACAAGCTCCTGAGCAGTATGAACTTCGGTAACATTTTTGTCAGTATGAACAACAGGAGGGCCCATGGGAAGGGTTTGAGAACTTGAAGCCTCAGCATTGACAGGGCTTGATGGACCATGGATAGAAGTAGCATCCGGCGCTTTCTCCCTGGAAGATTGAGCTCACTCATTTATCAGTATCTTCCTACCCATGGCCAAAGCTTCACAGACTTCTATTTCTAGGAGGCTCTCCTGAAGAACTTCATCTTCTACACCACCAGAGTAGATAAGCACTTGTTCCCAAACAAGAGCCAAAGTTTGTGGAAAGTCATCTTTCAAATAGCTTAAACTTCCGCAATTCATGGTTCTATAAACATAAAATTGAAACAAAGTATCGTCAGCTTTAACCCTAGCCTGTTCAAGAGCACTAGTTAGTTTGGTTTTATCTTTTTCCAGAACTTTAAGAGCTTTGTTCTAGAAAACAATCTTGTCTTCAAGACTATGGAGCTAAAGCCCAGCAAAATCCCCGCTATAGTCTGTAGCGCTCTCCTGCCGCTACGCAATTTCAGTTTACCACTGATGAACAGTAGCTCCGCTTAAAGCCCCGCTATTTTCCGCTTTGTCCGCTAAATCAACTCTATTTAGCACTCGCTTTAGCAATATTAATATACAAAGGAAGACTTGACCAATTCTCTTTTAAAATAAATCAAAAAAGTTATTGTAAAGAGCTAGCTTTAAGTCATAAATGCCTTATATAAGACAGAAATATGTAGTAATCCTCGAATCTAGTGTGCATAACCATGATATTATTTGATTTTGTTATATAATATTAATTAATATTCGTTCCTTCTACACAAATGATGTGAGAATGATAATTAATTAATTTTAATTATATAGTTTTACATCTAATTAATATTTTGGCACGTCCGCTATATCCCCCCTATTTCCCCGCTTTATCCCCGCTACAGCTTTTTACACCTCTACCACTATAGAACCGCTAAGCGCTTTAACTGCACAGCTTCAAGAGCTGCCTTTTCTAGTTGATAAGAAACCGAAGCTTGTTTTTCCAATGCCAATTGGGATTTATCAAGTTCTTTGGCAGATTGAGCTTCTTGAACATGTTTTCTTGCCGCTTCAAGCTCCCTTTTAAGTTTCTCATTTTCGGCTTCTAAGCTATTTACCCTGGTATTTCCACTTTTAAATATGCAATTTCAGACTCTTGGGACCTGGTCACGTAGACCAGTCCGGCCTTGTCATTTTCCAAAGTTTCAATATGCTCAAGATGTCGGGTGTTTAATCTTTGAAACTCATAGCCAAATTTGTTCCACAACTCTAATTGTCAGTCGACTTTGCTTATAGCCATGTCCAACCGTGTTTCAAGCTGACTCTTGGCAATATCGAGTTAGGTAAGTTTGTAGCTCTTTATAGTGATCTACTCTTCAAAGCATCCTGTCTGTCATTTGGATGCAAATTCAAGTCGAAAAGCATTCCTCTTAAGTCTCAACCTCCAAAACGATCCTTAAGCTTCAAATTTTCAGGCGGAATTTTATAAGAAGGCCTGTCAAGAATCATTTGGATCTGAGCAGAAGTTAGGACAATGGATTGAGAAGTAGTAAAAGGTTGTTCAGGATGAATGGGAATATCAGGATCTGAGAACTCAATCGATTTATGACGTTTCAGAATCTCATCCTCGCCCCGTTCATCTCTGCTTCTCTCCCTTCTTCTGGTGCATGCCCATATCACCTTTATCTGGTACATCTACATGATTAGGCTTTTCCTTCCTCCGTTGTTCAGTCAATGAAAACTTGAAAGCGTGCTGAGACTTAGAACCCGAAGATAGTTGAGAATGCTTCAAGTGACGGGAAAGGCGAAACTGTAAAAGGTTTTGTGGGTCAATAGAATTGACATGCCGAGACAAGTTATCTGATAATGAGTGCTTCATCCCAGTATCTAGAAAATGGAACAAAGCATAGTTTTAGCACTTAAGTTGAAAAAAAAATATAGATAAGTTATAAGATCGATGGAAAACATAAGAAGCTTATGGTGTCCATGTCTTCCAATGCACGTCCAGTAATGAACCAATTTCAAGAGGAGTGTCTAAATCAAGTGTTTTCCCAAGCAACTGGGCAAGTTCCCAAGCTATTTCAGCATTAGACTTTTCGGCTGGAATTGCAGGGTCAGAAGTCATGGTGTCACCTTGACTAAGACCTTTAGCAGTGTCTAGATCATCTAAGCTTCCGAAGGTGCCCGTAGAACCCTCTTCTTGATAGACTGGGGCAATGAGATTCTCAGTAACTTTTCATAAACAGTTTCATCTCTTACACCAGTTCCGGCTTCCCCAATTTCCTTTCCTTCACGATGAGGGGTATCTTCTTCAGTGACAGAAGGCAACAGAGACTTTGACGGAGTTTTGCTACTACTTCCAAGGTATGATCATTTCTTCAAAGGAGCTTTTCTGGAGGAAAATTTGCCAGTAACACTTTTTTTATTAGCTTGGTTTTGCTCACTAGACCATGAGGGGTGAAGTAATTGATACCGGTGGAGGAATCCTTCTGTAAGTAAGAACTGTCTGCTTCTCTGAGTCTCATCAACAACCTTCAAAGAATCAAGAAGGGTTTGGTCAAGAACGGTGCCCTAATTAGAAGGAATCTCTGTAAAAGTAAAAAAGGAATTGAGAGTTGATGTTTAAAAAGAAAATAGAGAACTTCAAGTAAGAGTGGTTACCTCCTTCCATCCATCGACCATAAAAGTTACCGGGGCATTAAACATAAAAGTATTGATCCGGAAATCCCCTAACACTTTCTGCTAAGCCGGTAATAATCCTGAAATACCTGCCTTCAACAAAAATAAAAGAGGGACGATTTGTCTTCCACCTTTTAAAGACATAATGAGCAGATATCTTGAAATGTAGGCGCTCATTGTTTGACTCTCATAAAGAGTACGTATAGTCCCATTATAATATGATAGCCATTGGGATGCAATTGGTATGGGGCAATGGCCAAGCGCCGCTGAATTGATTCCAAATATGGATTAAAAGGGAGGACTGCTCCACTTAAAAGCATATGACGATTGACTGTAACATACCCGGGGAATGGATGGTCAGGAAAATCATCCTTCCCCGAAAACTTAGCTTCGTCTTCTGAAAATCCAAACTAAGAACACATCTGCTGGTATGAACCAAAGGGGAGTGTTGTTCTATGACATCATAAAGTACTCTGTCAACAGCCCGGGGTTGGGGGAAATCCTGACTAATGTTCGCTCCGGGAACAACAGTTGATGTAGTCTTAGTTACCTGAATAGAACTTCCGGCCTCGCTAGACATGGCTATTTCTTTGGGATTTTGACGAGACTGATTTCTAGTTACCATTTCTACGCAATTAGATATGTTTAAAAGAAAATCGTAGGTACACGCTTCCTAGTTTAAAGGAAATAATATATGAGTTATAGAAAATACGAGGATCAGATTTCATGATCAGTATGCGTTGGTTTAGCAAATCCGAGCATCATTGACGATTAACTCTAGAATGACCATGTTTGTATAGAAAATGTTTAACCTAACTATAAGAGATTAAATAAAGGGAATCCTATACAAATATGCCATTCAAGCTAAAATCATAAATTACCCTGCATAGTTATTCCTAACTAAACCCGTTATTGATGAGAGCGATCAATTGCAAAATTATGAGCTCAAAAACATGCAGATATTTTGGTCGCTACAGGTTAAGCATTGAAAGGAAAATCCAATAGTCAATGGAGGTCTTATTGCAAGAAATCACCAATGAGAACCTGCTAACCAACCTAGTGCGAGTACGGTCGATCCAAGCCCAGTCGTGTACACGATCCAGACTTATTGTACATAACCAAAGAGACTTGATTGAGTATGCATGAACTAAGTATGGTCGAGCAAGAATGACCAAGATTAATCAAGCACGTTCGATCAGGGCTGGTCGCACATGGATATACCAAGCTCGATCAAGCAAATTAAACAAGTCAAGTTGAGCGTGAAAACAATGTCAGAAAGAGTCATGCATGATTGGCCCAGGTAGGATAGTGTGTGACCGGACCCATATAGGTAACGATCAGGCACAATCTAGGCCGGGTCGAGCGTGAATGACTCAAAGAGAGTCATGCACGATCGACCTGATTAGAATTGTGCGTAACCGACCCAAATAAGGGTTGAGCAGGCACAATCCACGAAGGGTCGAGCGTGAACGACTTGAGTTGGACCATGCACAATCGAATCTGAGTAGACCGACCTAGGTGGAGAACGAGCAGGCAAATCCAAATATAGGTTCTCACATTGCAAAAGCTATAAGACTGTGTTCTCACAGCCTCCAAAAATTCAACTAAAACTTTGCACACAGCAAAAGACAGTTAAAAGCATTGGTCAGGGTTTCGAGTCTTATACATTTTGTCGAGCAGACGTGTTAATGTGCTACTGAACCATGTTGAAGGCTTTTAAGAAATCAGACCTGCATGACTAGGCAAACATGGCTAAGTTCAACACAAAGAAAACATTGTTCGAGGCAAAGGATATCAAGCCAATAACTAGAGTTCAAAAGCTGAAGATTGTTTTCATCGTACGGACAATATACGTGAGCCCAAATACTGATCAATGCGCAAAGACCGTTTTCAAAATCAGAATGTATATGTTACCATAAAATGTTAAGTCAACAAAATGAGTGGCTATGTTAAAAGCTTATTTAAACACACGCAATCTGTGAAGTGATCGTATATTTGAAAGGGTGGTCACTACCATAGTTTGGAATTGGGCTTACGAGCAACTCCTAGAGATTATCAGTATCAGATGCAAGTTGAACTGCGTACCCCGAACTTAAATACAAAATACAAGACTGTTGAGTTCAGATGTACAAATAAACCAACAAAGCATACAGGTTTCTACAACTCAGGCATTTCATCAAACATATCATGCGCATGAGATTAAAATCAAAATGTAAGGGATTCCGTGTGATTGGATTTCCTTAAACAATTACATACATAAACCAAATCATATCCATTCCAAATTTTGATCATTACAAACCCAAAAGATTCAAATACAATATAAACCATACCCAGAGATTATCTCAGTTCAAAACTTCGGTCACTGTATAAACCTGGAGATTATATAAACTCTAAAAAATGGTTCGATGAAATACATGGAGAAGAATTTACCTCTGATCAACACGACTCCCCTGATTTAAAGGAATTATACATGTTTAAACCAGTATTTGTATGGCTTTGCACCAGAGATTGACTTCAACGATGGATTCAAAGCTTTAGGTGACTATTGATGCAGATTCAATCGGAGGAGAACTGAATTCAAGATGATCGAAGTGCGAATTTTCATCAAAAAGATGAAGCGGCTACCATTAATTTGTTTTCTTCAATAAAAGGTTGGAACATAAAAATGAAGTGCAAGGAAATACAAAGCGAGGGATACGAATGGACATAACCAATCCAATACGCTCGCTCAGCCCGATATGTGCGGTCTAGTCATTCATGCAAACTCAATTTGTGCTCATGTGCGACCAACCAGGAGTAAAACATAAAAGCCCGACCCATGCACTAACAAGCATGACTGTCCTGTAAGAAACTATAATTACTCTATCAAATTGTGTTGTATTTCGAAGCCTGTAATCTTTGCAAACTACAAATACAAACTTCGAAGGGCAAATGTTTATCCATCAAAAATCACACGCATATTGATAGATTGAGGGGTTAGTCGCTCAGGGCACGATTCACCGGTCGCTCGTTCGACGTACATGTCACTCGAACATAGTCTAATCACCTAGTTGTTCGTTGAATAACATGAAACAAGCTTCATATTGGCCCGCACAAGTGCAATGTTCAAATACTAGGGTCGGTCGCTCATTCTTTGTCCTGTTCGTTTGCTCATACTGGCCTGGTTGGTCGCTCATACCTTGTGGGCAAGTAACGATAGAAACACAAGAGGATCATGCATACTGCTAGTCGCTCAATCTTAAGACCGTTCGTTCGCACATCATTGATTGATCAGACAGGTCGCTCGTGCATCACCTGATCATGCATCATTTGGTTATGCGATGCATGGTAAGTCGCTCATGCAGGTGATATAGAGTCGCTCACACATAGCAGGTCACTTGCACAAGTGCAATGATTAAACACTGGGGTCGGTCGCACATCTGAAGATCAAGCACCATCTTTTGGCCAAACAAAGTGGAGCTCACACGTATGGATCAAACCGATTGGTCGATCTTTGGTCCTCCAACTATCCCTGGTCTGGTCACTTGCTCATATCTTGGTCGTTCGCTCACTTCCTGGTCGCACGATCGAGCAGAACAACTGGCAACAACTGTTGACAACTGGCAGTGGCATTTCTGTAAATAACTGCGCGCTCAGCCAGAAACCTGCATATATGGATTACAGCCCATTTCTTCATGGAAGCTCCCCTATAAATAGGCCATGGCTTCCACCATTAAAGGGATCGATACCTTGCCACACGAAGTGTTGCCGTATCATTTCTACCGCCATTCCTAAGCAATCCTACCTTCATTTGTCATCTCCATTCGAAGATCTACCATTGAATCGGCCATGGCTTCCATCGAGATTGTCTAAGTGACTAATAGATCGAAGATCCTCCTTGCACTCGAAGATATATCATCATTCCTCCACTGATCTCACCATTTCTCCGCCGATCCTACCATTTCTCCATCGATTTGTATAGATCTAAGCGAGATTTACTTGCAATAAGAGAAGATGAATGTACAAAGAGAGATTTCATGCCTTGCAAACATTGATGTTATGATAAAATCCTTGCCAAAGTGGACGTAGATCTACCTTAGATCGAACCACTATAAATTCTCTTGTCTTTTATTTTGCTTTTTTAGTGATTGTGGCTCTACTATCTTAAATCTAACTGTTTAGAGAAGCGCTTCTAAAGCACCTTTGGTGCTTGAGCCAATTTTGACTCAAATAATACCCCTCCAATCACATTATGAAAAACCCTAATTATTCTCCATCTTCGCCTCCATGCTGCTCCACCATTGTTAAATTCCACTGAAAAATAAGGGAATGGGTTGAGGTTTTCTTCAAATTCTCTAACTCTATTCTTAATCTCTCTATTCTAATTAAAAATAAGATTATTGTTCTGGAATTTAGCATCAACATATATGTATAAGATTTTGATGTATGGATCTTATATGTATATTAATAGGAGGATTGTTGGAGCTCACTTGAATGTTAAGAATTGTTGTGGATCTACTACAGATTTCTCCCTATTCAGCATAATATGTGAGTGGAATACAGTTTGCTTAAGGCATATTCAAGGTTTTAATAGTTTACCATATGAATTGATATGCCTAGAAGATTAAGGAACTGCGATAATATGAACATTAAAACCCCCCAAATCCTTTATCTTGTAATTTCGTATGAGTTGTCATGATTTTATGGCTTTGTGGATTTTTGGTCAATATTGAATTAAGGATAAAAAAGGGTGTTGCCATCATTATTCATATTTTATGTAATTCACCGTTAATATCATTGATTTAGCCGAAAAAGGTTTGGATTTGATTGTTTCATAGTTTGAATTGGGTTTGGATCCTATTTTGGGTGTAAACGCTTTCATAAATTGAAGTAAGTCAAATGCAAACATTTTTGGGTGTATAACACTACAAAAAGGGAGAATTGGCTGAAATATGGATTTTTCGTTTACAACGGTGTCACGCTCAAATACCCTGTTACCATTCGTCAAAAATGCACCCTAAATAAACAAGTTTATATCTAGCTCGTCAAATGACTAGGTACATATTTGTTTTCTAAACTCATACAATATTGGTTTCTTTTGTGCAACTCTAGGTCGACTAGTAAATTCTGTTGATAATTGGATTCTAAACCAACACCTTCACTACTTCTATAAATGCAAGCAACTAAAGCAGGATTTTCTTGGAAAGTATCGTTACTTTTCTAGAATTCCTGCAACGTCTTTCCTCTAGACAATAGTTGTTTGGGAAACTACTATTGACATATGATATGCACACAACATCACAAGTGTACGATACCACCAGCCATGGAAGACCACGAAGAAATATACAACCACCCAGAAGATTCTTGGACTGAGCATATGGCATGCAGGGACGTTAATTGCTACAAAAAGCTATTATTTTATATTTTGTTTTTGTTGTTTTCTACTTTCTGTTAATTTGCTTTACAGTACTGCAAATTGTTGCATTGGAATAGTTGGCACTAGGCCACGTAGGCAAGAAGATTATCTAGTATTTGTTATAAGTATGTATCGAATGCACTGAAGAAATATATGGAAGTTATTGTTAATTACATTTCTCTTCTCTTACCTTCTTCTTCCCTGTGCTTCGACTCATCCTCCCATCAATTGATGCTTTCATTTTCTGTTCTCCCCTTTCCTCCCTAATAATCCACACCTTCTTCCAACCATGACTCGTTTAGAAGAGGCAGTCCAACAACTTACTTCCCACAAAGAAGCTATTTCCACCATCCAAACCACACTTACCATCCATGGTAACATGATTGAAACGCAAAATGCAGATATTATCGACAATAAGACCACATTGCAAACCATCACCAAATTTCTTGCATATCTAAACCGCAAATTTGATAACCAACCTCCACCATCTCCTACTAATTAATTATCCACCACATGCCACCCTTCTCCTAACAGCTGCCCTCCACCATTACTTCCCACCCCTTCGTCCACAAGACTACCCAAATGCACTTTATCATTCTTTGATGGCTCAAATCCACAAGATTGGCTATCTCAAGCCGATTTTTCTCCTACTATTCTACACCGAAAGAACAACGAATAGATCTAGCTAGCTTTCACATGCAAGGACAAGCGTTATCTTGGTTTCAATGGACGCACCGCAATAAGCAACTTACATCATAATCTTCATTAACACGCATCATTAAACAATGCTTTGGTCCACCGACTTTCCTCAATCCTCAAGCTACATTGTTTAAACTTAAACAAATCACTACCGTCGACAACTACCAAGCCACGTATGAAACACTTTGTAACTGTATTACATCACTATCCCCTGATTCGATTCTTCAATGTTTTATCTCAAGCCTTAAAACCCACATACAACATGATCTTAATGTCCTCAAACTAACTACCCACTCCGAAGCAATTGTCGCGGCAAAACTAATCGAAAGGAAGCATACTGACCTCCACAAAACTCTATTCCAAAAACCCCAAACTCGTTTCGCTAAACCAAACACCACTTCCCACTCCATTCAGCCATTTCAACAAGCATTTACACTACCCACCCCAAAACAAACGATGCCCATTAAACAGTTGTCACTGCCTGAGATGGCATCTCGAAAACAAGAAGGGCTCTGCTTCAATTGTGATGAAAAGAACCAATCCGGCCTTAGATATAATCGCACCCACATACCAATGATCTTACCCGATATCAACTCCGACGATGCACCTCCATTAACCATTACCGAACCTTCACCTCCTACAATTACTGAACTGCCCCCTTCGCCACAACCAGATCCTGAACAAACGCAAGAAATCTCGTACCACGCCTCAACAGGTTCTTCCAATCCGTAAGCCCTACGCCTTCCTGCTTCCATCAAAGGGAAACCGATCTCCATACTTGTCGACACTGGATCAACCCATAATTATCTACTCCCAAAGACCGCCAAATATTTTGGGCTTGAAATTGAGCACTCAAATTCCTTCGTCGTGATGGTTAGAAACAGTGAGAAATTAACGAGCTCGGGATAATGCCCAAATACCCACGTCACTATTCAAGAGCACTATTTTTTCGTCGATTTCTTTTTGTTAGAGATTGTGGGTTTTGATGCCGTTTGTGGGATCCAATGGCTTCAACAGCTTGGCCCAATTACAATGGATCACAAACTTCTTACCATGTTTTTTTCACACAATAGCAGGCCAATTTTCCTTAATGGGTTGGGCCCAATCCACAACCCAAAACTCTTGACCTTAAACCAACTCAAACGTAGTGATTCTACCTCCGCAATCTCTCACTTCTATTACCTCCATTTTCAGCCCACACCCATCCACCAGACCTGACATCAAACACTCATTATCCGCAACTACAAGATTTACTATCCACTTTTTCCCATATTTTCACAAAACCCACGACTCTGCCACCCACAAGGCCGCTTAATCATCACATCAATCTCCTTCCAAACTTCGAACCAATAAACACAAAACATTACCGCTATCACTATTTCCAAAAAAACGAAGTCGAACGTCAAATCCATGAAATGTTGCAATCCAATACCATACAACCTTCGACTAGCCCATTCTCTTCCCCTGTCCTATTAGTTAAAAAAATGATGGCTCATGGCGATTTTGCGTTGATTATAAAGCTCTAAACGCAATCACCATTAAAGACTGATTTCCAATACCGGCGGTCTATGAATTATTGGACGAACTTCATGGTGAAATAATTTTCTCTAAACTTGACCTTCGAAGTGGGTATTTTCAAGTCTGCGTTCACCCACCCGATATTCCTAAAACCGCTTTTCGCACCCATGAAGGACACTAGGAATTTTTGGTAATGCCATTCAGCCTAACAAACGCCCCATCCACCTTTCAAGCTACCATGAATAATATATTTCGACCCCACTTACGCAAATTTATCCTAATTTTTTTATGACATCCTTGTTTACATCCCTTCATGGAATGACCACATAGCTCACCTCCGAACCACACTCGAACTCCTACATAAACACCAATTCTTTGCTAATCTCGATAAATGTAACTTTGGGTTAACCGAGTTAGACTATTTTGGCCACATTATCTCGAGCCATAGTGTTAAAGTTGACCCAAATAAAATCGAAGCAATGAAATCATGGCCCAAACCAAATTCACTTACAAAAGTTAGAGGATTTCTGGGCCTAACCGGGTATTATCGACGCTTCATCAAACACTACGCCGCAATTGCAAGACCATTAACGGACCTACTCAAACAAAACATTTTCAGCTGGACCTCCTAAGCCCACCTCGCCATCATCAAATCAAAACAAGCCGTCACAAACACTCTTGTACTCTCACTCCCAGATTTCAATAAACCATCTACGGTCACAACTGATGCTTCCGCCTCTGCCATTGGTGCAGTTCTCGCACAAGCAGAACATCACATCGCCCATTTTAGCCTCAAACTACCTCGTCTTCTCCAAAAATACTCCACCTACCCTCAGGAAATGTACGCAATAACTTTCGCAGTAAAGAAGCGGCGACACTATTTACTAGGTCGTCCCTTCCACATTTACACAGCAAAAATGCCTGACAAAGCTATTGGGTTTCGATTTCACGATTCACTACCATCCAGGAAGACAAAACAAGGTGGCGGATGGCCTCTCACGCTTCACCACCGACGTAGCTATGACCGCCATCTCAGGCCAACATTTCCCTTGCTGAACGACATCCAGACGATGCTGAAGAACAATCCAGTCGCTCAAGCAATCATAACGCAACTACAGGCAGATAAAAGTCCGAACCCTGATTATCAATTCCGTAATAACCTATGTTTTGGGGAAATCAACTTTACGTACCAAATGACAAGGCATTACATCATAAGATAATCACGGATTTGCACGATTCCAAAATTGGTGGCCATTCGGGCATTAAAGGCACAATCTCTCGAGTCACTAGTAATTTTTTCTGGCCAAAATTGGCTGCGGCATTACAAGTATTTGTGAAACAATGTCCTATTTGCCTTCAAACAAAGCCAGATAACACACCATCCAAAGGACTCCTCCAACCACTCCTCATACCAGCACAAATTTTGAGAATATATCAATGGATTTCATCATGCATTTGCCGCCATCAGCCGGGAAGACTTCGGTTTGGGTCATCGTGGATCGCCTATCTAAATATGCTCATTTCAGCACCTTGCCTAGTTCAGTTTCCGCCCCACAGCTTGCAACACAATTTCTTCAAGAGTATGTCCGTTTGTACGGATTTCCCCGAACAATCGTCTCCGACAGAGATCGTCTATTCACAAGCCACATCTGGAAGGAACTATTTCGGCTTCATGGCACGAAGCTTCAGATGAGTCGCGCATATCACCCCAAACCAAAGGACAGTCCAAAGAGGTGAACCGCTGCCTCGAAAATTATCTTCGCGCAGTGATCAGAAACATACCAACTAAATGGGTGAAATGTCTGTCGTGGGCAGAGCGGTGGTACAATACAACGAAACACTCCTCCTTGCTTATGTCACCCTTCCAAGCAGTCTATGGTCGACCACCGCTAATAATTTCCAACTAAATTACAACCTCTTCTCAATCTCCTGAATTATCTACTTGGGCTGCATCACGAGACAAGCTTTTGGACCTCATCAAGACATACCTGCACAAGGCACAAAGTAGAATGAAAACCCATGCCGATCAGAAACGAACTAACAAGCATTTTGACACTGGATCATCGGTGTTCATGATGCTGCAGCCGTACAGACAGTCATCAGTAAGACAACATCATAGCAAATTATCCAAAAGGTATTTCGGTCCTTTCCAGATTCTGGAAAAAATAGGCCAAGTGGCTTATAAACTTCTCTTACCACACAACTCCTGCATTCTCCCTGTTTTTCACGTATCACTGTTGAAACTATGTCCTAACTCAAACAACAACCAGTCACAGCCACTACCACCAAACTTTGAACCCAACAACCTTAAGGACAAGGTTGATTTTGATGGAGTGAGTGATGATATGCACACAACATCACAAGTGCACGATACCACCAGCCATGCAAGACCACTAAGAAATATACAACCACCCAGAAGACTCTTGTACTGAGCATATGGCATGCATGGACGTTAATTGCTGCAAAAAGCTGTTATTTTACATTTTGTTTTTGTTGTTTTCTACTTTCTATTAATTTTCTTTACAGTACTGCAAATTGTTGCATTAGAATAGCTGGCACTAGGTCACGTAGGCAAGAAGATTCTCTAGTATTTGCTATAAGTATGTATCGAATGCACTGAAGAAATATATGGAAGTTATTGTTAATTACATTTCTAATCTCTTACCTTCTTCTTCCCTGTGCTTCGACTTATCCTCCCATCAACATCTCTTGCCAATCTCTTGTACTTGTGAATTCTCTATTTCTCATTTATACCTCGTAACAAACAACTAGGCAATAATTTTTTTATGTTTCTATGCATTTTCTTTTAGTTTTGTTATAATAATCGGCTAGATCTAGAGCTTATAAATTCGATGTGACTTAATTCTTGGTGTTATTACCTTTTTTGGGTTAATATTATCCAATCTACGAGTAACTAAAATAGAATAAACACAACCAAAACTAATTGACTAATCCATTAATTTAAGAAATGCAAAGAGTTTATGCTAATAGTGTGTTATAAAATAAGCAATAACAGAATCTCTAAGAGAGAAAACGATACTTTATTCATTTGGATCTTCACAAAATAAAATATGCTCTTTGTTTGTTGATTCTATATGCAGTCAATGTTATAATAATATCCTTTGACATATATAACAATCGCCCTTATTGTTGTTATATATTACTACATAAGTGAGTTAATGCCATATGCATATATTATTAGGTGGACATTAAACTAGCAAATGTTCCACTTAGTAAATTATCATAATTAAGAACCGGTCCAAGTTAAATTTAGCACGTTGAGCAGTTGAACTAAATTTAGAATTACAAGTATAGATCGATCTGGGGTCTTTTGGAAAAGTCTTACCGATAACTGTTGACGTCAAAAGTTGGTCCAGTGACGGTCAACTCACAACGTGTTATAATCATACATGAAAATTATCACAGAGATGCAAGAAAAAGTAAATGAACAAAGGAAACACAATATTTTATAGTGGTTCAACTTATAACGGTGTCTATGTCCACTTATAATCTTTGTTTATACTGTCGATTACAAGTTACAGTGATTTTTCAATGGAAGAAAGTATAGAAAAGAGAGATCCTTTCTACAGAATGCTTACGTTAGTCATACTATCTTTGGATCGGATAGAAGACTTAGAGTAGCAGATTTCAGATATATTTGAGGCGGATCTGAGTAGAACAGAATGTTTTTCCACTTCGGGAGGTAGTTGTATTTATAGGTGAGCCAGTGGGCCAGATTTGCATGTGGCGTGACATACATTTTTCTGGGGCTTTTACACGTGGAGCTCAATCCGAGTGAGCAGTTGTAGGCAGCGGGACCTGGTATTGCTCATGTATAGTTCTTCCGCGAAATAGGCGGGTATACGTGGCCTTGAATATATGGCATGTGAAAAGAAGTGCTGGTCGAACTTATTTGCTGCTTCAGGCCTTGGGAATATGACTCCGTTTGATAGCGTATAACTTGCTCTGACCTGATACTGCAAGAGATAACTTTACTTAGATACTTTTGTTCTGATATTCATGCCCGATTCAATCTTTTAGGAGCAGTTCGGTTGATTCTATTGATGACCGGACTGGTCGGTTTGATCTTTTCTTTATTTGCTGTAATCATAGCTTCGGGTCGGCCTAAGGTCGGCCGATCTAGGGTGGAAATTGTCTCTTAATGCCTGGAATGAGCCGATTTCTAGTTGTAGGCTTCGACTTCGGGTTGGGACGACTTTTTATCAAAAAGTTGGTTAACAATAACCTAATCTTATAAAATTTGATGTTGTGTCTTTTAGAATAAAATTTCAGTCGATAGTCCCTATTACTGAAAAACCCTTAACTTTGTCCTTGTTGCTATTTTTTTGTTTTTATTTGGTTTTTTGTATATAAAACTATCGATTGTTTGAGCTTCAACCTATGCTAAATAAGCATTAAAATGTGAACGTCAGGATTGGGCTGCACCGTACTTTACATTCATTCCCTGAATGAGAAACAAACAAAAACAAAATGAAAAACCAATCTACTATTTTAGAAACACTAACTAAAAATTTTGTATACTATATATTCAAATAGCGCTTTGAGACATAGCTCGTCTAGCCCATACCGAGTGTGGAGCCAAATCATCAGCACATGTATAGTTATAACGCTTTGTCGTTTTATCATTTGATTGTATATATTACTAGGTATTTGACCATAGATATCATTTCAAGCAAGTGGGTGTCAATGTAAATGCGACTTTACTGTTAATACGACCCATTTAGTTGTTTTTGCCAGCGGGGTCAGTTTGCTATTTCTGGAGAAATTTTTACAAGTAAAACTTTAATATGCGCGTTAACTTTTTACACTGAGGCAAGGAGAGAATTTGAAGGAGTAGGAGAAAGTTGCAGAAATAAACCGAGGGAAATGAGTGAATAATTTTTACTGGCTGAAAACGTTGATTTTGCAGAAATAAAGTTGCAGTAATAATTTTGCAGAAATAATTTTTACTGGTATCAAAGTGATTAGTATTCTAGCTGCATATATGGAAACGCATTCAATTATCATTCCATTCCGTTGCAGGCATTATCTTCGCGTGAATTTGACGTAAAATAAATTCGTAAGTCAATACTATATATATATATATCTATCTTATTTTATATCTATGAAGCATACTTGGTTAATCAAACAAAATGATGCATCCTTCAGTGCTTTCAAATATAGCATGCCTGCCTTAATATCGTAAATAATTAGTTATGTAGGGCTGTTTCCCTCATTTGCAAGTACGACGGTGGATCTTTCTTTTGCCATGTCTCATTCATTATCAAAAAAACACAATCGAACTCTAAACTTGTCAGTTATCTTCCACCTCACCCCGGTACTTTAATGAATCTCAATTTCTTTTTCTTTTTCTTTTTCTTTTTTAATCTCTTCCTAGGAACATACTGTGCAAAATTTTAAATGATTTGTTCTAACTTCAAATCTTCAGTAGCATGCTAAAACCCATAAAAAATAAATATAAGTTGCTGTAGCCTTTATTTATAGACGTAGAAATGACCTTAACCATTATATTTATTTTCAGAAAAATCCACTCGTTAATATATAACTTATATCACATAAATCCTAAGCCGTCACATAGGAGGTTCGACCTGCAAGTTGAAGGACGGTCGACCAAAGGCGAGGCAATATGTAGTCGAGGAGTTGCCGATGTTGTAGCGTAGCCGAGTGATCCGAGGGAAGCGGAATCGAGGTCGAGGTCGAGGGAAGCGGGGTCGAGGCCGGGGGAAGCGAAATCGAGGTCGAGGGAAGCAGGGTCGAGGCCGGGGGAAGCGGAATCGAGGCTCGGGGTCCGATGTTCGGGAAACACATTCATTTATCATTATTATTTCGTTCTAGACATATATATATATATATATATATATATATATATATATATATATATATATATATATATATATTTGTGTGTGTGCGTGTGTGTAAATAGGTGGATAGGATAAGTACACGTTTCTTTTGTGTATCACTACAACAAAAACACCCTATAACAACGTCTGCTTTACAACGGGCAAATAATGCTCGTTGTAATAGTGACAAAAAACAATGGTTCTCTACCAAACCCTTGTAATAACTGGCCTATAGGAGGAATTTTTGACAACGGGCTTCTGCCGCCCCTTGTAATAAATTCTATTACAAGTGACATTAGCAACCCGTTGTAATAGGTTTCAGGTTTAGATCACCATTTGCATATTTTACAGCGGGCTCTTCATGCCCGTTGTAATAGGATTATTTTACGACGGTCTCCAACCACTTGTAATAGAGTTCTGTGTAATCTCATTTTGACATCGGGCTGCTTTTGCCCGTTGTAATAGGATTCAGTTTGACTACTAGGTTATATATATATGTATATATACTTTTACAACCTATTATACCTAACGATAATTAGATGTCCGTTGTAACAAATGTATGCTATCAATTTTGATAGTCAATAATTTATTTTTACAACGCTTTATTAATTTTTTTTATTTAATAATTAATCATTAATGATATTATATTAATTAATCATATGCTACTAATCGCTAATTATATTATTTTAGTACTTATTACTAATTATTAATAATATTATATTAATCATAGGTAATTAATCGCTAATTATATTACTTATATTAATCATAGGTTATTAATCATTAATATTATTATTTTATTATTTATTAATATTTTATAATTAATCATTAATTATATTATATTAATCATATATGCTATTAATTGCTAATTATAATATTTTAGTACTTATTACTTATCATTAATAATATTATATTAACAAATGTATGCTGTCATAGTTTAATTATGGTGTTAACTAATTTATACTTATAATTAAGTAATACTTAATAAGTAATAATCATATATATTACTAATTTTAACAGTTTTGTTTGATATCACTGTGGTAATTTTATCAGGTAGGATATATATTTATCAAAGTTTTTACCTAACTATATTTTTATATTTTTATTTTTTAAAAAGAAACAGTACTTAATCAATACTGTACAATAGTTGAAATTTGGCCTCTTCGCCGCCACTTACAACCACATTACTCATCGCTCAACCTAAAACTTTTCAACTGAGCCTCCATCCATGCCTTTATAGCCCTTCCCTCATCGCTATCACCACCACCGATTGCCTTAGTCCCCTTCCGTCCAATCATTGGTCTGTTTCCAAGCCACCTTAAGCTTCTGTTTCATCACTGGACGGTAACGTACCAACATTTGATGATCAAATGTATTTCAATTCTTAGCCTATGCAGTAACCATCCATTTCAATTCTTGAAATATTATGACATTCTAATTAATTTACAAATATGATGATCAAATTTTAAGTGATTGTTATTAGTTTGAAAGGTTACACACTTATTATAGTCAATACTTAACATAATTTCGTGCGTTGCCGTCGTTCATTTCCCCATTACTGTCTTTCGATCAACACATATGGTATCTCATTAACAAAAACATAATTTTCTCTCGAAAATCAATCTTCCCACAAAATCGATCATGGCGGCTCCAGCATTTTGATTTTTCCATAGCAACCGCATCACTTCTCCGAATCTACGATCCAGATCTACTTCTCTCGCTTCGAAGTTAGGGCAAACGAAATCGGGATCCAGATCTACTTCTCTCGCTACGAATAGGTATGGTTTTAGTTTAGTTTTCTATCTGTTGATGATGTGATTATGTGATTTAGGTTTTCTATCTGTTGATGATGTGATTATGCGAAAAGTTAGGGTTTCGATTATGTGATTTAGGTTTTCATCTGTTGATGATGATTCTTGTGCTTTTGATATCGTTTAGCTTGATTTATTTGCATGTGAGTATATCGAACCAAAACCATTGCATGGAACTATATTACCTTATCAGCGTTGTACTGCAATTATGTGGCAAATTCGTTGCATGGAAACTAAATTACAAACATGCATTAAGTTTGGGTCGATGTTACCTCGGTGCATCGGATAATCACCCAAAACCCATCAAATCACCACACAGCCGAGAGAACAATATGTTTATTAGATTCATAGTCTTGGAAAATGGCAAAGCTGAGATCTTTAGACTATGAGGCTTTGTCATTTAAGTTGTATGCTTTAGGCCTTCTACCGTGTTGGTGGTGTTGATAGTGGCAATCGTGAGCCACTCTTTAGTTAGGGTTTGGATTTTGATCAAATTAAAGAGGAGTTACATAATTTTGAGTGTGCAGATGGATTGGTTAATGCTTGGAGCTGTTGTGGCAAGGTTTTGGGTATATCAAAAGAGTGGCAGAGAGGACGAAGGGGAAAACACATAGGAATCTATATATATATATATATATATATATATATAAAATATTTTCTTCTTTTCTGCTTTAATAATAGCTATAATACAATCAAATTATTCAGTCAATCGTAAAGCTCTCAAAATATCGTTGGATTCCAAGTGAAATAAATGGTTTGTATTGAATAGGATCTAGTGACATTCTTTTTTAAGATGTTAACTTATATTTGTTTCCATGGGTGGAACAGTGATAATAAAGACCAATGGACGCTGCTAATCCCAACAATCAAAATATGATGTTGACTTAATGCCATGAACAATAGTGTTAACGAAATTGGACTCCTTCATGTATAAGTCAAATTTGAAAATGTTATTCAATATCATCCGTCTCTATCACTAAAATCAAATCATAATGACACAATACAACCGACATAATTAAGTTGAATTTATAGGTTATATATATTATATAGCAGGCGACTTGGAAGACACCGTAAGCTATTAGTGATAATTAAAGCTGAACTACTGAGCTTATAAAATATATATTACAAAACAGTACATATATTGTGAAAATTGGTTCGCACTTTTCCATCTTGCATGCGTATGCAAATCATAATAGACCAGTGTAACTGATCCGCAGAATATCTTAGGGGATACAGTTAAAAATTTGCAGAGAGTTAAGTTGCTGTTGTTCTTTTATGAAGGGGCATATTGTACACAGTCCACCCCTCACGCCAGGTTATTTAAAGTGAAATCGATGGGTAGGTTTTGGAAATAAAAGGGCTGTACGCATATATAATAGTAATAAGTTAATTAAAATCTATCATACAAGTCAATGTTAAGTAAACCTCGAAATTGTTAACTTGCATTCCCTAAATGGGCCATTTTATCTTTGCCAGCATGAATTAAACAGCTCCCAGATGCTGGCAGAAGTACTTATCATCGGCTAGTGCAGAAAGTTCAGGGTCATAATTAAATGTGGTCCATATTATATTGATTATCAACCAAACCTAGCATTTCTTTACTTGTAAATAGTTGGCAGTACCCACATCCAGCTCTTATTTATCTTTCTATTTATTTACATACTGCACTGACTTTAAATTGCTTTGAGTCTCCAATCTTAGTACAGTATCTACATTAATACATATAATACTTACAAAAAAAAAGATAAAGATAAACAAATAAATACCTGGGTTTAAGGATATCCAAGAATTGTCTGAAAATATATGTTGTTGAGTAAGTGAAGGACTTAAACAGGCGTTGCCAATCGACCTCGTAGTTTACAAAAAACAACACCTGCATCTGGAAATAATTAGCCCAACTGGTATGAATTAATAAGTTGAGGTCATTTTGGCAGGCATAATTATTAACAAGGTAAAGTTATGTCTTTGTTATAAGACGTAGCTGGTGCATGCTTCCATATATTAGTTTTCATAGAGGGAAAAAGTGAGTGAGTTAGGGTGGAGTGAAGATCCCACTCTTTTGGGTTCCAACATGTAGTTTAAAGTCTGCAATGAGAATGATTCAAAGAAGAAAGGTTATAAGAGTAATTAAAAACTAAGTGTAATTAGTGAAATCTTAGTGAAATGATTGTAATTGGTGAAATTTGGTATTTAGTATGAATTACCAATTAAAAATATTTTTCAAATAGCTAAACATTTTGTCAGCGTAACAACCATATGTATGATTTGTTCTATATATAACTAAATAATCAACTGCTTATTTGTATGATAAAAAACTTCTAAAAATTTTCAAAAGTTCCAAAAGCATTAGACATGAATAAAAAAATAGCCAATTAGACATGAATATATATATATATATATATATAGGCATTTGCAAAGATTTTTAACCTACGATTATAATGTTGTTAATTCCGTGAAGCATCAACGACTCCAAGTGTAAGAGTTGGAGTGATGTCTAAAGCGATATTCCGTCATGAGAAAGACTTATATTTTTTTGGACATAACATCTTTTTCATTAGGTTTTAACATCAGAGGATTATCAAGATGGACAAAGCATGGATCCACCTACCAAGGTTTTGTCAATTTTGACTAGCAGTTTATACTTGTAATTATTTGTATATTGATTAGTGATTTGTTTATGTGTCATAGAATGTCCGAAGAATACAAACAAGCTGTTCAGAATTTTGTTTATGGGCATGCAGAAAGGAAGGGAAATCCAGAAAAAATTGTTTGTCCCTGTTCAAAATGTAGGAATCTTATCCGCCATCCGTCAAGAGATGTCGTATCACACTTGATTATTTTTGGATTTGACCCAACATATGATGTATGGATTTTTCACGGAGAAGCACGCCGTTCAGAAAGTGAAGGTAATGGGGAGACAAATGCATATAAAATGTACTTAGACACACAAATGTGTAATGAAGAAATGGAAGATCATGGTAATGTAAGACATGGGGTAGAGATCAAGGAGATAATAGAAAAATCTGAAATTCCTTTATACCCTGGTTGTGCAAGCCACACAAAGTTATCAGCGACAATACTTCTTTACAGGCACAAGGCTCGAAATGGTGTATCTGATACGGCTTTTACAGAACTCCTTAAACTTCTCAAAGATATGCTACCTATGGAAAACACGCTTCCTGATTCTACATATGCAACAAAGAAGCTGCTCAAATCATTTGGTTTAGGCTATAGACAAATACATGCATGTGTAAATGATTGTTGCCTTTTCAGGAAAGAGCTTGCAGATAGTGATTTTTGCCCAAAACGTGGAAAATCTCGTTGGAAAAAAAATAAGACGAAGGAAAATGGAAAGCAAACCAAAGTAGCTGCAAAAATATTGAGATACTTTCCAATAATACCAAGACTGAAAAGAATGTTTATGTCTTCAGAAACAGCAGAGCAATTAAGATGGCATAGCACTCATAAGAGTGAAGATGGTAAATTACGTCATCCAGTAGATTCTTCTCAGTGGGCTACAATTGATAGTATGTATACTTCATTTGCGTCTGATCCACGAAATTTAAGGCTTGGTCTTGCAAGTGATGGCTTTAATCCCTTTGGAGATTGGAATTCTAAATATAGTTGTTGGCCAGTATTTCTTGTTGCGTACAACTTCGCTCCATGGCTTTGTACGCACAAAGATAATATGATGTTATCTTTATTAATTCCTGGACCACGACAACCAGGGAATGATATCGATGTGTATCTACAACCGCTTATCGAAGATTTGAAAAAATTATGGAATAAAGGGGTGAAGGCATATGATGCATACACTTGCAACGAATTTAGATTACATGCAGTTTTAATGTGGACAATAAATGATTTTCCAGCTTATGGAAATTTAGCAGGTTGTACCGTAAAGGGTAAGAAGGCATATCCTGTTTGTGGCGTTAATACATGCTCAATATGGTTACCATTTAGTAAGAAATGTGCATATTTAGGACATAGGCGATTCCTTGATCCTAATCATGAATATCGTCAAAGAAAAAACTTGTTTGATGGAACCATAGAAAATAGACAAAAGCCTCCAATACAAACTGGTATCCAAGTCTATGATATTGTTAAAGAAATTTGTAATGACTGGGGGGGGGGGGGAAATCAAAGGAGGAAGAGAAAGAGAACGAAAAAAGTAAAAGAAAAAGGGGAGAAGAGAAGAAAACAAAAAGTCAAATGTGGAAAAAGAAGTCTATTTTCTTTGATTTGCCTTATTGGCAGGTAAAGTTTAATTAGAAATTGCTTCTTTTTTATCGATATAATCATTATTTTATTATTAATTAGTTATAATTTATTTTTGATTTTCTTAGGTACTTCCTTTGCGTCACAATCTAGATGTAATGCATGTTGAAAAAAATATTGGTGAAAGTATTCTTGGTACGTTACTTGATATTAAAGGAAAATCAAAAGATGACATTAATTCACATAAAGATCTAGAAGTATTGGGTATTAGGAAGAAGTTACATCCTATAGAGATGGGAAGCAAAGCATTACTTCCAGCCGCCCCATGCACCTTGACTGATCAAGAAAAGGAGATCTTTTACAATAGAATGAAGATTTTGAAAGTACCCGATGGGTATAGCTCAAACATTGGGAAATGTTTTGCTAAAGAAAACAAAATTTCAAATCTTAAGTCTCATGATTATCATGTTTTGATACAACAACTGTTGTCTGTATCACTGTGAGGACTTCTGCCTAATGGGACAAGGAATGCTTTACTACGACTATGTTCTTTTTACAACGACATTTGTCAAAGAGTGCTTGATAAAGATAAATCAGAATCCATCGAGAATCAGATCGCATTAACACTATGCGATCTTGAGAGATTTTTTCCTCCTTCATTTTTCGACATCTTGATTCACTTAACAATACATTTATCAAGGGAAGCTAGAATTTGTGGGCCAGTACAATATCGGTGGATGTATCCATTCGAAAGGTAAAATTTGAAATTAGTACGTATAGTAGTTGATAAGATATGTTCTTGTGAAAATATTTTACTTACGTGTCTTGATTATAGATACATGAAAACACTAAAGGGGTATGTCAAAAATCAAGCACGGCCTGAAGGCTGCATAGTTGAGCGTTATTCTGCTGATGAATGCATGAAGTATTGTGCTGGCTATATTAATGGTGCATTAGAAATTAGACAAAGAAAAAATAGAAATGAGGTGGAACGAAGTGATTCCATGCTCGAGGGGCGTCCTATTTCTAAAGGAAATCCTATGGTACTCAATAAGGAGGTGATTGATGTTGCTCATCGATATGTGTTGTTTAACATCGAGGAAGTAGAGCCTTATATAAAGTAAGCACAAGTTTAATTAAATTATTTTATATGAAATAAATTAGATTGACTTGTTTGATTACGTATATAGGATGCACAATGAGGAGCTGAAACGTTTGCATCCTTGGCTTTCACGGGATGATTTGGAACTTTCAAAGTTGCATTCAGAGACTTTTAGTAATTGGTTTAAAAAAAAGGTTGGCAATGTTATATCTTTTAGGATGGATAAGTTCGGCATAGAAGTATATGTTATTGTAATTAGTCTTTATGTATAACATTATGCTTTTTCAGGTTCAAGATGATAGAAAAACATCCGATGTTAGTGAACTAATAAATTGGCTTTCACATGGACCTCGTCATCAAGTAATTTCTTATACTGGCTATATAATTAATGGTCGCCGTTTTCATACTAAAGACAATGATAAATCTACACAAAATAGTGTTGTTTCAATTGAGGCAAGTACTGTTCGCATAGATGGATCCATTGAGAAAGTACCATACTATGGTGTTTTGCGTGAGATTTTGTTGTTTGACTACCGCCAGTTTCAAATTGCCTTGTTTAAGTGTGATTGGGCAAATATTGACCATGGAGTTAAAGTCGAAGATGGATTCACGTTAGTCAATTTACATCAATTTGCAAACGACCCTTTCATCTTGGCGACACAAGCCATACAAGTGTTTTTTTTAGAGAAAGTAGTTCTTCAAATTGGTATGTTGTGCTAAGAGCACCCGCTAGAGGTTTCCATGAGTTGGAAAGCTTTGATGAGGAGGATGAGTCAACTAGCAAACCGGTAGATGAGTCACTACTTGATGATAGAGATGTCGATGATGGGGACGAAAGTTATATAAGGAAGGATTGTGACGGTATTTTGGTATGATATAAGCACACTTTATTGATATTTGCATTACATGTATTTATAATTTTAAAGAGGGTAATTATACATAGGCTATGCATAGTCATATTAATTAATCATGCATTATTGACCATGAATTTTGATTTTAATTTTGGGGAAAAAAGTTAAACTTTCTTTTGCGGGTATTGCTATTGTATGTTAGGATTTTCATATTTTGCAATAATGACTAATTAGTATGATGTTCTAATTATTTATGTATATTATGATTTTTTTTTTCTAGGTTTCTCCCTTAGTCGAAGATAGTTGAACTTGAAACATCTGTGGGTAAAATGGTGCAAGATCAAGGAGAGGTACTTTGCACTTCTATTTTCATAATTTCCTGTTATGTTTTGGCCCTATATGTGCAGTAAAGTTAAGACAACTTACATAAGTATGCATATGTTTCTAATGTCCATGTGTGCGTTATGATTATGAATATAATTACGCAGTTTACTTAAGTATGCATATGTTTTATTTAGTACTTTTAGACACTTGTTTTTTCAGTCACAAGAACAAACCGTTGATCAAAAATGAAAATTAATTATGTATAAGTGAGATTTCTTTAGATGCATATTTACCCAATCAGCATGACCTCCTTATCCATACTTGGTTAGGCATTTAACTGTTGACACTTTGGTCATGTAGTACTAATCTTGTATCTAGTGTTTATTAGGTAATATGAACAGATTCATCAAAGTTTTTAGAATTTGATACAATTTTGACTCGAGATAACCTAAGGTAATGTATAATTAGGTTAAGGCTCAAAAATAATCAAACATTTAATTGACTGGATGAAATAGCATTATTCAGCCTTTAATCTGAATTTCCTTCGTATCAATTTACCTGTTATTAGCCACATTTAGATGCGATTAAGAAACAATGAAAACAAAAATATACGATCGTAACATAATTTAACTATAAATCAAGCGCAGTATAAATTAACAAGAAAAAAAACTGCCTCTGTAATGGATTTGCTTCAAAGTAAAGAGCTTCTAGACATCAATAAGTAATTACAGACAGTTAATAATCTAACAGGGAGGATACAATGTTATTTTTGCGTTGTATTATACGAAGAAGAAGAAGCAGCTATCGGGTTTGGTTTTCTTAGAAAAACTCGTAATGATTTAGAGCCGTGATTAGTGGTAAGATTAGCATGTGTGCTTGAGTTGGCCGTGCTTGCTTTTTCCTTTCATTAATGCGCGACGTTGGTTTTAGTTTTCAAACCATTTAAGTGATAGGCATTGCTTGTATCACTAGTATTATTTTGCTCTTGAGAAGGAGATACTTCTGCTTACATAACTAATGACAACAATATAAACTTTGCTTACATAGTTACATGCTTATCAACACTGTATTATTTTGTTTTATCAAATACCAATCAAATATTACTGGGTTATTTATCATCGAAATTGCTCTATTTATCATCGAAATTGGGCTGTTTATCACTGTACCACTAGAACAACTGTTGAAAATAAAATTAAAAACTTTCCATTGTTCATATCCATATACATCCACTTCTTTAATCAAATCAGTGGGCATCTTGATTCATTATTCAAGGTTCACGGTTCATAGACATAAATTTATGTCTGCTTCATGATTCATGGTCTGCATAGAATTTCAGCTTATAACTTAAATTCCTTTTTTTTCCTTCATAAACAGATTACAAAAAAACTAAAACTCAAGCTATATTGCGATTCTAATACACCACTCAGCATATGTAGAATTTTAATACCAAATATATACTGTAACTAAATGTGCATTCCTTGTATCACTAGTAAATAAATGTGCATTCCTCGGCAATACTGTAACTTTCCTAACAATAGGACAGATTGCTTGGTTGTGATTTGTACAGTTCGATTTTGAATTTGGGCCTTATGGAATATCACATTCCATTTTATTCATCTGACTTCTTATTTTATATACATGCATTGTTTCTGTGGTTAAGTTTGAACATGGTACAGCATTTATATAAAACAGCTGAATAATGTTCAGTGGTACAATACATAGAATTATATGTGGTGCATGGCACCAAATTATAGAATTTTATGCAAATAAGCCAAGAAATTCCTATGTCTAATAATTATATCGCTTATGTATTTCAAACAACAGAAATTGAAATTCCCTTCTCAAACAAAAACGATGTTCTGTGCTAATAATTCCTATGTCTAATAATTTTTTGTCGTTGTTCTATGCTAAATACATATGCAAATAAGCCAAGAAATTCCTATGTCTAATAATTTTGTGTCGTTGTTCTGTGCTAAATACATATGTAAATTTTGTGTCGCTTCTATTTCCTTTTTTTCCAACTGTCGCTTTTGTTTCCTTTTATTCAACTATCAGACCTTTATCTGATATATGTTTGTCATTTATGTTAAGAACACGCCCGGATTACCATTAAATTTTGGCACTAAAATATTCTTTTAACCCATTGTAGACGTGACGAGGAGCACTTCATCACTTTCATATATCTAGTTTGCTAATGGTTGGACTATAAATTTTGCCTAAATCTTTGCTAAAAATTACCTTGTGTCCTACTTTAGTATGCTGCACAGTTTATTATGCTACACAGTTTAACTTAACTAACTCAATAACCCATCAAACCTATACAAACATTTCAGAACTGTACTAGAATTTATGTTGACTGTGTATGCTAATTTCAAATATCAAAGGTAGCAATGAGATATTTAAAGAGGCAATCTCTAGCTGCAGTTGCAACTTCACATGTAAAAGATAAGACTGCTGGTGTGAAAATCAATGAAAAAAGATGTGCTGATGTTGCTTTTCAAAGTTTAAACAGCAATGTTAGAGGATCTCCTAGGAAGCGTATTGAAATGCAGCCTCTACCCGATAATATTCAGTCTCCGAATCCCAATCCGGTTAGAAGATCCCCTCGCAAGCGTAATGAAATGCAGCCTCAACCCAATAATATTCACTCTCCAAATCTCAATCGGGTTAGAACATCCCCTCGGAAGTGTAAGGAAATGCAGCCTCCACCCGATAATATTCACTCTCCAAATCTCAATCCTGGCCCTAATTCAATCGGATCTACAAATATCACCCCACAAACATAGATCCACCCAACGCCATGGTTGCCTTGAACAATCCAAATTCTAATGATGGTATTCAACAAGAGACGGCAAGGAAAAAAGAGGGAGGACGATGATGAAAAAACTTCTTTGACGCCGAATGAGAGGGCCGAAGTTATATTCAACGATCGTGGTCAACCAATAGGCTCCAACTCTAAACACTTATCATCGTATCTTGGTACCTTAGCAAGGGAGATGATACCTTTGACCATTTCAGAGTGGAAAAAGGTTGACATAAACTTAAAGAAAGATGTATGGACTTGTATTCAGGTATGATTTTGATTTGTGCATTTAGTTTTTTTTTTTACTTCATTTCATTCCAATGGTTTATCCATCATAATTCCTCAAAAATTACTTTATGCTTTGCCTGTCAACTAATCTTGTATTAGGTAAGAGCTGAAATGTTCTTATTTCTGTTTCCAATATATATAATAGCTGTTGGCTAAAAATTAATAATTGTTGGCTAAAAATTAATAATTGTTTGTTGTGCAGTCAAGATTTGTGGTGGATGAAGCATATAAGGATCTGTTGCTTCAGATGGTGGGAGTACGATGGAGAGAGGCGAAGTCAAAATTAGTTTCCGCTATTAAAGCAGCTTCTATGTGTTCTGACTCTTCCGCTAAATTGGCGATGCGAAAACCAGATACTACAGAAGATGTTCAAGAGTGGAACGACTTTGTCAAGGAAAAACTATCGGAGAAATTTGGGGTAATAAAAGTTGTATTTTATTCATTATAAATTAAAAGGTAAATTATAGTTTATGAATGAATTTCTCCGATGTAGGAAATTAGCAAAAAATACAAAGCATTGAGAGATAAAAATAAAATTCCACATACAATGAGCAGAAAAGGTTATGTGAGATTAGAAGAGGATATGGTAAGAAATTCATGTACGTTTATATCAATAATATTTTTTTTCCTTTGGTTCTTCCTTCTTACCATTGTTATTTGCAGAAAAATGAATCTGGAATAACAAATATTAGCAGGGATGAGCTATGGTGCAAAGCCCATACCAAAAAAAATGGAGACCCACCGAACTCCGTTGTTGCCGATTGCATTGTAAGTTTTTTATTTATTATCAAATATTTCGCTGGATCTATTTTTACTCCCATTCAAGGTTCGAAATCCTGGTTTCTGGTTCCGTTCCGGTCGCGTAAAAATATTAAAAGTCTGCTTCCGTTCCGGAAATTCCGGTTTGATGATTCCGGTATGTTTTTTTACAAATATGCAAATAAATATGTACTACTAATCAAGGTTTAAACTTTCGATTTTCGTTTTCATTTCGATCATTGAGAAATTTTGATATTTCAGTTTCATTCTGAAAAACTCAGAGATCCTGTTTCAATTCCGATACTTTTTCTTTCTTAATTTATCTTAAATTCTGTAGAAAATGTATGTTTTGATACAAAAATGTGCATATAACATAACATTTTCCTTTAGTAGCTTTCCAAAATTTTCGTTTTAACGCATCCAGATTTGTCGCTAACAATCAGCTGAGATACTTTTAAAAGATAAAATACTACGCTCAGAAATTGCTCAAACAATCGGCTAAAATAAATAAGGGGATTGTTAAAGGGACTCCATTTTTTGTTAAGGGAGGGATAAATTTAAGGGGACTCCATCCTATTATTTTATTGTTAAGGGGGGGTTTGCAATTTTTAAACTAAACTGAAATACATACTAAAATACCCTTGCGTCCCTAACCATTAAAATTAATTTCAGTTCGATCCTACCACGTTGCGAATAAAAAAAATGTTTGAACGCTGAAACTGTATACATTCGGGTCTTTGTTTCTTCTGCATGGCTTACCCAGACGGTGGTTCATTACCGTATTACATTCATTCAATTGAACATAGTAGTTATGATTTGAAAGTCAAATGACTTGTACATCATTTCGTACTCAGATTTTTGCTGGCTAGAAAATAAAATAAGAAAATAGCCTCACGATACTGTTTACCTTCCTCCAAGACCTTCAATCTTGGTAAACTGGTACAATCATAAAACGATGGAAAACAATATCATTGGTGCATGTAACTTGAATCCAGTGATATATTAATAAATTTTTTTATGCTAAAACATTTTGATTTTCTGCAAAATAATTTGAACAACAGGACTTCATTTTGTTGAAAATCTCCTTTAAACTAGAATAAATTGTACACTAAATCCTATTATTATTACCTATATGTCTCATTTTAATAATTTTCAGCATAATTAAGTCCTCCATGTAGGCCTGCTATGCAAATATCATGCGATATGTTAAATTAAGAGCAAGACAAAAACTTACCTTGACAATATCACGGAAAATCCTAAAATAAGAACAAAACAAGTAACTCCACCTACCCAATGGATGCAATTTTAATAGACCAAGTATCGAAGGATGTATGGAACAATCATCCCAAGAAACAGTTGGTAACTCAAGCTAAAGGGAGAAAAAATAACAAGAACGATTCATTTAATTCAAGTAAATATACATTTTAAGAGAAATGCATATGTATATAATATTATAGTTTGACACTTGAACGCGCATTTATAAAGATGAAGATTCAAATACTGCTACATAATAGTAATTCAAAACCAAGCAAATAGTACGATTATGAAGGAGGTACAAGCCTTATAACATAATGCGGTCAAACTGCAGCAATTAAGTGTTCAAAATCATGGCAGCACACTACGTGTAAAAAACCTGCCAAATTAAAAACCTATCGTAGTTGTATCCTGATGAATTTACTGTAATTTCTCAATGGTCTAATGCCGAATATCTTGTTGCCATATGACAATAATCCCGAGTAAATGAAACAGTGTGCGACTACCGAAATATATATTGATCAACGATTATATGACTGCGGGCGAGCTAATTGACGTTGAATCATCACTGCATATGTCAATTAGTATTCCCGTTGAAAATTTTGATCAAATTGAAGGATCAAATATCACGGTCTAGTTGCAGGATCAAACTGTACAATACTTATTTCATATTGTAATAACCCGGAAAATGCGAGCCAGTTTGAAATTTTTATTTTGGCAATTTTAGCGAGTTTTGATTATTTAAAATGAATTATTTTAAATAATATCGACGAGAAATTTATTTTGAATATAAATCGAACGTATATATTATATACGTCGTCGTTAGAATATAAATATTTATATATAATTATAAATAGAATTGAAAATGGCGCGGTAGTTCGATAATTCGATTTCAAACTTCAATTGAATGTACCGGGTGCAAAACAATCCGGATTTTAGTGAAACCAAAAATAATGGAATCTAATAGTGAATATCTTTCCAACGAATCCGAAAAATCGAAATTTCATGACAAGAATCAAAAGATATGTCCAGTTGAAAATTCTGAATAGTCGCTATGGAATTCAGGCCCTTAAAAATGGACATTTTGCAAATGACCTCGGATTTCGACGAAACCACTTTTGTTGGATCCGTGATGTTAAATTATTGCTAGGTTCCAAATTTCATAATTTTTCGAATCAAAATGTGAGCGTGGTAAAGGAAAACGTGTTTTGACCATTTCAGTTGATTTTAATCGACTGGAAATTGGCCATTTTTCTAACGGTCTCAGAATTCGACGAAACTAGTTTTGTTAGGACCGTATCATCAATACGAAGCTAGAAAATATTTTTCTGCAATTTTTAAAGTTAGTATGTGCCCCCGGTAATTCGAAATGTACTTTTAAAATTCAATAAAGTGATTTAAATGTGAATTTAACGGAAACTGATTGTAACAGCCGAATCAGCCTACGATACATATCCCATTGTGTTCGAAATGGGGGTAAAACGCTATGGACGACAGGCGGTGGGCCTCGTTTAGAGGTCGTATGTGAAAGTCAACTTTTTGAAAAAAAAAAAAAATAAATTAATAAAAAAAAAATATGAACCCCCCCGATATATCTTCTCATTCCAGAAAAAAAAAGAAAGAAAATATATATATATATATATGAACCCCCCCCCCCGATATCTTCTCATACCAGAAAAAAAAAGGAGAGAGAAGGAAGGGGGAGGAGCCGCCGCTCCTCCCACCGTCGCGCCCACCCAAGGTGGCGCTGACCACCGCAGCCCCCCCCCCAGGCACCGCCGATCTTCGGCAAGCCCCCTCCCCTCCTCTGGCCAAAGATCGCACACCCCCCCCCCCCTTTCCTGTCGCGATCCCTTCCCCTCACCAAAACCGCCGCCCTAGACCGGAGACCCACCCAACAGCCCCCCTCCGTCCAGCCTCCCTCCTCCTCCCCCTCCCCAGCGGCGACTCCCGAAGATCCCCCCCCCCCCCGATGATCGCTGCCGCCAGAGAAGCCCCCCAAATCGCAATAACGCGACAAAGACCCCTCGCGACCTCCGCCTTGCACCCCCGACTCTGGCGAGCCACCTCCGGTCAGCCACCAACTCTGACTCCCTCCTCCCTTCGACCAACGCAGTAAGTTTCTATTATTTTTATTTAAGTTGTTCATTTATCTTCTATATGATTAGCAGGATAAAAACTGATTTTATTTGTTTAAAAGGTTTTGATTTTTATTTATTAAAAGATATGATATTTAGATAAGTAAAAATATAATTTTTATATAATAGAAATATTAAAAATATGATTTTTATATAATGTAGAAGTTAAAAATGTGATTTTTATATTTTTAGAAAGTTAAAAATATGATCTTTGTATTTTTAAAGTAATAAAAATATGATTTTTATATAATGTAGAAGTTAAAAATGTGATTTTTATATTTTTAGAAAGTTAAAAATATGATCTTTGTATTTTTAAAGTAATAAAAATATGATTTTTATATAATGTAGAAGTTAAAAATGTGATTTTTATATTTTTAGAAAGTTAAAAATATGATCTTTGTATTTTTAAAGTAATAAAAATATGATTTTTATATTTTTAAAGTATTAAAAATGTAATCTTTATAGGATAGAGAATATAAAAATATAATCTTTGTATATGTAGCGAAATAAAAATCTGATTTTTATTTTATATACGTTGAAGTAAAGTGATGATTTTTATAATGATGAAATCTATATTTTTGAAAAGGCGAAATTTTTTATATAGAGAATAGCGTTATAAAAATAGAATTTTTATCTATATATTAGCGGTAAGGAAATATGATTTTTATATATGGAATAGCATAGTAAAAATTCGATTTTTAAATATATGAAGTGATTATAAAAATATGACTTTTAAATTGAAAGTGAATGAATAAAAATGTGATTTTTATTTTAAAAACATCGAAATATAAAAATGTGTGATTTTTATATATATAGTGACTACGGGCAACGAAGATGACGAAGATGGGATAACGAAGAAGATTTCTATAAATGAAGAGTCGTGGTATTGGATAGCTTTAGGTGAGAACTTCTCACTCAAATTCTCTTTTTCTAGTTATATATATACTAGGATGCAGACGGTGCTTAGTAGCACCCGACACCCGTCATCCACAGACCATGGATGGCTTGTTTGTTAAATTGTTTGGTTGTGTAGTTGGTTAGTCTAATTGATTGAAATTTGAATTGTTTGGTGAATTGAAATTGATTTGATTGATGTGTGAATGGCGTGGGCCTTCACTAGACCGGGGATAAGGCTAGGCCTTGTCCCGTTTCTAGTATCGTGCCGTTATGCCGCCGAAATTTTCTAAAATATGTTAGAAAATAAAAAAATATCATTTTATTGTGTAAATGAATAATAGAAATTCATATGTTGGAATAAAATGTTTTATCGTTAAAAATATAATTTTTAACGTGAATGTGAATAAATAAATATTCATTTACAAACCGGACGGTTTGTTTATGTACACCTATTTGAAGGACATTGATTGGGACGATAAATTTTACACATCGCCCAACTACACAAATAAAAATCTGTGTTTGATTGCTTGAAACCCCACACGGGTATTGGGATGATATTTGACGTACACTAATCCCAATTGTTTAGTTGTATGTCGATCGATTGATTGACAGGCTGCTATAAGCGTTGAATATTTATATTTGATGCTTATACAGTGTAGAATGCACTTTGGATGATGGTTGATTATTCATCGTTATGGATAAATACATGTGTTGTAGAAAATCCATATAATTAACATTATATGGTAATTGATTGGGTCTCATTCCAGTTTTGAAATAGAAATATTTGGAAAAAAATATATTTGAAATAGAAATATTTGAAATAGAAATATTCGAAATGGAATATTTGAAAATGTCAATATATGAAGCCGTGTTGATTAGATTGACGCCATTTTGACGTGAACGATATTTATATCGATTTTATTCATTTTATAATGAATATCGAAAGTGATTTCAAAATCTAATATTTTGAAAGGAATAGAAATTCGAATTGAAATTGAATAGATTTGAAATTCGAACTATATCGAAATGAATTGAATTGAAAACGATTTCGAAATGAATTGAATTGAAAATGATTTCGAAATGAATTGAATTGAAAACGATTTCGAAATGAATTGAATTGAAAACGATTTCGAAATGAATTGAATTGAAAACGATTTCGAAATGAATTGAATTGAAAACGATTTCGAAATGAATTGAATTGAAAACGATTTCGAAATGAATTGAATTGAAAACGATTTCGAAATGAATTGAATTGAAAACGATTTCGAAATGAATTGAATTGAAAACGATTTCGAAATGAATTGAATTGAAAACGATTTCGAAATGAATTGAATTGAAAAGGAAGTGAAATTGCTTTTGAAACGAATTTAAAACTATTCATATAATTCGTTTTAAATAGAAATCGACGAAATATATATTATATATATAATATAATGGCCTGAATAGAACGCGCCGCGCCGCGGCAGTTCGTGAATTTCGACCATTTATTTCAAACGGACATTACGGGAGATCCGACCGTCGGATTCTCCTAAAACCGGAACCGTTGGGTTCGTATCGAAAAGAGCTTTCTAACGAATATTAGAAATTTGAAATCTAACGGTTGGATTTGGAATTATGTCCAAATCAAATTTGAAAAAGGTCGCTGTAAATGCAGTTCGATGGCCATTGATGGAAATCGACTGTACGGGCCTTGATAAAATTATTAAAAATAGTAATAATTTGTGTAAAATCATAGGAAATGATTTAGAAAGGATTGGGATGAAAAACTCCATATTTGAAAAGATAAAAATAGATTTTTATCGAAATGAACTAGTTTTGAACTAGAATTATAATTCTATTTATTTTTAAATGAATAAATTGAATTTGGAATGGTTTTGAAAATAACCAGAATTTCCAATGATTGCATTGGAGTGGATTTGAATCGAAATTGTCTTCGGAATATTTCGATGTTGGAATTCGTGATTATACAGGTGTTGTTATGGAAATTTGAAAGATATATATTTATATCGTTATTTCCAATACGACATTTGTTAGTCGTAGAATTCGATATTGAATATAAGCCGATATGTTTTCTATTCAGAGCCTTGTATTGAATATCGAATGTGATTTGGGTTTGTCGTGAATGGTGTCTTCACTAACACTGTTCTTGAACCCAGTTGAGAAATGATTAAATCTTTTTATTTAGATTTAATGAAGTGTACCAATTAAATAATATTTAATTGGAATTGAATTGATATTGATTTATGGGTTTATCGTGAACAGTGTTTTAAATAACACTCGTTCTTTAACCCGATAATTAATGAATGTGACTTTGGGTTTATCGTGAACCGTGTTTTAAATGACACGGATTCTTTAACCCAGTTAAAGATTAAAACTAAGTGGAGTTTTAATGAATCTTTAATTAGATTGAAAAGATCGAGAATGGAGTATCACCAGTTTTACTCCAAGCGATAGTTAAATCTTTAATTAGATTTGAACGTGAAATGGTAATTGAATTTACCGAAAACACCGTGGTGTTAGATATGAAGTATAACCAGTTTTACTTCATGGGATGAATAGGTTGGGATTGGGAAATAAAATAAATGATTACTTCGGTGTGGTTCGCTAATCCCGACTAGTTTGAATTGATATTCAAAGGAGATTAAAGAATAAATTTAAAGAATTTATCTTGGATAAAATTAATGGGAACTTTTCCCAAAGTATAGGAATATTTGAATAAAGGAATATTCTGAATTGGAATGAGGCGTATGTTGTGTTTGTGTAACACTTTTATAATATATACGCGAGTTATTCAGAAAGACCGGGTTTATCCCATTCTGAATAACTGATTCGACGTGGTGTCGAAGATGAAGACGGTGGTCGAAGACCAGAAGTCTTCACGTCGTTTGGGTGATAACTGATGATCTTGATTGGGCTGTACACCCAAGAAGATGGAAACAGTTGGTGATCGTCCAGACGTACTTGGAGATCGATGGATATGCGGGGTACTAGGTGCCTCCGGTTTCGTTCAGACCCAGAACGGACTTGTAAATGGACTGTGTGTCTGACATTGGATTTTAGTCCGTGTGATTGATCTCTATTAAATATATATCTGTTTGGCGGCGGAGAATTTATTCTCTTGCTTAACGCCCTTCTCTGAGACGTACGAGCTCAGGGGTTATATATTGATGGATATCAAACGCATGGAGTGAATTGCCTGTGTGGCATGCCTAAGTGGCAATTGATCGAGGCTTCTGTTGAAAAGCAAAGTCTCGTGGTGATGATCAAAGCACAGCCTGTGTGGCACAGCTTTGTGTAACGTGAATTCGCGAGCCTCACACCCCGGTTGTGAACCAAAAACGGGAGAGGACCTCAGGGAGGGCATGCGTTTCTTTCTAGCTAGGGTGGTGTCAGTGACCTACCAGCCCTGACATTTATATACTTTTCACCTGTGTGGTTGTTGCTGTTGCGAGGCGCCTCGGTTAGATCGGACGATCCGGGTCCGATGGAGCCATTCGTTGGCTCATTTACGCCCCAAAGGGCGGAGAAACGTATTGTTCAGGCACTATAATCCACATCGGTGGACCGGCCCTGACGATCCAAGGGGCAGTTGCGGCTGTTCCGGAGACATGGGCTAGATTGTCTCGAATCGGTTGAGGACTATCTTTTGCCTCGGTTCATGGATGGAAACCCAATTTCCAAATACGTGACATTTGCGGTTTTAATTGTAGAACTAGTATGGCGACATGATATATGGTACCCATGCCGCCTATGATTGATACTTATGATTTGAAGTTGTTTTATACACTATGCACTTATAATAGTATCAAATGATTTGTTTTAAACGTATCAAGCATTCTTTGGCTGTTATAAGGGAAAACCCTATCCCCCGGCTTGCGTTGCATTGTGTGATAGGACCTGGGTCTTATAACAGCTTCATTTTTCTTTATTTAGCATTGCGCTGTTTGTTTTATGCACTGGTATTCTTGGGAGGAAACCCGTTCCGTGTTATACGGCGTGGTCCCTTGATTTACCTAATGATTTAAAATAAAGATTTATAACTGTTTTTAGTTCTCACACCAGTCACATGACTGACCTGGAGTTTATTGTTTTAACCTAAACTCTGGGTGCCCCTATTTTTGACACGGGCAGCTAGTAGTTTTGGTTTTGCAGATTTATATTCGCAGGATCCTGGTTTACAGCTGGAACGATATCCGGAAAGCTTTGTATCCGTATATCTTCTTCTAGTTGTGTATTGTATTATTTTCCGCTGCTATGTATTTAAATGTAATTTAAATCTCTGATAATTCTGTGTAATATTTATTCATTTATACTCTGTATATTCTCGTAATCTGATGCATTGTTGTAATATACAATGAAAGGTTCTTTTGTATGCATTCTGATTTGTCGTGTTCTCAAACGATAGGGCGTTTCGAACGGCCTGGATCGGTTTAGCGACTGGTTCGGACCGAGCGAAATTCCTGTTCGTCACACGTGGTATCAGAGCTTTGGTTTACAAATCTTAGAGAACAAGACACATTAGAACCATACGAAAGAATTCATCAGATATTGGATTAGTAATATCCAACGGGAATGACTCGTTAGAGATGGGATCAGTAGCATCCTAGAACGAGTGTGAAGGGTATATTTTTCAAATGAAAACAATTTTGTTTTGCAAATTTAAATCAACTATTCGTATTTGATTATTTGTCTATATTGATTTTGGACAATTCAGTATATAAAGAATTTGCATATACGCCTTGCAAACGTATATTCGAAGTTTTAATATACTGGATAGATATAGGACCGCACTCTAGGAGCCCGGAGATGTTCTGATGGTGGTTCGAAACATCATCAGCTTTTATTTTCGAGTGACGAAGGTGTGATACCTATATATTTCCATTAGACTGGTGTGAGAACCAAAACCTATATATATAGCTAGGACACATTGTTGTGAATTGGCATCAAAAACATGATTTTTGTATATATATCAAAGTTATGAATTTCAAACTCTAATTCAACTAATTGATTGATGTTTGTGTTGTTTGTTTATTTGTTTGCTAATTTTTAGCCATTTAGCCTAATTGAACCGAATATTGAATTATATTGAAAATTGGTTGCGTTTGCTTGCATATACTTGTATATCATTGAACAGGTCATAGCAAGGAGGCTAGAGCCAGAGAATAAAATTTGTTTGCCCGACAAATAGGTACATGTTTACTACATAATTTACTGTTTTGTTTGGGTGATGATGATTTTATGAGCCTATTGGCTAGCCGCTTGGCTTTTTCTTTTTCTTTTTGAGATCTGAAGGACCGGGGAAGCTATTTGAAATTCCCCGATGCTCCCGGTGCAGGGGAGGTTATGGCGAAATTTTTCGAAAATTTAGGGTGTTAGCCAAATTTCTGAAATTTTGAAAATTCTCAGGAACTGAAAAGTTGGAGAATGAAAGCCAGATCGAACGTAGAGTTGATTAATCAAACCACTTTCGACTTTGTTCCTTTTCGGGGACGAAAAGTTTTAAGTGGGGGAGATTGTAATAACCCGGAAAATGCGAGCCAGTTTGAAATTTTTATTTTGGCAATTTTAGCGAGTTTTGATTATTTAAAATGAATTATTTTAAATAATATCGACGAGAAATTTATTTTGAATATAAATCGAACGTATATATTATATACGTCGTCGTTAGAATATAAATATTTATATATAATTATAAATAGAATTGAAAATGGCGCGGTAGTTCGATAATTCGATTTCAAACTTCAATTGAATGTACCGGGTGCAAAACAATCCGGATTTTAGTGAAACCAAAAATAATGGAATCTAATAGTGAATATCTTTCCAACGAATCCGAAAAATCGAAATTTCATGACAAGAATCAAAAGATATGTCCAGTTGAAAATTCTGAATAGTCGTTATGGAATTCAGGCCCTTAAAAATGGACATTTTGCAAATGACCTCGGATTTCGACGAAACCACTTTTGTTGGATCCGTGATGTTAAATTATTGCTAGGTTCCAAATTTCATAATTTTTCGAATCAAAATGTGAGCGTGGTAAAGGAAAACGTGTTTTGACCATTTCAGTTGATTTTAATCGACTGGAAATTGGCCATTTTTCTAACGGTCTCAAAATTCGACGAAACTAGTTTTGTTAGGACCGTATCATCAATACGAAGCTAGAAAATATTTTTCTGCAATTTTTAAAGTTAGTATGTGCCCCCGGTAATTCGAAATGTACGTTTAAAATTCAATAAAGTGATTTAAATGTGAATTTAACGGAAACTGATTGTAACAGCCGAATCAGCCTACGATACATATCCCATTATGTTCGAAATGGGGGTAAAACGCTATGGACGACAGGCGGTGGGCCTCGTTTAGAGGTCGTATGTGAAAGTCAACTTTTTGAAAAAAATAAAATAAATAAATTAATAATAAAAAAAATATATATGAACCCCCCCCCCCCCGATATCTTCTCATTCCAGAAAAAAAAAAAAGAAATAAAATATATATATATATATATGAACCCCCCCCCCCCCCCCGATATCTTCTCATTCCAGAAAAAAAAAAGGAGAGAGAAGGAAGGGGGAGGAGCCGCCGCTCCTCCCACCGTCGCGCCCACCCAAGGTGGCGCTGACCACCACAGCCCCCCCAGGCGCCGCCGATCTTCGGCAAGCCCCCTCCCCTCCTCTGGCCAAAGATCGCACGCCCCCCCCCTTTCCTGTCGCGATCCCTTCCCCTCACCAAAACCGCCGCCCTAGACCGGAGACCCACCCAACAGCCCCCCTCCGTCCAGCCTCCCTCCTCCTCCCCCTCCCCAGCGGCGACTCCCGAAGATCCCCCCCCCCCCCCCCCGATGATCGCTGCCGCCAGAGAAGCCCCCCAAATCGCAATAACGCGACAAAGACCCCTCGCGACCTCCGCCTTGCACCCCCGACTCTGGCGAGCCACCTCCGGTCAGCCACCAACTCTGACTCCCTCCTCCCTTCGACCAACGCAGTAAGTTTCTATTATTTTTATTTAAGTTGTTCATTTATCTTCTATATGATTAGCAGGATAAAAACTGATTTTATTTGTTTAAAAGGTTTTGATTTTTATTTATTAAAAGATATGATATTTAGATAAGTAAAAATATAATTTTTATATAATAGAAATATTAAAAATATGATTTTTATATAATGTAGAAGTTAAAAATGTGATTTTTATATTTTTAGAAAGTTAAAAATATGATCTTTGTATTTTTAAAGTAATAAAAATATGATTTTTATATAATGTAGAAGTTAAAAATGTGATTTTTATATTTTTAGAAAGTTAAAAATATGATCTTTGTATTTTTAAAGTAATAAAAATATGATTTTTATATAATGTAGAAGTTAAAAATGTGATTTTTATATTTTTAGAAAGTTAAAAATATGATCTTTGTATTTTTAAAGTAATAAAAATATGATTTTTATATTTTTAAAGTATTAAAAATGTAATCTTTATAGGATAGAGAATATAAAAATATAATCTTTGTATATGTAGCGAAATAAAAATCTGATTTTTATTTTATATACGTTGAAGTAAAGTGATGATTTTTATAATGATGAAATCTATATTTTTGAAAAGGCGAAATTTTTTATATAGAGAATAGCGTTATAAAAATAGAATTTTTATCTATATATTAGCGGTAAGGAAATATGATTTTTATATATGGAATAGCATAGTAAAAATTCGATTTTTAAATATATGAAGTGATTATAAAAATATGACTTTTAAATTGAAAGTGAATGAATAAAAATGTGATTTTTATTTTAAAAACATCGAAATATAAAAATGTGTGATTTTTATATATATAGTGACTACGGGCAACGAAGATGACGAAGATGGGATAACGAAGAAGATTTCTATAAATGAAGAGTCGTGGTATTGGATAGCTTTAGGTGAGAACTTCTCACTCAAATTCTCTTTTTCTAGTTATATATATACTAGGATGCAGACGGTGCTTAGTAGCACCCGACACCCGTCATCCACAGACCATGGATGACTTGTTTGTTAAATTGTTTGGTTGTGTAGTTGGTTAGTCTAATTGATTGAAATTTGAATTGTTTGGTGAATTGAAATTGATTTGATTGATGTGTGAATGGCGTGGGCCTTCACTAGACCGGGGATAAGGCTAGGCCTTGTCCCGTTTCTAGTATCGTGCCGTTATGCCGCCGAAATTTTCTAAAATATGTTAGAAAATAAAAAAATATCATTTTATTGTGTAAATGAATAATAGAAATTCATATGTTGGAATAAAATGTTTTATCGTTAAAAATATAATTTTTAACGTGAATGTGAATAAATAAATATTCATTTACAAACCGGACGGTTTGTTTATGTACACCTATTTGAAGGACATTGATTGGGACGATAAATTTTACACATCGCCCAACTACACAAATAAAAATCTGTGTTTGATTGCTTGAAACCCCACACGGGTATTGGGATGATATTTGACGTACACTAATCCCGATTGTTTAGTTGTATGTCGATCGATTGATTGACAGGCTGCTATAAGCGTTGAATATTTATATTTGATGCTTATACAGTGTAGAATGCACTTTGGATGATGGTTGATTATTCATCGTTGTGGATAAATACATGTGTTGTAGAAAATCCATATAATTAACATTATATGGTAATTGATTGGGTCTCATTCCAGTTTAGAAATAGAAATATTTGGAAAAAAATATATTTGAAATAGAAATATTTGAAATAGAAATATTCGAAATGGAATATTTGAAAATGTCAATATATGAAGCCGTGTTGATTAGATTGACGCCATTTTGACGTGAACGATATTTATATCGATTTTATTCATTTTATAATGAATATCGAAAGTGATTTCAAAATCTAATATTTTGAAAGGAATAGAAATTCGAATTGAAATTGAATAGATTTGAAATTCGAACTATAACGAAATGAATTGAATTGAAAACGATTTCGAAATGAATTGAATTGAAAACGATTTCGAAATGAATTGAATTGAAAACGATTTCGAAATGAATTGAATTGAAAACGATTTCGAAATGAATTGAATTGAAAACGATTTCGAAATGAATTGAATTGAAAACGATTTCGAAATGAATTGAATTGAAAACGATTTCGAAATGAATTGAATTGAAAAGGAAGTGAAATTGCTTTTGAAACGAATTTAAAACTATTCATATAATTCGTTTTGAATAGAAATCGACGAAATATATATTATATATTATATATATAATATAATGGCCTGAATAGAACGCGCCGCGCCGCGGCAGTTCGTGAATTTCGACCATTTATTTCAAACGGACATTACGGGAGATCCGACCGTCGGATTCTCCTAAAACCGGAACCGTTGGGTTCGTATCGAAAAGAGATTTCTAACGAATATTAGAAATTTGAAATCTAACGGTTGGATTTGGAATTATGTCCAAATCAAATTTGAAAAAGGTCGCTGTAAGTGCAGTTCGATGGCCATTGATGGAAATCGACTGTACGGGCCTTGATAAAATTATTAAAAATAGTAATAATTTGTGTAAAATCATAGGAAATGATTTAGAAAGGATTGGGATGAAAAACTCCATATTTGAAAAGATAAAAATAGATTTTTATCGAAATGAACTAGTTTTGAACTAGAATTATAATTCTATTTATTTTTAAATGAATAAATTGAATTTGGAATGGTTTTGAAAATAACCAGAATTTCCAATGATTGCATTGGAGTGGATTTGAATCGAAATTGTCTTCGGAATATTTCGATGTTGGAATTCGTGATTATACAGGTGTTGTTATGGAAATTTGAAAGATATATATTTATATCGTTATTTCCAATACGACATTTGTTAGTCGTAGAATTCGATATTGAATATAAGCCGATATGTTTTCTATTCAGAGCCTTGTATTGAATATCAAATGTGATTTGGGTTTGTCGTGAATGGTGTCTTCACTAACACTGTTCTTGAACCCAGTTGAGAAATGATTAAATCTTTTTATTTAGATTTAATGAAGTGTACCAATTAAATAATATTTAATTGGAATTGAATTGATATTGATTTTTGGGTTTATCGTGAACAGTGTTTTAAATAACACTCGTTCTTTAACCCGATAATTAATGAATGTGACTTTGGGTTTATCGTGAACCGTGTTTTAAATGACACGGATTCTTTAACCCAGTTAAAGATTAAAACTAAGTGGAGTTTTAATGAATCTTTAATTAGATTGAAAAGATCGAGAATGGAGTATCACCAGTTTTACTCCAAGCGATAGTTAAATCTTTAATTAGATTTGAACGTGAAATGGTAATTGAATTTACCGATAACACCGTGGTGTTAGATATGAAGTATAACCAGTTTTACTTCATGGGATGAATAGGTTGGGATTGGGAAATAAAATAAATGATTACTTCGGTGTGGTTCGCTAATCCCGACTAGTTTGAATTGATATTCAAAGGAGATTAAAGAATAAATTTAAAGAATTTATCTTGGATAAAATTAATGGGAACTTTTCCCAAAGTATAGGAATATTTGAATAAAGGAATATTCTGAATTGGAATGAGGCGTATGTTGTGTTTGTGTAACACTTTTATAATATATACGCGAGTTATTCAGAAAGACCGGGTTTATCCCATTCTGAATAACTGATTCGACGTGGTGTCGAAGATGAAGACGGTGGTCGAAGACCAGAAGTCTTCACGTCGTTTGGGTGATAACTGATGATCTTGATTGGGCTGTACACCCAAGAAGATGGAAACAGTTGGTGATCGTCCAGACGTACTTGGAGATCGATGGATATGCGGGGTACTAGGTGCCTCCGGTTTCGTTCAGACCCAGAACGGACTTGTAAATGGACTGTGTGTCTGACATTGGATTTTAGTCCGTGTGATTGATCTCTATTAAATATATATCTGTTTGGCGGCGGAGAATTTATTCTCTTGCTTAACGCCCTTCTCTGAGACGTACGAGCTCAGGGGTTATATATTGATGGATATCAAACGCATGGAGTGAATTGCCTGTGTGGCATGCCTAAGTGGCAATTGATCGAGGCTTCTGTTGAAAAGCAAAGTCTCGTGGTGATGATCAAAGCACAGCCTGTGTGGCACAGCTTTGTGTAACGTGAATTCGCGAGCCTCACACCCCGGTTGTGAACCAAAAACGGGAGAGGACCTCAGGGAGGGCATGCGTTTCTTTCTAGCTAGGGTGGTGTCAGTGACCTACCAGCCCTGACATTTATATACTTTTCACCTGTGTGGTTGTTGCTGTTGCGAGGCGCCTCGGTTAGATCGGACGATCCGGGTCCGATGGAGCCATTCGTTGGCTCATTTACGCCCCAAAGGGCGGAGAAACGTATTGTTCAGGCACTATAATCCACATCGGTGGACCGGCCCTGGCGATCCAAGGGGCAGTTGCGGCTGTTCCGGAGACATGGGCTAGATTGTCTCGAATCGGTTGAGGACTATCTTTTGCCTCGGTTCATGGATGGAAACCCAATTTCCAAATACGTGACATTTGCGGTTTTAATTGTAGAACTAGTATGGCGACATGATATATGGTACCCATGCCGCCTATGATTGATACTTATGATTTGAAGTTGTTTTATACACTATGCACTTATAATAGTATCAAATGATTTGTTTTAAACGTATCAAGCATTCTTTGGCTGTTATAAGGGAAAACCCTATCCCCCGGCTTGCGTTGCATTGTGTGATAGGACCTGGGTCTTATAACAGCTTCATTTTTCTTTATTTAGCATTGCGCTGTTTGTTTTATGCACTGGTATTCTTGGGAGGAAACCCGTTCCGTGTTATACGGCGTGGTCCCTTGATTTACCTAATGATTTAAAATAAAGATTTATAACTGTTTTTAGTTCTCACACCAGTCACATGACTGACCTGGAGTTTATTGTTTTAACCTAAACTCTGGGTGCCCCTATTTTTGACACGGGCAGCTAGTAGTTTTGGTTTTGCAGATTTATATTCGCAGGATCCTGGTTTACAGCTGGAACGATATCCGGAAAGCTTTGTATCTGTATATCTTCTTCTAGTTGTGTATTGTATTATTTTCCGCTGCTATGTATTTAAATGTAATTTAAATCTCTGATAATTCTGTGTAATATTTATTCATTTATACTCTGTATATTCTCGTAATCTGATGCATTGTTGTAATATACAATGAAAGGTTCTTTTGTATGCATTCTGATTTGTCGTGTTCTCAAACGATAGGGCGTTTCGAACGGCCTGGATCGGTTTAGCGACTGGTTCGGACCGAGCGAAATTCCTGTTCGTCACACATATAAACTATGATATTCAATGAAAAATAATATAGTCGATCAATAAATTCAACGCGGTACAAATAATCAAAATTCATCCTATCCCAATAGGAACTCCCGTGATCCGATGCAACAACGCAACTTTCCTGAGTCTCCATTAACTTCACTGTATCCATTAATTATTTCATATCCAAATTAATTTTCATTCATTACTTAGGGTTTATGTTTTAAGGTATACATTCTAAAGGATTATAGGGTTAGCTTGGGAATTTTTATATGCATATTTAAGGGGGGGCTAATTTATTTTGTCCTCCCCTTAACAATTGTTCAATAATTAAAAAATGTAACCCCCCTTAACTTAAAATGGAGTCCCTTTAACAATACCCATAAATAATATACAAAATCCAAAGAGAAACCCTAAATAAAAGCCGCTTCTTCTGTGCTGCGGCTTCTTTCTTCTATGCTGCGGCTTCTTTCTGCATGTTGCTTTAATTTCTTCCTTGCTGCGGCTTGTTCATTTATGGTTTTAGACTTATTTTCTTCTTTGTTTTTTTTCCTTTTTGGGCTTCGGTACCGAAACGGAATTTTCTGCGAATTCAGCCCCGGTCATCGCCGGAACCGGACCGGGATGGCCTGAAATCCGGCGTGCCAGGGGGAAATCCGGCATATTTACGGACATATAATCTAATGCACTTGTCTTCAATTGTGCATTGAAATCGGAGGACTAAACTTGATTTTTTAACTTTTGAAGATGCATGCATTTTTATGCGATGTGGTCACCTACACAAAATACATCGGTATACTGTTAATTAAACTATAGAACTCTAATCTTAAAATGCTCCAAATTCAATTTTGCAAGTTTGAAAATCATATATTGTAAAGGTAAATTAAAGCACTTGGTTATCTGGTTGCTGCAGTATTGCATAATACAATGTTAACCATTTCTTCAGAAGAATATTAAGGAATAGTCCTCATACAACTTAAAATTTAATTTGTAGGCTAAGATAAAACAGCATAGTGGTGCTCAGAGCTCAAATGGAACAACATCGATGAGTGGGGATGGAGTGTCACATCTTTTTGGAAATGAACATAGGGGAAGGGTGAGAGGACTAGGTTTTGGTGTCGTACCATCTCAAATTGGTGCTTATGCAAGTAATTCAAAAACGGTGATTGCATTGAAAAATCAAGTAACTCATTTGACCGCTAAAGTAGAAGAGCTGACTAATATCGTCATGACGGTAAGTTTACAGTTAATTAGTTATTTGTTAACAAATATGTATTATGTGCTTATGAATTACCAAGTCATCTCTTGTACTTTTACAGAGAAAAAAATGATACTGTGGCGGATAAGGAGATTCCTCAGGCTCATACACCTCAGGTTAGAATATAAAACTGGATTTTTATTTTTATTTTAAAAACCATATTAGGATATAATACTTAGAAGTATTGTGATTCCATGTTTCTAAAGATTTCGATTTTGTTAATACTTTACCATGGTTCACACATAATCTTTCTATAATTCCATAAGTAGGGTTGATCGTATTAGCGTAATCTCACCTGTTTTTGAATTCTTCGATCAGAACTGGAAGAGTAGCTGACCATTGTTGAGAGTAGTAGTGTTAATATATAAAAACTGTTGATTCCATGATTCTAAAGATTTCGATTCTATTAATACTTTACCAAGGTTCACACATAACCTTTCTATAATTCCATAAATAGGGTTGATCGTATTAGCGTAATCTCACCTGTTTTTGAATTCTTCGATCAGAACTGGAAGAGTAGCTGATCGTTGTTGAGAGTAATAGTGTTAATATATAAAAACTGTTGACGTGCCATTGTTGAGCAACTGTATATAAGCTGGAGAGTAGTAGTAGTATTACCATTTGGTAATTCTCAGCATGCGTCAGCCTGTTAGTCCTTTTGATCATATACACAATAAAACTTCCTCATATTCCTTTAATTACTTGGAATACATAAAAGCAATCGATAGTGGAGACTTGTTTGCAATTGTAATTTTAGTAACCAGTTGAGGAGTTACAGCAGTTGTCTTAGCAACGTGCTGGTCATACTCGTTCACTGGAGTCGTAACCAATTGAGGAGTCACATCCGAACCACCTTCAAGTTGCACTGGATGAATGCAATCAAGTTGCACTGCAGTTTCAGTGGCATTGGTGCCTAAACAAACTACATTAACAACTTGTTTTTCTTTGCTAACACCTAAGTTTTCGGAGAAAGAGAAAGCTTTAGTGAGCATGTCATTTATTTTACAAATCTCTCCTTCCTCATTTTCTTTATCGATATGAATCGATCCGTTCATTTCCTTCATCACTAGGGGCGAGAAAACCAAACTTATTGCCTAAGTAACTGCTAGAACAACCAAAATGTTGAACCTGGTTCTCAACAATTCCATTTTTCTCAATATTTGCCTTATCATTCCTGCTCTGGCTTTTGGGAAGAACAACACTTTTCTTTCTTTTCATCACTTTCTTCTAACTAAATTTTTTCTTAATTAGTTAGGGTACCAGAATTAACTTTCTCACTCACATTCACATTCTTGACACTAACTGGAATCTCTTTATTGCTAACAACACCATCCTTAACAAGGCCATTGCACACAGCACTAATATTATCACTTAAACTCAGGTAGTTAGCTTTTACATAATCAAATATACACTAGGATTTCAGGTCAACTAATTTTGCTGTCTGATTTTCACTGGAAGCTATGGTTAACATTTTCATAGTGAGAAAAATATTTCAAATTTTTATGCATTACTTTCTGCATTTGGTTAACAGCAATTACTATTTGTATTCAAAAGTATTATCAGAATTTAGTGCAATGCTGTAAGGTTACAGGCTACAGCAATGCTGTATAATAAGTTCTGAATGATGTATTTGGTTAATAATTTTTTCTGCATTTGGTTAGCAATGCTATAAGATTACAGCAATATATTCTTTTTGCATTTGGGTAACCTTTTTTTTTTTTTTTTTTTTGCAGTCACACCGTGCTAGTAACAGTATGCAGGCTCAAGATAGACGGGATCGGATTACTACGGATGGTTTGGTGAACAAAAAGTGCAATCTATTAGGTTGGGAGAAAAACATAGTTGCAGAGGGGACGATAGCAAGTACCGATCCCGATGCTTTGGTACATTTCAAAAGGCTTGGAGCTGATGCTTGGAAGATATGTGTGAATGTAGCGGTGGAACCGGAAGCTTTTTTGTTTAGGCCAAATTCAGAGATGTCGACTATCGGACAGGCCGTTGGATCTACCGTCGCGTGACACAAAGATTACATTTTCTTGGTCTAGTGTTGGTACTTATGAAACTAGTTATGTAATTATGTTAGAACTTAGAACTAGGTGGCTGCTACTTATCTAAATCTTTTGGTATGTAAACTTATCTAAATCTTTTGGATCGGATGTAAACTTATCTAAATCTTTTGGATTGGATGTAAACTTATCTAACTTTTTGAAACGTGTTGGAATTTTAAGACTTTTGCTTTAGTCTTTTATTATGTGTTGTATCAGCATGTTAAAATATAAATATTATTATTATGAATCAATATGGTATCAGGTGTATATATAAATCTATTATTTCGCAACGGGCAAACCCTGTTGTTATATGATATTGTAGACAGTCTACGAAGTAGTATATTACCACGGTTGAAGACTGTTGTAATTTCACAACGGGCAAAACCTGTTGTTATATGATATTGTAGACAGTTTACCAACTAGTATATTACCACAGTCGACGACTGTTGTAATATACTGTATTACAACTGGTAGAAGCCGCTTGTAATTAATCAGCTATTACAACGGGTTTATAGACATTGTCATAGAGTCCGTGCACGTGATAGAGACACGTTATTACAACGGGTGTTTACGACAGTCAATGACCGTTGTAAACTTGGAAGGATCTATTACGACGGCTCATATTCAGACGGGCTAAAGCCCGTTGTGAAAAGCATATAACAACGGTTTTTTCCCGTTGTAAAAGGACTGTTTTGTTGTAGTGTATGTATGAATTCTGGACTCAATATCCCTTCTCACAATATTTAAACCATTTAAATCACTTTAGTATCAACTTTTGTTATATATGTACATATACTGAGGTGTTACATTAAACATATATTCAGATTTAAGAGTCAATCTATACAATACAGGCAATAGGTATAAGATTAAACTCATATTTGGATCAAGTTTATTCAGGAATATGTCTCATTTACAATACAATATCAAACTGAGGTTTATGGTCCAGTGAATTAACTTGCGTATATATAACAGGTTCTAAAGGCCATTGAATTTTACAATATTCTATGTAAAGAAAAATCAAACACCATCAGCATATATATAATATGAAGCAACAATTTTGATTCATATAAAGGTTCTATGAACTCTGTTATTCATTTAAACAGAGTATATATTCAGCCATTAAATATTATATTAGTAAAACATACATAAATATATCTATTTATGGCAGTTTTAGATTTTGTTCTTGTATCCGACATAACTTTTATACCAGCATATACAACAGTGATATAACATTTAAGATATGCACTTTATATCAAATATAAGTCAGTTTTTCATAAAACTTATCGGGCATAACTTCTATGCATTATATTCTAATGCAAAATGTATATAGAACCAAGTGACATGTAAGCCTTATCCAAACAGCATATATCAAAACAAAACGAGGAAGGCATAATCAATTCATATGTATAATCAGACATATGAAATGTGGTTTGGATTCTGCAAAACTTATTAAGTAGGAAATCACATATCTTACTTATAAGCAAATCATATTTACGGGGCAGATACATCACCATGTATCCTAAAATAGTGATGGGGTAAGAATTTGCGACAAATTTGTTTATTAAGTCATATAAATATAATTGTAAACCAGTCAATCATAATTTCAATGATCTAAGACTTGGCTGATTAAGTTCAAAATAGAATACTTAGCCAAGTCCCAAAAAATATATATTTAGTGCCTATATTTATCTTATGAAATTAACAAGTCACACTCATTTACATTATAAAGATAAATCATAGGCAATTTCTTTTAAATGCTTTGGATAACATAGTGCAACATATTTGCAGCAGAGTTCAATGAAACTGTTCATACATTCATTATGTATTTATTCCTAGAATCAAAGCTATGTTTTTGATATTGTAATATGCAAATATTATTCTAGTAACCAACAATTCCTAATTAATTGCTATGGCTTTCAAATCATAATGAATTATTGATGTGTTAGTGTGTGTGTGTGTGTGTGTATATATGTGTGTGTGTATGTGTGTGTGTCTATATATATATATATATATATATATATATATATATATATATATATATATGCGAGCGTTCAGTGGCACCTCAAAAATGAAGCATCCCAATAGCCCCTCTGTTTTCCACCCCTTATTTATCTTAAAATAAGATAGTGGATGGAAAAAGAATGAGTGGGGGGGGGGGGGGGGAGTGCAAATGAAAGGTGGAAAATAGGGAGGATATTTGGGTGCTTCATTTTTGGGGTGCCATTGAACATGCCTCACACACACACACATGTATATATATGTATATGTATGTATGTATATATATATATATATATATATTGAATCTATTTTAAAATCCATACAGCTGGAGTGTGTATAATCTGCAAATCAAATTTGCTCTGTACATGTATTAATGTATATGATCAATTATCATAAGTGGATTTCTCTCTCTCTCTCTCTTTCTCTCTCTCTCTCTATAAATATATATATATATATATATATATATATAATTTAGATATACTAAATCACACAGTATATCATATATACGTGTAGTGGAGCTATTAGCAGAGTATTAAACACATATATCACACAATCACTTGTATAACGTATATTTTTTGTTAGGGATTGTGGAATGGATCGTTAAGGCAAAACAAACACTAGAGGGAGCGAATATTGTTTTTGAGAATTTAAACAAATTCTAAACTTAGTTGAACTACTATATGAATCAAATACCACAAAAACAATCACAGACACAGAATCAAACACAAATGCAAAGATAAACATAAATCACTAGATGTAGGTAATGTCAAATCATTGTGCATTTTTTTATTTTGGTTATACGCGACGGAGTAAAATTGATACTTGAATAGTATTATTGGGTCTGACTTACCTAAGCTGCATAATAAGATTATGGCTTAGAGACAATAGTGTTAATGTTAAAAATGGCACCAACACCCCTAAGGTGTAATTTTACGTTTCACAAACAGTTAAAATTTAAAAAAGTAGTAGCCATAAACACAAAAGCAGTAAAAAGACAGAAACTTATAGTGGTTCGGCCTAGATCTAGCCTACGTCCACTTTGAAGAGTGCTTTCATTATCACTTTCAATGTTACAAAGTATATGATTTCTCTAACTTCAGTCATTTTCTTTCTTTACAATGATTCTCTCTATTTTCTTCTCTTTAATATCTTGATTCTCTCGATTTCTCTATGGAAATGGCTAGATCTCTATAATTGCAATGATTGTTGGAGTGGATCCTTAAAAACTTGAGCACTTAGATGATCTTTGGCGAATCCGTAGTGGTTGAGATGTTGAACCAAAGCTTAAGAGTGGCTAAATGGAGGTTTGAATGATTTGGAGTTGTAAAGAAATGAGTTGGGCAACACTTTGTGGGAGGAGAAATCAGTACCCTAAAATGAAGAAAGTGTGGGGGTATTTATAGGAGTCATTTGAATAGAGTGGTAGTTCTGTAATTATGTGTGTGCTAGGTATTGGGTTGCCGAACGACCTGACTGAGCTCACGAGGACGGCCTGCTTCAACGTTGAATGACCTATATACATGTTGCAGTCTAAGATGCTGCTAATGATCTGATTACCACATTCAGGAACGACCTATCTTTCTTGTACTAGACCGTGGATGACAGCTATAAGTAACGACCTGAATACAAAGGATTAAATGATCCATACACTTGACCTCCATCTTTGTGCCACGTGGCGTTCCATTTTATGGTGATACAATCGATCTACAAAATGTAGTGCATGACTGTTCGGCGACCTGATTGCATAGTATGTGTGAGCAACTTGGTAATATTTCCAGGCTTTATACCCTGCTATGCCACGTGGCTTCTCTCTGTCGCATACATTTGTATGACTCGACATTGTATGGTCCAGACGGCTTCATGCTTACGTTCTCACATGAGTTGCCAGCTTTATAACACGACTTGACTTATATTTCAGCTGATACAAAAGTGTTGCCACGTGTCACCACATTGCGCCATGCATGACTTTTACTTGATTTTATCACATATATTTCGTACAGAATATGGATGCTCCTGATCCATTTATATTTCCGGAACGACCTAAATATTATGGGTCACGCCAACGACCTAAGTGACGTTTCTGGAAATGACCTGAGATGTCATTGACGACCTGAGCATGCTTATGTATGCACATTTTATAGTTCGAGTAACAACAGATATACATGAGGTCGATCCTTACAATGCACGAATACTTTACAAACGATCCATATATGTGCATTCCAATAATAAGTTGCATCATGGATCGTGGGTCACGCATACAAGTGTTCTCACAATTTGAAAATATTATGACAAATCCTTGCGAGATATAAATGGTGTATTAGGAACCAACATCAGCTTAGTTATTTTTGAAGACGTGCAATCCATATATCATGATCGACCTGAAGAACAAGTTCGCGACCCATCGTTCTATTATAACATAAAGAGTGGAACTGATCCATATGTTTATGTTATACCCTTGACGTAGCATACTCTATGATCTGTGTTAATAACGGAGTAAATATTTGTCCCTCGAAGCTTGTATTTTCTGAAAGAAATGCGTTCTTCGAAATAACACGGTGTTAACACAATTTTAGTCAACACGCATCAATTGATTGGCAACAAATACTTTAGTCGAATCGGAAAGTTTCAATAATGAAGGACCATGTATAGGCATTTTTCGATGGGCGTAATGCAGACCATCCAATGGATCAGTTAGCCTCTTGTGCAGATGACTTTATAACTTTTTTACCGCTCCACTTCTTTTACTTTATTTGTTCTGTTGAAAGAACATTTTAACAACGGAGTCTTCCTTCTGAGAAAATTGCTCCACCATTTCTAATATTCCACCGTCGATCGATTTCATTGTCAACTGGATCCGAACCACTCCACTGTTGTCAATCATCAGAAGTTCTAGCTCGAGTCTCAGGCACTCATCGGTTTTGCTTAATTTGAAACTCGTAGCAGGTCCTCACCAGATTTGGTTTGCTCCGATTTTATCAACCTCCGATCTGTTTCTGACTAGATCTGTGCTTCAATTTATTTCTGAATTCGAACGTCATCTCAACTGAAGCTAACTCGAATCGGTCTGAGGTCAAACTTGTCAGATCTGAGACACCGTACTTTCACCGTACTTTGCCAACATAGTGCAGCTTCTTATCAATGAATTTCGGACGTTTCTGATTGTCACTTGCTATCGTAGATGTTGACTTTTCTCTCAAGATTTGCGGATTTGAGCAGTGTGCTTTATAATTTGAATCAGTGATTCAAACTGAAATCTGTTTTGGATCTTATATGATGAATTGCGTTAGTTTATGAATCTCGTCCATGAAGCTCAAACTGTTGCCTTTTGCTGTTTTTCAAACTTGTGCTTCACTTTTGAGTATTGTTTCAATCTGAAGGCTGACTTTGTATTTCCAGTAAACTTTTTCTACTCGAACTTGATCATATGATGATCTATATCTTGAAACCAACCATGTTAAAAGGCACAAACTTATGGTAGTAGAGTTTGATTGTATCCATACACTTGTGATTGGTGATTGATGCTTCGAATTTGCACTTGCTGTATGTAGCGACATGATTCGGCCATAGCTCCGGCAATTCTTCTAGAAATTACCTTTTCTATTGCCAATGCTTTTATCATCTTGTTGCAATTGTTGATGAATGAGCTTATTTGCTTGAGTCAACTTAGCGTACTCTGGAGATTGGTGATAATCGATCCGACATCCAGCAGCTTTTGGATGTACTCTGGAGATCGGTAACTGATCGGTAACTGAATCAGGTTGACGACCTAAGGCTTCTAGTGATGCACAACTTGAATCTCTTTAAGGACGTTGACGACCTAAGGCTTCTGGTGATGCATGACCTGAATCCCTTTAAGGTCGTTGGACGACCTAGGCTTTACCAAGATGCACGATTTGGACCTTGGATCGTTTACGCGACCTATGACTTCAGGTTGTTTGGACCTAAAGCCTAGGTTGTTAAGCGACCTAAGACTTTAAGCGGTTAAACGACTTGAGTTTTGGGTGGATGCACGATCTAGGTTTTTGATCCTTGAAGCTTTCTTTTGAAACTTACTATACTCGAGCATCAAAGAATTCGAAAAATTCATAGTTATGACTTGAAAATTGAACGCCTATATGCCCTGTTCCTGCTTGAAACAGCAACAAATACTTGCATATTTTTGGACTTATACTTTGCTATCGATCGTCCACATCGATAACAGTTAGTCATCAAAAATGAGCTATAACAAATTTTATGATTGGGACTGAATGACGTGCCTAAACAGAATTATTTCGTTCGACTGTTATAACTCGTCAAACATTGTCTGCATAGATACGATATTCTAATTCGAATTCATGACGATGTCTGGGCTTTGCTAGTTGATATACATATACCAACTACAAATTTCAAGCTTCGCTCTTTTAATGACTTGTGTAATTTTGTACGACGGTTCACTTTTTATGAAACATATACCAGCACTTTGTTGAAAAATGAAGTTCTGTGTGCAAACTGAATACCAGACAGAAGACTACTTATCATTTTGGAAAGGAGATCACTTTTCCTTAAACTATAGCTTCAATTTGAATTTCTGAGGCTAGAGCGACTACAGAACTTCTGAATTGCAAACGAATCAATCCTTGGCTATTCCCCGTCCTCCTGATAATCCGCCAAAGAGACGTCGCTCTGTGTTAACTCAGTATGTTTTTAACCATGCGCACATTCACTTTGACATTCCCGAGTTTGACGCAAAATTGCCAGGGAAAGAGGAATTTACTGATTGTTTATATTTAGGCCTGCTGCAGTAGCTTAGTTGGATTTGTTGATTCACTAGAATTTCGATTAATGACAACAAAGAGAAGAGCAATGGAAATCATGACAAGGAGCAAAGTTTATATATATATATAAGTATTGCGTCGTGTTAGATTATGTTAAAATCTATCCTCAAAGTATAATACGATTACACGAGTTTTTAGTTATATATATTTTTATATATATATACATATATATATATATATGCTCTAAAAACCAACGGATACTGGACCGATTCTGTAACCAGTCGACTAGTAGGAGACAGATCAGAAGTCCAGTAACGGCTAATTCCGAAGTATATTTATATATATATATATATATACATACATACAAATTTCATTCTTAACCAGTGGAATAGTGACTTTTCTACCATTTGACTGATCAGAAATTAACAGTCATTTTTATGAAGAGCCACCTTCTTCCATGAAGAGATTCCACTTCAATTATAAACAGAAATGGATGCAACTCTTTGCTGAAACTTCTCATGAAAGAACGCTACTCTTCTACAATTATATAAGCACTACAAACATGTTTTCCAGATCACCGATTCAAAAATATTCTACTCTAATTCCTGATTTTCATTTCTATACTCATCGTATTCTAAATCTCTCTTAAATTCAAGTTACTTGTTGAATCTTTGATATTATTTCAAATCTCTTAATTTAACAAGCAACATACGTCCTTCAATCTTCACATACACGTCAAATACTTGAGGATAAGATTATAGGAAGAGTGTACTTCATCGTGACTATTCAATGTTAATTAGAGAACACATTCAAAAGTCAGAATTCTTGTAATTTGTGAAGTCCTGTGTGGGTGCTCAGGCGTGCACATCCTTGTTGGTGCTCGGGTGTATTGTGACCTATTCCTCCGGGTTAAGAGAGGGTGTGATAGTGAATTCCAAAGAGGAGCTTCGGGACTGGACGTAAGACGGGAAGTCTGAACCAGTAAAAAATTCCTGGTGTCTATACTTACTGCACTTTATTTTATTTGTGATATATCTCTATAGCTTAGTTTTACCAGCATAACTATTGTAGCTTAGAAGTTATCTTATCATTTACACTTCCGTTATATCCATATAAAGATCCTATCCAAGTCATACACACCGACTTTTCAATTGGTATCAGAGTAAGGCAATCATTTAACCATAAAATCGTTATCTGATACATAGTTAATATGGATAACAACAATAGTACTAGCACTAATACTGGATATAATGAAGGCCAATCTACTACAAGACCACCTTTTCTCAATGGCATGAATTATAGTTATTGGGCTACACGAATGAGAATATATATGCAAGTTAATCGTTTTGATGCTTGGAATATTACATAAAAAGAGTATACACAACCCACTACTCTATATACTGAATGGTCTGCAAATGAAAAAGCAGAGGCTACTGCCAATGTTAAAGCCATGAATATGTTGCATTGTGCCTTGGATAGAAACGAGTTTAACTGGGTTTGTATATGCAACACAACATATGAAATCTGGAGAACACTCAAAGTAACTCATGAAGGAACAAGCCAGGTCAAGCAAAGCAAGATATCCATGCTTAAAAACCAGTTTCAAAATTTTAGAATGAACGAGAATGAGTCTATAAATGACATGTACTCACGATTTGAAAATATTTATCATTCTCTATTAGGATTAGGAGAAAAATACTATGATTTTGATATAGTCTCAAAAATATTAAACTCTTTAACGGATGAGTGGGAAAGAAAGGTGTTAGCTATTGAAGAGGCTAATGATCTTTCTGCCATGAAACCTGAAGAGTTAATCGTTAAGCTCATGTCCTATGAAGTACATTTGCAAGCAAAGAAAGCATATGTATAAGACAAGAAAGATTTAGCTTTCCATGTCGAGAAAGAAGGTTCAGATTCAGATGAAGAGGATATTTCTTTTGTAGCAAAGAATTTCAGAAAATTTCTGAAATATAGAAAAGGCCAAAGCAAGAATGTGAAAATGAATTCATCTAAAGAACCTGACCTTGCCCTGGTGGAATGCTTTAATTGTCACAAAACCGGACATTATCAAAAGAATTGCCCAAAATTGAAGAAAAATCGCGACAAAAAGGAAAAATCGAAAAGACGAGCATTCTCGATCACTTGGGATAATTCTGATTCGTAATCTTCTGATAGTGACAGTGATAGCAACAACGAATAAGCAAATGTATGATTCATGGCAAAGGATACTGAGGTCAGTGAATTTACTTATGATGAATTAATGGAAATTAATACGGAAGTTTTAGAATCTAGAAATAATTTTAAAAGAAAGTATAAATAAGCTAATGAACATAGAAAAAGCACAGAATTTGAAAGAGACTTATTAAAAGATGAAAAAGAGATTTTAGATCTGAAATTAAAAAATTACAAGAATATGTATCAGTAGCATATTCTCATATTTCTATGTTGAGTCAAGAAATTAAGGCTCAAAAGAATAAAAATGATATACTAGCTTCTGAGAATCGTGACTTGAATACTAAGGTTAAAATTATAGAATTAGAAAATTCTAGTTTAAAAGTTAAATTAGATAGTATTTCTAAGAATGTTAATAATTTTAATAAAGGTAGAGAAAATTTATCTAAGGTATTAGAAGATTCTCAACCTGCTTTTTGTAAAAAGGGACTAGGATATGCTCAGAAAATTAATTCTAAGAAGAAATCTAGTTCTAAGAAATCTAGTATTAAACCAGTAATTCCTAGTAATAAATTAGATGTTTCTACTAAGAAAAATAACTTGAGAAATATTTGTATATGGGTTCCAAAAACCAATAATACTTTTATTAGAAATAAATATATTAAGAATTTTTTAGATACTTCTCACAACAATATTAATTTTATTTTCAAAAAGGACTCTGAATCCTCTTGGGTTTGGCTTCCTAAGATTTGACCCTTAGGACCCTAATAGAGGAAGTGGGTACCAATAAAATTTGTTTACTTTTGCAGGTCCTGCTTAACAAGAACAGAGGAAAATGGATTCTAGACAGTGGTTGCACAAAACATACGATAGGAGATAAAGATATGTTAACTAATATTGTCTACTCAAAAGGAGGAACTGTCACATTTGGAGATAACTCCAAAAGATACATCATCGGCAAAGGCGATGTAAGCAATTACGGTATATCTAATTATCCTCATATTTTTGATGTTTTATTAGTTAAGAACTTGAAACATAATTTGTTAAGTATTAATCAATTATGTGATAAAGGTTTCAAAATATCATTTTCTAAAAATAAATGTAGTATATTATATTCAAATCAAAATTTTATTTTTGATGGAAACCAAGATAAAAATATTTATATTTTGAATATGGCCGTTAATAATAATCCTAGTATGTGTTTATTAGCCAGAGAAAATGATCCTTGGTTATGGCACAAATGATTTTGTCATATTAATTTTAAAACGATAAACAACATTTCTAAAAATGACCTTGTAAGAGGATTACCCAAAATAAAATTCAAAACATAACATTTGTGTGATGATTGTCAACTTGGAAAGTTAACTAAATCTTCTTTTAAAACTAAAAAGGTTATATCAACACTACAACTGCTTGGATTACTACACATGGATTTATTCGGACCAACTCAGGTTCAGTCCATAAATCATAGTAGATATGTGTTTGTAATTGTTGATGACTTTTCAAGATATACTTGGACTATGTTTTTAAAGAATAAAAGTGGTACTTTTGATATCTTTAAAACTTTTGTCAATCAAATTCAAAATTTAATTGATTTAAAAATAAAGAATACACGAAGTGATCATGGAGGAGAATTTAAGAATGAGAAATTTGATTTGTTTTGCCAAAAGAAAGGAATTTTTCATAATTTCTCTTTTCCTAGAACTCCACAACAAAATGGAGTTGTAGAATGTAAAAATAGAACTTTGCAAGAATGTGCCAGAACGCTATTAAATGGAAGTACATTGCCAGAACTTTTTTGGGCTGAAGCAGTTGCTATAGCTTGTTATCTTTTGAATCGTGTCTCCATTCGACCTCTTACTAAAAACACTCCATACAAACTTTTTACTGGAAGAAAACTGAATAATTCATATTTTAAAGTATTTGGTTCAAAATGTTTCGTTTTAAATACAAAAGATCAACTTGGAAAATTTGATTCAAAATCCGATGAAGGAATATTCTTAGGATATTCTAAGCGTAGCAAAGCTTATCGTATTTTCAATAAGAGAACTAGTAAAATAGAATTATCACTTCATGTTTCATTTGACGAAAATTTTATTCAAAATTCTTTTAATTCAGATATTATGAAAAATAATTCTTCTCATGACGATGATATTGATATATATAGAGAATATGAAAACATTGTTCATAACAACATAGAGAACAATACTACAGAAATTCAAGATAATATTGATAATCGAAATATTCCTATTAATGAAGTTAGATCTCCACCAAGAATATTACAAGACCATCCAACTCAAAATATTTTTGGAGAAATAACTTCAAACGTAAGAACAAGAAGCCAACTTAATTTAGTAATTAATGTAGCCTTCTTATCAAATATCGAGCCCAAAAACCCTAAGGAAGCATTTATAGATGAAAACTGGATAATCGCCATGCAAGAAGAGTTAAACCAGTTTGAATGTAATGAAGTATGGGAATTAGTTCCATGACCTAATGATCAAACTGTCATTGGAACAAAATGGGTTTACAAAAATAAAGTAGATGAATTGGGTAATATTACTCGAAATAAAGCCAGACTTGTTGCACAAGATTACAATCAAGAAGAAGGCATAGACTATGAAGAAATGCTTGCTCCAGTCGCACGACTAGAAGCAATTCGAATTTTATTAGCATACGCATGTTATCATAACTTTAACTATATCAGATGGATGTTAAAAACAATTTCTTAAATGTCTATATTAAAGAGAGAGTATATGTTGAACAACCTCCTCTATTTTCCCATGAAAAATTTCCTAATCATGTCTTTAAATTAAAAAAGGCATTATATGGCTTAAAACAAGCACCTCGTGCTTGGTATGAATGTCTCAAGAACTATTCATTAGAGTCAGGATTTCAAATACGAAAAGTTGATCAAACTCTTTTTATTAAGAAAGCTGATAAAGATATTTTAATAGTACAAATATATGTCGATGACATTATTTTTGGATTTACAAATGATAAATTATGTCAGAAATTTTCAAAAATAATGACAAGTGAATTTGAAATGTCTCACATGGGAGAACTATCGTATTTTCTGGGCATACAAATTAAACAATTATCAGATGGAATTTTCATTAATCAAGAAAAATATTGCACTAATCTAATAAAATGTTTTGGAATGGAAAACACTTCAAGTAAACCTACACAAATGAGCACGACCAAACACTTAGATAAAGATGAAAGTGGAAAAAGTGTCGATCGAAAGTTATATCGAATCATGATAGGTTCACTTCGGTATTTAATTGCTAGTAGACCGAATATTATGTTGAGTGTTTTCTTATATGCTCATTTTCAAGTTAATCCAAAAGAATCACATTTGAGGGCAGTAAAACGTATATTACTTTATCTTAGTAGTACCAATGATTTTGGACTTTTATATCCGAAAGATTGTTCCTTCATATTAGTTTCAGATAGTGATGCTGATTTTGGAGGATCACGGACGGATCATAAAAGTACAAGTGGAACATGTTAGTTTATCGGTAAATCATTTATATCTTGGTTCAGCAAGAAATAGAATTGCGTTTCACTGTCAACATGTGAAGCTGAATATATATCTATTGCACTAACTTGTGCTCAAGTAATATATATGCAGCAAACACTAAAAGAATTTAACGTTAATTTATCTAATTCCATGATTTATTGCGACAATACAAGCGCAATAAATTTATCTAAAAATCCAGTAAACCATTCTAGAACTAAACATATTGATATAAGACATCATTTCTTGAGAAAAAATATTGAAAAACAAATCATCAACTTAGAGTTTATAAACTCAGAAAATCAAATTGCTGACATATTTACTAAACACTTCTAGAGAATTCTTTCATAAGACTTAGAAGAGAATTAGTAATTGTTTCTTTTAAAGATCTCTGAAAACTTATTCGATTAGTTTGCAATCATATTGTTTAATGCTTTTTAATCGATGACAAAAAGGGGAGAATATTATATTCTCTATGCTTATAATAATGAATCTACTCATTTATGCATTAAATAAATAAATATATATATGTGTGTGCGCTAACATTTTGTTGCAGGAATCCGAACGGTAAGGTTATATATGTATGAGCTAACAAAATGTTGCAGAAATTCAGGGGGTGATATATATGTATATTCGCATACATTCAGAGGGAGAAAATTCAATATTTTAACAAGAATGCAATATGTTGTCATCAATCGAAAAGGGGGAGAATGTTGATTCACGAGAATTTGGATTAATGACAACAAAGAGAAGAGCAATGGAAATCATGACAAGAAACTAAGTTTTTATATATATAAGTATTGAGTCATGTTAGATTTATGTTAAAATCTATCCTCAAAGTATAACATGATTGCACGAATTTTTAGTTATATATATATATATATATATATATATATGCTCTAAAAACCAGCTGATACTGAACTGGTTCTATAACCAGTCTACTGGTATGAAGTAGACCAGTCGACTGACCACAGACCAGAAGTCTAGTAACGGCTAGTTCCTGAGTGTGTGTGTGTGTGTATATATATATATACACACACACACAAATTTCATTCTTAACCAGTCGACTAGTGACTTTTCTACCAGTCGATTGATCAGAGATTAACAGTCATTTTTATGAAGAGTCACCTTCTTTCATGAAGAGATTCCTCTTCAATTATGAACAAAAATGGATGCAACTCTTTGCTGAAGCTTCTCATGAAAGAATGCTACTCTTCTACAATTATATAAACACTACAAACATGTTTTCCAAATCAACGATTCAAAAATATTCTACTCTAATTTCTGATTTGCACTTCTTTACTCATTGCATTATAAAGCTCTCTTAAATTCAAGTTACTGTTGAATCTTTAATATTATTTCAAATCTCTTGATTCAACAAGCAACATACTTCCTTCAATCTTCACATACACATCAAATATTTGAGGATAAGATTACAGGAAGAGTGTACTTCATCGTGACTATTCAGTGTTAATTAGAGAACACATTCAAAAATTAGAATTCTTGTAATTTATGAAGTCATGTGTGTGCGCTCAGGCGTGGACATCCTTTTTGGTGCTTAGGTGCATTGTGACTTATTCCTCCGGGTTAAGAGAGGGCGTGACCGTGAATTCCAAAGAGGAGCTTTGGGACTGGACGTAAGATGGGAAGTCTGAACCAGTATAAAATTCTTGGTGTCTTTATGTACTGCACTTTATTTTATTTGTCATATATCTCTATAGCTTAGTTTTACCAGCATAACTATTGTAGCTTACAAGTTAGCTTATCATTTACACATAAGCTATGTCCATATAAAGATCCTATCTAAGTCACACATACCGACTTTTCTGGATTCAGAAATTTGAATTTCAACCCGCTTCGCTACCATGGATCATCCTGGGCTATATAAAAGTTTGAATCTGATCCACTCAATGGCTTGCCCAAGTGCACAATTATTGCTTAATCTTCTTTTTGTATCTCATATTGACACCGTAGATGGATATTAGCTTCAATTCCTTCGGAATTGTTATTGCCCTTTTTGGATTCAAACTATGTCATATTTGCACAATCGCCTTTTAAGCATTACTTATTCTTATGTTTTGAAGCAGAATAACCTCAGGTTCTTTGAGTTATTTATAGTTGGAGCTTTGCGAACGAGGAAGCCTTTGCGTTGATAGATTCTAATTGGATTTCCCAAGCTGATCTTCATCGGTATAGCGAGTTTTATCAAAATTAAGCGAGATCTGATGTTTGTTGCACTCCGGCTCACTTATTTTCAAGTGTATTGGCTTCTTTGTGTAGTGCTAATTAGTTTTTGGCTTATTGCAATGTCGTGATGGACTCGTGGTATGTTTTCCAAGCATTTTACAATCCTTATGTGGTTGTGTTTCCCCCATACCATGGGTTGTCATGAGCTACTAAAGCTTGATGCGATTAGCTTGTCGAGTTTCCTTGATTGTGGTCGACGTGCTAAAAGCTTCAACTTTTTCGGTGAGAGCTTTTTAAACTTGTCAACATGCGCGAAGCCTCTGATATCGTCAACACAATAGGAATCCCAACTTTACTGGTTGGTTTGGTGCTTCTACTTTGAAGAATTTTTTATATATTTGTGCCCCTGCTTGGGGAGGATTTTGGTTCTTATGCCCTCACTCGTAGAGGTCTTTGGATTTTATGCCCCCGCTTGGGAAGGACTTTGAATTTCATTCCCCCATTTGGGAAGGTCTTTATATTTTGTGCCCCTGCTCGGGGAGGACTTTGGATTTTGTGCCCCCGCTCGAGGAGGCCTTTATATTTTGTGTCCCGCTTAGGGAGGACTTTGGATTTGTGCCCCCAACTCGGGGAGGACTTTCTATTTTGTGCCTCCTCTCAGGGAGGACTTTGTATTTTGTGCCCTTGCTCGGGGGAGGACTTTTATTTTGTGCCTCTACTCGGGGAGGTCTTTGTATTTTGTGGGGAGGACTTTATATTTTGTACCCCCGCTCGGGGAGGACTTTGGATTAGATGCCTCACTCGGGAGGACTTTTACCTTCACTTGGGAAGGATGCCTTCACGTGGGAAGGACTTTTTGCTTCACTCGCGAAGCATTTGCCTCACTCGGGAGGACTCTTTCCTTCACTTGGGAAGGTTCTTCACTTGGTAAGGACTTTTCGTTGTTGCATTGTTTCATGGGGAAGACTCCAATTCCTTCGTCGAATGCTTGACTTGGCATGCTATCTCAGTTAAGGAATTAGGGCCTTGGACCTCTCACTCGGGGAGGTGCCCCTTCGTTGGAAGTTACAACCCTTGCGTTTGTTTGTCGCGGCGCTTGTTCATTATTTGACTCTTCGCGACCCTTTCCATTCACTTTTCAAGGTGGTGCCCTTTATCTTTGCATTTTGCATATTGATGTTTACAACACTTGTCACTTGAACTAGTGTTGTTGTGGTAACGATGCCTTGTCATATTTTGAAGGAACAAGCGCTCGTCGGATAACCTGCAATATAAAATCATCTTTAAGCAAATTTTGAATTAACGAAAATTTTGCAAGTAAGAGATTTATTCAAGCAAGTATGCTTTTAGTCATAAAGTTAATGTCCAGTACAATGCTTGTAAAATATTACAGACTTTTTTATAGGAAATTTTGAATATAGCATGAAGTAAAGTAATGGCGATGATGATCGCTTATTCAGAGCCATCGAAATTGGAGTGCCAATCAATGGTTGTTAATTAATCACTGGCCTTTTATTAACTCTTGTTGGAGTTTCGTTACTTGGACCAGTTTGATTAGCGGGTGCGCTTTTCCCCTGAAGAGCTAGAGCAGAATTTGAAGCTTGCAGATTCGTTACATACTATTGTAGTATGTTCTTTTGAATCATCTCCTCAATCAAGCATTTAAGAAGTCTGCATTCATTTGTATTGTGACCGAGTTGATTGTGGAAGCAACAAAACTTCCCAGAGTTTGCTTCTTTCTTTGAAACCTTCAGCGACAGTGGTTCTGGATAATGTTCTGCATCATTAGTGGTGAAGAAAATGTTCTTCGGGGTATCATTAAAAGGGGTCAATTCAGCGGATGTAAAGAAGCGAGACCTTTTTCCATCTCGATTATCTTTGCTGTCGTTTCTTCTCTTTTGACCTCCGGAATTCTTCTAATTGGCTTGGATGCCATTATACTTCCATTCCAGCGCAACAATACTCCTAGCAACATCAGGGTCATCCTCTGCACGGATGAACTCTTTTGCTTTCTTATAGAACCTCTCCAGGATATTCGGCTTCTTCATCTTTATCCACCTTCCGAACTGTGACTTCTTGTCAATAACCCGGTTTAGTGCCATTAAGATTAACCTAGGTTCTGGATTTTCCACCTTTGCTGCGGCAGCATTAAATCGAGTAAGAAAGGCCTTAACTGATTCTCCTGGTCTCTGTTCCATGTCATTTAATGACATTACATCTTTGACCTTTGTGGTCTGCAGCCTGAACTGCTCATTAACTTCTTAGCCAAGTTAGAAAAGTTGTCCACAGACTTTGATGGGAGCTTGGTGAACCAGAGCGATGCTAGGACCTCCAAGTAGATAGGGGAGTATAAGCATTTAATCTCATCTGTGGCTCATGCGCCAATCATGGGCGGATCGTATTTGTAAAAGAACAAATTAGGATCACCAGTCCTTCCATAAGCGGCAATTGTCGGTGGAGTAAACTTTTTCAGGAACTTGGCTTTACGAATTCTATCAATGAGTGAAGTCTTACTAGGAGCAAAGTCCCACTTGCTTTCATCGTCATTTCTTTCCATATTATCTTTCATAATCTGCTTTACCATATCTGAAAGACGTTCTTTCTCACTGTGTCGACTCATTGAACGAACTCCATCACCTTTATCAGATGTCTGTTTAAGCGAACGATCTCGGTTCAGGATCCAGGGCCTCGGACCTCCTTCTTGGGGAGGTTCCTCTTTGGTGAGTCTGTCCATGGTTTGAGAAGTTCCTCTTATGGAATGTTTCTTAGCATGAGGTTTGGATTCTTCGCCATCAGCATTGTCTGAATCATCAACCTCTTAAATGGAGCGATCATGATTGGGATTTAAGGAAGAGGAGTCGGCATTTTCCGTAAGGTTGACATTGATGTTCGCCTTTTTCGCATTGGTTTGAGTAGCAAATGAGCTTCTAATCTATCCATCATAACCTTGTTGGAGATCACCATTTTTTGAGTCAAACCGGCAACGGTTCATTAACGGCTTGGTATAATTTATTTCTATTCACACCAGTTCCTGCTCCTAAGGATTAGCCAACTTCGTGAAGAATAGTTTGCGGAGTAGAAGGATTATCTGCAACATTTCCCTAGAAAGAAGCTCTTACGCACTTACTAAACGTTTTCTTTGTGGCATTATTTCAGACAAATTCTTGAATTTTGAAGATGATCTCTTGACTGGCCTGGATTTTATATTTTGAGAATTTATCGTAAAAAGAACATGCCTTCAATTTCGGACTCTCCCACAAATTACTAGACCTTGTAGTTGTGGGTTTGAGCCCCACAGTGGGCGCCAAAAATGTTAATGCTAATAATGGCACTAACACCCCAAGATCTAATTCTACGCTTCACAAACAGTTAAAATCTAGAAAAGTAGTAGCCACAAACACAAAAGCAGTAAAAAGACATAAATTTATAGTGGTTTGGACTAGATCTGTCCTACGTCCACTTTGAAGAGTGCTTTCATTATCACTTTCAATGTTACAAGATATATGATTTCTCTAACTTCACTCATTTTCTTTCTTTCCAATGATTCTCTCTATTTTCTTCTCATTAATATTTTGATTCTCTCGATTTCTCTATGGAAATGGCTAGATCTCTATGATTTTGATGATTGTTGGAGTAAATCTTCAACAATTTAAGCACTTACTTGATCTTTGGTGAATCCATGGTGGTTGAGATGTTGAATCAAAGCTTAAGTGAGGCTAAATGGAGGTTTGAATGATTTGGAGTTGTAGAGAAATGAGTTGGGCAGCACTTCAGGGGAGGAGAAATCGGTCCCCCAAAATGAAGGAAGTGTGGGGGTATTCAAATGAGTCATTTGAATAGAGTGGTAGTTCTATAATTATGTGTGTGCTAGGTCTCGGGTCACCGAACAATCTGACAAAGCTCGTGCAGATGGCCTGCTTCAATGTTAAAGGACCTATATACATGTTGCGGTCTAAGATCCTGCTAACGACCTGATTAGCACATTAAGGAACGACCTATCTTTCTTACACTAGACTGTAACGCCCCACCTCTATACTCGCATTATCCAAGTCCATTGCAAGCAATGGTGTCAACTAACTCGAAGAATAAGACTGCTGAGGAGCGACCATCTGTATATTAGCTTTGAACGAGTGTTAAATATGTCGGATAATGTAGTCTAACTTTTTAAATCTCCTGAGAAAATCTGACACATCTAACTCAAGTCCAAATCCACTACACAGTGGCTATATATAATCCGGAAAGCAATATGAAATATATAACAATAAAATTAGAGTCAGACACAAATATTCACATCACTAAGAAGGAAAAAGATATGAATAATAACACATAAGTATAAATACAAAGATAGTGGTCATAGTTGATCCACTATACAACAAAATAATAGGCACAAGCTAGTCAAAAGAATAAGTATACATGAAAATCTATGATACATGTATAATCAAGAACTACAACTCTAATGTAGATATCAAAAAGTCATGAATGGTCCCTGCTAGAAGTCCAATATAAGCCCTTGTAATACTCGGTCTTACCCGAATATTATTTATAAGAATAAACAATAAACGGATCAGTCTAGCTCTACTCATCATAATAAACTGAAATAGAATCATAGATACGAACAGAAAATGACATACATAAAATAACTACAATGTTCACATGTAAAATGTGAAGACTCTATATATCCAGAAAATATGCCAAAAAAATCTTGACACTATATAAGGATATCTCAATAACAAAGAAACTAAGATCGATAAATTAATATCAATACGAGATTGACAGCACTTATGTCAATAAAACTATGATTCAAGAAATCAATAAATTAGAAATCTAAAATATCCCAAAAAAGGGGAACAACAAGTGAATATTCATGAGAAATGATGTCTCCCATCAAGTCTACATGAAAATACGAAATATTATATCGTGTATCTCCCCGATACGAAATGGTCCGAAGACCATCGATATAATCAAATGAACCGAAGTTCCTCAGGATGATCTGAAGATCATCGCGAATCCGAAGATCGCATGAGCCGAAGTTCCTCACGATGATCCGTAGATCGCATGAGCCAAAGCTCCTCGGGATGATCCAGAGATCATCGATGTAATTAAATGAACCGAAGTTCCTTGAGATGATCCTAAGAACATCAGGATGCCACGAAGGTTGGAATGATCAAAAGATCCACCAGAACTGAAGTTCCTATGCTAAGATGGAACCGAAGTTCCCAAGGATGATCTGAAGATCATCAAAGTGACCCGAAGGTCGAATTGATCATAAATGATCAAGTATAGTATAAACTACATCAAGCTAGTAAGTATAAGAGTCGAGCTACATGTCCCATAACCACTTGCGCAACTCGAATATTTACGAACAAATTGTATATTACACTAGATATACAAGATGATCATTGCCATGGTGTTCAATCAGACGAGTCCAAGAATTAACCGTCAAATCAAACACAAGGGGTCATAGTCCTTGTTTTTACTAAGGCGTTTAATTAGATTTCTCATAAGAACGCGAAAAAGGTTTGTGAAATCATATACCAGTAGATAGTAAAACAATTTTGAAAATAACTTGATATAATGAAGTAGAATTAAAAAACCATTTAGTAAAAGATTTGTATCTACTAATAATTTAGAAACCCTTCTATATAGTTTCAAAAGTGGCAAATCTCGTGGAATAGCGATCGAAATGACGATCGAACAAATAATTCATGTTTTAATAATGTAAATTAAATCTCATGACTATCGATTATAAATTCGTTTACCACGAATCAATCGAAAGTCCATAAACATCGAGCTATAGAAATATGCACTGCAGGGAAATAGAAAAGTCACAAAAAAGTCGAAATGGACTGAAACTCGGTCGGGAATGAGCTCAAATGGCCCTAAACAGTAGACCATGGTTTCCACCGGTATACTACAGAAAAACAGCAGGACCAGTCGATTGGTGGATTTTTAACCAGTCGATTGGTCATTTTTCCAACGGACAGTGAATTTAATCGGACCAGTCGACTGGTGGATTTTGGCCAGTCGACTGGTCAGCGACCTGCTGTGAAGTAAAGGCTTGGCCTTATAGCCAAGTCGATTTCGATGGGTTCCCAACGATCGATGGAGTCTAATAACTTTATCAAAGTGAAAATGAGGCCTCAATGGTTCGCTAAAACACCAATATCATACCAATCAAACTTACTTAAAGATTTATATTGGAATTCCTATATAATCAAATTCAAACTATGAAATGGAATGTACACCAAATCAATCCAAATCACGCAACATAAACACACTACAATCGTGACATAGGCACACTATACAAGCCTAAAGCTTGAGGCATAGATGTGAGTTAAAAAAGAACTAACCTTTGACTCTATCATAGGCAAATGAAGGACCTTTGAAGTTGAAAATGAATGAGAGGCTCTTAGACAAGGCATGAACACCTTCTCTTCATCCAAAACTCATGAATCAACAACCTATACACATATGATAGTCCTAATAATTAGGTTTAGGAAAATCCCCAAAATTTGAAGAGGAATCAAGTTGCGGAAGACGGAGATGATCTTACCACTCTTCTTTATGGATTTCCAATTGATTTCAACATGAATTTGTTTCCTATGACAAGATATGGCTAAGGGGAGTTTTAATTTCCCTTTCCCCTTTCCATTTCTAATTTTAGAGCAAGAGGAAATGAAAGAAGGAGGAATGAGAGGGAGAGGGCTGTTGGGGGGGATGAATGTGGCTAGATCAGCTAACCCAAGCCCAAAGTCTCCAAATTTTCGAAACTCGGAACATATCGAAGCTTATAGTTTTTGAACACCTAAACGACGTTTTGAAATCAATGGAAGTGGTTTTGATTCCAAATTCGTCCACATGCTAAAAGTGATATTTTGGTCATATACCAAATGCAAAAGACCAAAATCACCCAACACAATAGGTATCGATGTTTATAGTCAAAAAGGTTGTAAACAATGATCCGGACTCAATGGAAGTGGTCTCGAGCAAAAATTCAACCGTATGCAAAATGTGACTTTTCAGACACACATCAATTAACGATGTTATATTTAAATAAAATATTTGAATATATTATCGTTAAATATGCGGTGTTTTCACCAAAAAAGGTTCAAACACCAAAGGTGCTAGAATTGTACTTCACCGATATGGTTGGAAAACAAATGGAGCTGTACTTAATAACAATTGACAATAAGAATGCGAATAAGAAAAAATAGGGACGAGATTTAGAGTGGTTCAGCCTTGTGTCAGGCCTACATCCACTATGAAGATTACTTGTATTCTGGAAATGGAGATTACAAAGTACATCAACTCTCTTTTTCATACATCTCTATATTCACTCAACATACTCTCATTTATACACATCAATCCTGGGATTTTATGAGAAAATGGTAGAGTTTGAGGAGGAGAAGGACGGATAAATGATTGAGAAGGAGGATGTCTTTGATTTCCCGATTACAAAGCTGTGCTGGACGCCATGGCCAAATTAGTGATGGACTTTTGGATGGAGAAGATGACCCAAATCTTTAAGGAATGATTGAAGATAGAATTTAGCAGCACTCCGTTGTTCCGATCATTCCCATCCCCTTGTGTTAGCAGCCGTGGCCTATTTATAGGTGAGACTCCTCAGAGAAATGAGCTGAAGTTCACATATGCAAGTAACAAATCGTTTCAGCTGGTAATTACCAAAATTCCACTGCTTGGTTGTTGCCAGCTGTCTATAGTTGTATCCAGCTGTCATGTGCGTGCACTTTATAGGAGCGATCATTTTGAGTAGTCGAGTGTGCGACTTTAGTTAATGTCCTTTGGACATGGCTATACCTGGCACTTGGTGAATAGTTATCTGATTCTTTTGATATGTGAAATGAGCGGGCGACCAAGGTCATACTTAGGGTCGAGCGATTCTGGAGTAAAGTACGGGACTGGGGGTTCTTCTTTGTGCTTTGCTTGACTGAATTCCTCGGTTTATGTATGTGCGACTTTCTCTAATTCGAACGCTCTTAGCAGGTTGCTTAAGGATATTTATTCTCACTACCTTTTCACAACGCCGTTTCTCTATGTGGTCACTCCTGATCCGGTTAATAACTCGTCTTGTTTTGCCATTCGAGCAGCTTTGTTTTAATACGAACGACCGACCTTTGCTTCCGTAACCGGGTCATGACTTGCATCTGGCTTTGGTTTGAGACATAGGTACATAAAAAACGTTGTGAGAGCTTGCTTTGTAGTTCTAACTCAGGCTCGGTCCTTTAAAGGATAAACATTTGAATCTTATTCTGTATGATTGCTTCTTATTCTTTGCCAGTCGTTTAAGCGCCTTGGTCAATGAATATTCATGAGCGACCCTGATGGCGCTCATTCTATAGTTTCTGCCCATATTTTGTAATTTAGTGTGCGTATGGTTTTTTAGGGATCAACACTTGCCCCTCGAAGCTTGAAATTTTCTGGCAGAAAGTTACTGGCTTCGACATGATTGATCGCAACATTGTTTGGTAGGTTTAATCTGACGCATTGAAGGGTCGTTCGTGCAAAACTTAAGATCGTTACGGTGTAGTGGATTGATATCGTCCCTTTCCGTAAGCGAGACACCTGAAATAACTTTTTATTGTTGCAAATGGATGAATTGTGGGACGTCAGCTGGATCTTGATGGGACACTTATATGTGCAATCAAGCACTGAGTTGACGTGGCGAGAATGCTCTGGATGTATGTCCTTTAATCTTCCCTCTTATTTACTTTTAACCTTTTTCTATTTTACCTCTTCTCCTTGAAAATCTTTCTTCTTTCAGACTGTAACCGTGCTCTTTGAGAATTTTACCAGGTAATTCACACATTTTTTTTCTCTTTTGCTCAACCCCTCTTCAAACACTATTTTTCCTTATTATCTTGCTTAGTGTTTGCAGTAACGCCTGTTCAATCAAAGCAATTCTCTCTTGGACCCGAAGCATCATGATCTTTTTAGGTGAGTTTTTTCTTCATTTTGCTTTGTTTTGTCTGAACAGTGGCATGCCTCCAAGCTGAGATATTTTAAGTGTAGTCTGACTGGCTTAAGTATGGATTGGGGTCCTGATAATAATCTGAATCACATGTAGACTTTTGCAATCTAGATGTTGGTATTGCTCATAAGTTGTTCGATAGAATGCCCCAGGCTTCTTTGGGTGAAATGTTTCTGTTCACGTCTGAGTCTGGTTGGGTTACTTTTGGTCGTTTATGATTGTCGTTTGAGTCCATATTGATTTTCCTTTTCTTCCTCTTTTTCTTTGAAATAGACCGCCCAAGGATGACATTCTTTATGTCAAAGAGACTAAAGAAGAAATCGGTGAGAAAGGTCGGCAACAAAAATACGCTTCAAGGTAAAAAGAACTTGGGTGCAAATGATACGCAAAGCTATCGTTCATTGGGTGAACTCCCTGTCCCGGACATCCAGGTTGACCCTGATCAACTCCCATTGGCTTCTCCGTCCATTACTTTAAACCCTGCCAACTTTCAAACGACTGATCCGAGTCCTCTTTGTGTTCCCAATCCTTGTCATCCTGAACTTGCTGAGCGATTTGAGGGTTGGTTCCTAGTTGGTACATATTCTGGTGTGTACATAGACCCGTTCGATCGATGGATTGATGCAGGAAAAATGGATGCCATGAAGGATTGCACATTAGCTGAATTTAATCAGTTGGAGGCGCGTCCGAACCTGGTTGAGGACCTTATCATAGAGGTCAAGAATTACATTGTAAAGCAATTGGGTGCTTGGCATACTCTTGTTATAGATCTTCAGAATTCGAATCAAGAGAATGTTGAGCGAATCCATGCTTTGGAAAAAGATAGGCTCGAGCTCGTCAATGCCCTTGGATCCCGGGAGAAGATCATTACCTCCCTTATCTGAATGTTGTGCCTTTTTTAGTTTTATCTTTTATTATTTTCGCTGTTGTTTTAAGATGATACATTTAGTCTGGCTTGTATATGCGGGTGCCAGCCTCGCCTGTTATTGTATGCTCATGTTGGTGACTTTTATGGTCTGTTTTGGACTTAGTGTGTTGCGTTTTTTTTTCATTTTAAGAAACCCAACCACCTTCATGTTGGTGCGTCGCACGCTGCACCTTTATTTTAATTTTCATGTTTGATCGGGTGCTCTTTTAATCGCGCGATTACACTCGATTTACACTTTTTTATCGGTTTATCTTGATGATTTGTTATCTATCATTGGTTATTACATGCTTGTTTGTATTCTCATAAATGTGTTTGTTATCATTTTTATTAAGTTGTATTCAAACCCGCGCCTGACTGACTTGGTGGACCAAGCCCTTCGGAGACTGGTTTTGGATACGTGCCCCCTGGGGAGGTCTTGGGTTATAAGTTTTCGACCCACTCTAGGCCTTGTTTGATATGATTTTTATTTTCAAAAAAGGTCTAGCATGGATACCCCCTTGCGGCTAGGATTTCGGTTACCCCCTTACGACTAGGATTTTTGTTACCCCTTGCGGCTAGGATTTCTGATTGCGCTGGCCTTTCCAGCATGTTTGTTGGGCCTTCCGACACTAGGACTGGGGTTTCTAGCCTAGTTTTTTTTATTTATTGCATTGCCCCTAGGAGGCGGACACTAATTCTTGTTACTGAATTTGGTTTCGATTTTAAGGAGTTCGCGTCCTGCACCTAAGAAGGCGCCTCTTCGGGACTAGCAATTTTATCCGTGGCACAATTTTGGTAATATTCTTACATCTCAACAGAAGCCTGATGTTGATCCCTTGAATGGATGTTAGCTAAGAGTTTGGCATATTTCGCAATGATAAGTGCAACCCTCTGACTCGTTATTTGTCTTAGAACAGCTTATTCTCTTGAGGCGACGCGCCTATTCATCCTTTTTGATTTTGCCTGATATTTGTGGTTTTCAAGTCGCCTTGCTTAAGATGTGCTTTGAGATTCTTCCCGTCCCAGTTTAGCTGTATATGATCAATTGGTTCTATCACGCCTACATTCCAAGAGATCGGTTTTTAGCATGAACTGATAAATATATTACTCAAGTAAGCTCATAATTGATTTTGATGCGCAGGAATTTTTGTAAGTAAACCATTACTAAACATTTGCATGAGTAACAAAACAAGGTAAAACGATTTCAGTAATAAGATAAAAACAAAGTAATAAAGCAAAGTAGTCAGAGTTTGTTGTCCAAGACTCCATAACCAGGGCACTAGTTACTGATCCTTAAACAAGTGTTGGTTTTGGATTGGTTCGACCCTTTTTCTTTAAATCTTGTTTCCCCTTGTTCACGGAGAACCGGAACAATCTTCACGGTCTCGTACATATTGTTGCAAATGGTTTTTCCTGATTAGACCCACGATTAATGACTTCAAATGCCTGCAGTCATTGGTATCGTGTCCTGGCTGTTTATGGAATTGACAAAACCTTCATGATTTCATAGCAGCATCTTTGACCTGCCTTTGTTTCAAGACCAGATATCTCTTGGTGTCCTTAGTCGCCATGAAGATATTTCCAATACTATCATCAAGAGGAGTAAACTCGAAGTTCTTGAAAAAGCGTAGTTTCTTTCTAGCCTGGCTGTCTTAACCTTCGTTGCTCCTTTTCTGACTATCAGAGTTACTTTGCGCATTACCTTTCTTATTTATCTGTCCGCATGCCGATTTTTCTTCAATACTCATATATTTTTCAGCTTTATTGAGCAATTTTTCATGTGTACTTGGTTTCTTCTTCTTGGTCCATCATCCTAATTCAGTCCCTCTGCATATGGCCTCTTTCAAAGCCATCCGGACTAGGTGGGGCTCGAAATTTTCGACTTTAGCCACTGCCGTATTAAAGCGAGTGAGAAAAGCTCACATGGACTCTCCTGGTCTTTGTCGTAGTTCACTTAACTCCATAACATCCCGAACTTTCGATGCCTGGAGTCTGAATTGCTTACTGAATAATTTAGCTAGGGTAGTAAAGTCGTCCACAGATTTTGGCAGTAGCTTCGTGAACCACACGTATGCCACCCCTTCTAGATAAGTAGGGAAATATAAGCACTTGATTCCATCGGCTGCGCATGCCTCATTCATATACTGATCATACTTGCACAGGAATATGTTAGGGTCGCTTGTCCCATTATAGGACTGCAATGTTGGAGGTTCCAATTTCTAAGGATATACAGTCTTCTTCGTCCTTTCAGTAAGTGGGGTCTTAGTTGGAATGGGTTCCCATTCTTTTCAATCGTCTTTCCTCTTTAAACTTTTTTCCACAAGCCATTACCAAAATGTATTTCTTTTTTTCTGATCCATGGATTGAGCGTCCTCTTCCTTGCCAGCTTCTGGTTTAGTTGTATAATTGTGATCTGGAGTCAAGTAATATGGGTATTCTTCTGGGAGGACTCTCCTTCTGGCGGTAGAGCTGTCTAACCGCTCCGAGATTGTGTCATCAAAGTAGTCACGCTCAGGTGCTTTCCATGATCCCGATAAATGTGACACACAACTACTTGAATGGAATTTCCCTGTTTCGAGCTCAAAGCAGAGAATTCTGCCTCAGATCCGCGGCATGTTTGAGTGAATGGAGAACAAGTGGCCCTTAGCGCGGCTTTCGCGGTGGCAGATTAAATAGAGAGTATTGACTTGAGTTTCTTCATCATTGCATTGTTCGCGATAGTTATTTGACTTTTTAATCCTGTCATTATTGCTTCTTCCAACTCTTTCCTGGTTACGGTTTCTTCAATTCCAGGCAGTTCTCCTGCCCCGGAACGGGTAGTGGACGATGTGATGATATTAACATTGTTCATGAGGCTGTTGACTTCATCAATGACTTCCCTCAGCATGTCCATGGTTCCAAGCACAATTTTCTCAGAGAATCTCGTCGGACCTTATTAGAGAGAGATGCAAATACGGCCCCACAATGGGCGCCAAAATGTTTTCACCAAAAAATGGTTCAAACACCATAGGTACTAGAATTGTGCTTCATCGATACTGTAGGAAAACAAATGGATCCGTACTTAATAATAATTGACAATAAGAATGCGAATACGGAAAAATAGGGACGAGATTTAGAGTGGTTCAGCCTTGTGTTAGGCCTACATCCACTATGAAGATTACTTGTATTCTTGAAATGGAGATTACTAAGTATATCAACTTTTTTTTTCATACATCTCTATATTCACTCAACATACTCTCATTTATACATATCAATCCTGGGATTTTATGAGAAAATGGTAGAGTTTGAGGAGGAGAAGGATGGATGAATGATTGAGAAGGAGGATGTCTCTGATTTCCCAATTACAAAGTTGTGTTGGACGCCATGGCCAAATCAGTGAACATCTGGATGGAAAAGATGACCCAAATCTTCAAGGAATAATTGAATATAGAATTTAGCAGCACTCCATTGTTCCGATCATTCCCCCCCTTTGTGTTGGTTTCCATGGCCTATTTATAGGTGAGGCTCCTCGGAGAAATGAGTTGAAGTTCACATATGCAAGCGACAAATCGTTTTAGCCGGTAATTACCAAAATGCCACTGCCTGGTTGTTGCCAGCTGTTTGTAGTTGTATCCAGCTGTCATGTGCGAGCACTTTATAGGAGCGATCGTTTTGAGTAGTCGAGTGAGCGATTTTAGTTAATGTCCTTCGGACGTGGCTATATCTGGCACTTGGTGAATAGTTATCTGATTCTTTTGATTTGTGAAATGAGCGGGCGACCAAGGTCATACTTAGGGTCGAGCGATTCTGGAGTAAAGTACGGGACTGGGACCAGTTCTTCTTTGTGCTTTGCTTGACTGAATTCCTCCATTTTCGAATGTGTGACTTTCTCTAATTCGAACGAAGGACATTTATTCTTACTGCCTTTTCACTGCGCCATTTATCTATGTGGTCGCTCCTGATCCGGTTAATGACTCGTTCGAGCGGCTTTGTTTTAATACGAACGACCGACCTATTCTTCCATGACCGGGTCACGACTTGCATCTGGTTTTGGTTTTAGACATGGGTACATAGAAAATGTTGTGAGAGCTTGCTTTGTAGTTCTAACTCAGGCTCGGTCCTTTAAAGGATTAACATTTGAATCTTGTTCTGTTTGGTTGCTTCTTATTCTTTGCCAGTCGTTTAAGCGCCTTGGTCAATCAATATGCATGAGCGACCCTGATGGCGCTCGTTCTGTAGTTTTTACTTAGATTTTGTAGTTTAGTGTGCATATGGTTTTTTAGGGATCAACATGCAGGTTGTTACAAACTTCCCCCCTTAAAGAAATTGCGTCCCCGCAATTACTTAAGGAAAATCCCATATAGTAACAACCAAGCGTCAATAAGATCTATATAAAGATAGATTAACTCAAAATTCACTTTCAAATAAAGTAAAATTTTAACCTTGAGTTATAAATCACAGTATAACTTAAGTTTATACAAGTATAATGTTTAAATAAATCACGAACATATACAAGAAACAAACTTATTTTCCCTGTAAGTATTCTTAAGAAATTTAGAATTTTCTTACTCAAATTCTATATATTCTAAACCGCAATTTCAATAATTATTTAAATGTTAATCGCAAACTACTTACCGCGATTTTTCTGTAAACTTGGTTTTGTCTTATCTCAAAAACCTACAAGATGAAATTCAAATATTTTTCTTTCATTAGAAAATAATAATCCAATTGGTTTGGATAATTCTTATTTCGAAGAATTCCAACTTATATTGGATTCTACATACTCATTTGAGTTTATTTCTCAAAACTATGAACTACCGCTAGGAGACAAGTTCGTTTTAATTAAATTAAATTAATTCGTTTAACGTTCAATAAGTTTATAAATTATAAACCTATACTTTTACGTTTTTAACACAAACTAATCAATCAATTAAATTAAAAGTTGGAAATATCGACTGTCCAAAATCGTCGAACATTCCTTATCACCTTTTAGCTAGAAAATTTCATCATTTAGAATCTCCTTAAAAGTATTCTAGCTTGCAAGAATTTCCTTAAATTGAAAAGGATAAGCGATCTCGTTGGGGAAACAATATCAAGAAATAAAATCCGGGTTATTTACCCTAAATAGGAAATATTAGCTCATTCTCTAATAGTTCCAAAAATAATTAATTTGAACTTTTAAGTTTCCAATAAACCCAAAAAATTCAAATTTGAAATATTAGCACGTCCTATAATATTTCACAAATTCTAAATCATGCAAACAGATAAATGGCAGAAGTTGGAAGAATTTCATAAAATTCAAAATCTTTTGGTTTTCAAATTCACAAGTATGTTACCAAGAAGAATGAGGTCAAACCGGTCGATTTATGATCTCGAAAACTTAGTTCAATAACGTTAACAAAACAAACTGGAATAATTATTAACCCATATTCACAAGAGACCAGAATTAACAAATTCGAAATCTGGAAATAGGAGACTTAATAGATAAGCAAAATAGAGCTTATCATTTTTCGAAAGAGGATTCGAGATAATTTTTCAAATGAAAACTCGAATCACTCAAATCCTAGAAATCACACAAAGAGATCTAGAAAAATCTAAATATGGAAAGATGCTCGAACAACAATAAGGGAGAGCGTACAAATTCCATAAATAGGAAAATGATCACAAATGATCAACAAGAAAATTAAAATTTTACACTAAGTTAGTAAATAGGCGAGTTTAGCCAATTGTCCCATAACCACTGAATTAAATCAAGTATTTACAAAAAAATTGCAAAATCCACTATAAATCATCACATGAATTCTTTTTGCCATCCGGCAAGGTGGTTCGATACCAATGGCATTCGACAAGGTCGCTGACACCCCTCAAAAGCAATTTGACCATAACGACAAGGTCGCTGACACCACCCAAAGGCAGTTTTGCCTACAATGGCCAGGTTGCTGACACCTTGAAAAGCAGTTTTGTCAGCCATTTATCTACTATAGAATACATAAGGTTCTCATCGATGTACATAAAGAACAACATACGAGCTCCAATAAAAGTGATCAACAACAATGTATATAAAATATACAACACATGTGAACAATCAAAAATGATCAATGAGGATGTATATAAAGATACACAACACTTGAGAATCAACAAAGATTGGATCATCAATGAGCCTGTAAACACATCATATGAATCCGCAATATCGGAACGTCGATGAGCCTGTAAACACATCAGACAAACCGACGAAATTGGTAAGTCGATGAGCCTGTAAACACGTCAAACGAACAATCAAGTTTAGATCATCGATGAGCCTATAAACACATCAGATGAACTGCTAAAAAAAGGAAAGTTGGATCATCGATGATCCTGTAAACACAGCAGATGAATCCACAGTAACAGGACGTCGATGAGCCTGTAAACACATTAAACGAATCGGCGAAATTGGTAAGTCGACGAGACTGTAAACACGTCAGACGAACCATCAAGTTCAGATCATCGACAAGCCTATAAACACGTCAGATGAACTGCAAAAAAAAATGTTGGATCATCGATGAGCTTATAAACACATCAGATGAATCCGCAGTAACAGGACATCGATGAGCCTGTAAACACATCAAACGAATCGACGAAATTGGTATGTCGACGAGCCTGTAAACACGTCAGACGAACCATCAAGTTCAAATTATCGATGATCCTGTAAACACATCAAATGAATTGCAAAAAAAAAGAAAGTTGGATCATCGATGAGCCTGTAAACACATTAGATGAATCCGCAGTAACGGGACATCGATGAGCCTATAAACACATCAAACGAACCGACGAAATTGGTAAGTCGACGAGCCTGTAAACGCGTTAGGCGAACCATCAAGTTCATATCATCAATGAGCCTGTAAACACATCAGTTGATATGCAAAAAAAAAGGAAAGTTGGATCATCGATGAGCCTGTAAACACATCAGATGAATCAGTAACGGGACGTCGATGAGCCTGTAAACACATCAAATAAACCGACAAGTTTGGATCATCGATGAGCTTGTAAACACAACAGATGAATCCATGATAATGGGACGTCGACGAGCCTGTAAACATATCAAACAAACCGCAGAAATTGGTAAGTCAACGAGCCTGTAAACACATCAGACGAACCATCAAAAATGAACTCGGACAAATCGACAATGCACCTGCAGATACACCTCCGAAACAAGTCCAGCTAGAAAGTTCCTAAGAGGCCAGTAAGAACAATAAATTGCCACTTCATAAAAATGAGCTAGATAAGTCAAGAAGTGCATAATCATTGCTTAACTAAGACTTAAGTCATCAACTAGGACACAAAAAAATTTCAATCGTCTAAGTACACAAATTAACCGCCGAGGTAAACGCAAGAGTGTCGACCCCCTTGTTTTTACCAAAACGTTTAATTAAGTCCTAGTTCAACCGAAAAAGCAAGATTTACTTATATGCAACAAGTAACTAAATGATGGCAAAATGATTACTAAATCACCACCCAAAGAAAGCTAAAGACGTCTCGATAGCAATAGATATGGGCAATAAAACTTAATTAAAGCATCAAACTAATGATAAGTAAAAATAACTAAGGAAACAAAGTATGTTCCTAACCATTCTTCTCCCCCAAAAAGAGAGAAGAAGACAAATGTTAGATCCAAATAAAATTGATTGGTCAAACAAAGGATCAAGATATAAGATAGGATATGACAGGTCCAAAGACTCGAATAAAATCGTAAATACAATTTCCTAAGAAACTTAGGACAATGATCCTCGCCATAATTTCTTATATTGTTCTGAACTTGGATCTGATACCTAGTGTAAAGCCCCACCTCTATACTAGCATTATCCAAGGCCATTGCAAGCAATGGTGTCAACTAACTCGAAAAATAAGGTTGTTGAGGAGCGATCATCTGTATAATAGCTTTGAACAAGTGTTAAATATGTCGGATAATGTGGTCTAACTTTTTAAATCTCCTGAGGAAATCCGACACATCTAACTCAAGTCCAAATCTACTACACAGTGGCTATATATAATTCGGAAAGCAATATAAAATACATAACAATAAAATCAGAGTCAGACATAGATATTCACATCACTAAGGTAGAAAATGATATGAATAATAACACATGAGTATAAATACAAAGATAGTGGTCATAGTCGATCAACTATACAACAAAAGAATAGGCACAAGCTCTAGCCAAAAGAATAAGTATACATGAAAATCTATGATACATGTATAATCAAGAACTACAACTCTAATGTAGATATCTAAAATCCATGAATGGTCCCTGCTAGAAGTTCAATATAAGCACCTGTAATACTCGGTCTGACCCGAGTATTATTTATAAGAATAAACAATAAACGGATCAGTCTAGCTGTACTCATCATAATAAACTGAAATAGAATCAGAGATACGAACAGAAAACGACATACATATAATAACTACGATGTTCACATGTAAAATGTGAAGACTTGATATACCCAGCAAATAAGCCAAAGAAATCTTGACACTATATAAGGATATCTCAATAACAAATAAACTAAGATTGATGAATTAATATCAACACGAGATTGACATCACTTATGTCAATAAAACTAAGATTTAAGAAATCAATAAATTAGAAATCTAGAATATCCCAAAGAAGTGGAACAACAAGTGAATATTCATGAGAAATGATGTCTCCCATCAAGTCTACATGAAAATACGAAATATTATATCGTGTATCTTGCAGATACGAAATGGTCCGAAGACCAACGATATAATCGAATGAACCGAAGTTCCTTAGGATGATCCGAAGATCATCGCGAATCCGAAGATTGTTTGAGCCGAAGCTCCTTAAGATGATCCGAAGATCGCAAGAGCCGAAGCTCCTTGGGATGATCCAGAGATCATCGATGTAATCAAATGAACCGAAGTTCCTTGAGATGATCCGAAGAACATCAGTATGACCCGAAGGTCGGAATGATCCGAAGATCCACCGGAACCGAAGTTCCTACGCTAAGATGGAACTAAAGTTCCCTAGGATGATCCGAAGATCATCACCCGAAGGTCGAATCGATCATAAATGATCAAGTATAGTATAAACTACACCAAGCTAGTAAATATAAGAGTCGAGCTACATGTCCCATAACAACTTGCGCTACTCGAATATTTACGAACAAGTTGTATATTACACAAGAAATATGAGATGATCATTGCCACGGTGTTCAATCGGACAAGTCCAAGAATTAACCATCAAATCAAACACAAGGGGTCATAGTCCTTGTTTTTACTAAGAAGTTTAATTAGATTTCTCATAAGAACGTGAAAAAGGTTTGTGAAATCATATACTAGTAGATAGTAAAACAATTCTGAAAATAACCTCATATAATGAAGTAGAATTAAAAAACCATTTAGTAAAAAATTTGTATCTACTAATAATTTAGAAACCCTTCTATATAGTTTCGAAAGTGGCAAATCTCGTGGAATAGCGATCGAAATGATGATCGAACAAAGAATTCATGTTTTAATAACGTAAATTAAATCTCATGACTATCGATTATAAATTCGTTCACCATGAATCAATAGAAAGTCCATAAAAATCGAGCTGTAGAAATATGTGCTACAGGGAAACAAAAAAGTCACAAAAAAAGTCGAAATGGGCCGAAACTCGGCTGGGAATTAGCTCAAATGGCCCTAAACAGTAGACCGTGGTTTCCACCGATATACTACAGAAAAACAGCAGAACCAGTCGACTGGTGGATTTTTAACCAGTCGACTGGTCATTTTTCCAGCGGATAGTGAATTAATCGGACCAGTCGACTGGTGGATTTTGGCCAGTCGACTGGTCAGCGACCTGCTGTGAATTAAAGGCTTGGCCTTATAGCCAAGTCGATTTCGATGGGTTCCCAACGATCGGTGGAGTCTAATAACTTTATCAAAGTAAAAATGAGGCCTCAATGGTTCGCTAAAACACCAATATCATACCAATCAAACCTACTTAAAGATTTATATTGGAATTCCTATATAATCAAATTCAAACTATGAAATGGAATGTACACCAAATCAATCCAAATCACGCAACATAAACACACTACAATCGTGTGATAGGCACACTATACAAGCCTAAAGCTTGAGGCGTAGATGTGAGTTAAAAAAGAACTCACCTTTGACTCTATCATAGAAAAATGAAGGATCTTTGAAGTTGAAAATGAATGAGAGGCTCTTAGACAAGGCAAGAACACGTTCACTTCATCCAAAACTTTAAACGCATATAAATGATAGTCCTAATAATTAGGTTTAGGAAAATCCCCAAAATTTGAAGAGGAACCAAGTTGGGGAAGATGGAGATGATCTTACCACTCTTCTGTATGGATTTCCACTTGATTTCAACATGAATTGGTTTCCTATGACAAGCTAGGGCTAAAAGGTGTTTTAATTCCCCTTTCCATTTCTAATTTTAGAGCAAGAGGAAATGAATGAAGAAGGAAAGATAGGGAGAGGGCTATTGGGGGGTTTTAACTTGGTTAAATTGGCTAACCCAAATCCAAGCCCAAAGTCCCCAAATTTTCGAAACTCGGAACATATTGAAGCTTATAGTTTTCGAACACCTAAACGACATTTTAAATCAATGGAAGTGGTTTCGATTCCAAATTCGTCCATATGCAAAAAGTAATATTTTGGTCACATACCAAATGTCACCCAACACAAAAGGTATTGATGTTTATAGTCAAAAAGGTTGTAAACGATGATCTGGACTAAATGGAAGTGGTCTTGAGCCCAAATTCTACCCTATGCAAATTGTGACTTTTCAGACACACATCGATTAATGATTAACAATTAACGATTAACGACGTTATATTTAAATATATTATCGTTAAATATGCGGGTTGTTACATAGAACGTGGATGACAGCTAGAAATAACGACCTGAATACAAAGGATCAAATGATCCATACATTTGACCTCCGTCATTGTGCCACGTGGCGTTCCTTTTTATGGTGATACAACTAATCTATAACATGTAGTGCATAACTGTTTGACGGCTTGATTGCATAGTATTGCATATTATACGTGAACGACTTGTAAATCCTTCCAGGCTTTATATGCTGATATGCCACATGGTTTCTCTCGGTCACATACATTTGTATGACTCGGGGTGTGTGGTCCAGATGGCTTCATGCTTACGTTCTTACATAAGTCGCCAGCTTTATAACACGACTTGACTTATATTTCCGCTGATCCAAATATACAAAAGTGTTGCCAGGTATCACCACATCGCGCCATGCATGACTTTTACTTGATTTTATCACATATAATACGTATAGAATATGGATGCTCCAGATCCATTTACATTTCTGGAACGACCCAAAAATTATGAGTCACGCCAATGACCTAAGTGACGATTCTGGAAACGACCTGAAATTTGAGGATTGTCCTCAAACAAATAAATAACAAATAAATCCGATAATTTAAATTAAACCTTAAGAAGTATAAATTGAATTAAATCAAATTTCTTAACTAACATTGAAATTTGAGGATTGGCCTCAAACAAATTAAATGTAATTATTTTACAAATATAGAAGATCTAAAATGAATGTTGAAGTGTGACTTCAACTGAATAAGGTATAAATGTTATAACAATCTACTTATACATCTCTATTATTAGATACTAGATATGAATCACATAAATGTATGTAAATTTACAGAAATTGTAAAATAATAAAAATCTGACAAAAGGGGCAAGTGGACATACGATTGGAAATGAAGCAAATGTTGCTGGATTATCCATAAGAAGTTACTTCTTGTTTTATATACTGGATTAATTGATCCATTTAAAATAAATGTTATTATGAATCTTGTTTGTTAAATTTCATTTATAACAAAAGAACAATTGTTATTTATTTTATTTAAAAATGAAATATCTTATGGAATTTCACAAATAGTTAATGATCTTTATTAATCCTTAACTATGATATGCTTAACATAAATACTGAGTGGATTAAATTTAATGGTTTAAATCCATCACACCTTTAGCATTGTCAGTTATCCCATATAAACAAGAAAACCATATCCAAACTCCATAATGATGGAATTTTGGAATAATTTGATTTCGAATCATATGAAGAATGCAAACTTGTTTATTAAGAAAAATAACTGAATCACCTTTCACTTGATACAGCGAATGGGCTAGTAATTATTGTGTTATATACATAATGATGTATATGGATCAACGAATATATAGACTAGATGTAGGTTTTATTACTTCATTACATTTACTGATGATATCAGCAGATATAGATATGTGTATCTTACGAAATACAAATTGGAATCCTATAAAAAGTTCAAAGAATTCAAAAATGAAGATCAAAACCAATTTTGATAGAAAATAATTCTCTTCGAATAGATCATAGAATATTTAAGCCAGTAATTTAATGACTATTCAAATGAGTGTGAAACTGTTTCACAACTCACTCCACCTGGAACACCATATTGAAATGGTGTGTCTGAAAGGAGAAATCACACCTTATAAGATATGGTACGATCAATGATAAGTCATATAGATGTACCAATAATTTTGAGATTATCCCCTTAAAACAATTGCCTTTATTTTAATGGTAATCCTGCTAAAACGACTCTAAAGACGTGATATAAGTTATGGATTAGGAAATGTCCTAACATGTCTTCTATAAAGATTTGGGATGTGAGGCGTTTGTTAAACGTCTAGCATCTGACTAACTCAGACCTAAATCTAATAAATGTTATTTTGTGGAATATCCAAAAGAAACAAAAGGTTATTATTTCTATAAATCCTCTGAGAATAAAATGTTTATTGCTCAAATTGGCATCCCTCTAAAAGAAACACAGTCTCTAAGATACCAATTGGGATAAAAATAGTGTTTGAAATGTCTCAGAAACCACAAAATACCATTGAATCTTGTATAGACAAGAAATTAAGTGGGGGTGACACAACGATTCTTGTGTTATATATTGATAACACATTAATTATTATGAATAATGTTAGTTTTAAAACAAGAAAAATAAATATTGATTCTAAGAAAGAATTTTTTTGGATTAAGAAGTTCATAATAGAACTTAATTCATTTTTGATCCAAAGATTTACATTGCGATAACATTGTGGCTATTGATTATGCCTAAAACCTTAAAATCATTATCGGTCCAAACATATATTTAAGAAATATAATTCTTATGTGAAGTTGTTCATAGAGGAAATGAACATATCTGCAAAATTGCAAAAGTTGTAGTGTTGTAGACCTACTGAATTAAAACATTGTCGCAACGGAAGTTAAATTGTAACATTGGTTTCATGAGTATACAATACATGAATGATTGACTCTAGTGCAAGTGGGAGATTGTTAGAGTTTATTCCTTAGATGCAATCCATTTGATGTGAATAATAACATTGTTAATGTTATCGTTTTATTTGGAATAAAATATTCTGTTATGTTATATTTATTGCATAATATAAATATTAACATAATCGAAGTCCTTAGAAAAATAATACGTATTCATATAGTTTAAGTAAGTAACTTGAACTAGAGATTATATAATATATTAAGTATTATAATTCTTAAATGTCCCTAGTCAAGTTTTATTGTATATAAAGGACAACAATAAAACATTGAGACTAGTATGTTGATTGACTGGTGATAATATCTGATTAATCATTAATAAACGTGATATTAATGTCAAGACATAAGTACATATTAAAGAATATCATATTGGGCTGACCTAACATGAGAAAACTGCATAGAATATAATAATAGTATCATAAGTTATTCTCATGGTGGCAGTGATTTAATGGTCCTTAGACTGAAATCATTATAATTTAAAGTTATTTTTAACCGAGTAGATGATAATGGTGATTATTGCAGACATCTCAAATCAAATAAAAATTATGAATGGTCTATATGGAATTTAACCATACAATATTTGTAGTGATATCTATGGGCCTCTTGATTGAGTGAGACTGTGAAATGCATGGCCGTGCTCAAATATTGATTTGTTTTAAATAGTCTACTCACCGATCAAGAAAAACAGATTAAATTATAAAGAGAGTGATATGTTCCAAGCCTTGAGTTTAATCCAGGATATAACGGTTAAAAGGATTATATTACATCGATACACTGGCCATATAAAGGTTGTATTGAATCATCAATATTATTATAACTTAGGTAGTAGTGATGTATGTTAGACGTCAATCTTTGTTTACGATTGTAAATAATGTTTTAAAATCATTGCCAACGTTGTAATAACCTATAGGGTCACACATAAGAATGCTTGAAAAGAATGAGAACCCTTCACAACAAAAGAGGATCAAATGTTGACTATTATCTGGTTTTTAATTGGTATAAGGGCATTTATGGTATAACCTTATTTAGATTTTATGGTTACCACATAATAAAATGATGGTCGACGTTCTTTCTTTTATTCTTTCATTCCTTTATAAAACTGTTAAATCGAAATAAGGAAAAAACCCAAAATCTAAAAATTGGCTAGCACCTTCTATCTTTATTTCTCAATTTTGTTTGAAGAGATCTGAGATCGAGTGTTCGTGGATACCAGTAGAGGATTAGTGCTTTTTTGGGCCCTGCGATTCGATTCACCCTAGCTTTATGTTGTTTGAATTTCATCCGATGTTTCCAGAATCCATCGCAACAAGAATGAAATCCTAATCCATACGAGTTTTGATTTATTATTCTCGCAATAGATCCTAGTTTAAAATTTTAAATCATAGAATTAGATGTCGATTAGATCGACTGAAATTCCTTCAGTATTAAATGATGATTTGATTCAATTATGATATTATGTGAAATAATGCCAATTTAGGATTACAAATAATGGAAATAAGGACCCTTCCCATATTTTTAAATTTAGTGTAAAAAACTCTTTAAAATTAGGTTCCAGTTACCCATTATAATTACTTTGGGTACTTACATTTCTTTAAAGAAATCAAATGTGAAGTTAATCAAATTTTACTTTGAACAAAAGTGAACTTTTAATAGAATTTTTTTGCAATGAGTGCAATTTTTTTAGTTTTAACTATAAATGGGTGCTTAAAACATGTAAGCTTGATCGAAGCCACAATTTATAATCATATTTTCCCGAAACTGGCACTGTAGCACCATTCTTCTAATACATTGCCACATATTTCCACAGCCACATTTTATTTAATATCTACTGCATTAATTGATGAGCAAAAAAGTCAATCAATTTTGTTTCCATCCTAGCATCAATAATAGCAAAATTTTCAATTGTATCAATTCAAGCCTGAAAATTCCAAATTTAATTCCAATCTTATGTCTATTCATGAAATATAACATTCATGTTTGGTTCCACCTCAAGTTTGAAAAAGAACTTTCCCGTTAAACGCATACTCAATTTATTATGGGTTATGGAGAAGATGGATCATTGGTTAACACAAGATATTAACAAATTTATTTGAGCTAGATTGTATGTAAAAATGAAATTTCTTTAAGGTATGCTACAAAAATAAGTGCTTTATTTAACAATGTCTTATAACCATCGTACAGAAAAATAAAACATCAAATATTCATAGAAGCCGAAACAATAAACTAGAAATAAAATCAAATCAGCTTATATTTTAATAGAAACTAAAATATTTAGAAAAAATTATAAAAAGAGGAAACACTTGGGCATGTGCAGCTACATAATTTAACTATTTCAGAGTTAAACACATTAAAAAGGTGTTTTAACCTAGAAATCTCTATTGGAGAATGGAGTTTTGATGACAACAGCCTTATTTCAATACTAATTGATCATAAAATATATACCAACACTTCTATCTAGGATATATATATATATATGCAGGATTTATATACAGGAATTATTACTAAAGACTGCACAGTTTAAAGATATTAGAGATTCAGAATTCAGAGATGATTAAAGACTCATGAGTATTCAAGATTTCAAGATTCCGAGAGCTCAAGACAAATATAATCATAGAGTCTAGATTCTGTAAGACTTTGAATAACATTCTAAGTTCAAATTAAAATTTTGTATTTTCAATTTCAAATTTCAAATTCTTTTCAAACGGTATCTTCTCAATTTTAGTTTCTTTATTTTACCTTTGATTCAAACTCAAGTTTTATAAGTTTTATATATTTATATACTTTATAATTATATAGTTTTAAACTTTATAATTTTATAAATAGGTTTATATAATTTATATTTATGTTTTCATATGATTTTCTACTTTATAATATTCGTTTATAACACTATGTTTTAATTCAAGAATTCCCTAAATCGTATATATATATATATATTACCAAAACACTTAAAAAATATTCAAATTTCAATTTTGTACATGTAAATGTCGACATACATATATATACATATCAACATATAAATGTCATTTTTTTCAAAATTGAGAGGAAGTGTCTTTTTACTATTTGTGACGGTTCGGAAATGTTGCAACCTTTCAAATGTTATAAATAGGGGCTGATGTCGAATTTTTTATTAATTCTTCTTCTCCATCTTCATTCCCTTTCATTACACCATTATTCTTTCTCATTTTTATGATTTCTACACTTATACTCTGCTGAATTCAATTCTGTTTTCATTAACTTCTTCTCTTCTCACTCTCCACTCAATACTCCCTGAATCAATTGCTATTGAAGAGTTATAGAGATGTTTGTAATTGTTTGGGTTGTGTAAGTAATCGGTGGTATCCCTTGTAGTCGTGAAATCAAAGACGGGTAATCGGTGGTATCCCTTGTAGCCATGAAATCAAGGACGGGTAATCGGTGGTAACCCTTGTAGCCATGAAATCAAGGAGGGTTGTAATTGACTATTGATATAGTAATAAAACTCTGTGCAATCCAGCGTTGCGTGGGGCTGGACGTAGGAGCAATCTGAATTGGTATAAAATCCGGTGTCTTCTTTCCTTTTCTGCACTTTACTTTTGTTTATATATGTGTTTGTGTTCGTTTCTGTGTCTGTGATTGTTTCTATGGTGTTTGATTCATATAGTAGTTCACATAAGTTTTAGATTTTGTTTAAATTCTCAAAAACACTATTCAGCCCCCTCTAGTGTTTGTTTTTCCTTAACAATCCATTCCGCAATCCCTAACAATTGGTATCATAGCAATGTATTTCAAAAAGTTCATAATCTAATTTTTGAAAATAATGATAATGGCAACCAACACTGGTAGCAACAATACTTCTTTTATAGAGGGTCATTCCACTGTTAGACCACCACTGTTTAATGTTAGTAATTATTCATACTGGCATGTAGAATGAAAATATATTTACAATCAGTAGGATTAGACATATAGAATAGTACAAAAAATGATTTTGTTGAACCCACAACTGCTTTTGCACAATGGACAAATGAACAAAAGACTGCTGCACGAAGTAATTCTAAAGCCATGAATATGTTATTCTATTCATTAGATTGGAATGAGTTTAAAAGAGTGTCAGTATATAAAACTGCTTATGAAATTTGGATAACTTTACAAGTTACTCATGAAGGAACTAGTAAAGTTAAACAAACTAAAGTAGCAATGTTAGTTAATTAGTTTGAGTTATGCAGAATGAACGAGAATGAGTCTATTTCATATATGTACTGCAGATTTCAAGAGACAGTGCATTCATTAACAACACTTGGAAAAACCTATTCTGAAGAAGATCACGTCAGAAAAATATTAAGGTCACTGACTCCAGAATGGGATGGGATCAGAAAACTTTGGCAATTGAAGAAGCCAATGATGTCAATGAAATGAGGATTGAGGATTTAATCAGAAATCTGATGTCATATGACGTCCAATTACAGAAAAGAAAACAGGTCAACTGAGAAGAAATTTATTGCATCAAAAGCAACATAAAATGATTCTGACTTGAGTAGTGAAGATGATGAAGAAACAACTCTTATGACAAATCATTTTAGAGAATTTATGAGATATAGAAGGAGAAATTATAACCAAGAAAGTTCAACAAGTAATGATGGTCGACGATATAAGTGCAACAAACTAGGCCATATAAAGAAAATGTGTCCATATCCAGATAAATCGACTCAATAAACAGAAAACAATAATTCATCATGAAAGAGAAAGAAAGTATACGCAGCAACATTAGATAATTCAGATTCATCATCAAGTGATGAAGATCCAGAAACTGAAAATTTGAATATGTGCTTTACGACAATTCATAATTCAGAATCTTTCGAGGAAAAGGATCTAAAAATCGGGTACGCCTTGATTAATTTTAAAATTTATTTAGTTGAATGATTGCTTTGTTTGTTTGCTTGCTTTGATTTGAATTTAAAAATTTAAAAATTTAAACTTGAAAATTGAAATTCAAATTTGAAATTTGAAATTTAGAATAATAATATAATAATAAATAATAAATAAAATAATATTTTTTTTGAATGTGTGTTAGGACAAGAATTATTTCAGGAAGTTGTTAAACCAGAAATATGAATCGATTATTCAAATGCATTTCATAAAAATTCAATTTCCTTTGAAATAGGCACATATGTTGACATACATATGTCCATTTGTCGACATATATTGACCAGAATTTTGAAATTTAAAATTTGAATTTCAAAGGTATAACTTTCAAACTCCCCTCTAACTTTTCACCAACTCCCAAGGTCTGAAAAGGTGTAACTTAAGTATGAAAAGTTGTGCATATTCAATTCATATCCATTCAATTTCTATATATACACCTATCCTTTCTACCTTTCATTCACAACTCAAATCAATATTCTTCATATCTATTTTCTTCAAAACTATCTATTCATTGGCTTCCTCAAGTTCAACTCATAAATTGAAGTTAACCATAACCATCAAATGTTGTCTTCATAATGACAAAGAAGCTATCAAGGCTTATGTTAACTATGTAGCAAATGCTAAAGTTAAAACTGGTGCTTTTGCCATCTTTAGCTAATTTCCCTCTTATGATCTTACCTCTCTATTCCAGCAAAACGAAGTCTTAAGTCTAATTGACTCTCGTGATAATGAAGAAGTGTGTTATCCTAAACTTGTCAAAATGTTCTATGCAAATCTTAATCGCGGACTTTCTGAAGGCAACGAGACCAAATTTGGAGTAGTGTCTAAGGCACTCAAATTGTTCTTGATGTCGAACTCTTAGGCACTATTCTAAATTGTAGAAGCACGGGCTCGGATTTCTCGGATTTCTGCCCAAAACAATAATTGTTAATCTTCTCCTCCAATATACCATCACTCCTCGTTCCAGAAAATTTAATAACCCAACTCTCAAAGTCCAAAAGGCTCTATTTTCTATTATGGATAACTACAACATTAATTGGGCCGACATGTTCTTAAAAGAGATCAAACACATAGAATTATTGTCAAGAGAAAACACTCTCTACTTTGGTGTTTATCTCACTTGTATCTTCAAATACTTTGGAGTTGATCTTCATGGAGAAGAGTTTGTGTCTAGAAAAGTGTTTGACTCTTCGAACATACATCTTATGCAAATTCCTCTCACGTTTAAACCATGTGAGACATTCGGAGCCAAACAAGCTCGAATGCAACAAGAACAAGCACCAATGATTTCGAAGAAGAACAAGAAGAGACTTCTTTAAAAAGTGTTTTGTGTCCAACCAACACTGGATACATTTCCAAAGAAATGATTTTTCAAAATCAAGTCAAAATTGTCAACAATCAAAAGAAGCTTAAGAAGAACTTCTCCAAAATGACCAAGTTCATGGTCAAGATGGGAAGAAAGCTTGGAATCTCACCTCCCTCGTCATCATCAAAAAAATAGTCTATCTAATTTAATATATCTTTGTGTATTCTCTTATATTTGCTTGTAGTTGCTTTCGAATTTGGTATTTAGTGTGTCTTAATTAGTTTAATGTACTTGCTTTCTATGAAATAATGAAACAAGTTTTATTTGTGTTAAAATTATCTTCAAGTTACTGTAAAAATCTTAGAATTAATTATAATATAATATAAATCAAAAAATTCAAAAAAAATTCAAAAATTTTATAGCATATGTCGACATACATTTATGTATATGTTAACTTATAATTGCCAGAATTTCAAATCTTTTCAAATTTTCAAATTAAATAACTACTCATGTCCATTCAAAACCCAACGAATTCCAGACCCTATTTAAGCCTATTTCTTCCAGAAAAATTCATTATTCCATTTCTACTTCTTCCTTATTCATTTCTACTCAAATCCATGGCAAACCCAATTCATAATCTTAGTGAAAATCTTGAAGAAACCTTGAATTCTTTCAAAAATATCCTCTCTATCATTCTACGAAACCAGCGTCATCTCAAATAAGCCAAATAAAGATGTTTGAACAACAAGAAAAGCATTTTGATGCAAATCGGTGGCTAATCTCTTCTCTTTTCAAAGATGAAGATAACAATCTTGCTAAGGCTCCACCAACCAAAGAAGATGATGATTAGGAAGCTATCAAGAAGGATCCAATCTTTGGAGAAGATGGTTGGGCTAAAGTTCCAAGAAATGTTTAATTAATTGGTATGATTGATTTGATTGATCTGTTTGAATTAAATTCTATGATTTGAAACTTGTATATATAAGAATATATAGTGTGGTGTGATTTGATTTGATTTGATTTGGTTTGTAAATTTAACATCAAACATATGTAATAATAATACTTGGATTAGTTTGTATAATCATAATATTAGGAATTTCTATTTATAGGATTATATAGATTAAGGTGGAGTACTTTAGTTTGATTTAGGAATTACAATGATTTGGGAATTGCTTAGTTACTTATAGGTTTTATTTAGATAGTTATACGATTTAGGGGGAGTAGTTTTAGAATTTCTTTTTGATAATGCCAAAAGGGGGGAAATTGTAAAATATAGACAAAGTTTATAGAATTCATATAGGTAGGGGGAGTATTTGAAGGATCATCATCAACAGATATATACAAGTATGATATTTTATGAACTAAGGTTGTCATCCTCAAAAAGGGGGAGATTGTTGGAGAATGGAGTTTTGATGACAACAACCTTATTTCAATATTAATTGATTATAAAATATATATATGCAAGATTTATATACAGGAACGATAAAGTTTAAAGATATTAGAGACTCAGAATTCAGAGATGATTCAAGACTCATTCAAGATTTCCGGATTTCAAGAGTTCAAGAAAATATAGTAATAGAGTCTAGATTATGTAAGACTCTGAATAGCACTCCAGGTTCAAATTCAAATTCTGTTTTTTCAATTTCTAATTTCAATTTTTTTTTCAAATTCTATCTTTCTCTCTCTCTTCTAAATTTTACTCTGTTTATTTTACCTTTGATTTCAAACTCAAGTTTTATAAGTTTTATATATTTATATACTTTTATATACTTTATATTTATATAGTTTTAAACTTTATAATTTTATAAATATGTTTTTGTAATTAAAATTTATGTTTTTATATGATTTTCTACTTTATAACATTCATTTATAACACTATGTTTTAATTCAAGAATTTCCAGAATTATATATATACATATATCAAAACACTTGAAAAGTATTCGAATTTCAATTTTGTACATGTATATGTCGACATACATATATATACATGTCGACATCTAACTGTCATTTTTTCAAAATAGAAAGGAAGTGTCTTTTCACTATTTGTGATGGTTCAGAAACGTTGCAACCTTTCAAATGTTATAAATAGGGGTTGGTTTTGAGTTTTTTTTATTAATTCTTCTTTTCCATCATCATTCCCTTCCATTACACCATTATTCTTTCTCGTTTTTATGACTTCTACACTTATACTCTGCTGAATTCAATTCTGTTGTCATTAACTTCTTCTCTTCTCACTCTCTACTCAATACTCTCTGAATCAATTGCTATTGAAGAGTTATAGGGATGTTCGTAATTGTTTGGGTTGTGTAAGTAATCGGTGGTATCCCTTGTAGACGTGAAATCAACGACGGGTAATCAGTGGTATACCTTGTAGCCATGAAATCAAGGACGGGTAATCGGTGGTATCCCTTGTAGCCATGAAATCAAGGAGGGTTGTAATTGACTATTCATATAGTAATAAAACTTTGTGCAATCCAACATTGTGTGGGACTGGACGTAGGAGCAATCCGAACAGTATAAAATTCGGTATGTTCTTTCCTTTGCTGCACTTTACTTTTGTTTATGTTTATTTTTGTTTTCGATTCTGTGACTGTGATTATTTCTGTGGTGTTTGACTCATATAGTAGTTCACATAAGTTTTAGGTATCGTTTAAATTCTCAAAAACACTATTCACCCCCTCCCCCTCTAGTGCTTTTTTTTGCCTTAACAATCCATTCCATAATCCCTAACAATCTCCTATGTTTAAAATTCACTTATTTTATGTAGTTAAATATGGAATAACAAAATACAACTTGCAAATGAATATTTACTTCCGCTTTTGCCGTAGTTGTTGAATACTTGAACTTCAATATTAAATCATATTCATATTTTTTAAACATAATTCCTTTCAGTCATTTGAAAATCAACATATTTTTGATGGTGTTATATTTGAATACAAAGTGTGTTGTAAAGATTTAATAATTACAGAATATAGAATAGTCAAATTTATTTACTTATTTACAAGTGTGAAATAAATTTTAATTTTTTACATTTCACCTCTGTGAAATGATGTTGATTTTTTTAACCTTACCATAAGTAGTATTAACATTTAATATGATGATTTGATTCTATAGTATTAGCTTGTGTGTATAACCAACGCAGGGATTTTATACTGAACCTCACCGGTCTGCGTTGTAGTGATTCTACAGTATCTTATCTTGGTCTTCCTATGACTACTTCTTGAATCACTACAACACAGTGTCTCCCCCTGTTTGAAAAAATTACCAAAAGGCTCGTGTGTTAGTCTACTAGCTTACTCAGTCAAGCCGGTAGATTAACACTCATTAAAGAGGTTATTATAGCTATGCAGGTTTACTTGTCTCGCACATATATTCTTCCCAACAAATTGCACGCTATGATTAAAACTGCTTTTATGAAATTTTTATGGAAAGGAAATATACACGCCAAATACTTTGATCCAAAATCTTTTGCGAAACTTGAATTACCGATCTATAAAGGTGGCCTCGGTATTGCGAATACCAAAACATGGAACATAGCAGCGATGGGAAAGCATATACATGATATTCTTTGCAGGAAAAACATGCTTTGGGTTGACTGTTCCTTCAAACATGTTATCAAAAATAGCAGCTTCTGGTCGTTGAGAACTCTTCCTAGCGTCAGCTGGACCTGGAAGTGCATAATTAAAATCAAGTTTTTGATTCTTCCTTATGTTAAGCATGGCCCGAAAGCATATGAGCAAACTGATTTTTGGGCGGATCTGTGGGCTGACTTTGGTTACATCATAGCTAATAATGTCACCTTCCTGGAGATTTTACAATTTGGTGTGCCATTAACTTGCGAAGTTGTTGATCTGCTTATTCACAACCGAGTCAGCCTTCCAAATGCAACGTCATAGGATTTGCATACTGTTTGGAGAATCATTGCCTCCAGTTATGCACAGTCTTCCTATGAACACAATATTATATGGAGATGGCTAGGTGAAAGCTTCATAATTAATAAATTATATTACTCTTTGTGAGGCACTTCAAACACTATTACTTGCAGTTGGCATTTTAAGGTCTGGAAGCATGACAACGTTGCAAATGAAAATTTAGTCATGTGGAAAGTGCTCAACATGGCATTTCTCACAAAAGACAGGCTCTCAGCGCTAGGTATGAACACAGACAATTGCTGCATCTTCTGCGGTGCAAAGCCTGAGAGCTAGCAACATCTTTACTTTGAATGTCCTATAATCCGCAAGCTATGGAATGAAGTGCTTGCTCAGATCTCTGAACATGGTTTTGCAATCACAAGCAATGACAAATGGAGCTTCATCAAACGCAAGTTGGTTGCAAGCAACCTAAACCACGGATGTTCAATTACCTTCTCAAGAAAATGGTTAGCAACATATAGAAGGAAAGAAATGCATGTGTTTTTGAGCATGCGCATGTGATGGTGTATGCAAACTGGAAGCAACAATTATGACGCGACATCCGGGATGGGCGCAAGTTCCTTAAATTTACTTACGATCCCGGGATTTTTGGTCTATGGTTTCACTTCCACTTGTATATGGTTGTTTTGCTTTTGTCTTCGTTGGATTAGGCGTTGATATACTGTGTTGTCTCTGTATTCTCTTTTTTCTTTTGTTCTCCATGTTTCTATGTACCGTCTTAGTATATCAATAAAAGTGGTAGGGGTCTACTCAACCCCGTCGACTCTACCAAAAAAAATATGATGATTTGATTCGGTTATGCAATTATGTTAATTAATGCTAATTTTAGGATTACAAACACTGGAAATAAGGACCTTGCCCATATTTTGAAATTTAGTATGTAAAATTCTTTAAAAATAGCTAGGTTCCAGTTACCCATTAAAATTATTTAGGATACTTGTTTGTTACAATTCATTAAAAAGCCAAATGTGTAGTTAATCAAATTTTACTATGAACAAAAGTGAACTTCTATTAGAACTTTTTGCAAAAAGTGCAATTATTTGCAGTTCTAACTGTAAATATCTATAGTTTGGCTAAAATAAAATATGATATTGCTTCTCAAAATCTACGTTATGAAGAGGTGATGTATTTTAAAACTTAAAAGGCTGACCTGCAAACGTTTGCATGTCAAAGTCTGATTTTGTCTCAATATTTCCTTTTTTCCTTTAAATTTAAGCCAGTAATTCAAAAGCCAACAGACTGGTTGAAGTTGGATAAACTGAAGTAGTTTGTGCTATTTATCTCAATAAACTTTTAGTTTAATTCATAACAACATTAAGGATGAAACTATAATAGTGAGAGTCCAATGCGTTGGTTATATTTTGTTAATACTATTTTTTTTAATGTTTCCACTACTATTCATTTGTCATTACATATATTAAATTTTAGAAGGAGATTATGGGTGCGTTTGATTTAAAACGGAAAGGGGTATTGGAAGGTTTATTTTGAAGTGGTATTTGAAGGGGAATTGTTGCGAATGGAGAAGTTTTTTTTCTTCGAAAAGGGCAAATTGGAAGGGGCAGAGTTATTATTTTATTTTTTGTATTTATTATTTTTATTGTTTGTGTTTGTGTGTGTTTATTGTCGAGCATAATAGTAGAATGCAGAATACAAATAGCAAATTTTAAATTACATACAATTGCATAATACAAATTACAGAACTGAAATTACATGATTGCAGAATATGAATTAGAGAAATTAAAATGCTAAAATAAAGTTCACAATATAGTGAATCTTTTTAATGCATTTTCGCAGCGACTTGTTCGTTTTGTATGTTGTCTCGAACAACTGCCATGGTGGATGTTGTTCTGCTTCTTTGAATGGGTTCTCAGTCTTTGTTTCCATGATTTGGTATACTACAATACTCATCGAGATATTCCTCTAGGACTAGATCAAGGTTGTCATCATACGACTTAAAATATGTATCGCCGATCTTGTATTTTCTAATGTAGTTGTGAATAGTCATTATAGCAGTGACAATTTGTACTTGAATATTGTATGGATACGTTGGCATGCTATATAAGATGGCAAATTATTTCTTCCAAATACCAAAAGTTCTTTCAATTTCCATACGCAAACCCAAATGATAGTAGTTGAAAATTTCATTATCTGAATTTGGTACATTCTGTGTGTCATTAAAGTCTGGTATATGGTATCTCATGGTTCGGTAAGGAGTTATATATCGTTCCAATAGTGGATACCCTGAATCCACAAAATAATACTGTCCGGCAGGATGATGAGGGAAATCAAGACCTGGATTATTTATAACTTCCGGAAGTACTTTAGTGTCGTGGGCATTTCCTTCCAATCCCGCTCTTACAAATATAAAAGTTAAAATTCCATTGACAGCGATCTGCATGTCCTAGTGGTATTTCATTAACCCAAACAAGACCGGAAGTTAAGGAATCATGTATTCTGCTCTTTTCCCGTGTTTGATTTGCCATAATTTCTTGAATATCAATAATATCTTGCAAATCTTGCAATTATTCCATATCAGAATCATCACTATTTGCCATTATATTTTGACTTGAAAACTTCAGAAGTGAAGAATGGAGAATGAAGATAGTGAAGGAGAAGTGGAATGGAATAGAAATTAGAGATGGTATGTATTTAGAAGGGGAAAAACAGCTATTGGGTAAGTAGCTTTAACTTCTAATGCCGCGTCCGACGCGTCAAACATTATAGCAACTTTTCCAATAGTTAACTTCGATTGGGAAAATGCATGGGTCCACGTTGGACGCGTGCCCATTCTGAAAATCAAACGCTACCTATATTTCAATAGTAAAATTAACGATGTTTGAATAAAGACATTATTTATCTAGTAAAAATAGCTAGGTCATGGGATTTGTTAGGCTTGGACTTTGCTTGAAGTTTATGAGTAAAAAGAAGGTAGTAGTAAAGAAGTAAAAGTTTTTAAATAAACTATGTAATTCCATGTTATATTGTGGAAAATGTGGTCAATAAGGTTGGAATTAAGGTGTAGGGGAATAAAGAAAATAAATGAAGTAAGGTAATTCTAATATACATAAGATATATGTGTGGTCAATGGGATTTGATTTGATGAGTATACTAAACCATAAGAGCTAAATATTTATATTCTAAAGAACAAAATTAATACTTGTGAGATTGACATTAATATGCATAGTATATGATATATTGGGTTACAAAAGATTATAATTAAAATTTCCTTATATTGTTATAGTTGAATATAGTATATGATATATTAGGTGACCAAAAATAGACTAAAAATTTGAACAATTCTATATTGTTATAATTGAATATGAAAAGGCAAATGATTAACCTTTACAACGATAGTTTAACCAAAACTATAATTTATTCAAATCATAATAATAGTAGGAAAAGTAATAGGATTGCTTATTTTGAAAAAGATAGTATCACTCGATTAATAGACTATACTACAGACCTAGACACAAATTATTCACCAATTTCAAGCATTGCGTTGAAGAGAAAATGGACTATTAAACAACAAATTAACATCCAAGTAAAAGATTATTGTTAACGATATTTTTCGTCAACACTAAAGATAGGTCTATGGAAGTGGACCTAAGGGGAAAATGTGTTATTTAGCTTTCACGAGTCTGAGTTAGTTCACTATTTCCTAGATATCAAGGTTTAGAGCCCAAAAAATTACTTACTCTTCCCTCGATGGGGTGAGCGTCACGCTTAAGCAACTCAAGAACCAACAATTATCTAAGGACAATGGTTCTGTAAGCACAACCCTCTATAGAAGGCTAAACGGCTTGTAGGAAGGGGTTCTGGAATAACTTTACTGAAGGATATAGAGTTGAGTAGGAACCCGTGACTATATAGAAAGCATATTGTAGGAAATAGCTAAGAAAACTCGTAAGGAACTCATAAGAAATATGCTAAGTATTAAACCGCTCTTTATTGATCTTTGATTTAAAGTACATAAATGATTACAGTAGATATATCCAAATTTATTTGCAAATTAGGGTTTACTCTAAAAAAAAGAGTATAAGGATGAGAAATGAGAAAATCCTCCCCAAAATGAGATCCTTGGGGTCTTATTTATAGACAAATCGGGGACCCTTTTGCTATTGTGCCAGCAGAAGCCCCTATCGGCCGCCTTTCCCTTTGGTCCCGATTGCTTTGGCTCTCGGTTGCTCTTTAGGATTTGCTCACGACTTTGTAGGGTGTCGGTTCTGGCTCTCGAAAGGATGGTCCTGGCCTTTGGAAATTCTTTTTGATGTCATGTCTATCTTCTTTGTATTGATACCAAGTCTGTCGGTATGGATATGTAACGACCCGCATTCTACGCATCGAGGATCGTAGAATATTTATTTTATTCTCATACCAAGTCGTATGGTCGTGTAACTTTGGCGAACGACTATTAGGGTCATTTCCCATGTTCAAGTTTTTGCCGAATTTTGAATGACCGTTTTGCCCCGGGTGAATCTTGTTTTGCCTATAACTTTTGATTGTTAAGGAGTTTTGACCTGAAGCCACTTTCGTTGGATTCAGATGATGGTTTACCTTTTCGTAGAGTGGTCACATTATTCAAACGGACTTACCGTTTGGGAGATATGGCTGAAATAAGGTTTGGAAGGTGAAAAACAGCATAACCGGACTTAATAGGGTAATTAGTGGAAGGGCCCATAACCCATTTCGGGATTCGAGTTATGGGGAGGCTGAAATCAGATAGGAAACCATCTCATTTCAGTTTTCTAGCTGCCACAAACATTCTTTGAACCCTAGTAATGGCCTCCACCTTCTAAACTATCTCCTAATCACTTTCTAATCCAATATTAAGCAAATCTACATCAAATCAAGGCAGATTGGCATCAAATCAAAGTTAGGGTTGCAGTGTTGCATAGAAATTCGACCCAAATCAGTGGAGTTTCATATCTAAGATTTTATTTGTAGATAAGGTGAGTGATTAACATGTTTTTACACTAATTACGACTGATTAGGGGTGATTAGTGATAATTAGTGAAATTATGACTCAGAAAAATTTGAAATAATATGTAAAAATTATAAATATTATTTTATGCCTCTGATAAAAATTTGGGTTAATTTGGATTAAGTTTGCTAATCGTATGGTTAAACATGCTTAAGGAGATTAAGGGGAAAATCACGCTTTTAGGGTATGTTTGATCCTAAGTAACCCATAGGCTTGATGTTTTGATGTTCTTGATTGACTCTATATGCTATTACTACTATTTGAAACGCTTTATGATTGTTTAGTAAGGTTAGAAAAGTGCCAGGATTCCAAACCGGATCGAGATAAGGGATCGGATCGGACATATCCGAACCGAACAAGAGTAGTGGCAAGTTTTGTGCATGGCAAAAAGGAAGGCCACCTGCGTTGAATTAGAATTGGGATGAGACCGTAGCTTGGCATGGGGATCTGATCAGATTTGAGCTAGGAAGCGGGATCGAACCAGGATCTGGAGATAAAGGAGTGCTGAACTGTACCGAGGCTAGAGCACCACCTGAAATGGATGGAGACGACCGAACCGAACTGACTTGAAGTGGAACACCAGACCGAACGGGAAGCCTGGGGACGATGTATTCGAACCAAACTGGCTGAAGTAGATCAAACCGAACCAATGAGCTTCCACTACTTGTAACAACCCGTATTTTGATAACATGATTAAAGACGAGAATCAAGGCATAATTTAATTTTAAATTCTGAATCAAGTGAAACGGGCTATGCCATTGCGTTTGTCTCGGAAAAATACGCGAAATAGAGTCTGAGTTTTCAAAAATCGGAGTCCGTATGACCAAGATATGGCCTCGCGAAGTTTCACGAAAAATTCCCAAATTAAAGTATACTTAATTAAGTGAAATGGGTTGCGCAGAGAAATATATATATATTGATATATATATATATATATAATTGAAAATTAAATAAATAAATATGCAAAAATGTTCAAAACAGCGAATTGGGAGAGGGGAATAACCGAACCGGCCGATTTTTGAGGTCGACCCGAGCCCGCTGGGTCCACTAGGGGTTAATCCAGGGTGTTTGGCTGTCAACCCGTGGGCCGATTCGCTCAAATGCAGATTTTGCATTTGGATGGTTCTCATGGTTCATCTTTAATCTAAAGGCCCTAGATGGTTCCTACACTTGACTTCTTCCCCAAGACATGCTTTGATGGCTTGGATTGAATCTAGGTTTAATCCTATGGCCTAAAACACTTGCCTAATCTATAAATAAGACCCTAACCTATCCTAAATCCTCATTATTCATTCATGCAACTAAACTATGGCAAAATTTCTACTCTCATGGCCTCCACTCAACTATCCTAGCCTCCACTTCATTTCTATGAAAGGTTTCATGATCATGAGAGTGTTAGAGAGTCCCTATGTTAGTATGAGAGCCTCTCAAGTTGATTTCAAGGCAAAAGCTTTGATCTTTGTTCATAAAGATGGTGTTTTTGTTGATTTGGGGCATCCATCTTTGGGTTTTTGGGTGATGGCATGCATAGGCTTCCTCACAAGCTTTAGTTTAATCGATTTAGGCCTTCAAAGCAATGTAAGCCCTTTTCCTACTCTTAGATATTAACTATGAAGTTAAATGTTCATGTTGCAAGTTTGGGTTTGATCATTGAGAATGATACATGCTATCATGTCATGCAAGTTTATGAAGTCATTATCTTGATCTTATGAGCTAAAAGCTACAACCTTTATGTTGAAATGTTGCATTATGCAACATGAGAACCTTCATTCCCTTTTTTTGTCAACTTGCATATGAAGTCATAACCCTTATATGATGATATATGCGAGTTTCTAGTCATCATTCCATGTCTTTTGTCACCATGATTCGCTTATGTGCCAAGTTTGGGTTTATGCATGTTTTTTAGGCTTAAGAATGTAACATGCAAGCTAATGAACACATTTGTGCCTCATTTGCCACCATGATTAACTTGTGGCTTAATATCCATTTTTGTCATGCCTTTGCCAAGTCTCTTCTTTTAATCCATTACGTTGTTGCGAACGTATATGCGAGTTTAAAAAGCGTTGGGGTCACATTATGGGAAAACATAATGATATGAACATGATTTGGGTAAATGGGTATAAACATGACAACGTGTAACGTTAAATATGACATGTGTTTATACTTGAAAACATGACTTGAAATATAACATGGAAGTGACATGTAAGTATGCATAAAAACATAAGCTTGGGAATTTACCTATTAAGTTAGGTCTACCCATTGGGAATTTACCTATTAAGTTAGGTCTACCCAATTGCTTGAAAACTTGAATATGAACATGACACTAGACTAAACATGAAAGTGGCCAACTCGAGGTTGGGTTGAGTTTGCAACATAAAGCTACCCGGAACCGACCGGCCTAACTAGTAGTTGCAAACAATAGGACCCAATGTGAGAAGTTGGTCATGTTGTGCTTGAACCCGAGGTTAGACCAAGTTGTGGTGTAAAGCTACCCGGAACCGACCGGCTTAACTAGTAACTACAACAAAGTCTAATGTGAGAGGTTGGGGTGCATTAAGAAATTAATGCCACATGATAGGGTTAAGTTAATTTGATTAATGACTCTTAACCAAATATGACATGGACAAATGGGTTAAGTAATTGGATTAGGCTAATGATACTTAACAAAACATGACAAGGTTGGGTAGGTTAAGTAACTTGATTTGCCTAATGACACTTAACCATTTTTATACGACTAGTGGACGGGGATTAAGTTAACCAACACTTAATCAATCCAACACAATAATTTGGTAAGGTTAAGTAAGTTTTCTTAATGACACTTAACCAAAAGATTCAGTGAATGGATGGGGTTAAGATTAGACTCAACTAGTCTAAACATGATAATCGGATGGGGTTAAGTTAGCCTAGACTTAATTAATCCCACTTGGTAGTTTAATGGGGTTAAGTTAAATACTTAACTAATCTAACACGATGATTTGAAGTGGTTAAGTGACCTATACTTAACCAATCTCACCCGTTAATTTGAAGAGGTTAAGTGACCTAAACTTAACCAATCTAACTCGTTAATTTGATGTGGTTAAGTGATTTATGCTTAACCAATCTAACTCGTGAATTTATTGAGGTTAAGTTAACCCATACTTAACCAATATAACGTGAAAACATGATAAGGCTAAGTCATGAATCGCTTGAATACACTTGACCGGTTTGACTAAGTAATTTCATAGGGTCAAGTTAATATATACTTAACCAACTTGAGCATGGTTTGTAGGGTTAAGTCTTGGACTTGGATACTTAGCCAATTTTGACATGATTTGTAGACGGGTTAAGCCTTGAACTTGGATACTTAGCCAATTTTGACATGATTTGTAGACGGGATTAAGTCATGAACTTAAGTAACACTTAATCTATTATGTAAACCCTAATTCGGAGAATTAGGTGGGTAACCGTAATTAACAAGGATAACGGGAATAAGGCTAAGTCGTAAACCTTGGTTGAAGGATAACTAAGTAATGATTCTTAGTCAAGGAAATTTAGACCAGTTCATAGATAGATGAGTAACCTGATACGGTAGGTCATCGTTTAAGTATACGAGTAGGAGCAAGTATCTGATTTAGATAAAGGCTCCAGCGAACTGGGTAACGAAGCAGCGGCTTCGGGGAACGTGAGGATATTCTTGGGATCCCTCTGTGGGCTGCCAGGTAATTATACTAGGCTCATGAGAGGTTAAGGTCTGCGTTAGAAGAACCAAGAGTATGCCTTGGTTGCTATACGAGCGACCTAAAGACGGGGATGGATAGGGTATAGTCGACGAAACACGGTCGTACCCTAGATAGCATTTTTCGTCAGGCTACCTTCCATCTTTGGTCAAGCGTGTACGTACGGAAAGGCAGAGAACACCCAATAGACCATAATTGCTATCTAATTATGGGTGCGGTAAGGCTCGGATTGGGGGTTGGCCAGTAGTGTGTTCTCGTACAGGATTTATCCTGTCTTGTCTTTCGCTAGTTGAGGGAGGGGTCGCATGGGACCATAGCCACGTATAGAAAAAAACAGACCTTAGCATCTGCATCGGCAGATAAATCGTAAGCTCCCGACCGAGTCCTGTATTTCCTGGTCTGCCCTGTGACAGGACTCGGATGGCACGATGTGATACATGTGCATACAGTCATGGAAAAACGATTCACGATGAATGCGTGGGAAAAAGGGCGCGGTTGGCGGTTAGCGTAATCCCTAGTGGCCCTAGGTGGTTGAACCCAAACCGAGATACGAAAACGTGCAATAGGTAAGCGTAATCCCTAGTAGCCCTAGGTAGCATAAGTCCTAGTTGTACAGACGCTAATTCATGTTGGAAGACCCTAGCTAGGTTTAGGGTAACAGTCCAAACCGATCTTAAGGATCATGGAACTATGTAAAGTAATATAGAATCTCATGGGAAAGCCCGTATGGCCTACGACAAGGGACTGAACATTTACATGGAATAAAACATACGAGTTGAGTAACCTATATATGCGATATATTAGGTTGACATGGACCACTACACGACTTTTGAGTAAGGGTCATTCACGGATAACACGTGATACAGTTGGGATACTAGTACGGTAGGTGCAGAGCAGATGTACATGATAGATACCATGGGACGTTATACGTGATAAATATCTTGGGATATTATACTTGATAGAAACCTGACGATGTGATACCTTGTTTTATCTTGACATCGTAATTTATCATGACACCTTAGTTCACCTGAGTTCAGTAGTTCATCCTGTTATTTTGATTTAGCTTATCTATCTTGTTATCATGCTTATGTTCATCTCAGCTTCTCATGTCAGTTAACTTTACTAGTTTTTATACTAATAGTAGATAGGGCTTACTCAGTCTTTTTGACTGACCCGTTTTGTTTCGCCTCTTTTCTTCCGTTTCCCCCCAGGTTACAGGGAGGAAATACTGCTGTTTAGTTTGGACTTCTTCTGCTTGAAGGTCATCATGGATGGCTTGGACTTTCCTTGGCTATGGCTACTTTACTGTCTTTACTTGGGGAATAATTTATGAAAAAGTCTTTATGCTTCTTTACTATTGCAAGACAGGTTTTGATGTACTCTGATGTAAAAGGCTTTAGACCTTAATTATAAATGTTTATGAAAGTTCGATTTTACTTCCGCTATTTTATATGTTCTGTCTTGTGATATTTCTGTGCATGTTTACCAATAATGCCCCTCTAAAGCTAGTGCATTCCTTTGTGAGTGACCCTAGCGGAGGCGGGGTGTTACACGTGGTATCAGAGCAGAAGGTTACCAGACTGGGCAAAAGTTTTTAAAGACCTTCTGAAAACTATTTGAAAATCGTTTATAAAGAAGCATTTTTCAAGAAAATTTTCTTTTAAAAGAAAAAGGCTATTCCCCAAAGGCCATTAGCACTATCCTTGTTTCCTTAATTGAATCTCTTTTCCTTTCTTTCCTCCATCTGTAGTAACAGTGGTTTTAACTGCGACTAGTCTTTTCTATCTACGAAAGTGTTTTCCTTACGATGGAGGTGGTTCTCGAGAGACCAGTGGCCGCGTTATAAGAAAGGATAGTGAGGAAGAGGATAAAGGATACGAGCTTAAGGATGAGCAACTTGTTGGTATGGCTCAGCCCAGGACGAGAGAGAAGGATGAACAATGAAACCCATGACGAGAGAGTACCTTTGGCATGGTAAAACGGGATGGATAGTTAAGTATTATGGGAAAAGGACAAGATCATCGGGAGGGCAGCAGTATGCTCTCATTTCTAGGGTACCTCGGAAGGAGGGTGACGATCTTGTTAAAGGTTTAGCTTTTCTTCTCTATCATCCCGTTAGGACTTTGTTTTGATCATCGTATCATTTAAGTCTGCTTCGATAGTTGGGTCTCTGCACCTTAAGTACTAGCGTAATAGAGAATCCCATTTTTGTCTCAAAGTCCTATTGGAGAATCAGTCCATTTATACATGACTTGTTTGGATTTGGGAATGTCTATGCCAAGTGTTGAGTTTGGAAATAATGCTTATGTTTATAAGCTATGGATGGATTCTAGGGATGAAGTGGTTATCCAGTAAGGGGTGCCACTCTCGGTTTTGATAGGAGGGTAGTTAGACTCTTGACTAGCCTTGGTAATACCCTCGAAGTCTCGTGTAACCTTTTGGGTTCGGTCATGGTTAGTTACTTAGAATCCCTTGATGTCTTTATGGGAAATTGGAAGTCCAATCGAGTGGTGTTCGCCGATAAGACGGATGGTTTATTTCACTTATGCATGGGTTATAGAAATCACCTTAGTAAGTGCGCTTGATAACCTGGTTGGCATCTGTTTACTTTCAAGAGAAAGTTCTTCTATGTGGAATACCTTGTGGTACGAGGTCCGAGATTCATTAGTGAATTTTGGAAAGCTTGCATGAGATCATGAGTACGCAGTCATGTTTGCGTCAAGTATTTTAGGAAAAGGATAAGTGCAAGTGGAACGAGAGGCGACGAAGAAATGAGTTTCAGCTCATGTTATGGAAACAGGAAATAAGAAGCTACGAAATCGCGAAGTTAAAGGACGGTCAAGGCACAATGGAATTAAGCTCAAGGAAATACGACTTTGATGGTCAAAGACTAGATACGCGCATGTTATCTCTTTTTGGGAGTATATCCTTGATCCCTGTTTTCTGTAGAGCTTACTTGTAGGCTATCTTTTGTGGACATCCTCTCGGTCCTATTCTCCGTTACAAACCCTGTAAGGAGTTTGTCCTGTTTATCTTATCGACCCTGTTTCAGGGAATTCTAGGTAGAACCCTATGGATGTAAACATGTATTTGAAACATGTTATGATTGATATGGTTGCAAGTGGTTGCTCGTGGATGCGCGAGTACACATTAGATACTAGCTCGACTCGGTCACATTTCATATTGCATATGCACGAGTATTTATACTTGTTTATGGATGAAATCGAATGTATTATCATGCGGTTGTTGCATATGAATGAATGATTTTGCACGCATATAGTATCTATATGACTAGGACTATTTGCATACATGTTGGATTCATGGCACTATACATATTTTGCATTAGAAAGATTATTCAGGCCTGATAATTAGCATTAGCTAAGGAACATGTACACACACGTCTTGCATATATTCATACAGCATTAGAAATCATCTAAGGACAATGGTTGCTCGTGGATGATGTTTTGAGTAGATGGATGATGGATGGTAGGATATGTTCTTCCTAACTTGGAGATTTCGGGGACGAAATCCTAAAAGGTGGGGAGAATGTAACAACCCGTATTTTGATAACATGATTAAAGACGAGAATCAAGGCAGAATTTAATTTTAAATTCTGAATCAAGTGAAACGGGCTATGCCATTGCGTTCGTCTCGGAAAAATACGCGAAATAGAGTCTGAGTTTTCGAAAATCGGAGTCCGTATGACCAAGATATGGCCTCGCGAAGTTTCACGAAAAATTCCCAAATTAAAGTATACTTAATTAAGTGAAATGGGTTGCGCAGAGAAATATATATTGATGGCTTGGATTGAATCTAGGTTTAATCCTATGGCCTAAAACACTTGCCTAATCTATAAATAAGACCCTAACCTATCCTAAATCCTCATTATTCATTCATGCAACTAAACTATGGCAAAATTTCTACTCTCATGGCCTCCACTCAACTATCCTAGCCTCCACTTCATTTCTATGAAAGGTTTCATGATCATGAGAGTGTTAGAGAGTCCCTATGTTAGTATGAGAGCCTCTCAAGTTGATTTCAAGGCAAAGCTTTGATCTTTGTTCATAAAGATGGTGTTTTTGTTGATTTGGGGCATCCATCTTTGGGTTTTTGGGTGATGGCATGCATAGGCTTCCTCACAAGCTTTAGTTTAATCGATTTAGGCCTTCAAAGCAATGTAAGCCCTTTTCCTACTCTTAGATATTAACTATGAAGTTAAATGTTCATGTTGCAAGTTTGGGTTTGATCATTGAGAATGATACATGCTATCATGTCATGCAAGTTTATGAAGTCATTATCTTGATCTTATGAGCTAAAAGCTACAACCTTTATGTTGAAATGTTGCATTATGCAACATGAGAACCTTCATACCCTTTTTTTGTCAACTTGCATATGAAGTCATAACCCTTATATGATGATATATGCGAGTTTCTAGTCATCATTCCATGTCTTTTGTCACCATGATTCGCTTATGTGCCAAGTTTGGGTTTATGCATGTTTTTGAGGCTTAAGAATGTAACATGCAAGCTAATGAACACATTTGTGCCTCATTTGCCACCATGATTAACTTGTGGCTTAATATCCATTTTTGTCATGCCTTTGCCAAGTCTCTTCTTTTAATCCATTACGTTGTTGCGAACGTATATGCGAGTTTAAAAAGCGTTGGGGTCACATTATGGGAAAACATAATGATATGAACATGATTTGGGTAAATGGGTATAAACATGACAACGTGTAACGTTAAATATGACATGTGTTTATACTTGAAAACATGACTTGAAATATAACATGGAAGTGACATGTAAGTATGCATAAAAACATAAGCTTGGGAATTTACCTATTAAGTTAGGTCTACCCATTGGGAATTTACCTATTAAGTTAGGTCTACCCAATTGCTTGAAAACTTGAATATGAACATGACACTAGACTAAACATGAAAGTGGCCAACTCGAGGTTGGGTTGAGTTTGCAACATAAAGCTACCCGGAACCGACCGGCCTAACTAGTAGTTGCAAACAATAGGACCCAATGTGAGAAGTTGGTCATGTTGTGCTTGAACCCGAGGTTAGACCAAGTTGTGGTGTAAAGCTACCCGGAACCGACCGGCTTAACTAGTAACTACAACAAAGTCTAATGTGAGAGGTTGGGGTGCATTAAGAAATTAATGCCACATGATAGGGTTAAGTTAATTTGATTAATGACTCTTAACCAAATATGACATGGACAAATGGGTTAAGTAATTGGATTAGGCTAATGATACTTAACAAAACATGACAAGGTTGGGTAGGTTAAGTAACTTGATTTGCCTAATGACACTTAACCATTTTTATACGACTAGTGGACGGGGATTAAGTTAACCAACACTTAATCAATCCAACACGATAATTTGGTAAGGTTAAGTAAGTTTTCTTAATGACACTTAACCAAAAGATTCAGTGAATGGATGGGGTTAAGATTAGACTCAACTAGTCTAAACATGATAATCGGATGGGGTTAAGTTAGCCTAGACTTAATTAATCCCACTTGGTAGTTTAATGGGGTTAAGTTAAATACTTAACTAATCTAACACGATGATTTGAAGTGGTTAAGTGACCTATACTTAACCAATCTCACCCGTTAATTTGAAGAGGTTAAGTGACCTAAACTTAACCAATCTAACTCGTTAATTTGATGTGGTTAAGTGATTTATGCTTAACCAATCTAACTCGTGAATTTATTGAGGTTAAGTTAACCCATACTTAACCAATATAACGTGAAAACATGATAAGGCTAAGTCATGAATCGCTTGAATACACTTGACCGGTTTGACTAAGTAATTTCATAGGGTCAAGTTAATATATACTTAACCAACTTGAGCATGGTTTGTAGGGTTAAGTCTTGGACTTGGATACTTAGCCAATTTTGACATGATTTGTTGACGGGTTAAGCCTTGAACTTGGATACTTAGCCAATTTTGACATGATTTGTAGACGGGATTAAGTCATGAACTTAAGTAACACTTAATCTATTATGTAAACCCTAATTCGGAGAATTAGGTGGGTAACCGTAATTAACAAGGATAACGGGAATAAGGCTAAGTCGTAAACCTTGGTTGAAGGATAACTAAGTAATGATTCTTAGTCAAGGAAATTTAGACCAGTTCATAGATAGATGAGTAACCTGATACGGTAGGTCATCGTTTAAGTATACGAGTAGGAGCAAGTATCTGATTTAGATAAAGGCTCCAGCGAACTGGGTAACGAAGCAGCGGCTTCGGGGAACGTGAGGATATTCTTGGGATCCCTCTGTGGGCTGCTAGGTAATTATACTAGGCTCATGAGAGGTTAAGGTCTGCGTTAGAAGAACCAAGAGTATGCCTTGGTTGCTATACGAGCGACCTAAAGACGGGGATGGATAGGGTATAGTCAACGAAACACGGTCGTACCCTAGATAGCATTTTTCGTCAGGCTACCTTCCATCTTTGGTCAAGCGTGTACGTACGGAAAGGCAGAGAACACCCAATAGACCATAATTGCTATCTAATTATGGGTGCGGTAAGGCTCGGATTGGGGGTTGGCCAGTAGTGTGTTCTCGTACAGGATTTATCCTGTCTTGTCTTTCGCTAGTTGAGGGAGGGGTCGCGTGGGACCATAGCCACATATAGAAAAAAACAGACCTTAGCATCTGCATCGGCAGATAAATCGTAAGCTCCCGACCGAGTCCTGTATTTCCTGGTCTGCCCTGTGACAGGACTCGGATGGCACGATGTGATACATGTGCATACAGTCATGGAAAAACGATTCACGATGAATGCGTGGGAAAAAGGGCGCGGTTGGCGGTTAGCGTAATCCCTAGTGGCCCTAGGTGGTTGAACCCAAACCGAGATACGAAAACGTGCAATAGGTAAGCGTAATCCCTAGTAGCCCTAGGTAGCATAAGTCCTAGTTGTACAGACGCTAATTCATGTTGGAAGACCCTAGCTAGGTTTAGGGTAACAGTCCAAACCGATCTTAAGGATCATGGAACTATGTAAAGTAATATAGAATCTCATGGGAAAGCCCGTATGGCCTACGACAAGGGACTGAACATTTACATGGAATAAAACATACGAGTTGAGTAACCTATATATGCGATATATTAGGTTGACATGGACCACTACATGACTTTTGAGTAAGGGTCATTCACGGATAACACGTGATACAGTTGGGATACTAGTACGGTAGGTGCAGAGCAGATATACAGGATAGATACCATGGGACGTTATACGTGATAAATATCTTGGGATATTATACTTGATAGAAACCTGACGATGTGATACCTTGTTTTATCTTGACATCGTAATTTATCATGACACCTTAGTTCACCTGAGTTCAGTAGTTCATCCTGTTATTTTGATTTAGCTTATCTATCTTGTTATCATGCTTATGTTCATCTCAGCTTCTCATGTCAGTTAACTTTACTAGTTTTTATACTAATAGTAGATAGGGCTTACTCAGTCTTTTTGACTGACCCGTTTTGTTTCGCCTCTTTTCTTCCGTTTCCCCCCCAGGTTACAGGGAGGAAATACTGCTATTTAGTTTGGACTTCTTCTGCTTGAAGGTCATCATGGATGGCTTGGACTTTTCTTGGCTATGGCTACTTTACTGTCTTTACTTGGGGAATAATTTATGAAAAAGTCTTTATGCTTCTTTACTATTGCAAGACAGGTTTTGATGTACTCTGATGTAAAAGGCTTTAGACCTTAATTATAAATGTTTATGAAAGTTCGATTTTACTTCCGCTATTTTATATGTTCTGTCTTGTGATATTTCTGTGCATGTTTACCAATAATGCCCCTCTAAAGCTAGTGCATTCCTTTGTGAGTGACCCTAGCGGAGGCGGGGTGTTACACGTGGTATCAGGGCAGAAGGTTACCAGACTGGGAAAAAGTTTTTAAAGACCTTCTGAAAACTATTTGAAAATCGTTTATAAAGAAGCATTTTTCAAGAAAATTTTCTTTTAAAAGAAAAAGGCTATTCCCCAAAGGCTATTAGCACTATCCTTGTTTCCTTAATTGAATCTTTTTTCCTTTCTTTCCTCCATCTGTAGTAACAGTGGTTTTAACTGCGACTAGTCTTTTCTATCTACGAAAGTGTTTTCCTTACGATGGAGGTGGTTCTCGAGAGACCAGTGGCCGCGTTATAAGAAAGGATAGTGAGGAAGAGGATAAAGGATACGAGCTTAAGGATGAGCAACTTGTTGGTATGGCTCAGCCCAGGACGAGAGAGAAGGATGAACAATGAAACCCATGACGAGAGAGTACCTTTGGCATGGTAAAACGGGACGGATAGTTAAGTATTATGGGAAAAGGACAAGATCATCGGGAGGGCAGCAGTATGCTCTCATTTCTAGGGTACCTCGGAAGGAGGGTGACGATCTTGTTAAAGGTTTAGCTTTTCTTCTCTATCATCCCGTTAGGACTTTGTTTTGATCATCGTATCATTTAAGTCTGCTTCAATAGTTGGGTCTCTGCACCTTAAGTACTAGCGTAATAGAGAATCCCATTTTTGTCTCAAAGTCCTATTGGAGAATCAGTCCATTTATACATGACTTGTTTGGATTTGGGAATGTCTATGCCAAGTGTTGAGTTTGGAAATAATGCTTATGTTTATAAGCTATGGATGGATTCTAGGGATGAAGTGGTTATCCAGTAAGGGGTGCCACTCTCGGTTTTGATAGGAGGGTAGTTAGACTCTTGACTAGCCTTGGTAATACCCTCGAAGTCTCGTGTAACCTTTTGGGTTCGGTCATGGTTAGTTACTTAGAATCCCTTGATGTCTTTATGGGAAATTGGAAGTCCAATCGAGTGGTGTTCGCCGATAAGACGGATGGTTTATTTCACTTATGCATGGGTTATAGAAATCACCTTAGTAAGTGCGCTTGATAACCTGGTTGGCATCTGTTTACTTTCAAGAGAAAGTTCTTCTATGTGGAATACCTTGTGGTACGAGGTCCGAGATTCATTAGTGAATTTTGGAAAGCTTGCATGAGATCATGAGTACGCAGTCATGTTTGCGTCAAGTATTTTAGGAAAAGGATAAGTGCAAGTGGAACGAGAGGCGACGAAGAAATGAGTTTCAGCTCATGTTATGGAAACAGGAAATAAGAAGCTACGAAATCGCGAAGTTAAAGGACGGTCAAGGCACAATGGAATTAAGCTCAAGGAAATACGACTTTGATGGTCAAAGACTAGATACGCGCATGATATCTCTTTTTGGGAGTATATCCTTGATCCCTGTTTTCTGTAGAGCTTACTTGTAGGCTATCTTTTGTGGACATCCTCTCGGTCCTATTCTCCATTACAAACCCTGTAAGGAGTTTGTCCTGTTTATCTTCTCGACCCTGTTTCAGGGAATTCTAGGTAGAACCCTATGGATGTAAACATGTATTTGAAACATGTTATGATTGATATGGTTGCAAGTGGTTGCAAGTGGTTGCTCGTGGATGCGCGAATACACATTAGATACTAGCTCGACTCGGTCACATTTCATATTGCATATGCACGAGTATTTATACTTGTTTATGGATGAAATCGAATGTATTATCATGCGGTTGTTGCATATGAATGAATGATTTTGCACGCATATAGTATCTATATGACTAGGACTATTTGCATACATGTTGGATTCATGGCACTATACATATTTTGCATTAGAAAGATTATTCAGGCCTGATCATTAGCATTAGCTAAGGAACATGTACACACACGTCTTGCATATATTCATACAGCATTAGAAATCATCTAAGGACAATGGTTGCTCGTGGATGATGTTTTGAGTAGATGGATGATGGATGGTAGGATATGTTCTTCCTAACTTGGAGATTTCGGGGACGAAATCCTAAAAGGTGGGGAGAATGTAACAACCCGTATTTTGATAACATGATTAAAGACGAGAATCAAGGCAGAATTTAATTTTAAATTCTGAATCAAGTGAAACCGGCTATGCCATTGCGTTCGTCTCGGAAAAATACGCGAAATAGAGTCTGAGTTTTCGAAAATCGGAGTCCGTATGACCAAGATATGGCCTCGCGAAGTTTCACGAAAAATTCCCAAATTAAAGTATACTTAATTAAGTGAAATGGGTTGCGCAGAGAAATATATATATATTGATATATATATATATATATATAATTGAAAATTAAATAAATAAATATGCAAAAATGTTCAAAACAGCGAATTGGGAGAGGGGAATAACCGAACCGGCCGATTTTTGAGGTCGACCCGAGCCCGCTGGGTCCACTAGGGGTTAATCCAGGGTGTTTGGCTGTCAACCCGTGGGCCGATTCGCTCAAATGCAGATTTTGCATTTGGATGGTTCTCATGGTTCATCTTTAATCTAAAGGCCCTAGATGGTTCCTACACTTGACTTCTTCCCCAAGACATGCTTTGATGGCTTGGATTGAATCTAGGTTTAATCCTATGGCCTAAAACACTTGCCTAATCTATAAATAAGACCCTAACCTATCCTAAATCCTCATTATTCATTCATGCAACTAAACTATGGCAAAATTTCTACTCTCATGGCCTCCACTCAACTATCCTAGCCTCCACTTCATTTCTATGAAAGGTTTCATGATCATGAGAGTGTTAGAGAGTCCCTATGTTAGTATGAGAGCCTCTCAAGTTGATTTCAAGGCAAAAGCTTTGATCTTTGTTCATAAAGATGGTGTTTTTGTTGATTTGGGGCATCCATCTTTGGGTTTTTGGGTGATGGCATGCATAGGCTTCCTCACAAGTTTTAGTTTAATCGATTTAGGCCTTCAAAGCAATGTAAGCCCTTTTCCTACTCTTAGATATTAACTATGAAGTTAAATGTTCATGTTGCAAGTTTGGGTTTGATCATTGAGAATGATACATGCTATCATGTCATGCAAGTTTATGAAGTCATTATCTTGATCTTATGAGCTAAAAGCTACAACCTTTATGTTGAAATGTTGCATTATGCAACATGAGAACCTTCATACCCTTTTTTTGTCAACTTGCATATGAAGTCATAACCCTTATATGATGATACATGCGAGTTTCTAGTCATCATTCCATGTCTTTTGTCACCATGATTCGCTTATGTGCCAAGTTTGGGTTTATGCATGTTTTTGAGGCTTAAGAATGTAACATGCAAGCTAATGAACACATTTGTGCCTCATTTGCCACCATGATTAACTTGTGGCTTAATATCCATTTTTGTCATGCCTTTGCCAAGTCTCTTCTTTTAATCCATTACGTTGTTGCGAACGTATATGCGAGTTTAAAAAGCGTTGGGGTCACATTATGGGAAAACATAATGATATGAACATGATTTGGGTAAATGGGTATAAACATGACAACGTGTAACGTTAAATATGACATGTGTTTATACTTGAAAACATGACTTGAAATATAACATGGAAGTGACATGTAAGTATGCATAAAAACATAAGCTTGGGAATTTACCTATTAAGTTAGGTCTACCCATTGGGAATTTACCTATTAAGTTAGGTCTACCCAATTGCTTGAAAACTTGAATATGAACATGACACTAGACTAAACATGAAAGTGGCCAACTCGAGGTTGGGTTGAGTTTGCAACATAAAGCTACCCGGAACCGACCGGCCTAACTAGTAGTTGCAAACAATAGGACCCAATGTGAGAAGTTGGTCATGTTGTGCTTGAACCCGAGGTTAGACCAAGTTGTGGTGTAAAGCTACCCGGAACCGACCGGCTTAACTAGTAACTACAACAAAGTCTAATGTGAGAGGTTGGGGTGCATTAAGAAATTAATGCCACATGATAGGGTTAAGTTAATTTGATTAATGACTCTTAACCAAATATGACATGGACAAATGGGTTAAGTAATTGGATTAGGCTAATGATACTTAACAAAACATGACAAGGTTGGGTAGGTTAAGTAACTTGATTTGCCTAATGACACTTAACCATTTTTATACGACTAGTGGACGGGGATTAAGTTAACCAACACTTAATCAATCCAACACGATAATTTGGTAAGGTTAAGTAAGTTTTCTTAATGACACTTAACCAAAAGATACAGTGAATGGATGGAGTTAAGATTAGACTCAACTAGTCTAAACATGATAATCGGATGGGGTTAAGTTAGCCTAGACTTAATTAATCCCACTTGGTAGTTTAATGGGGTTAAGTTAAATACTTAACTAATCTAACACGATGATTTGAAGTGGTTAAGTGACCTATACTTAACCAATCTCACCCGTTAATTTGAAGAGGTTAAGTGACCTAAACTTAACCAATCTAACTCGTTAATTTGATGTGGTTAAGTGATTTATGCTTAACCAATCTAACTCGTGAATTTATTGAGGTTAAGTTAACCCATACTTAACCAATATAACGTGAAAACATGATAAGGCTAAGTCATGAATCGCTTGAATACACTTGACCGGTTTGACTAAGTAATTTCATAGGGTCAAGTTAATATATACTTAACCAACTTGAGCATGGTTTGTAGGGTTATGTCTTGGACTTGGATACTTAGCCAATTTTGACATGATTTGTAGACGGGTTAAGCCTTGAACTTGGATACTTAGCCAATTTTGACATGATTTGTAGACGGGATTAAGTCATGAACTTAAGTAACACTTAATCTATTATGTAAACCCTAATTCGGAGAATTAGGTGGGTAACCGTAATTAACAAGGATAACGGGAATAAGGCTAAGTCGTAAACCTTGGTTGAAGGATAACTAAGTAATGATTCTTAGTCAAGGAAATTTAGACCAGTTCATAGATAGATGAGTAACCTGATACGGTAGGTCATCGTTTAAGTATACGAGTAGGAGCAAGTATCTGATTTAGATAAAGGCTCCAGCGAACTGGGTAACGAAGCAGCGGCTTCGGGGAACGTGAGGATATTCTTGGGATCCCTCTGTGGGCTGCCAGGTAATTATACTAGGCTCATGAGAGGTTAAGGTCTGTGTTAGAAGAACCAAGAGTATGCCTTGGTTGCTATACGAGCGACCTAAAGACGGGGATGGATAGGGTATAGTCGACGAAACACGGTCGTACCCTAGATAGCATTTTTCGTCAGGCTACCTTCCATCTTTGGTCAAGCGTGTACGTACGGAAAGGCAGAGAACACCCAATAGACCATAATTGCTATCTAATTATGGGTGCGGTAAGGCTCGGATTGGGGGTTGGCCAGTAGTGTGTTCTCGTACAGGATTTATCCTGTCTTGTCTTTCGCTAGTTGAGGGAGGGGTCGCGTGGGACCATAGCCACGTATAGAAAAAAACAGACCTTAGCATCTGCATCGGCAGATAAATCGTAAGCTCCCGACCGAGTCCTGTATTTCCTGGTCTGCCCTGTGACAGGACTCGGATGGCACGATGTGATACATGTGCATACAGTCATGGAAAAACGATTCACGATGAATGCGTGGGAAAAAGGGCGCGGTTGGCGGTTAGCGTAATCCCTATTGGCCCTAGGTGGTTGAACCCAAACCGAGATACGAAAACGTGCAATAGGTAAGCGTAATCCCTAGTAGCCCTAGGTAGCATAAGTCCTAGTTGTACAGACGCTAATTCATGTTGGAAGACCCTAGCTAGGTTTAGGGTAACAGTCCAAACCGATCTTAAGGATCATGGAACTATGTAAAGTAATATAGAATCTCATGGGAAAGCCCGTATGGCCTACGACAAGGGACTGAACATTTACATGGAATAAAACATACGAGTTGAGTAACCTATATATGCGATATATTAGGTTGACATGGACCACTACACGACTTTTGAGTAAGGGTCATTCACGGATAACACGTGATACAATTGGGATACTAGTACGGTAGGTGCAGAGCAGATGTACAGGATAGATACCATGGGACGTTATACGTGATAAATATCTTGGGATATTATACTTGATAGAAACCTGACGATGTGATACCTTGTTTTATCTTGACATCGTAATTTATCATGACACCTTAGTTCACCTGAGTTCAGTAGTTCATCCTGTTATTTTGATTTAGCTTATCTATCTTGTTATCATGCTTATGTTCATCTCAGCTTCTCATGTCAGTTAACTTTACTAGTTTTTATACTAATAGTAGATAGGGCTTACTCAGTCTTTTTGACTGACCCGTTTTGTTTCGCCTCTTTTCTTCCGTTTCCCCCCAGGTTACAGGGAGGAAATACTGTTGTTTAGTTTGGACTTCTTCTGCTTGAAGGTCATCATGGATGGCTTGGACTTTTCTTGGCTATGGCTACTTTACTGTCTTTACTTGGGGAATAATTTATGAAAAAGTCTTTATGCTTCTTTACTATTGCAAGACAGGTTTTGATGTACTCTGATGTAAAAGGCTTTAGACCTTAATTATAAATGTTTATGAAAGTTCGATTTTACTTCCGCTATTTTATATGTTCTGTCTTGTGATATTTCTGTGCATGTTTACCAATAATGCCCCTCTAAAGCTAGTGCATTCCTTTGTGAGTGACCCTAGCGGAGGCGGGGTGTTACACGTGGTATCAGAGCAGAAGGTTACCAGACTGGGAAAAAGTTTTTAAAGACCTTCTGAAAACTATTTGAAAATCGTTTATAAAGAAGCATTTTTCAAGAAAATTTTCTTTTAAAAGAAAAAGGCTATTCCCCAAAGGCTATTAGCACTATCCTTGTTTCCTTAATTGAATCTCTTTTCCTTTCTTTCCTCCATCTGTAGTAACAGTGGTTTTAACTGCGACTAGTCTTTTCTATCTACGAAAGTGTTTTCCTTACGATGGAGGTGGTTCTCGAGAGACCAGTGGCCGCGTTATAAGAAAGGATAGTGAGGAAGAGGATAAAGGATACGAGCTTAAGGATGAGCAACTTGTTGGTATGGCTCAGCCCAGGACGAGAGAGAAGGATGAACAATGAAACCCATGACGAGAGAGTACCTTTGGCATGGTAAAACGGGACGGATAGTTAAGTATTATGGGAAAAGGACAAGATCATCGGGAGGGCAGCAGTATGCTCTCATTTCTAGGGTACCTCGGAAGGAGGGTGACGATCTTGTTAAAGGTTTAGCTTTTCTTCTCTATCATCCCGTTAGGACTTTGTTTTGATCATCGTATCATTTAAGTCTGCTTCGATAGTTGGGTCTCTGCACCTTAAGTACTAGCGTAATAGAGAATCCCATTTTTGTCTCAAAGTCCTATTGGAGAATCAGTCCATTTATACATGACTTGTTTGGATTTGGGAATGTCTATGCCAAGTGTTGAGTTTGGAAATAATGCTTATGTTTATAAGCTATGGATGGATTCTAGGGATGAAGTGGTTATCCAGTAAGGGGTGCCACTCTCGGTTTTGATAGGAGGGTAGTTAGACTCTTGACTAGCCTTGGTAATACCCTCGAAGTCTCGTGTAACCTTTTGGGTTCGGTCATGGTTAGTTACTTAGAATCCCTTGATGTCTTTATGGGAAATTGGAAGTCCAATCGAGTGGTGTTCGCCGATAAGACAGATGGTTTATTTCACTTATGCATGGGTTATAGAAATCACCTTAGTAAGTGCGCTTGATAACCTGGTTGGCATCTGTTTACTTTCAAGAGAAAGTTCTTCTATGTGGAATACCTTGTGGTACGAGGTCCGAGATTCATTAGTGAATTTTGGAAAGCTTGCATGAGATCATGAGTACGCAGTCATGTTTGCGTCAAGTATTTTAGGAAAAGGATAAATGCAAGTGGAACGAGAGGCGACGAAGAAATGAGTTTCAGCTCATGTTATGGAAACAGGAAATAAGAAGCTACGAAATCGCGAAGTTAAAGGACGGTCAAGGCACAATGGAATTAAGCTCAAGGAAATACGACTTTGATGGTCAAAGACTAGATACGCGCATGATATCTCTTTTTGGGAGTATATCCTTGATCCCTGTTTTCTGTAGAGCTTACTTGTAGGCTATCTTTTGTGGACATCCTCTCGGTCCTATTCTCCGTTACAAACCCTGTAAGGAGTTTGTCCTGTTTATCTTCTCGACCCTATTTCAGGGAATTCTAGGTAGAACCCTATGGATGTAAACATGTATTTGAAACATGTTATGATTGATATGGTTGCAAGTGGTTGCTCGTGGATGCGCGAATACACATTAGATACTAGCTCGACTCGGTCAGGGGGTGGCCGGGGCAAGCTACCTGGTGCACCTGTTTGTCTCACCTGGTCTTGTTCTTGGGCTGGTTCTGGAAGCTTCCGAGATCTGATGGTCCTAATCTATCCTAGGGTTAATCTAAGGGCCTAAAACTATCCTAATCTCTATAAAAACACCCCTAAGCCCCCCCTAAACCCTCATAACTCACCCTCTCCACGAAGTGCTGCCCAAATGCAAAGTGATCATGGCCTCCATCTCAAATCCCTAGAGCCTATGCACTCAAATCAAGTTCAAATCAAAAGGTGCAAGCTTGCTACACCAAATCAAGGCCAAATCAACATTGCTATGCGAGTTCCATGACGATTCTTCAACAAAGGAGGCACCTTTCTTAGCCAAGATGATTCATGCTTCTTTCCCTAGGCCTAACTATGTAAGTTCTAGCTACTTTTAGATGGAAACGGTAGTTTTGATAATGACATGGGATAAAATGAGGCTAAACATGATTATGCGAACCTATATGAACCTTACCATGCCTCTTGTGTTCATATTTATGATCTTAGGCCATGTGAGTGACTTAATCATGCCTCTCATGCTATGCATAACCTAGTTTAACTTGCAAGTTTGGATCTTTATGCATGAAATGCTAGCATGAACCTTTAGGTACCACTTTACTTGTGAAACATTGGCTAAGACAAGATGTTGGGGCTTATGCATGTTTATGAACCCAAACCCCTTATGCTAACATGCAAGTTTGTGGCCAAATCCTTTATGAGATTATGCATGCTCGTGGCCAATCCCCTCTTTTAAGTTGTGCATGTTTATGGCCAAACCCTTTTTGATAATATGCATGTTTGTGGCCAAATTACCTTATGACACTATGCATGTTTATGGCCAATCTCTTTTTGATGTTATGCATGTGGAAGCCAAGCCCTTTTTGGCATCATGCATGTTTTGAGACCAATATGTGACATAGTACCCTTACTATGTTGACTCGCTTTGCTTGCGTTGGGAAAATATGATTTTGGGTGGTTAGATAAATGCGAACATGTCGTGAAATCGTGACTTGATTATGACATGTGTTTATACTTGAAAATATGACTTGGAAGATAACATGGAAGTTGGCATGTAAGTATGCATAAAACACAAGCTTGGGAATTTACCTATTAAGTTAGGTCTACCCTTTGGGAATTTACCTATTAAGTTAGGTCTACCCAAATGCTTGAAAACTTGTAACATGTTTTGGAAACATGATGAACTTAGATAATATAAGTGTGGCCAACTCGAGGTTGGGTTGAGTTTGCAACGTAAAACTACCCGGAACCGACCGACCTAACTAGTGGTTGCAAACAATAGGACCCAATGTGAGAAGTTGGTCATGTCGCGCTTAAGACCCGAGGTTAGACTAGGTTGTGGTGTAAATCTACCCGGACCTGCCCGGCTTAACTAGTAACCACGACAAGGTCTAATGTGAGAGGTTGAAGGTGCATTAATTAAATTAATGCCACATAATAGGGTTAAGTTAATTTGATTAATGAGGCTTAACCAAATATGATATGGACAAATGGGTTAAGTAATTTGATTAGGCTAATGATACTTAACGATAACATGATAAGCTTGGGTAGGTTAAGTAACTTGATTTGCCTAATGACACTTGACCATTTTTATACGACCAGTGGACGGGATTAAGTTAACCAATACTTAATCAATCCAACACGATAACGCGATAAGGTCAAGTAAATTTTCTTAATGACACTTAACCGTATAATACAGTTAATGGATGGGGTTAAGATTAGGCTTAACTAATCTAAACATGGTAATCGGATGGGGTTAAGTTAGCCTAGACTTAATTAATCCAACTTGGTAATTTAATGGGGTTAAGTTAAATACTTAACTAATTTAACACGATGATTTGATGAGGTTAAGTGACCTATACTTAACCAATCTAACTCGTTAATTTGATGAGGTTAAGTTAATCTATACTTAACCAATCGAACGTGAAAACATGATAAGGCTAAGCCATGAATCACTTGAATACGCTTGACCAATTTGATGACAAGGTCAAGTTAACTTATATAATTAACCAACTTGACACATGGTTTGTAGGGTTAAGTCTTGGACTTGGATACTTAGCCAATTTTGACATGGTTTGTAGACGGGCTAAGTTATGAACTTAAGTGACACTTAACCCATTAGATAAACCCTAATTCGGAGGATTAGGTAAATAACCATAGTTAACCAGGATTATGGAAATAAGGCTAAGTGGTAAACCTTAGTTAAGGGAAACTAAGTAATAATTCTTAGTCAAGGAAATTTGGACCATTTCTTAGATAGATTAGTAAACCGATACGTTAGGTCAACGTTTAAGTATGCGTATAGGAGCAGGCTATCTGATTTAGATAAAGGCTCCAACGAACTGGGTAACGAAGCAGCGGCTTCGGGGAACGTGAGGATATTCTTGGGATCCCTCTGTGAGCTGCCAGGTCATTATACTAGGCTCACGAGAGGTTGAGGTCTGCGGTAGAAGAACCAAGAAAATGCCTTGGTTGCTATGCGAGCGACCTAAAGACTGGGGTGGATAGCAGTGAGTCGACGAATACATAAGGTGCCCGAGATAGCAAGTTCGTCGATCATCTACCATCTTGAGTCAAGCGTGTACGTACGGAAAGGCAGGGAACACCCAACAGACCATAATTTGCTATCTAATTATGGGTGAGGTAGGCCGTAGGGGATGGGCTGGCCGGAGTGTAGTTCTCATGCAAGATTTTCTCTTGTGTTGCCTTTCACTAGTTGAGGGAGGGGTCTCGTGGGACCATAGCCACGTGTAGAAAAGCAGACCTTAGTATCTGCATCGGCAGATAAATCTAAAGCTCCCGACCGAGTCCTGTATTTCTTGTTTTGCCCTGTGACAGGACTCGGATGGCACGATGTGATGCATGTGCATACAGTTATAGAAAAACGATTCACGATGAATGCGTGGGAAAAAGGGCGCGGTTGAGGGTTAGCGTAATCCCTAGTGGCCTAGGTGGTTTGACCCAAACCGAAATACGAAAGCGTGCAATAGGTAAGCGTAATCCCTAGTGGAGCTAGGTGGCGTAAGTCCTAGTAGTTCAAACGATGATTCATATGGAAGAGCCTAGCTAGAACAAGGGTGACAGTCCAAACGATTTCAAAGATAATACGACATGAGGAAGCCCGTACGAGGTACGGCAAAGGACTGAACTTATATACATGGAAAGAAACATATGATTTGAGTAACCTATATATGCGATATTAGGTTGACATGGACCATTACGCGACTTTGAGCACGGGACATTCATGGTTAATACATGACGCGGGTAGGGATACTAGTACGAGAGGTGCAGAGCAAATATACATGTTAGAACTAATATACATAATAGATACCGTGGGATGTTAGACGGGGCAGATACCTTGGGATAATGTACTCGATAGAAATCTGACGATGTGATACCTTGACTTATCATAACACCGTAGTTTATCATGATACCTTAGGTTACCTTGCCGCAGTAGTTCAACCGACTACCCTGGTTTATCTATCTTGTAGTTATCCTTATGTTTACTTTCAGTTTATACATGTCATGTTACCTTTACCTGTTTTTATACTGGAAGTAGATAGGACTTACTCAGTCTTTTTGACTGACCCGTTTTGTTTCGCCTCTTTTCTTCCGTTTCCCCCCAGGTTACAGGGAGGAAACAATGCAGTTTAGTTCGGACTTCTTCTGCTTGAAGGTCATCATGGATGGCTTGGACTTCTCTTGGCTATGGCTACTTTACTGTTTTTACTTGGGGAATAATTTATTAAAAAGTCTTTATGCTTCTTTACTATTGCAAGACAGGTTTTGTTGTACTCTGGTGTAAAAGGCTTTAGACCTTATTTATTCATGTTATGAAAGTTTGATTTTACTTCCGCTATTTTATATGTTCTGTCTTGTGACATTTCTGTGCGTGTTTACCAATAATGCCCCTCTAAAGCTAGTGCATTCCTTTGCGAGTGACCCTAGCGGAGGCGGGGTGTTACATTTGGTATCAGAGCAGAAGGTTACCCGACTGGGCAAAAGTTTTTAAAGACCTTCTGAAAACTATTTGAAAAAAAAAACCGTTTACAAAGAAGCATTTTTCAAGAAAATTTTCTTTTAAAAGAAAAAGGCTATTCCCCAAAGGCCATTAGCACTATCCTTGTTTCCTTAATTGAGTCTCTTTTCCTTTCTTTCCTCCATCTGTAGTCACAGTAGTTTTAACTGCGACTAGTCTTTTCTACCTACGAAAGTGCTTTCCATACGATGGAGGTGGTTCTCGAGAGACCAGTGGCCGCGTTATAAGAAAGGATCGTGAGAAAGAAGGATAAAGGATACGAGCTTAAGGATGAGCAACTTGTTGGTATGGCTTAGTCCTCAAAGGAGGGAGAAAGATGAACAATGAAACCCATGACGAGAGAGTACCTTTGGCATGGTAAAACGGGGCGGATAGTTAAGTATTATGGGACAAGGACAAGATCATCGGGAGGGCAGTAGTATGCTCTCATTTCTAGAGTACCTCGGAAGGAGGGTAACGATCTTGTTAAAGGTTTAGCTTTTCTTCTCTATCATCCCGTTAGGACTTCGTTGTTCGTATCATTTAAGTCTGCTTCGATAGTTGAGTCTCTGCACCTTAAGTACTAGCGTAATAGAGGATCCCATTTTTGTCTCAAAGTCCTATTGGAAGATCGGTCCATTTACTCATGGCTTGTTTGGATTTGAGAATGTCTATATCAAGTGTTGAGCTTGGAAATAATGCTTATGTTTATAAGTTGCGGATGGATTCTAGGGGTAAAGTGGTTATCCAGTAAGGGATACCATTCTCGGTTTTAGAAAGAGGGTGGTTGGATTCTTGACTTGCCTTGATGATACCCTCGAAGTCTCGTGAAACCCTTTTTGGGTTCTGTCATGGTTAGTTACCTAGAATCCCGGGATGCATTTGTTGGTAATCCGTTCAAATAGGATTCGCCGCTAAGGCGGATGGTTCGTTTCGATTATGCATGAGTTATGGGAATCACCCTAGTAAGAACTCTTGGCAACATGGGTTGGCATCGGAAAACGAGATCCAGAATTCACTGGTGAATTTTGGAGAGCTTGCATGAGTACGCAGATATGTTTGAGCCAAGCATACTTGGGAAAGAATAAGTGAAACGAGAGGCGGCAGTGAAATGAGTTCCACTCACACCTTGGAAATAGGAATCAAGAAGCCACGAAATCGCGAAGTTAAAAGACGGTCAAGGCACAATGGAATTGAGCTCAAGGAAATACGACTTTGATGGTCAAAAACTAGATACGCGCATGATATCTCTTTTTGGGAGTATATCCTTGATCCCTGTTTCTGTAGAGCTCACTTGTAGGCTATCTTTTGTGGACATCCTCTCAGTCATATTTTCTGTTACAAACCCCATAAGGAGTTTGTTTTGTTTATCTTCTCGACCCTGTTTCAGGGAATCTTAGGTAGAACCCTGTGGATGTAAACATGTATTTGAAACATGTTATGGTTGATATGGTTGCAAATGGTTGCAAGTGGTTGCTCGTGGATGCGCGAATTTACATTTGATATTAGCTCGACTCGGTCACATTTCATATTGCATATGCACGAGTATTTATACTTGTTTATGGATGAAATTGAATGTGTTATCATGCGGATGTTGCATATGGTTGAATGTTTGTGCACGCATATAGTGTATATGACTAGGACTATTTGCATACATGATGGATTCATAGCACTAAACATATTTTTGCATTCAAAAGATTTTTCAGGCCTGATCATTAGCATTAGCTAAGGAACATGTACACACACGTTTTGCATACATTCATAAAGCATTAGGAGTCGTCTAAGGACAATGGTTGCTTGTGGATGATGGTTTGAGTAGATGGATGATGGATGGTAGGATATGTTCTTCCTAACTTTGAGATTTCGGGGAAGAAATCCTTTAAGAAGGGGAGAATGTAACAACCCGAATTTTTACAACACGTTAAATCAAGAATCAAGACAAAATTAAATTATAAATTCTGAATCAAGTGAAACGGTCTGTGCCATTGCGTTCGTCTCGGAAAAATACGCGAAATAGAGTCCGAGTTTTCGAAAATCGGAGTCCGTATGACCCGGTTAAGGCCCAAAGAAGTTTTCGGGAAATTCGAATTTCGGAAACAGTTTTGGAAATCAGATTTGGGGCCAGGCGGGAAGTTTCCCGCCTAGGCCATGTCGACAGGGCTGTCGACAGGCCTGTCGACTTGGGCCCAGACTAAGTCGACAGCCCTGTCGACTTGCCTGTCGACAGGGGGTGGCCGGGGCAAGCTACCTGGTGCACCTGTTTGTCTCACCTGGTCTTGTTCTTGGGCTGATTCTGGAAGCTTCCGAGATCTGATGGTCCTAATCTATCCTAGGGTTAATCTAAGGGCCTAAAACTATCCTAATCTCTATAAAAACACCCCTAAGCCCCCCCTAAACCCTCATAACTCACCCTCTCCACGAAGTGCTGCCCAAATGCAAAGTGATCATGGCCTCCATCTCAAATCCCTAGAGCCTATGCACTCAAATCAAGTTCAAATCAAAAGGTGCAAGCTTGCTACACCAAATCAAGGCCAAATCAACATTGCTATGCGAGTTCCATGACGATTCTTCAACAAAGGAGGCACCTTTCTTAGCCAAGATGATTCATGCTTCTTTCCCTAGGCCTAACTATGTAAGTTCTAGCTACTTTTAGATGGAAACGGTAGTTTTGATAATGACATGGGATAAAATGAGGCTAAACATGATTATGCGAACCTATATGAACCTTACCATGCCTCTTGTGTTCATATTTATGATCTTAGGCCATGTGAGTGACTTAATCATGCCTCTCATGCTATGCATAACCTAGTTTAACTTGCAAGTTTGGATCTTTATGCATGAAATGCTAGCATGAACCTTTAGGTACCACTTTACTTGTGAAACATTGGCTAAGACAAGATGTTGGGGCTTATGCATGTTTATGAACCCAAACCCCTTATGCTAACATGCAAGTTTGTGGCCAAATCCTTTATGAGATTATGCATGCTCGTGGCCAATCCCCTCTTTTAAGTTGTGCATGTTTATGGCCAAACCCTTTTTGATAATATGCATGTTTGTGGCCAAATTACCTTATGACACTATGCATGTTTATGGCCAATCTCTTTTTGATGTTATGCATGTGGAAGCCAAGCCCTTTTTGGCATCATGCATGTTTTGAGACCAATATGTGACATAGTACCCTTACTATGTTGACTCGCTTTGCTTGCGTTGGGAAAATATGATTTTGGGTGGTTAGATAAATGCGAACATGTCGTGAAATCGTGACTTGATTATGACATGTGTTTATACTTGAAAATATGACTTGGAAGATAACATGGAAGTTGGCATGTAAGTATGCATAAAACACAAGCTTGGGAATTTACCTATTAAGTTAGGTCTACCCTTAGGGAATTTACCTATTAAGTTAGGTCTACCCAAATGCTTGAAAACTTGTAACATGTTTTGGAAACATGATGAACTTAGATAATATAAGTGTGGCCAACTCGAGGTTGGGTTGAGTTTGCAACGTAAAACTACCCGGAACCGACCGGCCTAACTAGTGGTTGCAAACAATAGGACCCAATGTGAGAAGTTGGTCATGTTGCGCTTAAGACCCGAGGTTAGACTAGGTTGTGGTGTAAATCTACCCGGACCCGCCCGGCTTAACTAGTAACCACGACAAGGTCTAATGTGAGAGGTTGAAGGTGCATTAATTAAATTAATGCCACATAATAGGGTTAAGTTAATTTGATTAATGAGGCTTAACCAAATATGATATGGACAAATGGGTTAAGTAATTTGATTAGGCTAATGATACTTAACGATAACATGATAAGCTTGGGTAGGTTAAGTAACTTGATTTGCCTAATGACACTTGACCATTTTTATACGACCAGTGGACGGGATTAAGTTAACCAATACTTAATCAATCCAACACGATAACGCGATAAGGTCAAGTAAATTTTCTTAATGACACTTAACCGTATAATACAGTTAATGGATGGGGTTAAGATTAGGCTTAACTAATCTAAACATGGTAATCGGATGGGGTTAAGTTAGCCTAGACTTAATTAATCCAACTTGGTAATTTAATGGGGTTAAGTTAAATACTTAACTAATTTAACACGATGATTTGATGAGGTTAAGTGACCTATACTTAACCAATCTAACTCGTTAATTTGATGAGGTTAAGTTAATCTATACTTAACCAATCGAACGTGAAAACATGATAAGGCTAAGCCATGAATCACTTGAATACGCTTGACCAATTTGATGACAAGGTCAAGTTAACTTATATAATTAACCAACTTGACACATGGTTTGTAGGGTTAAGTCTTGGACTTGGATACTTAGCCAATTTTGACATGGTTTGTAGACGGGCTAAGTTATGAACTTAAGTGACACTTAACCCATTAGATAAACCCTAATTCGGAGGATTAGGTAAATAACCATAGTTAACCAGGATTATAGAAATAAGGCTAAGTGGTAAACCTTAGTTAAGGGAAACTAAGTAATAATTCTTAGTCAAGGAAATTTGGACCATTTCTTAGATAGATTAGTAAACCGATACGTTAGGTCAACGTTTAAGTATGCGTATAGGAGCAGGCTATCTGATTTAGATAAAGGCTCCAACGAACTGGGTAACGAAGCAGCGGCTTCGGGGAACGTGAGGATATTCTTGGGATCCCTCTGTGAGCTGCCAGGTCATTATACTAGGCTCACGAGAGGTTGAGGTCTGCGGTAGAAGAACCAAGAATATGCCTTGGTTGCTATGCGAGCGACCTAAAGACTGGGGTGGATAGCAGTGAGTCGACGAATACATAAGGTGCCCGAGATAGCAAGTTCGTCGATCATCTACCATCTTGAGTCAAGCGTGTATGTACGGAAAGGCAGGGAACACCCAACAGACCATAATTTGCTATCTAATTATGGGTGAGGTAGGCCGTAGGGGATGGGCTGGTCGGAGTGTAGTTCTCATGCAAGATTTTCTCTTGTGTTGCCTTTCACTAGTTGAGGGAGGGGTCTCGTGGGACCATAGCCACGTGTAGAAAAGCAGACCTTAGTATCTGCATCGGCAGATAAATCTAAAGCTCCCGACCGAGTCCTGTATTTCTTGTTTTGCCCTGTGACAGGACTCGGATGGCACGATGTGATGCATGTGCATACAGTTATAGAAAAACGATTCACGATGAATGTGTGGGAAAAAGGGCGCGGTTGAGGGTTAGCGTAATCCCTAGTGGCCTAGGTGGTTTGACCCAAACCGAAATACGAAAGCGTGCAATAGGTAAGCGTAATCCCTAGTGGAGCTAGGTGGCGTAAGTCCTAGTAGTTCAAACGATGATTCATATGGAAGAGCCTAGCTAGAACAAGGGTGACAGTCCAAACGATTTCAAAGATAATACGACATGAGGAAGCCCGTACGAGGTACGGCAAAGGACTGAACTTATATACATGGAAAGAAACATATGATTTGAGTAACCTATATATGCGATATTAGGTTGACATGGACCATTACGCGACTTTGAGCACGGGACATTCATGGTTAATACATGACGCGGGTAGGGATACTAGTACGAGAGGTGCAGAGCAAATATACATGTTAGAACTAATATACATAATAGATACCGTGGGATGTTAGACGGGGCAGATACCTTGGGATAATGTACTCGATAGAAATCTGACGATGTGATACCTTGACTTATCATAACACCGTAGTTTATCATGATACCTTAGGTTACCTTGCCGCAGTAGTTCAACCGGCTACCCTGGTTTATCTATCTTGTAGTTATCCTTATGTTTACTTTCAGTTTATACATGTCATGTTACCTTTACCTGTTTTTATACTGGAAGTAGATAGGACTTACTCAGTCTTTTTGACTGACCCGTTTTGTTTCGCCTCTTTTCTTCCGTTTCCCCCCCAGGTTACAGGGAGGAAACAATGCAGTTTAGTTCGGACTTCTTCTGCTTGAAGGTCATCATGGATGGCTTGGACTTCTCTTGGCTATGGCTACTTTACTGTTTTTACTTGGGGAATAATTTATTAAAAAGTCTTTATGCTTCTTTACTATTGCAAGACAGGTTTTGTTGTACTCTGATGTAAAAGGCTTTAGACCTTATTTATTCATGTTATGAAAGTTTGATTTTACTTCCGCTATTTTATATGTTCTGTCTTGTGACATTTCTGTGCGTGTTTACCAATAATGCCCCTCTAAAGCTAGTGCATTCCTTTGCGAGTGACCCTAGCGGAGGCGGGGTGTTACAGATTTTACTTCCGCTATTTTATATGTTCTGTCTTGTGATATTTCTGTGCATGTTTACCAATAATGCCCCTCTAAAGCTAGTGCATTCCTTTGTGAGTGACCCTAGCGGAGGCGGGGTGTTACACTAGTTCTACGCAATGACTCTTCTGAAGGCCAACTGCAATTCAGCCAAAATAGGAGATGCAAAGGAAGTCCAAATGAGAAGCTATTAACTCAGGATCCAGATGGGAACCAACGAGTTGACTTCATGAGTTGGGCTTTGCTGCGGGACGTGTGCAAAGAGGTTATCGGTATCTATAGGTTTAATTCACCACTGAGGGACGGATTAGTGGCTATGGATCAGCGCAATGGGATCATTAAGACTCCCAAGGGCAAGTGATCGTAGCATAGCTAGAGCCAGTGTTGTGGAATCATCATTACTCCATAGGGAAAAGTGGACATAGTAAAGGATTAGTGGCTATGGATCAGTGCAATGGGGTCATTATGACCCCAAGGGCAAAGTGATCGTAGCAAAGGATTTGGTGATCAAAGTGGTGAATATCGTATACTTTATGCACTGAGTGAGAGATGTGAGGTTGATTGTTATGTTTGATGTTTGCTATCACCACGACATGCACACCCCCATTTTAGACTTTATGTTAGTGTTACCTTAGAGTACTGTACATCCTGTTGTGCTAATTCTTTGGTTGCAGGTCTAGGTTTAGGTATGATTATTTATACCTGTTATTATTCTGTTTTGCTGTTATCGCTCATACCAGACTTTTGTATGACCCAGAGTTTTATGTCTCTTCTTATTACTCTGGGTGCTCCTAAATGAGCAGACTAGAGATAGGTTAGGTGGTATGCACGAGTAGCTGTCCGGAGACGAGCAAGAGGCTTCCACGTACTATTTACATATATTCTCCCTGTGTTGTTGATGGCCACTGCTTTGGGCATTAGTAGTGTACCTTTCTATTTTTCTTTAGAGACAGTATTTTGAAGTTGTAATGATGGTTTGGATCATAAGTTGTATTTTGGATTCCGTTGCTATGATGATTTAGTTTTCAGCTTATGCACTGTCTTGCCTGTTTTGTATCAAGTTATGTTATTATTATATTTTATCCCATGCGCTGTGAGATATACTACAAGTTCTTTGGTGATTCACATTTTCAAATCCCTTTTCCTTTGACGACCGTCCCATGTTGGTCGGGCATTGGCACAGTGCATTTCAAGGGAAATGTCGGCTGGTTTAGGGCGGGCCGTCACACTAGGTATCAAAGCCTAGGTTGCGTAGTTAACCTAGGGGAAGACACCAGCGAGAGATGGTATATGTAGATAAGAGCGCGTATTTGTGATATTTTGGTTTTCAAAACTATATGTATATATACTATTAGTATATCTAAGGATGTAGTCGCACTGCACTAGCACCACTATAAGGATTGTTAATCATTTTCTCTTTACAGATTGAACGATGAGCCGATATACGAGGAGTACGGGTTCAGGGGCCATTGATAGGAATGTCCCTGATATGAGGACGATGTTTATTACTTTCATGAGAGAGATGCTAAGGGATGTTCAGGGAACAACTCCTAATGTTGCTAACGGTGGTGGTGCAGCGGTGCAGGCGCTTAGAGCCGATTTCGCCAAGTTTAACAAGGATTATACTAGCCTTAGTGGGAAGCCGTTCCACGAAACGGAATCGGCTACGGATGTTCAAGATTGGCTCGATAGTAGTGAGCATATCTTCAGGGATTTAGGGATCGATGATGCAATAAACAGAAACCTAGCATCGCGTCAACTGCAAGGATGGGCCATAAATTGGTGGAATGCTATTAAAGCAGCTACTCCTGAGGATCAAGTTACTTGGAATTGTTTAAGACTCGCTTCAGTGACAAGTTTATCCCAGCTGCTCAGAAATCCGAATTATTCAGATTTTTTTTGGAACTTAAGCAGAATGGTAGGGCAGTCTCGGAATATATTGCTGAGTTCGATACTTTATCGAAATATGGATTATCTCTTATCGATACTGTCGAGAAGAAGAATTAAAAGTTCATAACTGGCTTAGATGAGTACCTGGCGGAAAGGCTTATAAACCACATCGATGAGACATTTGAGTCTATAGTGGGAAAAGCATTGAAGTCGGAGAGCCTTTACCCTAAGTTAAAGGCCGAGGTTGCTATTACATCTGCAGGGAAGTCAAAGCCGCAAGCAAGCGGTGGTGGCAAGAATAATTCGCAGAATAAGAGGAAATAGAACCAAACTAAGGATGGTCATAAAAAGAATTAGAAAGATGTTGAGTGCTATAGTTGTGGCAAGAAGGGCCACTATGCCAAAGATTGTCGAGCAAAGCCAGCGGACAGGAAGTGCTTCAATTGCGAACAAGTGGGACATCACAAGGATAAATGTCCACAACCTCCTAAAGAGAAGCAAATTGTGAAAGCATATGCTATCAACATTGTTCCTTATTCGTCGAATGCGCCAACTGCGGCGGAGAAAGGAAAGGGTGTCATTATCCCAGGTATGCTTTCCATTTATGATGTTCCAGTTCAAGGTTGTATGATACCGAGGCTTCCCATTCCTTCATATCTAATGACCTGGTAAATAGGTTGGGATTGGAACCCGAGATTGTCAATAGACCTTTAGTTGTGACGAACCCGATCGGTGGTTCGACTAGCCTTAGTATGATTTGTCGTAATTTGAAACTTTCGAGTCATGGACATATGTTTGGTTGTCGTAGCTTTGTTTTAGGCTTTACTGGGTTTGGCATTATTTTGGGAGTCGACTAGCTCCAAAGGTATGGGGTGGTGGTGGACTGTGAGGGGTCTTCGGTGACTGTTAGGGCGGATGATGGGCGAAGGGTACTGTTTGGTAGCCTAGCTAGTGATGGGGTGATGGCTAGTTTTATAAATTCCCTCGACATCCCGCATGATGAGTTGTCAGATGTGCCTATTGCTAGCGATTATCCGGACATCTTCGGGGAAGTGACTGGACTTCCACCACACCGAGAGATCGAGTTTCGTATTGATTTAGTGAAAGATGTCAGACCTATAGTGATGCCTCTTCGTCGTATGGCGCCAAGGGAGCAGTGAGAGCTCGAGGTGCAAGTGGGCGATCTTTTGAAGAAGGGATTTATCCGAAGTGTTTCCAAGTGGGGAGCACCAGTTGTATTTGCCACTAAGGCCGATGGTTCCTTTCGTTTATGTGTAGACTAACGTGAGTTGAACAAGGTGACGAGGAAGAATAAGTATCCTCTTCCATGGATAGATGATTTGTTTGATCAGTTGAATGGAGCAAGAGTGTTCTCCTAGTTAGATCTCGCGACAGGTTTTCATCAGCTCCAAGTTGTAGCTGAGAGTATTCCTAAAAGGACATTTCGAATGCCGTCTGGATTCTATGAGTGGTTGGTCATGCCATTCGGGTTGACCAATGCACCTGCATATTTTGTGGATCTTATGAATAGAGTTTTCGGAGATCAATTAAATAAGTTTGTTCTTGTGTTCGTGGACAATATCTTGGTTTACTCGAGGACAGAGGAAGAACATAAGGAACATTTGAGGACAGTGATGGAGGTGTTGAGGAAACACTGATTGAAAGCAAAATTTTCTAAGTGTCACTTCTGGAGGAGGGAAGTGAGATTCTTGGGCCATGTTGTTTCAAAGGATGGTATTGTCGTGGATCCTGCGAAGGTGGCTACAGTGCAAGATTGGTCTACGCCCAAGAATGCAACGGACGTGAGAAGTTTCCTGGGGTTAGCTGGATACTATCGTAAGTTTATCCAAAACTTCTCCAAGATAGCAGCATCATTAACTCAGTTGACCAAAAAGAATCATGCTTTTGTTTGGGACGGAAGGTGTGAGAATGCATTTAAGAGTCTAAAGGAAAAGTAAAGGAAAAGTTAACGTGTGCTCCAGTGTTGGTTATTCCTAAAGGGAATGAAGAGATGACGGTATACACGGATGCCTGTGGTATCAGACTAGGTGTTGTACTGATGCAAGGAGGTAGGGTTGTAGCTTATGCTAGTCGACAACTGAAACCGTATGAGAAAGGATATCCTACCCATGATTTGGAATTGGCAGCGATTGTGTTCACGTTAAAGATGCGGAGACACTATCTCTTGGGAGAAAGATTCGAGTTGTTTACCGATCATAAGTCGTTAAAGTACCTTTTCTCTCAAAAGAATTTAAATCTTCGTCAGCAAAGATGGTTAGAATTCTTGGCTTCGTATGATTTCAATATCGCATACACACCATGGAAGGGCAATGCGGTAGCTGATGCATTGAGTAGGAGACATGCCAGTTTGGGGGCTATGTTTCTGGAATGGACGCAACTGGAGTATATCGCGGGATATGACTTCAGACCTAAGTGTGAACTAGATTCAGAGATGTTAGAAAGTTTGGCGATCAGACCGACTTTGATTGAGCGAATTAGTTCTAGTCAAAGGGACGATCCTGATCTATTGGTAATCATCTCTAAGGTAGAGATGGGTATCGACGACGAGAGAATGAACAAGTATGGTCTTGATCGAGTGGAGTGGCTTTGAAAGAATAGGAGGCTAGTTGCACCCAATGTTAATGGATTGAGGGATGAAGTGCTTAGGGAATGTCATCACTCGAAACTGACTATACATCCCGGTGGTAACAAAATGTATCGAGACATGAATAGACCTACAATTGGGAAGGGATGAAGAGAGACGTTGGGAAGTTTACATCCAAGTGCATGAATTACCAATTAGTTAAAGCCGAGCAAAAGAAGCCTAGTGGTTTGTTACAACCATTAGAGATTCCCGAATGGAAATGGGAACAAGTCTCAATGGATTTCATTGATGGTTTACCAAGGACTAGATCAGGTCATGATAGTATATGGGTGATTGTGGATCGATTGACTAAGAGTGCAAGGTTTATACTAGTTAAGTCGAATAGAACAACAGCTAATTAGCAGAACTGTATATGAAGTAGATAGTGATATTTCATGGAGTACCTTAAGGTATTGTGAGTGACCGAGATCCATTATTTACTAGTGGGTTTTGGAAGAGCTTACAAGAGGCTTTAGGGTCAGAACTACATCTCAGTACTGCGTACCATCCTCAAACCGATGGTCAAATTGAGAGGGTGAATCGTATACTGGAGGATCTCTTAAGAGCTAACATATTGGATTTTGGAGGAATATGGGATGACCATTTGCATTTTGTTGAATTCGCATATAATAATAGTTATCAATCCAGTATTGGTATGGCTCCATTTGAAGCTTTGTATGGAAGACCGTACAACTCACCATCATGTTGGTCGGAAACCGGTGAGAAATTTATGCTTGGACCAGATGTAATAAGAGAAACATCAGATAAGGTCAAGGTTATTCAACAGCGGATGAAGGCTTCCCAAGATAGGAAGAAGAGTTATGCTGGTAAAAGACGAAGAGATTTGAAATTCTTCTTTGGCGACTTAGTATTAGTCGAGATTTCACCGTTGAAGCATGTAGTTCGTTTTGGTAGGAGAGACAAGTTGGCACCAAGATTTTCTGGTTCATTCCAGTTCTTGAACAAGTTAGGAATTTAGCGTATAAAGTTGAATTACCAGACAAGACGGCGGGAGTTCACGACGTATTTCATGTTTCCCAGTTAAGGAAATTCGTGCACGATTCTGATATGACTATTTCTCCAAATCAGTTGGATGATATCGAACTGGAATCTGAGGCAATTGGGAGGCACAAAACGATTCGTATTGTCGGACATGATAAGAAGAAACTTCGAAGAAAGACAGTGAAACTAGTCAAGGTCCAGTGGGGCGATAATGAGAATGACTGTACTTAGGAAATAGAGGAGAACATAAGGAAGTCGCATTCAGAACTCTTTGCCTGGTAAGATTTTAATCGCGATATAGTTATTTCCTTGTTAGTAAACCACATGCTTGGATAAGCTTGTAGTATTATTGTGTATGTTTGATTGTTTGTAAATGGTTGATGGGCATGCGTGACTCATTGTTATTTTCTTAGTTAAGGAATTTCGGGGGCAAAATTTCTTAAAGGGGGGAGAGTGTAACGACCCGCAGTCTATGCATCGGAGGATCGTAGAATATTTATTTTATTCACATATGAAGTCATATGATCGTGTAACTTTGGAGAACGACTATTAGGGTCATGTCCTATGTTCACGATTTTTACCGAATTTTAAATGACTATTTTGACCCTAGCGAATCTTGTTTCGCCTATAACTTTTGATTGTTAAGGAGTTTCGACCTAAAGCCACTTCCATTGGATTCAGATGATGGTTTACGTTTCTTTAGAGTGGTCACATTAATCAAACGGACTTACCATTTGGGAGACATAGCTGAAATAAGGTTTGGAAGGTGAAAACCAACTGAACTTAATAGGGTAATTAGTGAAGAGCCCATAGCCCATTTCGGGATTAGGGTTATGGGGAGGCTGAAATCAGTTAGGAAACCATCTCATTTCAGTTTTCTAGCCGCCACAAACAATCTTTGAACCCTAGTAATGGCCTCCACCTTCTAAACTATCTCCTAATCACTTTCTAATCCAATATTAAGAAAACCAACATCAAATCAAGGCGGATTGGCATAAAATCAGAGTTAGGGTTGCGATGTTGCATAGGAATTCGACCTAAATCAGTGGAGTTTTAGATCTGAGATTTTATTTGTGGCTAAGGTGAGTGATTAGCATGTTTAACAATAATTACGGCTGATTAGGGGTGATTAGTGATAATTAGCGAAATTATGACTCGGAAAATTTTGGAAAATATGTAAAAGTTCTAAAATATTAATTTATGTCTCTGTAAAAAATTTGGGTTAATTTCGATTAAGTTTGCTAATCGTATGGTTAAACATGTTTAAGGGGATTAAGGGGAAAATCATGCTTTTAGGGTATGTTTGATCCTAAATAAACCATATGCTTGATGTTTTGATGTTCTTTATTGACTCTATATGCTATTACTACTGTTTGGAACCCTTTATGATCGTTAAGTAAGGTTAGAATGGTTGAAAACACCGTCATATGGTGCCAATGGACAAAAAAGCTTGGAGGAAAAGTGCCAGGATTTCGGATCAGATTGAGATAGAGGGTCGGATCGGACATATTCGAACCGAACCGGAGTAGTGGAGAATTTAGTGCATGGCAAAAAGGAAGGCCACCTGCATTGAATTAGAATTGGGATCAGATCGGAGATAGGCATGGGGATCGGATCGGATTAGGCTGGGAAGCGGGATCGAACCAGGATCTGGAGATAAAGGAGCGTCGAACCGAACCGAGGCTAGAGCACCACCCGAACCGAACCGGATGGAGATGACCGAACCGAACCGACATAAGTGGAATAATAACCCGAACTGAAAGCCTGGGGACGATGTATTCGAACCAAACCGACTAAAGCAGATCGAACCGAACTAAATTGGGCTTCCACTACTTCTACACGACGACTCTTCTGAAGACTAACTCCAATTCAACCAAAGCTCGAGATGCAAAGAAAGTCCAAATGAGAAGTTATTAACTAAAGATCCATATGGGAACCAATGAGTTGACTTCATGAGTTGGGATTGCTACGTGACGTGTGCAAAGGGGTTATCGATATCTATAGCTTTAGTTCACCACTGAGTGATGGATTAGTGGCTATGGATCAACGCAATGAGATCGTTAAGACTTCTAAGGGAAAGTGATCAAAGCATGGCTATGAGCCAACGCAATGGAGTCATCATGACCCCATGGGGTAAAGTGGACATAGTAAAGGATTAGTGGCTGCGGATCAATGAAATGGGGTCATTATGACCCCAAGGGCAAAGTGATCGTAGCAAAGAATTTGGTGATCAAAGTGGTGGATATCGTATACTTTACGCACTGAGTGAGAGATGTGAGGTTGTTTGCTATGTTTGATGTTTTCTATCACCATGACATGCACACCCCCATTTTACACTTTATGTTAGTGTTACCTTAGAGTACTGTGCATCCTGTTGTGTTAGCTCTTTGGTTGCAGGTCCAGGTTCAGGTATGATTATTTATACCTGTTATTGTTCTGTTTTGTTGTTATCGCTCATACCAGACTTTTGTCTGACCTAGAGTTTTATGTCTCTTCTTATTGCTCTGGGTGCTCCTAAACGAGCGGGCTAGAGATAGGTTAGGTGGTATGCACGAGTAGCTGTCCGGAGACGAGCAGGAGGCTTCCACGTACTATTTGCATATATTCTCCCTGTTCTGTTGATGGTCACTACTTTGGGGGGTAGTAGTGTACCTTTCTATTTTGCTTTCGAGACAATATTTTGAAGTTGTAATGATGGTTTGGATCATAAGCTGTATTTTGGATTCCGCTGCTATGATGATTTAGTTTTCAGCTTATGCACTATCTCGCCTGTTTTATGTCAAGTTATGTTATTATTATATTTTATTCCATGAGCTGTGAGATACACTACAGGTTCTTTGGTGATTCACAATTTCAAATCCCTTTTCCTTTGACAACCGTCCCGTGCTGGTCGGGGATTGGCACAACGCATTTCAAGCGAAATGTCGGTTGGTTTGGGGCGGGCCGTCACATAATAGCTTTAGGAAGGCTTTTGGCTTCAGGTCGTGTGCTCTCGATTGTGCTACTAATCATTCGTGGAACTTGCCTTCATAATTCAGGTGGATGGTTGCCGGATCCGCCACCCCTGTCGGTATTGGCACTAAGTAGATTAGTGTAGAGAGCTTGTCTCTCTTTGAGGTTCGGACTTGCCTTTCGGTAGATCTCTGAAGCACACTTTCGGATTTCCGGTGTTTCATTGGTTGTTTACTAGAGTGGCCTCTCAGTGACCAACTAATGGGGGTCTGGGTAGATAGTTCCCCAATGATTCTCGTATGCTTCAAACTTTGTGCCTTTTATGCTCTTGCAACTTGATGTATCAGTATTAAGCAAGTTAATACTGATAGCTCTTTCATCCTTCAAGGTCTTGGTCTATAGGATTCCTGGCCTTTCTCTTCATTGGCTTCCATTTTTTGATGACCGTCCATTATCTACCCTTTATGTCGGAACTACCCTGCCGGTATCCCTTCATAGTATTGGTTTTGAGTTCTTTTCTTTAATGATGGTGTCGGTTGCCTAGCTTTCGGGTTGTTCCATTATGCTCTCGGTTTTACCTTGTTCCTAATTCTTGCTTACGGATTATTCTTCTATGCATGTGACGGTTTGTTACCCATTCACCGATAACCAGTTTCAGAGTTAATTTTGGTAGTAAAATTCCCTCTCGACCCCTTTAAAGGGCTATTTTCGACTTTCTAAGTCTAACTTCGATGTCCCTTCGGCATTTTGATTCTCTGTCTCTTGATCTTCTTCGATCGGACCTGTTGATTGGTTCTTGCTTGTACGACGTGGATTAAAAGTAATTCGGCATAAATATTGCTTCTTCTTCTTTGCTCTTTTACCTGCGACATTAATTACTTAAACTAGATTATTGTTCATCGAGAATTATCAAAACTTTTTAAGAAAATCAAATTCAATCCTTTGTTAGTGGTTTCACTTTAATTATAAGCAGAAATTTAAGCTTAGCACTCAAATCAATTAGGATTTTTCATGTGAAATACAAGTTATTTAATCACAGGCAATTCAGATTATGATTCATGGTAACTAAACGAATGCTCTTTCCCCCAATGTAATTTCTTTGAGGTTCGAGATGCTCAATTTTCATAAGAAGGGTTATGTATTGTTATAAGGTGAAATTTATGCCTTTAGTGTCGGTGAACTCATCGTCAATGTTGTTTGTCCCAATATTATTGACACCAGTTTCTGTATTTGTTTAGTACGTAAGAATCGGATTAGTCCGAAAGTGGTGAATCATCCGAAAGGGTTGTCGAAGAGATGGTTCTTTTATCGGTTTTGGTGTCGGTAAAGTTTAAGAGCTTTAATGCCATAACCTTGTGACTTTGACCTCACGTGTGCCAGACCCAAAGGCCAATCAGGGTTTTGATGATGACTTAGGATCATCTGGTCTCATTTTAACCGTTACCAATTCCTCTTAGTCTTCTTGGCATAGTTCTTTCACTTCTTTTCATCTTTGGTGCCAGGATGACTAATTTCGTCATCATTAAGCGCTTAATTGTTTCTAAGGGAACGCAATTCTGTCCAGATTAATATTTAGGACTATCTTGATATGCAATATATTGAATTTCTAACATTAATAGGTTTACATGTTGTCTACCCATTTTGTATAAAAGGGATGTGGTACTAACGCATGAGTTATGAAATTATATCACCTGGTAGCACTATGTCCGACAAAATGAGCTTTAGTCAACCAAAGTCCGGCGTTCCTAGATCCTTTCGGAAGAAGACACCATTCACCTTTAAGGAATCTCACATTACCTCTCAGAATGAAGTAAACTCCATTCTTGACAGCTTTGAAATGTCTGATGTGGATGCTGTTCCTGCCACTAATCGAGATAATATAAGAATTCCTCATGAAGGCTACTTTGCATATTTTTCCATCCACATTTGGCATGGAGGCTTCTTCCCCTTTCCGATTTTTATATCTCGACTCTTACGGGACCTAGGAGTTGCACCTATCCAACTTCTGCCGAATACTTATACTTTACTTTTATATCTCGAAGTTTTGGCACTTGAACTGGGTCAGGCTTCCCTTACTTCCAATCTTGTTCCGCATTTAGTACGATTTCTGAAAGGAGAAAATTTGCCTATTTTGCATGGCAATCCTTTAAAGAAAATTATTAGTGATAGTATTAGTAAGACTAGGTCTTGGGAATATCAGTTCTTTTTTATTAAATGTCCAGTTGATATTTCGGGTTATTTTGCAGATTTTGATGAGTCCCCCTACTTACTCATGCGTAACCATATTTTTCATAGGCTTTGTTTGACCTTACTTTCTTTCCCAGATCCTGCTTCCAAGAGAGTTGCTTTAACGGAGAGTGAGTCTCATGCATTTGAAATTATTTCCAAAGCATTCGAAGGGCCGCTGAGTTGATCAACTTTATTGACTTTGGACAAATTGCGTCAATATAACCTTCTCCCCTATGGGCAAAAGATCTTGGGGCATCCACCCATTCATTTCTTAAGATCCAAGCATTTAACTTAGGGTTCGAACGCATTTACTATTTCGTTTCCTTTGTTCCCTAGTATCCTTATTGGGATCGCTACTTTCTTTTTGGAGAAGCTTTTTGTAAGATATCCACTTCTGAGTTAACTTTTGTATTTACATTTGACCAGGGGCCTTGGCTTCTGTTGTAACTCCAACGGATGCCCTAGATCAATCCACTGTCGTCGCTATCAAGAAGCTGGCCGAATTGACTGTTGAATTACCAGCTAAAAGATTGAAACATGATGCTTCTATTTTTCTCTCATAGGATGTTGCTTCCAGGATTGTTGACCGAGAAATTTCTGTTTCCACAACTTATGCCATCAATTCGACTGTTGCCACTACTACTGCTTCTCTCGAAGGAACTTTCGACCATAAGCGAGAAGGTCGTGTTTTATTGCCAACCCTTCTGGGTTCCTTAGAAAAGGACAAACATGCCACAATTCAAACTTCTTCTTCTCAACGTGTCAGTCCCCCAAGGTCTCCCGTGCCAACCATGAGTTTTGACGATCTTGTGAGACTCACACTTTCTTCCCCTAAAGTTGTGAATATTTCGTTACCTTCCACTTCTTTAGACGGGGAGGGTTTTTATCAGCATTTAGTTGAACAGTTCCCTTTCCTAACCTTTTCTTTGTGTTTAGTTTGTCACGATGGCTAATTGTATTTCATTTCTTTCTCAGATTGCTAAAATATGGTTGTTGTCTAAAACAACGCCTTCTTTGTCTTCTTCAGAGGTTACCCGACTCTGGGAAGCGAACACAGCTCTAAGTGATGAATGCGAGAGGTTGAAAGCTTTTCTTGAACATGCCGAAGCAGCTCTTGAAAAAGAGAGGCAGGCAAAGAGTCTTTTATCGGACCAAGTTTCAAACTTCAAGCACCAAATGGCAGAAAATGTGGTTAGTCATGTTCACGAACTTAAGAGGAAAGATGGTAAGCTTTCTCGTGCGGCATGGATAACTTACGAGGCCAAGAGCAGAGTCTATGACTTTTGCAAGTTCATCTTCCCCAGATTGAAATTGAATACTATGAGGATGCCTTATTTCATATTCTTTCTGATAACCTTCGGACTCTTCCCAAGATGCAATTTACCACCGTTCCTCTTTGCATCAGGGATAGGGTCATGGAAAGGATCAATATGGCCAAGCAAAGGGTCGAAATGCCAGAGAGGTACAAGCTCCAAGCTAAAAATCTCCTATACATTGAGGACCTATCTGACGACTTTGGTGATGAAGAGGAGCATTCGGGTTTTGCTGACGATGACAGAGGCGATGGTAGTGATGGTCCTAATGGTAATGAACGTCGAGGTGAGCATGACAAGGACGGAAGTGATCCTTCTGTAGCTCCTTAGGCCTCACATGATTTTACAAGATATAGTCCTGAAGTTGTTGGTACTCACGTTGCTTAACACTCAGAAGCTCCTCCAGCCAACAAAGGTGGTACCTCTGGGCCCTTAGGAAGAGAACAACCTACTCAACCTGATGTTTATCCTTCTTAGGTATAGATTTTATTTTCGCAATGTTTTTTCCTTTCTCATGTACACGGCGGCAACTAACTTCTAGTCATCACATTGAATATACCAAAAGAAATTTCGTCTCGCGACTTAGAGAAGAATTAGATAAAAAACAGAGGGAAATAACTCGATCCCATATTAAGCAAGGAAGGTTGTCAGAGGATTATAATGCATTATCCCGGAGATATCACGATTTAGAGAAGAGCGCATTTAAGCTCATGTACTACAAGGAGAATGAGACCGCACTCAGACTAAGGAATACCTGCAAACATAGGGAAGCCCTTCGAGAGGAGAACAAGTAGTTGTTGACCATATTTTGGATGTTGATTGAGGATAGAGATATCTTAGTTAATTTCTTGTATGAAGTTTATAAACGATACACAACGGTGGACTTATCCTTTCTAGGGGAGCATAATGGAGGTTTACTACGTCGTCTTCATAGGCTTTATCTAGATGAGTTTGGAATTGACCCACATCCCGGGGCTTGTTGGAACCTCAAAAGAGTTTTCTCAATTCATAGGGATCTTTCCCCGGAAAAGCTTAAGAATAACAAGGATAGGTTTATTACTGAAATGTTTAAGAGATCGATTTTGTATGAGCAAGAGGAATAACTTGTAAATTTAATGTTATGACATATGTAAAATATATTTGTAACTCTATCTATTATCTGTGGTTACTAATTCCTTTATTCACGTTATGACAGAACTTCATTACCATGAAGACGCGTTATGTTTGACCTGTAAGCTCAGATAGGGATTTTCAACAACAACATCTTAAGTTTTGGGAAGAAAACATTTTCTAAGAGGGCTTAAGAGTGTTTACATGAAATTCCCTCGACTCTCTTTTAACTCTTTGGGTGAAGATCATGAGATGACCTTAAAAAGACTTAGGATTGAGCATGCTAAGTTGATGTGTAAACTATAAGTGTATCGATACGTGAATTTAAACCCTTGCAACTCTGTTTGGCTTACATATATATCGAAGTAATTAGAAGTTTTTTTTAAATAAAGATCCCGCAAAACTTTTATCTATATGAACAATACCATTCCTCTGGGTAAAAAAGGCTTATGCATAACCACTTTTTATTTTTGTGGGCAGGTGTACCGACATGAGATTTTCCACCTTAAGATGTACTTCCATTAGCTGTTGAGAAAAAGGGTAGGTCAAGTGACAAATTCTCCATATCTCAAGAGAGAATGATCTTGCTTCAAGATTTATGTATCAAACATTTGAATGAGAGAATAGATGCCCTAAAAGGCCAATTAGAAGGGAAAGACAGAATTGTTCTTGGGTTGAAGACATACATAAAGACCAAATCCTCTATTGATTTCAGCGATGAGTTAAGAGGTTTACGCCAACGCGTCACTAACTTGGAAATTGAGTTAAACAATGTTAATACAAAATGTAAGACATGGGAATACTCCTTTAAGAACATCCCCATCATAACGGTGTCTCGACCTTCTAGTGTCGCGACTGCGCCTAGGCCTCCAGCCTCTAAGTATTTTTAATTGAGGAGCCCCATCGAGGGTTAGAAGAATCAGTCATTTCTAAATGGTGCAAGAGAGTGATAGCTAGGATGGAGAGCATCTACGACACCAAATTGATCAAAGATACATTCAACCGTGTTAATCGGTACGTTGATCAAATCAGGCATTTACAAGGGGAAAGCATGATCTACGTATAAGCGTTTTTGAGTTAAAGAAAGATAATAAGTCACTTAGAGCTATGTGTAGAGATTATGATAGAGCTTTGGAACTTCAGGTCAAACCTTCTGATAACCTTGGCGAGATTAGTAGAGAAGTATCTAGACTTAACAAGCTTCTAAGCATCGCAATTCGTCATGCCATCAATCTCCCTTTACCCGAAGATGAAAGGGAGCAGGGCAGTTGATTGTGATTGTGATTGTAACGTATACGTGCCCATATTTGAATAGTCAATGAAGTAGTTTTTGAAAATAAACTTGTAAATTGTATGTTTATCACTTGTCATGTGATTTCTGCTTGTATTGAATAGAAACAAAAATGATTTGTACATAACAGGTTTAAGAATCTCCCTGAGCAAAGTGGAGGATTACTATCTTTGCTAGAAAGATTTTTAAATAATATACTTTACATTTCCCTCTAAGTCTTGTTTTGCCAATCCTTCTGTAGGAGTGAAAATTGAAGTCTTTGTAACCCAAATTAGGGTATTAAAGAGAGGTGGGTAGAACGCCTTTTTTGGTAATAATTAGAGGCCATGGTCTATATTCCGGAGAAGAGTTTTTGAATGACGTCTGGTAATTTTCCCCCTATAATAGTAGAATTCCATTTCCCACCCAGATTCGGGTTATTTACTAGAGAGCCAGAAACCCACGTCCGGTATTTAACAGAAATCCCGAACTAACCCAGATTCGAGTATTTAATAGAAGTCCTGAACTAACCAAGATTCAGGCATTTAATACAAGACCAGAAACCCATTTCTTCTAATAAGTTTTGTTTCCCCCTCTGGTTTTGATTTAAGAAGCAGAGGATGTATGTTCTTCTTGAGCCACTCTCTGGTCTTTTGGTTATTAAAGCAGAGGATGTACGTTCTTTGTTGGCCACTCTCTGGGCCTTTGCGCTAGGCTAGCTTATCCACAAGCAGGGCCCATGGACTCACCCAACCTCCCTCTAGGAGGCGCCTTATCCTAACCACTATAGGCGATGGTAAGGTCTTAGATGCTTAAACTGGACCATTTAGACGTGGACTTAAGGTTTACTCTTTCGATGCTCTATCCTGTGTATCGTAGACGGTGATAGAGGCTTGCACTCCATCCGCTCCGAAGGTTGCTTTATCCCAAATACCATAGGCGATGATAAGGGTTTGCGTTCCTTTCTATGGGTAACGCGGAGCACAAGCAGAGGTAGGACATGGTCATCTGCGAGCAGAGGTAGGACATGCTTAGTTCATGGTAGAGGCAGGGTGTACTCTTCCACGAGTAGAGGCATGGCGTGCTAATTAGATGCTCCATCACGACCATTCCCGGTGTGGGTCGGAGGCTTACACTTTTGATTCTTTAACCTGGCCCTTTCTTGTTTGGGTGCGGAGAAAGGCTTACACATCCCCCCCTCTGGGGGGGAGGGGGCTTGCCCTGGCCAGCTCGGCGGTGATAGGATTTTTATCCATTTGTGCTTTTACCCATCTTTGGTCATTTCGAGTTTTCAGAGCGTTTTTTTTCGTAAATATGTTGTCAAATCTTTTCTCAAAGAATGCATTGTTGTAGTTGACTATATTTTCTTTACATATCTGCATAGTTTTACCTTGCTTAAGAATTTGATAATCATCCCCTCTAGGACTCTGTAGTGATTGGTTTCATGAACATTCATCATATGGTGGTAGAAATAAGGCCCTCCCAACTTAGCTTCGTTTTTGGGTTTCTTCTTTAATCAGAGCCAAAAGTTTAACTCATGTTTAGTTAGGAAGTAGATACCCTCAATTAGTGTAGTAAGCTACATCATTTTGGTAATCTTGACTCAAAGATTTTCTTTCGATACTGGAACTTAACCTTTTTACCACTCGATTCCATTATTTCCTCTTTGTCCTTGATTTTTCTTTTAGTTGTGGCATGGTACAAGGGAGTACTCCTTTTGGAATCTTTCACAGTAGGACAAGCAGAACCTTTTTCAATCCTTCGCCCGAATATTGTTCCATTAGCTTGTGTTTGAATGGCTTCCTTGATACGAAGTAAAGGGTTATGTTCTTCTGTTGTAGAATTGATTAGGGAAAAGATCTTGGTTGGTCCCAAATGGAAAGTGTTAATGCTCCAATGTTTAGGATCATAAGGCTCTATATCTCTTTCTTTGTCTTGAATATGTAAGCTCTAACTTGACCTTTTCGAATGTCCATGGCCCATTAATGCCTGATTAACCATGGGAAACTCATTAGTTACTCGTAGAGGCCTTCTATTCATGATTTCTATTTATTCAAAGCCTAGTAAAACTGGGATGGAACAATGCACTTAGATATGAGGTAAGGTTAACCACAAGGGAGGAGGTTCAGGTCTGCCTTTTAACGCCAAAATGTTAATGATATTTTTTGTCAACACCGAAGATAGGTCTATGGAAGTGGACCTAAGGGGAAAATGGGGTTATTTAGCTTTCACAAGTCTAAGTTAGTTCACTGTTTCCTAGATATCAAGGTTTAAAGCCCGAAAGATTAGTTATTCTTCCCTCGATGGGGTGAGCATCACGCTTAAGCGACCCAAGAACCAACAGTTATCTTAGTACAAGGGTTCCCTAAGCACAACCCTAGATAGAAGGCTAAACGACCTGTAGGAAGGGGTTCTACAATAACTTTGCGGAAGGATCTAGACTTGAGTAGGAACCCGTGACTATATAGAAAGCATATGGTATATCGTGTAGGCAACAGCTAAGAAAACATGTAAAGAACTCATAAGAAATATGCTAAGTGTTGATCCGCTCTTTATTGATATCTGATTTCGAGTACATAAGTGATTACAATAGAAATACCCAAATTGATTTAGAAATTTGGGTTTACTCTAGAGAAAAAGAGTACAATGATGAGAAATGAGAAAATCCTCTCCAAAATGAGACCCCTGGGGTCCTATTTATAGATAAATCAGGGCCCTTTTGCTAGTGGGCCAACAGAAGCCCCTGTTGGCCGCTTTCCCCTTTGGTCCCGGTTGCTTTGGCTCTCGGCCGCTCTTTAGGCTTTGCTCACGACTTTGTAGGGTGTCGGTTCTAGCTCTCGGAAGGATGGTCTTGATCTTTGGAACTTCTTATTGATGTCATGTCTATCTTCTTTGTATTGATACCAAGCCTGTCGGTATGGATAGCTTTAGGAAGGCTTTTGTCTTCTAGATATAGGCTTCAGGTCATGAGCTCTCGATCTTCCTACTAATTCTTCATGGAACTTGCCTTCATGTTTCAGGTGGATGGTTACCGGATCCTCCACCCAAGTCGGTATCGACACTAAGTAGATTAGTGTGGAGAGCTTGTCTCTATTCGAGGTTCCGGTTTGTCTTTCGATAGATCCCTGAAGCACACTTTCATCTTTCTGGTGTTTCATTGGTTGTTTACTAGAGTAGCCTCTTGGTGACCATCTAATAGGGGTCTCGGTAGCTAGTTCCCAAATGATTCTCGTGTGCTTCAAACTCTTTGTCGTTGATGTTCTCGCCTCTCGATGTATCAGTATTAAGCAAGTTAATACCAATAGCCCTTCCGTCCTTCTAGGTCTCGATCTGTAAGATTCCTGGTCTTTCTCTTTATTGGCTTCCAGTTTGGATGACCCTCCGTTATCTACCCTTCATGTTGGAACTACCTTGCCAGTATCCCTTCTTTGTATTGGTTTTGAGTTCTTTTCTTTAATGATGGTGTCGGTTTCCTGTCTTTCAGGATATTCCTTATGCTCTCGGTTTTACCTTGTGCTTGATTTTTTGCTTACAGAATATTATTCTATGCTTGTAACGGTCCGTTCCCGCTTCACGAATAGCCTGTTTCAGAGTTAATTTCGGTAGTAACAATTATTATGGATAATCATGATTTAAAAAAAATCATAGTTATGGTAGAAAAAATGGTTGCATAATACATGTAGGCTTGATCCGAGCCATAATTTGTAATCATGTCTTCCTAGAATTGGCACTGTAGCACAATTCCTCTAATGTATTGCCATATATTGCCACAAATTGGTTTACTTGTCATTCATCTTATATATTTGAGAACATGTGTTAATTAGGTTTATAAAACATTCATTTAAACCATAACGTTTATAATATTCATCTATTCAAATATTAACACAAAAACAATTACAAATAACTGAAGGGAATGAAAATACAAATAATTCTCTAATAAATATAAATGTAGAAATTTGAAGCCAAACGAAATGGTACTAATTAGTATATAATTCTTATTATGGAGTTTGCAGGGCTCAATAAAAGTGAACTCGCAAATACTAATTAATATCAGCATAATGAAACTAACAGTGTAAATAAATTTGTTACCAAAATAAACTAAAATCTACATATAAATTTGTAGTGCTCAGTTCTATTTTTCAGAAGATGACAATGATTATATTTATAAACTAAACGCATATCATACATATTTTATTTTATTTTTATTTTTCTTTGTTAGACATGGTTAAAGTTTACATAGCATTATATTGAAATTTCAATAAAATTCTAAACTATAATAGGCTGTAGTGACATATAAAATAGTTTACCCAAATAATTTTTTGAAGAAAAAATTAGTGTTAATTGATTGATTGATTTTTTTATTTGGAGTTTTTCTTTAAATAAACCTATGAATATAAATGTAAAAAAAGCTTATAGAGAATTGAAATTACTTTTATACATCTCTAAACATCAAACCATTTATTTAAGACACCGCCATGGTATATCTTTTTTTTTTACTCTATTTCCATACAAATAAATATATTTTTTCTCCGTGGATTTTTAATAATAAAGATATGGTAGTAGTTGTGATTCCAAAGCTAAAACCTGCAGGCTTTTATGTCCTATAATATCAGTAGCATAATCAATTTTGGAATAATTCATGAAGACACCTATTATTAATAACTAGTTGTTGATGGTGACTTTAAGCTTAATAATACATAATAACTTAACACATCTTTGTGGCTAAAATCATAAAGAACCACGTTTTAAACGCTAAATCAATTAATTGATAATTTTTAACATATCCTTATAAATATTATCATCTTTCATAAAAATTCAAACAAAAATAACGCATTTAAGCTGCAACAGATAATGTCTAGTAATATTTGTTGTGTGTTAATAAGCTGATTAATGAACTTGTTTCACATGATAAGGTATAAAAATGCAAAAGCGATTACCCACTTACGGAAAATATATAATTTTCCATACCTTATCCAGTTAAATGTCAACACTAGTGCTTCAAACTACTATTTCCAATGACTTAGAGAAGATGTACCATAGAATAGTTAACAAACTACATACTTCACAATTTTCATTTTGTTAACAGAGATTTGGGAAAAATGCATCTAGTTCTTTCAGATATAAGTTGCAAAATATCAAACAAACTATATACAAATAAAACAATATAAGAAATACAAAAATGTCAAGCAAATGGGTTAAACTCCTACTAAGAAGTTATGAACATTAGAAGTTTGTATACATATAAGGTGCAGAATGCTTCAAACATTAGATGTCCTACAATGGAAGTGGGAGACCGTCTCTATGGATTTCGTCGATGGATTTCCCCGATCGAGGAAGGGAAATACGAGCATTTGGTTTATAGTGAATAACGAAGAGCACTCATTTTATTCCTGTTAAGAATAAGAGGACGACGACTTGGCCGACATCAGTATATCTTCGAGAGATAGTCTGAATGCATGGGGTACCTTCCAGTATAGCAAGCGATCGCGACCCCATCTTTACTAGTGAGCTTTGGAAGAGCTTATAAGAGGCATTAGGTACACAACTACGTTTGAGCATGGCATACCACCCTTAGACAGATGGATAGACTGAGTGGGTGAATAAAGTCCTTGAGGATCTTCTGAGATTGTGTATCCTAGATTTTGAAGGGACTTAGGAGTAGCATCTTTCGTTGGTGGAGTTTGCCTATAACAAGAATTATCAATTCAGCATAAGCATGGAACCCTTTGAAGCGCTATATGGACGACCTTGTAGATCACCGACTTGTTGGTGGGAGTCAACGAACAGACTTCTACTTGGACCCGAGATGATTCGAGACACTTCCGAGAAGATTGGTCTTATCCGCCGAAGAATGAAAGCAGCTCAAGGCAGGCAGAAATCCTATGCCGACAAAATGAGGACCAGTTTGGAATTCAAAGTGGGAGAAATCGTCTTCATTAAAGTATCACCACTAAGGAATGTGGTTCGCTTTGGCTCAATAGGTAAGTTGGCGCCGAGATTTGTAGGGTCATTCCCTAAAGTGGAGAGGATAGGTCAAATGGCCTATAGGATCAAGCTACCATACATATTGGCGGGCGTACATGATGTATTTTATGTTTCCCATTTGAGGAAATGTCTACATGATACGAAGAGATAGCGGAGCTAAGCACACCTGAAAACGTGGAAGTTGAGAAGGAAGCATCGATGAGAAGAGTTCCTACTCATATTCTTGGATTAGAAATCAAGAAGCAACGCAACAATGAAATCAAATTGGTAAAAGTACAGTGGGGAGAAGACCATGAAGATGTAACATGGGAACCCAAAGATAGGATTCACGCTTCTTATCCTTTTCTTTTTGAAAGTACGTTCATGAATTCTTTTCCAAACTTTTACTTCGCATTTGCTTCTATCATTCAAGTATGTTTATCAACGTTCGAACCTTAGATGCATATTACTACAAGAAATTTGACCTTTACCTACCAATAAATATGGGTATGTAAAGAGAACCTTTATCTACTAATATTAAATGGTAAAATTAATTGGCAGATAAATATTGTCAATGTTATAAAATTGTTAAAGGATGATTATCTACCAATAATTACAGGTAGGTAAAATGTATTACCTACACATATACATAAAGGGAAGTTTTTTGTGATTAGCCCCTACATTTTTCTCATATCATTTTAAACTTTCATTAAAAATAATGCTGAGTTGTGTGATGATGTGTCAAAAAGTATATTGTACCAAAAATTTGGATTGAAGATTTCGTTTACATATCCTAGCAATGTTTTTTGTAAAATCATTTTTTATTAATTATTAATAATTATTTTGAAATATGAAACAATTAATGGTTAATGAATTGATAAACAATAATTAAATTGTAAATAATTAATATTAAACAATCATTCATTAATAACTTGTCATACATTGTTATTTTTTTCCAAACAATTGACAACAAAAGTTTTAACTTTAAAATTTTCTTGAATGTTTCATAATTTCACACTAATATGTAATCATCTAAAATGACCAAAACATATTTTCTCTAGTTTGTTGCGGAGACGCAATTTACACCATTCTCTCCAGCTATAAATTTAACAACTTATTTTAAATCAAATCTAACGTTACAAATCTCAGTCCATGTGATCTCTTTTGTGACCTCAATGCACCCAGTCTCTTTTGATTGGCCACCTACAGAATAGGATATTAAAAGCAAAGATGGCACAAAATTGCATTAATAATGAACAATCAAATATGGACATAAAGTGGATTTCAGTCGTTTTAATTTTTAATATTCAAAGAAATGGAATATTCCGATCGTTTCCTTTGTGTTCAAAGTACCTATGAAGTTTTTTTGGAAAATTCTATTCATACACCAAAAATTACCTAACGTGCACCACTCTTTTGCAAAAAACTATATTATTAAATTACCCTTATGTTTTATTGCATTATTACTTTTTAAATTATAACCCATTAAATTAAAATGTTGCAATTAACGATATTTACTAAATCTATGTTAAAAAAATGAAAAACTTAATGTGTGTTTAAATATGAAACCTAAAATTTGAATTAGGGAAATTTTACAAGTAAGTGCTCAAATTTAAGATCAATAAATTTAGGAGTAGGCACTTTTGTTGAAATTAAGAATTTTTTTTAGCATAATAAATTGGTTACCATATATTCAAAAAATTGAAATTCATTTTACTAAACTTAAACTTTATTTTGTACTATAAATTTTATTCTCTGTAAATAAGTTTAAAGTTTTAAAGAAGGAAGATGATGTTGAATAAAATAAGGCTACTATTATAAAAGTGACGGTGTATGTAAAGTAATTTTTGGTGTATGGTAGTTCAATTTATTTTATGGTATATGTTAAGAGATTGTTGGTGCATAAATAGAATTAGAAGAGATTGTTAGTGCATGAATAGAATTAGCAATTTTTTTAAAGTATCACAGTCTATCTATGATAAGTAAATATTTATTGGCTAATAAGTATTATAGACTGTCAGTCTTATATATAATAAAGTTAATATTTATTGCTTATTATTATTGGTTGTGATAACATATTCACACAAAGTAAACCTTTTGATAAAATATGCAGTAAATCTTTAATGATTATCCCTCTCTTCACGCGTCAAATAAGCCATTAAAACCGTTTGTTCTTCCAATCCCAATTTCATATTTATTTCGTATTCGAGCATTAGCAGAATGGATTGGATCTTCTCCGACGATGACATATCTAATTCCCTTTGGTCTTCTCCACCTATGGCAGCATGTCCAGCTAACATAACCCGAAGTTCCTCTGAGTGGCTCCTCCAGAAGTTTCTACAAGAAGAAGTCGTCATTTCAAAACAAAATGGCAACCCTGAGGTTCACAAAGAGCTTGCTAACTCAATGAACGATAAGGATGCTGTGGAGATTAAGGAAACGCAGATAGCAGCCACTGGTGCAACGACATCAGATCGGACAGTGGAGGCTGACCCTACGGAGTATGCGGCGGTGCTGAAGCAACAACTTGATATGCATTGTCAGGCAGTTGCAATTGCACGGGGCTTGAGCATAAAACCTCAAGATTCTATTTCAGTCAACTCAAGATCACTAGCTTCAGATTCTTCACCGTTGGGACCGAAGCACCTATTATTAGTAGTGGATCAAATGGAGTTTCAACAAATCTGCATAATTCAGGATTAAAGAGTAAAATAGATACACGTGGCTCATCAAAAGAACAATCCGAAGATGATGATCTTGATGGAGAAATTGAGATTAATGAAAGCATGGATCCTGCTAAAATAAACCGTCACAGGAGGATGATTTCAAATCGTGAATCAGCTAGACGATTTTGGAGAAGGAAGCAGGAACATTTAAATGAACTTGAATCACAGGTATCACAATTAAAAGATGAAAACTTGGCTCTATTGAAGTGGACATAAACCTCAAGTACAACGAAGCTTCTGTAAACAATACGGTGGTATTTACTGATACTTAAAATCTGAGAACTTCTGGGAATTTGCTTAACTATCAATACTTTTAAGGTATTCCATAATCTGAGAACTTTTGGGAATTGGAAACTGACAAATACTTTTCCATACTTAATTACTATTATCTAATGCCAGAAGTGGTCAAATTCTTAGTCACGTTAAAGAATATAACTATATAATAAAAGTATAATGTTTGTGTTATTTTCAGCTCTTATATGTATCTTACATATTCATTAGCAACCATTTGACTATTAAAGTTGTTTTGATGTCTCTTTCTTGTTTCTCTAAAACAATTTGGTACACTCTAGTTTTACTTATCCTATTGGAGATACAAAAACATTCGTGCAAATTCTACACATCATTGTAATGATTCAAAATTAACATACTTATGGAATTAAAAATTGATGGTTTTTTTCTTTGGATTTTGATTCAAATTTGAGTTCCATGTGTTAATGGTTTTTAGCATTTTTGATAATTTTCAAATGATTTTAATTTTAAAAGAAACATGATGGTTGAATTAGAGATCTTATTGCTTATTTTCGTGTTCGGTTTGGAGCATCTCCAACAGTAGATAAGTGCAATTTCTTCATGTTCTTCTGGGCAGGACACAAAAACCTTGACCAGCGATAATCAGGCTTGAATTCTGTTATTGAATTTCAAAATATTATTCTCATGTGTTAGAATCTTCGGTCATGGTAAAAATACATGTACGGATCCCAATTATACAGACGACATAATTAATTAACAACTTATGTAATCTGTTAATTATGATCGTATGAAATTGAATATGTTGGTTGATTAATTAACATGTGATTCATTTGCTGCCAGATATGTGTGTATTTTTTTATACTCTCCCATACAAGATAATTTAATTTGTCAATTTATATGCCAACTTATTAACCAAATGTTTACTTATACTAATATTTTTTCCAATGCATTTTATTTAGACTTATTTCTTCAGGAAAGAGCATTAAAGAATACTACCAATCAATCAAAGAGGAAATGGGAGTCAAAAAATGGTTCAGCCTTTGCACCGTGACATCACATTCGATTTGGAATGATGTTAACTTCTACTATTGGTCAAATTGAGACATGGCATCTAAAGCATTATGATGCTGAGAAGGGTTGGAGTGGAGTAGAGCTCAAGCGTCCATATGTAAATATTTAAAATTTTATTTTTAAAATTAATATAGTTATTCTAATGCTTACTATAATGAAATATATTATTAGGATAAAATGACGGAGTTGAGAAGTCAACAACCTCCAGAATTGTTTGCGAAAAGATTATGGAGTGTGTACTTGGACACGATTTTGTATACTTGAGAGGATGGGGGATGTAATGACCCGGATTTTTCGACCATTTGCACTTGAATATTTAAATTGGTATTAAATATTTTATTTGGAAATATGCGATAATAATTTATTTTTATTTAAATATGGTTTATTTTGATTTTAAAAATATTTTTATCGACCGTATATAGGTCTTATAAATAGTTTTATTTTCAAGCGACCTACGTTTTCGGCGAAACGAATTTTATTAGAATACGCATTACTAGTTATTGCTATGTTTCCAATTTGGAGCCAAATAGAGTTGTTTTGTCGGTTATTGCTATGTTTTCAATTTGGAGCCAAATAGAGTTGTTTTGTCGGTTGATGAAATTTAAGGGTGAACTGATGGATAAATTGTGATCTAAATAACACCGTTTTTGCAAACGGGGTCGGATTTCGATGAAACGAGTTTCATTGGGTTTGTATCGTCAAGACGTAGTAGTATAGTCCATTTCATCATGAGTGAATATTACGTGTGATGATGCGTGTATTTAACGTGTAGAGTTAAATAGCAATAAGAGTTAAACTGACCGAAAATAATACAAAACTTCTACCCTAAGTACAAATAAAAAGTATCAGCCTGTGTGAAAACTTGATAATGTCACCCTACCCCAAATATTTGCCCATCCTATAAACCGGAGAATGTGCCTACCTATCGTAAAAACGTACAAGCCCCTGAGTGAAATTAAATTGCTTCAATATTGCCAAGTAGTCTGTGGGAAATTCAACCATATTATATTTTTTTTAACAATTTCACAAAAAGCCTTTCCACTGTTTCTTTACTGGCATGTACTTGTTCCTTGCGTAAGAATCCATCTCAATGCCTTGGCCACCAAACAACCTAACTCCTTTGCATGCAAGGTTCTCAAATTCCTTCCTGCAAATGAACCATGACCCCCACGAAAACTTCAGCCCCACGTAATCATGATTTGCACGTTTCCTCCCCTTTATAATACAGCCTTCCGATTCGCTATTCTTCTTCAGCAATGAAAGCAAACCGCGAGCTCTCCACTTCTTAAGCATATAAATAAATCGTACCCACTTCCTTCTAAAGGAAAGAAAATGACTCTCTCTCAACGACTCCTTAACTGGGCGCATGTAGCTGACGACGCGGAGTGGGGCTGGCTCGCTGGTGTGTGTGGGTGGTTCATGGTTGCGGGTACGACTATGGTTTGCAATACGTGAATCATGTTGAGCAGTATGGAGAAAGGAGGTGAAACAAATGAAAGGAGAGAGAAACGTTTGTTCATCAGAGAAGTTTTCATACAGCAATTCGAAACTCTTAAAAAGAGAAAGAAGAAAAGAAAGTGGAGCAGTTCGTGAGGAGGGGCAGTGTGCGAGTATCTGTATGGTGAGTGAAGCAAAAAAGAAAATGGAGTCCATGGTCCTCAAAGAGGACGGTGGAATATGCAGTGACAACGAAGTCCATTTAAAGAAACAGATAGATCAATGGTTCAAACAACTACATGGCACATTTTGCATGATATATGTAAGGGACGTGGAAGGAAAAAGAACAAGGGGAGCGTTGGTTGCAATTTGTCTTTGATGCGTGACTAGTATATAAACTAAAAATGAGAATGGAAACAAACGAATGGTTTCAGGAGAACATGGAACCACGGATATAAGAGAGAATGAGTTCAGAGAAATATATATATTGTTTGGGAAGAAACTAGTACGTGGGGTAAAAGCTGATATGCTTCCATATGAGAAAATGATGAGCAGAAAGAATGTAGGGAAGATCTTTTCCTTGTGTGTTTGGCATTTGGAGTGGTTTGGGCCGACGTTAGGGCCTTGGGCTTGTATTAATAAAAGAAACAAAGAAACAAACGTATGGGGAAGGGCTGCATTAGTGTTGGAGTTGGCGATGCAGTATGGTTCAAAATAAAGAAGCATGGACTGCAAAATAAAGAAGTATGGTTCAAAATAAAGATGTAGTATGAAGATAGAAGTGCAGAAATGTGGGAAAGTTGCGGTGTGGCATGCTCGGGTCTGAACAGTAAAACAAGAACGAAGGAAGTAGTGGACAAATCGAAGTCGACGTGGGTAAGTAGCGTAAGTTACTAGAAAAGTTATCTGCCTAATAATTTCCAAAGAAATTAGATTATAAACCATGGTTAAGAAATTTAAATTAGTTAACTTAATTAAATCATAAATATTAAAACGTCAATAACCCTCACATATGATTACAGAGTGGAAACGAAACAGGATGCGTTACAATCATGGTGATAAGCGCTACATCATGGAATCATTTTGGACCGAGTGGAAAGGGACTAGAGTTTTCAGTTAAATTAAACACTCGTTTAATTCAACTGAAATCAAACCGCTTGGACGATAAATGGAAACCAAGGTGAGTTAAACTCACTCAGTTCCCCACTTTTATTTTATATAGGTCAGGTTTATTATTCGCGTGCTATGGCTGCTAATTATTGATTGTTTGATGATTGTTTGGATGCGTGTTAAGTATTTTTATATCGGTTATTTAAATTAAATGGTTGTTTAATTTAAATAAAATAACATCGTTATTTTTAATGATGATTTCCAAACAAGGTAACTTAACTTGTTGGTTACATTTATAATAATATAAACGTATTTAAATTAAACTGGATGCTTTGATTGTTATTATTGGTTGACCACTATCAATTGAATTGATTATTTATTTGCATATGATCATTATATGAACTGTTTAACCGATATGAGTGGATTATTGACTTGGTAATTGTTTTTTGAGTCTAAATTCAACATTTATTTTGTTATTAACCAATGGGTAGTATTGGTTGGAGAACCAATAGCAGATGGCCAAAATATACATTGTTTATAAAGGATGATTTACCGACAGGTAAATCGATGAAAACAAAGTTATAAAATTAATCTTATAACTGAGTATCAAATTTTAGAAATATATTATTTTAAATGTAGTTTATAAAAAGGAAACAAACCAACCACATATATGTTAATTGTTTAAATCCTCAATCACCATTTTGTACCAAAATCTGACCGTGTGTGAAGCACGTACCTCATCTAAATTATTTACAAAACTAATTATTTTATACCATGTGCGAAGCACGTATATCATCTAAATTATTAAATGATTCATAAAAGTACTTATTATATCACTAAGAAGGATAAGCAAGTAAGCGAGGATTAATAATTGTGATTAATGGTTTTAAGAAAATAATTAGAATGGAATTATATTGAATCAATGATTATTTATTAAACAATAATCGAAGAAAATGAGATTTAAATTAATAATATTATTTATTAACTTAAATGAAAAGACAAGTTAGAGCTGATCAACATGTTTATCATGTTTTAGATTTGACCAAGCCAACTGTTTTAACTAAAATTGATAATTCAAATTAGTTCATGCCGATTAATATAATGAAATGATATAACAAATAGTTGTTTAATTTAATAAGAACTTACAAAGGAAACTTAATATTTTCCGATAAATGATAAAGTGAATTACTAATAGTTTAAGAAATTTTCTTAATATAGTTCATTTAAGAGAATAATCGAAGTTAGTAATGTTGTGTAATTGAATTTAAAAAGTGAGTAGATGAACGGGTTTATATTCAAACCAGTTTTGGTAAATTAAATTATAAAAGGATTTTAAGCGAAGGCGATAAGCTTAAAATAAGTGTTGCTTAATGTTTGAATTAAGTAAGGGAAATCGAAATGAAATAGGTTTTATATTTAAGCAGAACTTTATAAACAAGTTTATAAAAAGAAATGGGAAGTTAAAGCGTTAATTTCAAATTAATGTTACTTAGTAATGGTGTTAAGTAAAACTGATGAAATTTAAAGTGAGATTTTCCAGGGGAAATGATTGAAAGGGTTATGCAGAGGGATTATTATAATTGAATTGGGTAAAAGATCGAGTAATGAGATTTGTAATAAAAATCCAAAAAAATGAAACAAATAAATTAAAGACGTTAAATTTTAAAAGTTACGGTTTTATTAATCAATTACTGAATCAATAAATTTAGTAATAATAATAATATATTTAAAGGGGAGATTTCAAAAATAAGAAGGGTTATCAAACAGTATATTAAATAAAAAAGTGAAATGGTAATTGTTGGTATTAGAACGAATACGGGTTTTGAATTACTATTCATATTTATCTTAAGATAAGAATGATGTGGATCAAGGTTTGAGAGGTAATTAGAATACCCCAACGTGAACGACTTCAGGATTATCAAAGGATGATATTTGTTGTAATGAGGGAAATGTCTTGAGAAATAATAATATAACGTTACTTGGAAATGTTGGAAATATATGTATATATATATATAATGGGATTCTTGATTTAAAAGGAATTAAAAAGGGGCTTGAGAAGACAAAGTGATATTTCCATAATAAAAGGAAAACAAAGGAGATTGGTGAAAATATAACGATATTTTCTAAAAAGGTAAGTGACGATTATGGTGTTCGATTAACGAAAACAAAGGAGATTGTGTAACGATTGTTTTAAAATGATAAGTTGAATCAATTTTCCCAAATTATATATATAATAAGTGATGTTATAGAAAATGTTTTGAAATAGGAAATTAACTAGAATTTGAATATGGTTTAAGGTATTTTTCTAAGTATATAAGTAAAATGATTTGGGAATACTAATATATTAAAATTAGTTTATTATTTTAGTGGTCAAGTGATGCTATGTACTCAACCAATGAATCTATTTTATTTCTATGGTTGTTTATTTTGACAGTTAAATAACCGACTATCAAAATCATACCTAGGGCGTTGTTGGTACCGAAAGACCGGGATCGAATTTTATTCGAAAACCATTCCGAACCAGCAAATACGTGAAAGATACTGATTGAAGACGGAGCAATTGAAAGCCGTAAATCTTCATGAGCGGAAGAACCATTGTTAAATATCTCTGGCAGATCCCTAGAGTTAACAATGATTCAGTCGTGATTGGAATCTACGGATTTGCAAGGACTACTCGCTACCGATCTATAGGGTGATTCCTAGGATGTGGTAGGAAAGTGCCTTCGGTTTGTCCAGTCCCAGGACAACTTGCATGGACGGATGTCTGACAGAGTGTTTCCAAAGGAATCACGTACGTTGTTTTTTTCAAACGTACCAAGTTGGTTGCATAGAAGGGAAACTTCTTTAGCTTAACAACAAAGGTATTTTTGTGGATGTCAATTAGTGATATCTTGCAGATTTGACGATGTGACATTCAAAGTGAATGGTGGCCAGATGTTCTGGAAAGAAGATTCAAACCTCAAGCCTCATCAACCAGGAAATGACAAAAATCGGGCAGGCAGCATGGCTATGTGGGTCGCTCCCATTAGGGTGTATAATCACCTATCTAGAGAAATTCCTCTTTGCTCCTTTAATCTATCAATGCCGTCCCTTTTCGGGAAACAGTGGTTTGAGCCAAACCGTTGGTGATATACATTCGATACACTCAAGCAAAATGAGTGGTCGGTCATGTGTGGGCCGGGTTGCAAGACATTCTTGTTAAACCCCGTGTATTTTCCTCTAGAGATACACTATCGACAGGTGGTTCCATACCTTGTCATAGTCGGAATCCAATCTCCAATAAGCACCAACAGTTTTGTTTGTATTCTATATATGTGGAGCGTGAGATGCAAGCGTTCTGCTAGATTCTATTTATTTGTATTTAGACACTATCATAATATCAGAATAAGATATTAATTTCTAAATGTTTTGGGTTATCGTAAGGTAAAAACCGTCCGTATTTATGTGCGGATTTGGTCTTACGATTATCCTTTTCTTTCGAAAAGATTTTGAACTTTAAAATCAAGTTGGATGACACCCTTAAACTTAGCGAGTTTTTCTCACTCTAGTTCACCAGACTGACCCGGTATTTTGTAAATGCTCGGGTTAGACCGGGTCGTACAGGTTCAGGTTATCGGATACCATAAAGTCCAAAGATGAGCTAGAGGAATTCAAACGTATGATGTTATACCGTTATTATTCCGATGTGTGTTATATATCAAGACAGGCTATTGTAACTGTCCATATGTATGGATGTACTCTGATGTTGTAAGTATTATTTCAAGCTCTCAATAAAAGTTATTTCTGTATTATATTTTATTCCACTGAGATGTGAGGTTCTTTGTTGTGTTAGTTCTTCTCCTTATTCTTCTATTATGATATTTCTTTCTTTTCTTATCTCACCCTCTAAATTCTTTCTATTAACGTTCTGGTATTTTCGATGCTTGAAGGATCGACATGGTGTTTTTTATCGATTTTCGGGGTCGAAAATCCCTATTCGTTACAGCGGTATCAGAGCAATGGTTTAGGAATAACCTTTGCTCTGTGGTGTAACTCGATACAGATGGGGTTAGCAATACCCTAGATCGAGATTGAGTGTATATATTTATTAGAGCGTATTTGTAAATTTCATATAAAAATGTTTTGTATTGTGTTGTTTGATCAGTTCAAGTTGAATTGACAAGTTGATACAATGTTGTTTTGTAAAGAGGGTAAATGAAACAATTTTGCCCCAAAATATATTTTTATACATAAAAGAAATAGTTTCTATCAATTATTGATATTTTGTTGTTGATTGATTTGGATTTATTCCAATGGGATTATAAATTTAAACGGTTTAATAAAAACCACAAAAAAAATTAAATTATTGAATTTGTGAATAGGATTTTGATATAATTAAATAAATCAATTTTTTTTGAAGATGAGTTAAATAAAATTAGGATGAAATGAAATGGTTTGGTTAAAATTGGCTGTCCATGATTGGTTGGTTGAATGGTAAATTGATTGAATATAAGAATTCATCCACAGTTGAATGAACCAAAAACTAGAGAAAAAATTTCAGTATAATGAATTTGAATTAAATCACTCATGAAATGAAAATGAAATGATTTAACCATATATCTGTTATTAGCATTGGATATTGAGTTAAGTTCAGGATTTGGAAGAGGAGGAAGAGTAATTAGTTGTTGTGCTTTGTGATTAGAGTTTGGTTTCCCGACAAATAGGTAATCCTTAATATATTGATTTGGTGATTGATTTTATACCCCTGAGATGGGTAGCCACTTGGCTTTATTTTCTTTTGATCAACATGTGAGGCCGGAGTGGCGAGTTGTAGTTGTTTGGATCGAACAGTACAAAGGGGGTGCTAGCGAATTTTTCGTAAATTTTTAAAAACTTAGAAAATATTTTAATTTAATTATTTTGAAATTAATTGGGTTTGGACCATTCTTCTTACTTAGCAATTTCGAGGACGAAATTTATTTAAGGGGGGAAGAATGTAATGACACGGATTTTTCGACCATTTGCATTTGAATATTTAAATTAGTTTTAAATATTTTATTTGGAAATATGTGATAATAATTTATTTTTATATAAATATGATTTATTTTGATTTTAAAAATATTTTTATTGACTGTATATAGGCCTTATAAATAATTTTATTTTCAAGCGACCTACGTTTTCGGCGAAACGAATTTTACTAGAATACGCATAGCTAGTTATTGCTATGTTTCCAGTTTGGAGCCAAACAGAGTTGTTTTGTCGGCAGACGAAATCTAAGGGTGAACCGATGGATAAATTGTGATCTAAATAACACCATTTTTGCAAACGGGGTCGGATTTCGACGAAACGAGTTCCATTGGGTTCTTATCATCAAGACGTAGTAGTAGTATAGTCCATTTCGTCGTGTGTGAAGATTACGTGTAACGATGCGCGTATTTAACATGCAGCGTTAAATAGCAGTAAGAGTTAATCTGACCATAAATAATACAAAACTTCTACCCTAAGTATAAATAAAAAGTATCAGCCTGTGTGAAAACTTGATAATGTCACCCTACCCCAAATATTTGCCCATCCTATAAACCGGAGAACGTGCCTACCTATCGTAAAAACGTACAAGCCTCTGAGTGAAATTAAGTTGCTTCAATATTGCATTGTAGTCTGTGGGAAATTCAACCATATTATATATATTTTTATTTAACAATTTCACAAAAAGCCTTTCCATTGTTTCTTTACTGGTGTGTGCGTGTTCCTTACGTAAGAATCCATCTCAATGCCTTGGCCACCAAACAACCTAACTCTTTTGCGTGCAAGGTTCTCAAATTCCTTCCTGCAAATGAACCGTGACCCCCATGAAAACTTCAGCCCCACGTAACGGTGATTTGCACGTTTCCTCCCCTTTATAATACAGCCTTCCCATTCGCTATTCTTCTTCAGCAATGAAAGCAAACCGCGAGCCCACCACTTCTTAAGTAAATAAATGAACCGTACTCACTTCCTCCAAAAGGAAAGAAAATGAGACTCTCTCTCTATGACTCCTTAAATGGGCGCATGCAGTTGACGACACGGCGTGGGCTGGCTCGCTGGTGTGTGTGGGCGGTTCATGGTTGCGGGTACGAGTGTGGTTTGCAGTACGTGAATCATGTTGAACAGTATGGAGAAAGGAGGTGAAACAAATGAGGGGAGAGGGAAAGGGTCATTCATCAGAGAAGTTTTCATACAGCAGTTCAGAACTTTTAAAAGGAGAAAGAAGAAAAGAAAGTGGAGCAGTTCGTGAGGAGGGGCAGTGTGCGAGTATCCGTATGGTGAGGGAAGCAGAAAAGAAAATGGAGTCTGTGGTCCTCAAAGAGGACGGTGGTATATGCAGTGACAACGAAGTCCATTTACAGAAACAGATAGATCAATGGTTCAAACAACTGCATGGCACATTTTGCATGGTATATGTAAGGGACGTGGAAGGAAAAAGAACAAGGGGAGCATTGGCTGCAATTTGTATTTGATGCGTGACCAGTATATAAACTAAAAATGAGAAAGGAAACAAATGAATGGTTTCAGGAGAACATGGAACAACTGATATGAGAGAGAATAAGTTCAGAAAAATAAATATATTGTTCGGGAAGAAACTGGTACGTGGGGTAAAAGTTGATATGCTTCCATGCGATGAAATGATGAGCAGAAAGAATGTAGGGAAGATCTTTTCCTTGCATGTTTGGCATTTGGAGTGGTTTGGGCTGACGTTAGGGCCTTGGGCTTGTATTAAAAAGAGAAACAAAGAAACAAACATATGTGGAAGGGCTACAGTAGTGTTGGAGTTGGCGATGCAGTATGGTTCAAAATAAAGAAGCATAGACCGCAAAATAAAGAAGTATGGTTCAAAATAAAGATGCCGTATGAAGAACAAAGTGCAGAAACGTGGGGAAGTTGCAGTGTGGCGTGCTCGGGTCTGAACAGTAAAACAAGAACGAAGGAAGTAGTGTACAAATTGAAGACGACCTGGGTAAGTAGTGTAAGTTACTAGAAAATTTATTTGCCTGATAATTTCCAAAGAAATTAGCTTATAAACCATGATTAAGAAATTTAAATTAGTTAACTTAATTAAATCATAAATATTATAATGTTAATAACCCTCACATAAGATTACAGAGTGGAACGAAACTGGACGCGTTATGATCATGGTGATAAGCGCTACATCATGGAATCATTTTGGACCGAGTGGAAAGGGACTAGAGTTTTCAGTTAAATTAAACACTCGTTTAATTTAACTGAAATCAAACCGCTTGGACGATAAATGGAAACTAAGGTGAGTTAAACTCACTCATTTCGCCACTTATATTTTATATAGGTCAGGTTTATTATTCGCATGCTATGGCGGCTAATTATTGATTGTTTGATGATTGTTTGGATGCGTGTTAAATATTTTTATATCAGTTATTTAAATTAAATGGTTGTTTAATTTAAATAAAATAACATCGTTATTTTCAACGATGATTTCCAAACAAGGTAACCTACCTTGTTGGTTACGTTTATAACAATATAAACGTATTTAAATTAAACTGGATGCTTTGATTGTTATTATTGGTTGACCACTATCAGTTGAATTGATTAGTTATTTGCATATGATCATTATATGAACCGTTAACCGATATGAGTGGATTATTGACTTGGTGGTTGTTTGTTGAATCTAAATTCAACATTTATTTTGTTATTAACCAATGGGTAGTATTGGTTGGAGAACCAATAGCAGATGGCCAAAATATACACTGTTTATAAAGAATGATTTACCGATAGGTAAATTGATGAAAACAAAATTATAAAATTTATCTTATAACTGTGTATCAAATTTTAGAAATCTATTATTTTAAATGAAGTTTATAAAAAGGAACTAAACCAACCACATATATGTTAATTGTTTAAATCCTCAATCACCATTTTGTACCAAAATCTGACCATGTGTGAAGCACGTGCCTCATCTAAATTATTTATAAAACTAGTTATTTTATACCGTGTGCGAAGCACATATGTCATCTAAATTATTAAATGATTTATAAAACTACTTATTATATCACTTAGAAGGATAAGTAAGTAAGCGAGGATTAATATAATGATTAATAATTGAGATTAATGGTTTTAAGAAAATAATTAGAATGGAATTATATTGAATCGATGATTATTTATTAAACAATAATCGAAGAAAATTAGATTTATTTAAATTAATAATATTATTTATTAATTTAAATGAAAAGACAAGTTAGAGCTGATCAACAAGTTTATCATGTTTTAGATTTGACCAAGCCAACTGTTTTAACTAAAATTGATAATTCAAATTAGTTCGTGCTGATTAATATAATATAATGACATAACAAATAGTGTTTAATTTAATAAGAACTTACAAAGGGAACTTAATATTTTCCGATAAATGATAAAGTGAATTACTAATAGTTTAAGAAATTTTCTTAATATAGTTCATTTAAGAGAATAATCGAAGTTAGTAATGTTATGTAATTGAATTTAAAATGTGAGTTGATGAACGGGTTTATATTCAAACCAGGTTTGGTAAATTAAATTATAAAAGGATTTTAAGCGAAGGCGATAAGCTTAAAATAAATGTTACTTAATGTTTGAATTAAGTAAGGGAAATCGAAATGAAAAGGGTTTTATATTAAACCAGAACTTTATAAACAAGTTTATAAAAAGAAATGGGAAGTTAAAGCGTTAATTTCAAATTAACGTTACTTAGTAATGGTGTTAAGTAAAATTGATGAAATTTAAAGTGAGATTTTCCGGGGGAAATGATTGAAAGGATTATGCAGAGGGATTATTATAATTGAATTGGGTAAAAGATCGAGTAATGAGATTTGTAATAAAATTTTAGAAAATGAAACAAATAATTTAAAGATGTTAAAGTTTAAAAGTTACGATTTTATTAATCAATTACTGAATCAATAAATTTAGTAATAATAATAATATATTTAAAGGGGAGATTTCAAAAATAAGAAGGGTTATCAAACCGTATATTAAATAAAATAGTGAAATGGTAATTGTTGGTATTAGAACGAATACGGGTTTTGAATTACAATTCATATTTATCTTATATAAGAATGATGTTGATCAAGGTCTGAGAGGTAATTAGAATAACCCAACTTGAACGACTTCAGGATTATCAAAGGATGATATTTGTTGTAATGAGGGAAATGTCTTGAGAAATAATAATATATCGTTACCTGGAAATGTTGGAAATACATATATATAATGCGATTCTTGATTTAAAAGGAATTAAAAAGGGGCTTGAGAAGACAAAGTGATATTTCCATAATAAAAGGAAAACAAAGGAGATTGGTGAAAATATAACGATATTTTCAAAAGAAAAAAAGAGATGAGATTTATAATGATTTTATTCTAAAAAGGTAGTGACGATTATGGTGTTCGATTAAAAAAAACCAAGGAGATTGTCTAACAATTGTTTTAAAATGATAAGTTGAATCGATTTTCCCAAATTATATATATAATAAGTGATGTTATAGAAAATGTTTTGAAATAGGAAATTAACTAGAATTTGAATATGGTTTAAGGTAAGTATATAAGTAAAATGATTTGGGAATATTAATATATTAAAAATGATATATTATTTTAGTGGCCAAGTGACGCTGTGCACTCAACCAATGAATCTATTTTATTTCTATGGTTTTTTATTTTGATAATTAAATAACCGACTATCAAAATCATACCTACGTTGTTATTGGTACGGAAAGACCGGGATCGAATTTATATTCGAAAACCATTATGAACCAGCAAATACGTGAAAGATACTGATTGAAGATGGAGCAATTAAAGACCGTAAATCTTCATGAGCGGAAGAACCATTGTTAAATATCTCAAGCTGGTCCCTAGAGTTAACAATGATTCAGTCGTGATTGGAATCTATGGATTTGCAAGGACTACTCACTACCGATCTATAGGGTGATTCCTAGGATGTGGTAGGAAAGTGCCTTCGGTTTGTCCAGTCCCAGGACAACTTGTATGGACGGATGTCTGACAGAGTGTTTCCAAAGGAATCATGTATGTTGATTTTTTCAAATGTACCAAGTTGGTGGCATAGAAGGGGACTTCTTTAGCTTAACAACAAAGGTATTTTTGTGGATGTCAATTAGTTATATCTGGCGGATTTGACGATGTGACATTCAAAGTGAATGGTGGCCATATGTTCTTGAAAGAAGATTCAAACCTCAAGCCTCATCAACCGGGAAATGACAAAAATCGAGCAGGCAGCATGGCTATGTGGGTCGCTCCCATTAGGGTGTATAATCACCTATCTAGAGAAATTCCTTTTTGCTTCTTTAATCTATCAATGTTGTCCCTTTTCAGAAAACGGTGGTTTGAGACCAACCGTTGGTGATATACATTCAATACACTCAAGCAAAATGAGTGGTCGGTCATGTGTGGGCCGGGTTGCAAGACATTCTTGTTGAACCCAGTGTATTCGCCTCTAGAGATACACTATCGGCAGGTGGTTATTTACCTTGTCATAGTCGGAATCCAATCTCCAATAAGCGCCAGCGGTTTTTGTTTGTATTTTATATATGTGGAGCGTGAGATGCAAGTGTTCTACTAGATTCTATTTATTTGTATTTAGACACTATCATAATATCAGAATAAGATATTAATTTCTAAATGTTTTGGGTTATGTAAGGTAAAAACTGTCCATATTTATGCGTGGGTTTGGTTTTACGATTATCCTTTTCTTTCGAAAAGATTTTGAACTTTAAAATCAATTTGGATGACACCCTTAAACTTAGCGAGTTTTTTCTCACTCTGGTTCACCAGACTGACCCGGTGTTTTGTAAATGCTCGGGTTAGACCGGATCGTACAGGTTCGGGTTATTGTATACCGTGATGTCCAAAGACGAGCTGAAGTAATTCAGACGTATGATGTTATACCGTTATTATTCTGCTGTGTGTTATATTTGAAGACAGGCTATTGTAACTGTCCATATGTATGGATGTACTCTGATGTTGTAAGTGTTATTTCAAGCTCTGAATAAAAGTTATTTCTATATTATATTTTATTCCACTAAGATGTGAGGTTCTGTGTTGTATTAGTTCTTCTCCTTATTCTTCTATTCTGATATTTTTTTCTTTTCTTATCTCACCCTCTAAATTCTTTCTATTAACGTTCTGGTATTTTCGATGCTTGAAGGATCGACATAGTGTTCTTGTGTCGATTTTCACGGTCGAAAATCCCTGTTCGTTACAGGGGAGATCATCTAATTTCACAACTTCTACTTCACATCAGGAAAATACTATGGATAATCAATCATCTTATCAAGAATTAGTTGAATGACTTAATGATACAACTTCCCACCTTATTGCTACTAATGAACAACTTAGTGTAGTTGCAGATCTACTTTGTTATAACAATTTAGTGGAACTACCTTCACCACGTCCAATAGACCTAGCTACAGATGCAGATTTGAGAGGGTCACCATCTTGTTTAGTTCGACAGTCCCAAGATGATTCTTAGTTTACTTACATTAATTTGCTATATAATAAACAATATGAAGGTTTTTATTTGTTGGTGTAACTTTAGAAGTTTAACCTTATGACTTATTCTAGTATTGAACATTATATGAAATGTCAGCATTTTGTATTTTATTATTGTATGTTTTTTCAGTTTATTTCTAATATGGAACAGTAACAAATAAATTTTATTACCTTTTACCTACACATAACCATTTAATTTGGCCAAAATATGAATCGTCTAATAAACTAATAAAATGAGGTCACGTGTGTTATTACAATAATGTCATGTGGTACAATAACGTTATATAATGTAGACCAATGACATAATGCCATGTGGCAAATCAGATAATGCCACGTGGACTAATCAAAGAATTCCATATGGCATAAAAATTGATGTGATATGCACTAATCAAATGATGGCACATTGACAAATTATTGATTGACACATGAACCAAACATTGAATGCCAAGTATCGGCATTAATATATTCCATGTGTATACTACTAAGACAACCATGTAGGATGACACATCATCAACAATATAGGATGACACATCATCATACACATCAGCTGATGACTCATCATTTGAGTCATAACGTAGTGGGGTCCATTGATTCTTTTACCTACCAATATCAATAAGTCTAAGTTAAAGCCCTTTCTCTACTAACCTCTACCTACCAATTTCTACCAATTCAATATTGGTAGCTAAAATATATTACCCAATATTATGTTAGTTTTACCTACGCTTATAATTGGTACGTAAAGACCCCATTTCCTTGTAGTGTATGTAGAATCCAATGGTTGGAAACATGTGTTTGAAACATGTTATGATTGATGGCTGCAAGTATTTGCTAGTGGTCGCTCGTGGATGCATTTACACACACACACACTAGGTACTAGATTGGCTCAAGCACTTACATATTGCATATGGATGTGTGTGCACTTTAATTTCCTATGGATGGAAATGAGTGAATCATCATATGGAAGTTTCATTTTGGTGAATGATTGTGCACACATATATGGTTTATATGTTATACTAGGATTATTTGCATACATTTTGGATTCATGGAACAAATATATATTGCATTAAGGAGGTCAACTGAATCAGTCGATCACCTAATTTTCGCACTAATGTAGGGACATATACACACAATACTTTTTCATATTTTCGTACAAGCATTATAAATTCTTAAGGACAATGGATGCCTGTGGATGATGGATGATGGTTGAGTAGATAGTTGTAGGTCGTAATAACATTCTTCTTAACTTGGAGATTTCAATGACTAAATCCTTTAAGTATGGGAGAATGTGACACCCCAAAAATTTAATACACTATAACCATACTTTAAAGATAATAAATTGGGAATTAATTAATTAAATATTAAGGATTAAGTAAAATCGGCTTTAATGTTGCATTCGTCTCGGAATTCTGGTTCAGATAGACCCCAAGTTTGCATAAAACGGACAACATAAGAAGAAGTTATGAACATTAAAAGTTTTTATACATATAAGGGGTTTATATATAAATATAATTCAAATTAATTCAAACCAGAAACGAAGGAAAAATCAATGCAGAAATTATGGAGGTATGGGATGACCCACAACGGGCCTAGGTCGACCCAAGTCAGTTGGGCCGACCCACCCAAATCCGGGGAAATTCTGAATTGTGTATCTGATCAGTTTTGTGGCTAGGTTCGCGCTAACTCAGCGCAACGTGTATGGTTTAGATTAAAACCCTAGAATATAAAGTCTGAAGTTGACAATGTGAATCTATAAATAGGTGGCTTCTCCCATTCCAATATACACAATTTCTTCATACCTTCTACCTCCATGAATCTAATTTGAAATAAAAATATATATAATAGGGGAATGCTGCTGAAGCCTAGATCTATAGAGATAATGCAAAATTCAAGATTTACATACATAACAAAGGGGATTGGATTGGACTTTTCTGCAATGGCATATAAGTATATATAAGAGATTTAATCTATTCTTCACCAAGACCAGCTGTGAGTTCCCTGTTATTTTCAGATCTGATTCCTAGACTATATCACGGTAGTTACATAAAATTGGGTTTAGGATATATAGTGTTTATAAGATAATTGCTATAAATGTTCTTCACTGTTATTCACCAATGTCGTTGTTATAAGTAAAACACATGCCTTTACTGTTGGATAATTAATCAGTTAAGTGTATCTATTTTCATTTCCCAATTTTTACCATTTTAGTTTATTTCCAGTCTTCCCTATATGCCAATGTGATTTAATTCTACTCTCCTTCCTCTATTTTTCCTTTTTGTTTATGCCAAGTCTAGGCCTTTAGAAGCCGAGGCCACGCCCGATTGAAGTTTGCATATAATGAAATTTGGATAATAAGAAATGGCATAAAAAAGGGAATTTAGGCATTGTTAAATTGAGGACTGTTTAACTATAATTTGTAATATGCACATGTTTATACTTGCTGTAAATTGATAAAAAGTGGTAATGTGCATATACTTGCTATAAATTGATAAAAATGGATAATATGCATAAACCTGCACATGTTGTAACTTGGGGACAAATTGGATAAATAGTATGCATATGTATAAACACGTTAGATTTGACTTAATACAGACATTAAGTAAATGACATGTTAGAATATTTGTAAGTACTAGATGTAGGTTAATAATCTGAACCACTATAGAAATTTTATACATTTGGAAAGGTGTTTTGGGGAAGGGTTGTACACACATAAAAACATGTAGTTTTACAACCATGCTTATTAGTAAACCTAAACCTGCTAGGTTAAATCTATTTATTAATATGCTAAGAGGTCCCTCATTCTGCTGTTATATCGGGCTTTGGGGACTCTTAAAATCTTAGTTATTTGGGGGCACAAGCATAGGGGGTTTGGCTTGTGTCAATCTGCTGTTTGGGACATATATCAGTCAATATCCATGTTGTTATTTTATTAGAGGGTCTCGCACTAGGTAGGTGTCAGGGCACGCTTTACTGAACTAGATAGAAAGAGGTTCACATGGGGAAGGTGGGTATGGGCGTGTTCTGGTGGAGTCATGAGCGTGTGTGAGTCCGATTAGGGAAACTAAGCCATTGTAACACCAGTAAATAGGTCTGTGTTATATAAGTTGTTGGATTAGGGAGAGATACACCCTACTTTCGGTGTTGACATAGGGTATTTATGTATTAGGGAGACGATCACATGGGTAGTAATTAGGGTACACCTAATCTTGCTGTTATGTAATTAGCATAACACCTAATCATGTTATGTAATGGGTACGCCTAATCCTACTGTTTAATTCTGATGTTAATCTGGTTGTTATGTAATTAGGTTAAATACCTAGTCCTGTTAAACCTATTATACAAGTATTGGTGCAGACATAACATGTTTTAGGAAATAAATGTGAAGCATTACTTGATCATAGTTTATTCTTTTTATTCTTGTATTTCCTGCTGTTCTAGTTGGTTTATCTGTTACCTTATATGATACTGTACTTCCTCTTCCAGTCTTGTTTACCTGTCTTGGTATTCTATTTTATGCATATTTGAAAATCACTGGAACTCGCCAAATTTTATGTCTAACCCTTTTGTTTTCGCTTCTTTCTTCCTTTTTCTTCCTTTTTCTTCCCTAGGTCCTCAGAATGGTTGCACTCCTCAGTGATTAGGACTTTCTCTTTCATCTTGGATCTAGACTTTCTGAGATGTACCGCTTTGACTTACTTTCTACTCTGTTATGGCTTGCTATGAGGGATATGGTTTTATATTACTGCACTCTATCATTTTGTTTTATGAGACAGAGTTGGGATACTTGGTTTTGATGTAACTGGTTTTGATGTAACCTGTTGAGACTACGTTTTATTTTTAATAATCAAGCTGAAATTTTCCGCTGCTTATTTTATATTTGTCTTGTGAATTTTTGTATTGTTTACCTATTGCGCTTTACGAAAATTAATGCATTCTCTTATGAGTGACATTAACGAACTCCATCCACCTTTGTTTTTTTTGTCTTATTTTATTTTATTTTTGTCTTGTGAATTAATGCTTATTTTATTTTTGTCTTGTGAAGTCCTAAGGTGCTAGGAACTCCATCCACCTTTGTTGCCTTAAATTAAGATCCTTCTGTGAGAACAATTACTTGAGTGATTTATGATCGGTATACAACTCGAACTTCTCTCGAAGCAAATAATGGCGTCAAGTCTTAAGCGCGAATACTATGGCAACTAGATCTAAGTCATGGGTAGTGTAGTTCTTCTCATGAACCCTTAACTGTCTACCTCCATAACAGACTACCCATTCCTCTTGCATCAAAACCGCACCAAGCCCTGTACCACATGCATCAGTGTATACTGTAAACACTTTGTTCCCATTAGGCAAGGTCAAGACTGGGGCTGTTGTCAGAGCCCTCTTCAATTGTTGGAAAGCAACCTCCCAATCTATACCCCACGAAAACGTCAGATTCTTCTTCGCCAGCCTGGTGAGTGGGGCTTATATCTTTGCGAAGTCCTTAATGAACTTCTTATAATAGCTTGCTAACCCCAAAAAACTTCTCACCTCCATTGCATTCTTTTGGATCTGCCAATCTTGAACTGCAATTACCTTCGCGGGATCCACTGTTATCCCATCTTTAGAAAACACATGCCCTCAGAATCCCACCTCTTTCCTCTAAAAATGACACTTGGAGAACTATTCCTTATGGTGGTGCGCACGGAGAGTTTTCATAACCTCTCTCAAATGTTGGGAATGCTCTTCCTCGCTCTTCGAGAAAATTAAGATGTCATCAACAAAGACCACAACGAACTTATTTAGAAACTCCCAAAACACCCTACTCATCGGATTTACAAAATAGACGGGTGCATTTTTCAACCCAAAAGGCATAACGAGCCATTCAAAGAAACCATCTGGAGTCCTAAAAGCGGTCTTGTCTATACTGTCCTCAGCCACTCTCAACTGATGAAACCCCATGGCCAAGTATAACTGAGAGAAAACAAATGCACCAACGAGTTGGTCAAACAAATGATCTATCCTCGGGAGTTTTCTTGGTGAGTTTATTCAACTCTCTATAGTCTACACATAAGCGAAGCAAATCGTCCACCTTATTTGCGAATACCACCAGAGTACCCCATTCAGATATGCTTCGCGTAATAAACCCTTTCTCAAGTAGCTCCCCTACTTGCCTCCTGAGCTCACTTATTTCTCTTGGAGCCATATGGCGCACAGGTAATGCAACTGGCTTCGCATTGCCTACCAAGCATATATGGAAATCAATCTCGTGCCTCGGGGTAAGCCCCTAACCTCATCAAAAACATCAGGATACTCACGGACTACCGGTACAGATCGCAGATCATCGATAGATGCATCAAGTGACTCTAGGAAACTAAGCATGACCGACCCTTTTGGGTAACAAAAAATCTCGAGGGTCCTCCCATGGCAAGTCAAAATTCTAACGACCCTCCTCTCACAATCCAGAATGGCACCATACATGGCTAGCCAATCCATCCCTAGAATCAAACCATAGCCCCTGAAACCAAGCACATATGCATCGCACTCAAACTCGATGCCTAACACAGATATTCTCAAACCCTGACAAATCATGGACAAATGAGCCGTACCACCAATGGAGTTTGAGACAACGATGGGATCCATTATCATACTAGTACTAAGGTGTAGAGACTCAACCACGGAGTCAGATATAAAAGAATGTGAAGCGCCCGAATCAGAAAGAGTTCTAACAGGATGATTGGAAAGATAAATCAAACCTTCCATGGAAACTTTCCTACCTCTATCGGGAGCACTGGTCACAAGATCATGCACCTGCCCTCCAGAAGCTCTTGCCCTTTGATCTTGTCCTTACTTCTTTGGGCACTCCTTAGAAAAGTGTCCAACCTCTCCACAACTGAAACAAGCATTCTTCCTTCTTTTGCATTCCTTGATCAAATGACCCTCGCATCCGCAATTATGGCACTTCCTCTTATCCTTAGCCTTGTCGTTCTTTCCACCCTTCTTTTGTTGTTGTTGTTATTGTCCCTTCTTGGGCCATACTTCCTTGTTTTGTGTTTCCTCCACCTTAGCTTCTTTCTTTTCAGCTTTATCTTCCTCACGCATCAATGCCATATCAACAAGCCTTTCAAAAGTTGCTCCCACCGAAATATGGGATATAGCTAACCCATGGAGGGGTTCATTCAGTCCTTTAGCAAACCGCAAAGATTTCTTATGCGGGGTATCCACTAGCTGCAACCTAAACCTTGCTAGTTGATAGAATTTGGTAACATACTCTTTGAAAGTCATGCCTCCTTGCTTGAATGCCAGAAACCTTTCTATTTTCATGCTTTTCTCAGCTTGAAAAAGAAACTTCATTTCAAACCTCTGTCGAAAATCATCCCAAGTCTCCACTGGACGCCCTGCTTGTGTCACCTCCCACCAGAACGAAGCCTCATCTTTTAGCAGCCAAGCGGCTAACGAATTTTCCTACGATCTTCAAATTCGAAAATTCCAAACAAATCCTCCGTCTCTTTGAGCCAATTCCTTGCCACTATGAACGTTTCGGTTCCTCGGAATGGCTTTCCACCCATAGCACAGAAATCTTTGCAGATTTTAGAGAAATTATCTGCTCGCGGAGGACGAAGATGAGTAACAGCGGGTGCAGCTGGGGGAGGAACGTTTTCTTGGCCACCAGCGAGCGTCGTGGCCTCTAGATACCTATGGAACCAGCTGGTATCATAACGCCCTTAGGAATATTAGGTTCCCCAGACATGCTGAAAAGAAAAGGGAAAGGGATTCAAACAGAGAATCGAAAGATATTACATATGGCTTTGGGGAATATGTTTTTCAAAACAGAATTTTCTTTTGAAAATGCTTTCTTTTAAAACCATTTTGAAAATAATTTTTTAAAAATCTTTTATCCGATCTGGTAACCTTCAGCTCTGATACCAAGTGTGACACCCCACGTCCATTAATGTCACTCATTAAGAGAATGCATTGAGTTTTGTGAAGCATTATAGGTAAACAGAAACATAAATATTACAAGACAAATAATAAATAGCAGCGGAATTCAAAAAAAATTTAAGCAGAAAATATCGTAGTTCAAAGCATGGTTACATCATATGTCTGAAATGCATAAAACCCTGTACATCAATTTAAAACTTATGTCTTGTACTTAAATCATAAGAGTACAATAATAAAAGAAGCATAATCCCCAAAACATGGCCATAGTTGAGAGAGATATGAAATCAAGCAGTACATCTAAGCAGCTCCAAGCAAGATGAAAGCAGAATCCTGATCAAGCTTGAGTATTGCCACACTGAGAACCTGGGGGGAAACGGAAGGGAAAGAAGAGGAAATAAAATCGGTTAGACATACAGTCTGGCGAGTCCAATTACTTTTAGCATATAAATTATTAAAAGTATCATGACAGACATATAAACTGGAGAGATATATAACAACACAATAAGGCAAGTATGACAAGGTAAACAGGATAAACATGATAGAATATATTGCGCTTCTCTATTACTTTCTATTTCTCTGCACCAATACTAGTGTCGTATGAACAAGATGATCCCAACAAGTATAAGATGGTATACTTAGGTGTACTTCTAGTGAGAGGTTTTACCCCATACAATAACAGGCATCCCAACATACTGAAGTTACCCCTAAGGGTAATAATGGGATCCTAAGCATACCGGAGTCTAGATGTACCCTAATTACTAACCCAATTGATCGGGTCCCTACTCTGTAGATACCCTGTGTTGGCCCCACGATAGGATGTATCACTTCCTAAAGTGGCAACCCTTCATTTTCAGGATGTGCACAACCATATCTACAGGTGTCACGACGTCTAAAACTCCTCTGTCGGACCCATGCATGCACATGACCCCGTCGGAATGCGCCACCCACACCGTCCCCCACATTTGGATCTCTTACGATCATCTCAGTAAGCGTGCCCCGACTCCGACCTAGTTCAGGGCACTCGTTTGATACCTATATATGGGTTACTAAATGAAATGGGTCCCACACTCAAGATGATACAAGCTTCCCCCTATGCTTGCATCCCCACTACTAGGTTTTCCACAGGCTATGCCATACCAGAGTAAAAAGATTGTATAACCCCATAGGTTAAGTTCATGGGCCTATATATAAATATTACCTACCAACCCAGATATACTTAACCCTCCCACTATTTCATACAAATTTTACTTAACCCCTACTCAAGTTAACATATACAATCCCTAGGGATTCAACTAGTCAAGTTTATTACCATATTCATTTATGGTTATAATGTGCTAGACCTCCCACATTAAGCCTACAACTTGTGGGTGCTTGATATGCCGGTTGGTTCTGGGTAGACTTCTTCCACAAATCGGGATTAACCTCGTGTCTTAGCACGTTTCGTGTTTATGCACTTAGACCCCTCACATTAGATTCACCACTTTGTGGTCGCTGGATATGCCGGTTGGTTCCGTGTAGACTTTCACCACAAGTGTAATCTAACCTCGTATCTAAGCGCGGTTACAGTTTCTAATTACTGAAATTCTAGGCATTTCCATTATTAACCAATTATTCTTATGTCCTTATAGGTTTTCACGCCCCTTTCCCAAGTCATGTTCATAATGAACCATATGCCCCAAATTAAGGTCTTTAATCACAATTGTGGTTTATGCCCCCAAATCCACATTCATGTATTACATTCAATATGCCCAAATTTCGCAATATAAGTTATGGCCCAATTTTAATGTTTTCCCCTCGTTCCTAATTCCACGTGTTCGCATATTTCAGCGGCATGCTTATGCTCGAAGGTAGCCTGGCTATAAAAATAAAAAGGTAAAAGAAGAAAGGAAGAGGACAGAAATGAACATAGTAACAAGTGAGACATATAATGGAAGAAACCGGTATAACAACCAATAAACATACAGTGATAAAGTTTGGCATAATGACAAGATAGGCATATAGAAATAGATCTGATGAACATGTGATAGTAGAACTGATTCTAACGTAATAGGGACATCATAAACAGGCATGATGAGATCTAAACAGTGAATTAGATCTATAAATAATGATAGATCTAACATGATAAATGGGCATAGGCTTAGATCCAATTCATAGTTATGTCAAAATAACTTAGATACACATGTTATGACTGATCTGATATGATTCAATTAATCACAGGCTTGGATCTAGTTTATAGTCATGTCAAGATTAACTTTTTAAGCATTTGGATCTAAAATTAATGAAGACTCACCGTGATTGGATCTAAGAAAATAGAAGAGAGATTAAAGATATTGAATCACAGATCTCTAAACTTGAATGACTTGATTGTTGAAGAAGAAAAGGTTTAATTTAATCTGGGCAGAGACAACATCTAGTTCTCCATTGTTTTTGTGCGAATAAAACAATGAGAATGGGGTCTTATTTATAGCCATCAGCCAACGAACCAGGTCAGAAATTGAGTTCATGTTCAGAAGTACGCACCTGCCCAGATCTCGGCGGTGTCGACCAGGGTGTCGACACCCCTGTGTGGGTGTCGACCCATGGGTCGACACCCCTTGGTTGGGGTCGACACCCAACGGGGCTTGTTCCCGCGTTGGTTACCGCCTACAAATTCGAATTGATTTGAATTATTTCGAACTGGTTTTCTGAAATGTTTATTGATATATAGATCTCTCGTGCGTATACAAACTTTAAACCTTAATAACTTCTTCACCGGTGTCCGTTTTACGCAAACTAGGTATCTATTCTGACCAGAATTCCGAGACGAACACAATGGTGTGGTCCGTTTCCCTTAATTATGAATATTTATTTAATTATTCTTTAATTTATCATCTTGGGTGTTTTTTAAAATTACAGGGTGTTACAATACACAAACTTATTTGAAGATCTGCCCCCATGCACATTTCTGATTTGCTATACCAACTAAAAAGGTACAGGTGCAAGGATAGCAAAGATAAGATTATTATATCAAGGCATGTAATATTTAATGAGATTGTCTTTCCCTTTCCAGATAAAGGAAAAGACATCAGCTAAGCATCCATAAACATGACAGTATCAGTTCCATAATTACCAACATTAACAGAATGGACTAATAATGTTATTAATAGGATCAATCTCAACCATTCAGATTAAGAAATCAGTATTCCCAGCATAAAATCTGGGTATAGTTCAGATGAATTTATTGGTGAAACCCAGCCAACATTGGACAGTAACACAAATAATGGGTTGCAGCAAGCTGAGAGCAATGACAATAGAGACATGAACACTCCACACTACAATGGAGAACCTGATGATCATGGAGATGAACAACATCAAAATGCTGCTCAAATAGGAGATTACATGATCACCAGTTCCAAGCATGGAATCTTCAAGCCCAAAATGTGCACAGCTACAATCAGTGAAACATAACCCACTAGTAATGAACAAGCAGTCAAGAATGACAACTGGATAATAGCCATGAATGATGAATACAATGCTTTAATTAAGAACAATACATTGAGCATTGTTGAACCACCCAACAACAAGAATGTAGTTGGAACCAAATGGACTTACAAAATAAAAAGAGATGCAAAATGAAATATATCAAAATATAAGGCTAAAGTGGTGGCAAAGGGGTACACACAGCAGTATGGTTTGACTTCAATGAAACATTCTCACTAATTATTAAACCCACCACAATCAGAATTGTTTTAAATATAGCCTTACACAAGCAATGGAAAATTAGACAACTAGATGTCAATAATACATTTTTGAATGGAGAGTTACAAGAGGTAGTCTACATGCAACAACCCAAAGGGTACATAATTCAAGGTAAAGAGGGACACATGTGCAGACTTAATAAAGCCATTTATTGGTTAAAAAGAGCCTCAAGGTCTTGGTATGACAAATTGAAGACCACTTTGAACAAGATGGGGTTCAGTAATACTAGAGCAGACAATTCATTATATACGAGGGCTACAGGACAAAATATCATGTACATTTTAGGTTATTATTATGATATTCTCATTATTGAAATAATGACTGTGAGATTAACAACATGGTGCAGTGTTTAGATCAAAAAATTTCAATAAAAGATTTGGGTGAATTGTGATACTTCTTATATATTCAAATTAATAGAAAAATTACATCAAAATTGTTCCTATCTCGAAAGAAATATATACAAGAAATTCTGATCAGGGTCAAAATGGATCAAGCAAGGCCATTATCTACACCAATGACAAGTAATTTACAACTACCAAAACAGAAGGGTGAAGCTATAAAAGGCATCAAGTTATACAGAAGCATCATTGGAGTGCTACAGTATGCTATTATTACTAGGCTAGAGATAAGCTATAGTGTTAAAAGAGTATGCCAATATATGCAAAATCCACTTATTGTTCACTGGAAGGCAGATAAAAGGATTCTAGGATACTTGAAGGGAACATTAAATTATGGTCTACGTAATAAAGCAAACAAAGACATAAGTTTAGGGGCTTACATCGATGGCGATTGGGCTAATAATCCAAATGATCGAAAATCAATATTTGGATATCGTGTTTACCTTGGCAGCAACCCAATTTCGTGGTGCACAAAGAAGCAGTCGACAGTTTCTCGCTCAAGCACAAAGGCTGATTACACAACTATCGCAAGTACAACAACATAAATTATATAGATATAAACACTAATTTATGAACTAGGGTTTCGAATGCCACGAAGAACGGTGATATGGTGCGACAACTCAAGTGTTGTTTCTCTCTCAATTAATCTAGTTCAGCACTCCAGAACTAAACATATTGAGGTGTATCTGCACTTTGTTTGCGAACGAACAAGCAATGACAAACTGGAAGTTAGGCATGTTCCGGCATACCATCAAAAAGCCGACGTGCTGACCAAAGCACTTTCATTTAAGAATTTTGTTCGTTTGAGAGAAGAATTGTGAGTTTGCAGCCATGATGGCGGAGAGGAAGAAGGGTTAGAAAACCCTAATTTTAATCGAGAGGGAATATTAGATCATTTACATTTATCTGTACATTATTTTATTTTCATCTTTTGTTTACTTGGGCTTGCGCTATTGGGTCAACTTTGGTTGGTCCGTATATCATTTTCTCTCTATAAGCAAGTGCCCATTAGCACAGTTTTATTTATGTAAACATTTATGTAAACAGAAAAGCACTTCATCAACAAAGAGAAATATTCTTACTCGGTTCAAATCGCTTTCATTTAGAATTGCAAAAAAATTATGCTATGTTATAAAATAAGCAAGAAGAAAAAGGCACTACAGAGAAAACGATACTTTGTTCATCCATACCTTCACAAAATAATGTATGCTCTCTGTTTATTGATTATGCATGCAGTCAATATTATAATAATATTTTCTGAAATATATAATATTATCTTTGTTGCTTGTATGTATTACAACATGAGTTAATGGCATATGCACATGTATCATTGGGTATACATCAGACTAGCAAAGGTTACACTCAGTAAATTATTATCGGCACCGGTCCAAGAAAAATTTGGACCTTGAGCAATTTAACCAAAATTTAGAGTTGCAAGTATAGATTGGGGTCTTTTGGAATAATCCTACATATAACCTAATTTTATAAAGCCATAGACGGTTTGAGCATCAACCTATACTAAACAAACATTAAAATGTGAACGCTAGGATTGGACTGCACCATACTTTACATTCATTCCCTGAAACAGAAACAAACAAAAACAAAAGGAAAAACGAACCTACCATTTTTACATCATGATTCATGAACGATGTTTTTTTTTTTTTCTTTTCTTTTCTTTCAAACTATCATGTATTAATTATAATTATTTCCTCTGCTTACAGCTTTGACATCGATGTGACGTGAACTATGCAGAATAATCAGTATACGAACTAAATTAAAAAATAAAAATAAAAAATATATAACCGATATAAAAAAGAACCAGCCAAATTCAAGCTAATTAACTCAAAATTTTCCAAGTATAACAAATGGCCCAAGAGGCAGCATCGGAAAGTTCTCCACACCAGCACTAGCCGCCATCAGGTACAGTCACCCGCACTCTGGCTTTCAACCTTCTCACCCTCCACTGTAACCTTTCCGCTGCCATCGCTACAATCGTCCACAGTGCTGGAAACAGGCGTCGCGAGATAGGTGGCTTTACGCTCACCGGGCATAATGACGACGTAGCCTTCGCAAAAGCAGGGCGGTGACTTCACGTTACCCTCGCCTTCCCTCGTTCCCACTGCCTGTGAGCCGGTGCCATCGCTGTTAGGGGAACGGCGCCAGTTAGACCAGGCGAGCATCAGCAAGGTGCAGGCGATGAGACCAAGAACGACGGCCAGGCATCCGAGCAAGTAGGGCACTGGCGTGTGCCATGTGTCTGGGCGTAATGGCGGCGTCGGGGTTGGCGGCTTGTTCATGACTGGAACCTCTCGTTATTTCAGGAATTGTGTTTTTAGGGCTGTGATGATTTCTGACTTGTGTTGTTTGATTTGTACCAGTGAGGAAACTGGAATGAGAAGGAAGACGGGAAGGAGTGGTATTTATAAGCAGCGGCTCTGGGTTTTAAGGACAAATTTGTAATTTTTTTGTGCACAAATGAAATTTTCAGCTTGGACGATAAGCTTTTAGGAGTAGAAGAAAGAGGGTACGACCAGGAGACCCAGGGCTGGCCCAGTGGGAGGCAAGAACAGGAAAATTGAAAGTGAAAAAAAAAAAAAAAAAAACAAAAAAAGGAAGAAGAAGAAAAAATTAACCAGCGCCAACTTGGCCCAATGTCGCAAACTTTTCCACCAAGCCAAACATTTCACAGGAAAAACTTCAAATTGCATCAATTTTATTAATTACCTAGGATGGAAGTTTGTGGAAGGACATCCAATAACACTACTACAAATCTGCAATTTTCCGACGAGCATTTGGTGACTTTATGGCGTAGTTAAAAATTTTAGCCACACCATACTGACGCCAAGTGCAAGTCAGAAAAATGAGCATCACTAAAATGCATGGCATCATTAAAGTGTCACAGAACTGTCGTCGTTATGGTGTCACTAAACATTAACAACGCCATAGCGATGTCAGTCTTATGATGCCTTAGCGACACCAAACAATTTAATGATGTCCATTTTTTTAATCATTTTGTGTCGCTATGATGTTGTTAAAGACGTTTGTGACGCCTTCCTGATGCATGTTTATATCAAAAACCAGTGTCGCAATGGCATCACTAAATTTTGATGACACCATTGCAACGGCCAACGTTCTAAAGTAAAAAATTCGTCGATCACCTAACTACAATAGCAAAAAAATAGAGTTATCTTATAAAATCAGACTATTTGTGTCAAATATGTCATATATATATATTTTTTTGAAAATAATATGTCATATATATATATATATATATATATATATATATATATATATATATATATATATAATCACAGACAATCACATATATGCAAAGCTTATATATTTAACTAATAAAGTATGATAAACAAATATAATTGAAGTCATAGAAGAGCTACAAGTACAACTTAATATGTCTAAATAACATTAAATACATATATTATACTCAAATCATATTGCTCCAATGTTTTAGGCTATTAGCAAATGAATTTACTACTATCATGTTGAAATTTGATTGTGGTATTTCTTCATTATCATCTTCGTATCTTTATTATCATCTTCGTATCTTTGACCAAACAAGCTACCACTTGATGTTAGTCTCTATCTTTTTGTGCATTTGACTTTCTACTTCTTTCATTTGCTGTATCTTTTGACCAAATAAGATACCACTTGATGTTAGTCTCTATCTTTTTGTGCATTTGACTTTCTACTTCTTTCATTTGCCGTATCTTTTGACCAAATAAGATACCACTTGATGTTAATCTCTATCTTTTTGTGCATTTGAGTTGCTACTTCTTTCATTTGCCGCTTATTTCACACGTAAAAGGTATGGCAAACAAAATCACATATCATACCTCAGATGACATAGAAATAGAAGAATAAATTTTACATCTGAGTTCATCTCAACTAAATATGTCATGGCTATCACAAAAGCACCAACAACAATGTAAATGAAACGAACAAGGAAATTTAATCAGATCAGTATTTTCCAACAAGGAAATTTGTGGGAGACAGAAAGCGAAGAAGTATCAATGTCAAATGAAACGAACAACTATAATTATTTAGTCTGGCAAAACAAAAACATTTTTGGAAGAAAACAAGAGACAACATAAGAGAACAATTCGCTTTCAGACATGCAGCAACAAAACTTCAATCTTAGATATACAACAACACTTCAATCTTTAGACATTTGATAATACTTTTGTCTCAGATATGTGATAACCCACTTTGAACATGTGTTGACCTTGGATTTAGAGATGCGATAGCCTGCTTTGAACATGTGATAGCCCTCTTTAGATATGTGAAGAAACTTAATCTTAGATATGTGAAGCCCACTTTACACATATAATTTCCTTTTCATCCTAGACATGTGATAGCCTTCAACTTAGACATGTGAACATACACATTATGCAAAGATCAAACAAAGAAATGCAAATGTAATGCAAATTAAGGAAGTTGCTTGTCTCATATTGCAATAACAGCTTACTGAAGTGTTAATCCCTTGTGTTCTGACATTGACCGAAGCTTTTTCAGCACTTCTATTTTGGTGTTAACCCGTCAAAAGACCAAGCCTGGGATGGAACTACGAAACAAGCACTTGCAACATCTCTTGTGACCGCACCTCCAATCAAAGTGGACACGAATCGTGACCCAGGTGCAGGAGCCCAGGTCAATCGTTTATATTGGGGCAAAGCCGCTCAAACATGGAGACAAAACAAGTCGCCCATTCAATGTAGGCGGTAGCGACCTTGTGGAACAGCCATAGGGACAGTCAGCGCCATACAAAGGTAGTAAAAGGACGAGCGCCATAAAACCAAAAAGGTTGGTCGCACGAGGAACAAAGGAGAATTGGTTCTAGTCCCACGTTATGCTCTTATAAGGTCTTTCAAAGCGGTCATGCTCACCTGGACACCCGCTCCTACGGGCTCACAAGGCTACTCAAGACGCTCGCTCCATTGAGTCGCTCGCACATGGTAACCGAATACAGCCACGGATAGCTAGCTACAGCTAGCCGCGACACCGTCCCCGATTCTACTTCACCGGTCTGAAGAACAAGCTCGATGGCATGGCTGTAATTAATAAAATGAACGATCCGTAGCTGGCATAAACAGACTTCAGGTCATTTCCCAAGGGGAGCTAACCTATAAATACACTATGGCTACCAACATAAGGGGGATCCGATCTTTGAAACCAGAGAGTGCTGCCAAATTCTATCCTCAACCACTGATTCGACCATGGCGTTAAGAACGATTTTATGATCATAGAAGACGGTGCCATCCTCTTTCTCAATCATCCATCCTGTCTCCTTCTCCTCAAATTTTACCATTCTCTTGTGTAATCCCAAAATTGAAGTATATAAACGAGGGTATATTGAGTGAATGCAAAGATGTATGAAAAGAGATAATTGATGTATTTTGTAATCCTCGTTATAAGATTGAAACTCACCTTCACAGTGGACGTAGGCCTAGTTAACGGCTGAACCACTCTAAATCTTGCCTCTACTTTACTTTTCTTGCATTTTTCATTTTTAATTGCTAATTAAACACGGTTCCATTTAGATCTTACCAAGTTGGTGAAGTACAGCTTAGTACCTTGGGTGTTTAGACCATTTTTGGTGTAAACATTTTGGCGCCCACCGTGGGGCCGTGTTTGCTTCTTTCTCCATTTCAGACCCGATAAGGTTTTCTGAGAGGCACTGTGCTTGAAATGATGAGCACGCCAAAGTAAATCACCGGCAAAGTCGATGGTGCCTTCGGCGTTGCCACTTCGCCTACCATCCATCCTGGAGAGAAGGAACCGGTAAGAGTTGAGGCGGCTATAACCAAGAGGGAGTCGGAAGAGGCGATGATAGTGATAATGAGCCAAATAACTACTGAAAACAACGCATTGATGAAGAAGATCGAGTCAATGCTCATTATCCAAGCCCCAGTCAGAAGAACCACACCAGGTGTCGCTGACTCCCCGTTCGCTCGAGCAGGTTGAGCAAGCGAAATGGAGTTTTCTGCTGAGCCAGAAAGTTCCACTCCGAAAACCGCATGTCGTGATTATAGGCCCTGGCAAAGGCCCATCAAGGAGAAAAGCGCACATTCCACGGATCGGAATGAAAAGCGAAGGTATATCTTAAGCGCAAGAGGTGAAGCCAAGCAACTGCAAAACAAGCAGCATAGAAGGAAACCGCGCTTTTTCCAGAATTCAGAATTCACCTCCCTCAACGACACCATAAAGAACATCTTCAAGACAACCAAGAACACTGTAAAGTATCCACTTCCCGAACGGATGCCCGTCATAGATGCTACCATGAGATGCTACCATGGAATCAGGAAGGTTCTGTCAATTCCATGACCAACCAGGACACAATACTAACGAGTGTAGACACCTGAGATCGTTAATCGAGAGGCTGGTCAGGGAAAACCATTTGCAACAATATGTCCAAGGCCATTGTCCCACTTCTCTGCAAACAAGGGGCAGCAAACTCTCCGAGGAGAAGGCCTAAACTAGCCCAGAACTAATGTTTGGTTAAGGATCAGTAACCGGTGTCCTGATCACGGGATTTTGAACTAAAGTTCCCGTGACTCCTTTTTATTACTCCATTTTTATTATGTTTACTTAAGAAATAGTAGTCGTTTCACTTTGATTTACCACTTGCTATATTCATGTTTGACGATGAATTACTTACAAGTGCCGTGTACAAAGGAAATTATCGTGTGCCTATCTGGGTGCCGTATTTTTCACTTCACGCTAAAAGCTAATTTTTCAAATTCAGGCATGATAGAAGCAATTAATCACACCCATCCTAATTGCAAAGGGAAGGTTCTCAAAGCACATCTTGATCAAACGGCTTGAAAGCGTCACAAAAGCATGCAAACCTAATTGGATGTATAAATGTATCACCTCAACAAGAAATGTTGTCCTAAGACAAACAACAAGCTAAAAGGTGGAGCTTCCCTAAGCAAGCACTTGCTGGAAAAGCTGACATCAAGCTTAAAAAAAAAGGTACAAGGGAAATGATAAAAATGTCCCAGGATAAATACCTAGGCTGGAAATATTAGTCCTTGTGTCGGAAGGACCGAAAAAACATGCTGGAAGGACCAGCGCAAATCAGAAATCCTAGCCGCAAGGGGGTAATCAAAAATCCTAGCCGTATGGGGGTATCCAACGAGGCCTTTCAGTCCTAGAAAAATCAGGACTAACAAGGCCGAATTGGGTCGAAACTGGAACCCAAGACCTCCCATGGGGGCACCCAAAAGAAAACACCTAATAACCACGCATTGTTTTAAAAAATCATAAGTTGATCAAATGAAATTATGATTCAGATAAACAGAATCAATGAAATTGAAAAGAGCTTTGGTATGGCGACTTCACCATTGTGTAAAAAATCACCAATGCCCGCTCAAAACATACCACATGCTAGTTACTACTTCATTGCGAGAACTATTCGAACGATAAGATTCGTGCGAACAACAAACTAAAGGTGCGACCACTCATAAGAATGAAAATAATAAAACTATGACAATACCTAAACGATACAAACGTAAGTGCACAAACATAAAATATTAAGCGAGGGCCGGCACTCGCACAAAAAACCGGTCTAAATACGTAACAAGTGAAAGAAAATAAGCTAGAACCATACCATAAAGGTCACAAATGCTATTTCTTATGCAGAGGAAGATGAACCGACTGTTCTGGCATTTGCTGGTCTGTCCATACAGAAGGGACGTCAAAAGGAAACTTATGATCCTAAACTATTAACCAGCTGGCTTTCTTTTGCGTTTCAGGGTAGACACAACCTTGGTATTTCAAATCTCATCTTCATCATCCGGATCAGGCACATCTGGTAAAGATGGGTCATCTGGCGAAGGCGCGATGAGGGGACTAGCGCTGGTAGATATCAAGACAGAATCGATGGCGACAGGCTGAGCAGTTGCACCGCTAGCAGATAAGGAAGGTGGCGAAAGCACACCTAATGCAAATGGGTAACAAGCGCTAAACTCAGCAGTCTCAGGTGAAATAATAAGAAAATCCAAATCCGGGGTAGATTGATAGATATCAATTTTACCTGAAGTTGCTGGGTATACAAAGTTAGCCCCACAATCGTTCGCATCTGAAGAAGTATTGTCGTAGCTCGTGTATTGTGTAATAACGTTGTCCTAATCTGGGCACTTAGTAATGGGTCGAACTCTAGCGACCCCTGAGGCAGAGTGATCTACAGGGCAAGCGAGGGAGCTCGAAGTATCAATTCCGACGGAGTCAGGTGGGGCACAAGAAGAGGTAGCATCTAAACGTCCCCTCCTAAACGATTGAGCTCGCTCGTTTGTCAATATCCTCCTACCTTTAACCAGAGCCTTGCGATCTTTGTCTTCTAAAAGCCGTTCTTGAAGGAACTCATCATCAAAGTCATCGGAATACGAAAGTATTTGCTCCCAAACAAGAGCCAGAGTTCATGGAAAATCCTTGTTCAAATAACTCAAGCTTTCACGGCTCATAACGCTGCAAACATAGAATTGAAACAGAGTATTATCGATCCTGATCTTGGCTCCGTCAAGATCTTTTTGCAACCTGATTTTATCCTCCTCAAAGGTCCTAAGGGTTTCATCCTGAGAAGAAATTTGACCTTTGAGAGCTGTGTTTTCCTGTTTTAAAGAAAGTAAAGCTTGCTTTTTTAAAGCCAAGTGGTGCTCAGCAAGCTCTTGAGCAGATTGAGCTTCTAGAAGTCGCGCTCGCACACACTGCAGCTCCATTTTGAGATCGACATTGCTGGCCTCTAAACCATTCACTTTAATGCTTCTGTTCTTCAAAGAAGTAATCTCATATTCTTGGGATCTAATCAAGTGGATTAGGCCAGCTTTGTCATTTTCCAAGGTTTCAATATGGTCAAGGTGTTGAGCGTTCAATTTCTGGAATTCATAACCGAATTTGGCCCAATATTCCAGTCGCCTATCAACATCCTTCATGACCAAATTCAGTTGTGTCTCAAATTGATTCTTAACAACATTTAGCTGATGGGTCATGCTATTTCTCATGGTATCCAAACTTTTCATAGTATCTTGCCTACCATTGGGATGCAAATCCAGGTCAAAATGCATTCCCCTTAAGTCCCAACCGCTAAAGCGATCCTTAAGCATCAAGTTCCCAGGAGAAACCCTATAAGGTGGACGATCGCGTATTATCTGGACTTGAGCAGGGGTGGGGACAATGGATCTTGCAGAGGGTTCCGTTGATGCAAGCACCTTAGACTGGTCAAGTCCCTCACGCCTTAAAGATTCAACCGTTGGAAGCTCAGGGGTATGTTGGACCTGAGAACTTGAAGACAACTGGGGACGCTTCAAATAACAGGGAAGATGAGACCGTAAGGGGCTTCGTGGATCAGTAAGATCCGCTTGTTGAGAGAAGCTGTCCGATAACTAGTAGTTCACATTGACACCTGAAAAATAAAATAAAGCATGAATTCAGCAGGTATTCAGAGATTATCAGGTTTATAAAAAATTATGCCATAAGTAAGATGATATCAAAACCGGTTCCAGAGGAAGTTATGGAAGCATAAGCTTTTCCAGGACGCTGAGAAGGCCCACGGATTCCTCCCATATCAGATACAACGGGGTCAGACATCACAACATTACACTGGCTCAAGTATTTGGCAGAGTCCAAATCCCCCAGGTATCCAAAAGTCCCTGAGGAACCATCCGCCTGAGTAACAGGGCGAGCAGAACCTTCAACGGTCATTCCAGAAATTACATCGACCCTCGAACCGTCCGCATCCTCATCGACTCTTCGATCACTCCCTTCGATAATCGACAACGAAGGCTGACCACTTACGTCGGGGATTAGATGCTTCTTCTTAAAAGGCTTACAAGCAGAACATGGAGAATGAACCAAGGTCTTTCCAAGAGATCGTGTAGAGTGAATTAGTTGGTACTTGTGGAGGTTTTCCTCTGAAAGCAACACCTCTATGTTCCTCTCCTTTTTGTCAATAGAAATTAAAGAGTTAAGGAGGGCTTGATCCAAAGTAAGACCCACAACGAAAGGAATCACTACAAGAATCAGAGAGAAAGCTAGATGAGAAAGTGGAAAAAAGAGTAAGAGCCCGGAGAGCAAAGGCATAGTTACCTCCTTCTGCCCATCGTCCATAGAATTTGCAAGGATACCGGACGAAGAAATATTGATCCGGGAACCCCTTAGCATCGTCCGTCAGGCCAGTGATGGTTCTATCATGCATACTTTCCATAAAAAAGAAAGAAGGACTGTCTATCTCCCTTCTCTTAAAAGTATATAAAGAAAAAATATCTGCAAACGTGGGTTCCTGCTGCCGAACTTTCATGAAAAGTATGTATAACCCGAGCATAATTTGATATCCACTAGGATGCAACTGATATGGGGCAATGGCCAGTTGCTGTAAAATGGATTCTATATAAGGGTTAAAGGGGGAATCGCCCCCACTAGATAGCATATGATAATTGACCGCTACATACCCAGAGGGTGGACAATCCACTAAGTCTTCCTTTCTGGGAAATCTGGTCTCGCCTTTTGAAAACCCAAAGCGATCGCACATTCGTAAATACTGATCAAAGGAAAGCATCAATTTACGGCAACCGGTCGCCACCCTATCAAAAAAGTGAGATTGAGGATGAATCTGACTAACAGTCAAGTCAAAGATAGTAGCCGGGGCAACCTCCAGTTCCTGATTGAGACCCACTCGTTCCCCAGACATGATGGGTTAACTAGGATTAAGAAGAATTACCAGTTAGCCACATGTCAGCACAAATAATAATGCTTAAAAAGAAATTACGAATTGAGTTGGTTGAAGTTAAAGAAAGCAACTCAAGGTAAATACATCCTCCAAACCAGATTATCAGCCCTATCCAATAAAAAGGGTTTATTATCACATAAAGGAAGGATTATAAATTCAAAAGTATGAGAAACGCAGGTTCTGGTTTGGTCGGTCACGACTGTTAATCGCACCCACCAAGAGAATAATGAGAAGGGAGGAACGGAAGTCCTGCTATGACATAAGTATTCCATTAAACATCCAGTAAAGGCATGATGAATTAGGAAATGTCGTTTCATAGGCATTTCAGTGAATAATTTGCCAGCATAAAAAGGATAAAGTTTGTCACATAAGTCAGAACCGCCAGAGAATTCTGCGGAAAGTTCAAGTACATACCATGTCAAATCAACACTTCTCAAATATCACAACCATGTGTTCCAACGACTCGATGTCGCCAATTGAGAACGTCTTTTACAAAACCAAGAGAATTAACCCAGAATTAGAGGTAAAAGAAAGGAAGTTCACTTACGAGCAAAATTCAATTTGGAGAAAGAAGCGTTGTAGTTGGAAACAAAGATGAAGAAAATTGTCAATCGAAGTAAGGTCAGACAAGACAATCAATCAGAATAAAGAAAATCGGAGCTCCAAGAAGCAACAGCGAGGTCTTCTACGATGGAGACGCCATTGGAACAAGTTTATCGAAGGAATATAAAAGCGGGAAAATGAAGAGACAATGTATAAAAGGACTAGAAACCCCTTTTATGATATGACAGCTCAATTAAGATCTAGTGATCCGGGTTAACATACCCGAGAAATATCCCGCCAATTGTCCAAAGACAAGCAATTGTCGAAATATCCAAATTTTGAAAGCGCAAGCTATATGTGAGGACGCTTATTTTGTAGTCCCATCCAACGACATTTCATCTCATTACTTCGAAGCTCGTAGTTCTTAATGTCTTAAAAACTACGAACTTCGAGGGGCAAATGTTAACCCGTCAAAAGACCAAGCCTGGGATGGAACTGCAAAACAAGCACTCGCAACATCTCATGTGACCGCATCTCCAATCAAAGTGGACACGAATCGTGACCCAAGTGCGGGAGCCCGCGTTTAAATTGGGGCAAAGCCGCTCAAACATGGAGACAAAACAAGTCGCCCATTCAACGTAGGCGAGAGCGACCTTGTGGCACAGCCATAGGGACAGTCAGCGCCATACAAAGGCAGCAAAAGGACGAGCGCCCTAAAACCAAAAAGGTCGGTCGCATGAGGAACAAAGGAGAATTGGTTCCAGTCCCACATTCTGCTCTTATAAGGTCTTTCAAAGCGGTCATGCTCGCCTGGACGCCTGCTCCTACGGGCTCGCACGGCTACTCAAGACGCCCGCTCCATTGAGTCGCTCACACATGGTAACCGAATACAGCCACGGACAGCTGGCTACAACTAGCTGATGGCATGGTTGTAATTAATCAAATGAGCGACCCGTAGCTGGCATAAACAGATTTCAAGTCATTTCCCAAGGGGAGCTCACCTATAAATACACGATGGCTACCAACATAAGGGGATCCGATCTTTGAAACCAGAGAGTGCTGCCAAATTCTATCCTCAACCACTGATTCGACCATGGCGTCAAGAACGATTTTATGATCATAGAAGACGTTGCCATCCTCTTTCTCAATCATCCATCCAGTCTCCTTCTCCTCAAATTTTACCATTCTCTTGTGTAATCCTAAGATTGAAGTATATAAACGAGGGTATATTGAGTGAATGCAAAGGTATATGAAAAGAGAGAATTGATGTATTTTGTGATCCTCGTTATAAGATTGAAACTCACGTTCACAGTGGACGTAGGCCTAATTAACGACTGAACCACTCTAAATCTCGCCTCTACTTTACTTTTCTTGCATTTTTCATTTTTAATTGCTAATTGAACACGGTTCCGTTTAGATCTTACCAAGTTGGTGAAGTACAGCTTAGTACCTTGGGTGTTTAGACCATTTTTGGTGTAAACATTTGGGTCTGAAAATATATGTAGAGGATTAAACTGACATGGATGGTCTGTGTATCTTCATCAAAATATAAAAGGAAAGTTAACATGCTAGCCCAGATGCTAAACCATATTTTCTTCTAGGTGGAATGGTCACTCCAGTGATTCCTTGCAGCAATGCACCAGGAAATCTGCTCAGCGGCAAAATGAATGCAGATGTTAATTATTAGTATATCAATCATATCATTTATCATTAAATGATAACTAGAGTGTGTTACTTCTTTTTACATATTAGGATCATATTGGGACACTCTTTCGCTCTTGTGGGTATGTTTTAAGTATTAGCTAAACTCATATAAACTGAAGGGAACTTTTCATAAAAATTCGTCATTTTCGCTCTAATGCACACGAAAAGAACATTTGGTAAAAAAAATTCAACAAAACTTACACACGATGAAGCAATATGTCACTGGGAAAATGCTCATAGGTTAAGTCTGTAAACCAAAACATCGGATAATACTTACCTGTTTTGTGGTGTCTATGTACACCAGAGAACTTACAAATTTCAAGGCATCTGCAGTTCCTGGGTAAAATCTGTTTGAGTGAAGCTACAAACAGTTGATTCATTTTAGGCACAACATAAGATGCATTTATAAAGAAGTCGTGTCATCTTACGAATATTGTAAAGTTCTTTCGCATATGCCATCGAAGTTTAATTAGTTTAATATCCAATATACCCATACCATGCATTATAGGTATAGTGAATGGATCAAAACTTTATCAAATATTTGTAAACAGTAAGTACACTGGAGTGACTATTGACCAAACATACACACCCTACGTTCTTCCTCAAGGTTGAGCAGTTATGAACTTAATAAGCAATAAGAGTTCATGCTCCGCACGTTCAACGTCCATGATCTAAACAAATGCATCAATTTGATTTAACCCACATTAGCATTTATCATCAAATATGGTTCTTCTATCAATTTTCCAACTATGTAAAATATATTGCATCTCTGGAAACCATATGTTTAGAACCGAACAACAATCTATAACCTTTCTCCATCCTATTACTCAAGACCATTAAATTGCTACACATGCTTTTTATCGGTAGTCTTAGAAATGAATATAGACATTAGCTTTGGTTCATTTGTAATTCATAAACATAACAGTCATAAAACAAGATGCTGGAAAACAAAATAGAACAGAAAATTGTAAAATCTGGTGGGAAGTATTACTGAACAAAACGCCCAAAAACATGGAAATTTATGTCCAATTGTACAGATATTAAGCTAAACTACCTCTTCAGCATCCAATAATGATATTGGCAAATGTAAACGAGTTCCGTAGATGATGCAAACCCATAAAATTAGAACTGGAACTCCATGGAAATGTAAGTTACTCAAATTTGCTAAATTGCAAATCTGTTATAAGATTCATACCCAAATCAATCATACTGTATTGTTTAGCAGATCCTTGTATCCCAAGGATCGGTTGGGAGAATGAAGGACGATTGAAATAAAATGTTGAAGTTGAAATCAAATTCACCGAGGCACACTTTCCTAGTGGATTGACCCTCGGTAGAATAGATCTAGCATCTTCTAGTCCGATCTTCAGAAGGGGAAAGCTACTAAGCACCAACGCTTCCTATCATGTGGGAATTACTACTAAAACTGAGATAAAATTGAATTCGCAGAACTACTAGTTAAAAGAATCAGTTATAGTAGATTCTTGTAGAACAAATAAGACTTAGCGAAACCCAATTCCGATTTTCCAAAGGATGTTTGAAGACGTAAAGCGACGCTTTTGTTTTTCCATTGAACCCTGATGAACACGAAGTTTAAATTTGGTTTTAAATTTATTTTACGAAATTAGAAAAAGGGATGCGCATTCCTTTGGAATTGAGAGTAAAATCGTCGTCTTCCTCCTAGCGATAAGATCTAGAAGTAAGATCTGATCTCAGATGTGGAAGTCATATACAACGATAGTTCAATTTTTTAATAAACATAAGGATGAATTGATTCCCAAATAGATTGGGTTTAAAATAGGTAAATTTTTTTGTATAGCTGGTGAGGAGAAATTCACAAAGAGGGGAAGAGAAAAACAATGTATAAAAAAATAAAGCAGAGAAACGAAACCAAATCCGGATTGCAAATTGTGGTCTTCGGATTTTTTTATATTGAACAGTTCATATGCAAAGTATACCAGGGTGCAGATCGCTAAAGTTTAATAGTATCGCAAACACGCAGATAAAATACCGATGCCTTTATGATACAATTTTTTGTGTGAAACAAAATGTATTTGGCATCATTAAGACATCGCTAAATTTCTTCGGTGTCGCAACTACGTAGGTAATTTCTAATCCATTTGAGATGCCAAATTTAAAATGCCATAATACTCATGGTGTCACTAAGGCATAACTAATTAAAGACTCACATGCCTCGTCTTAGTGATGTTTTACTGACGAAATTTAATTTAGCGACGCCAAATCGATGTTTTACTCACATGCCATAATCAGAAACACCAATTAAAAATTTTGGGCACTATATATTTAAATTGCGCTTTGGGACTTGGGCAGGCTAGCCCATGCCGAGGGTGGACCAAGATCATCACCACATACAATTATAACTAGACTATAACATCCCGCCTTTTCGACCGCTTCAAGTTGGAAATTAAACCAACTTAAACCACTCGAAACGACAGATTGTTATTAGCTTCTGGGGTAAATAGAATAAATCATAGAACCACATATCACAAACGCACAGAGTAAAATAATATCTCGTAGCTCAAAATAAATAGCACAATAGTAGTTCATGAAGCTACTAAACAAAAATCAAAATTTATTCACAATACCAAAGTTACAAAAAGAAATACAACGGAAGTTTAAACACAAGAATTACGAAATAACCAGAATCAACAGATAGAGGTGTTGTCTTCAGCAGTCTCCAACTTCAAAAGGTGAAATCTCAACACTGAAATACTCGATTTGACCCGAGCAGTAATGCAAAACAAAACAACTTGGATCAAAACTAACATTCTCATGAAAGTATATCAACTCAAATGAAATGTTCAAAGAAATGCATCAGTAACTTAAAGGATGTTTGGGATCACCATCCTCTAAGGAACATTAAACTAATATCATATAATATAATACGCTACTTTAATAGTGTCTATGGTTAAATATAAAATATTAATATAGCGTAAGCAAGATTACATTTTTACCCTTACACCGTTTATAATAACGTAGTCTATACAAATACCGTAATCCACCATAACCTGATGGCTATCAAAGGGCACTCCATAGGTACGATACAAATCAAAATCATAGGGGCTCGATCAGGATAATATGACAAGCACACGAGGAATGCCCAGAGTAGGAATATACTAGTTGCACGCCCGGACTGGTAGTAACGCATTGTCGCGACTACCGCCCAATGCGCATCAAATCAAACCAAATCAACCGAGGGACTATAGTAATAAAGGAAGAAGTGTTGCCGATGGAGGTAGCTAACCCCATTTTGTTCGGTATAGCCCTGTTTTGGTCATTTTAATTATGACCCGAAGGTCAAGGATATCCATCATCGTCCTCTTTCTTCAAATCCAGTAATCTCCTCCAAATCATCCTACTTCATTCTAGATCTCCACCGCGTACACAGCTGTTAAAGTGGTTTTCGGTAATGGAAGAGAGTATGGCAATATCTAATTCCGGTCTATTTAACAACCAAATGTTTACATTTTTCATACCGTAGTCATTATTTTATAAATTGAATATACGAATCTCAGGTTCAAATTTGAATTCAAAATTAAATGTTTAACTTTGATTATATTCAATTCTGAAAACAACTTACCTAAATCATTCTAAATCAAATTGATTTGGAAAAATCATGTCATAAAGATTCAAATATAGTATAAATCAATACTATAATATTCAGCTTTAATTTTATAAAATTTTCGAAAATATTTGCATAGCGACTTTCAATCCAAATCCAAAATCTTCTTATATTCGAATCATAACTTAAAGATCTCAACTGCCATTTAAATCCAAACTAAGGTAGTTAAATTCGAGGATTTTTAGTTTATTTATTTTCGTCAAAACTCAAGTTCAAACAATTCAAATGATTCAATTTTACCTTTCTAAGAATTCATTTCAAGTCTATTAATAAAATCCAATATTTTGGTTCAAGTTCAATATATACAATTCAAACCAAATCTTTATATTTCAATTTAAACAAATCATATCATATTTCATAATTCAAGTTTTACAATTTAAGTTTATTACTTATAAATTCAATTAAGAAGATTTCTCAATTCAAACCAAACGATTTATAATCAATTATATATAACCTTTTCATATACAAACTCATATTCAATCACTATAAAATCGGATTCATTTCATATCGATTACAAATTCAAATTGAAATCAATTTTCGCAATTCAAATTCATATTTTAAACCAATTCTAATTCATCGCTAATAAAAGTTCATATCAATTCGAATTCAATTTCATATCTTATATAAGTTCATTCGTTAAGTCAAATATAGTTATATAAATTCAAATCTTTAAACCTCGACTTTAAATCGTGAATCTTAACGTATCCATCTTTGAGTTTATTATTAAATTTTATAAAATATATATAAAAATAAGCTTTGAAAATAGATATAAATATAAGTTATAAATAGAAAATAGCTTTACAAACACATATTAGTTTAAAATAATTTAGAAATAGGTTTAAAAAGAATAATTTATTATAATATATTAAATTTAAAGTTTAAAACACATATATGATTAATTATATGGTTTTAAATAAATAATTGTAAGTAAAATCTTAAATAAGAATTTAAATCCATTTTTACTCAAAAATCATTTAAAAAATATAATTTAAAATTTACAAAATTTCAGTATTAAAATCCTTAAAATGTAAATATAAATATAAATTCAAAATCTTAAGTTATTATTTTAAAATCAAATTACCAAATTATAATACTTCAAAAATATGACCAACGGTGTCCGTATATAGCTTTCTACTTTATGTGAAACGACCTAAACTCGCCCTTACGGGAAAGCCCAGATTGAGTTGAGAACACGACAAATTAGAACACAAACAAAAGAACATTTCATTGCTTATTACAACAATTTACATCAGAGTACAAGAATATAACAGATTATAAATAAATATTACACAATGGAAATACAATATCAGAGATTTAATAAATTACAAAGCGGCAGAAAATAATACCTAAGTATATCGTGTAGCGGAAAATAACAACTGACACAACTGAAAGAAATACACGGATACAAAGCTTTCCGAATATAGCTCCAGCTGTAATCCAGGATCCTAGGAAAAGAAATATCTGCGAAAACCAAAACTACAAGCTGCCCGTGTGGAAAATATGGGCACCCAGAATTTAGGTTAAATCAATACACTCCGAGTCAGTCATGGTACTGGTGTGAGAACTAAAATAGTTATTAATCTTAAATTTTAAAGCTGGGAAATCATGGGACCACGCCGTATAACACAGAATGGGTTACTCCATATGAACCTCGGTTTAAAATAAAACAACGCAATGCTTTTTGAATAATGAAACTATTATAAGACTCAGGTCCCATCACACAATGCAACGCAAGCCTTGTCTAGCGAATTCCGGTCCTCCCTAGGTCACGAAAACTGAACCTGAACTTATTGTCTTAGAGCAGTATAATTGAACGTCATACAATCCTAATTCAAATAATAGTAGTTGGTCCTTCAGATCTCGCAGCCCTCTATCATTTCATAGTTGTAAAATTTTCATTCCAATTTATGGACCTTTAGATTAGGAGGGGAAAAACTGATCGTTCATGGCCTTCCATGAAGAAACGGCAGATGCTTCTATGTTATGGAGATTAGGGTTTTACCAAATGGGCCTTTATACCCTTTTTATTTTATTTTATTTTATATTTAATTCCAAATCTACTTGTTTAATGCTTTTAACTCCAAATCGAACCCAATGATTGTCGCCTCTAACCATGTACCCCCATTCTGGACACAATGGGATATGTCTGGTAAGCCAATTCAATTGTTACGATCAGTTTTCGTAAAATTATAATATAAATCAATATATTTTGAATTTAAACGTACATTTTAATTTTCCGGGGCCACATACCGACTCCATAAATTCCAAAAAAAATAAATCTAGCTATGTTTTGACGATACAGTCCTAACAAAACTAATTTCGTCGAATTTGGAGACCGTTTGAAAAATGGCCATTTTCTGGTCGATCAAATTCAACTAAAACTGACAAAAACACGTTTTCTTTTGCCACGTTCACATATTGATTCCAAAAATTATGAAAATTGGAATCTAGCAATAATTTGACATTTCGGATCCAAAAAAGTAGTTTCGTCGAAAACTGAGGTCGTTTGCAAAATGTCTATTTTTTAAGGGCTTTATATATAATTAAAATATATATAAATTCCATAGCGACTATTTTAAATTTTAAACTGGACATAGCTTTCAATTTATAATCTAAAATCTCAGTTTTTCACATCTTTAGAAAGATATTGTTGAACAGATTCAAATATTTCTTGTTTTGCCCATTTCTAATTTAAAATGATTTCTGTATGTTCAATTGAAATTAAAAATTGAATTCTCAAACTACCGCACCATTTTTAGTTCATTTTATAATTAAAATAAATTTATACATTCTAACTTCGATTTAAATAAATTTTTATTCGTTATTATTTAAAATAAATCATTGTAAATATTAAAAGTCCATTAAAACATCTAAAATAAAAATCTTAAATTGGTTCAGAATTTTCGGGTTGTTACAGTCTCCCCCACTTAAAATCTTTTCGTCCTCAAAAAGGAACGGAGCTGAAAGTTGTTTAACTAACCAACTCAACTTTCATTCGGGCGTCCATTCTTCAACTTTTTGGTTTCTATGAATTTCCTAATTCTTCAAAAATTTGGCTAACACCCTAAATTTTCGAAAAATTTCGCCATAACCTCCTTTGTACGGGTTGATATTTAAAACCGCAATTTGCCTCGCAGGGCCCTCATCAATCCAAAAGAAAAGGAAAAAGCCAATCGGCTCATAAAATCATCAAACCCCAATAAATACAGTAAATATGTACCTATTTGTCGGGCATACAATTTTTATTCCTCTTTTTAGCTTCCATACTATGACATGTTCAACATATATACATGTATATGTATCCAATTGCAATCAATTTTCAATTCAGTTCAATATTTGATTCTCTTTGGTTAAATTTACCTTCCATTTTCATATTGGTTAAATTAATTATCATTCAAATATTTTTATTAGTTATACTAATTATCAAACATTACAACCATCAATCAATTAGGTCATTAACTTTTTTAAATATATATAACTTTTATATAGTCAAAAATCATATTTTTTAGTGCAAATCACAATAATAAACTCTAAGTAAGTTTTGTTTCTCACACTAGTTAATTGGAAATATATAGATATCCCACTTTTGAAACTCGAACATTGACTCTGATGATGAGGCCTCATCATTAGAATCATTCCCGGGCGACTAGAGTGTGATTCTATATCTATCTAGTATCTGAGGCCTCGAATATACATCTCGTCAGGCATATATCAAAATCTTCCTATACTAGATTGTCCAAATTCAATTTAAAATAATATACTCAAATACGTATTTTAAGATAAAATTTTCAAAACTAAAGTTTTTTTTTAAAAATAAATAATACTCTTCTAACTCGTTCTAGGGCATTACTAACCCTATCTCTAACGAGTTATTCTTATAGGATATAACTAATCCTATCTTTGATGAATTCTTTCGTTTGGTTCTAATGTGTCTTCTTCTCTAGCTTTGTAAACCAAAGCTCTGATACCACGCTGAAACGACCCAAACTCGCCCTTACGGGAAAGCCCGGATTGAGTTGAGAACACGACAAATCAGAACACAAACAGAAGAACATTTCATTGCTTATTATAACAATTTACATCAGAGTACAAGAATATAACAAAGTATAAATAAATATTACACATTGGAAATACAATATCAGAGATTTAATAAATTACAAAGCAACGGAAAATAAAACCAAAGTATAATGTGTAGCGGAAAATAACAACTGACACAACTGAAAGAAATACACGGATACAAAGCTTTCTGAATATAGCTCTATAATCCAGGATCCTGGGAAAAGAAATATCTGCGAAAACCAAAACTACAAGCTGCCCTTGTGGAAAATATGGGCACCCAGAGTTTAGGTTAAATCAATAAACTCCGAGTCAGTCATGGGACTGGTGTGAGAACTAAAACAGTTATTAATCTTAAATTTTAAAGCTGGGAAATCATGGGACCACGCCGTATAACACGGAACGGGTTTACTCCACATGAACCTCAGTTTAAAATAAAACAACGGAATGCTTTTTGAACAATGAAGCTATTATAAGACTCAGGTCTCATCACACAATGCAACGCAAGCCGGAGGATAGATTTTTCCCTTATAATAGCCAAACATGTTTGGTGCGTTTAAAAACAAATTATTTTTGATACTATTATAAGTGCATAGTGTTTAAAAACAACTTCAAATATAAATGTATCAATCATAGACGGCATGGGTACCATATATCATGTCGCCATACTAGTTCTACAATTAAAACCGCACAATGTCGTATTGGAAGTTGGATTTCCATCATGAACCAAGGCAAGGGTTCGTCCTTACCGAATTCGAAATAATCTAGCCTACCATGTCTCAGGATCAGTCGCAACTGCACCTAGGAGCGCCAGGGTTGGTCCACACATACTTTAGTGGATTAGTAATTCCTGAACAATACGTTTCCCCGCCCTATGGGGCGTAAATCAAGAGCACTAGGGACTCAAATCTGAGGTACCTCGCTTTCCATCATCCACATAAGTAAAAATGTCTGGGCTCCATATCATGACACCACTTCTATCTAGAAAGAAACGCATGTCCTCCCTGGGGTCCTTCTCCCGTTTCTGGTTCATACCGGGGTGTGAGGCTTGCGAAGTAACGTAGTATATAAAGCTATGCTAATTAAAGTTGTGCTTTGATCATCAACCACAAGACTCTGCTTTTCAACAGAAGCCTTGATCATTTGCATCTTGGCATGCCGCACTGACAATTCACGTCATACAACTAATGTCTATCAATATATAAACTCTAAGCTCGTACGTCTCAGAAAAGGGTGTTAAGCAAGAGAATAAATTCTCCGCCACCAAACAGATATATATTTAATAGAAATCAATTAGCACAGAATGAAATCCTATGTCAGACACACATCCATTTACAAGTCCGTTCTGGGTCTGAACGAAACCGGAGGCACCTTATTCCTCGTCCTATATGTCCAATACAAGAGAGAGGTCCTCGCATATCCGTCGATCTCCAAGTACGTCTGGACGATCACCATTTATTACCTTGTCTTGGGTGTACAGCCCAATCAAGACATTAGTAATCATCCAAACGATGTGAAGATCTTCGGTCTTCAACCACCGACTTCATCGTCGACTTTTAATCGTCGTAGTAATTATTCAGAATGGGTTAAACCCGGTCTTTCTGAATAATTCGCGTATTTTATAATCAATAATCAAGTGCTATAAAAACACATCATATGCCTCATTCCATTTCATAATATTCTTTTAATAAAATATTCACATTATTAGGGAAAGGTTCCCATAAATTTTATCAAAGATAAATTCTTTTAAAATTATTCTTTAATCTTCCTTTGGATATCAATTTCAAAAGATTTGATTAAATAGTCGGGATTATCGAATCTTACGCAATAATCATTTATTAATTAATTCCAATCCCAACCTATTCTTCCCATGGGGCAAAACTGGTAGCACTCCATATCTAACACCCACTGTGTTTTGAGTAAAATTAATTACCCTTTTTATGTTCAAACGTAATTAAAGATTTTACTATAGCCTGGAGTAAAACTTGCGGTACTCCATTCTCGATCATTTCAAGGATTCAGTAAATTTAATTATCTCATTCCCATTTCAATCTAATTAAAAAATTATTAAAACTCCGATTTGGTTTTAATCTCAAAAACCATTACTTAATGATTGTTCGAATTTGTGAAATAAATCTTTTATTTAATTAGGTTAAAGAACAAATGTTATTTAAAACATTGTTCATGACGAATCCAAAACCATCTTCCATTAAATATGGAATCTTCACAAAAATCAAATCAATATATATAATCGATATAAATTTCCTCATCAGACTAATAATATAAATGGAATAATGGCAAGGCCTTTTAAATTCCATATATAGTAACAGTCTTCATTCACAGAAGCTCATCTCAGTTATTACCAAATCGAATTCCATTCAATTCCAATTTAATATAATAAATTGGAAAACTTTACCTTGGAAATTTTCCATTAAATCTTAATAAAAGATTTATAAATTCCAAATTATATTTTCACTATTAATTGGGTTAAAAAACAAATGTCGTTTAAAACACAATTCATGATAAACCAACAATCAACTTTCATTTCAGTTCCAATTAAATATTAATTAGTTGGTAAATTTTTCTAAATCTTAATTAAAAGATTTAACCTTTTCTCAACTGGGTTTAAGAACAGTGTTATTGAAGACATCATTCACGACAAACCCAAAATCCAATTTATTTTATTCAATTCCAATTAAATATTAATTAATTGGAAAACTTCATTAAACCCTAATTTAAAGATTTATTCTTTCTCATCGGGGTTTAAGAACAGTGTTATTGAAGACACCATTCACGACAAACCCAAAATCCAATTTATTTTATTCAATTCCAATTAAATATTAATTAATTGGAAAACTTCATTAAATTTTAATTTAAAGATTTATTCTTTTCTCATCGGGCTTTAAGAACAGTTGTAATAACCCGGAAATTTGAGCCAATTTAAATTTTTTATTTTGGCAATTTTAATGAATTTTGAATATTTAAAATGATTTATTTTAAATAATAACGACGACAAATTTATTTTGAATAGAATTAGAACGTACATATTTATATAAATCGTCGTTAGAATATAAATATTTATTTTTAATTATAAAAGGAATTGGAAATGGCGTGGTAGTTTGAAAATTTGATTTCAAATTTCAAATAGATGTACAGGATTCAAAATAAACCGGATTTTAGAGAAACCAAAAATATTAGAATCTATTTGAAAATATCTTTCCAACGAATCCGAAAATTTGAAATTTCATAGCGGGAATAAAAAGTTATGCCCAGATGAAATTTCAGAATAGTCGCTATAGAAAATATAGCCCTTAAAAACGGAAATTTTGCAAACGACCTCCTTTTTGGATGAAACCACTTTTGTTGGATCCGAGATGTCAAGTTATTGCTAGATACCAAAATTCATAATTTTCTGAATCAATATGTGAGCGGGGCGAAGTAAAACGTGTTTTGATAGTTTCTGTCAATTTGGATCGACCAGAAAATGGCCATTTTTCAAACGGTCTCCAAATTTGATGAAATTAGTTTTGTTGGGACCGTATCGTCAATACGAAGCTAGAAATAATTTTTCAGGAATTTTTGGGGTCCGTATGTGGCACCAGTAAAATGAAAAGTACGTTTAAAATTCAATATAATGATTTTAATGTTATTTTAATGAAAACTGATCATAATGGTTGAATTGGGTTACAAAACATATTCCATTGTGCTCGGAATGGGGGTAATTAACTAGGGGCGATAGTCGTTGGTTCGATTCGGTGTCCAAATGAAAAACTGACTTTTTGGATAGTAAAATAATAAAATAAAATAATATATATTTATATAATACCCCCTCCTCCACTCTATTCTCAGTCAATGATTTAAAAGAAAATAAAAAAGGGGGGGAAACCGCTCCTTCCCCGATCGATGCCGCTTCCCCTCGACGATCTACCAGCGCCGCCTCCGGCTGGCCACTGCTCCGCCGCCGCGCAACGCCACCGCCACCTTCTCCAAGCTCAGCCCCACCCTTCATTCGAGAACGCACAACCCCCAAAACCGCCCGCGAGCCACCCAGAAAGCCACCGTCGCCAATTCCTTAGACCGCCGCACCCCCCAGCCCTTCGATGATCCTCCTCTCCTCTATCTTCTCAGTCCCCATCCAAAAACCTCGAACCCCCCAATAGCTAAAACCAGACCGTGAGTGTGAGATTTGAGGGTGCGCTCACCTCCAGTCACAGCGAGATCAACGGAGCTGCCACGCCAGGGCCTGCCTCTGACTGCCGCGCGCCAGAAATAACCCCTCCTCCCCCTTTAGTGACGCACGAAACCCCCCTCCTCCATTCGAATCAAGGTGAGTTTTATATTATTTTATTTTAATTCAGTTTTTAATTTATAAATACATAGTGTTTAAATTCAGTTTTTAATTAATATAAAGAAGGAAAGATATAATCTTTTGTTAAGTAAAGGTATAATCTTTTATTCAAGAAAGGTATGATTTTTATCAACAATTAAAGGTAGGATTTTTATCAACAATTAAAGGTATGATTTTTATTTATGTTGAGTAATAAAAATATAATTTTTATATATATAGTGAGGTAAAAATATAATTTTTATGTATGTAAGGAAGTAAAAATATAATTTTTATTATGTTACTAGCAAGATAAAAATATAATTTTTATCATGGAAGTAGCGGTGTAAAGGAGTGATTTTTACATATGTAGTAGAGATACAAAAATACGATCCTTACATGTAAAAATTTGATTTTTATATATATAGAATAGCGATAAAAATTCGATCTTTATATAAGAAGTGGAAATATAAAAATATAATTTTTATATAGAAAGAAGCGATAAAAATATATGATTTCTATATATGAAATGCCATTGTAAAAATGTGATTTTTAATGTGAACAGCGGGAAAAGATAGCGATGGTAACAACGGAAATCAAAACGGAATCCATACAGTTCAGAAATAAAGAACGGCGGAGTGGAACTCCAAGGTGAGAACTCCTCACTTTTATTTTATTTTCTAGTTAAAATATATACTAGGATGCCGACGGTGCTTAGCAGCACCCGACGCCCGTCGTCTACAGACCATGGACGACTTGTTTGTTTGATTGACTGTGTTGTGAAAATTGATTGTGTGATGTGGAATGGAATAAAATATTTTATAGTTAAAAATATATTTTTTAACGTGTATATGAATAAAATAAATATCCATAAACAAATCGGACGATTTGTTTATGTACACACATTTGACTGATATTGATTGGAACGATAAATTTTACATATCGGCCAACTGCACAAATAAAACCTGTGTTTGATTGTTTGAAACCCCACATGGGTACTGGGATGATATTGGACATACACTAATCCCAATAGTTAGTTGTATGTCAACCGATTGGTTAACAGACTGCTATAAGCGTTAAATATTTATATTTAATTGTTAGCCTACTTTGTGAACTAGGCTATACAAAGCTAGATGATCAAGTAATGAAGAACATTCACTCCAAGGATCGGATCGGATTGGAGATCATTTGGTCAGAGAAAATCAGCATAAAGCAGAGAAAGAAGCGGCTTGGGTCAAACCGGATTGGATAAACAAACCCGATCCGTCCCCTCATCCGACGAACTCCGATCCGAACCCATGCACTCAGAACTACAACTATCACACGCACGTTCCCTTAAAATTCGGAGCGGTTATGCCCACGTTCTACCCATGTTTGCCACTAAACTGGTGTGTTGTCACTCCCATATTCCATCCAAACCCGAAAGTGATGGAATGGAGGCCACGTGGATCCGAACCGAAGCCATCCCAGGAGCATTTTTCACCTATAAATACATCATCAAGGGGCATTTGGAAGGATCTTTTGGCATTTTCAGAACTCAAACTCCATTGCTATCTGAATTTCATCAACTTATTCATATCATAATCACCCTTTGAAGTATATTGTGAAGGAGATTGAGTGAATCAATACATTGTATGAGTAGAGATTGGGTGAGAATTACTGTTGTACTTGCATTCGAATCATCAATCCAAAGAGTAGAAAGTGGACATAGGCTATTTAACGCCGAACCACTATAAATTGCGTGTTTTCATCGTTTCGATTTCATTTCAGCAGAATTAATATTAGTTTGGGTGTTAGAGCCAATTTTGGATCTAACATTTTGGTGCTTTCACTGAGAGCTATTTGAATTCTTCGCTTTTTGGGATTATCATTCTACTATTTGGACCCTCAAGTTCAAAGAAGTTAATCCTCTATTTTCGACATCTTTAAGTACCTGTTGGTTAACCACTGAAGAATTGGATATTATGGCTAAAGGAAAAGGCAAAGAAATCCAAAGTAATCGAGAGAATGAAGTTAGTGAAGATCAGCAAACTATGGTAGTGACGAGGTCGCGTAGTCAAGATTCTGGAGCAGGCCGCTCCGGTCAGGAAGGTCCGATCCGAGCAGGTGACTCCGATCTGATGAGATTGAGGTCACTCGCTCCCCCCATCCGAACCGGTCCGGTCCTACAACCTTTCTCCGATCCGACCCGAACCAGAATGAAGCTGGAACTTCTACTTGAGCTCCCACCAATGATCCGATTCCAGCCGCTGACCAATGATCAGCCTAACCCATCTGCACCAGTTACACATGGAGATTTTTCATGCTTTCTTGACATGCTCCAGAGTACTAAGGAGGCATTGGAAGCCCATCAGCGTGACAGTCTTCGCATGCAGGAGAACATGCTCACCATGAGTAGGGAACTCAAGGAGATCCGGAGGCAAAAGACACCTTCCCCAACACGTCGCCTTGCCGCAGATTATTCATCTTCTTCAGATGAGGGACGTCCTCGTGAAAGAAGGCCACTTGAACGACCTCATAACCTTGATCTGCTAACTTTTGGATCTTTAGGATCCCGAGAAGACCCCGCTCGTGTGTTAGGACCTGATGACCCGAGCTTGAGAGAGCCTATGCTGTTGCCCATGCGTGGGTCCCACGTTCTACCCAGGGATCCTAACATTACTAATCCTACGCAGCAACAACTTCTCCGGCCCCTTCCTCCTGGGAGCATAGGGAGCAGTGCAGAGCAGCCGCAGCTATAACCAGGTGGCTATCCCCTAATCAGGAACCCAGGGGTAATCCAAATATCATACCTAGAGAACCTATGCAGACATTAACAAATGCTGATGTATGGGCAATAGTGCGTCAGATTATGTCCGAAAGCCGACGGTACACTAATGAGGACTGGGGTACTGAGCGAAGTCATACCCCCTTCACAAATGATATATTGGATTTCCAGTTCCCTCGGCGTTTCAACTTGCCTCAGATGGATCGGTATTCAGGAAGAACGGACCCAGGGAAGCATCTTATGAGGTATGCATGGTTCATGAATGCTGCAGCAGCTCCAGATGCTGTGAAATGCAAGGCCTTTCCGATTTATCTAGAAGACGTGGCGTTAATGTGGTTCACCCGACTCTCTCCCCAGTCGATATCAAATTTCACAGAATTGATTGAGCGCTTTATGAACCAGTTTCGACGTCACGCCCGAAAGTCCAAGAGTGTCGTAGAGTTGTCACATATTAAGCAGGCCCCAGGAGAATCTTTGAAGTCATATTTAGACCGCTTCAACCTGGATGTCACCGAAGTTAGTGACCCTCATGAACCCACTATTCTGGTGGCCTTGATAGAAGGAGTTGACCCTAACACAGAATTTGGGGATTACCTATCCGGGAAACCACCCCGCACTAGGGAATTGTTCTACGAAAAGGCCAATATTCTTGAGGCGAGAAGAAGCTCATCTAAATAGGAAGATAAAGTCCAAAGGGGCCTCGAGGGAAGGTGTCCAAAGTAATGTTGTTATGAAGCAATCCGGTGATAGTTCGGGGAAGGTTGAGGTAAACGTCGGTAACCAGAATAGAGGTAACAACAACAGGAATGGGAACGACAATAGGAGGAACAGGAACCGAGGTAATAACTCTAGTAAAAGACCCAGATTTCAGACTTTTGAAAACTATTCATCGTTAAGTGATACGTTGGAGAATATTTATTTGGATACATACAACATATTGCAATATAAAAAGCCACCACCTAGAGACTCCACTGAAAAAGAGATCGCAACGGGATAGTTTTGTATGTTCCATGGAACCCACGGCCATTCCACCAATGAATGTCGTCATTTGAGAGATGTAGTTGAAAAGTTGTTGTGGGAAGGGAAGTTAGACGAGTACAAGGTTGCCCCTTAGGACAGGGGGCCAGGAGGGCAAACCCCGAATCAAAATCAGCCCACTTCCAAACCTACAGCACAACAGAAAGGTAAAGGGATTGTTATTAATACCATTATAGGCGGACCCCATCTAGCTAGTCGAAATTTCAAAGCAATGGATCAGTACGTTAATGCCGCCAAGCACTTTGAGGTAGGAGAATGCAGTAACCTCGAAGACATTACTCCAGTAAAACAACAAAAGACGATGTCAGACGACGTTATATTCCATAATAGAGATGATTCTGGAATTCAATCACCAACTGAAGACCCACTGGTAGTTACCACAGCCATAGGCCCCGCCTTAGTCCATAAAGTGTTGGTGGACAACGGGAGTTCAGTCAATATCCTCTTCAAGAAAGCTTTTGAACAAATGAGACTCGAAGCAAAAGATCGAAAGCCCTGCGAAGGATGGATACGGGGCTTTAATGGGGCGTCAACAGCTCCGATGGGCTACGTAGAATTTCCAGTGACATTGGGATAGGGAGATCGCCAAAGAGTGTGGATCCTGCCGTTTGTAGTTTTGGATGTTGAACCACCCTACAATGCTTTCCTAGGCCGACCGGCCCTTGCCGAATTTAGGGCATGTATTGCACCTTGGTGCTTACTGCTTAAGTTCCCGACTAACGCAGGAATAGGGGTGATGAGAGGCGACCAAGCCACGTGAAGAGCTTGTTACATGAAGGAGTTGAGGATGCTAATGAAGGGGTTGAATATAGAATCTAAGGACGATTCTCCCCCTCCGAAGGAAAACTCGGCATAGCAATTAAGGGGTCCAACCCCAAGAGAGTCACCCTTAGATGTGCTCGAGGATATAGATCCCAGAGAGGATAGAGAACCCGAGGACAGAAAGGTGACTCCCAACGAGACGACAATAGATATATCTATTGATGAGTTAGATTCGACAAAAGTACTAAAAATCGGATCGCAGCTAGATCCAATTCGAGTGAGAGAGTTGGCCGATTTCTTAAAGGTGAATTTAGATGTGTTTGCCTGGACTTACGCTGACATGTGTGGGATTTCGCTTGCTATTATGATCCACTCTTTAAGCATCAACACAAAACACCTGCCGGTCAAGCACAAAAGACGGATGTTAGGCCCAGAGCGGTCAGCAGCTTTGAAAGAAGAGCTAGAGAAATTGAAGGATAATGGATTTATTAAGGATTTGAAATATCCCGACTAGATATCAAATCCTGTACTGGTCAAAAAATCTAATGGGAAGTGGCGTACATGTATTGACTTCTCTGACTTTAACAAGGCTTGTCCGAAGGATAGCTTTCCTCTTCCCAGGATTGATCAACTAGTAGACTCGACGGCTGGACACGAGCTTTTATCCTTCATGGATGCTTATTCAGGGTACAATCAAATTCCCATGCACATACCAGATCAGGAGCACACAAGTTTCATCACAGACTTGGGGTTATATTGTTATGTGGTAATGCCGTTTGGATTAAAGAATGCAGGAGCCACATATCAGCGTTTGGTTAACCGCATATTCTATAATCAAATCAGAAAAACCATGGAGGTCTATGTAGACGATATGCTTGTGAAGTCTAAACAATCTTCTGACCATACAAAGGACTTAGCCGAAATGTTCGGCATTCTTCGGAGATATGGGATGAAGTTAAATCCCCTAAAATGCTCGTTTGGGGTCGCATCTGGAAAATTCCTTGGGTTTACCGTGAGTTTGCGAGGGATTGAGATAAATCCTAGTCAAATCGCAGCAATAATAAATATTGAAGAACCACGAAAGATTAAGGATGTTCAACGCCTGTCCGGAAAAGTTGCTGCATTGAGCAGGTTTATCTCCAAAGCCACAGATAAGTGCGTACCTTTCTTCGATTTGATAAAACGAGGGAAGAAAATTTTTGAGTTGACTCCTGATTGTGTGGAGGCTTTCCAGAATCTATTAGACTTATTAGAAAAGCCCCCAATATTATCAAAACCCGTGGAACATGAGGATTTGTTTGTCTATCTAGCAGTATCATCTCTTGCCGTCAGTACAGCGTTGGTACATGAAGAAGATAAAGTCCAGAGGCCTGTATACTACGTAAGCAAGAAGCTAGCCATTGCGGAACGTAATTATCCAAAAATAAAAAAACATGCTTAAAGCCTCCTGATTGCTTCCCGCAAACTTTGTCATTACTTTCAGGCTCACCCGATAGTTGTATACACCGATCAACCTTTAAGGTAAGTGTTGCAAAAACCCGAAGCGTCGGGACGGTTACTTAAATGGAACATCGAGTTGAGTCAATTCGATTTGAATTTTCAGCCACGGAGGTCAATAAGGGGGCAGGCATTGGCCGACTTTATAGCCGAGTTTACAATTCCCGAAGAGGAAACGGTGGGTGACAAGGTGGTTACTTTAGAGCAAGAGCTAGAGCTTAATCCGTGGAAGCTATATACGGACGGAGCCAAAAATGATCGAAGGTCCGGCGCCGGAGTTGTTTTAATCACTCCTAAAGGACGATCTATTTACTATGCATTGCGGTTAGAATTTCCTGCTACCAATAACGACTCCGAGTATGAAGTCCTGATTGCCGGGCTGAAGCTCGCCAAAGAACTAGGAGTGAAGACACTGGATATATACTGCGACTCCAAGATAGTCGTATGCCAGGTACAAGAGGAGTTTGTTACTAAAGGACCTCGACTAGTTACTTATCTCAAAAAAGTAAAGGAGTTGTTGGACGATTTGGAGCATTACAGCATAACGCATATCCCAAGGACAGAGAATCAGAAAGCAGACCAGCTGGCAAAGCTAGCAAGTTCTGATAGCCCCGAAAAAACGGAAATGGTTCCGATAGAGGTTTTGGAATCACTGAGTTTCGACCTAATGGAAGTGGAACTAACCTTAGAAGTTAATCCAGAGAGAGAATCATGGATGACACCGATTAAGAATTTTCTCAAGAGTGGAGCCCTCCCTTTGAAGAAAAGCGAAAGACGAGCTGTAAGACGTAAGGCTGCAAGATACGTTTTACAGGACGACGTCCTTTATCGCCAAGGGTTTTCAATACCCCTACTACAGTGTATCGCACATGACGACATCAAACGTGTACTGCAAGAAGTACACGATGATGAGTGTGGGGATCACACCGGGGGCCAAACCCTGACAAAGAAGTGTTGCGGCATGGATATTTCTGGGCTACCGTGAATAGAGATGCAACTGATTATTCACGACGCTGCGACAGATGTCAAAGATCTGCCAAAATTCCCAGGGCACCTCTGACTCAGCTCAATTCAATGGTAAGCCCATGGCAGTTTGTCATGTGGGGAATTGATATTATTGGAGTGTTACCTATTGCCAAAGGGGGAGCAAAGTACGCGATCGTCGCCGTGGACTATTTCACGAAATGGGTGGAAGCTGAGCCTTTGACTACAATCACGGCAAGGAAGGTGATTAGTTTTGTGGTCAGAAATATCATCTGTCGATTTGGGATACCAAAGACCATTATAACTGATAATGGGACACAATTCGACAGCATTGAATTCAGAAACTTTTGCCAGAAATACAAGGTTGACAAACGATACACTGCTGCAGCTCACCTGGTGGAAGCTGAGCCTTTGACTACAATCACGGCAAGGAAGGTGATTAGTTTTGTGGTCAGAAACATTATCTGTCGATTTGGGATACCAAAGATCATCATAACTGATAATGGGACACAATTCGACAACATTGAATTCAGAAACTTTTGCCCGAAATACAAGATTGACAAACGATACACTGCTGTAGCTCACCTGCAGTCAAACGGCTAGGTCAAAGCAATAAACAAGGTCATTAAATCCATTCTGAAAAAGCGGTTGGAGCGGGCCAAATCCAAGTGGTTAGATGAGTTGCCACTAGCTTTGTGGGCCTACAGGACAACCTTTAAGATAGCCACTGGCCATACCCCTTTTTCACTTTCCTTCGGGTCAGAAGCAGTAATCCCGGTAGAGCTAGAAGTCCCTTCTCATCGAGTAGCATACTATGACCCGATGACAAATGGAGCACTCCTCCTAGAGTCTCTTGATATGGTTGAAAAAAAAGAGACGAAGCAGACTTGCGTGCCTCAAGACATCGACATCAAGTAGCACTTTATTATGACCGGAAAGTTCGCTTCAAAACCTTCGAACCAGGAGACTTAGTATTGAAATGAGTCTTCCCACCTTCAACCCAATTGGGTCCAAAATTGGAAGGACCATACACCATCCAACGGAAGCTTGATATAGGAGCATTCAAGCTAACGACCGTGGACGGTGAAGAGATTCCCAGAGCTTGGAATGCTCAGCACTTGCGACGATACCTGAGCTAAATATGAAATGTCTTCCTTTTTGTTTTTATAAGCTATGTAAAAAGGCACGACTTGCCTTAAAAAGTCTGTTTATATGAACAAAGGATTATGAAGTAGATGTAGGCTACGACTTAGCTGAACCACTATAAAAATATCGTGTGTCATTTACTTTCCTGCATTATTTATATCTTCAGCAATTATTCTATCATGACCATGAAACACGAAACATTAAATTAGATTTGGAAAGTTGGAGATAACCCATGTGCAGGAGCGAATAAAATGACCGCTTGTATGATAAAATACAAAAGAATAGGAAGACGACATTCTCAACTCTAACTCTCATGAATCGAGAGAAGTATAAAGGACGGGAAGACAACGTCCCTTGAGGCGTGAAGGTGCACCCCGATAAGAGACCGCCTCAGTAATACTCTAACCTGGTTATGAGACAGGAGAGTATAAAGATGCTAAAAAGAATGAGCATCAATGATGAAAGGAATATGGCCCCGCTAGAGAATCGGGGGCAACTGGATTTTGAATTTAATCAATCTTGAATAAGCCTTAGTCATTTATCCAAGATTGATTGGGGGCATATACGTGTACACAAGTTCCCCTTTAATAATGACTTACCTTTAATAATGACTTTATTATATACCTGTGATATGACATGCTGTTCATTTATATTTTTACTTAAATACTAAATTTACAAATATCAGACATTGCAGGGAACAAACTACTTTATTCACGAACACGTGAGTTTATACAGGAAAGCTAAGCAAAAGATGCGAGGGTCGCACTCGCTGCAACAAGCACGGACCAGTGGAATATCAAAATAAAAAACAAAGCGCATTGTCACTTGGACTTTTGAGTAGGCTTGGACTTCTTGGCATCCCTAAGAGCTTTTTTAGCTTCTTTTTCCGCATCAGACATGAGACGCTTTGGTTTCTTCTTCTCTGTAATCGAGGTACCAGAGTCGATAGATTTCTTCCTAGGAGTCGGAGCACTGGGATCAAGAGAATATTTTTTTAGCATGCTCTTCTGTAGTTGACCTAGTTGAAATCTTAACAACTAACCTCGATCCAGCATCCACCACTGCAAGGGGCTTAAGGCTTTCAGGGTCCATCTCCTCGACTTTTAGATGTTTGCGCTTGTCTCGTTCGACTTTCATTTCAGCTAAAGTCACGTCATCGACATTCTTTGAATTCCCAATTATAGCAACATCAAGATCTTCTCTATGCCCATCATTACCACTGTCATCTTTCAAAGCGTCTATCATCTCATCATCACGAGAAGTGTCAGCACTAGGCGGTATGGAAGTCTAATTGATAGCCTCCTCCTTTTTACCTTCAGCTCCCCCCTCGGGCTCAATGATGGTAGCCTTATCTTGTCCTCTCTGAGTCTCTTCCATGGATTTTTTTCCCTAAGGGTGGCTCCCCGATGCTCGTCAGTCTTCTTGGTTGACTCATCACCTACAGAATGAGAAGCAACAGTTATCAACTCAGGAGAAAACAAAAAATCCTCGATCGATTGCCCAATGATATGACGAAAGGTGGAGACTGCCTTGGCAAATTGGGGTGAAAAGGTAGAAATACCTTCTGATGATTTCTCGACTGGGGCGGCTATGTCTCTGATGTTGATTCGGGTATAGGAGATAGAAGAGGCGCTCTAGGAATTCCCGGATTTTCGGGATCATATTCCTCAACTCCAATAGTTTCGACAGTAACAGAAGAGGAGCCAACCTCAAGGATAACCTTTCCTTTGGCTTGGCGTTTCTCCTCCTCCATAGTAGCAGCAATAAGGCGACGCCCCTCAGCTAGGTGTGCCGGTTCATCATCTTTCAAATACTTCTCCATGAGTTTATATTCATCAATGAAGTCTACCTTAAGTTCGTCTTTTACCCATTCGATGAATTGATTCCACACATGAACTAAGGTAGTCGGATAGTCTTTGATCCAAGAGATGTTTCGGCGACAGAGTATGTGTGCAAAGAATTCAATCATTAGTTCACCAAAGCCATGCAACTCATTTTGAGCCTCAGATAGTTGTTTATGAGTCTCTTCAGCAGACTTAATTGCGCTATCTACATTCCCTTCGGCTAAGGTAGCTCTAGTCTCGACCTCCATTAACCTGGACTCCAAGTCAGCATTTCATTTCTCCAACTCAGCATTCTTCCTCGCTAACTCGGCCTTTTCTTGCTCAAGGGTATTGTAAGCTAGCTGCACTTGATGCTTTCTGACTTAGCGTCCTCGGCTTGTTTCTTCAACTCTAAATGCTCTTGACTATGAGTTTCCAGTAGGTCATCATAACGCTTTTGTAATTCTTCAAATTGCCTTTTGAAGTTATTGGCATCTCGTTGAGCAATGACAAGTTGAGCTTGTGTATCTTCGAAGTCCTTCTCTAGATTTTTCAAAGCATTCTCATCGGAATCTGCAACTTTCTTCATTGCATTGACGTCTGTAATTAAGTTCGGAATGATCCTGGAAGACTATGTGAATACTTGTACATCTCTGAGTACTATTTTTCTACTGCGTCGATTTTTGCCTTAGCCTCATCTGCCCACTTTGAAGAAATAGGCTCGAGTGCGGGTAAAAAGGTTAAGTTCTCAAAATAGTGATCTGGGAACTGCTTCTCCAGATAAGCCAGTTTCATTTTGGAGTCAACGTATAGTGGTGGAGATTTGCAATATGATAATTCAAAGTGTTTCCGCTTAGCAGGGACGATGGCTGCATCACCTTTTTCAGATCGCGTCTCAGAAGTTTTGCGCTTGTCTCACGAATTAGTGTGTTTCCGGTGGACTTTTTTCACGATTATATTTATCTTGGGAGGAAATTTGGTCTTTGGATTGTGATGTGTTCCCTCCACGACGACTTTGGTAGCTCTTATATCTGTCCGGATCCGACCGAACGGGAGAACGAGAGCGTGAAGTATGAGGTCGCTGAGAATCATGATGTCTTCTGTCGTCTTTACCCCGGCTCTCACGACGATCATGCTTGGTATCAGAAGGCGGTATGGACATGCTACGGCGGATCTTCCTGACGTCATAGTAAGGGCGTGACATTGTACCTGCGCAACAATATAAGTGGAGTTCGGAATCGTTGTTCACATAAGACATAAGTGTTGTGACGTGCGGTGCTAATGTGTTATGTGCATCCTAAGTGATGTTCCCCCCCAACAAACCCGAGCCTGAAGCCAGACTAGCATGAGTAGGCTCTTTGGTCTTCACGGGAGTAGTCTCCTCTGAAGAAGTGAAGGTTAAAGGATTCGTTCCGAAGTCCCCTGAAGTATATATAGTTTCAGGCAGGGGAAGATTTCCTAAACCCTTAAATGTAGAATCGTTGGTAGTAGGAGCATCTCCTTGAGAAACGTCTAGTGGCAGCTCTTTAGGGGATGTTGATTTTTTAGGAGAAATGGCGTCATCAGGAATTGTATACCCTTCTCTATGCTTCTCAGCTATGTTGGCTAATTCAACGTCCTGAGTTGATGACGGAGAGGGAGGAGTCCTAAGAGGTATTGTTGGACCTTTTGAGCCCTCACCCGTCTCAGGGATAATGTCAACAGGGGGTATGTACACATATGGACCTGTCCCATGACCTATACTACGGGTAATGGATAATAACCCGTGAAGATGGAGATATTCATCCTCAAGGACAGCGTCGATGGTTAAGAACTTTTGGTCTCCAATAAGCAGCTGGTGCAAATGATCAAAATATAATTGACCTGATATTTGCTTTGGGTTATCATCTGCAAATAAAAACGAAAGCAAGTTAATGTATTGGCATAAACATTCAAACTTGAAATCTAAAAAGTCAGTGCTTTACTTGATTTGGTCCATCTCCTGGCGCACCCCGGTTGCTGTCTGATATAAAACCATTCAAGTTTAGAGTCACCATCCTTGCTGCTATATGGAATAGTAATAATCTTCCTTTTTGGAACAGATTCAAAGTATGAGAAGGAGGGAGTCTCTTGAGTCCGATGCTTGAAATTATAAAAGAAGTGGACGTCATCGAAGGTAAGCTCTATACCTAAAATCTATTTATATGCTATATACAAGGTGTATAAGTAAGCATAAGAGTTGGGATGTAACTGCATGGGGGCAATCTGCATCTGTCTCAGAAAATCGACGACAAAAGGCGGAAATGGAGGTATTTCCCCGACCAGACACATTAATCGAGTAATAGCCATAAATCTCTCCGGTGGATTATGGGGGCGATCTGTTTTCGAAGGCACCAGAGTATCTCTCTTTAATATCCCATGATTTAAACATATTCGGGCGAGTTTATCATTGTTGATCGTCGACTCAATAGAATCTTTAGCTAATTCCAATATGGTGGCAGTTTTAAACTCGTCGAGAGCACGATCATCTCCTATATCTCCTTCCTCTTCCTCGCCAAGAGGGACTTCACCCCCGGAAGATACTTCGCTATTGTGCGCTTCCATTTCATAATCTGGGCCCTCATCATCCCATTCAGGGTCTGAGGGAGAGGATATGTCATCAAGAGTGAGTTTTTCGGAAGTTTCTGCAACTTCTCCCTTTTCTGCTAACCTAGATGAACGTCTCTCTGCCATGGTCGCTAAACTACTGAAGAAGCAATAGTACAAGTTAGAGTAAAATAGCCCGTATTCCCTCCGTGCATGTGTGTGAACTAAAGTGTGTACGGTGCGTGCAAGAGATGCAAAGTAAACACATAAGAACATAATGCAAAGGTTCGACGAAGCAGTAATGTTCAGAATAGTCTTAAATGTTTGCTCATGTCCATAAGGCACTATCCTAACTGTCCATTAAGTTGTAAAGTAATGGCAAGCATTGATTGAGCAAGCCGGACATTTCTTATGTATTAAGTTGGATGGTTCCATTTCGGTTCGGGTATGCGTGTTGGGATCGGAACGGACGCCCATAGAGGAATGGGTTCAGACCGGGGGCAGGACCATGTTAGGTCCAAAGCAGAAATTAATGTATTTCGAGCATATCGGTTCGGTTCGGAGGGTGGTACTTTACGTGATCGGGATCGGTCCGGGCGCCCATATATTTTCTTGACCATGTCTATTACTCCGACCCGACCCGGTTGGATACACCTCGTTTTTACCCTTTTCTTTATTTTTCACTCCGACCCGATCCGGTCAGATAGAACCCCCTCTCCTCTTCATTCTTATACCTCTTCACCCGAACTGATCCCAGACCTTTCCCTCTTCTTCTTCTTCATCCTCATTCTTCCTTAACCAACTCTGAACCCAGCCTCATGCCAAAAACAAAAGCAAAGCTGAAACGCTTGTATGTGGGCATGACCAGCGTCAGCTTCAATCCTCTTCTACAACCGCCTCGAGATAGCGACGACGCCATCAACGACTGTGGCGAGGAAGAGAAAGGCGCGGCGTCGATTAAACACCATGCTGAAATCGCTCAAACAATTCGCAAATTTGAATTGAAATCAAGTAAAGAGGGAGTTAATTGAAGTTTTTTGACCCACCTAAGTAATTGATTTGAGGATTAAAGGAGAATTCTTGGAATAATAGGAACTAGGATTTTGATTTTCTTTGGTGCAAATTTCAGGAGAAAACGATAGAAATAAAAGAAAGAAGGAGGAAATGGAGAAAGAACGAATTTATATTGGTGTATGGTGGCCCTTTGTATTCCTGCCAGCGTGACTCCATTCGGACCGGAATACAAGCCCATGTATATATATATGGCCCATCGATTTAATAGTGGTGGGTTAAGAGAGAAGCCGTTCGGACCATTGGTGCTTTCCCCTTGGCTTCATCCTAGGTTCGGACTGGAGACTGAATCCCAATGGAATCATGCACGTTAACTTAACGTGCGAATTTAACTCAAAGAAAAGTATACGAGAGGTTTACCTGGAAGAGTCACTAGACACCAAGAAGAAATCTCAGAATTATGTAAAATGAAGAAAATAATTTGCACATTACATGGTGTATATATAAGCAGCAAGAGACACAACTTTATGGAGCAACGCGTCCCTACACACAAATGGAAGCGACTGTTCAACAGTTTGAATTCAAAGGTTAATGAGAAAATAATGTCAAAGCACACTCCATCTTCAATAGAAGCGTCCTTTAAGGGTGCAAAATGTTAGCCTACTTTGTGAACTAGGCTACACAAAGCTCGATGATCAAGTAATGAAGAATATTCACTCTAAGGATAAGATCGGATCGAAGACCATTTGGTCAGAGCAAATCATCATAAAGCAGAGAAAGAAGGGGCTTGGGTCAAACCGGATCGGATAGGACAAACCCGATCCATCCCCTCAACCGACGAACTCCGATCCGAACCCGTGCACTTAGAACTACAACTATCACACCTACGTTCCCTTAAAATTCGGAGCGGTTATGCCCACGTTCTACCCATGTTTGCCGCTAAACTGGTGTGTTGTCACTCCTATATTCCATATGAACGCGAAACTGATGGAATGGAGGCCACGTGGATCCGAACCGAAGCCATCCCAGGAGCATTTTTCACCTATAAATACACCATCAAGGGGCATTTGGAAGGATCTTTTGGCATTTTCAGAACTCAAACTCCATTGCCATCCGAATTTCATCAACTTATTCAGATCATAATCAACCTTTGAAGCATATTGTGAAGGAGATTGATTGAATCAATACATTGTATGAGTAGAGATTGAGTGAGAATTACTGTTGTACATGCATTCGAATCATCAATCCAAAGAGTAGAAAGTGGACGTAGGCTATTTAACGCCGAACCACTATAAATTGCGTGTTTTCGTCGTTTTCGATTTCTTTTCAGTAGAATTAATAATAGTTTGGGTGTTAGAGCCAATTTTGGATTTAACATTAATGCTTATACAGTGTAGAATGCACTCTGGATGATGGATTGTTGTTTTCATTGTTGTTATACACATTTGTTGTGTGAAATCCATGTAATAACATTATATGGTAATTGACTGTGTCTGATTCCAGTTCAGAAAAGAATAAATATTTTAAAATAACGATTATTTTAGAATAATGAATATTTTAAAATAATATTCAGTAAAAGATCAAAATGTGATTTTGATGTCCGATTTGGGATGGACACGAATATATTTAAATATATAAATGTTGATTAGATTGACGCCATTTTGACATGAACGATATTTATATCGATTTTATTTATTTTTATAATGAATATCGAAAAGGAATTGATTTCAAAATACAATGTTTTTAAAATATTATCATTTATATATCGATGATATGGAATATTCAATTTTGATTTGAAATTGAATATGAAGTTGAAATGATTTTGAAAATGAATTTAAAACGATTTATAAAATACGTTTTAAATGGAAATCGATGAAATATATTATATATATATATAATATAATGGCCTGAATAGAACGCGCCGCGCTGCGGCAGTTCGCGAATTTCGACCATTGACTTCGGACGGACATTACGGGAGATCTGACCATCGGATTCTCCTAAAACTGGAACCATTGGGTTCGTATCGAAAAGAGCTTTCTAACGAATATGAGAAATTAGAAATCTAATGAGTGGATTTGGAATTATGTCCAAATCAAATTTGGAAAAGTTCGTTGTAAGTGCAGTTCGACGATCGTTTATGGAAATCGATTGTACCGGCTATGATACAATTATTAAAAATATTGATAATTTGTGTAAAATCATATTAAATGATTTTGGAAGAATTGGGATGAAAAATTCCATATTTGAAAAGATAAAAATAGATTTTTATCGAAATGAACTAGTGTTGAACTAGAATTATAATCCATTTATTTTTAAAATAAATAAATTGGATTTGAAATGATTTTAAAAATAACTAGAATTTCCAATATATAAATTGGAAATGGATTTGAATCGAAATTGTCTTCGGAATAGTTCGATGTTGGATTTCGTGATTATACAGATATTGTTATGGAAATTTGAAAGATATATTCATATTGTTATTTCCAATACGATATTTGTTAGTCGTAGAATTTGATATTGAATATAAGCCGATTTATTCTCTATTCGGAGCCTTGTATTTAATATCAAATGGGATTTGGGTTTGTCGTGAATGGCGTCTTCATTAACACTGTTCTTTAATTGGAATTGAATTGTAATTGATTTTTGGGTTTATCATGAACGGTGTTTTAAATAACATTTGTTCTTTAGCCCGATAATTAATGGAATGTGAATTGGGTTTGTTGTGAACTGTGTTTTAACGACGTTCGTTCTTTAACCCGATTTACAATGAAATGTGATTTGGAATTTATAAACCTTTTTATTAGGATTTAACAGGAGTTTTCCAATTTAATATGTATTAAATTTTAATTGAATGGAATTCGATTTGATAATAATCTAAATGAAATTCTCTGTAGGAAAACTGTTAATGCATATGGAATCTAAGAGGCGTTGCCATTATTCCATTGCATTATTGGTCGGACATGGAAATTGATATCGATTATATATATCGATTTGTTTTCCATGAAGATTCCATTGTTAATGGAATGTGATTTGGGTTGTCGTGAATGGTATCTTTAATAATATTGTTCTTAGGCCCAACAGATCTAAGAAAATCAGAAGCTAACTACCAGTTAAGTTGAATGGTTTCCTGGGTATTGATCTGATGGTGGTTTCAGCTTTCGGGGTTAATACTTAGGGAATTGTTCACTTGCTAATTTGCGATTAAAGGATGATGGAATGGAATGTGATTGTGGGTTTATCGTGAACCGTGTTTTAAAGGACATTGGTTCTTTAACCCAGTTAAAGATAGGATATGATTTCCCAAGTTAAACAATAATTAATATTGATTTTTGGGAAGATTAAAACCAAGTGGAGTTTTAATGCATCTTTAATTAGATTGAAATGATATCCAAAGGAAGATTAAAGAATAAATTTAAAGAATTTATCTTTGATAAAATTAATGGGAACCTTTCCCAAAATATAAGAATATTTGAATAAAGGAATATTCTGGATTTGAATGAGGCGTATGTTGTGTTTTATAACACTTGTTTATTATATACGCGAGTTATTCGGAAAGGCCGAGTTTATACCCATTCTGAATAACTGAATCGACGATAAGTCAACGATGAAGAGGGTGGTTGAAGACTAGAGGTCTTCACATCGTTTGGATAATTAATGATGATCTTGATTGGGCTGTACACCCAAGAGGAGGGAATCAGTTGGTGATTGTCCAGACATACTTGGAGATCGATGGATATGCGAGGAATAAGGTTCCTCCGGTTTCGTTCAGACCCAGAACGGACTTGTAAATGGATGTGTGTCTGACATCAGATTTCATTCTGTGTGATTGATATACATCGGTTGCATAGCGTGAATTGCCTGTGTGGCATGCTGAAATGCAAATGATCAAGGCTTTTGTTGAAAAGCAAAGTCTTGTGGTTGATGATCAAAGCACGACTTTAATACAGCGTAGCTTTGTGTAGCATTAATTCGTGAGCCTCATACCCCTGTGTGAACCAGAAACGGGAGAGGACCTCAGGGAGGGCATGCATTTCCTTCGAGCTAGGAGTGGTGTCAGCGTTTTACATGCCCTGACATTTTACTTATGTGGATGATGGATTGCAAGGCGACTCGGTTATATCGGTCGATCCGGGACTGATGGAGTCATTTGGCTCATTTTCGCCCCATAGGGCGGGGGAATGCAGTCTTTAGGCATTTTGATCCACTCCGTGTGGACCGACCCTGACGATCCAAGGGTCACTCGAGCTCTGATCCTGAGACATGGTAGGCTAGATTGTCTCGAAGCGGTGAGGACGATCCCTGGCCTCGGTTCACAGATGGAAATCCAACTTCCAATAAGTGACATTTGCGGTTTTGATTGTAGAGCCTAGTATTGGCGACATGATATATGGTACCCATGCCGCCTAGGATTGATACATTTATATTTGAAGTTGTTTTATACACTATGCACTTATAATAGTATCAAATGATTTGTTTTAAATGTACCAAGCATGTTTGGCTATTATAAGGGAAAACCCTATCCCCCGGCTTGCGTTGCATTGTGTGATAGGACCTGGGTCTTATAATAGCTTCATTTTTTCCAAAAGCATTGCGATGTTTTGCTATATGCACTAGTATTCTTGGAAGGAAATCCGTTCCATGTTATATGGCGTGGTACCTTGATATATCTGATTTAAAGTAAAGTTTTAAATAACTGTTTTAGTTCTCACACCAGTCACATGACTGACCTGGAGTTTATTGTTTTAACCTAAACTCTGGGTGCCCCTATTTCCACACGGGCAGCTAGTAGTTTTGGTTTTGCGGATTTATATTCACAGGATCCTGGTTTACAACTGAAATGATATTCGGAAAGCTCTGTATCCGTATATTCTTTTCAGTTGTGTTTTTGTATTTTTTTCCGCTGCATTGTAACTTGTAAATCTCTGATGTTAAGTTAATGTGTAATATTTATTCATACTCTATATATTCTTGTATTCTGATGAAATTGTTGTAATAAGCAATGAAATGTTCTTCTGTTTGTGTTCTGATTCGTCTTGTCCTCAAAGCAATCCGGGCTTTCCTTCATGGGGAAGTTCGGGTCATTACATTTGTTATCAGGGATTTAGTTTACAGAGCTCGGAGAATAAGGCACGTTAGAACCAAACGAAAGAATTCATCAGAGATTGGATTAGTAATATCCAATAAGAATGACTCGTTAGAGATGGGACCAGTAGTACCTTAGAACGAGTGTGAAGAGTTTATTTTTAAAATGAAAACAAATATTGTTTTGAAAATTTAAACCTTATTCAACGTATTTGAATATTTATTTGTATTGAATTTGGACAATCCAATACATAAAGATTTTGCATATACGTCTGATCCACGTGTATTCAAAGTTTTAATATACTGGATAGATATAGAATCACACTCTAGTCGCCCGGGGATAATTCTAATGATGATGCATCATCATTAGTGTTTGTGTTCGAGTTTTGAAAGTGAGATTTCTATATATTTCCAATTGACTGGTGTGAGAATCAAAACTAGGTAGGGCTTATTGTTGTGATTTGGCACAAAAAATGTGATTTTTGACTATATATCAAAGTTATGGATTTGAAAAACTAATCAACTAATTGATTGTTGATTGTTGGTTGTGTTATGTGATTATTTATTTAGACCCATATGTGAAGGAATGGTAAATGTAGCCAAATTTGTAACAACCCGTATTTTCAATAACCTGTTATAACATAAATGGAGGCAGAATTAAACTGTAAAATCTGAATCAAGGGAAACGGGCTATGCCATTGCGTTCGTCTCGGAAAAATACGCGAAATAGAGTCCGAGTTTTCGAAAATCGGAGTCTGTATGACCAAGATATGGCCTCGCGAAGTTTCACGAAAAATTCCCAAATTAAAGTATACTTAATTAAGTGAAATGGGTTGCGCAGAGAAATATATATATATTGATATATATATATATATAATTGAAAATTAAATAAATAAATATGCAAAAATGTTCAAAACAGCGAATTGGGATAGGGGAATAACCGAACCGGCCGATTTTTGAGGTCGACCCGAGCCCGCTGGGTCGACTAGGGGTTAATCCAGGGTGTTTGGCTGTCAACCCGTGGGCCGATTCGCTCAAATGCAGATTTTGCATTTGGATGGTTCTCATGGTTCATCTTTAATCTAAAGGCCCTAGATGGTTCCTACACTTGACTTCTTCCCCAAGACATGCTTTGATGGCTTGGATTGAATCTAGGTTTAATCCTATGGCCTAAAACACTTGCCTAATCTATAAATAAGACCCTAACCTATCCTAAATCCTCATTATTCATTCATGCAACTAAACTATGGCAAAATTTTACCTCTCATGGCCTCCACTCTCTTCATAAAATTTCTAAATGGTTTCTATGAGAGATTTTCCATGCATACAAGTGTTTTCAAGCTTGTATGAGTGTCATTAGCTTGCATTCAAGTCAAGTTTCTATCTTTGCATCATAAAGCAAGGGTTTTGATCATTTTGGCTCAAGGGTTTTTATGTTAGAGCTTGCATTTTGGGTCTATTTGATTGCATAAGGGCTTTGTCATATCTTTTGTGCCTTCATAGCAATGTAATCCCTTTCCCTACTCTTAGATATTAACTATGAAGTTAAATGTTCATGTGGCAAGTTTGGGTTTGATCATTGAGTATGATACATGCTATCATGTCATGCAAGTTTATGAAGTCATTATCTTGATCTTGTGAGCTAAAAGCTACAACCTTTATGTTGAAATGTTGCATTAGGCAACATGAGAACGCTCATAACCTTTATGTCAACTTGCATATGAAGTCATAACCCTTATATGATGATATATGCGAGTTACTAGTCATCATTCCATATCTTTTGTCACCATGATTCGCTTATGTGCCAAGTTTGGGTTTATGCATGTTTTGAGGCTTAAGAATGTAACATGCAAGTTAATGAACACATTTGTGCCTCATTTGCCACCATGATTAACTTGTGGCTTAATATCCATTTTTGTCATGCCTTTGCCAAGTCTCTTCTTTTAATCCATTACGTTGTCGCGAACGTATATGCGAGTTTAAAAGCGTTGGGTTATGTTATGGGTAATTTCTAATGACATGAAAATACAACTTGAAAACATGACTTGAAATATAACATGGAAGTTGACATGTAAGTATGCATAAAAACATAAGCTTGGGAATTTACCTATTAAGTTAGGTCTACCCTTTGGAAATTTACCTATTAAGTTAGGTCTACCCAAATGCTTGAAAACTTGTAACATGTTTTGGGAAACATGATGGACATGGCACTTAGATAATATAAGTGTGGCCAACTCGAGGTTGGGTTGAGTTTGCAACGTAAAACTACCCGGAACCGACCGGCCTAACTAGTAGTTGCAAACAATAGGACCCAATGTGAGAAGTTGGTCATGTTGTGCTTGAACCCGAGGTTAGACCAAGTTGTGGTGTAAAGCTACCCGGAACCGACCGGCTTAACTAGTAACCACAACAAGGTCTAATGTGAGAGGTGAAGGTGCATTAAGTAATTAATGCCACATGATAGGGTTAAGTTAATTTGATTAATGACTCTTAACCAAATATGACATGGACAAATGGGTTAAGTAATTTGATTAGGCTAATGATACTTAACAAAACATGACAAGGTTGGGTAGGTTAAGTAACTTGATTTGCCTAATGACACTTAACCATTTTTATATGACTAGTGGATGGGGTTAAGTTAACCAACACTTAATCAATCCAACGCGATAACTTGGTAAGGTTAAGTAAGTTTTCTTAATGACGCTTAACCGAAAAATACGGTTAACGAATGGGGTTAAGATTAGACTCAACTAGTCTAAACATGGAAATCGGATGGGGTTAAGTTAGCCTAGACTTAATTAATCCCACTTGGTAGTTTAATGGGGTTAAGTTAAACACTTAACTAATCTAAACATGATGAATTGATGTGGTTAAGTGACCTATACTTATCCAATCTAACTCGTTAATTTATTGTGGTTAAGTTAACCAATACTTAACCAATATAACGTGAAAACATGATAAGGCTAAGTCACGAATCGCTTGAATACACTTGACCGATTTGACTAAGTAAATTGATAGGGTCAAGTTAATATATACTTAACCAATCTAGAATGATAATTGGACGAGGTTAAGTCGTGAATTGCTTAATATACTTAACTAACTTGAGCATGGTTTGTAGGGTTAAGCCTTGAACTTGGATACTTAGCCAATTTTGACAGGATTTGTAGACGGGTTAAGTCATGAACTTAAGTGACACTTAATCCATTATGTAAACCCTAGTTCTGAGGATTAGGTGGATAACCGTAGTTAACAAGGATAACGGGAACAATGCTAAGTGGTAAACCTTAGTTGAAGAATAACTAAGTAATGATTCTTAGTCAAGGAAATTTAGACCAGTTCATAGATAGATGAGTAACCTGATACGGTAGGTCATCGTTTAAGTATACGAGTAGGAGCAAGTATCTGATTTAGATAAAGGCTCCAGCGAACTGGGTAACGAAGCAGCGGCTTCGGGGAACGTGAGGATATTCTTGGTATCCCTCTATGAGCTGCCAGGTGATTATACTAGGCTCATGAGAGGTTAAGGTCTGCGTTAGAAGAACCAAGAGTATGCCTTGGTTGCTATACGAGCGACCTAAAGACGGGGATGGATAGGGGATAGTCGACGATACACGGTCGTACCCTAGATAGCATTTCGTCAGGCTACCTACCATCTTTGGTCAAGCGTGTACGTACGGAAAGGCAGAGAACACCCAAAAGACCATAATTGCTATCTAATTATGGTTGCGGTAAGGCTTGGATGTAGGTTGGCCAGTGTTGTGTTCTCATACAGGATTTATCCTGTCTTGTCTTTCACTAGTTGAGGGAGTGGTCTCGTGGGACCATAGCCACGTATAAGAAAAACAGACCTTAGCATCTGCATCGGCAGATAAATCGAAAGCTCCCGACCGAGTCCTGTATTTCTTGATTTTCCCTGTGACAGGACTCGGATGGCACGATGTGATACATGTGCATACAGTCATGGAAAAGCGATTCACTATGAATGCGTGGGAAAAAGGGCGCGGTTGGCGGTTAGCGTAATCCCTAGTGGCCCTAGGTGGTTGAACCCAAACCGAGATACGAAAACGTGCAATAGGTAAGCATAATCCCTAGCAGCCCTAGGTAGCATAAGTCCTAGTTGTACAAACAATAATTCATGTTGGAAGACCCTAGCTAGGTTTAGGGTAACAGTCCAAGCCGATCTTAAGGATCATGGAACTATGTTAAAGTAATATAGAATCTCATGGGAAAGCCCGTATGGTCTACGGCAAGGGACTGAACATTTACATGGAATAAAACATACAAGTTGAGTAACCTATATATGCGATATATTAGGTTGACATGGACCATTACACGACTTTTGAGTGAGGGTCATTCTTGGTTAACACATGACACGGTGGGGATACTAGTACGGTAGGTGCAGAGCTAAAATACAGGATAGATATCACGGGGCGTTATACGTGACAGATATCTTAGGGATATTATACTTGATAGAAACCTGACGATGTGATACCTTGTTTTATCTTGACATCGTAATTTATCATGACACCTTAGTTTATCTGAGTTCAGTAGTTCATCCTGTTATTTTGATTTAGCTTATCTATCTTGTTATCATGCTTATGTTCATCTCAATTTCTCATGTCAGTTAACTTTACTAGTTTTTATACTAATAGTAGATAGGGCTTACTCAGTCTTTTTGACTGACCCGTTTTGTTTCGCCTCTTTTCTTCCGTTTCCCCCCCAGGTTACAGGGAGGAAATACTGTTGTTTAGTTCGGACTTCTTCTGCTTGAAGGTCACCATGGATGGCTTGGACTTTTCTTGGCTAATGGCTACTTTACTGTTTTTACTTGGGGAATAATTTATGAAAATGTCTTTATGCTTCTTTACTATTGCAAGACAGGTTTTGATGTACTCTGATGTAAAAGGCTTTAGACCTTATTTATTCATGTTATGAAAGTTTGATTTTACTTCCGCTATTTTATATGTTCTGTCTTGTGATATTTCTGTGCATGTTTACCAATAATGCCCCTCTAAAGCTAGTGCATTCCTTTGCGAGTGACCCTAGCGGAGGCGGGGTGTTACACGTGGTATCAGAGCAGAAGGTTACCAGACTGGGCAAAAGTTTTTAAAGACCTTCTGAAAACTATTTGAAAAAAAAACCGTTTACAAAGAAGCATTTTTCAAGAAAATTTTCTTTTAAAAGAAAAAGGCTATTCCCCAAAGGTCATTAGCACTATCCTTGTTTCCTTAATTGAGTCTCTTTTCCTTTCTTTCCTCCATCTGTAGTCATAGTAGTTTTAACTGCGACTAGTCTTTTCTACCTACGAAAGTGCTTTCCATACGATGGAGGTGGTTCTCGAGAGACCAGTGGCCGCGTTATAAGAAAGGATCGTGAGAAAGAAGGATAAAGGATACGTGCTTAAGGATGAGCAACTTGTTGGTATGGCTTAGTCCTCAAAGGAGGGAGAAAGATGAACAATGAAACCCATGACGAGAGAGTACCTTTGGCATGGTAAAACGGGGCGGATAGTTAAGTATTATGGGACAAGGACAAGATCATCGGGAGGGCAGTAGTATGCTCTCATTTCTAGAGTACCTCGGAAGGAGGGTAACGATCTTGTTAAAAGTTTAGCTTTTCTTCTCTATCATCCCGTTAGGACTTCGTTGTTCGTATCATTTAAGTCTGCTTCGATAGTTGAGTCTCTGCACCTTAAGTACTAGCGTAATAGAGAATCCCATTTTTGTCTCAAAGTCCTATTGGAGAATCAGTCCATTTATACATGACTTGTTTGGATTTGGGAATGTCTATGCCAAGTGTTGAGTTTGGAAATAATGCTTATGTTTATAAGCTATGGATGGATTCTAGGGATGAAGTGGTTATCCAGTAGGGGGTGCCACTCTCGGTTTTGATAGGAGGGTAGTTAGACCTTTTGACTAGACTTGGTAATGCCCTCGAAGTATCGGGTAACCTTTTTGAGGTTCTGTCATGACTAGTTACTTAAAATCCCTTGATGCCTTTGTTGGAAATTTGAAGCCCGATCGAGTGGTGTTCGCCAATAAGACGGATGGTTTACTTCATTTATGCATGGGTTATAGAGATCACCCTAGTAAGTGCGCATGATAACCTGATTGACATCTGTTTACTTTCAAGAGAAAGTTCTTCTACATGGAATGCCTTATAGTATATAAACGAGATCCAAGATTCACTAGTGAATTTTGGAAAGCTTGCATGAGATCATGAGTACGCAGTCATGTTTGCGTCAAGTATTCTAGGAAAAGGATAAGTGCAAGAGGAACGAGAGGCGACGAAGAAATGAGTTCCAGCTCATGTTATGGAAACAGGAATAAGAAGCTACAAAATCGCGAAGTTAAAAGACGACTTTGATGGTCAAAGACTAGATACGCGCATGATATCTCTTTTTGGGAGTATATCCTTGATCCCTGTTTTCTGTAGAGCTTACTTGTAGGCTATCTTTTGTGGACATCCTCTCGGTCCTATTCTCCGTTACAAACCCTGTAAGGAGTTTGTCCTGTTTATCTTCTCGACCCTGTTTCAGGGAATTCTAGGTAGAACCCTATGGATGTAAACATGTATTTGAAACATGTTATGATTGATATGGTTGCAAGTGGTTGCAAGTGGTTGCTCGTGGATGCGCGAATACACATTAGATACTAGCTCGACTCGGTCACATTTCATATTGCATATGCACGAGTATTTATACTTGTTTATGGATGAAATCGAATGTATTATCATGCGGCTGTTGCATATGAATGAATGATTGTGCACGCATATAGTATCTATATGACTAGGACTATTTGCATACATGTTGGATTCATGGCACTATACATATTTTGCATTAGAAAGATTATTCAGGCCTGATCATTAGCATTAGCTAAGGAACATGTACACACACGTTTTGCATATATTCATACAGCATTAGAAATCATCTAAGGACAATGGTTGCTTGTGGATGATGTTTTGAGTAGATGGATGATGGATGGTAGGATATGTTCTTCCTAACTTGGAGATTTCGGGGACGAAATCCTAAAAGGTGGGGAGAATGTAACAACCCGTATTTTCAATAACCTGTTATAACATAAATGGAGGCAGAATTAAACTGTAAAATCTGAATCAAGGGAAATGGGCTATGCCATTGCGTTCGTCTCGGAAAAATACGCGAAATAGAGTCCGAGTTTTCAAAAATCGGAGTCCGTATGACCAAGATATGGCCTCGCGAAGTTTCACGAAAAATTCCCAAATTAAAGTATACTTAATTAAGTGAAATGGGTTGCGCAGAGAAATATATATATTGATATATATATATATAATTGAAAATTAAATAAATAAATATGCAAAAATGTTCAAAACAACGAATTGGGAGAGGGGAATAACCGAACCGGCCGATTTTTGAGGTCGACCCGAGCTCGCTGGGTCGACTAGGGGTTAATCCGGGGTGTTTGGCTGTCAACCCGTGGGCCGATTCGCTCAAATGCAGATTTTTCATTTGGATGGTTCTCATGGTTCATCTTTAATCTAAAGGCCCTAGATGGTTCCTACACTTGACTTCTTCCCCAAGACATGCTTTGATGGCTTGGATTGAATCTAGGTTTAATCCTATGGCCTAAAACACTTGCCTAATCTATAAATAAGACCCTAACCTATCCTAAATCCTCATTATTCATTCATGCAACTAAACTATGGCAAAATTTTACCTCTCATGGCCTCCACTCTCTTCATAAAATTTCTAAATGGTTTCTATGAGAGATTTTCCATGCATACAAGTGTTTTCAAGCTTGTATGAGTGTCATTAGCTTGCATTCAAGTCAAGTTTCTATCTTTGCATCATAAAGCAAGGGTTTTGATCATTTTGGCTCAAGGGTTTTTATGTTAGAGCTTGCATTTTGGGTCTATTTGATTGCATAAGGGCTTTGTCATATCTTTTGTGCCTTCATAGCAATGTAAGCCCTTTCCCTACTCTTAGATATTAACTATGAAGTTAAATGTTCATGTGGCAAGTTTGGGTTTGATCATTGAGTATGATACATGCTATCATGTCATGCAAGTTTATGAAGTCATTATCTTGATCTTGTGAGCTAAAAGCTACAACCTTTATGTTGAAATGTTGCATTAGGCAACATGAGAACGCTCATAACCTTTATGTCAACTTGCATATGAAGTCATAACCCTTATATGATGATATATGCGAGTTACTAGTCATCATTCCATATCTTTTGTCACCATGATTCGCTTATGTGCCAAGTTTGGGTTTATGCATGTTTTGAGGCTTAAGAATGTAACATGCAAGTTAATGAACACATTTGTGCCTCATTTGCCACCATGATTAACTTGTGGCTTAATATCCATTTTTGTCATGCCTTTGCCAAGTCTCTTCTTTTAATCCATTACGTTGTCGCGAACGTATATGCGAGTTTAAAAGCGTTGGGTTATGTTATGGGTAATTTCTAATGACATGAAAATACAACTTGAAAACATGACTTGAAATATAACATGGAAGTTGACATGTAAGTATGCATAAAAACATAAGCTTGGGAATTTACCTATTAAGTTAGGTCTACCCTTTGGAAATTTACCTATTAAGTTAGGTCTACCCAAATGCTTGAAAACTTGTAACATGTTTTGGGAAACATGATGGACATGACACTTAGATAATATAAGTGTGGCCAACTCGAGGTTGGGTTGAGTTTGCAACGTAAAACTACCCGGAACCGACCGGCCTAACTAGTAGTTGCAAACAATAGGACCCAATGTGAGAAGTTGGTCATGTTGTGCTTGAACCCGAGGTTAGACCAAGTTATGGTGTAAAGCTACCCGGAACCGACCGGCTTAACTAGTAACCACAACAAGGTCTAATGTGAGAGGTGAAGGTGCATTAAGTAATTAATGCCACATGATAGGGTTAAGTTAATTTGATTAATGACTCTTAACCAAATATGACATGGACAAATGGGTTAAGTAATTTGATTAGGCTAATGATACTTAACAAAACATGACAAGGTTGGGTAGGTTAAGTAACTTGATTTGCCTAATGACACTTAACCATTTTTATATGACTAGTGGATGGGGTTAAGTTAACCAACACTTAATCAATCCAACGCGATAACTTGGTAAGGTTAAGTAAGTTTTCTTAATGACGCTTAACCGAAAAATACGGTTAACGAATGGGGTTAAGATTAGACTCAACTAGTCTAAACATGGAAATCGGATGGGGTTAAGTTAGCCTAGACTTAATTAATCCCACTTGGTAGTTTAATGGGGTTAAGTTAAACACTTAACTAATCTAAACATGATGAATTGATGTGGTTAAGTGACCTATACTTATCCAATCTAACTCGTTAATTTATTGTGGTTAAGTTAACCAATACTTAACCAATATAACGTGAAAACATGATAAGGCTAAGTCACGAATCGCTTGAATACACTTGACCGATTTGACTAAGTAAATTGATAGGGTCAAGTTAATATATACTTAACCAATCTAGAATGATAATTGGACGAGGTTAAGTCGTGAATTGCTTAATATACTTAACTAACTTGAGCATGGTTTGTAGGGTTAAGCCTTGAACTTGGATACTTAGCCAATTTTGACAGGATTTGTAGACGGGTTAAGTCATGAACTTAAGTGACACTTAATCCATTATGTAAACCCTAGTTCTGAGGATTAGGTGGATAACCGTAGTTAACAAGGATAACGGGAACAATGCTAAGTGGTAAACCTTAGTTGAAGAATAACTAAGTAATGATTCTTAGTCAAGGAAATTTAGACCAGTTCATAGATAGATGAGTAACCTAATACGGTAGGTCATCGTTTAAGTATACGAGTAGGAGCAAGTATCTGATTTAGATAAAGGCTCCAGCGAACTGGGTAACGAAGCAGCGACTTCGGGGAACGTGAGGATATTCTTGGTATCCCTCTATGAGCTGCCAGGTGATTATACTAGGCTCATGAGAGGTTTAGGTCTGCGTTAGAAGAACCAAGAGTATGCCTTGGTTGCTATACGAGCGACCTAAAGACGGGGATGGATAGGGGATAGTCGACGATACACGGTCGTACCCTAGATAGCATTTCGTCAGGCTACCTACCATCTTTGGTCAAGCGTGTACGTACGGAAAGGCAGAGAACACCCAAAAGACCATAATTGCTATCTAATTATGGTTGCGGTAAGGCTTGGATGTGGGTTGGCCAGTGTTGTGTTCTCATACAGGATTTATCCTGTCTTGTCTTTCACTAGTTGAGGGAGTGGTCTCGTGGGACCATAGCCACGTATAAGAAAAACAGACCTTAGCATCTGCATCGGCAGATAAATCGAAAGCTCCCGACCGAGTCCTGTATTTCTTGATTTGCCCTGTGACAGGACTCGGATGGCACGATGTGATACATGTGCATACAGTCATGGAAAAGCGATTCACGATGAATGCGTGGGAAAAAGGGCGCGGTTGGCAGTTAGCGTAATCCCTAGTGACCCTAGGTGGTTGAACCCAAACCGAGATACGAAAACGTGCAATAGGTAAGCATAATCCCTAGCAGCCCTAGGTAGCATAAGTCCTAGTTGTACAAACAATAATTCATGTTGGAAGACCCTAGCTAGGTTTAGGGTAACAGTCCAAACCGATCTTAAGGATCATGGAACTATGTTAAAGTAATGTAGAATCTCATGGGAAAGCCCGTATGGTCTATGGCAAGGGACTGAACATTTACATGGAATAAAACATACAAGTTGAGTAACCTATATATGCGATATATTAGGTTGACATGGACCATTACACGACTTTTGAGTGAGGGTCATTCTTGGTTAACACATGACACGGTGGGGATACTAGTACGGTAGGTGCAGAGCTAAAATACATGATAGATATCACGGGGCGTTATACGTGACAGATATCTTGGGGATATTATACTTGATAGAAACCTGACGATGTGATACCTTGTTTTATCTTGACATCGTAATTTATCATGACACCTTAGTTTATCTGAGTTCAGTAGTTCATCCTGTTATTTTGATTTAGCTTATCTATCTTGTTATCATGCTTATGTTCATCTCAGTTTCTCATGTCAGTTAACTTTACTAGTTTTTATGCTAATAGTAGATAGGGCTTACTCAGTCTTTTTGACTGACCCATTTTGTTTCGCCTCTTTTCTTCCGTTTCCCCCCCAGGTTACAGGGAGGAAATACTGTTGTTTAGTTCGGACTTCTTCTGCTTGAAGGTCACCATGGATGGCTTGGACTTTTCTTGGCTAATGGCTACTTTACTGTTTTTACTTGGGGAATAATTTATGAAAATGTCTTTATGCTTCTTTACTATTGCAAGACAGGTTTTGATGTACTCTGATGTAAAAGGCTTTAGACCTTATTTATTCATGTTATGAAAGTTTGATTTTACTTCCGCTATTTTATATGTTCTGTCTTGTGATATTTCTGTGCATGTTTACCAATAATGCCCCTCTAAAGCTAGTGCATTCCTTTGCGAGTGACCCTAGCGGAGGCGGGGTGTTACAAAATTGAACCAAATATTGTACTGTATTGAAAATTGTTTGGAAATGCATGTACATATATATGTGTGAACAGGTCACTGCAAAGAGGCTAGAAAAGAGGAATAAAATTGTATGCCCGACAAATAAGTACATGTTTATTGTATTTCTTGGGGTTTTTGATGATTTTATGAGCCGATTGGCTAGCCGCTGGGATGTTTCTTTTTCTTTTTGGATTGGACAGGCCTGTATGGCAATTTCTGGATTTTCCCGGTGCTCTCGTGCAGGGGAGATTATGGCGAAATTTTTCGAAAATTTGGGGTGTTAGCCAAAAATTTTGAAGAATTTGAAAAGTTCTTAGAAACTGAAAAGTTGAAGAACTTAAGCCATAATGAAAATAATGAAAGTTGAGTTGGTTTGTAAAACAACTTTCAGCTTCGTTCCTTTTCGGGATGAAAAGATTTTAAGTGGGGGAGATTGTAATAACCTGGACAATTTGAGCCAATTTAAAATTTTTATTTTGGCAATTTTAATGAATTTCGAATATTTAAAATGATTTATTTTAAATAATAACGACGAGAAATTTATTTTGAATAGAATTAGAACGTATATATTTATATAAATCATCGTTAGAATAAAAATATTTATTTTTAATTATAAAAGGAGTTGGAAATGGCGCGGTAGTTTGAAAATTCGATTTGAAATTTCAAATGGATGTATGGGATTCAAAATAAACCGGATTTTAGCGAAACCAAAAATATTAGAATCTATTTGAAAATATCTTTCCAACAAATCCGAAAATTTGAAATTTCATAGCAGGAATAAAAAGTTATGCCCAGATGAAATTTTAGAATAGTCGCTATGGAAAATATAGCCCTTAAAAATGGAAATTTTGCAAATGACCTCCGTTTTCGACGAAACCACTTTTTTTGGATCCGGGATGTCAAGTTATTGCTAAATTCCAAAATTCATAATTTTCTGAATCAATATGTGAGCGGGGCGAAGTAAAACGTGTTTTGACAGTTTTTGTCAGTTTGGTTCGACCAGAAAATGGCCATTTTTCAAACGGTCTCCAAATTTGACGAAACTAGTTTTTTAGGACCGTATCGTCAATACGAAGCTAGAAATAATTTTTCTGGAATTTTTGGGGTCCGTATGTGGCCCCAGTAAATTGAAAAGTACGTTTAAAATTCAATATAATGATTTAAATGTTATTTTAATGAAAACTGATCGTAATTGTTGAATTGGGTGACAAAACATATCCCATTGTGTTCGAAATGGGGGTAATTAACTAGGGGCGACAGTCGTTGGGATCGAATCGATGTTCAAATGAACAATTGACTTTTTGGATAATAAAATAATTAAATAATATAATATATATTTATATAATACCCCCTCCTCCACTCTATTCTCAGTCAACGATTCAAAAGAAAAAACAAGGGGAGGGGGAACCGCTCCTTCCCCGATTGATGTCGCTTCCCCTCGACGATCTGCTAGCGCCGCCTCCGGCTGGCCACTGCTTCGCCGCCGCGCAACGCCACGGCTACCTTCTCTGAGCTCAGCCCCACCCTCCATTCGAGAACGCCCAACCCCCAAAACCGCCAACCACCCAGAAAGCCACCGCCGCCACTTCCCTGGACCGCCGCACCCCCGAGCCCTCCGATGATCCTCCTCCGCCTTTCCTCTATCTTCTCAGTCCCCATCTAAAAACTCTGAACCCCCCAATAGCTAAAACCAGACCGTGAGTGTGAGATTTGAGGGTGCGCTCACCTACAGTCACCGCGAGATCAACGGAGCCGCCACGCCAGGGCCCGCCTCTTACTGCCGCACACCGGAAACACCCCTCCTCCCCCTTCAGTGACGCACGAAACCCCTCTCCTCCATTCGAATCATGATGAGTTTTTTATTATTTTATTTTAATTCAGTTTTTAATTTATAAATACATAGTGTTTAAATTCAGTTTTCAATTAATATAAAGATGGAAAGATGTAATCTTTTGTTAAGTAAAGGTATAATCTTTTATTCAAGAAAGGTATGATTTTTATCAACAATTAAAGGTTGGATTTTTATCAACAATTAAAGGTATGATTTTTATTTATGTAGAGTAATAAAAATATAATTTATATATATAGTGAGGTAAAAATATAATTTTTATGTATGTAGAGAAGTAAAAATATAATTTTTATTATGTTACTAGCAAGATAAAAATATAATTTTTATCATGGAAGTAGCGGTGTAAATGAGTGATTTTTACATATGTAGTAGAGATATAAAAATACGATCCTTATATATAAAAATTTGATTTTTATATATATAGAATAGCGATAAAAATTCGATCTTTATATAAGAAGTGGAAATATAAAAATATAATTTTTATATAGAAAGAAGCGATAAAAATATATGATTTCTATATATGAAATGCCATTGTAAAAATGTGATTTTTAACGTGAACAGCGGGAAAAGATAGCGATGGTAACAACGGAAATCAAAACGGAATCCATACAGTTCAGAAATAAAGAATGGCGGAGTGGAACTCCAAGGTGAGAACTCCTCACTTTTATTTTATTTTCTAGTTAAAATATATAATAGGATGCAGACGGTGCTTAGCAGCACCCAACACCCGTCGTCCACAGACACTGGATGAGTTGTTTGTTTGATTGATTGTGTTGTGAAAATTGATTGTGTGATGTGGAATGGAATAAAATATTTTATAGTTAAAAATATAATTTTTAACGTGTATATGAATAAAATAAATATCCATAAACAAATAGGACGATTTGTTTATGTACACACGTTTGACTGATATTGATTGGGACGATAAATTTTACACGTCGCCCAACTGCACAAATAAAACCTGTGTTTGATTGTTTGAAACCCCACAAGGGTATTGGGATGATATTGGACATACACTAATCCCAATAGTTAGTTGTATGTCAATTGATTGGTTGACAGACTGTTATAAGCGTTAAATATTTATATTTAATGCTTATACGGTGTAGAATGCACTCTGGATGATGGATTGTTGTTTTCATTGTTGTTATACACATTTGTTGTGTGAAATCCATATAATAACATTATATGGTAATTGACTGTGTCTGATTCCAGTTCAGAAAAGAATAAATATTTTAAAATAACGATTACTTTAAAATAACGAATATTTTAAAATAATATTCAATAAAAGATCAAAATGTGATTTTGATGTCCGATTTGGGATGGACACGAATATATTTAAATATATAAAGCCATGCTGATTAGATTGACACCATTTTAACGTGAACGATATTTATATCGATTTTATTCATTTTTATAATGAATATCGAAAAGGAATTGATTTCAAAATACAATGTTTTGAAAATATTATCATTTATATATCAATGATATGGAATATTCAATTTTGATTTGAAATTGAATATGAAGTTGAAATCGTTTTGAAAATGAATTTAAAACGATTTATAAAATACATTTTAAATGGAAATCGACGAAATATATATTATATATATAATATAATGGCCTGAATAGAACGGAACGCGCCGCGTCGCGGAAGTTCGCGAATTTCGACCATTGACTTCGAACAGACATTATGGGAGATCTGACCGTCAGATTCTCCTAAAACCGGAACCGTTGGTTTCGTATCGAAAAGAGCTTTCTAAGAATATGAGAAAATAGAAATCTAATTGGTGGATTTGGAATTATGTCGAAATGAAATTTGGAAAAAGTCGTTGTAAGTGCATTTTGACGACCGTTTATGGAAATCGACTGTACGGGCCTTGATAAAATTATTAAAAATATCGATAATTTGTGTAAAATCATATTAAATGATTTGGGAAGAATTGGGATGTAAAATTCCATATTTGAAAAGATAAAAATAGATTTTTATCGAAATGAACTAGTGTTGAACTAGAATTATAATCCATTTATTTTTAAAATAAATAAATTGGATTTGAAATGGTTTTAAAAATAACTAAAATTTCCAATATATAAATTGGAAATGGGTTTGAATCGAAATTGTCTTCGGAATATTTCGATGTTGGATTTCGTGATTATACAGATATTGTTATGGAAATTTGAAAGATGTATTCATATCGTTATTTCCAATACGATATTTGTTGGTCGTAGAATTTGATATTGAATATAAGCTGATATATTCTCTATTCGGAGCCTTGTATTTAATATCAAATTGAATTTGGGTTTGTCGTGAATGGCATCTTCATTAACATTGTTCTTAAACCCAATTGAGCAAAAGATTAGATCTTTTTATTTATATTTAATGAAGTATACCAATTAAATAATATTTAATTGGAATTGAATTGGAATTGATTTTTGGGTTTATTATGAACGGTGTTTTAAATAACATTTGTTCTTTAGCCCGATAATTAATGGAATGTGAATTGGGTTTGTTGTGAATTGTGTTTTAACGACATTCGTTCTTTAACCCGATTTACAGCGAAATGTGGTTTGGAATTTATAAATCTTTTTATTAGGATTTAACAGGAGTTTTCCAAAGTAAAGTTTTCCAATTTAATATATATTAAATTGGAATTGAATGGAAATCGATCTGATAATAATCGAAATGAAATTCTGTGGAGGAAGACTGTTAATACATATGGAATTAAAGAGGCGTTGCCGTTATTCCATTTATATTATTGGTCGGACATGGAAATTGATATCGATTATATATATCGATTTGTTTTCCATGAAGATTCCATTGTTAATGGAATGTGATTTGAGTTATCGTGAATGGTATCTTTAATAATAATGTTCTTAGGCACAACAGAGTTAAGAAAATCAGAAACTAACTCGAGATTAGTTAAGTTGATTGGATTCCTGGGTATTGATCTGATGGTGGTTTCGGCCTTCGGGGTTAATACTTAGGGAATTGTTCACTTGCTAATTTGCGGTTAAAGAATGATGGAATGGAATGTGATTTTGGGTTTATCGTGAACCGTGTTTTAAAGGACATTGGTTCTTTAACCCAGTGAAAGACAGGATATGATTTCCCAAGTTAAACAATCGTTAATATTGATTTTTGGGAAGATTAAAACCAAGTGGAGTTTTAATGCATCTTTAATTAGATTGAAAAGATATCCAAAGGAAGATTAAAAAATATATTTAAAGAATTTATCTTTGATAAAACTAATGGGAACCGTTCCCAAATTATAAGAATATTTGAATAAAGGAATATTCTGGATTGGAATGATTGTGTTTTATAACACTTGTTTATTATATACGCAAGTTATTCGGAAAAGCCGGGTTTATATCCATTTTGAATAACTGAATCGACGATAAGTCAACGATGAAGACGGTGGTTGAAGACTGGAGGTCTTCACATCGTTTGGATAATTACCGATGATCTTGATTGGGCTGTACACCCAATAGGAGGGAATCAGTTGGTGATCGTCCAGACGTACTTGGAGATCGATGGATATGTTAGGAATAAGGTTCCTCCGGTTTCGTTCAGACCCAGAACAGACTTGTAAACGGATGTGTGTCTGACATCAGATTTCATTCTGTGTGATTGATATACATCAGTTGCATAGTGTGAATTGCCTGTGTGGCATGCTGAGATGCAAATGATCAAGGCTTTTGTTGAAAAGCAAAGTCTTGTGGTTGATGATTAAAGCACGACTTTAATACAGCGTAGCTTTGTGTAGCGTTATTTGCGAGCCTAACACCCCGGTGTGAACCATAAATGGGAGAGGACCTCGGGGAGGGCATGCGTTTCCTTCTAGCTAGGAGTGGTGTCAGCGTTTTACATGCCCTGACATTTTACTTATGTGGATGATGGATTGCGAGGCGCCTCGGTTATATTAGTCGATCCGGGACCGATGGAGTCATTTGGCTCATTTTCGCCTCATAGGGCGGGGGAACGCAGTGTTCAGGCCTTTTAATCAACTCCGTGTGGACCGGCCCTAACGATCCAAGGGTCACTCGAGCTCTGATCCTGAGACTTGGTAGGCTAGATTGTCTTGAAGCGGTGAGGACGATCCCTGGCCTCGGTTCACAGATGGAAATCCAACTTCCAATACGTGACATTTGCGGTTTTGATTGTAGAGCCTAGTATTGGCGACATGATATATGGTACCCATGCCGCCTAGGATTGATACATTTATATTTGAATTTTTTTTATACACTATGCACTTATAATAGTATATCAAATGATTTGTTTTAAACGTACCAAGCATGTTTGGCTATTATAAGGGAAAACCCTATCTCCCGGCTTGTGTTGCATTGTGTGATAGGACCTGTGTCTTATAATAGCTTCATTTTTTCAAAAAGTATTGCGATGTTTTGTTACATGCACTGGTATTCTTGGGAGGAAACTCGTTCCGTGTTATACGGCGTGGTCCCTTGATATATCTGATTTAAAGTAAAGTTTTAAATAACTGTTTTAGTTCTCACACCAGTCACATGACTGACCTGGAGTTTATTGTTTTAACCTAAACTTTGGGTGCCCCAATTTCCACAGGGTAGCTAGTAGTTTTGGTTTTGCATATTTATATTCATAAGATCCTGGTTTACAGCTAGAATGATATTCGGAAAGCTCTGTATCCGTATATTCTTTTCAGTTGTGTTTTCGTATTATTTTCCGCTGCATTGTAACATGTAAATCTCTGATGTTTAGTAAATGTGTAATATTTATTCATTCTCTGTATATTCTTGTATTCTGATGAAATTGTTGTAATAAGCAATAAAATGTTCTTCTGTTTGTGTTCTGATTCGCCTTGTCCTCAACGCAATTCGGGCTTTCCTTCACGGGGAAGTTCAGGTCGTTACAACAGTGTTATTGAGGACACCATTCACGACAATCCCAAAATCCAACTTGACATTAAATAAAAGGTTCTGAATAGAAATTATATCGGCTTATATTCAATATCAAATTCTGAAATCAACAATATCGTGTTGGGAATAACGATATTTATATCTTCCAAATTCCCATAACAATATCTATATAATCACGAAATCCAACATCAAAATATTCCAAAGATTATTTCTTCTCAAATCCATTCCAATTCATACGTTGGAAAATTTGGTTATATTAAAAGCATTGTAGATCCAATTTATTATTTCTAAAGTAATTGGATTATCACTCTAGTTAATAATTAGTTTATTTCGATAAAAATACTTTTTTTTTCTTTCAAAATTTAGAATTTCTCATCCAAAATCTTTCCAAATTATTAATTATGATTTTACATTATTTTTTCATATTTTTATTATTTTTATCAAGGCCCGTACAATCGGTTTCCAATAACGACCACCAAACAGTATCCATAGCGACATTTTCTGAAATTATTTTCAACATAACTCCAAATCTAACCATTAGATTTCAAACTTCTTATATTCATTGGAAATCTCTTTTCGATACGAACCCAACGGTTCCGGTTTTAGGAGAATCCGACGGTCGGATCTCCCGTTACATCAATTTGAAGTTAATAGTTGAAATTCACGAACGATCGCTGCGCGGCACGTTCTATTCAGGCCATTAAATATATAATCTATATATTATATATATTTTGCCAATTTCCATTTAAAAAGTATTTTATAAATATTTATAAATTTGTTTTAAAACGATTTCAACTCCATTTTCAATTTTAAATCAAAATTGAATATTCTATATCATTATAATTTTAAAATGATAATATTTTCAAAATGATAAGATTTTGAAATCGCTTCTTTTCGATATTCATTATAAAATGAATAAAATCGATCGATAAACCCGTTCGGGTTAAAATGGCATTTCTATACTTAACCCGACTTCATATTTTTATAATTTTGTGTCCATTCAAAATCAAACATCAAAATCATAATTTTATTCTTCACTGAATATTATTTTAAAATATTCTTTATTTCAAAATATTCTTTATTTCTGAATCGGAATGCGACTTAGTCAATTACCATATAATTTCAGTTATATGGATTTCATACATCGCATGTATACAACAATAATGATAAATAATCATTAAACAGTCCATTCAAATCCAGAGTGGAATTTACAACTGTGTGAGCATTAAAATAAATAAATAAATAACGCTCATCACAGCCTGTCAACCCATCAATTGACATACAACTAAATATAGGGACTAGTGTATGTCAAATATCATCCCAATACCCGTGTGGGGTTTTCAAACAACAACAGTTAATCTAAATAAATCATTGGTTAATGAATTTAACCAATTCCAATTCGGTTTGAATTATTTTTCTAATTACCCAATTTTCACTGTTTAAATTATAAACGAGTATTTATAATTTAATTTCATTTACCACATTAATCTTAAAATTATTATTATTTCGTTAAAACATTTCAACATCACAACAACACACAATACAATCCAAACAAACAACCATAGTTTCTACAATAAATAGTGTCGGGTGCTGCTAAGCACCGTCTGCATCCTAGTATACATATAACTGTAAAATAATTAGAGTGAGAAGGAGTTCTCACCTTGGGTTCCACTCCGTCAGTGTGTATTTCTGAATTTCTGGCATGGTTTTGATTTAGCTTTGTTTCCAGATTGTTCCATCGCAATCTGTTTCACGCGGTATGTATGTTAAAAATCATATTTTTAAACAACGATCTTTATAAATAAAAATCACATTTTTACTATGCTACATATATATTAAAAAAAATCAAATTTTTATCTATGTTATATACATTAAATATCATATTCTTATTTATGCTATATTTATTAAAAGTCATATTTTTATTCTAAAACTATATATTAAAATTATATTTTTAATCCATGTTATTTAATTAAAAATTCAAATCTTTAAAACAATGCTAATTTATTTAAAATCTGGAAATAAAACAATGTTATTTATATTTTAAAACAATACTATTTTTATATTTAAAAATCCCATTTTTATATCCTATGATATTATATATAAAAATCACATATTTATTAATTCTATCTCATTTTAAAAATCACATTTTTTTTAAAGCTATATATATAAACCATATTTTTGTTTTAAAGTTATATAAAAACCATATTTTTATTTTAAACTATTTCTTTATAAAAATTACATTTTTGTACCGCTACTATATATATAAAAATCACATATTTATTTAAGTGTTATCTCTATTTAAAATCACATTTTTATACTGTGTTATTTCTTTTTAAAAATCATGCTATATATATTTTAAAATCCCATTTTTTATAATGTAATCTATATTTTAAAAATCATACTTCTATATTCAAGCCTTAATATATAAAAACCTATATTTTTATTTCAAGCATTGTATGTATAAAAATCATATTTTTATACTAATGTTATATATAAGAATCATATTTTTATATAATGCTATTTCTATTTCTAAAAACAAGTTATTCATATTTTAAAAATCATATTTTTAAAACAACGATATATAATTTGAAAATCTCATTTTAATTCAGGGTTATATATATCACCTTTTTATTTAAGCTATTTCTTTAAAAAAAACAATGTTATATATAAATTAAAACCATATTTTTAATTTAAAACTACTTTATAATAAAAATCACATTTTTATCACAAAGTTATTTATGTACAAATTCTATTTTTAAAACAATTATATATATGTAAAAAATTCTATTTTTATTCCAATGATATATTTATTTTTAAGCCTAATTTAAAAATAATGCTCCATATATATAAAAACTGATTTAAAACTCTAATTACATTTAATTAATTAAATAATTTCTGAAATTAATAATTAAATTAACTTCACTAGTCCATCATTAAGGCTAATCAGCCTTCTTCCTTTAGGAATAATTCGACGCCCCCTTCTGTTATTTCGAACCCATACGATGTCAAAGAATCCGGCGCCGCCCCTCACTCCATTGATCGGAGTCGCACCCAAAGGCCATCAACCACTGCCCCACAACGTCCTCCGCCTGCGCCCCCTTGTCTGGCAAATTCCGGTCCTCCCTAGATCACGAAAGTTGAACCCGAACTGATTGCCTTTGAGCAGTAAATTTGAACGTCATACAACCCTAATTCAAATCACAGCCTTTGGCCCTTCAGATCTCGCAGCCCTCTATCATTTCGCAGTTGTAAAATTTTCATTTCAATTTATGGATCTTGAGATTAGGAGGGGAAAAACTGATCGTTCATGGCCTTCCATGAAGAAACGGCGGCTGCTTCTATGTTATGGAGATTAGGGTTTTACCAAATGGGCCTTTATACCCTTTTTATTTTATTTTATTTAGTATTTAATTGCAAATCTACTTGTTTAATGCTTTTAACTCCAAATAGAACCCAACGACTGCCGCCCCTAGCCAAATACCCTTATTCCGGACACAATGGGATATGTCTAGTAAGCCAATTCGACAGTTATGATCAGTTTTCGTCAAAATTAAAATATGAATCAATATATTTTGAATTTAAATGTACATTTTAATTTACCGGGGCCACATACTGACTCCATAAATTCCAGAAAAATAAATCTAGCTATGTTTTGACGATACAGTCCTAACAAAACTAATTTCGTCGAATTTGGAGACCGTTTGAAAAATGGCCATTTTCTAGTCGATCCAATTCAACTAAAATTGACAAAACACGTTTTCTTTTGCCACGCTCACATATTGATTCCAAAAATTATGAAAATTAAAATCTAACAATAATTTGACATTCCAGATCCACTAAAAGTGGTTTCATCGAAAACGGAGGTCGTTTGCACAATGGCTATTTTTTAAGGGCTTTATATATAATTAAAATATATATTAATTCCATAGCAGCTATTATAAATTTTAAACTGGACATAACTTTCAATTTATAAACTGAAATCTCAGTTTTTCACATCCATTAGAAAGATATTGTTAAACAGATTCAAATATTTCTTGTTTCGCCCAATTCTTATTTAAAATGAATTCTATATATTCAGTTGAAATTAAAAATCGAATTTTCAAACTACCGCGCCATTTCTTCGTTTTATAATTAAAATAAATTTATACGTTCTAACTACGATTTAAATAAATTTTTAGTCGTTATTATTTAAATTAAATCATCGTAAATATTCAAAATCCATTAAAATAACTAAAATAAAAATCTTAAATTGGTTCAGACTTTCTGGGTTGTTACATTATGGCCAAGTGATACGGATATTTATCATTTCAACCCGCAATTTATAACATTTCTACGGGTCTATCAATTCAACCCACAATGCCAAATTCAGTAAAAATCGTTTAGGTCTATCATTTCAACTCATAACGATTTTTCCCTAATCTAATGTCCCGTTCGGGTATGTATCATTTCAACCCTTAGTGATTTTTCCTGAACTAGGGAATCTATAACATAACAAATCATCACATAGCATAATTCACGTCATAAATCATATATCATCAGTGCACCTACGTGTCATATAAGTATATTGTGTCATATACGAAATGCGCATACATATAAGATAAAACAATTTTCCATTAGCAATCCTATACATTTCACAACAGTTCATTTGTGCTGAATTTAACAACCATGAAACAATGTAGGTTAAGTGTGAGATAGACTCATCTCTCGTGGCGCAAAATGGAGACAGTAGATGGATCGATACATAATGAAATGACGGCTTCTAGGCACGATTCAGAATGGATTCAATCATGGTAACCACTCAATGTATATTTATTTTTATAAGAGAAGATTGGGGAAATTATCAACAAATCGGTTTGGCTATTGAGTTATCGGAATGGATTTCGGACTCAACACCAAACCCGACTCAAACATATAATTATGTATATATATGTGTGTGTGTGTGTTTATACATATTACGATTTATGTAAATGCACCCAAAAGTCATTATAAAAATATATATAAATTATATATAAACACCCAAAATTATTTACACAAATAAAACACATAACTTACGCAAACAACCACCACGCAGAACCATACCAACACTCACATACACTACACAAATTATGACACACGCACAACACAATATACACCAAGCAAACAATAACACACACATAATCTGTATATATATATTATAAATTATATAAACGCACCCAACTCAACACACACAAAATTATATACAATGTTTATATATGTACGTAATATTTTTTTCAACACAAATAAATATATAAAATCCAAAATATATGGTTGTTTTATAAACAAACGTAGACTTATACACACACTAAATCCATATCCATATATTTTTCGAAACACCTCACAATAATATTATATATATACATAAAAATTTCAAAACAAATAAATCAAAACTCACACAAAACGAACTCACTCAACAACTCATGCCACACAAACATATACATAATGCACACCAAAATCAAAATACAAATATATACACACACAAAAAAACTCATGCAACTCACACAAAAATATACACAAACACACATAGACATTCACCATACTCACACCAAATACACAAACACACACTACGCACAGTACACACACGACTCAACACACAAGAAGAAGAAAAACTCACACACCAACACTTAATGCACAAACTCAGCAAAGGAGAAGGCGACGTGGGAGGAGGGCTCAAGCGGCATGCGAGTTGGTCGAAGTGGGTCAGCGGGGTCGATATAGGATCGATGGCCGATCTGAGTCGAGAGAAAAGCAGGGCGTATGAGACAGGGGTTCTCGGTGGCTTAACGGGTTCGAATGGAGCTCGACGCTGGTCGGAGGATGGTTCGGCACACCGCTGTGAAGGCTTTGGCGCGAGTTCCCATGGGGATAGTGGGGTTCGGTGCTGATGGGCGAGCTTGGGGTGTGGCTTGGCTGTCGGCAGCGGAACATGGCGACTTTGGTTCGGGAGGCACGGTTCGGGAAAGGATGAATGTGATGGGAAAGGGGAAACAACTTGGCGATGGGGAAGATAATGGTTCAGGGAAGAAGAAATTATTCAAGAAGGAAGTGGGATAGGAAAAAAATAGGGAGAGAGGCGACGTGGGAATATAGGAAAATTTGAGAAGGAACTGCTTTTGGGTAGAGAGAAAAAGAATGGCGAAAGTTGTAGTGGAAATGGGAAACCGAGGCGATGGACAAAAAAAAAGTGTTGAGGAGTGAAAACCTGAACAGATAAATATGAGGAAGGATAGAGCGGTTTTATATGGTATGAATTAATTTCAGGCAAAACAAACATTTCATTCATTTATTTCAAAAAAGGCAACTGACGCGTAAATGAACAGAAGTGAACGGATATGTATGAATTCAAACGATATATTATAAAAAATGGAAACTAAAGGGAATAGGAGTCAAAACGACAATAAATGATTTCACAAGGGAAGTAAATATATTTCTCACCAAGTTTTGAAGCTAATTAATTACTAGATTAGTGGTTGATGTGTCAATAGCTTTCCTAAGAAGCTAGTCTTTATAAGGAATGATAAGATTTATTTAAACGCTGCTTCCTTACACCACTAAATCAATTTTTAATGCAAATGCAAACAAATTTTAATGAAATGAAAACGTACATAAATTTATTACATCAATTGCATCCTGAAAATATTAAGTTCCAAGTAATAAAAACTTTCAATTTTTAGTTTTCAATAATACTAGATTTGGCAATATATATTTAACAAATGATTCACAAATCAAATAAATAATAGACGATATAAAAGGAAAATAAATCAGACAAATAAAACTGGAAATGTTTGCATCAACAACAATCAGTATGCATGGCAGATCTAAAAGTGAAATAATTTGAAATCAAATCAAAGATATAATTTCGTTAATATTGAAAACAGATTGTATACTTATACGAGTTTTAAATATTTAAATAAAAATTCAATAATGAATTTAAATAAGTAACTCGATTATAATTTACCATAAATAAGGTTCTAAAATAGCAAATATTGATTTGTATTATTAAATTATATCCATATCAAAACAAAAATCATTTGCTATATAAAATCCAGATAATTTAGTTATAAATCATAAATCAAAATAGTTATTTCATAAAATCCAAACAAATAAATTAAATAAAACAAAATTTAAATTCAGTCATTAAATAAAATACACTTAAAATTTGAGGTTGTTACAATCTCCCCCCTCAAACCTTTTTGTCGCCGAAAAGGAACGAGATTGGAAGTAGTAGTTAAATACTTAATATATTTATACCAAATGGTTCATATTTATATTCATACCTATATATATTCAGAAATATATATATATATGTCAAAAGTTAAAATATTTTCAAACATATTTAAAAATAGTTTTAAGTATTCACTCGATGTTTCGATTGGCAATATATATCTATCCCACTTTCGAAACCTGAAAATAGATATTGATGATGCCGCGGTCATCAATAGAATCATTTTCAAGCAATTAGAGTGTGACTCTATATCTATCTAATACATATAAGATTTAACATATAGGTTGATCAGACGTATACCCAAATCACTAAGTATTTGATGGGCCAATCTTAACGTCAATAAGTACTCAAAACATCTTTCTATATTTAAAAAGAATATATACCAAATTTCCAAATCATCTATTATAAGTAATATATTTCAAATCATAAATTAAAATACTAAGTTGGGAAAATTTATGTCTCTCCCCCACTCATTTATTTATTAAAATTCAACCTCGTTCCTCAATAAATATACTAAAAATATTATTATTAAATCAAATACAAAATAATATTATTCTATACTATACCTAAATATTTTTCAAATCTAGGTTATGTATATATATATATATATATTTAAACATATAAAACTTGTTTAATTCCATAAGTTTAACATATACATATATACATCACAAATTAAAATCTTTATAAACCAATTTAAATTTACATATTCCTATATATATACACACATATATACATTTATAAACAATATCATTATAGATTTCAACCAAGATAAAATTAGTTTCTTACAAAATCTACACCTTTAAATCTTACTTAAAATATAAAGTATAAATATTAAATCTTTTCAAAATATTGGTATTACCAAAACGTAATGTTATTAACAAATAAGAAAATCTTATATTATAATAGCCTTCAATTTCAAACCAATACTTAGATAGGGATATACTCGCTAGAAGATTTATACTCTCCTTCTACTTCTTAACTTGTTATGAACAAGGATAAATTGTAGAATTCGAGTTAAAAGCTGAACGAATGAAAGAACCTAATCAAAGAGGATCTACGAAGGAAGATGGACTCAATTAGAAAGGAAATTTCATAAAAGATTTAAAATTAAACAAAATTTTATATCTAAAATTATTTGTTTAAACACGTTTTAAAACCAATTATACTTTCAAAATACGTTCTCTCTCAAGAAGGATTCTGAGACTGATTCCACTCATTCTAGGGTATCGCTACCCTATCTTTATGAGCTATTACCCCATAGGCTAAAGCATTGATAAACCAAAGCACTGATACCAAATGTAACATCCCGCCTTTTTGACCGCTTCAAGTCAGAAATTAAACCAACTTAAACCACTCGAAATGACAGATTGTTATTAGCTTCTGGGGCAAATAGAATAAATCACAGATCACAAACACAGACACAGAGTAAAATAATATCTCGCACCTCAAAATAAATAGTACAATAGTGGTTCATAAAGCTACTAAACAAAAATCAAAATTTATACATAATATCAGAGTTACAAAAAGAAATACAGCGAAAGTCTAAACACAAGAATTACTAATACAAAGGAGAAATAACCAAAATCAACAGAAAGAGGTGATGTCTTCAACAGTCTCCAGCTTCAAAAGGTGAAATCTCAACACTGCAATACTCGATCTGACCCGAGCAATAGTACAAAACAAAACAACTCGGATCAAGAAACATTCTCATGGAAGTAAATCAACTCAAATGAAATATTCAAAGAAATGTATCAATAACATAAAGGATGTTTGGGATCACTATCCAATAAGGATCTGTTAAACTAATATCATATAATATTGTACGCTATTCTAATAGTGTCTATGGTTAATTATAAAATATTAAAATAGCGTAAGCGGAATTACATTTTTACCCATACATCGTTTATAATATCGTAGTTTATACAGATATCGTAAATTCCACCGTAACTTGGTGGCTATCAGAGGGCACTCCATAAGTACGATACAAATCAAAATCATAGGGGCTTGATCAGGATAATATGACAAGGCACACGAGGAATGCCCATAGTAGGAATATACTAGTTGCACTCCCGAACTGGTGGTAACGTATAGTCGTGACTACCTCCCACCTCGAACAACACTCCACAATCAAGGATGCGCATCAAATCAATCAAGGAATTATAGTAATAAAGGAAGAAGTGTTGTCGATGCAGGTAGCTAACCTCACTTAGTCCGGTATAACCATGTTTTAGTCATTTTAATTATGACCCGAAGGTCAAGGATATCCATCATCATTCTCTTTCTTCAAATCCAGTAATCGCCTCCAAATCATCCTACTTCATTTTTGATCTCCACCGCATACACAGTTGTTAAAGTGGTTTTCAGTATTTGCACTGGGTATGACAATATCCGATCCCGGTCTCTTTAACAACCAAACGTTTACATTTTTCACACCATGGTCATTATTTTATAAATCCTTTTATAAAATCGAATATACGAATCTCAAGTTCAAATTTGAATTCAAAATTAAATATTTAACTTTGATTATATTCAATTCTAAAAACAACCCCAAGTCATTCTAAATCAAATTGATTTGGAAAAATCATGTCATAAAGATCTCAAATATAGTATAAATCAATACTACTAATATTCATTTTAATTTTATAAAATTTTCTAAAATATTCGCATAGCGACTTTCAATCCAAATCCAAAATCGTCTTATATTCGAATCATAACTTAAAGATCTCAACTGCCATTTAAATCAAAACTGAAGTAGTTAACTTCGAGGATATTTAGTTTACTTATTTTTTTTCAAAACTCAAGTTTAAACAATTCAAATGATTCAATTTTACATTTCTAAGGATTCATTTCAAGTCTATTAATAAAATCCAATATTTTGGTTCTAGTTTAATATATATAATTCAAACCAAATCTTAATATTTCAATTTAAACAAATCATGTCATATTTCATAATTCAAGTTGTACAATTTAAGTTTATTACTTATAAATTCGATTTAACAGATTTCTCAATTCAAACCAAACAATTTATAATCAATTATATATAACCTTTTCATATACAAACTCATATTCAATCACTATAAAATCGGATTCATTTCATATCGATTACAAATTCAAACTGAAATCAATTTTCGCAATTCAAGTTCATTTCTTACAAGTTCATATTTTAAACCAATTCTAATTCACCGCTAATAAAAGTTCATATCAATTCGAATTCAATTTCATATCTTATATAAGTTCATTCGTTAAGTCAAATATAGTTATATAAATTCAAATCCTTAAACCTTGAATTTAAATCGCGAATCTTTACCTATCCTATCATTGAGTTTATTATTGAAGTTTATAATATATATATATATATATATATAAGCTTTGAATATATATATATATGTTATAAATAGAAAATAGCTTTATAAACACATATAAGTTTAAAATAATTTAGAAATAGGTTTAAAAAATAATAATTTATTATAATATATTAAATTTAAAGTTTAAAACACATATATGATTAAATTATATGGTTTAAAATAAATAAGTTATAAGTAAAATCTTAAATAAGCATTTAAATCCATTTTTACTCAAAAAATCATTTAAAAAATATTATTTAAAATTTACAAAATTTAAGTTTTAAAATCCTTAAAATATAAATATAAATCAAAAATCTTAAGTTATTATTTTAGAACCAAATTTCCAAATTACAATACTTCAAAAATATGACCAATGGTGTTCGTATATAGTTTTCTACTCTTTGGTCAAGTGATGCGGATATTTATCATTTCAACTCGCAATTTATAACATTTCTACGGGTCTATCAGTTCAACCCGCAATCCCAAATTCAGTAAAAATCGTTCAGGTCTATCATTTCAACCCACAACGATTTTTCCCTTATCTAATGTCTGTTCGGGTAAGTATTATTTCAACCCTTAGTGATTTTTCCCAAACTAGGGAATTAATGACATAACAAATCATCATATAGCATCAATCACATCATAAGTCATATATCATCAGTGCACCTACATGTCATATAAGTATATCGTGTCATATATGAAATGTGCATACATATAAAATAAATCAATTTTCCACTAGCAATCTTATACATTTCATAACAGTTTATTTGTGCTGAATTTAACAACCATGAAACAATGTAGGTCAAGTATGAGACATACTCACCTTTCGTGGCATAGAATGGAAACAATAGACGGATCGATACAGGATGAAACGATGGCTTCCAGGCATGATTCGAAATGAATTCAATCATGGTAAGCACTTAATATATATTTATTTTTATAAGAGAAGATTGGGGAAATTCTCAATGGATCGGTTTGGCTATTGGGTTATTGGAATGGATTTCGGACTCAACACGAAACCCGACTCAAACTTAAAGACAATAAATTCTCTTTCCAAAAATAATTATATATATATATATATATATATTTATACACATTATGATTTATGTAAATGCACCCCAAAGTCATTATAAAAATATATATAAATTATATATAAACACCCAAAATTATTTACACAAATAAAACATATAACTTACGCAAACAACCACCATGCAGAACTACACCAACACTCACATACACTACACAAATTATAACATGCAAACAACACAATATACACGAAGCAAACAATAACACAGACATGTATATAATTTTTTTTTCAACGCAAATAAATATATAGAACCCAAAATATATGGTTATTTTATAAACAAACGTAGATTTATACACACACTAAATCCATGTCCATATATTTTCCGAAACACCCCACAATAATATAAATATATGTATGTATGTATATATATATACATAAAATTTTCAAAACAAATACATCTGAAACTCACACAAAAGGAACTCACTCAACAACTCACGCCACACAAACATATGTATAACACACACCAAAATCAAAATACAAATATGTACGCATAAAAAAACTCACGCAACTCACACAAAAATGTACACAAACACACACAGACATTCACCAACCTCATAACAAATACACAACAGCACACACTAACGCATAGTACATACACGAGTCAACACGCAAGAAGAAGAAAAACTCAAACACCTACACTTAATACACAAACTCGGCAAAGGCGAAGGCTGCATGAGAGGAGGGCTCACGCGGCATGCGAGTTGGTCGAAGTGGGTCAGCGGGCACGAGATGGGATCAACAGTTGGTCTGAGTCGAGAGAAAAGCAGGGTGTAGGAGACAGGGGTTCGCGGTGGCTTAACGGGTTCAGATGGAGCTCGACGCGGATCAGAGGATGGTTTGGCACACCGTTGTGAAGGCTTCGGCGCGAGTTCCCGTGCGGACAGTGGGGTTTGTGTAACACCCCGTATTTTCTGAGAATATTAAAAAAATGGTTAATTATGAAGAAGTTATTAAGCCTTGAAGTTTGTATGCATATGAGAGAAATATATATAGATATATATAAAAATTAAATAAATAAACATGCAAAAAAGGTTCAAAACAATGAATTGGGAGGGGGAATAACCGAACCGGCCCATTTTTGAGGTTGACCCGAGCCCCGCTGGGTCGACTAGGGGTTAATCCAGGGTGTTTGGCTGTCATCCCGTGGGCCGATTCGCTCAAATGCAGATTTTTCATTTGAATGGTTCTCATGATTCAGGGTTAATCTAATGGTCCTAAATAACTTCCTACACCTATATATACATCCCTAACCTAAACCTAAATCTCATATACAATTCTCTAGCCTCCATTGCTCTCTTCCTCTCTAAAAATAAATAAATCAATGGCGTCTCTACTCTGCTGAAACCTAAGCTAGGACTTGTGCTTCTTCTTCCTCCAATTCTGATTAGGATTAAAAGAGAACAGCTACAACACCTTTTTCTTTTAGAATCCAACCAAGGCAAGTGCAGTTATTTTCCGATATAAACTTTAATTATAATTGTGACATGATTGTAAATCTGAATTTGAGATTGCGTATGTTCTGTTCTGATCTATTTTATTCTATATCTCTTTCTTCTTTTTGCTCTATAGCCAGGCTACCCGAGCATGCGCCAAATCTCATAAGAGATTAACGCACGAACGTTAAACTTTGGGACAAATAATGAATGATGGCATAATTGGACATGGCTAATCTGTGACTAAAAGGACATAGCTTGTAAACTAGATTTAGATCTGTGCATATTCTGTGAATTGGAAGAAGAGGAACCATTGTATATTAACATGTGACTTGAGACATTGGACATAACGCATATTTTTGAATTAAAGATCTGTTATAATTTAAAGTTCTATATTGTTGGGCATATTGTTTATATAGAGATTCATGATTTGGGATAAAAAGGGAATATGACTTAGGTGTGAAGATTTATGTTAAGATTTGATAACTATTAAATGTGAATAACACCTAAGTGGGAGATTTTTTTGAATATATGACATGCATTGAAATTGATGGCTATATTTGGTATAATTTATATGTGAATCTTTTGTACTAGGCAAGTTTAACTAAATTTGAGACGTGTGTTATATGGTAAATTATGACCATAATCTGTGCCATGTAAATTCAATGCAAACGTGGGGTATATGATCATAATGTGAATCACGACAACTATTTAGGCATGCAAACTTAGGCCAAATTTATAATTAGGCAAGACATGTTTATGAAACTTTAAGGAATGATTAAATCTGTTATATGGCCTAATCTGCTAGTTCTGTTATATTGCCTAATTTGCTAGTTCTGTTATTTTTCCTAATCTGCTAGTTCTGCTATATCTGTTCATATACCAAATCTGTCATCTGCTAAGTCTGCTGAAGATGCCTAAACTGTTATATGCTAAACTGCTTAATCTGCTGAATTCGTTAAGTCGCCTAATCTGCTAAATCTGTTATCTGCCATATCTGTTGAGTTGATATATTTAGTTTGTTATTGACATAATCTGAATTGGCTATAATTAGGAAAATTGACATGTATATTAGGCATGGGCATAAATGGTAAATTAATAAATAATTGGCCACAAAGATAAACATGGCTGACTCGAGGTTAGAATGAGGTTTGCGGCGTAATCCTGCCCGGAACCGCCCGGCACATCCAGTGGCCGCAAACAATAGGTTCTAATGTGAGAAGTTAGTCATAACGTGCTTGAAACCCGAGGTTAGACTGAGTTTGCGGCAGAAATCTGCCCGGAACCAACCGGCCTAACCAGTAGCCGCAAACTGTCAGTCTAATGTGAGAGGTCTGGGCATTAATATTTAATTAATGAAAATATGAGATAAATATAATGTCTAAAACGTGTTGGGCGGATAGGGTTAAACCCACTAGACTGATGAGTTTAATAAATCTGTTCCGTGAATCGGTAGGCCCAATTACAAAGTTAGACAAATCTGTAAATCTGGTAAATCCGTATATCTGATCCGTTAGTCTAAAACTTGTCTGACCTGTGAACTAGTTGATCTGAATTGTGTATGTCTGAACTTGTTAATCTGAAATATGTTAGTCTGGGGACACAAGGATAGGAGGGGAATTACTTGTGTCATCTGTTGTTTGGGACTCATATTAGTCAGTAACCCTTTCTGGTATCAAAACTTTGACCCAACAGTAGGTAGGGTCCGGGCACGCTTACTGAACTAATTATAAGCGGTTCATTCTGATAATGGCGAGGGGTGTTGATGGTGCGTTCCAACCGGGTCATGTGCGTGCATGGATCCCGGTCTGCCTCTGAGGATGTAAGACGCCGTGACATCTGTAAATAGGTCTGTGTCATTCAAAGGTTGCCACTTTAGGGAATGATACACCTTTCGGTGGGGCTGGCACAGGGTATTTATGTATTAGGGAGTCGATCGCTTGGGGTAGGGTTTTAGGGTACACTTAGTTTTGTCTGTTTCTGTTGGTACCGTCTGTTTCTGTTGGGTGGAAACACCTGTCTGTTTCTGCGTGGTACCGTCTGTTCGGGTGGTAAAGGCCCAATTACTAGTGTACACCTTATGCTACATTCTGCTTCTGTCTGTTTCTGATCGGGTGGTAAAGGCCCATTACTAGCGTGGAAATTATTTTGTACCTGTTTCTGTTTCAGTTTAGACATTAGGGTGACACCTAATTCTGTTATACTAGTATTAGTGCAGAGAAGTGTAAAGCAATAGCTTATATCATTCTGTTCTTCTGTCATATCTGCTACAGTTATCTCTCATCCAGTTTTATTTTCATGTCATGTTATTATTATCTGTTCATAACTGAAGATCACTGGACTTGCCAGACTTTTGTCTGACCCTTGTTGTTTCGCCTCCTTTCTTCCGTTTCTCCCCCCAGGTTTTGTAGAAAGGAATACTCTAGCTTGATCCGGATTTCTTCCGCTTGCAGTGCTTAAAGTATGGCTTGTATTCTTCTGTGGGGATTATGATTTTAAACTATGCATTCTGAAGGCTTTTGTACAAGACTGATATTTTGTACTTGAATTCTGATATTGTGATTTGAAAGGATGTAACCAAGCTTCTGTTGAAATAAAGTTATAAATTTTTCAAGTACTGTTTTATCTGTCTTTTAAGTTTATGTTCTGTTTACTAAAATGCTCCACCAAAGTTAAGGCATTCCCTTGTGAGTGACCTTAACGGAGGTGGGGTGTTACACTTGGTATCAGAGCTGAAGGTTACCAGATTGGGTAAAGTTTTTGAAAACTATTTTCAAAAAGGTTTTGAAATTAAATATTTTTAAAAATAAAGCTTATTTTGAAAAACATGATCCCCAAGAGCCATATATCTTTCCTTCAGTCCTTTTTTTTGTATTGAATCTTTTTTTTTTCGTTTCAGCATGTCTAAAGCATCTGAGATACCAGAGGGTGTTCACGTACCCGGTTGGTTTCGTCAATGTCTTAAGGCTAGGACCGCCGCCGTAGGTCCAACAAATGATCCTCCTCCTCCACCCCCTCCTCGTGCAATTACTTTTTCAAAGATCTGTAGAGATTTTAGGGCCATGGGTGGGAAGGATTTCAAAGGAACTGAATCATTCGTAGAAGCGAGGAACTGGCTCAAAGAAACTGAGGATCTATTCGTTATCTTCGAGGTGGACGATAGGCAGAAGGTACAGTTGGCGGTATGGCTGCTCAAAGACGAAGCTTCCTACTGGTGGGAAGTCACTAACGCCGAGAGGCCGGTTGAGACATGGATGGATTTCAGAACAAGGTTTGAGACAAAATTCCTCTCGCAAGCTGAACGAAGTTTACAACTGTAAAAGTTCTTATCTCTTAAGCAAGGAAGTATGACGGTCAAGGAATACGTCAACCAGTTCAACCAACTAGCTAGGTTCGGATTGGATTTAGTCAACACTCAACATAAAATGGCTCTCCGCTTTGTTAAAGGATTGAACGAGCCACTGCACAGCCTAGCCATGACTCATGTACCCATGGGAGCGACTTACGAGAGATTGGTGGACATGGCACTACTGCACGAGGAAGACAAAGGACCGAAAGAGACAAAGAAGGAAGAACCACATAATAAGAAAGCAGGGCCCAAAAAGGAAACGCAAAGGAAGGATGAGAAGTCTGAAGATAAGAAGGGGAAAAAGTGATTTACTTGTGGAAGCTCGACTCATCTGAACAAGGATTGCATAAAAAGGAAGGGCGCTTGCTTCAACTGTGGGGAGATGGGACACTTCACTAGGGACTGCCCGAAGAGACGAGGACAAGGAGGGCAGGCGAACACTCTTGAGGCTAGTGGCTAGGATAGAAGTAGGAAAATTCCTATAGTAGGTTTAATTTCTTTATCTGATTATGGAGTTAAGACTCTTTCTGATTCTGGTATTTTGATTTTGTAATTGATACTCTGCACTTTAATACTAGTATTGTTTCTGATTCCATTGTAGACTCAAACCTATAAGGGTTATGACTCATCTATTTATGATAGATTGGGGTTTGAGGGATATCTGTGTTAGACGTCAAGTATGACGCATACATTCTGAGTTTTTGTGGGATATGATTTTATCATGCTTTGCTTCCTAAGAATCATTAGGGAACCTGATCTGTACCAGTAGTCTATAAATATTTGAATAATTCTGCTTTCCAGTTTTGACATTGTCTAAAGGAGGTAATCCTCTGGGTGTCAATCTGATGTTGGTTTCGGTCTTCGAGGTTGATACTTAGGGGAATTATTTTCTCAACCAATGTCTAATGGGAACCAAGTCTTTGTCTTATCTGTACTCGCTTCCATCATTCGACTGTATCATATCGATCGAATCTTCGAACTTTAGGTAGAAACTAATGGGTGTAAACATGTGTTTGAGACATGTTATGTTTGATGGTTGCAAGTGGATGCAAGTGGTTGCTCATGGAGGCATATACACACACTAGGCACTAGATCGGGTCAAAAACACTCTCATACTGCATATGGATGTGTGTGCATTTTTCAATTTTTGTGGATGCAGAATGATTGACTCCTCACATGGATGTTGCATTTGGATGAATGGTTATGTACTCATATAGAAATGATGTGTATCAAATAGGATTTCTCAAACAGGATTTCTTGCATACATTTTTGGACTCATGACACTAACATGATTCGCATTAAGGAGGTCAACTGGATCAGTAGACCGCCTGATTTTGCATTAGATAAGAAACATATACACACTTTGCATATGTTCATACGACATTAGAAACCTTTTAAGGACAATGGATGCCTGTGATTGAATGGTTGAGTAGATGGATGTTGGATGTTAGGATACATTCTTCTTAACTTGAAGATTTCGGGGACGAAATCCTTTAAGGAGGGGAGAATGTAACACCCCGTATTTTCTGAGAATATTAAAAAAATGGTTAATTATGAAGAAGTTATTAAGCCTTGAAGTTTGTATGCATATGAGAGAAATATATATAGATATATATATAAAAATTAAATAAATAAACATGCAAAAAAGGTTCAAAACAATGAATTGGGAGGGGGAATAACCGAACCGGCCCATTTTTGAGGTTGACCCGAGCCCCGCTGGGTCGACTAGGGGTTAATCCAGGGTGTTTGGCTGTCATCCCGTGGGCCGATTCGCTCAAATGCAGATTTTTCATTTGAATGGTTCTCATGATTCAGGGTTAATCTAATGGTCCTAAATAACTTCCTACACCTATATATACATCCCTAACCTAAACCTAAATCTCATATACAATTCTCTAGCCTCCATTGCTCTCTTCCTCTCTAAAAATAAATAAATCAATGGCGTCTCTACTCTGCTGAAACCTAAGCTAGGACTTGTGCTTCTTCTTCCTCCAATTCTGATTAGGATTAAAAGAGAACAGCTACAACACCTTTTTCTTTTAGAATCCAACCAAGGCAAGTGCAGTTATTTTCCGATATAAACTTTAATTATAATTGTGACATGATTGTAAATCTGAATTTGAGATTGCGTATGTTCTGTTCTGATCTATTTTATTCTATATCTCTTTCTTCTTTCTGCTCTATAGCCAGGCTACCCCGAGCCTGCGCCAAATCTCATAAGAGATTAACGCTACGAACGTTAAACTTTGGGACAAATAGTGAATGATGGCATAATTGGACATGGCTAATCTGTGACTAAAAGGACATAGCTTGTAAACTAGATTTAGATCTGTGCATATTCTGTGAATTGGAAGAAGAGGAACCATTGTATATTAACATGTGACTTGAGACATTGGACATAACGCATATTTTTGAATTAAAGATCTGTTATAATTTAAAGTTCTAGATTGTTGGGCATATTGTTTATATAGAGATTCATGATTTGGGATAAAAAGAGAATATGACTTAGGTGTGAAGATTTATGTTAAGATTTGATAACTATTAAATGTGAATAACACCTAAGTGGGAGATTTTTTTGAATATATGACATGCATTGAAATCGATGGCTATATTTGGTATAATTTATATGTGAATCTTTTGTACTAGGCAAGTTTAACTAAATTTGAGACGTGTGTTATATGGTAAATTATGACCATAATCTGTGCCATGTAAATTCAATGCAAACGTGTGGTATATGATCATAATGTGAATCATGAAAACTATTTAGGCATGCAAACTTAGGCCAAATTTATAATTAGGCAAGACATGTTTATGAAACTTTAAGGAATGATTAAATCTGTTATATGGCCTAATCTGCTAGTTCTGTTATATTGCCTAATTTGCTAGTTCTGTTATATTGCCTAATCTGCTAGTTCTGCTATATCTGTTCATATACCAAATCTGTCATCTGCTAAGTCTGCTGAAGATGCCTAAACTGTTATATGCTAAATCTGCTAAACTGCTTAATCTGCTGAATCCGTTAAGTCGCCTAATCTGCTAAATCTGTTATCTGCCATATCTGTTGAGTTGATATATTTAGTCTGTTATTGACATAATATGAATTGGCTATAATTATGAAAATTGACATGTATATTAGGCGTGGCCATAAATGGTAAATTAATAATTAATTGGCCGCAAAGATAAACATGGCTGACTCGAGGTTAGAATGAGTTTGCGGCATAATCCTGCCCGGAACCGCCCGGCACATCCAGTGGCCGCAAACAATAGGTTCTAATGTGAGAAGTTAGTCATAACGTGCTTGAAACCCGAGGTTAGACTGAGTTTGCGGCAGAAATCTGCCCGGAACCAACCGGCCTAACCAGTAGCCGCAAACTGTCAGTCTAATGTGAGAGGTCTGGGCATTAATATTTAATTAATGAAAATATGAGATAAATATAATGTCTAAAACGTGTTGGGCGGATAGGGTTAAACCCACTAGACTGATGAGTTTAATAAATCTGTTCCGTGAATCGGTAGGCCCAATTACAAAGTTAGACAAATCTGTAAATCTGGTAAATCCGTATATCTGATCCGTTAGTCTAAAACTTGTCTGACCTGTGAACTAGTTGATCTGAATTCTGTATGTCTGAACTTGTTAATCTGAAATCTGTTAGTCTGGGGACACAAGGATAGGAGGGGAATTACTTGTGTCAACTGTTGTTTGGGACCCATATTAGTCAGTAACCCTTTCTGGTATCAAAACTTTGACCCAACAGTAGGTAGGGTCCGGGCACGCTTACTGAACTAATTATAAGCGGTTCATTCTGATAATGGCGAGGGGTGTTGATGGTGCGTTCCAACCGGGTCATGTGCGTGCATGGATCCCGGTCTGCCTCTGAGGATGTAAGACGCCGTGACATCTGTAAATAGGTCTGTGTCATTCAAAGGTTGCCACTTTAGGGAATGATACACCTTTCGGTGGGGCTGGCACAGGGTATTTATGTATTAGGGAGCCGATCGCTTGGGGTAGGGTTTTAGGGTACACTTAGTTTTGTCTGTTTCTGTTGGTACCGTCTGTTTCTGTTGGGTGGAAACACCTGTCTGTTTCTGCGTGGTACCGTCTGTTCGGGTGGTAAAGGCCCAATTACTAGTGTACACCTTATGCTACATTCTGCTTCTGTCTGTTTCTGATCGGGTGGTAAAGGCCCATTACTAGCGTGGAAATTATTCTGTACCTGTTTCTGTTTCAGTTTAGACATTAGGGTGACACCTAATTCTGTTATACTAGTATTAGTGCAGAGAAGTGTAAAGCAATGGCCTATATCATTCTGTTCTTCTGTCATATCTGCTACAGTTATCTCTCATCCAGTTTTATTTTCATGTCATGTTATTATTATCTGTTCATAACTGAAGATCACTGGACTTGCCAGACTTTTGTCTGACCCTTGTTGTTTCGCCTCTTTTCTTCCGTTTCTCCCCCCCAGGTTTTGTAGAAGGGAATACTCTAGCTTGATCCAGATTTCTTCCGCTTGCAGTGCTTAAAGTATGGCTTGTATTCTTCTGTGGGGATTATGATTTTAAACTATGCATTCTGAAGGCTTTTGTAAAAGACTGATATTTTGTACTTGAATTCTGATATTGTGATTTGAAAGGATGTAACCAAGCTTCTGTTGAAATAAAGTTATAAATTTTTCAAGTACTGTTTTATCTGTCTTGTAAGTTTATGTTCTGTTTACTAAAATGCTCCACCAAAGTTAAGGCATTCCCTTGTGAGTGACCTTAACGGAGGTGGGGTGTTACAGTTTGGGGCTGATGGGCGAGCTTGGGGCGTGGCTTTGCTGTCGGTAGCGGAACAAGGCGGCTTTGGTTTGGGAGGCGCGGTTCGGGAAAGGATGAATGTGATGGGAAAGGGAAACAACTTGGCGATGGGGAAGATAGTGGTTCAGGGAAGAAGATACTATTTAAGAAGGAAGTCGGGTAGGAAAAAAATGGGGAGATAGGCGACGTGGGAGTATGGGGAGATTTGGGAAAGAACTACTTTTGGGTGGAGAGAAAAAGATTGGCGAGAGCTGCGGTGGAAATGGGAATCCGGGGCAATGGAGGGAAAAACAAAAATAAGAAAAGTGTTAAGGAGGGAAAAATGTGAATCGATAAATATGAGGAAGGATGGAGCGGTTTTATATGGTATGAATTAATTTCAAGCAAAAAAAATGTTTCATTCATTTATTTCAAAAATGGAAAATGATGTGTAAATGAGCAGAAGTGAACGGATATGTATGAATTCAAACGATATATTAGAAAAAAATGGAAACCAAAGGGAATAGAGTCAAAACAACAATAAACGATTTTACAAGGAAATTAAATATATTTTTCACCAAATTTTAATGCTAATTAATTACTAGATTAGTGGATGATGAGTCAATAATTTTCCTAAGAAGCTAGATTTTATAAGGAATGATATAATTTATTTAAACATTAAACGCCATTTCCTTACACCGCTAAATCAATTTTTATTGCAAATGTAAACAAATTTTAACGAAATGAAAACGTATATAAATTTATTACATCAATTGCATCCTGAAAATATAAAGTTCCGAGTAATAAAAACTTTCAATTTTTAGTTATCAATAATTCTAGATTTGGAAATATATATTTAACAAATGATTTGCTAATCAAATAAATAATAGACGATATAAAAGGAAAATAAATCGGACAAATAAAACTGGAAATGTTTGCATCAACAACAATTAATATGCGTAGCAGCTCTAAAAGAGAAATAATTTGAAATCAAATCAAAGATATAATTTCATTAATATTGAAAACAGATTGTATACTTATATGAGTTTTAAATATTTAAATAAAAATTCAAGAATGAATTCAAATAAATAACTCAATTAAAATTTACCATAAATAAGATTCTAAAATAGCAAATATTGATTTGTATTATTAAATTATATTCATATCAAAACAAAAATCATTTGTTATATAAAATCCAAATAATTTTGTTATAAATCATAAATCAAAATAGTTATTTCATAAAATCCAAACGAATAAAATAAATAAAACAAAATTTAAATTTAATCATTATATAAAATACACTTAAAATTTGAGGTTGTTACAAAGACAAATGCTACCATCACTTGCTCTGAAGCGACCGCACCAGCACTCGCTTCATTGTTGGTTGAATATTTTAGTTAGGACCCAATAAATACTGATGAAAAAATAAATATAAATAAGTGAGAAAATGTGACCAACGATGGAGCGCGAGTATAGGCGATTGTGTATCTGAAGCGACTCTCATTAGAATTGCTCTTATAACTATTCATCTATTTACTATTTAATTGTATTATTATAGTGAAAATAAGCGTGACATCCTTATAAAATTTGGAAATGTAAAGAGCATCCTTGTAATATTTCATTTTTAAAGTGGGTCCTTCTTTTTCACGTTACGTGTTTTCTGAAAAAAATTATGTGCTGACACTTAAAAAAAATTCAAAAAATCGAAAACATTCTTGGAAGCAACTTCAAAAAAATAAAAAAAAATTGCATACATCCATGCAACTATTACCAATAGTAGCATCCATGTATGCATATATTCATCCAGCGTTTTCTATTGAAAATTTGGATCAATATATGCATACATGTATGCGTATGTCTGAAATAGTTGCATAGATGTATGAATATAAAGTTGAACTGAGTTGCTTGTGTTAAGAATAGTTACATACATGAATGCATTAATTCTGAATAACTGCATAGATGTGTGCAACTATTTCATAAAAGAGGAAGGCTTATGAATATGAGCATGAATGCATGGGTTCATTTTCTATAAGTGCATATGTGCATGCAACAATGTATGAAAACCGTGAATGCTTGAAAAAACAGCCAGAATTGAATATATGCATAAAAGAATGCATATATTTCAGTATAACTGCATACATGTATGCATAAATACTGCATGTTGATTCAAAACTAAAATATATGCATGAATGTATGCAACTATGTACAAATAGGTGCATCTTTTGATGCATATTATTGTTGTTTCGTTGTTTTTTTGGGTTTTGATGTGGTTTTTGATTGTTTTAACACCTGAATTTTTTGGCGTGTATGTGTTTTATTAAATAATGAATTTTATGATTTTTTTTATTTTTTTTCATGAATTTTCGAAAAATAGGGACCTAATTTATAATAAGTTTAGTATCAGATGTAAGCCTAATTTTGAAACTTAATAGGGACCTGTGCCAAACGGACCCATTATTATATTAAGTATGCATTAAACCCCTCAGTATTATATTTGAATGTATTATTAGGTAACAATTAAATCCCTCGGTATTTGATCATGGTTATCTTTATTGCAAATACAACCCATAATGCAGAAGCTGGCAAATAGTAACAAAAAACTCTATTTATTTGTTTTTACCTACATAATGGAGAAATTTTTACGACTAAAATTTTAATATGCATAATAACTTTTTATGCTACATATTTAGGTTCGACTAGGAGAGCAAGGGGGATTGAGATAAGTAGAGAATTTGAAAGAGTGGGAGAAAGTTGCAGAAATAAAGTGAGAGAAATGAGTGAATAATTTGTACAGCCTAAAAACATTTCATTCCATTCTACGGTCATCTTGAAATTTGTAATACGACTTTGTTAAAAGAACATGATGCTGATAATTCATAAAAGCTTCCTGACAAACTTTGCAAGTGGTACTTTTAGTTCTAGATATCATGCTGGCTCATGTACCATATCTTCTACGTAGATGGGACTATATTAATGGCTATCAGGTTCTAATATAACTCGTGATATGCATTTAGAATGCATTATATAAATAAATGAATACTTTTGTGCCATTCACACTATTTTATATTCGTATTTGACCAATGCGTGACAACTTATTTCATTTTAATGATATTTTGAATTTTTATCCTTTTTAATCCACAATTATTTGAGCATATTCACCTTTTTTATGCAATCAAACACAATTGTTATGCAGCTATAACTATGGCTCATGGGTCGTGACAGAAAACAAATGAAAATTAATCAGCCAGCGTAAATATTTGTTTAACCGGTATATATATAATTTATTTTATAACATAGATATATGTAAACTATTAACCGGCCTTTCGGTACGGTTCCCAAAAACATAACAGACCCACTCGATTTGGCCCGTCATGTGACATCAAAGTTCGAAGTATTGCCAAAACATTCAGAATTCAAGCTCGGAAAAAGTCGTGCGAGCATAGCCCTCACAGTACCTCACAATCTTCATTTCGCAACCCTAAAGTATAGTCTACTTCATGAATTCGCATCCCATGATTTAGCATCACAAGACTTCGCCTCCCTCATTTCGACTACCCCTCTCCGCATCCCTGCTCTTTCGCATCACCGGGATTTCAACTCCCTCTTTTCGCATCCCTCGGCACACTTCGCATCCTTTTAGGAGAACGACTTCTCGAGATCTTGCATTCCTGAATCATTCCAATTCCACTCGCATTTCGTATCCCCTGGGCATATGTAAACTAATATGATTTTGTATTATTATAAATAATACTTTATAAATAATGCTTTTTAGTTTTTATTCAAATATGTAGCACACATCACAAAACCATAATATACTTTTTACTGTTTGTAGGCTAACTTGCTTTGAACAACTCATGGTTGATCCAGTGTACACATGATAGTTTGTGTAACTAATGTACAAAGATTAAAACTGGTCTTTTTGAATTCATAAGTCGATAGTATATCTTATTTTATATATAAGCACATACCTGATTAATCAAACAAAATAAAGTATTTTTTGTGCTCTAAAATATATCATGCTTTCCCATGTCGTAAATAATTGTGCAGGGTTGTTTCCATCATTCGGAAGTGTGATGGTGGATGTACGTTTTGCCCATGTCTCATCTATTATCTAAAAACGCAATTGAAATCTTAAATCATCGATTATCTTCCACCTTGCCAATACTTCAATGAATCTCAGTTTTTTTTTCTTCCTAAAAATATGATGTGCAAAACTTTAAATAATTTGTTCTAATTTCAAATCTTCAGTATAGTGCTAAAGTGCGAAAGTAGTAACAGAATAATGATATAACTTATTGATTAATTATCAAAACGTCAATTCTATGGGAAAAAAATAAGTGTTGAAGTAGGCAATTGTCGCTATTCGTGCACATCAACCCCCGAGTGCACGTTTTGTAGAAAAACGATAATCCAAATCCAAAGTAATAAAATGTAGGGAGAACACAACTTTTTATAGTGGTTTAACGCTAACATCTACGTCCACTTTATACTAATCATTCATCATATAATTGTTGATTACAAGAGTTACACAAGTTCCGACAATATTTATGCACAAAGTTGTATACTAAAACAAAAAATATTTGACTAAAATGCCATTTTTCTTCTTTGTTGAGTGAAAAGTGTCCTAATTTGGTCAACAATGTCCAAGAAATAACTTTAATGTCCAAAAATTAGCTCCAATGCCCAAAAGTGTGAAAATATATCAAAAGTTATGGGCAAACGTTTGTGTAACGTTTTAGAGGTCTAAACTATGTCCAATAGTCACAGAGAAGAAGATGGTAGTCATTAATGGTGCTTTGAAGCTCTATAGTGTCAAAAATCCCTCTGCTTTGAAGAATAAGGTAGGGGATATTTATAGGAAGTGGATTAGGTAATAGTAAGTGAGATTTGAGGACCACAACAGCAGTTTTCGCATCCCAGAAGAGCGGCACCCTGATGCAGTAGAAGATTGGGATACGAAATATCGTATCCCCGTAGAGATACAAAGTGCATGCACCCATGGGATACGAAATTTCGTATGCCAGGGGATTCGAAATGGGAAGTGGCACATATGATTTGGGGATGCGATATTTAGGGGAGAGGCGATTGTTTTGGGGGATGCGAAGCCTAGTGTGGTGATGCGAAAAATGGGAGGCAAGGAGAAATGGAAGGATGCGAGTTTTTTGGAGGTGAGGGGAATGTATCCCCTTAGGGATACGAAATCGCATCCCCAGAGGGGTACAATTTCGTATCCCTAGGGATGCAAATACGTATTTTGCATCACATGAGGGATACGAATTACGTATTTTCTCATCCCAAGGGAAGCGAAAAATCAGGGTTACGGTTGCCAAATGTGTACCATGCATGGACTGATGTGTGCCATGCGTTACCACTTGATCATGCCATGCAGATCCGTGTTTTTGGAGTGCCAAATCTTGAACTTGCTAGGTTGAGTTGCGCGAGCAGTTTTAAGTGACCGCCGCAGTGCACACAAGCCTTTAGGATTGATCGACATGTGTTTGACACACGTGACTGAAACAACGCTGGTTCCAAGAGTGAAATATATTTTGACTCTATTCTGAGCGTGCTGTTGAGCGTGAACTTGACGTGTGACTGCTTTGAGCAAAAAGCATGTCAACACTTTCCCCTCCAAAACATGTCTTTCTCGATTGAAGGAAAAAGTGTATTGTAAGTAGTCTAGAAATATGTAAATCTACGAGCAGAGATTCGGGAGAAGTCGGACGATAGCTGAGATCGTAAATAGAATAGAAATTCGAAGTCCACCAAGGCCGCATTAAAATTGGAAACTCGCTGATCACTGAGATCGTGATAAGATAGAGCCTCGACGATTGCTGAGATTGCATTTGGATAGATGTCTAACAATTGACGAGATCGTATCTGAATAGTAAGCCAACAACCACTAGGGACATAATAGATTAGAAACCCGACGATCGCTGAGATCGTATTAGGACGGAAATCTAATGATCATTGAGATCGTATTTAGAATAGATTCATGATGATTACGAAGATCGTATTAGAATGGATTGTTGAGTTCAGGATTCCTGAGATCCAGAAAATAGGAAGTTGTGGGCTTGCTGAGTCTTGCCAGAGAAAATATGTACCTGAAAAAAGATTTTGCACTTGTTGGACCTAGTTATGTAATATTAAGTGCCTGGCATGCTAGGTTGTTAAGATTCCCATAATGAGAGAGTTAAGGTAACAAACTTTCGTGCTTGGTGGACCAAGTTGGGCAGTTCTTACTTTTGGTAAACCCTTTCGGAGAATTTTAACATCCAATAGACCCAATCTTTAGGAGTGTCGAGGACCAGAGTCCAAAGTTTAGAAACGGAGTTCAAAGTTTAGGCCCAACTAATCTGGGAGGGGGAGACAAGAGTCTTATGTTTATACTTGACGGATCTAGTGTTGTGGAGACCATAGTCTTATGTTTATACTGGACGGATCCAGTGTGGGGGGGATCAGAGTCTTATGTTTATACTGGACGGATCAAGTGTGGGGGATATCAGAGTCTTATGTTTATACTAGACGGATCCAATATGGGGGAGATCATAGCCTTATGTTTACACTGGACGAATCCAGCGTAGGGAAGAGCGAAGTTCTATGTTTATACTGGACGGATCCAGTATGCGAGAGACCAGAGTCTTATGTTTATAAAGGATGGATCCAGTGTGGGGCGGAGCCCAAAGACATCTTTATTGATTCATGGGAGTACAACTGTCGATGGTCCAAACTAATGCACGATTGGGGACCACAAGTTGGCTCTATGCATGTATAGGATGACTTTGCCGCCTTGATTACATACAAGGAAAGTTAAGAGGGGGCGAGAAGTCGCCAACAACAAGAACAAACATAAGCGTCAGATAAGGGTCCAGAGAAGCCAAGAAAAATATGTAGGGCTGGATTAATTGATGACAATGCCCTGGGGGCACCCAGTCATGCCCATATCTTGAGATGTGGTTGGAGGTTGAGCGGGAGGCGCTGCTACTGTAGGATTCCTGACGTACTGTGGTAGTTCACCGCGCCTGACGAAGGCTTTGATGAGATCATAGAACTTCCTGTAATGATCAGTGTCATGACCTGGCAGCTCATGAAAAAGGTAGCACTTGTCAAAGCTTGCTTGATTGGGAGTCGGGTCCCTCTTTGTGAGATTTTTAGAAAGGTACTGTTTCGTGGATGTCGAGATAAATCCTTTCCAAGCCTTTTTATGTTCAGTGTAGGCTGGGAACTTTGGCACGAATCGAAGCTATATGTTTCGATTGTCCTAAGATTTATCCTTTCCTTTGTCAAGCGCAGATGGCACTGAGCTTGTTTGAAACGACACATATTTTACGTATCGACTGATCGTAAAATAATTACATTTTATTCATTAGTGGTCGGATCGTTCTTGGATTTTAATATGTTGTTCATGGAGATGTGTGACATGTATATGATTTTTATCAAACCTAATTATGACCATTTTTCCCATTCATTTACTGTTTGGACTATAACTGTTGACATGGATCGAATTAGGTGCTAAAATCGATTTCATTGGATTGGAATGGTGGTTTACGATTCCTTAGAGTTGTTATATGAAGGATTTGATTCAACGATTTGGGAGGAATCGTTGTTTTAAGTTTCAGCTGCTGTTAGGCAGACTGATTAGCAGCTAATGGGCTAATTAGCCAAGCTTATTAGACCTATGACTTGCAGATATAAATAGGGGGACTTGGCGAGAGAACTAGGGTTACTCTTCATTCTAAAATTTAGGCCGGGAGTCTGGGATTCTCCGGTTCAACCTACACTTCGCCAGAAATCGAATCAGACGACAGATATCCACCGTTGTCTGATTGCATATTTTTCTATTGTTAAATCCAATGTCATCTCACTCTACATAAATCCACAAATATAACCAGTTGTTTGATTTTAACTAGAGTAACATATAAAAACATAGTAGTGTGTTGTCTGGTGTGGTCTTCTTGTTTTACAGATAGTTGTGATGATTATTATATGTTGTTTGAAAGTTAATAAAATAACTGTTTTACGTTATCTTAACGAAATGCACATTTCCACAAATTTTCACAACCGTCTAATTTTCACAACCGTCTTCTTACAACAGATAATTTTTTTTTTGATTCAAATAACATAACTCAAATCAATTTTTGTATGGGTTGTTCCTTCTCAAATGAAATGACATAAAGCAACTCAACTAACATAGAGAAATTTAGATAACACAACAATTCAGATAACAAAGAGCAGTTCAGATTTCTACTGCGTATAGATTGTATCAAACAATATCATCATCGACACCAAATTTAGATAACACAGCAACAAATAGGAAATGTAGAGGTTAACTTTATCGGTATGTATCTCGATATATGTCTATATACAGGTATGGTAGTGCATGAGTTTTAAACAGCTTAACACAAGTCTTCGAGGAAAGCCCAACTAATCATGCAACAACAATTTTAAAGTATCTAACAAAGTCATACAATGAGACTGGAAACACATGAAAATGGTCGTGACTAGTCAGCAAGGAAGCAAGTCAGTAAAGATTTGTGCTAACAGTATATCATAAATGAGTAGTACATTGGATAGTAGCACATATAAGTGTTGTAAATAGTGGTAAGGCCTGAGCAACAAGGAGAATGAGTAGATCACATTATATACATCACATAAAGTGGCCGCAATACATGTGCATTTTAGAAATCAATTTTGCACAAGACATTATATGTGAACAATTGTTCCATGTAGGTGTATACGCCATGTTGATGGATGACATTTTAAAATGGGTGCGTCACCTATCATTGCAACAGCACATCACAATTAAATAAACAGACCATATTGCATGTCAATTATTTATATAAGAAATATACCCACATGCAAATGCAATATTGGACAATAGAAAAATGCACAATGACATGGTGCACCAACAATAGACACATCATGACTTCAATAATGGCAGCAACACATCATAACAATGGACACAACAAGGGTGTAGTGTATATGAAGTATATTTTTCAAAGCACAAGGATTCAGTATACAAGAGACATATATATATGTATATATATATATATATATATATATACATACACTACCTTAGCATCCCATAGTTGATTCTTGTCGACCATGATGTCTTTCATGTAGAGCATAACCCACAATCTACATGTCAAATGACCTCTCTGTTTTGGAGTTCCTTGAAGCATGCATAGATATCAAGTAAACATATAATTCAATCAATCATGTTGAGGAAAAAGTCATCAGACTTTAGAATTATTGAGTATGCATGTATATGCACCAAACAAGACTTCCACTGAACTTAATTGTCCTTCAGTTTGTCCTAATTGTAAATTGCAATGGAGCTGCAAAGTAAACAAATATTGCAAAGAAAATAAACAATTGCACATAGCTGCTCAAACATAAACCATTGTAAAGTAAACATATATAACATTGCAAATTAAAGAAACATTTATATCACTCAAAAAGTAAACAAATTAACACTGCAAAGCAAACAAACATTTATTTCACTCAAAAAGTTAACATTGCAAAGTAAACAAACTTAAATTAACCACCAAACCACTCAAATATAAAATAGCAATTGCACATATTTGTTCACAGTATTCATCCATTCACCACCACACAATCGTCCTCTCAATGGATCCATGAAATGCACAGTTTGTTCAATGCGATTCACAACCATCAAACACCAATGATTACTAACATTGAATATTTCACTCAGCATTCATAACAAAGTATATGCAGAATGAATCCAGTACAAAATTTTGTATATCAATATAAAAAACCATACTATACATACCCTGAGTTATAAGACACCAAAAAAATCTAATCAGGATTCCCTTGTTGATACGTTTTGTCAAACCAGAAGCTAATTTAGCTGAAGTTCCACATTTGTCCGCATCTATATAAGCAAGATATACGAAGGCAATCATTTCTATCATCTTACATTTCTTTAGCACTTCATGAAGGTAGCTATAAAAGCATATAAGAAAAGAATAACTAACACCAAATGCAACATTAAAGAAGCAACTAGTCACCATTTTCAATTATCAGATATATAAATATAAACAAGTTGTTCTAGACCTTCACATGCTGCAAGAAATATTTGAATAAAATCATCCATCAAAGTAGAATAATAATGATTATACACCTTCATATGCTGCACTATGCAAGAAATAGGCCTGCTTGGACAAAAGTGGCTATTCTTTGGACAAAATTTTATAAATGCACAAGCTCATATTCTCACTTAATTACAGAGCTGCCAACTTTTCCTCTCATTCCTCCACTCTTCCTCTTCTCATCAAATTTTTCCTGACTACTTTCTTCTTAAACCCTAAATATTCAATAATGCTGGATTATTGTCATATTTCACTTCCTTCCTTATATGATTATGATGATCTGATGGAGTACCCATTATCCCCTAATCATTCATCCCTTGAAACTGATATTGATTTCTACATTGAAATACAAGAAAGACACTATGAAGATTTAAGAGAGCACGAATGTGAACAGGAAGTAGTTCGTAGACAGGAGAGGGAAGACAAACGACGAGAACAAAGGCACAGTAGACAATTGCTGACACAAGTCGTCAACATCCAAGATTCTTAATTACTTAAAAATACGGTTTTGCGTAAGGAAAGTAAGTGCAGAAGAGTTGGAAAACGGTAAATGACACTTGAGATTTATAGTGGTCCAGCCCCATGAGGGGCCTACGTCCACTTTGGAAGTGCTGATGATATTTTATTGACGACAATGATTTACAAGCTATAGGCCCCTTTTAGGTATCCAATTACAAGCATTTCCATGTAATTTGAAGCCATAGTCCTTGTATGTGATTGTAGGGAAAAAGTCAATTTTGTTCTTCTTCTTCCTCAAAGCAAAGATGACATTAGAGAGATCCTTGGAGCTATAGAGAGATGTCAAATCAGCAAATTTCCAAACTCTGTAATAAATGAACTTGGGGTATTTATAGTGGAGTGGTTAGGTGGGAGTAGCTAGGATTTTGGGACCACTCAGCAGAAAATCGACGGGCTCGCGCACACCAGGAAATCGCATCATATATGTTTGATGGAAAGAAAACCGCATCCCTTTCATAGGATGCGATTTTTGCATCTTAGATGATGCGAGGATTGCTATGTACCCCGGGGGTGCCGCATCCACGGAATACGATGTCGTCGCATTGAGTGGCTGCGACGAGATCACATCTAGATGATGCGATGGCTTCGCATCCCGTAGGATGCAGGCCCATCGCATCCGAGGGCGCGATTGTCATCGCATCCCGATGGATGCGATGGCATCGCACCTCGAGTGATGTGATGGTATCGCATCCCGGAGGATGCAATTCAATTGAATTTGAGGGATGAGGTTGCCATCGCATCTCGATGGATGTTATGGCCTGACATCTCGAGTGATGTGATGGTGTCGCATCCTGGAGGATGCGATTCAATCACATCTGAGGGATGCGATTGCCATCGTATCTCGACGGATGCGATGCGAAAGAAATCGGGAGAGGCATGATATAATTTATATGGGGTGAGAAAATATTTTACGTGATGCGATGCGGATGTTACGAGGTGTTGTGGCGCTTGCTCGATCCTTTCCTGGTTTGAACCTTCAGTGATTTGGCAACACTTCGAGCTTTAGTGCCAGACGACATGTAGAGTCGTGTGGGTCTTGTGTACTTTTGGGAACCGGACGAAAATGCCGGTTAACATTCTCCCCTCAAAGTACGTCTTGCCTTGGCAGGATGTGCTTTGTGTTAGGAAGAGGTTAACGAGGAAGGGTGAAGCTTTCCGTTCTGTAGAGAATTTGGTTACAAATGTTCTGTTAGCAGTTTGTCTAAACATTTGATCCCTGTCTTATTTAGGAGTTTTAAAGGTTAGCCGTCGACCCTTGCTTACACTTTAGCGTAAGCGAGTCGTGGTCGACGCATGTCGCGTGTTCACTTGCGTATTTTTGTATGGTTTTGCGCGATACGATCACAGTTTAGGAACAAACATTCAGAGAGAAAACGGTGTAGAAGCGTATATCTATGGATATGTATTCATACATACGTCTTGTGCATATGTGCCTGCATATACACATGTCAAAAAGAAAATATTACATGTGTAGATATATTTGCATATACATATTCTTTATTTTATATATGTGCATACACACACATACACACACACACACATACACATACATACATATATATATATATATGTGTGTGTGTATGTATGTATGTATGTATATCACATCCTAGTGGGATGCGATGTATCGCATCCCTGGCAGGATGCGCGGTAAGGGGAAGCGGGCTAAGGCCCACTCTCTCCCTCCCTCTATATAAGTCGGTCCCCTTCTCTTCAACACTTTCTTGGCCTCGTAATTCCTTGCAACCGCATCCAAAACTCCCTCCTTAGAAAACCCGATCAACAAGTTAAACAAAAAGGTGGGTGTTGATTGTATATGATGAGTAGGCGAGTCTGAACTTTGATCCGCGCCTGAATCCATGAGTTTTGAGTTGATGGGGTCGAGATTTGTGATTCAGCTAGAGAATTGTTTGAGGGTTAATGGCAGAAGAGAGGAGAGGAGAAGGCGAGGAGGGAGGAGAAGTGTAGGGTCATATCGCCTTATCGGTAGTGGCTTGATCATGTGATGCGAGATTGTCGCATCCGAGTGGTGCGATTACGCATCACGCTGATGATGCGAGATCTCGCGTCAGTTGGATGCGGTTCCACATCTGAGTGATGCCATTTCGCATCACTTTGTTGACACGAGATCTTGCATCCAGATGGATGTTGTTTCACATCCGTGTGATGCGAATTTGCATCACTTCGGAGATGCGAGATTTCGCATCCCCTTAGATGCGGATTCATATCCGAGTGATGCGATTTCACATTACTCTGGTGATGCGATTCTTCGTCCAAGGCTTGCGATGGCTTCAACTTCGCGTTGTTTTCATGATTTGTCATGGCTGGATGGGGATAGGACTTTGCACATAGGTTTTTAGAGCATATGACTTGGACTGTGGACAAGAACTTTAGACTATTTAACTTGTTTCCCGATTCCAATCACAATGTGGTCGCGACTCAACGCGAGGTTAAGGACATTAGTCGACGACGAAGACGATTACTGTTATTAAGAAGTAGTGTTTGTCGCCGTGTTCCGAGCCTGTTTGACTATAACTGCGTTGTCACCACACTGCATTGCACGTTTGCATGTTAGTTCGCACCAACACGAAGGGTACAGGTTTTACGTACGATGTCTAATGCAACTATATTGAAGTATAGCTAGCAATGGAGACACGATCCAAAACACAAAACACTTGGAAGCTGAAGCTTCTCAGCACTCACCATCCTAGTCTGGCTCAACTAACAACACTGGTCCTGGGGATAGCAAGCTTGAGACTTCTTCAAAGTCAACCCCTTCTCAGTCCATAGATTCGCTGAAAGCACTCGATTGTTATTTACAACAGACGGCTGAGCGCTCGACCGATCCGTCGGCGTCGGGAGGTGCTAATGTAGTTGAGGAGAGGTCCGAGGAGGACGTAGATATTAAGACGAGTGACGTACCCTAGGCTCCTGATGTTATGGTAGGCGCCATCATTGTTGACAATCCTCCAGATTTAGGACGTTCGAGTGTGGATGAACCAGCCTTGAGGCGCATTTGCGCAAGATTCTACATACCGTGGACCCACGTTCTAGTTCCCCAGAAGGGAGACCGGGCGCACGCTCCGCCAGAAAGGTATACCGCATAAAATAGACATATGTGCATTGCAGGGTGTGTGCCCCCGTCTTGCAATTTCACTCGCGACATGTCGAGTTACTTCCATTAAGCGCCTATACAACTTCATCCAAAGGAATATGCCTTCCTTCTCAGTACATGTTGTTTGTTTAGAGAGTACCTACATGAGAAACCTTTCAGAGGGGACATCCGGTCCTTGTTCCAGATCAAGAGGAGACCCAAGACTATGCCTTCCCTTTATATCATGGAAGCCATACACAGTGCTCGTTTCATTGAAGGGTCATGGACTTGGATTGTTTAAATCAGAATGGTTCTTCGTACACTATCCTCCAGGCTTCGCGTGACATTGGCTGGAGGGGAGTAAGTACCAACGTTGTCACTGTTCGATGTTGATCGACTTACGGACTTCGTGTTAACCTTGGTTTTCTATAACAGAGATCCTGCCGGTGCCGAAAGGCGATGAATACCAGGGGTGTATAGTACGTTTGAAAGCTATTCCGAAGGAGGTTCGCTCTACGGACAAGATTTTGGATGAGGAGGCCCTTCGCTGGACATGCCTGCTCCCATGAAACCGGACAATGTTCAGGGCGGCTACTTCCAAAAAGGGGGGCGAGAAGCCCGAGGAACAAATAAGCTCTCCAGGACGTAAATGGAAAACTTCCTCTGTCGTGACTAAACGACCCAAAGTCGCAAAGATTCAGGAAGTTGCTCGCATGAGCGGTGCTGATGTCGGGGAAACGGTTGGCGGAGAAGAGGGTATGTTGTCTACTCTCGTGCTTGCAAATTATTGAATTGCATAGATGATATGTCCCATACCACCAATATGGGAAATATTGTCTAGGATATAGGCCATTAGGCACCCTCCCCTTACAAGCTAGTTTTTAAGGGTGAGTTCTACCTAATGAGCCGTATCATTTGGTGCTTTCACTGAGAACCGCTCGACGGAAGTTCGTGCTGTGAGAGCGGGCGACCTATAGGGTGGATTAAAATACTAATAGGTGAGTGAAGTCATCCAAAGAGAAAAGGGCTACCGTCGGGTCAGTGTCGATAGAGTAGGCCGACGCGGACGTCGGACTTTCGAAGAGTGGTGAAATGATATGTCCCATACCACCAATATTGGAAATATTGTCTAAGATATAGGCCATTAGGCACCCTCCCCTAACAAGCTAGCTTTTAAGGGTGAGTTCTACCTAACGAGCAGTATCAATAGATGATTAATCAAGCGTAAATGTTTGAACTCCCAGTCCCAGGTGATCAATCTTACCTTGCATCATCTTTCAATCACTATATAGTTCTATTGATGAATGCATGAGTTGCACTATCTGGGCTTAAGCATGCTCAACCCCTTCTAAAAATAGGTGCTTTTTCTCTTTTCCATGCATGTAGAACACTAATATCTCAGAGGAACACATTAATATTTTCATCAGCATGAATCTCTTATATAGTTATCTACTGTAGCATCATTATAATTGGTGATCTCCACCATTTTAGTAGCCAATTTTTTTGGTACCCACATCACTTTCAACAAATCTTACAACTTTCAAACCCCTTTCATTAAACTACTTCTGTGACTGACCATTATCTCTGTTGAACACCAACCATTTCATTACAATTAATGTCTAATTTCCTCTCAGTTCAATGCCACGTTGATTATGATCCTGCAGTCCCTTAATATAGTTCGAAAAGATTTTTCTACCGTTAAACATTACCCTTGCACATGATGGCATCTTTAACGTCTTCATAATGAGAAGTGGTAGCATTCATCTTTCAAATTTTGTATGTAACATGTAGATTCCTGCCTTTTTTAACTTCAAATTCTTCAAAATAAAAATCCTGGATTCACCACAACTATAAGATTAGACTTTCTAATTATAGGTCAATTTAACCATTGCAATGATAAGAAATCAACATTGATCTCATTGGTTATCATATCATGTTCAAAGGGAATCTATTGATTAAATAACTGATTAAAATTAAAAAAGTTTTGGCACTCTTGTAACAAATAATCATTTAGATTTTAGTAAAAAAAACATGAATGGTACCTAAATTGATGCCATTATTAACAATAAGATGTAAAAATGAAGTTTTATAGCATCCAAAAGTAATTTGGCATAAGATACTATATTTTGAGTTTTGAACTATGATAAAAGGACTTCCTCCTAATTTATGCCAACTAAAATATGAGCTTGAGTAGATAAAATCAGTTACCAAATTTTGACATGCATTAGCAAAGAAGAAAATAGGAAGTAAATCGTTGACTTGCTCCTGTCATAATTATATGCTTCTGTAGATGGACTTCGAAACTCTTAGTCTGACATATCAATCAATTGAATTAACATGAAAATCAAATGAAATTTTCTGTTTAGTATTTATAATTCATATTAGCAACATACAATCTTATAGGTGTTGGATGTTTATGTGTATAATGAAAACATTTACTTCTCAAAAGAAAAAAGTTTGCAAGACCATGGTTTCTTATACATCTAGTCAAATTCAAGCCATTGAACAGACAATACCAATGTCTATTTTGTCAATTTTTGTACTCCTGCAGTAAGAAAATTTTGTGGACTATATGATAGAAAATAAAGACATAGAGAATGTAAAAGTAAAAGTATGTATCGAGATCTACTGGGTTTGATACCTTTATCCATTCAAAATGATGATGCAGCACGTGTTACTCCTACAGAACTGTTAATTTTTCCAACAACTTAGGTAGTGTTTGATTTGTTGACTGGGCAGTTAATGTTCGCGTCGGCGTCCGACATGTCCGACGCGTCTGAAACGTCAAAGGTGGGTCCCACCCTTTTGCCCCTTCAAGACGAACGGTTGCAAAGATAAGTTTCGCGTCTGACGCGTCGGAATGATGATGCAGCACGTGTTACTCCTACAGAACTGTTAATTTTTCCAACAACTTAGGTAGCGTTTGATTTGTTGACTGGGCAGTTAATGTTCGCGTCTACGTCTGACGCGTCAAAGGTGGGTCCCACCCTTTTGCCCCTTCAAGACGAACAGTTGAAAAGATAAGTTTTGCATCTGACGCGACGAAAATTCCAGAACAGCCGATTCCTCTCCCTCTCTCTATATATTTCCTCCATTTCAATCCATTTCCATCACCAAAACAACACCAGATCCGAAAATTTCAGCTACAATCACCTTCTACTCGTCGATTTTTTCAGGTTTTTGATTTTAAATTTGTATTTTATACTTTTTTCCTCCTATATTTCTTGTATTCATAAGTTTTTTGATTTTTTTTCCAAAAAAAATGGCCGCAAGTCAGTCATCGTCCACTCGCTCCATTGCCGAATGGAACAACGATACCACGAACGCGTTCATCGACGTGTGCATGCAACATCTTGGTTCGCGTGCACATAATGTTGGAGGATGGTATCAGTTGATCGCACAAGCGTTCATCGAGCGGACCGAGTTGGACTACAACGCTGGTCAAATGAAGAACAAATTCGACAACATGAAAATAGATTGGGCTCCGTGGAATAGACTGCTACAGATTGGTGGAAGGGGATGGGACGAGCAATTGGATACCGTCGCAGGATCGGATGAATGGTGGGCGACGGTGCCATTGCCGATGCGCAAGTCCAAGAGTGGGTCCCCGACACGATTCAAGGAGTTGGACTCCATGTTTTCAGGATGCATCCGTACCGACAGATCTCAGTACGCGATTCCGGATGCTCCACCAGTTCATCTGCAAGGGGCTCAGCTATTTGGCGATGTCATTCATGGCGAGAATGTGGAGATCTCGAGTCATCCGACTCGTAGGTCGGTCAGGTCTGGTGCTGGCCCTTCTCGTTCAGCTCCTTCGCGCATGGACCGAGACGAGCTTATCGATTTATGCATGTCTGTACGCCGTGAGGAGGATGACTATCAAGATTGGGAGGTGTCAGTTATTATGTCTACGCATGACAGATTGGGCCACAACCCATTTTATTCTCTGATTGGCATGCCCGAACAACTTAGGGCTTGTGTTATTCATTTTGTTACGCTGCTGAGGGATGGAAAGATGTGATTCTTGTGGGTGTTGTGTCAGTATGTGGGAGTTTTAGTTGTGTTGTTTTATGTGGTTGTTGTTTTTAAATGGTGTTGTAAGGTGTTGTGATTGTGTTGTGCTATTTTTTTAAATGGTATTGTAGTTGTTTTTGTTTAAATTCGGTAATTTTTGTATTCTGCGTTCTACTATTCTGTTCAACACTAAACACAAACAAACACAAACAATTAAAAATAATATATACAAAAACAATAAAATAATAACTCTGCCCGTTCCAAAATGCCTCTTTCGTAAAAAGAACACATTCCCGTTCCCAATTATTCCCCTTCAAATACCCCTTCCAAATGCCCCTTCCCGTTCAAAATCAAACGGACCCTTAGGCTAAGGTAAAGTGTATTTATAATCTTTCAGTAGACATAATTTTCCGGAACAATCTATCAAAGAAGCCAATGAAAAAATCCAGAAATAGTAGAAGATTCATTACTAACATATTTGTATATAAATTTTGATATGCTTTGCTTTAAAACCAATCAACTACTTACATACAAAACAAACCAAACATAAGATAAGGAAATGTCGAATGTGCGCTAACTTTTTCTTGTTATATGAAATAATATATGGTATAGATTTAAGCTCATTTGTTTAAAAAGAGAGCTTTGGGAAATACTATTATATTCAAGATGTATTTTCTTCTTTCTGTTTTACATATAGTTATTTAAATAGACTAGCAAGATCTGTTGAAGGAAGTTGATAAAAGCATTTGAATATTCACTAATAAAATTAATATTTTAAGGACCTCTAGAGTTCCCAACAGAGAGTGAAGAGGATAATGACATGTAATTGAAAGTAACGCCTAACAATCATAAATACTCAGTGCCCCAAATTGAAATATAAAAGAGAGTATTGTTAATGCCTCCGTTTTTTCCAGTAAATTATTGCTTTTCGGTGATTTCTCCAACAAATTCAACATGTCGTTCGCTTTTTTGGGTAAAAATAATGTTTTCTTCTTTTTCAAAGTTAGATATTTTGTTAGAAAGTAGTTCCTCCATAAAAAAAGTTTAATATATATATATATAAGAAGATAGGGTTTAACAAGCAGTAAAATGTAATTAAGGTAAAATAATAAAAGGGCATTTTGGTATATATTTATAAAAGTTAAGGGGGGCTATGTTAAATGATCCACCCCTTAGTAAATTTATAAAAAAAAAAGTGACTCCCCTTAACCGTTTTTGGAGTGGCATTAATAATACTCATAAAAGAATCCATCCTTTTTAAATGTATAGCGACACATAGATTTTATTCAATATCCAAAAAAAAAAAATAACAACTCTGTTTTAAAAAATTAAGTACATGAGTGTATTTGAATGGACTGCGCGATTGAATTATACATGAACATGTAGATTTAATATTTTAATTTCTGAAGAGCAGTGCAAAATAATAATTTAGTATTGTATGACCTTAGTTATAATATAAGAAAGCAAACTATATTTCCTTTTCAACTTAAACTCAATCAACATTAAAATCCATGAAGCAGATTGTTACCAAAGAAGGTTGATCGCATATATTATGCAAACCCAACCTTTGTCTTGACCACCTCCTCCATCAACTTCACCTGCAGCATCTGCTTCCTACTTCCCCAGCTCAGCCCCGCCCTCCATTGGAGACCCGCCTCTAACCAACAGTATAGACCACATTAAGTTGACAAAGTATACCTTTTTATGCATTAAAAAAAATGATAGTTGAATAATGTTAACTTAATAATTTTGTTCAATCTCAGTTATTCGACTACATAATAAACCCAGTAATATCCGTATATAATGAAACTGACTGTTAGGGAGGTTTGCTAGTGTGCTTGTGCTTGCTAATTAATTTCGTCTAAAGCCAAAATTTGAAGGCTGCTTTCGCTCGTGTTTTCCATCCGTATTTCACGCTCCTCAAATCTCTCCATTTTCTGCTCATTCTTGCCTCTCTCCGATTCTTATTATTCAAATTCCTTTAAAGGCACTTCCTTTACTTAATAATGCTAACTTAATAATTCCAATTAGAAACTGTCAATCTCCACGTCCAGATCTTTAAAGGCGCTTCCTTTACATCCATTGTTCCATCGTTTTCAAATTAAAAAAGAAAATAAAAAACTAATCTGTCTTCAACCCTAATCCATCGTTCCCTGTAAACCAGCCGCTTGCTTTCAACCGCGCCGACGTGCCTCATTTGTCTTCAACCACGCCGCCGCGATGCATCAACCTTCAACAGCGCCACCGCCCTCAATTGCCCCAAATCAAGTAACTATTTACTAACACAAATATATGCTAATTTACGATCCAAGAGTCCAATACTGAGTGGTGATTTCGGCTTGATAAATAAAAGGCGTTCTTTCTGAAATTATTAATAAATTGCTAAGCCATGGTGATTATTTTATCTTTATATATATATATATATATATATATATATAGGCACCCGAAATAGTGCAGCACCCCTAAATGCCCCCTGATTTCCATCACATATCTTGTTTCTCTCTCCCTCCACTTATTCTTTTTCCTTCCACTCACTTATTCTAATATAAATGTTTGGTTTATATAGGGGAGCAAATGGGTGCTCACTGTATATCTGAGGTGCCATTGAATGCTCCTCATATATATATATATATATATGTGTATGTATATAGTTGTTGTTGAGTTCAATTTTTTAAGGGATTGACTATCAACATTTGATGTGTGTAGAAAACGAGGAGCATGAGAAAGAGTTGTTTGACTTTTTGATTGATGGGAAGCTTGTGAGAGAGTCTCTTGAATGTTTCTGATTAAAGCATCTCTAATGGATTATAATGGATTATGCACTGAATATTCAGGGCGTAATGTCATCAAATTCTCCAGTGGTAGACTTCTGGCGCCTATTAAATGGGCGCCAGCCCATTTACAACTGGTAGAAACATTAAAAAAAAACTGACCGAAGAAAACAATTCTTGACCAGAGAATTGTAACATAAAAAAATTAATTGGGTCTAGCGCCTATTTTATAGGCACCAGAAGTCTGGCGCCCATAAAATAGGCTCCACAGTCTGACGTCCATAAAATAGGCGCCAGACCCCCATTCAGGATCCTAAATATTAACCTTAATATTACGGCTGAAGCTAACGACTGGATAGAAATTCTGAATACTAACCCTTAATTTCAGTGAGACTGGAGATGCTTTTAGCTAAGCGAATCTCTGCTGTAAGTTCTCTCTTTTTTATTTTGCTTGTTTTGGAGTGTAGAAAACGAGGAGCACGAGAAACGATGTCTCTGTTTTATTTTGCTTGTGAGAGAGTCAGTTTATTATCAAAAAAGTTACTTGTTCATACAGGAAAAACAACCATTTAATTTTGAATGGAAATATCTTTACTCAAAAACACTCTGTCCTTAATAAAATATCATGCACTTATTGTTCACAAATTAGCTCAGGCATAAACGAATCATGCATATATACGTTGATGTAAAGATCCTGGGGTGTTTCATGCCCTTGTTTGTCTCAATTTTACTCCTTAGGAGATAAATGAGCAATATCTCACACAACATTAATGTCATAATGTAGCTATGTTACATTGATTATATGCGAGTAATTTCTAGAAAATGCACTATCTTTGTACTGTCTTAAGGTTAGTGATGTAGCATATCAGATAAGTGAAAATCTAAATTAATATTTTATAATCTTCTCTGATTGATATTTCTTAAACTTTTGGGTAAAATATAGTGTGTTACCTTTAGTTTTGAGTTGGCATGGAATTAAATTAAAAAGATGGTCAATAAGGATATGAGTACATTAAAATGGGTAAATGTGGTGCCCAGTCATTGGTGTTAGGCAGAAGATAAAATACTCGAAGTGTTCCTGCATGTCATGTAAAATTATGATAGGAGATTTTTTAGGATTATTAACTAATTGAAATTATGAGAATACATATACAACTTGCGATAGCCTAAATTTTTTGACATGCAATAACTTGTATATTTAGGCATAACATTTGCCTTATTTTATAACAACGTTTTATACTATAGTATAAAATTTTAATTGCACTTGAACCCTTCTATATTTATGTATTTAGTAGTTTATTATCTTCACTATGTATTTTCCCTATTTTGTAATCCAATGGTTAGATTGCTTTCTTTTTTCTATAATAATCCGTCTTTTATGTTTCCTCACTTTTACCAGTTCTATACAAATCAATTATTTCCTTAAATCTAATTTCTTTTGTAGAATCTAATTTCCTGGACCAGTTTTCCATTTGGCAACCCTTTACTGCTTGTATTATCATCACTTTGATTGTTTTCCATATTATTATTGTAGGTTGATTTGTGACTCGATCGATAAAACAAAGAGCTAGAGCCATATTTTTTGAATATTAGATGTTACTCTATAGATAATTCTGGTAAACTCTCCGTCCCTAACATGTTGGTTGGCCCTATAATCTTATTTATTTTAGTACCATCGTCTTACATTAGCTTTATTTATTGTCAATACTTTTAGCTTCTGCCTTAAAAGACAACAATCTTAAGGTGTTGGCTCAAATTGAACAATTTCTTTCAGGTATTTTTTTATTTTATTTTACGTGGTATCCGAAGTTGATGGATTATGTGAACTTTTAAACTAATTCGGCTATAAACTGGAAAATTGCACATGAATTATGAACACTTCATAGAAGTTATTTTTAGGTTTCTTTATACAAATACTTTTAAAATTAGTTATTATTTGGCTATCTTCGCAATAATAATTTATTGGGGATGTATTGGTGGCAGTGCAAACAATCACGCTAGAACTATGATGTCAATCTATGACTAATTTGAATTTGTTATGCACCAAGAAAACAAAACAATTTCTGTGGCGTCAGTCTCCTTTTACCTTCAAAAAAAAAAGGCTTGTTCTTCATTTTTCATAGTTAAAAATTCATGTGTATGCATCATCAATACTTAAGAGGAACCCTGACACCGGAAAATTAATAGTTAAGAGTGAATGTTTGTTCCCTAATTTCACTGGTTGGTATATATTGGAGTGTTCATATGCCTTACGTTGAAAGTTTTTCAAAAAATTGTCAAATATGATACGCTACAGTGGCGGGGTCTAGGTGGGGGTGCGGGGGCAACGCCCTTGCTAAATGGTATGTCTTGTTTACTGTTGAATTAAAATTCAACAGTTAACGACAATAACCGTTAGGAAATGGTCGCGGCCGTTCGACCAACGGATACCTGTTGACGAATAAACATTTCTCCCCTTAAATAACAATATGTTCCCTCATTGCAAAACTCACTTTCTTTTTTTCTCGAATTCTTTTATCACCATCATCATCAGATAACTTCTGAGTGTTTTTCTGATCTGTGCAAGTAATCATAACTTTCACACATAACCTCCATTGTATCCTAAAAAAGGTTTTCGATCAACCCACTGTGATTAAGAAAGGGGAAAACATTCTTGAAAGACAGCGAATTTTTCGTGCTTTGAAGCGATTAATCTTATCTTACTCTTTGTTTATTCAACACCATAAATGTTGTGTTGTTCACACCTGTCTTGGTGCCCGTATATCAAAGGTATCATAATATATCATAACAGTTGAATTTCCAGTATATTTACCCTCTTATAAAATATAATACATCGACTTCTACAACATGTTATCACAACTGATGCTACTAACTTTATTTGTTGCATCACTACAAACATCTTTAATTACTAGTTTGATTCTGAACTTGACTGGAAAATATCAGGTTTTATCAGTGACACTAGACGAGTGGTCCGATGAGGAAGCCTAATCCATGATCGAAGTTGTGGGAAACTTAAGTGTAAACCAGATTTATGAGTATTATACTCCTAAGGGATCTTCAAAACCCAAACCCAGTTCAAGTAATGAGGAAAGAACCAAATTCATCAGGTATGCATTTTGACTTCCTATATGAACTGATATCGAGAGTTTTCTTTTTTATGCTAAATGTAATTCTTCCTACAGGTCCAAGTACAAAACACAAGAATTTTTAGAGCCAAGTTTGCGTATGGTCTCTTCCAAAATGTCTTTCTACTCTTCTGATTCTGGAAAGAGCATAGACAGTAACTTCACTTCATACAGTTTCAAGGGACAAAGTGAGTTATCCATCTATATCACAGTTTACATTTCAATCTTCATTTAACACTAACGCAACCCATCTCACTTTTTTACTTTGTTGCAAACTTTGTGCCTCAGACCTATGTTGAGCATTCACATTGGAAAGAATAGGCATACACTTGTCATCAAGTTGGTGCTAATGTGGATTACGGTAGACTGTCCAACTCATGTCCAAACTTTTATATATTTTAATCGGTTGCATTCCTCTTTTACCAGTTTGATATTCATAGTTTAAATTACCCTGTTCCCATAGATTTCTGCCATGTTTATTGACTTGATCATGTAAATTCTTACCTTCACACTATAACTATATCACCATGTTCAATGAACTTTTTCATGTCACTTTAAAATTTTCAATGAACTTATTCTGAAACTCAGCCCGTTTGAAACTGATATATAGTAAATTATACTTGTATGTAAATTATACTTGTATGTAAATTATCAGGACTTGTATGTAATTCTAACTATTGACAGTTATATTTATACATTGACAACTAGCATTTTCGAAGTGAAGAACAACTACATCGAATAACCGTTGGTAATTAAGCCATGAACAAGACTTTAGCTATTTTGTATTATAATATTTTATTTGTATTAGTTTGTGTAGATTTGTTTGTAAAAGATTGTGGTATGTGGATTCACTTATTTTGTCTAAATACTACTATTGGAATGATTATATATATTATACTTGATTACGCGGCTAATGCGTGTGTGTGTACGCGATTAAGGTGAGTAAGAAGAAAATGAATTCAAAAGTAGAAATGTGAACTTCTAACATGTGATGTCAGCACTGTGAGAGTATCATGTAATCAAAACATATAAAAAAATCAAAATGTTTATTTGTGCTAGAATATTTTGTTGTTTACAAAAGATTTAAGGTCAATCAAGAGAGAAAGTCGACCTTTATACTTCATAAAATCTATTATACTATCATTAAATTAGAAAACTTTGGAAAAAAAATTTGTGGTTTCACATACATAAATATCATTTAATAACCTGTGTACAGAAAAAATTACTGCATAGAAATACATACATTCATATATGAATCATTTCTCTATTTTCTTATTTATAACTTGTTTTCAATCATACGTTGTTTATTGTTTAATTTATTTATTAGTTTTTATGTTGTTTATAATAATATATAATATTTTGTATACCAGTTGGTATTTGTTGAAATTCATGAAAAACATATACGATACATTTTATTTACAACTAGGACAATTCAATGGTTGGTTTTCCCACCGTTGCGGTAATACTAGTTTAAGATAGAAAAGTAAAGCCCATAATTCTCAAGTTTATGCCCAAAAACAACGGTAAATTAAATATGTGAATAAAATCACAGCTTGAAAATAGACCCAACCGAAGAAACAGGCAAAAAGAATACAAACTAAGCAACGAAAAATGCATGAGAAAAAAGGCATACATACCCGATGCATAGCCAACTGTTGAACGGTGTTGGTATCCTCTTTCAAAATCGCTATACCAAATCCTTGTAGAGAGCAGCTATATTCAAGAATTCTTGTTTGTAAATAAACTTTTGACTGCAAAGGCTATAGTTTAGTAAAAGCGGTTGAAGGGTAATAAATGAATTAAGGTGAAAGAAATGAAATTTCATTCGAATTTAAGAAGGCCTTACAGGGAGGGACAATGCCATAGTGTTTCATCATGTTCGCCGCAGTGGATGGAGGGATCCTGATAGGCGATTGATGTAATTGAGGGTTATTTTTTTTGAGAAGAAAACAACGGCATTAGAGATGGCGAGAACCGCATGAAGAAATGAAAGTGGGCGAGAATATAGAGAACATGTTGAATTTTAGTCGGGTCAGAACGTGGGAAGGGGAAAATGACGCATACTCCCCTTTTTTTCTTTATGTTTGATTCTTTTATAAGGATCCGAATGGGTTAATTTGGGAGTTCTAAAAAGCTTCACCACCCTAAAAGATTTGCTTTATTAGTAGAGATATGAACTTACTAGGCTTGCTCATGTATTTGTATAATAAAAAAAAATAGCAGATATAGGTTACCTCATCATGATAACTTTTATACTGTCATCTAACAATTGAATTTTAACGTATATGAAGTTTAGTCCAACATCTCACACTCACCCATACACCCCTCATACAAGGCTCGTTTTCATTTATATAAAAATCTATATACTGATATTTTTGTCCAAGTTAAACTTGCTCTTACTTTCAACTTTACATCTTCATCATATTATGACAAATTTTCTCTTCTGTTTTTGATTCTTATCCCTTCTTCTCCCTTTTTGGTATTTTATAAGAAAATCTATGAAAGAGTTTTTTACTTCTCAACTTAAACTGCTGGCACAAACTCTGTCAATTCCAAAATAGGCACTAATTTGCATTTCTGTTTTTAGTTTATTTGTATGAATGTGTTTGGGATAATATATTTATGCTTGAGAATTATTAAATTTGCATTAATTTGTATGGCTATTAAGATATTAAACACAATAAGTTGGTTATAGCGACTTTTATGAATAATTACTTTTAATTTGTATTATGTGCAACTGCATCACATTCTGGTGCCGCTTAAGGGCATCCCCAACCGCGGGTCGGTTGCCAAGCAACCGACCCCCAACGGTTGGGTAGGTGTCCCTTCAGTGTTGCTGTGGCAGCACTGAAGGGTGTAGGACCAACGGTTTGGTTGCTCCAACAACCTGGCCTTAATCGGTTTGGTTAAAACTGGCTATGGCCTAGCCGTTTTTAACCAAACCGGTTAAATGTGGACTGCATGTCCCTACCTTGTCCGGTTTGGGTAAAACCGGCTAAGGGGGAGGATTATTAAAATTCTCCCGCCCTCCCCAGCCGGCTTTAGCAGAACTGTGTATGGCTATATAGCCGTTGTATGTATTCAGACCGTAGACTCTTTGAAACAGTCGTGGAAGAGAATTCAACGCTAACTGTCAGTGTTGGAAGGAGATTATGGCAGGAATAAAAAGTAGACGGCAAAGCGGTGCCAATGATTTTGACTTGGTACTTATCACTTACATAGTTAATTATTATATTATTTTACTGCATAATTGTAGCAACTTACACTAGTTAAATCCAAACAGCTGAACAAAGCGAACGAAGTGTATATGGAAGAGCACAAAAACCTACCATTCAACTTGCACAATTGTTACGCCATTCTGTCTAGGGAAGAAAAATGGAGCAACAGACGCCAAGAACACTCGGCATTGCGATTTATGCCGAGAAGGCCGATGGAGGAATCTAGCCCGGGAAGTCCAGATCCTCAAGAAAACACCCCTTTTTCTACAAGTTCTGGTGGTAGGCCTCCTGGTAAATTCAAAGGTAAAAAAAAAGCAGTCACAGATTATAGTTCGTACTACGTACAACTAAATAGTCAAATGTTAGCTTCTGAAGAATTTAATCGGCTTTTGGCGGAAGCCAAGGAAGCTAAGAGATCTGAGAGAGCCCAGGAAAAACATCGAAGACATGAAGAACTTCAAATACCAAGAGAGCGTGAGTTGGCTGTTAGGGAGCGTGAACTAGCTCGACTCGAACGTGCTGATGACAGGGCACTTATGACTGTCAACCTTGATACATTAAACCCAATGCAACGCTTATTACTGGAACAGGAACTAGAAGTGTGCCGCAGAAGACGCATGGGATAGGATGTATTTTTTCCATCGTTTAATTCTAGTTGTTTGTTTTTTGGTTGTTATGTATTTTCTAATTAGTAAGTACCGGTGATGTATTAGCCATGGATGTAACGTAAGTGCCCTTAGTTTGGTAGTAGTTGTTAGTGTTGTACCAGTTCCTCAATTAAATTTGGCTTTTATGTTGTTGCTATCATTGTTGCCAATATGAACTTGTTACAAGAGAACAATAACGTAATATTTCATAAAAATAGCATTCAACAATACATAAAAGCATACATATTACGAAGAAAACATAAGTTATTAACTTGAATCTGTAGACATGGTAATCTACTTCCTACTGGTTCCCGTATGCTCCCAGTAATGTTCCACTAATTCGTCCCTTAATTCTAGATATGCTTGGGGATCTCTAACGTCCTGGATACGTTGCAAGTATTGTGCAAAAGTATTCGGGTCCTTGTCCGGCTTTCTTGTAAACGCCACTGCTATATCCGGATAGTTCTGAAGTTGTAGTTCAAATCCTCCCCTTTCTTCTACAACTATCATATTATGTAGTATAATACAACAATACATAATATCTAATATAGCTGCTTGTTCATGATAGAGCACTTCTTGTCGTAAAATTTGAAACCGTCCCTGTAGAACTCCAAATGCTCTTTCTATATTTTTTCTCAAAATTTCTTGCTGTTGTGTAAACTTGGCTTCTTTGTCATTGTTCAGCTTTTTGAATGCTTGCACAAGTGTTTTCCAGTTAGGATAAATTCCATCTACTAAATAATAACCAACAGAATGGTCGTTATCACCAATTTTGTAATTGCACCGCGGTGACAGATCATTGTACAAATCATTAAACAAGTATGATTGTCGTAGGACATTAATATCGTTGAGTGATCCAGGAATGCCAAAAAAGGAATGCCATATGTACAAATCGAATGAAGCTACGGCTTCTAACACCAACGTAGCTTTTTTAGTATGTCCTTTGTATTGGCCTTGTAGTGCTACAGGACTACAATCTAAGCTTCCCAACATACCCGGGAAGCCACGTTGATCTCCCATTGCTAACAATCGTTCAATGTCGCGTTCGGTGGGTGATTGTAGGTACTCTTCACCGAAGACATGAACAACTGTTTTGCAGAATTCTTTCAAACATAAAACTGTCATTGATTCACCAATCAGTAATTTGTCATCTAATGAATCAGCTGAACTTCCATACGAAATCATACGAAGTGCCGCAGTCACTTTTTATAGTGGTGAAACTCCAAGTTCGTTGATTCCAATTTTCCTATGGGTAAAGAATATATTGGATTCAGAAACCTTGTTTAGAACTCGATCGAACACTATCCTTGACATACGAAATCTACGACGAAAGTATACATCGCCATATATTGGGTTTGGCACAAAGTAATCCTTCATCAACTAATTGTGGCCCCCCGCATAGTCACGTCCGTAGCATATATCTCTTCGCCCCATCTTACTACCTCCTTGGGCTGATCGTGAGCTCTCTACGAAATCACCTTGCATCGCATTTAAAGTTTCTCATTGATACATACGTTGCTTGTTGTGATGGTTTTGAGCTTTGTTGGAAGAAGACGAAGACGATGATGAACTTAAGAGGCACCATAATCGCTTCAAAGCATTCATGGTGTATATTATTATTTTCTGTGGAACAAATTGAATGAGTTTAGTTCACACGACCTAGTGTACCTATATATCTTTTATGAGTATATGTGCTTGCTTGTGAATGAAACTATTAGTTCTATTAATTGTGTAGGTCACACCAACTTTATAGGTGCATTATTAATGCAAGCATCCAATGTGCGTATGACCTATCAAAATTGAATGAGTTTAGTTCACGGGTATAGAAAAGGCATAAAATTAAAGGGGGGCCTACGCAATAATGTTGGTAAACGACGAAACATTAATTTGTTTTCCTTGAAAGACGGACGAACTTAAATAAATAAATGTTGGAGTTGTTTGTCTTGGTTCTGGCTGTTAACCATTAAGCTTGCAAGTTGTGTATGACCTATCATTGTCCACAGTGATTCACTTTTTTACTTTATGGCATCACTGTATCGTTGTATCACTTTATGTCAGTGCTGTTGTATAATTATCTTAATTATGTTAGTGATAAAGTTGATGCACTATATGCAAACAATGATACATTATACAGTGCAAACTGTTTTCCGTTGTTAGTGTATAGTGTAGATTCCTTTCAAATAAATATGATATCACTTTCTGATTGTATCACTTTATTAATTCGTCATTGTATCACTACCATAAATTTATCACGGGTATCACCTACTTTGTGTCCATGTTGGGAATTGCAACATTTCATTTTACAAATCTAGCCCTGCTTTGTGTACAGACGCAGCAGTATATATGCACCAGTTTTTTTTCTCTAACATAACAAAAATTCCATACACTTGGTATTCATTTCATTTTGTTTAAATTGTCGTTTTCAATTCGAGCTATGGACAACTTGGAGATTGACGATGAAACAACAAATAATTGTTACGAAGCATTTGAACGGTCAAGGAATAATGTACAACACAACAAGGCTACAGTGGAATTTGGTGAAGGAGCACAAGTTCAGTCTATATCAGTGAAGCCGAGAACAAAATCTTTGAATGCTCGATTGCGCGAAGTTGTAGCAAATCAAAGATCTGGTAAGCAGATCGTATACGAGGGACAAGTAATCGAGCCCCTACATCCTATAGGTCCTACACTACCTAATGGAGCTTACCCTAGTTTTTGTTGTGGAAATGAATCGGTTGTTGCCAAAACTAAAAAAAAATGTTGGATGCCGATTTATCGGATGTCTTGCCTTCGAAGACCATAGGTATTGCCCTAATGATGTTCGGTGTTGTAATTTTATGTAGTGGATAGACCCTCTGATGTGCCAACATGGACTTCAATATGCACCGGAAGCGCAAGCCGAAATAAGGCGGTTGAACAAGATTGTTGCTGAGCAACTAGAGCTGGCTATCTCAGAAATCATTAGAATTTGGTTTTTCTTGGAACGTAGTTTTATTATTGTACTTTGAATTTCATGTTGGTATGTTCTATTGTTCTAGTTCCTGCATGTGTTGTTTGGAATGTATTAACATTGAATTTGATGTTGAACAAGATTGCTCTCTTCTCGTTTAGAAATGCAAAATTCTTAAATGGCACGCCGACATAACAAGGTTTACAGATAACTCCATATTCTACATACAAACATCTAATTAAATAGACATTAAAACAACAATAAAATCATAATACCATAAGCCTACTCAGTTCCATAGCGGGTCAACCAACTATAGCGGAGTTTATACGCTTTGAAGCCAACAAATTCCTCACCATACTCGAAAAGGTAACGAGAATCATATGTTGCTTGATTTGTTTTAAATATGTTTTCGTCTTCAACAGTTTCGATAATTTTTGTGTACCGATCACAAGCGTCTACAAAATGATGATTAGCCATTTGGATTTCAATTGATGTTCGTCTAGTCGGTCGGGAACGATGGTTGTTGTATAGCATCGTGATCATTGCCTATCTTTCTTCATATGTTAAACCCCCTCCACTTTGCATTAGTAACTCATATCTTTTTTCAACCTCAATATAGGCTTTTACGAGGGCCAGCAAATCCTTGGAAGAAAATTCTCGAGTTGGAGAATTCAATGTTTGAACACTATTACTAGGTCGTTGATTTACTGGAGAAGGACGCGGAGCTGTTACCGCTCGATGCTGAATCGCTCCAGGCACCTCTCTAATTTGTGTATCATGAACTAATCCAACTTCGTTATCGTTGACTAGGTTCCGTTCGTACTCATCAAAATCCTTCCCATTTGTTCATCACTTATTTCAGAATCGTCCATGAAACCTATGCATCAGTAGAATAACTAGAGTTGCTAGAAGTACGAAGTTTGTTGATAATAAATGTTACCTTTAAGCAAGCAAGGAAATAAATTTTCTCACTTGAGTCTGGAACGGTGCTGCTTGAAGATATAAAAGGTATGGGATTGATTATCAAATATGTAGTACTTATAAGGATAATGTACTACCAACAGCTACAATTCAACAAAGTAGAATACTCATTACTGAGTTCTCGTGATGTTATGCTAGATTCCCTACAGTGACTGTTCACATCATTGCAGTACGAAAAATGTTGGCATCACAAGAAATGTTTGCATTTACTATTAATCTTGTGATATTATGTTAGCTTCCCTACAGTGACCATTCACATCACAAGAAATGTTGGCATTTACTATTAATCTCATGATATTATGTTAGATTCCCTACAGTGACCATTCACATCACAAGAAATGTTGGAATTTACTATTAATTTCGTATACTGTTGTCATTTATTTCGGAAATTACTACTCAATGGAGTATATGAATGCTGGGGACATTTACTGAAATCCCACCTATGAATGATGGAGACGCATACGTCCATTCAACAAATGTTATGATATTTATTTACTCATTTCACATCAACGCTTATGATTTTTATCACCAACGGCCGCACGTCTACATTAGCTGAACACACAAACATCAAATTCAAAGTACAACAACAATGAATCTTGGAAGCTTACAACAACGACAATTATACAAACTACAACAACAATCATACAAATAACAACAACTAGAATAACTTAGAAGCTTACGACCAAACCACAATTATACAAACTACAACAATTGAACACACAAACATCAAATTCAAAGTACAATAAAAATTAAAAATATAGTAAACACATACATCTACCACGGCCTTGGGTGGGGTCCAGCTCTAGGTTTATCGGCAACAATCTTGCTCAAGCGTCTGACTTCGGCTTGCGCTTCTAGAGCATACTGACGTCCATGTTCGCACATGGGAGGGTCAACCGACTGCTTAAAGTTACAATAATCAATTTCATTAGGAAAAACCTTGTGGTCCTTGTACGCTTCACAAGCGAAAAATCGATGACTGGCATTTTTTTCAGTATTGGCAACAACCAAGACCGATTCTTGTCCACAACGACAGATAGGGTTGGATCCAATCGTATATAGCGGCTCGGAAACATGCCCTTCAAGTACAATTTATTTTCCAGGTCTTTGATTAACGGAAGCATCATCGGCATTTTCACAGTTGTCCATAGCTCAAATTGTCAATGTATAGTAATTGAATTACGAGCTTACAGAGCATAAAACTTGGGCATATATATGTACATCTTCGAAGTCAGTTATATATTGGTTCTATAGTGTATTACTAGCCTGTAGTGAGTGATGTGCATTGACTGGTCAAGTCTTGCACAGTTCTTATAGTGCAGTCATGTTTTATGACAGAGTGGAGTCATGTCACTCTTTTTCGAGAGTTTTCAGATTATAGTGCAGTCCTTTGACCTATTTGGGTCGTCCTCGATATACGTTATCAATCAAAAGAAGATTGCCTACAGTATTCCCTACAGTCATATCAGTGACCGGTTACATCAGTGTTTTTTTATTACCGACACATGCTTTGAAAGTCACGGAACGTAAATCATACTGTAGCTACTGACCATTCACACCATTACCAATCTTGCAGCTATATATGCATATGTTAACTTACACACAGCTTACCTCACTCAAACAACTTTGTTCCCATTCTTAGATCACCTCCTACTATTAGCACTCACTGAAAATGTCTTCGCGGCCATCATCTACAGATTCCGAGGAACGGGCGCACGAAGAGATGAGGCTACAAAGGCTTCAAGACAAATTCCAGTTTCTAAACCAAATGAGACCTCGAACTGAACCGCCGCACGAACAGGTGAACGTTCAACTTCCACATGAAATGCAAGTACCACCTGTTCAAGTATCATCTGAACAGTCAGTCCCTCAATCGATGCAAGAAGTAGAGTTCTATCACGTTCCTCTGCAATAACATGTAGTTGATTCCTATCCAGTTCGTTGCAACTACGGGTATGCGGTTGAAATTGTGGTTCGAGCAGAATGCAACAATATAGGTCGGCGCATGCAGAAATGTCCATCCTATCCAAGTGGTTGCAATTACATGAAATGGACAGACCAACCTTTGTGTCCTTGGGGAATAACATATGCTAACGAACTCGAACGAGAGATTAGACGTGTTCAAAGTGATGTTGACCAGTTGCGATTGAACATCAGTCGACTTCCTTAAGACTAAACGTAACATGTAGTTTACTTAAGTTACTATTTCCTACTTCATGCTTTGATGTTTTAGTTCGCATGTACTATTGTAAGTTGTTGTATCTTTACGTTTATTATTGGATCTATTGGTGCTATTGTTGTATCCTTATGCTTATAAACTGTTATATCTTTATGCGTATCGCAAGTTGTTACACACATCCATTAAAAATAATTTGTACTAGTTAAAAATCAACTGTATGAGTATTAAAAATAACAAGATAAGTTACAAGGTACAAAAGAGAGATACAAAAAGATAACAACTACAATACAACCATTACAAGATGATACCCAAAATACATGCTTCTTACTCGCATATAGCTTACATATCAGATTACAGTCTAACAAATAAGATAACAATAAGATCGTACATACTACATAAAATTACTAGTACAACACATTAATAGGATAACGTACAAATACATCCAACTACACTAACATACCACATAAAATGAATCTAAGCTATATCATCAAAGAACCATGAATCATCCCCAAGAGGTGCTGCTGGTCCACTATCGACATGGTCATCATCATCGTCATCTACTCGTCGTGTCGAATGATATCGCTCGTCATCCTCAGCAGTTAGCTCGTTAATACGAGTTGTCAACTGATCAACTGCGCGCTTATGCTCTCTATACATCGTATCGCGAAGGCCAATATGCATACGATATAGTTCCTCGTAAGGGAGAACTGGAAACTGTGTAACAATAGGCCGTGAAATATCTACGTACGTATCCAGACCGAATGTTCCAGGAATGCCCACAGTCCAACCGTAACTGGTCGGCTGAAGAGGCTGATGATGAGGAGGTTGAGGAGGCTGATGACGAGGAGGATGTCGAGGAGGCTGATGACGAGGAGGCTTCTACAAAGTAAGCGTACTCTGAGACATGTCGCGTAATACAACTGGATCACCAAACGGAGTGTAGGCAGATGGACAAACTAAATCAACTGCGGCGGCATGAACAAACATTGCCGTATTAGAAGGCGTATAAAACAATCCCCAAAAAGAAATGTAATCTCTACCGGTAACGAGAAATCTGTCAACTGGCCACCACTTACCGGTATACTGCTGCAAATCAACACTGGAATAAACCCGTAAATGACCTGTATCAGGGTGGGGATCATCGGGAACAACGTCAACATTGAATAACTGTCGCCAACAGCGCTCCTCCAAGTACCAATAACATCTTAAAGTGGGTGGTGACGATACCAATGGAAATCGTCTACCTGACGGAAACTGAGCATGCTGCTGGGCTGGGCCAAACAAGAAAGGGGAATCGGCAAACGGACACCTCAAAACTAACTCTCGTGTGGTCCTCATCTCTATCTGATTACGAGCCACTGCAAATACATGATGGCAATCACCTCCTGGTACAACCCGCCAGTTTTCGGGCGCCCAAGCTTTCACTCGAGGATAAAAATGTGATAGTGCAGGATCCAATGTTGGAAAGGACATGTTATGAAAGTACTCAAAATACCAATACCGCAGAACCTCCCAAAAACCTGTAATCGACGACTCACGAGCCCTAATAGTGCACTGCTGGTCCGAACCCTTGTACAAATGAGCTACAATCATCTTACCCCAGTCATATGTAGTAGGAGTACTGTCGAACGACACGTTCACAACAACAACTACATATCCACATGGGTTTGATGAATTCGTAAAGAATAAATTACCCATCTTATATAATATAAACAATATGAGAATCTCTAAGTGGTGAACTGCGGGCCGAGGTACCACTAATTTCATGATGGCTTGCTTCATGAACGAGGGTCTGATATGATGATTGTTTATTAAGCCTCCCCCTCGTAAGTCCAAACGTGGGAATATACATGCCAGTAGGTCATACTGCTGATATAGCTAATCATAAGGTAAAGTTGCACCCTGATAAATTGATATGCCAGTAAGCATGGTAAAATCTAGTGGCGTAAAACCATATTTCCAAAACTAAAGTGAAATGTATGTGTAGTTTCCCACCAACACACGGCTAATGCACCACATAACTAAACATCATTATTGTACAGGTTTTCAGTACCTAATATGCAAATTAAAAATAATTAAATCGAGTTAATATATTATGTTTTATAACATACGTATTATGTAAGTGGGATCATCAAAATTACGTACTCAAGAAATCTCCAAATCCCATATTTCTAAGGTGTCCCACAATAATGTCGTCTGTGTCATACGCACGAATCGTCCAATACAAACGGACGATACTAACCCACGATCCTCGTATACGATCAGTACGAGCCTATTAACATACAAAAGAATTACTATTTTTTAATGACACACTTATTTTTCAACTACCGACTAGTACACTAATCAGTTTAAGAAGTTATACCTCTAACGACGACTTTAAGGAATCGGTAAGGTGTCTTTCGCCTTCGGGCAGTTCGCGAAAATCAGCCAACGCTTTGTCTCTTTTCAAATTAACAACGATGTACGGATCCAGCGTAGCATAAACACCGGGTCTAGCAACCCGTCTTCTCTAAACGGGCCTTGAACGACGAGCATCGCTTGGACCAGTGTCTTCAACCGCTTCATTCTCCTCTTCTGCATTGTTGTTGGCGGCATTACTACTCTCAGAACCAAAAATAGCTTTACCTAATCTTTTCAACTACCAAATATGACTGCAAAGACGAATGAAGAGCAGGAGAGGAGAGAGGAATCAGATATTTACTCGATTGCACCAGTTAAGGGTCAAAACCCTTAATCGGTTTTGGTGAAACCGTCTATGTAATAGCCGGTTTCACTAACACAGGCAAAGGGTTTTTGACCCATAGTCGTTGTAGGGGTTGCTCGTGTCAACCCCTCTGAGTTGACAGCGAGCAACCCCCTTGTTGGGATGCTCCAAGGAACTTTTTAGGGAGTCATGGTTGTGGAATTTGTAAATCGTACGTGCCATGACTATATATACGTACACACACACACACACACACACATATATATATATATATGGAGCGGCTATTGAGACACAAAATTACACACCAATTTATGTGCACAAAATCTGGACCACAAGATTTATTTGTCTTTATGTGTGAGGTGTAATTTATAGGTAGATCCAATGGTGATTTTGTGTGTTTAATTTTGTGTTCTTTTAGACTTTCCCATAATATATATATATATATATATATGAATAAAAATATTTAAATGCACACGGTCTGTGGATTAATTCCAACTACCAAATATGTGAGCTTGAAAGAGGACTGAAGTGTGATCTTTCTTAATCTCTTCCCATGTCGATTGATTATAAACGTTTCTTAATTGTGGAAACAAAAGTTTTATATTATGGTTATCTATATGTGTTTTACAAAGAAAATCATGTAGCAATAAAGTTTCGTTGCACTGTGATTCCTACTAAATTGAATCTCACATTTACATGTTAGTGTACTTTCGATAAGTTTCATGTTGATTACCGCTTTGCATGGAAGTGTTTATGAAGAGGTACAATAATGTTTTATTTCTGTACGTTTATGAGTGGATATGAGACAGAAACGAAACAGAGAAGGATAAGAGGGCCTTGGGGCGTGTTGTCACTATCCTAAAACAATATTTTTGCAGTACAGGAAACTTGCTCGCAGGATACAACAAGGCTCGAGAATTCTTGTGAGAGAGGAAGAAGGAGAGATCGGTAATAATTGTTTTCTGACTAGAGAGATCCGGATTTATAGAGAAGAAGGTTTCTGTTGGCGAAAGGTCGCGGCCGTTTAAAAAGACGCAACTGTTTCAACAGTCGCGCATTTGAATTTTAAAAACAAAATCCGAAATCTGAACGGTAGCGCCTGTGTATGAACAGTCAAGGCCCAAGATTCCCCAAGTGCCCAAGTTCCTATCTATGACCATTTAAATGTTAACCCAATTTGTTAGCCCAATTAGTTATTTATGGGCTTTACTCAATTTGTTTATCATGTTTGACAAAACATTATATACATTCCATTTCCTTCGTCTTCTATCATGTGGGACATTTGCATTTCTCCACTATACACACAAATTACATAACATTCCCCCACTAATTTGTGTGTAATGATTTTCTCTTTTGATAAACGTTATCCATACAAAAGGTATCTTTCGATTTGGACCTTTAATTAGTGTACATTAGTTAAAGTTTCAACGAAGTTGTAGGTGTCTATAAATATTGAACCACAACTCCTATCGTAAAACCGAACAGATGACACATACAAGTTTATCCGACAGATATCACAAGATTCTCAACACAACCTTAGCACTATTATACACGGCCATGTGCTAATCCTGAATTCATGAACATTTATAAATGTAACACATACATTTATTGACACGGCACCACTTCTATGTTCAAAACCTAACAAATACAAACTATGCATTATGCAATTGCTCACAAACTAGCCTTTGAAACACCCCACCTCCGTTAAGGTCACTCACAAAGGGAATGCCTTAGTTTTGGTGGAGGTTTATAAGTAAAAGCCACAGATAAACTCAAGACAGATATAAATACACATATTTTAAACAACGGAAACCAAACAGACTCTTTATTTCGTTAATACGTGTTCAAAACATAACATTCCATAATTGTCTCAAAATACTTCCATCATTACAACCTCATAACTGTCTTGATTATTAAAGAAGCATAAAACATAAATAAAGTGACAAAAATCCCCAAAGTGATATCCAAAGCCATAATCCGAGCAAAAGAGATCCAAATCATACATCTACGTTCTTGAAGCTTGTACAGAGCCTGACTCAGCTGAGCTGTTTCCTCCCTGTGGACCTGGGGGGGGGGACGAAAGAAAAGAAGACGAAAAGAAAATAGGGTCAGACATAAAGCCTGAGTAAATCTAGTAACTCTTCAGTATGTGAATAAGAAAATGGCATGATAGATATATACTGAAAATAGGATGGTGTCACAAGCTAAGGAAGTGTCGCTTAGAATCGAATATACTATCGCACCCACACTATATCTCTGCACCTACTTGAGTTTATTCTAACTGGCACCCCATGGTGAGGGTGAAGTGATCCCCATTCTTATTAAAAGATCGGCTCCTACTCGCATTAACATGTGTCATACTGTCCCCAAGAATTGTAGATACCTATGTTGGTCCCACCATGGGGTGTATCAAGACCCATGGTAGCGGCCCCGACACAAAATCTAGAAGGCATAGGTTATACTACTGGTGTCCCCAGTGCCCTGGTTGTCTGCTCCGGAGTGTGTGCACACCCGCACCCCGTTAGACCTGCACTGTGCACCCACCGCCGTCGTCTGACCGCTTACAATCAGCCCAGTAATCGTGCCCCACCCTGCCTAGTTTCAGGGTACCGTTGATACCTAACTTGGGTTACTGCTGAAACGGGTCCCTCGTTACCAGGATTTTCTAGTCAAACATGTTAAGTGGTTAAGAGTATGTATTTACCTAACCCCACCCATCAATTCTTGTTAACATGTTGAATTTGGTTAAGTGTTATAGTTGACTTAACCCTACCATCTGTCCTTAGCCTTTTAGGAGCACCTGACCACTCACATTAGACAGGTATTGCTACGGTTACTAGATAGGTCGGTCGGTTCCGGGCAGGTTTACATCGTAGCTCAGTCTAACCTCGGGTCATTATTGGGCTCAATGCTTAACCACCCACATTGGATAGGTATTGTTGTGACTAATGGACAGCCAGGCAGGTCCGGGCAGGTTTACATCACAACTCAATCCAACCTCGGGTTAAGCATATCGTGTTTTCTATGCATATTTTATTATTTCTTAATTATATATGTAAATGTCATATCTTTTGTTTTTGGGTATAACAATTCATACCGCTTTAAATGTCATTGTCGTTGGCATGTGCCAAACATGCCAACATATATTTTCAATGTTTTACACCCAACGTTGTTACCCCCGTTTGTAACGTTCGCAACATTATAACAAATGTTGGGCTCGACACAATTCGGCCCAACTTTATAAACGTGAGAAAAAGGGGAAAATCAATATCATGTAATATTTTACAACATATAAGGGTGTGTGGCGCATGAACTTGCAACTTAGCGATTCAACTAACATATAATATGAGTCATGTGAACTTGCATTCAAATCAATGTATAACTAAGTGGGTGACATATGAAATGGCATAGTTTAGGCTTACACAACTTGTGTTTAAGTATGTTTAACTTGGCATAATGTCAAACACAAAACTAGCATGATGTATATTCACCAAAAGGTCCAATTATAACATTTAATCACATAGCCTATTTCAACATGAACTTGCATAGTTTTTGAAACCCAAACGATACTTAACATAGATCCAATTACACTTGCAAATAAACATGAACTTGCATAGTTTATGAAACACAAACGATACTTAACATAGATCCAATTATACTTACAAATAAACATGGAAGTGATATCATAGGTTTTGAGTCATGTAGGCATAAAAAGGTTTCAAGTCTAAATCATGTTTACATAAGCCTTAATTTTAGGCTTAATGAATGTATAAGGTCCATGTCATAGGCATAAACAAAAAGGGATCAATTTCTAGTTTTTGCCACAAACTTACAAGTGCCATTGTTTTCATATACAATTGTTCAATAGGCTTGCATCAATCAATTTATGCCACCAACATCAATACACAAGTCATGATAGAACCATCACAATACATAGAATTTATACAATACAATAACACAATTCTATTTTCATTTACATCGAATCACATCACAATTTTTATTCATATTCTGAAAGGTCACTATACTTACAAGGAACGCTTGAATTCTGGATTCTGAATTCTGAAACTGAGATGCACTCCTTTGGGGTAGACTAACGTTGCGTTGATTAATTTGTTTAAACTTTAATCTTCTTCTTAATTTGATTCATCTCTAGGCTTTTCTCTTGACGGCTATGTTCAATTCCTCCCTAGCAGCATGACGACTCCTTTCTCATTTTTTTGTGTGAATTTTCAGTTGAGACTTAGGGTGTATTTATAGATTTTTAAGTTGTTTTGAGCCGTCAGATGAAGACTGGAGGAATCTAGGCCATTCAAAGTTCAGAGAGCCAATCAAGAGGTGACACGTCAGCCCTAGTGACACACAGGGCCACAGAAATTCGAGCCAGAGCCAGACCTGGCCAGCAAGGTCGACCAGGCAGGTCGACACCCAGGTCGACACTATGGTCGACCTGGGGGGGACCAGGTCGACACTATTGTCGACCTGGGGAGGCCGGGTCGACACCATGGTCGACCCTATGGTCGACCAGGTCTTCTAGTCGGGAATTTTCACGCCCAGCCCAGTTTGAACCTGAAATTCGATTTTTGAATTTTAAACTGAGCTGTTTGAATTTAAATTTTATTCTGAAACTTCCGAAGGCCATAACTCCTTCATACGGAGTCTGATTCGCGCAAACTCAGACTCTATCTCAAGCAGAATTCTGAGACGAACATAATGGCGTAACCCATTTCCCTTAATTCTTTCATTGTGAAGCTTAGCATTATAGAATTCACGGGGTGTTACAGCCTTGATCAATGAAACATATATGGAACTGTGCTAGTTCTTTTAAGCGCTTATCGATAACTTGTTGTTACACATTTAACTTGAAGACTAATATACTAGTCTGAAGTTGGGTTCCCATCCTCGGTGCTTAGAATTTTAAGTCCCATATTTTTAGTTGTACTTTGCACTAAATCTCTAGCAAGTGCTTTAATGAGAGGATCCGCTAAGTTTTCACCGGACTTTACATATATTATGGTGAACACCTCTTTAGTAATTAATTCTCTCACAAACGTATGTCTTAAACTAATATGTCTAGATTTTCCGTTGTAAACATCACTGTATGCTCTAGACAATGCTGCTGAGCTATCGCAGTAAATAGAAGTAGCAGATAACGAGTGTGGCCATAATTCAATGTCTAATAACAAGTCTCGTAGCCATTCTGCTTCCTTAGCTGCAGTGCCAAGGGCAATAAATTCCGATTCCATAGTTGAATGTGCTATACATGTTTGTTTCTTGGATGCCCAACTTATGGCCCCTCCTCCTAATGAGAATATCCATCCATAAGTTGATAAGCTCTCATTTGTACTAGACATTCAACTAGCATCGCAATACCCTTCCAGCACATTTGGATAATCGGCATAAACTAATTTCAATTATTTTGTCCTTTTGAGATATCCAAAGATCCTACTAATTGCTTTCCAATGATGTATGCTAGGTTTAGACATGAATCTTGACATCATGTTTACTGCAAAAGCTATATCTAGCCTTGTGCAATATGTGACATACATAAGACATCCAATGGCACTTGCATATTCCAGTTGAGCTATGATTCGATCTTTATTTTCTTGCATTTTCACACTAGAATCAACTGGAGTACTGGCATCTTTGATATTAAGATGTTTGAACTTATCAAGAATTTTGTCAATATAATGGGTTTGATTTAAGGCATATCCTTTTTCATGTTTTTCAACTTTGATTCCCAATATTGTATCTACCTCATTAAGGTCTTTCATTTTAAAAACTGAAGTTAGATACTTCTTGGTATCAGTAATTCCTTTCATATTATTACTAGCAATTATCATGTCATCAACATATAAGCATAATATCACTATGTAATCATTGGTTTTCTTACAATAAACACATTTATCAGCATTATTATGCCCAAAACCATTTGCTAGAATTGCCTCATCAAACTTCTTATGCCATTGCTTTGGAGCTTGCTTTAGGCCATATAATGACTTAACCAATTTGCATACTTTCTTTTCATTTCCTGGTAGGACAAAGCCTTCAGGTTGTTCCATATATACCTCCTCGGTTAAGTCACCGTTCAAGAAGGTCGTCTTTACATCCATTTAATGAATATACAATTTACATTGATGCCAATGCAAACAAAACTCTTATGGATGTGGTTCTTGCAACTGGAGCATAGGTATCGAAACAATCTATACCTTCTTTTTGTCTAAAACCTTTTGCTACTAATCTTGCTTTGTAAGTTTGTATAGAACCATCTGTTTTGTATTTCTTTCGAAACACCCATTTGCACCCGATTGCCTTTGAACCAGGTGGAAGATCTACTAAAACCCAAGTCATATTGGATAGTATAGAATCCGTCTCTTCATTTATTGCTTCTTTCCAAAAAGCAGAATCTCGTGAAGTCATAGCTTCTTTAAAAGTTTTAGGATAGTCATTGATATTGAGTACCATAGGTGTAACTTCTACTATTTTTGGTCTAGTAGCCTCAACCAGAAAAGTAATTGAATCGGAGGAAATAAAATCAGAACTCAAGTGTTCTTCTTTTCTAACACGGTGACTTCTCCTAGGTTCACTTGGTTCATTATGTCCTCTTTTTCCTCCAACAATGGTTTCAGAAGTTTCTTTTACTATAGGCTCAATTGTACTATGTAGAAATTTATCTTCAAAGAATTCCATATGTATAGATTCCACTATCACATTGGATTGTAAATCAAGCAATCTATATGCTTTTGAATTTTGTGTATAGCCAACAAAAACACTTTTAATACCTCTTGGTCCTAACTTTGTCTTATGGGGATCTTGGACTTTGTAAAATGCTAAACACCCCCACACTTAAAATAATTTAAGTTAGGTTTTCTACCATTATTCCAAAGTTCATAAGGTGAAGCCTCGAATTTCTTAAAAGGCACTTTATTATAAATATGACATGCTATCAACAAAGCTTCACCCCATAAGTAAAATGGTAACTTTGCATTCATAAGCATTGAATTAACCATATCTACCAAGGATCTATTTTTTCTTTCAGCCACCCCATTTTGTTGGGGTGTGTATGGGGCTGTTCGTTGGTGAATAATTCAATTATCCTCACAAAACTGATTGAAGATATCTGAAAAATATTCACCCCCCATCACTTCGAAGCATTTTAATTCTTTTTTCTTTCTGATTTTCAACTTCAGATTTAAATTCTTTGAATTTTTCAAAAGCTTCGTCCTTGGTTTTCAATAAATATACATAAGTGTATCTTGTATGGTCGTCAATGAAAGTGATAAAATATCGCTTTCCTCCTCTTGTTAGTTAACCATTCAATTCACAAATATCAGAATGCATGAGTTCTAGCAAATCACTATTTCTTTCAACTTTAGAAAATGGTTTTTTAATCATCTTGGCTTCAACACAAATTTTACATTTTTCGAAATCATAAACAGAATAGTTAATATAGCCATGTTTTGACATATACTTTAAGCAATTAAAATTTAAGTGTCCTAATCTAGCATGCCATAAAGAACTAGGAGAATAACAACATAAGCAACAGTAGTAATTTCATTAATTGACAACTTAAACATGCCATTACATTAGTATCCTTTTCCTACGAATACTACATTCTTAGATACAATAACTTTGTCAGATTCTAGAACAACTTTAAAGCCCTTCTTGCATAAAAGATTTGCAGAAACTAAGTTCTTTCTCAAGTCCGGAACATGAAACACATTGACAAGGGTGAGTTTTTGGCCAGAAGTGAACTTCAATTCCACGCTTCCCTTGCCCATAACTTTAGCCGAGGCATAATTTCCCATGAGAACTTCTTCAGGCTCTTTCATTCATTATAGGACTTGAACAATTTTTTGTCGTTGCACACATGTATGGTAGCGCCAGAATCAAGCCACCAATCTGCAGATTTTGCCACAGAAGCCATATGAAGTTCTGTGATCATTGCGACAAATTCTTGTCCAGCATCTTCCACAACATATGCTTTATTGTTTGCAGAACCAGATTTGGAGTTCTTTTCTGCCTTGGCCATGAATCGACAATCTTTGATAAGATGTCCTTTAATACCACAATAAAAGCAAGGCCGATTCTTAGATTTGTTCTTGAAATCTTTCTTTTTTGGTTTCAAACTATCGTTGGAATTTCCAGAGACTGGTTCTTTGGAAGATATGTGATGAACTTTGGATCCTAAGATCGACTCATCTCTGACTCGATTTTCACTTTCAATTTGCAAGTGAGTCAAGAATTTGTCAATAGAAAAACTATCCGATGAGTGCAGAATTTTCCTTCTGTAATCATTCAAAGCGGGAGGAAGTTTTGACAGAACCGCTTCGACTTGGATAGCATCGAGAATAGCAATCTGCAATTCCCTCATTTGGGAAACTAGAATCTCCAACTCATGGATTTGATCCATGATTGGCATGTTATCAACAAACTTGAATTCAAAATATTTTAAGGCAAGAAAACGATCGGTACCTTCTTTCATGTGTTTATATTTTGATTCGAGAGTCGACCATACTACCTTTGGTGTTTTGTAATTCAGATAAACATCATAAAGCCTGTCAGTGAGTGCGTTGAGAATATAGCCTCTGCATAGCATTTCATCCGTCTCATGCTTAGCTTTGTCCGCGACAATTTTCTTTCTAAATTTTTTCAGAATCAGTAGGCTTTGGTTCTGCAATTGGTTGCAGCGACGGATCCAGCAAGTAGTGAAGATACATAGACAGCAAAAGCCATGTCATTCTATCCTGCCATCTAGTATAGTTTGTTCCATCAAACCGATCCAGTTTGATGGATTCTTTTCCATGAAGTTGAACCTGGACTTTGGAATTCAGTTCTGTCTCCATTGGAATTTTGTTTTCGATTGTTGGTTTATGAGTGGATATGAGACAGAAACGAAACAGAGAAGGATAAGAGAGACTTGAGGCGTGTTGTCACTATCCAAAAACAATATTTCAGCAGTACAGGAAACTTGCTCGTTGGATACAACAAGGCTCGATAATTCTTGTGAGAGAGGAAGAAGGAGAGATCGGTAATAATTCTTTTCTGACTGGAGAGAGCCGGATTTATAGAGAAGAAGGTTTCTGTTGACGAAAGGTCGCGGCCGTTTAAAAATACGCAACTGTTTCAACAGTCGCGCATTTGAATTTTAAAAACAAAATTGGAAATCTGAACGGTAGCCCTTGTGTATGAACAGTCAAGGGCCAAGATGCCCCAAGTGCCCAAGTGCCTATCTATGACCATTTAAATGTAAACCCAATTTGTTAGCCCAGTTAGTTATTTATGGGCTTTACTCAATTTGTTTATCATGTTTGACAAAACATTATATACATTCCATTTCCTTCTTCTTCTATCATGTGGGACATTTGCATTTCTCCACTATACACACAAATTACATAACAATTTCTAGCATTACTTTAAACTAAGTCCTCCTCTCATGGTTGGCAGCTACAGATGGAAGTCAAGAAGCAAGCAAATAGGGACCTGATCCAAGAGAAAAGAAATAACACCACCAAATCACGAAAGAAAAAGCATTCAGAGGAGTCATCACAAGAAGTCAATACTAGGTTCATTAACATGGGAAGATGAGTTAGCTTTGGCTTGACAAAATATTACACATACCTTTTATCTAGAACTTCACTACTGTTGTCGTTTTTATGTATTTCAGTTAGCTAATATTGAGTTACACCAAGCAGTAATTCTTATAAGCTAAAAAGCTAAAATATCAATATAATGTGTTTGCGTTAGCTTTTTGTTCTACTGGTTGTGCATTCGAGTTTTTTTAAAAAGAAATTTATATTCATATTAAGAGCATGAGGTGGATTTAGTATCTGATCATGAGACAAATCCTAAATGAGATTTTATTTTTCTAATTTTCATAAATTAAAGTTTCTTTGTAATATTCTCCGTGGACAGATGTACATTCCATTCTTATAGATATTTCATTCATATTTGTAATTCTATTTCGCTGCAAATGGTTGGCAGATGGATCTAGCACAGATTTTTGGCATCTCCATAATGCATCAATGTTTATAATGTAATGTGAAGTAGATTGATATAACTGAAATTCTAATTGATATTTGGACAAGAGATTGATTTTCATTGATCCATGTGCATGCTTCCATGAAATAGAATTTGGATCTATAATAGCAAGTGTTGGATTGAAGAAGAGGAATTATATGGAGTACAATATTAAAATTTTATCATTCCTTAATTTCTTTCTTTCTTGCTTCCAACTAAAATGACCGCCAATATATATATGGTGGACTAAACACCCTTATAATACTAATAGACACCATTTCACTAATAGACACAACACTAAACGAACAGACATAACACTTAAACAAAAGACATAAAAAATTGCGAACCGACATTAATTGGGTTTACTTTCAGACAGCAAGTTGGTTATCATATATTAATCAGTAGTATTTATGGTTCCCATAATTTGCATTGTTCATCTTTTTTTTTAGGAAAAAAGAACACCAACATCTACCTACGTGATATTATCCTCATACAAAATTTTGAAATATTACTATTTCCCTTATCCTTTTGTTCGTCACAAATAGTTAGGTGTATAATATTCTTTATACACTTGCGTGCTAATTTCACTTGACACTATAATATTCTAAGATTTCTTGACATGTCGTTACTTTCCAGTAATTATTTTTTGATACTATAAGGCAACCCATTTCAATAGAGATGCAATCACAATGAGATCTATCTTCAAAAAGCAAAAAATGGATTAAATGCGTACTATGTTTAATCCTGTGTGTGTAGCACACTAGCTTAATTAATAGATAAATTCAACTTTTAATGCTAATATGTCATATCAAAGGTTTTAACATCGTGAATTCTTTATATTGATTGAACGCAATGGGTTTATATCATGATCAAACTCCACAACAATGATCAAATTGGTGTGAAATCATCTGGAGATCTTTGCTATAGATTACAAGGACATATACATCTGAATAAGTTGGCTGAAACAATAAGAAAACTTGAATATACATGTCAATTAACTATTATTTTATTTTACTTCTTGGACTTTTAAAAGGAAATTTGATTGAGGATTTTTCAGTTAATGTGTATTTTTTATCTTATAATTCATCATATTTGCACCGAGTTCAAGACTTTGCACTAACCTAATAGTCTCATAGAACCCATTATTAAACACGTGTGTGTGTGCGCAGTTAATGCCCCATTATTACCTCGCAGTATTCCCGCTATATCGTGTGGCGTATTTCTGCTGCTACGCTATTTCCAAATAACCTCTGAAATAACCTTTCCACATTAATCCCTGCTAAATTTCGATATTCCTGGTATATCCCATTATTTCGGCTTTATTCCGCTATTTCCGCTATATCTTCTATTACATGAATGAATTTAAAAATGACATTTATACATTATAAAATTAATAAAATTAGTTTTTTAATATAGTTTTTTAACATATATTTTCAAAATATAAAAATACTATAATATTTTATTAAATTTAATCAAGCTAAATAAAAGTTAACATTTTTTTCAAGGTAAGCCGATTTTATAGTGGTCGTACCACTGTTTGTTAGAAATGCATAGAAAGAAGTGAAGTTCTGCCCAGGCATAAGAACTCCATCTAGTATGAAGTGTCAGAACACTATATTTATAAAGTGCAGGAGAGAAACTTATAGTTTCAACTACTAACACGGACCTAACAATTAATCCCCCACAAGGGTGGAATAACTGGAGGTGTCACTATCAATACCTATAACATTGACATACTCAGAGAAAAGTACAATAAGTAAGGTACAAAGCAAAGATTATGACCGCGAAACTCGCATTTCCAATCCCAAGTAAAATCATGAAAGAGTGTCTGGTTCTTCTCACCAAGAACACCCTCCTGAATGAGCTCAAAGCTATCTCCCACTACCCGATATTCCAATCTTCTAGCATCCTCCACTATGTCTGACACGTATTTGTAGTATTCATTTTCATATGGATCATATCTCATACCAGAAGCTTCATGAACCCAAGCGCGATCATATGACATCCAACATATCCCATCATTTTTACTTTCCCCATCTGAAGTTACCACTTCATTTTCCTTTACTGCATCGTCACAGACAGAAGCTTACCCTTCAATTCTTTATTGGTAAGTGGTTCTTCATCAACTAGTTTGACTTCAGCCCTGTTCTTTTGCACCCAAATACTAAGAGGAGGCTTCAAGAGGGGAGATCTAACCTTAGAAGGACCAACATGCTTACAAGTATCAAGAAGATGTCCAAAGCAATGACATTTTGTACATATATCAGGTTTCCAAGAGTATTGTACATCAACATAGAAATCATAGCCATCTATAGTTACCTTGAGATTTTTTGGTAACGGCTTGTTCAGAGATATTTCAATCAAAGATTTTGCAAATATTAGGTTTTTCCTCGTCCCCGTGTTCATATAAAAACATTTAAAATTCTCAATTCTACTAGCTAACCAATTCAAACCTTGAAGAGTTTGTAGGACTGATGGAATTCTAGTAAAAATAGTCCAAATTGGAATGGATGACACACACACTTTTGGTTTCTCCACTTATGCACTCCAAGATGTAATTATAAAAGGTTTCTCTCCTATTATTGTCGGATCTTATTCCAATACTCTCCTTCTCTCCTCCATTATCGAAAATTTAAAATAGTACATTCCATTAACAACTGTAACACCCCGTGAATTCTATAACATTAAGCTTCACGAATTAAAGTATAATTAATTATAAATGATGAAATCAAGGGAAATGGGTTACGTCATTGCGTTCGTCTCGAAATTCTGCTTGAGATAGAGTTCAAGTTTGCGTAAAACGGATATCGTATGAAGAAGATATGGACGAACGAAGATGGGCAGAAAAACGGGAAAACGGGTCAGAACGCACTGGCGCACTTGTGAAGTGCGCCAGAACAAAGTTGAACTGGCGCACTTGGGAAGTGTGCCAGTACAATTTTGGCCTAGCGCACCTGCCAAGTGCGCCCAAATCAGAAAGACCTGCTGGTCAGGTCCTGGCTGGCCTGGTCAGGGTCTGGTCGAATTTTGATGCTTGGCTGAGTCACTAGGGCTTACATGTCTCTTTCTTATTGGCCTCTCTTTAGACGGATGGTCTGGATTCACCCTAGCTTCATCGACGGCTCAAAACAATTTACAATTCTATAAATACAACTCAAGTCTAACACTAAATTCACACAAATAATAAAATACAAAAGCCGTCATGCTACTGGAGAGGAACTAGCAATGGCCGTCAATTAGAAAGCCTAGAGACAAGCCAACACCAAAGCTTAAGAGACGAATCAAAGCTTAATCAAATTATTCAACGCAACTTTGTACCCAAAGGAGAGCATCTCCAAATCAGAATAACAGAAATCAGAAAACAAGAATTCATCACACGTTGTAAGTATACTGACCTTTCAAAATATGAATAAAAACTGTGATGTGATTCGATGTAAATGAAAATAGAATCGTGTTATTATAATCTTTGTGTATTGTGATGGTTCTATCATGACTTGTGTATTGATGTTTGTGGCATAAATTAATTGATGCAAGCATATTGAACAATTGTGTATGAAAAACAATGGCACTTGCAAGCTTGTGGCAAAAACTAGAAATTTATCCCTTTTTGTATATGTCGATGGCATGGACTATGTATATTCCCTTAGTCTAAATTAGAATTTGTGTAAACATGTTATAGACCTTTTATGCCTACATGACCCAAAACCTATGATATCATCCTTATGTTTATTGGCAAGTATAATTAGATCTATGTTTGCAAGTATAATTGGATCTATGTTTCATAAACTATGTAAGTTCATGTTTATTTGCAAAATATAATTAGTTCTATGTCAAACATCGTTTGGGTTTCATAAACTATGCAAGTTCATGTTGAAATAGGCTATATGATTAGATGTAAAAATTGTACATTTTTGTGAATACACAACATGCTAGTTTTGTGGTCGATATTATGCCAAGTTAACATGTTTAAACACAAGTTTGTATTTGCCTAAAACTATGCCATTTAATATGTCACCTACTTAGTCATACTTTGATTCGAATGCAAGTTCACATGACACATCTTATATGTTAGTTAAATCGCCAAATTGCAAGTTCATGCGCCACACACCTTTATGTATTACATGTTCATAATTTCCCCTTTTCCTCACGTTTATAAAGTTGGGCTGAATTGTGACAAGCCCAACACATGTTATAACGTTGCGAACAAACGGGGGGTAATAACGTTGGGTGTAAAATATGAAAACATATGTTAGCATGTTTGGCACATGCCAATGATTATGACACATAAGCGGTATGAATTGAAATACCCAAAAATAAAGGATATGACATTTACATATAGTTGAAAAGTAATAAAATATGTAAATTTAGAAAACACTATATGCTTAACCCGAGGTTGGATTGAGTTGTGATGTAAACCTGCCCGGACCCGCCCGGCTGTCCAGTAGTCACAACAATACCTATCCAATGTGGGTGGTTAAGCATTGAGCCCAATAAGGACCCGAGGTTAGACTGAGCTACGGTGTAAACCTGCCCGGAACCGACTAGCATATCCAGTAACCGTAGCAATACCTGTCTAATGTGAGTGGTCTGGTGCTCCTATGAGGCTAAGGACAGATGGTAGGGTTAAGTCAACTATAACACTTAACCAAATTCAACATGCTAACAAGAATTGATGGGTGGGGTTAGGTAAATACAGACACTTAACCACTTAACATGTTTGACTAGAAAATCCTGGTAATGAGGGACCCGTTTCAGTAGTAACCCAAAGTTAGGTATCAACGGTACCCTAAAACTAGGCAGGGTGGGGCACGATTACTGGGCTGATTGTAAGCGGTCAAACGACGGCGGTGGGTGCACAGTGCAGGTCTAACGGGGTGCGGGCGTGCACACACTCCGGAGCAGACAACCAAGGCACTGGGGACACCAGTAGTATAACCTATGTCTTCTAGTTTTGTGTCGGGGCCGCCACCATGGGTCTTGATACACCCCATGGTGGGACCAGCATAGGTATCTACAATTCTTGGGGGCCTTATGACACATGTTAACGCGAGTAGGAGCCGATCTTTAATAAGAATGGGGATCACTTCACCCTCACCATGGGGTGCCAGTTAGAATAAACTCGAGTAGGTGCAGAGATATAGTATGGGTGTGATAGTACATTCGACACTTCCTTAGCCTGTGACACTTTCCTATTTTTAGTTTATATCCATCATATCCTTTTCTTACTCACATATTGAAGAGTTACTAGATTTACTCAGGCATTATGTCTGACCCTATTTTCTTTTCGTCTTCTTTTCTTTCATCCCCCCCCCTTAGGTCCACAGGGAGGAAACAGCTCAACTCAGTCAGGCTCTTTACAAGCACCAAGAACGTAGATGTATGATTTGGATCTTTCTTGCTCGGATAATGGCTTTGGATATCACTATGGGGATTTTTGTCACTTTATTTATGTTTTCATGCTTCTTTAATAATCAAGGCAGTTATGAGGTTGTAATGTTGAAAGTATTTTGAGACAATTATGGAAATCTTTGTTTGATACACGTATTGATGAAATAAAAGTTTGTTTGGTTTCCGCTGTTTAAAATATGAGTATTTATATCTGTCTTGAGTTCATCTGTGGCTTTTACTTATAAACCTCCACCAAAGTTAAGGCATTCCCTTTGTGAGTGACCTTAATGGAGGTGGGGTGTTTCACTTGGTATCAGAGCATAGGTTCACCAGACAGGATAAAAGTTTTTGAAAATTGTTTTCAAAAAGAAAGTTTAAAGAAGCATTTTTTTTAGAAAAAAAAATGTTATATTTATAAAAAGACAAAATCCCCCAAAGCCATGTGCCTTATCTATCCTTCTCTATCCTTCGTTTTGAATCTTTCCTTTCTGTTTCAGCATGTCTGGAGACCTTAACCTTCCGGAAGGAGTGCCGATTCCCGGCTGGTTTAGGAGGTACTTAGAAGCAAGGGCCAATGGCGCGGGCCCAGCAGACATCCCTCCTCCAGTGGCCGCGGTTCCTCCTCCTCCTCCGCCTCCTCTTGGAAATGCCTTTGCAAAAACATGTAGAGACTTCAAGGCTATGGGTGGAAAAGACTTTTATGGGACAGAATATTTTGTTGGAGCAAGAAACTGGTTAAAGGAGACTGAGGATTTGTTTGTCATCTTTGCAGTGGATGACATGCAAAAGATACAACTTGCGGTTAATTAAGGATGAAGCTTCCTATTGGTGGGAAGTTACTAATGCTCAAAGGGCGGTGGAAACATGGGAAGACTTTAGGACAAGGTTTGAGATGAAATTCCTCTCTCAAGCCGAAAGAAGCCTGCAAATGGAAAAGTTTCTAACTCTGAAACAGGGAAGCATGACGATCAGGGAATATGTTAATCAGTTTAATCAGTTGGCCAGATTTGGGCTAGACTTAGTAAACACCCAACACAAGAAGGCACTTCGCTTCGTCAAGGGTTTGAATGAGCCTCTACACAGCCTTCCCATGACCCATGTATCCACGGGTGCGACTTATGAAACCTAGTGGACATGGCGTTGCTACACGAGGAAGACCACGACAAGAAAGAAACTAAGGGGGAAGAGAAGAAAGAAGGTCTACAAGTAAAGAAAACAGACTTCAAGAAAGGAGGGAAGAACAATAAGCCCCGTGAGAAGAGAAGGTGCAATTTCTGTGGCATTGTGGGCCATATATCAAAAGACTGCCGGAAAAGGAAGGCGAAGATGGGTGGTTGCTTCCATTGTGGAGAAACTGGACACCAAGCTAAGGACTGCCCAAAGAAGAAAGGGCAGGGACAGAAAGCCGGATCCACTTCAAGGGGTCAGGTTCATGCGCTAGTGGCACCTCAGCAGGAACGATGTAGTAATATTTCTGTAGAAAGTGTAATCTATCTTTATGATCATCCAGTTCGTACACTTTTTGACTCTGGCGCATCACACTCTTTTATTTCATCTACCTTAGTAGAATCTCTGCATCTAGACACTAGTATGGTAGAAGATCCCTTAGTAGTTTCAAATCCAATTGGGGGCTCCGCTGACTTGTCAATGGTTTGTTTGGGTTTGAAAATCTCTATCCTCAGCGTTGAGTTTAGTTGTAGTGCCTTTGTTTTGGGCTTCTCGGGATATGGTTTGATCTTAGGCATGGACTGGTTATCCAGTAATAGTGCCATTCTTGACTGTGAGAAAAGAGTAGTTAGACTCTTGACTCGTCTTGGTAACACTCTAGTAATTTCTTGTAATCCCTTGAATGCTGTTATGCTTAGTTATCTAGAGTCGCTTGATGCTTCTGATGAGAATTTGCAATCAGTTAGAGTAGTCCGGGAATATCCGGATGTCTTTGAGGAAGTGAAAGGCTTACCTCCGAGGCGGGAAATGGACTTCCGCATATATCTTGTGGATAACGCAAAGCCTGTAGATTTACCTGTCAGACACATGGCTCCAAGGTAGAGAAAGGAGCTCAGTAAGCAGGTTAAAGAACTTCTCGAAAAGGGGTTCATTAGACGGAGCATTTCAGAATGGGGTGCTCCAGTGGTGTTCGCAATCAAAGCAGACGGTTCGCTTCGCCTTTGCGTCGACTATAGGGAGTTAAACAAATTGACCAAGAAAAATAGGCACCCTCTTCCTCGAATCGACGATTTGTTTGATCAGCTTGTAGGTGCGACGGTCTTCTCCCAACTTGATCTGGCAACTGGGTTCCATCAGCTAAGAGTAGCGGAAGACAGCATTGATAAGACAACGTTCAGAACCCCAGACGGTTTCTTCGAGTGGCTTGTCATGCCTTTTGGCTTGACAAATGCACCCGCTTATTTCGTAGACCTAATGAGCAGGGTGTTCAGAGAATTCCTCAACAAATTTGTGGCTGTCTTCGTAGATGATATCTTAATCTTCTCAAAGAGTGAGGAAGAACATGCTCAGCATATGAAAGAAATCATGGATACTCTCCGTGCACATCAACTAAAAGCCAAATTCTCTAAATGTCACTTCTGGAGAAAAGAAGTAAGGTTTCTTGGGCATATAGTGTCCAAAGAAGGGTTGGCTATGGACCCCGCGAAAGTGGTGGCAGTACAAGATTGGAAGGCACCAAGAAATGCAACCGTAGTTCGAAGCTTTCTTGGGCTAGCCGGTTTTTATCGAAAGTTTATTAGGGATTTCGCGAAAATCTCAGCTCCACTCATAAGGCTAACAAAGAAGAATCTGGTGTTCGCTTGGGATTTGGACTGTGACATTGCTTTCCAGCGTTAAAAAGGGCTCTCACAACAACCCCAGTTCTGACCTTGCCAGATGGAAGAAAAATGTTCACATTATACACGGATGCATGTGGAACAGGACTAGGCGTTGTTCTAATGCAAAAAGGAAGGGTAGTAGCTTATGGCGGAAGACAATTGAAAGTTCATGAAAAGAACTACCCAACCCACGATCTTGAGTTGGCCGCCATCGTCTTTGCACTTAAGTCTTGGCGCCACTATCTCCTAGGTGAGAAGTTTGAATTATACACTGATCATAAATCGTTGAAATATCTCTTCTCCTAGAAGGATCTTAACTTGAGGCAACAAAGGTGGATGGAGTTTCTTGCCTCATATGATTTTGAAATTTCCTATACTCCCAGAAAAGGCATCGTGGTAGCAGACGCGTTGAGCCGAAAGAAACTGACCCTGAGCCCTCTCTTTGTGGAAAGGCAAAACTTGGAGTATATAGCCAGTTTTAACTTTAGACCCTCCTCGGATTTTGTACCGGGTTTGTTAGCATCTCTCGAAGTACGCCCCACTCTCTTAGACTCAATAGGGGCAGCATAACGTGAAGACCCTCAGCTTATTGATGTGATTGATAAACTTATTAGGGGTGAGACTTCTAGTCACCTCAGTAGATACGCCATCGATGATAAGGGTTGGCTGAGACGAGATGGAAGATTATGCGTCCCACAAGCAAGGGAGTTAACAAAGAAGGTTCTCGAGGAAGCGCATCATTCCAAGATGACTATACACCCTGATGGTGATAAGATGTAAAAGGATATAAAAAGGACTTTCTTTTGGAACGGCATGAAGCAAGACGTGGCAGATTTCGTTTCTAAGTGCATGACCTGCCAACGGGTCAAGACGGAACAAAAGAAGCCTGGAGGACTACTTCACCCTCTAGAGGTCCCACAGTGGAAGTGGGATAGCATTTCAATAGACTTCATTGATGGACTACCTAGGTCGAGGAGAGGCAACACTAGCATTTGGGTAATAGTGGATATGCTTACTAAAAGCGCCCACTTTAGACCTATCAAGAGTAGGAGGACTGCCGCATCTCTAGCATCTCTTTATCTCAAGGAAATAGTTCGACTCCATGGGGTACCCTCCAGCATTGTTAGTGACCAAGACCCTATCTTCACGAGTGAGTTTTGGCGGAGTCTACAAGAAGCTGTAGGCACACAGCTATGTTTGAGTACGGCCTATCACCCCCAAACAGATGGTCAGACGGAAAGGGAGAATAGAGTTTTAGAGGATCTTTTAAGACTTTGCGTTCTTGACTTTGGAGGGACGTGGGAGGATCACCTTCCTTTAGTGGAATTTGCCTACAACAACAGCTACCAAGCTACCATCGGCATGGCACCCTTCGAAGCCTTGTATTGAAGACCGTGCAAATCACCAACTTGCTGGTGGGAGTCTACAGATAAGCTTATACTTGGGCCAGACATGATTCAAGAAACTTCAGAGAAAGTGGACTTGATACGTAGGAGAATGAAGACAGCCCAAGACAGACAGAAATCCTACGCCGACAAAAGAAGGACCGACCTTGAGTTTGAGGTTGGGGACGGGGTTTTCATTAAAGTATCCCCTTTAAGGAACGTCGTTCGCTCTGGATCCGCAGGAAAGCTAGCACCAAAATTTGTAGGACCGTTCCCTATCATCGAGAAGATTGGGAAAATGGCTTATAGAGTAGATCTGCCTGAAAGATTGGCTGGAATTCACAACTTCTTTCATGTTTCTCATCTTCGGAAATGTCTACATAAATCAGCGGAAGTGGTGGAGCCAAGCATTCTAGAAGAAGCCGAAGTGGAACGCGAAGCAACTATGAGGAGAGTTCCAACTCGAATCGTAGGAACTGAAATCAAAAAGATACGCAACCGCGAAGTGAAGCTCGTTAAGGTTCAGTGGAGCGACGCCGAGGAAGATGCGACTTGGGAAACTAAGGATAGAATACGCGCGGCATACCCTTTTCTTTTTGAGGGTACATCTTTGACCTCTCTTTCTCTTAAGTTGTGCTTGTATCTATCTTTTTAGGTATATCTCCTCGATATTATCCTTTATCCTTAGGTAGAAACCCCTTTGAATGTAAACATGTATTTGAAACATGTTATGGTTGATGGTTGCAAGTGGTTGCTAGTGGTTGCTTGTGGATGCATATACACACACAATCTAGGTCTTAGATCGGCTCAATCACTTCATACAGCATATGCATATATGTATTCTTATTTGTATATGGTTAAAAACTTGATATGCTGTCATATGGTCGTCGCATTTGTATGAATAGTTGTGCACCCATGTAGAATTATGAGTAGGAAAAATTTGCATACATAATGGATTCATGACACTTACATGATTCGCATTAAGGAGGTCAACTGAATCGGTAGACCGCCTGATTTCTGCATTAGATAAGGACATGTACACATATTATGCATATGATCATCAAGCATTAGAAGTCTTTTAAGGACAGTGGATGCCTATGTTTGTTGGTTGAGTAGATGGACTGTTGGATGGTAGGATATACATTCTTCCTAACTTGAAGATTTCGGGGACGAAATCCTTTTAAGTGGGGGAGAATGTAACACCCCATGAATTCTATAATGTTAAGCTTCACGAATTAAAGTATAATTAATTATAAATGATGAAATCAAGGGAAATGGGTTACGCCATTGCGTTCGTCTCGAAATTCTGCTTGAGATAGAGTTCATGTTTGCGTAAAACGGATATCATATGAAGAAGATATGGACGAACGAAGTTGGGCAGAAAAACCGGAAAACGGGTCAGAATGCACTGGCGCACTTGTGAAGTGCGCCAGAACAAAGTTGAACTGGTGCACTTGGGAAGTGCGCCAGTACAATTTTGGCCTGGCGCACCTGCCAAGTGCGCCCAGGTCAGAAAGACCTGCTGGTCAGGTCCTGGCTGGCCTGGTCAGGGTCTGGTCGAATTCTGATGCTTGGCTGAGTCACTAGGGCTTACATGTCTCTTTCTTATTGGCCTCTCTTGAGACGGATGGTCTGGATTCACCCTAGCTTCATCGATGGCTCAAAACAATTTAAAATTCTATAAATACAACTCAAGTCTAACCTTAAATTCACACAAATAATAAAATACAAAAGCCGTCATGCTGCTGGAGAGGAACTAGGAATGGCCGTCAATTAGAAAGCCTAAAGACAAGCCAACACCAAAGCTTAAGAGACGAATCAAAGCTTAATCAAATCATTCAACGCAACTTTGCTACCCAAAGGAGAGCATCTCCAAATCAGAATAACAGAAATCAGTAAACAAGAATTCATCACACGTTGTAAGTATAGTGACCTTTCAAAATATGAATAAAAACTGTGATGTGATTTGATGTAAATGAAAATAGAATCGTGTTGTTATAATCTTTGTGTATTGTGATGGTTCTATCATGACTTGTGTATTGATGTTTGTGGCATAAATTAATTGATGCAAGCCTATCGAACAATTGTGCATGAAAAACAATGGCACTTGCAAGCTTGTGGCAAAAACTAGAAATTTATCCCTTTTTGTATATGTCGATGGCATGGACTATGTATATTCCCTTAGTCTAAATTAGAATTTGTGTAAACATGTTATAGAACTTTTATGCCTACATGACCCAAAACCTATGATATCATCCTTATGTTTATTGGCAAGTATAATTAGATCTATGTTTGCAAGTATAATTGGATCTATGTTTCATAAACTATGTAAGTTCATGTTTATTTGCAAAATATAATTGGTTCTATGTCAAACATCGTTTGGGTTTCATAAACTATGCAAGTTCATGTTGAAATAGGCTATATGATTAGATGTAAAAATTGTACATTTTTGTGAATATACAACATGCTAGTTTTGTGGTCGATATTATGCCAAGTTAACATGTTTAAACACAAGTTTGTATTTGCCTAAAACTATGCCATTTCATATGTCACCTACTTAGTCATACTTTGATTCGGATGCAAGTTCACATGACCCATCTTATATGTTAGTTGAATCGCCAAATTGCAAGTTCATGCACCGCACACCTTTATGTATTACATGTTCATAACTTCCCCTTTTCCTCACGTTTATAAAGTTGGGCTGAATTGTGACAAGCCCAACACATGTTATAACGTTGCGAACAAACGGGGGGTAATAACGTTGGGTGTAAAATATGAAAACATATGTTGGCATGTTTGGCACAGGCCAATGATTATGACACATAAGCGGTATGAATTGAAATACCCAAAAATAAAGGATATGACATTTACATATAGCTGAAAAGTAATAAAATATGAAAATTTAGAAAACACTATATGCTTAACCCGAGGTTGGATTGAGTTGTGATGTAAACCTGCTCGGACCCGCCCGGCTGTCCAGTAGTTACAACAATACCTATCCAATGTGGGTGGTTAAGCATTGATCCCAATAAGGACCCGAGGTTAGACTAAGCTACGGTGTAAACCTGCCCGGAACCGACCAGCATATCCCGTAACCATAGCAATACCTGTCTAATGTGAGTGGTCTGGTGCTCCTAAGAGGCTAAGGACAGATGGTAGGGTTAAGTCAACTATAACACTTAACCAAATTCAACATGCTAACAAGAATTGATGGGTGGGGTTAGGTAAATACAGACACTTAACCACTTAACATGTTTGACTAGAAAATCCTGGTAATGAGGGACCCGTTTCAGTAGTAACCCAAAGTTAGGTATCAACGGTACCCTAAAACTAGGCAGGGTGGGGCACGATTACTGGGCTGATTGTAAGCGGTCAAACGACGGCGGTGGGTGCACAGTGCAGGTCTAACGGGGTGCGGGCGTGCACACACTCCGGAGCAGACAACCAAGGCACTGGGGACACCAGTAGTATAACCTATGTCTTCTAGTTTTGTGTCGGGGCCGCCACCATGGGTCTTGATACACCCCATGGTGGGACCAGCATAGGTATCTACAATTCTTGGGGGCCTTATGACACATGTTAACGCGAGTAGGAGCCGATCTTTAATAAGAATGGGGATCACTTCACCCTCACCATGGGGTGCCAGTTAGAATAAACTCGAGTAGGTGCAGAGATATAGTATGGGTGTGATAGTACATTCGACACTTCCTTAGCCTGTGACACTTTCCTATTTTTAGTTTATATCCATCATATCCTTTTCTTACTCACATATTGAAGAGTTACTAGATTTACTCAGGCTTTATGTCTGACCCTATTTTCTTTTCGTCTTCTTTTCTTTCGTCCCCCCCCCCCTTAGGTCCACAGGGAGGAAACAGCTCAACTCAGTCAGGCTCTTTACAAGCACCAAGAACGTAGATGTATGATTTGGATCTTTCTTGCTCGGATAATGGCTTTGGATATCACTATGGGGATTTTTGTCACTTTATTTATGTTTTCATGCTTCTTTAATAATCAAGGCAGTTATGAGGTTGTAATGTTGAAAGTATTTTGAGACAATTATGGAAATCTTTGTTTGATACACGTATTGATGAAATAAAAGTTTGTTTGGTTTCCGCTGTTTAAAATATGAGTATTTATATCTGTCTTGAGTTCATCTGTGGCTTTTACTTATAAACCTCCACCAAAGTTAAGGCATTCCCTTTGTGAGTGACCTTAATGGAGGTGGGGTGTTTCAACAATATTAACACGTAAACCACCTCTCAAGTTCCAAGCCCTACGACATTGGTCATGAACATCAATATATGGAACAACAGACTCAAGGAAGAATCCAACTAAGTAATCTTTCCAATATTTAGCACCCTCTTGAATTATCTCATGAGGAGGAATCGGGTTTTCAGAGGATGTGGTGAAGACACGGGGAGAGTAAGCTCCAGCACAACGAGGCAGTGAAGAAAAGCAAGATGCATAGCTCGGTTTGGCGTGCAGGTCAAGTGGCTTAACAGTAAATTGGGAATGGGCAGCTCTGAGGATATGGCATTCTCTTCTACAACAGTTACAGGAGGCGTCAAAGTTGGATTAATTGCGACATTTACCCAAGCATCAAACACTCAAGTAACAAGCAGCTAGAAATGGTTCATATCAGCATTGGTAGGCACTAAAATACAATTCGCAGATTTAATTGAAACCCCATTCAATTCAACAGTTTTTCTACGCCCATCAGCATCATCCACATTAATGCTACTCCCAACAGTGTTAGTTTTTTTGACCACAACATCTTCACACCTAATTGCAAGTTTACCTGAAATTTCCTGCGTTGATTCAGTTTCAAACATCAGCATAATTTTGTCTTCCTTCCATTTAACTTCATTTTGCTTTTTTGCAATTTACGGGGACACAGGCGTTACCACCAAGTAAGACTTAGATCTGATACCTGAAATCAGATCTGTCGAGTGAGTAGCTAGGGCTTCAGCAAAGAACTGAATCTGGTTGGTGGGTGTAGCATCTGGAGTAGACAAAATAGGTTTTGGTATTCGATCAAAAAAGCATCGACCATATTGCTTGACACTTCTAGAGAAACGTTGCTTCGTCTTCTTGTTCTTCGGCATGAAAAAGTGGGTGAGAGGCGTATAGGTGGCGAGCTAGAAGGAGGCGGCGGAGGGGTTGAGACCGATTAGACGAAATAAGCTTTGCATGGTGGCCGTGTTAATTTCTTTTGTGGCAAGTTGGGAATGGAAATTACATATATTCGTTTATTCTTTTATTTAAAATTAAGAATGCACTAATTAATATTAAATTGAATATTGATTTTTCATTTATTTGTCATTTATGTATTTATAAAAGTATTAAATATGAGTTTTACATTCTGTTTTAGACTCATCCACTATATCCTGTCATTTCCTCACTTTATCCCCGCCACCTCCGCCGCATTGAATTCACTGAGCGCTTTAACTACACACGCACACATACACACACATATATATATACACACACGCGCGCACACACACAATTATGCTTACATACACATATATGTTCTTTTGAAACATTTGTAACCCAAACCATTGACTGAAATGTATAACTATTAATAAGTTATGATCATCACATTATCGTCTCTATAAAAAACAAGAGTTGATGAGCTTCTATTAAAGGCATTCATGCATTTAAGCTTTTGAAAAGACAAAAAAATAATGTGATCAATCATTACTTTGTAAATAATAGACGTTCCATTAAAATAGACTACATGAAAGTCAAACAAAAAATGTTTGCTTAGAGACAAAGCATAAAATTAAGAGTTTTCTAAAATCCTATCCATGCCTTAATATTAGATAAGCACAAGGAAGTAGTGCTTGGTGGAACGTTTAATTGTATTTATGATGGCCATTGTCGCTTTCTTAAGCTCTGGTCTTTTCTTGATTACAACACAAGCCTTTGTTTTCTTAACATTTCATGATTTCGAATTTTGTGAGCATTAGAATTCCAAAGGTGAATGAAATATACATTAATTCTACATTGTTCAATTTAAGGCAAGAGCTATGAATATATGCTATATTCTCAATTCCAATATTGTCCCTTTAGGTCAGGTACTTTTGTGTGAGCTGGCGGACCTAAATCTCATGACTAAACACACACATACATGCCGCCTATTCCATATTGGACCGGCTCGGGATCGAGTTCAGGTCTAATGTGTGAGGTTGAGAAAAAGCATGTACTTTGTGATCATTGAAATGCCGATGAAATCCTCCCTTACAGTGGACGTAAATCAAAATTGAGACCGAACCACTTTAACTTTGTGTGTTCCTACTATTTTTCTTGTGTTTGTGGCTCCAACTTAGTAGATCTAATTACTTGTCAAGCGACTAGTTCCGCTAAAGGCGCACATCCCCGTGAGGGAAGCCCATGGCCCTAGATCCCTAGCCACGACCATTCGCATAAGTGAACATCCAACGAAGCAGACGGCGTACGCCCAACGGATCATCATAACGAGAAGGAGCGTCTTGAAGACATGGTCCGCCAAATTATGAAGGAAAGTGCTGATGGAAAAAATGACGAAAAAGAGTAGAGTTTGCTCCATCTAAAACTCAACTCACTAAAAGAATCAAGTTTACCAAATTCGCACGAAAGTTCAGTCCGCCAACGATTCAAGCTTACAATGGGACTCATGACCCTAATTTGTTCTCATACAAATATGATTAGCACACACTACTAGAAAAGGTGCAGAATACTGACAAAAAATTTCGGTAATTCCGATGTCTCCGAGACGCCAAAAAGGTGAGGCATTGAAATGTCGTCGGAAATTGCTGAAAATTTCCGTCGCTATTGTGCAGCTTTTCTAGTAGTGACACGGCGATGCCAGAGCCACGGATGAACTCAAATGCTTGTACTTCCCGGTGTATTTAGAGGGAGTGGCCTCGCACTGCTTCACTAAGCTTCCTCCCAGTTCGGTGGAAAACTTTTCCTCTCTTTCTAAGAAATTCAGAGAGTAGTTTAGGTTGTAATTCACAAAGTCCAAAGATCTGATTTCATTAAACGACACGGAGCAGAAGCCTGGAGAGTCAGTTAAAGCCTTCCTTACTCGATTTAATGTCGCGATAGCAGAAGTTGCAGATCCAGAACCTCGGCTAGTATTAATGGCATTGAAGCATGCTATCATCAAAAAGTCAAAGTTTGGAAGATGGTTGAAAATGAAAAAGCCTAACACCTTGGAGAGATTCTATGCAAAGGCATAGGAGTACGTCAATGTAGAAGATGATCCATCCTTTCCTATGGATGTTGCTTAGGGTAGTAAGGCTCCAGTGAAGAAAAACAATGATGTTCCGAGTAGCCAAAAGAACAATGGTGGCCAAAAGCGGGGAAACGATGCCGTAGATGATTGAAATGGAAAAAAGTTCCGCTTCTTTAAAACTTATGAGTTTACCCCATTGACAGAGATGCCGGAAAACATTTTTATGGCCACCAATGATACCAAGGACTACCCCAAGCCAAAGAATCAAAAGGTGACCTATAGTCAAGCAAATTCTGGAAGATTCTTCCGCTTCCACAATCTACCGGGCCATAATACTAATGAATGCAAACATCTTGAGAACTTGATTGAAGAGCTGATTAGGAAGAATCGTCTTCAGCAATATGTGAAAAAGCAACAATATGCTAATCCTCCTCCAACTACCCAAGAGCAGAAAGCTTTTGGATCAGGGGATAAGGCTCCACAACTAGTTAATCAAAGGCATTTGATTAACAAAATTTCTAGTGGTTCTCATCCGGTTGGGGCAAGTTGGGGAGATATTGAGAAGTATGTTAATGCGCTCAATAATGCTCCAAAAGAAAAAAGTGCTTGGTTTTGAACAATGCCATCTCCGCAAAGCAGCAGAAGACTTCAGTTGGGGACGTCATGTTCAATGGGAAAGATGAGGAAGAAATAATCACTCCAACCCAAGATCAGATGGTAGTGACAGTCGGGATAGGCCCAGCCACTGTGAAACGGATCTTGGTTGATTGTGGAGCCTCAGTGAATGTACTATTCAAAAGCACTTTTGACAAAATGAAGCTTTCCATAACAAATGAGCTAGCTTGCCAGAAGAAAATCCATTAGTTCACAGTGGAACCGAAGCAACCCATTGGGGTCATTGATCTGTTGAACTCGGAGATGGAGAGAGGAAAGTCACTTTGACACAATCTTTTGTCCTTATAGATGAGCCATCAACATATAACGCTTTTCTGGGAAGGCCAGCTCTGGCGGCTTTTAGAATTGTGCTAGCCCCTTGGTGCTTGACAATGAAGTTTCCAACTCACAAGGGGAACAGTGTGGTTCAAGCTAATCAAGACATTGCTAGAGAGTGTTACATCAATGAGCTAAGGGAAGCTAGCAAAAAGGATAAAGGAAAGAATGTGGAGGTCCCTTTCCGCATTTGTGATCCTGCCTTACTGCAATTAGGGCATGGCCCCTGTACTGGCGAGCATAGTGGGGCCCAAAAGGAAATAGATTTGAGGAAAACTAGTACAAGGGAGAGAGTGCGGCGCCAGCTAAAGTCACAACTCCAATTCATGATAAAGATCTGGATAAAGTATTAAAGATAGGATCTCACCTGGGCTTGAAATTGCAAAAAAAGCGATCATGTTATTGAAAGCTAATCTTGACGTGTTTGCTTGGAGTCACTTTGACATGTGCGGCATATCCCCCGAAGTGGCGGTTCATTCACTCAACATTGACTCAAGCATCATTCCAATCAAGCTAAAAAGAAGGATTCAGGGCCCGGAAAGGTCGGATGCACTCAAAGTTGAAGTAGACAGACTTATGGAGATTCACTTTATACGAGAATCTACATATCCTGCCTGGGTATCGAATCCTGTTCTTGTCAAGAAACCCAACGGAAAATGGCAAGTATGCATCAACTATTCTGATCTTAATAAAGCATGCCCCCAATGACAGTTTTCCGCTACCTAGAATTGACCAGCTTGTTGACGCAACAGCAGTGCATGAACTCCTATCTTTTATGGATGCATACTCTGCATAAAATCAAATCTTGATTCATGAGACTGACCAAGAAAATACAAGCTTTATTATAGATATCGGTTTGTATTGTAATAAAGTGATGCCGTTCAAAATAAAAAATGCTGGAGCGACTTACCAACGCCTTGTCAATTCCATGTTCAAATCTCAAATAGGCAAGACTATGGAGGTTTATGTAGACGACATGTTGGTGAAGTCCAAATAATAAAATGATCATCTAGAAACTTGGCTGAGATGTTTAATATTCTAAGAAAATACGGCATGAAGCTCAATCCTCTCATGTGTACATTTGGATCGCATAAGGAAAGTTTCTTGGATTCATGGTTAATGCTCGGGGCATTGAAGCCAACCCTACACAGATTACTGCTTTAGGAGAAATGTGAGCCCCCAAAATAAAGGAGTTACAAAGCCTAAATGGGAAAGTTGTTACCTTAAACTGCTTTATTTCTAAGGCAACTAATCGGTGCATTCCTCTTTTTGATGCTCTAAGAAAAGGAAGGAAAGATTTCCAGTGGACTCCGGAATGTCAAACTACCTTTGAAGAGTTAATCAAGCACATGGAATCTCAACCAATGTTGTCCAAATCTAAAAACGGGGAAAATCTATTCTGTTATTTGGCTGTTTCATCCCCTGCATTAAGTGCGGCTTTAGTCAGAGAGGAATCGAAAGTTCAAACGCCAGTGTATTACATCAACAAGAGGCTGTCAGGGGTAGAATTAAGCTATCCCTAAGTTGGAAAAGCTCGCATACTTCCTACTCATTGCCTCTAAAAAGCTAAGGCCGTATTTCCAGTCTCATCCTATCAGGGTTCTCACAGACCAGCGTCTAAAGCAGGTCATGTTCCGTCAGAGACTTCGGGGAGGTTACTAAAGTGGGACATCGAGCTCTAGGAGTAAGCATTATTCGGTTAAACCAAATAAATCAACCAAACCAATTTATTTTGGTCGGTTTGGTTCGGTTTTGAAATTAAACCAGTTTGTAATTGGCCCGACAAAATATTAAGTTCGGTTATTGGTTTAACCAAATCAACAGAACTTTTACTATGTTTTCAAAATTATCGGTATTATAATAAATATTTTAGGTTAGTTTAGTTCTTTAAGTATGTATTAATCATTACCTATGGGTCAAAATTATTATTAAAAAACATAAGAATCATAAATAATAATACTCTAATCATATATTTATAATTTATTTCAAACTATAGTGAATATTTCAAACACAAAGTGTAAAATATTTTTAGTTCGGTTTAATCGGATAACCAACCAAACCAACCAAACTTAATTTGGTTGGTTTGGTTTGGCTTTCATTTTTATTGGTTTTAGTTTGGTTTGACAAATTTCATCATTGGATAAACCAAACCAACCAAACGCTCATCCCTATCGAGCTCAGTCAATACAATATCACTTACCATCCACGAAGGGAATTAACGGACAGGCTTTGTCAAACTTTGTTGTTGAATTTATGGATAGGGGAGACGATGAGGAAGAAGCTACCGAAGTGGTCAGTCGGTGGAAATTATTTGTTGACGGTGCTATAAATGAATACTGCTCAGGAGTAGTGCTTGAGACTCCTGAAGAACACTCGCTATAATATGCCTTGAGGTTAGAATTTGCATCGATAAATAACGAAGCAGAATATGAAGCTTTAGTTGTCGGTTTGAGATTTACAAGAGAATTACATTTGAAGGCCTTTCACATTTTCACTGATTCACAGTTAATAGTATGTCAAGTCAAGAGAGAGTTCAAGGCTAAAGGAGGAAACTTTCCAGCTTACCTACCAAAAGCTTGGGAGTTGCTTGATTACTTCGACTGCTACACTATCTCACATATTCCTCGGGAAGAAATTTAAAGGCTGACTCACTCGCAAACCTCGCTAGCACGGGGGATGCACAATTGTTGGGAATAATCCTAGTTGAAGTTATTTCAAACCCCAGCATCGACGACCGAGATATAAATTGGATTATGGAAACTACCGTAGAGCCGTATTCTTGGATGACTCCAATCAAAGACTATCTCCTCAGAGGTGTGCTCCCAGATGATCAAAAGAAGAGAATAAAGCTACTTAGAAAGGCTTCTCTGTATCTTATTTAAGATACCCGATTATATAGACGTGGTTTCCCTATTCCATTACTTCGTTGTGTCACCAAAAAGGAATCAAAAACAATCCTGGCAGAATTGCATGAGGGGGAGAGTGGAGGACACACCGGTGGTAAGATGCTAACCAAGAAAATTCTGAGATACACTTACTTTTGGACATATATGAACCTAGACTCCATGACTAGCACTAAGAAATGTGACAGATGCCAATGATTTGCAAATATTCCAAGAGCACCATCTACCAAATTGACTCAAATGGTCAGCCCATGACCATTCGCCGTATGGGACATCGATCTAATTGGGGCATTACCTACAGCAAAATCCAGTTTCAAAAACGCCATTATCAGTGTCGACTACTTCAACAAGTGGGCCAAAGCAGAGCCACTGGCCACAATCACCTCAATGAAAGTTATCAACTTCGTCCTGAAGAAAATTATTTGCAGGTTTGGTGTGCTACAGAAGAAAATCACAGACAATGGGACACAATTTGAAAGCGAAGAATCTAAAGAATTCTATATCAAGTATAAGATTCAAAATAGTTTTGCAGTAGTGGCCCATCCGCAGGCCAACGAGTTAGTCGAAGCCATAAAAAAATCATGAAGTCAACCATCAAAAAGCGTCTTGAGAAAGCCGAAGGTGGTTGGGTAGACGAGCTTCCACTTGCACTATGGGCTTACCGCACCACTCATAAAACTGCGACTGGGCACACTCTGTTTTCTCGAGCATTTGTTTATAAGGCCATGATCCCGGTAGAGTTGGAAGTTCCCACTCACCGCAGGATTCATTTCAATCCATAAGATTGAGAAGATGCATCTTGAAGTGCTCGATCAGCTCGAGGAAAGGTGAAATGAAGAAGAACTCAAAGTCGTTGCTCATCAAAGAAGGATCGCCAAACATTTAAATTCCAAAGTCAAACAAAGGACCTTCTAAATTGGGGACCTTGTACTCCAAAGAATAATGACTGAAATAGTAGTTTTCAGACCCAACTGGGAAGGACCCTTCATTATAAGCAAAAGTCTCCTTGTTGGCACCTTCAAGTTGAAGACGACGGATGGACTTCAAATTCCCAGATCTTGGAATTGCAACTATCTCTGTCGCTATTTCACCTGATTTTTCATTCATATTTCTTTGTAAAAGTTGTAAATACTCTGCAAATATTATAATCAAACTATGTGCATATGAATGGAAAAAGTAGACTTGCATGCCTAAATCATACATTTGCAAACTCTTGTTTAATTTTTCAAAATTGCTAAAATCGATTTTGATTGCTGGCCATTTAACAATTGCTTACCAACAACCTAATAAGACCTGCTGACCATTACAACAAATCCCAATAGGGACAACTCAAGTGATGAGTGCCATGAACACCATTCGCAACAAACATGAAGGTGTAAAGCACCGCCTTGCAAAGAAAAATGAAGGCCATCAAGATTCAGACGGTTAAAGGGGGAAACTTCAAATATAAAGACAAAAATTGCAAGTTTCACAAAAGGGGAATCTCTTGAGAAAGAGACCTAGGACCCTAGTCCTAATACTAGGATATCTTGTTACGAGGAGTATCCGGTAATGGGACTGGCGTCCGCCCCTTGGAACTACGCAATAATTAAGCCTCTTATAATGAAGCTTGTCAAAAGACCTCTCCGGAGGCACCCAATTGATTGTTTGTGTCAGAAAATACCTGACCCGATTACGACAAACATTGGGAATAAATACCTCTTCGGGGGCATCTGATCAAATTGATAGTGTCTGATATGTTCAGACTCGGCAATTGGAGGATTTTAAAGACCTCTTCGGGGTCACTTGATTAGTTCGTCAATGGCTGCTGATCACAGACCCGGCGATCAATAGGATTCAAAAGACCCCTTCGAGAGGCAAAATCCCTCTTCGGAGGCAACCAATAAAATCGTCTGTGTCAAAAACTACCTGGCCCGATTATGATAAATGTTGGGATAAACCGAAGACCCCTCCGAGGGCACCAAGTTGATCGTTAGTGTCAGAAAATACCTGATCTGATTACGACAAACATTGGGCTTCAAGGACCTCTTCAAAGGCAAAAGACCTATTTGGGGGCATCCGATTAGATTAGGGTCTGATCATTTCAAATTCGACGATCGACAGAGTCAAAAGACCTTGAGGGGTCCAATTAATTCGCTTAGCACCTGATCCATTCAGACCGCGATGAATGTTGGGTTTTAACCAAAGACCTCTCCAGAGGCCTAGTACAGATGAGAGTCTCCTATGTCTGAATTAACTAGTCGGAAAACAGATAAAAATTGGGCCAAAAATATAAGACCTCTCAAGCAGGGGCAAAGAAACAAGAAATTTCCTTCAGCTAAAAGACATGAGTTTGATCAACTAAGCTTAAAATACTTGAATAATGAGCAAACTAAGAAACTCTAAGTATAATTGTTTATCCTTTAAGGATCATATACGCATCGAAGAATTAAGTCCACACTAGAACCATAGGACAAACATCCATAAGATTTGTACATGTATGCCTCAATTAAGATCGTTCGTACGTAACAAAGTCAAACATGGACTATAGCTCGAACACAAGGGAAAATGATAGTTATAAGGTGCAAAACGATTATGCAAAAAGGTCGCACATTAATAATGGTACTACATAAAACTGTGAGGCCTGCACACTCTACGGAGATGGCTCATATCAAGAAAGTCGCTTATTCTCGCATTAAAGAAATCGATCGTACAAGGCAAAGAAGGAAACCGGCTTCAGTCGCACGACCCATTCCGTAGATGTTTGACCGCGAAACCATCCATGGACCACACATCCGCTCATGGGATTACAACATTGAACTCACGCTCTTTGTAACACCCCGTATTTTCTGTGAACTTAAGAATTACAAATCTGAGTATAATTAAAATATAAAATCAGAATTAAGGGAAACGGGCTGTGCCATTGCGTTCGTCTCGGAAAAATACGCGAAATAGAGTCCGAAATTTCGTAAATCGGAATCCATATGACCAAGTTATGGCCTTCCAAAGTTCAAAAAAAAATTAAACAGCACAGACCAGGTCGACTGGGGAGTCGACCCTAGAGTCGACCTGCCCCCAGGCGGTCGATCCTAGAGTCGACCTGCCCCCAGGGGGTCGACCCTAGAGTCGACCTGGGGGTCGACCTGCCTCCCGAATCTGCTTCTACTCTGCCTCTGTTCTAAATTAAAAATAAAAATGGCGTTGCTACTCTGCTGGAATCGAAACTAGAAGACAATCAACATCAACCTAAATTCAATTAGAGATTAGAGCTTCTGCAACGGTTCTACAACAACTAGAGTTCTTTCTTTAATCCAATTAAGGCAAGTACAGTTATTTTCCGCTATAAACGTTAATTCTGATTTTGACATGAATTGTGAATCTGAATCTGAGATTATATCTGTTCTGATTTGATTTATCTTATTCTGTACCTCTTTCCTCTTTCTATTCTATAGCCAGGCTACTACGAGCCTGAGCCAATCTCATAAGAGATTAACATGCGCTAAAATGTTTGGGACAGTAAAATGAATGATGCATAAATTGGGCATGACCAATAGGTGACTAATTTGAGGAAAGAACATGGACTGTAGCTAGAACATGAATCTGAGACATATGATTGGACATGTTATATTTATAACATAAAAAGGTATTGAACATATGATTTGTGGACCTGACATAAAAAGGTATATAATTGAACATAAATATAAACTGTATTGAACACATGATTTAGGATAAAGAGAATATGGCCTAGGTATAAAGATTTACATGAAAGTAGGATATCTATTAATGTAAATAAACACCTAAGTAAGGGACCTTTGGGATATATGACATGCATAGTAATCTATGGCTATATTTGGTATAAATTATATGGATCTTTTGTACTATGCAAGTTTAATAAAAATTTGGAACATGTGATATATGGTAAATTTATGACCATAATCTGTGCTATGTAAATTTAATACAAACATAGGGTATATGATAATATTGTGAATCAAGACTATTATTTATGCACATGAACTTAGGCAAGGTTTATAATTAGGCAAGGTATGAAACTTTAAGAAATAAGTAAATTTGTTATATTTGCCTAATTTGCTAGTTGTGTTACATTGCCTAATCTGCTAGTTCTGTTATATTGCTTAATCTGCTAGTTCTGCTCTACTGCCTAGTCTGCTAGATTTGTTCATCTGCCAAATCTGTCATTTGCTAAGTCTGTTGAAAATACTAAATCTGCTAGTTTGCTTAATCTGCTACGTCGCCTAACCTGAGAAATCTGTTATCCGCTATATCTGTTGAGTTGGTATAATTAGTCCGCTATTGACATAATCTGAATTGCTATAGTTATGAATAATTGACATGTATATTAGGCGTGGGTATAAATGGTAAATCATTAATTAATTGGCCGCAAAGATAAACATGGCTAACTCGAGGTTAGAATGAGTTTGCGGCGTAATTCTGCCCGGAACCGCCCGGCATATTCCAGTGGTCGCAAACAATAGGTTCTAATGTGAGAAGTTAGTCATAACGTGCTTGAAACCCGAGGTTAGACTCAGTTTGCGACAGAAACCTGCCCGGAACCAACCGGCCTAACCAGTAGCCGCAAACTGTCAGTCTAATGTGAGAGGTTTGGGCATTAATATTTAATTAATGAAAATCTGAGATAATTATGATGTCTAAAACGTGTTGGGTAAGGTTAAACCAATTGGACCAATGAATCTGATGAACCCGTTTCGTGAATCCGTAGGCCCAATACAAAGTTAGATAATCTGGAACCAGTTAATCTGTAAGCCTGTTAATCCGAACATCTGATCCGTTAGTCTGAAAACCTGTTAACTTGATTGTCTGATCTGTGAACTAGTTAACCTAAATTTTGTATGTCTGAAACTTGTAGACAAGTTAAGCTGAAATCTGTTAGTCTGAGGACACAAGGTTAGGAGGGGAATTACTTGTGTCATCTGTTGTTTGGGACCCATATTAGTCAGTAACCCTTTCTGGTATCAAAACTTTGACCCAACAGTAAGTAGGGTCCGGGCACGCTTACTGAACTAATTATAAGCGGTTCATTCGGATAATGGCGAGGGGTGTTGATGGTGCGTTCCAACCGGGTCATGTGCGTGCATGGATCCCGGTCTGCCTCTGAGGATGTAAGACGCCGTGACATCTGTAAATAGGTCTGTGCCAATTGGTTGTCACTTTAGGGAGTGATACACCCTACTGTGGGGCCGACACAGGATATTTATGTATTAGGGAGCCGATCGCTTGGGGTATGGTTTTAGGGTACACTTAGTTCTGTCTGTTTCTGTTGGTACCGTCTGTTTCTGTTGGGTGGTAACACCTGTCTGTTTCTGCGTGGTACCGTCTGTTCGGGTGGTAAAGGCCCATTACTAGTGTACACCTAATTCTACATTCTGTTTCCGTAGGGATTAATCTGTTTCTGCTTCTGTCTGTTTCTGATCGGGTAGTAAAGGCCCATTATTAGCATTCTGTTTCTGTTAAAATATTTTGTACCCGTTCCTGTTTCAGTTTAGACATTAGGGTGACACCTAATTCTGTTATACTAGTATTAGTGCAGAGAAGTGTAAAGCAATAGTTTATGTCATTCTGTTCTTCTGTTATATCTGCTACACCTGTTACAGTTATCTCTCATCCAGTTTTATATTATTATTATCTGTTCATATGCTGAAAGTCACTGGACTTGCCAGACTTTTTGTCTGACCCTTGTTGTTTCGCCTCCTTTCTTCCGTTTCCCCCCAGGTTATCCAAGGAGGGAATACTTTAGCTTGATCCGGATTTCTCTTTGCTTGAAGTGCTTAAAGTATGGCTTGGCTCTGTATAGCTTCCGTTCTATGGGGATTATGATTTTAAACCATGCATTTTGAAGGCTTTTGTACAAGACTGATATTTTGTACTTGAATTCTGAGATTTGAAAGGGTGTAACCATATTGATTTCTGTTTCCGCTGTAATAAAGTTAAAATTTTTCAAGTACTGTTTTATCTGTCTTGTAAGTTTCTGTTCTGTTTACTAAAATGCTCCACCAAAGTTAAGGCATTCCCTTTGTGAGTGACCTTAACGGAGGTGGGGTGTTACACTTGGTATCAGAGCTGAAGGTTACCAGATTTTATAAAAAGTTTTGAAAACTATTTTCAAAAAGGTTTTGAAAGGAAGTATTTTCAAAAATAAAGAAAAACATAATCCCCAAGAGCCATATATCTTTCTTTCAGTCCTTTTTGTATTGAACCTTTCCTTTTTCGTTTCAGCATGTCTGAAGCATCTGAGATACCAGAGGGTGTTCATGTACCCGGTTGGTTTCGTCAATATCTTGAGGCTAGGACCACCGCTGCAGGTCCAGCAAATGATCCCCCTCCCCCACCCCCTCCTCGTGCAATTGCTTTCTCAAAGATCTGTAGAGATTTTAGGGCCATGGGTGGGAAGGATTTCAAAGGAACTGAATCATTCGTAGAAGCGAGGAATTGGCTCAAAGAAACTGAGGATCTATTCGTTATCTTCGAGGTGGACGATAGGCAGAAGGTACAGTTGGCGGTATGGCTGCTCAAAGACGAAGCTTCCTACTGGTGGGAAGTCACTAACGCCGAGAGGCTGGTTGAGACATGGATGGATTTCAGAACAAGGTTTGAGACAAAATTTCTCTCGCAAGCTGAACGGAGTTTACAACTGGAAAAGTTCTTATCTCTTAAGCAAGGAAGTATGACGGTCAAGGAATACGTCAACCAGTTCAACCAACTAGCTAGGTTCGGATTGGATTTAGTCAACACTCAGCATAAAAAGGCTCTCCGCTTTGTTAAAGGATTGAACGAGCCACTGCACAGCCTAGCCATGACCCATGTACCCATGGGAGCAACTTACGAGAAATTGGTGGATATGGCACTACTACACGAGGAAGACAAGGGCCCGAAAGAGACAAAGAAGGAGGAACCACAGAATAAGAAAGTAGGGCCCAAAAAGGAAACACAAAGGAAGGATGAGAAGTCTGAAGATAAGAAGGGGAAAAAAGTGCTTTACTTGTGGAAGCTCGACTCATCTGAACAAGGATTGCAGAAAAAGGAAGGGCGCTTGCTTCAACTGTGGGGAGATGGGACACTTCACTAGGGACTGCCCGAAGAAACGAGGACAAGGAAGGCAGGCGAACACTCTTGAGGCTAGTGGCTAGGATAGAAATAGGAAAATTTCTATAGTAGGTTTAATTTCTTTATCTGATTATGGAGTTAAGAGTTTTTCTGATTCTGGTATTTTGATTTTGTAATCGATACTCTGCACTTTAATACTAGTATTATTTCTGAATTCCGCTGTAGACTCAGACCCATAAGGATTATGGCTCATCTGTTTGAGATTGGGGTTTTCGGGATATCTGTGTTAGGCGTCAAATATGACGCATATATTCTGAGTTTTTTTGGGATATGATTTTATCATGCTTAGCTTCCGAAGAATCATTAGGGAACCTGATTTGTTCCAGTAGTCTGTAAATATCTGAATACTTCTGATAAGATTTCCAGTTTTGACATTGTCTAATGAGGGTAACCCTCTGGGTGTCAATCTGATGTTGATTTCGGTCTTCGGGGTTGACCCTTAGGGGAATTATTTTCTCAACCAATGTCTAATAGGAATCAAGTTTTTGTTTTATCTGTACTCGCTTCCATCACTCGACTGTATCTTATCGATCGAGTGTTCAACTTATAGATAGGAATCCTAATGGGTGTAAACATGTGTTTGAGACATGTTATGTTTGATGGTTGCAAGTGGATGCAAGTGGTTGCTAGTGGTTGCTCGTGGGCGCATATACACACACTAGGCACTATATCGGCTCGAAAACACTCTCATACTGCATACGGATGTGTGAGCATTTTAAATTTTTATGGATGCAAAATGGTTGAATCGGCACATGGATGTTGCATATGAGTGGATGGTTGTGCACTCATAAAAAATGATATGTATAAAATAGGAAAATTGCATACATATTGGACTCATGGCACTGACATAATTCGCATTAAGGAGGTCAACTGAATCAGTAGACCGCCTGATCTTTGCATTAGATAAGGAACATATACACACACTTTTGCAAATGTTCATACAGCACTAGAAATTTCTAAGGACAATGGATGCTTGTGGATGATGACTGAGTAGATGAGTGATTGGATGGTAGGACACATTCTTCTTAACTTGAAGATTTCGGGGACGAAATCCTTTAAGGAGGGGAGAATGTAACACCCCGTATTTTCTGTGAACTTAAGAATTACAAATCTGAGTATAATTAAAATATAAAATCATAATCAAGGGAAACGGGCTGTGCCATTGCGTTCGTCTCGGAAAAATACGCGAAATAGAGTCCGAAATTTCGTAAATCGGAATCCATATGACCAAGTTATGGCCTTCCAAAGTTCAGAAAAAAATTAAACAGCACAGACCAGGTCGACTGGGGAGTCGACCCTAGAGTCGACCTGCCCCCAGGGGGTCGACCCTAGAGTCGACCTTAGAGTCGACCTGGGGGTCGACCTGCCTCCCGAATCTGCTTTTCTGCCTGGGTGCGTTCTGATGTATCTGGTCTCGTTTTCTGTCTAGATTCGTCTGCCTAAACCTATTTAAACAGCCCCAAACCCAGCCTTCTCTGCACACAATTCTATTCTGCTTCTACTCTGCCTCTGTTCTAAATTAAAAATAAAAATGGCGTTGCTACTCTGCTGGAATCGAAACTAGAAGACAATCAACATCAACCTAAATTCAATTAGAGATTAGAGCTTCTGCAACGGTTCTACAACAACTAGAGTTCTTTCTTTAATCCAATTAAGGCAAGTACAGTTATTTTCCGCTATAAACGTTAATTCTGATTTTGACATGAATTGTGAATCTGAATCTGAGATTATATCTGTTCTGATTTGATTTATCTTATTCTGTACCTCTTTCCTCTTTCTGTTCTATAGTCAGGCTACTACGAGCCTGAGCCAATCTCATAAGAGATTAACATGAGCTAAAATGTTTGGGACAGTAAAATGAATGATGCATAAATTGGGCATGACCAATAGGTGACTAATTTGAGGAAAGAACATGGACTGTAGCTAGAACATGAATCTGAGACATATGATTGGACATGTTATATTTATAACATAAAAAGGTATTGAACATATGATTTGTGGATATGACATAAAAAGGTATATAATTGAACATAAATATAGACTGTATTGAACACATGATTTAGGATAAAGAGAATATGGCCTAGGTATAAAGATTTACATGAAAGTAGGATATCTATTAATGTAAATAAACACCTAAGTAAGGGACCTTTGGGATATATGACATGCATAGTAATCTATGGCTATATTTGGTATAAATTATATGGATCTTCTGTACTATGCAAGTTTAATAAAAATGTGGAACATATGATATATGGTAAATTTATGACCATAATCTGTGCTATGTAAATTTAATACAAACATAGGGTATATGATAATATTGTGAATCAAGACTATTATTTATGCACATGAACTTAGGCAAGGTTTATAATTAGGCAAGGTATGAAACTTTAAGAAATAAGTAAATTTGTTATATTTGCCTAATTTGCTAGTTGTGTTACATTGCCTAATCTGCTAGTTCTGTTATATTGCTTAATCTGCTAGTTCTGCTCTACTGCCTAGTCTGCTAGATTTGTTCATCTGCCAAATCTGTCATTTGCTAAGTCTGTTGAAAATACTAAATCTGCTAGTTTGCTTAATCTGCTACGTCGCCTAACCTGAGAAATCTGTTATCTGCTATATCTGTTGAGTTGGTATAATTAGTCCGCTATTGACATAATCTGAATTGGCTATAGTTATGAATAATTGACATGTATATTAGGCGTGGGTATAAATGGTAAATCATTAATTAATTGGCCGCAAAGATAAACATGGCTAACTCGAGGTTAGAATGAGTTTGCGGCGTAATTCTGCCCGGAACCGCCCGGAATATTCCAGTGGTCGCAAACAATAGGTTCTAATGTGAGAAGTTAGTCATAACATGCTTGAAACCCGAGGTTAGACTCAGTTTGCGACAGAAACCTACCCGGAACCAACCGGCCTAACCAGTAGCCGCAAACTGTCAGTCTAATGTGAGAGGTTTGGGCATTAATATTTAATTAATGAAAATCTGAGATAATTATGATGTCTAAAACGTGTTGGGTAAGGTTAAACCAATTGGACCAATGAATCTGATGAACCCGTTTCGTGAATCCGTAGGCCCAATACAAAGTTAGATAATCTGGAACCAGTTAATCTGTAAGCCTGTTAATCCGAACATCTGATCCGTTAGTCTGAAAACCTGTTAACTTGATTGTCTGATCTGTGAACTAGTTAACCTAAATTTTGTATGTCTGAAACTTGTAGACAAGTTAAGCTGAAATCTGTAAGTCTGGGGACACAAGGTTAGGAGGGGAATTACTTGTGTCATCTGTTTTTTGGGACCCATATTAGTCAGTAACCCTTTCTGGTATCAAAACTTTGACCCAACAGTAAGTAGGGTCCGGGCACGCTTACTGAACTAATTATAAGCGGTTCAATCTGATAATGGCGAGGGGTGTTGATGGTGCGTTCCAACCGGGTCATGTGCGTGCATGGATCCCGGTCTGCCTCTGAGGATGTAAGACGCCGTGACATCTGTAAATAGGTCTGTGCCAATTGGTTGTCACTTTAGGGAGTGATACACCCTACTGTGGGGCCGACACAGGATATTTATGTATTAGGGAGCCGATCGCTTGGGGTAGGGTTTTAGGGTACACTTAGTTCTGTCTGTTTCTGTTGGTACCGTCTGTTTCTGTTGGGTGGTAACACCTGTCTGTTTCTGCGTGGTACCGTCTGTTCGGGTGGTAAAGGCCCATTACTAGTGTACACCTAATTCTACATTCTGTTTCCGTAGGGATTAATCTGTTTCTGCTTCTGTCTGTTTCTGATCGGGTAGTAAAGGTCCATTATTAGCATTCTTTTTTTGTTAAATTATTTTGTACCCGTTCCTGTTTCAGTTTAGACATTGGGGTGACACCTAATTCTGTTATACTAGTATTAGTGCAGAGAAGTGTAAAGCAATAGTTTATGTCATTCTGTTCTTCTGTTATATCTGCTACACCTGTTACAGTTATCTCTCATCCAGTTTTATATTATTATTATCTGTTCATATGCTGAAAGTCACTGGACTTGCCAGACTTTTTGTCTGACCCTTGTTGTTTCGCCTCCTTTCTTCCGTTTCCCCCCCAGGTTATCCAAGGAGGGAATACTTTAGCTTGATCCGGATTTCTCTTTGATTGAAGTGCTTAAAGTATGGCTTGGCTCTGTATAGCTTCCGTTCTATGGGGATTATGATTTTAAACCATGCATTTTGAAGGCTTTTGTACAAGACTGATATTTTGTACTTGAATTCTGAGATTTGAAAGGGTGTAACCATATTGATTTCTGTTTCCGATGTAATAAAGTTAAAAAGTACTGTTTTATCTGTCTTGTAAGTTTCTGTTCTGTTTACTAAAATGCTCCACCAAAGTTAAGGCATTCCCTTTGTGAGTGACCTTAACGGAGGTGGGGTGTTACACTCTTCCCGTGATTTGTCACTAGTACCACAATTAGAGCAATTGCACACACATCAGCTTTAAAGGTTATGATCAACCACTTCTCTACCATCAGATATGATCATTTCCATCAGTTGATAAATGTGCGAAGTCCCCAAGCGTGATAACACGTCACTCGTTCCTATGAAGTCGCTCCAGCAAGATAGTTGGAAATAGCTGTCGACAACTGGCTACAACTGGGCGGCGGCATGTTCGTAATAAAGGGGACGAGCAACTCAGGTGAATTAAAGTTCAAATCTCCACAAGGGTTCGCCTATAAATAGGACACCCCCCTCCCCCAAGAAAGGGGGGATTCGGCCACCACAAAGTGCTGCTAAATTCCAACCTTAGCCATTCCTTAAACATTGCCATCCATCGCCATCATCATCATCATCCGAAGATCCTTCATCCATTCAGCCATGGCGTCTGCCAAAATATGATAAGAGTGAAAGATCCAAGACATCTTCTTCCTCCTCCGTCGCCTATCCGTCATTTTTCATCACTGATCGTAACATTCCTCCATCAAATCTCGCGAATCTAAGCGGAATTTGTATGAAAATTGAAACTATATTGAGTGGATGAAAAGATGTATAAAGAGCAAGAGCTGATATATATCTTGTTACCTTTATCGTGATAATGCAAATTCTATTCACAGTGGATGTAGGCCTAACACAAGGATGAACCACTATAAAACCTTGTCTCTATTTTGTTTCCTTTACGTTTTTACATTCAATTGTTGTTGAGTGCGGCTCCGCTTATATTCTAACCATACAATGAAGTACATTCATTGTCCCTTGGTGTTTGAACCATTTTTGGTGAAAACATTTTGGCTCCCACCATAGGGCCGTATTTGAGTCCTTCCCAATAGAAATTAAATGAGATCTTCTTAGAAAACTTTGCTTGAAGTCATGGGTATACCAAAGGAGACAATCCGCTAAGCTAATGGCCCTGCCGACTATACTAATATTGTCACATCGCCCGCCACCCATTTCGAGATAGGAGAATCATCAAGAGTCAAGTTTTCTGTAATGAAGAGAGAATTGGAAGATACAATGGCGGGATTGACGAGCCAGATAACCATCACAAATAGTGCAATGATGAAGAAACTTGAGTCAATGTTCGCTATTCAAGCCGCTACTGCAAAAGTCATGCTGAGTGCCACTCGCTTTCTACCTGCAGGAACAAGTCAAGCCTATAATACAGAATCCTATGCTTCAAGCACAAAATAGGGAAATTCTGTTCGGGAAGTTACATATCACGTTGATCTGGACCATGGGAAAGCTAAAGCACCTATGTATAATTCTTCCGAGGGAACAACCTCTCCACGATCGGATGATCCTACGAAAGAGGCATTCCTCTTGAAGGATACCCATTTTCCCCTACTCCAAATTGTAATTACACGCTTGGGCAAGGAATTGGCAATGAAGAAGGTGTTCGTTCCATGAATCAGAACAAAGAACAGGAATATATTTCAGAAATGGCATGTGAAATCGTGAAAAAGAACTTGAAACAAGTGGACAATTGAAAGAAGTGGGAATTTCTTCCTACTAAGACCCCACTCACCGAAAGAATTAAAATGGCCTCATATCCGCAGAAATTTAAGCCTCCGACATTGCGACCCCATGAAGGAACAAGCAACCCCAATGAATTCCTATGCAGATATAATCAGCATATGGACGGGGCACGCGCCACAGACGATATCAAATGCCTATATTTTCTGACTTACTTGGAGCGGGTGGCCTACCTCTGGTTCATAAAGCTGCCGCCTAAGTCTGTGGACAACTTCGCTACCTTGGCCAAATTATTCAATAAGCAATTCAAATTCCAAGCAGCCAGAATCCGGGATGTCATGGAGTTAAGTGAAATACAACGAAGACCAGGAGAGTCTGTCAAAGATTTTCTCACTCGCTTTAACATGGCAGTGGCCGAAGTCGAAAATTATGAGCCCCGACTGGTTCTGATGGCCTTGAAGGGGGACGTATGTAAAAAGACCAAGTTAGGATGATAGATTAAGAAAAGGAAGCCAAGTACACTCGAACATATACTTAAATAAAGCTGAAAAATATATGAGCATTAAAGAAAACTTAGTGTGCGACAGGCTAAACACGAAAGATAGTGCACAAGGCAGTTTTGGAAGTCGGAAGAGGAGCAATGAAAGAAAAGATAACTGGGACAAGAAGAAGCTGCGCTTCTTTAAAAATTCTGAGCTCACTCCCTTTAATGACACCATAGGGAATATTTTCATGGCAACCAAGGATACAGAGAATCATCCAATCCCGAAACAAATACAAGTTAGAGATAACGCTCTAAGATAAGGAAGGATTTGTCGTTTCCATAACCAGCCAGGGCACGACACAGATGATTGTAGGCATCATTAATCAAGGAGTTGGTCAAGAAGAATCATTTGCAACAATACGTACAAGTGCATGAACACTGCTCCAACTCTCCATATGCAATGAGTAATGAGAAGGTCGCTGAAATCAATCCAAGGCCGACATTCACTTGACGATCATTTATCAACACCCTAATTACGACAGTTCTAAAAAATGACCTCCGTTATTTTACTTTGCTTTACTACTTAAGAACAAGCAGTCATTTTACTTTACTCTTTTATTTGCAATGTTCTTAGCAAATGATTCACTTATGATGTATTAAACAAAGGTTATATAAACCAAAATTTATATGCCAATCTAAATGATATGATGGTGCGACCATACTAAGGACCAATTTCTTAATTGCAGGCATAGTTGGAGCAATCGCTCATCCCCAATTAAACCATGGCAGAAAACTTCCCAAAGCACAATCCGAGCAAAGCAATTTAAAGACCGGGAACATCATGCCAAATAAGCATATCGTTTCGAGAAGATAAGCTGCTTGGGGCAAATAATGGAAAGCATGATAAACGAACAACAAGTCAGAAAGCTGCACTTTTCACTATGAAACACGCCAAACCCTTAGCAACCATTCATTGAAGGAGCTAGCATCAAGCTTTGAGGAAAATACAAAGACAATTAAATTTGTCCCACGGATCTGAAATATCTTTTTGCCAATCCCAAAAGAGGCACCTTGTTAGGTGTAGGGCACGAATTCTTCGAATCGAACAAAAAACTCGACAAGAAGAGTTAGTGTCCACCTCCGGGGACGAAGCATAAAGATTTTTTTTTAAAAAAAAAGCTAAGCTGGAAGCACCAGTCCTAGCGCGGGAAGGATCACAACAAAATCAGAAATTCTAGCCGAAAGGGGGTATCCAGCAAGGTCTTTTTGTTTCTAGAGAAATCAGAACAAAAAAGACCGAACTGGGATCGAAAATTGAAACCCAAGACCTCCCACGGGGGCACCCCAAAAGAAAACAACAATGTTATAACCCTGTGTATCTAAAATATAATCCCCGAAGAGCTTGTACAACCAGGTTAGCGTGAAATACGATTGAATACCAACCTAATAAACACAAGCTGACTGATCAAAAATGAGGTTGCGGCTACAAATAAGAAAATTCGCAAAAAATTGATCATTTTGCAAGATCACTGCAATGCCACAACGAGAAATGAATGTCCAACAGAATCGTCCGACTAACAAGAACGAATTCCTAAATGATATTATCTTCCGTAAAAAAAATGACGAAGCCATCATAATATCAAACACGGCAACGTAGGCATACCAGCTTAAAATATTAGGCGAGGACCGACATCGCATATACAACTAGTCTAAGCACACGACAGTAAGAAAATAAGTAGAGCTCAAAACATAAGGGTCACAACTACTTAACATCTATCTTTTGTTGTTTTGTCTACGCATGGACTACCAGGTGATGACACGGTGATAATTCCTGAGCTTTTTGCAACGGATTTCCTTCTGCGCGTCAGAGCGGACACGACATTAGTATTCCAAGCTTCATCCTCTTCTTCCAAGTCGAACATGTCAAGTAATGTTGGGTCTCCTGGCAAAGGTGTGGTGCGCGGACTAATATTGGTTGACACTAAAACAGAATCAATAATGGCAGTTTGAATAGCAGCACCGCTAGCGGACAAAAGAAGTGGCGAGGGCGGACCTGGTACAAATGAATAACAAGCACGAAATTTAGCAAACCCAGGAGAAGAGGTAAGGTAATCCAAATCTGGCACAGACTGATAGGTATTAATTTTACCTAGAGTTACTGGATGTGTAAAATCGACCCCGTGGCCATTTAAAGAAGTATCATCATGACTCATGCGTTGTTTAAGAAAATCCTCTTGAGTGGTGTGCTCCCCAATGGGTCGAGAACCGACAGCATCTTGGACAGAATAATTCGCAGAGAAAGTATGAGGGATCAAAGCTCCGATATCGATAAGACCGGACGGGTTACGGGAGGTAACAACCGGGGGTTTCCCCCCGGAAGATCGAGCTTGCTCATCTGCTAAGGACTTCCTACCTCTGGCCAAAGCCTTGCGATCTTCTTCTTCCAAGAGATTCTCCTGCAAAAATTCGTTGTCGACACCACTAGAGTATGAGAGCACTTGTTCCCAAACAAGAGCCAAAGTCCGTGGAAATCCCTTTTTCAGATAACTCAAGCTTCCGCGACTCATAACACTGTAAACATAAAATTGGAACAAGTTATTGTCAGCCTTAATCCTGGCTTCATCAAGTTCTTTGCGCAACTCGATTTTGTTCTCTTTTAGAATTCTAGGAGCCTCATTTTTGGAATTAATCTTGCCTTCCAGAACCACCTTCTCTTGCTGATGAGAGATCGAAGCTCACCTCTCCAAAGCTAATTGACGTTCAGTAAGTTCTTGCCCAGACCGAGCCTCTCGAAGTTCTCCCCTTATAGCCTCGAGCCTCCTTTTGAGTTCCTCATTTCTAGCCTCCAAGTTGTTCACTCTAACACTCCCACATTTTAAAGAGGCGATCTCAGATTCCTAAAACTTGATCAGATGAACCAACCCAGCCTTGTCATTCTCCAAGACGTCAATATGGTCAAGATGACGGGCGTTCAACCTCTGGAACTCATACCCAAACATAGCCCAATGTTCTAACCGCCTATCAATTGTGCTCATGGCCAGATTCAACCGTGTTTCAAGTTGACTTCTGGTGGTGTTAAACTGGTTAATCATACAGTTTTTAATAGTGCTTAAACCTTCAACAGCATTTCGTCTATCATTTGGATGCAGATCTAAGTCAGAATGCATTCCTCTTAAATCCCAACCTCCGAAACGATCCTTAAGCATCAAATTACCAGGCGAAACCCTGTAAGAAGGACGATCGAGAATTGTCTGTATTTGAACAGAGGTTGGAATGATGGATCGCCCGGAGAAAGTAGGGACATCATGGTCTAAAAAATCAGACGATGAAGAACGTTCATGAATTCCACTTTTGTCGCGGTCGTTCCTACTCCTTTTCTTTTTTTTCTCCTTCTGTAAGGTGTCCACTCTTGTTGCCCTTATCCGATGCCCCTGCATAATTGGATTCTTCCCTCCTTAAAGAATCAGTCAACGGAAGGTCGAGAATGTGTTGAGGTTGAGAACACGAGGTTGATAGGGAGCGCTTCAAATGACGGGAAAGGCGAGATTCTAGCAGACTTTGCGAATCAATAGAGCCAGCTTATTAGAAGAAATTATCTGATACTGAGTGTAGCACACCCATACCTGGCCAAGGGAATGAAACAAGACATCAACAAGCATACAAAGAAATTGTAAGGTGTGCAGAAAACGCCTATAATAGTTATTTCAGTGCACATCCGATAACGAACCAATGTCAAGAGGAGCTCCTGAGTCAAATGCCTCCCCAGGCCGTTGGGCAGTCGCCTGGGTTTCCTCCATGACAGACCTTGCAGGATCAGAAGTCACAGTATCACCCTGACTAAGATAGTTGATGGTGTCCAAATCTCCCAAGCCTCCAAAAGTTCCGGTAGAATTCTCCTCTTGGGCAAAAAGGGGGACAGGATTTTCAACAATCTTGTCGGAGAGTATATCATCCGTTGTACCATCTATTTCACTTTCTTCAATGACTGGAGGCAAGGGAGATCCTGGGGAAGACTGGCTACTATCACCTAGGACTAAGCGCTTCATTTTGGTAAAGGATTTTCCTGCGGCACTTTGCGTATAAGCCAAGGTTTTCTTAATGGAACTTGAAGGATGGCGTAGATGATATTTGCGAAGATTTTCCTCTGAAAGTAGCACTTGTCTACTCCTCTCAGCTTCGTCAACAACAACCAAAGAGTCAAAAAGAGCCTGGTCAAGGACGACGCCTTCATTGGAAGTAATCGCTGCAAGATAGAAAGAGAACCATAAAAAAAGGAAAGGAAAAAGAAAAAAACTCCAAGCAGGGGGCAGTTACCTCTTTCCATCCACCGCTCATAGAAGCTCGGGGGATAGCATACAGAAAAGTATTGGTCTGGAAACCTTTTGACACCATCTTTTAGGCCTGTAATAATCCTACAATATCTGCCCTCCGTAGAAATGAAAGAAGGACAATCTTCCTCCCTTCTTTTGAAAGAATATAAGGAACAGATGTCCTGAAACGTAGGTGCTCGTTGCTTGACTTTCATAAAAAGTATGTATAGCCCTAATAAAATATGATATCCTGTGGGATGCAATCGATATGGGGCAATAGCCAAATACCGCAAGATGGACTCTAAATAGGAGTTAAAAGGAGGAACCGCTTCGCTGGACAACATACGATGGTTGAATGTTACATACCCAAGGGGAGGACGATCAGCCGAATCTTCTTTCCTAGGAAACCTAGCTTCATCTTTCGATAATTTGAAACGAGAACACATTTATAAATAAAAGTCGGTTGGGAGCATTGATTTACGACTGGCAGAAGGTACCCATTCAAGGAGTCGGGGCTTATGATAAATCTGACTACCAGAGCCAATAGTTGGGGCAACCTCAGTCACCTGACCAGAACTTCTGGCTTCTTCAGACATAGTACTTTCACTAAGACCTTGACTAGCATGGTTTTTGATTTGCATTTCTACATGGATAGACATGAAGTAAGCTTCAGTCAGATTGTTAATAGTAAAGGAAGAGCAACTTTTAAGCAAATATGCCCTTCAAACCAAGAATTCCATAAAACATGCCTAGTTCCTAAGACTTACTAGCAATACAAATAAGATCAAAGGTATGTGATGAGGTTTACCATTACAGCATTACAAGGAAAGTTTATCCAGCAAAAGCAAATTAGACGCTACTAGCAACGAACAGAACATAAAGCAACGACAACAATATTAAAGATCTATGATACAAACATTTCATTGAGCATTTGGCAAAGATAGGGTAAATTAAAATCGTCGTTCGGAAACATTTTAACAAGCAACTTGTAAACATTTCGTTGTAATCAAAGAATAAGAAGGGGCTGTTATGCAAATCGAGTCTGCCAAACAATTGAGTTCTAGCCCCTGAACATTCTAAGCCAAATTGGTTAAAGCTTCAATGCATGGTCAGATAATTTGGGTTTTACCAATCAGGAACTTTTATGGGGAAAGCTGGATTAACTCGAGAAGCAAAGTTAAAGGAGAAATTTATTTACATACCAATAAGCAAGTTCGATCAAAAAGAAGAAGTGCTTTAACAAATCTCGAAATTAACAGAATCCGGGCGAGATAGCAAATTAAGAAAGGTGGTAATCTGAAGTAATGAAGAATTTCCTACAGTAGAGCCGCCATTAAAGCAAGTTTTTTAGGAAAATGGAATGCATAAAGGGAAGGAAAATGAAGAGACGATACTTAAAGAGGACTAAATGGTCCTTTCAGGGTTACAGTGATGCGACAACTTCGTCAGACCCAGTCAGCAAAACAGTTATGCCTACACACGAACGATCGTAAGAATATTCAACAAGCACAGAACGCTAGTAAGTGTGCTCGTCTCACGGAGAATTGGACTTAATATGTCAATTAATATTACATTTCATTATTTCGAAGCATGTAATCTTCGCAAGCTGAGAATTACAAACTTCGAGGGGCAAATGTTTATCACTTAAGGTTCATATACGCACTGAAGAATTAAGTCCAAACTAGAACCATAGGACGAGCATCCTAAGATTTGTACATGTATGCCTCAATCAAGACCGTTCGTACGTAATAAAATCAAACATGGACTACAACTCGAACACGAGGGCAAAGGATAGTTATAAGGTGCAACACGATTATGCAGAAAGGTCGCACATTAATAATGGTACTACCTAAATCTGTGAGGCCTGCACACTCTACGGAGACCGCTCATATCAAGAAAGTCACTTATTATCGCATCAAAGAAATCGATCGTACAAGGAAAAGAAGGAATCCGGCTTAAGTCGCACGACCCATTCTGCAGATATTCGACCACGAAACCATCCATGGACCGCACATCAGCTCATGGGATTTCAACCTTGAACTCAGTCTCTTCCCGTGATTTGTCACTAGTACCACAACTAGAGCAATCGCACACACATCAGCTTTACAGGTTTTGATCAATCGCTCGTCTACCATCAGATATGAGCATTTCCATCAGTCGATAAATGTGCAAAGGCCTTAAGCGTGATAACAAGTCACTCGTTCCTATGCAGTTGCTCCAATAGGATAGCTGGAAACAGCTGTCGGCAGCTGGCTACAACCGAACAGTGGCATGTTCGTAATAAATGGGACGAGCGACTCGGACGAATTAAAGTTCAAATCTCTACAAGGGTTCACTTATAAATAGGACACCCCCCCCCCACCAAGAAAGGGGAGATCCGGCCACCACGAAGTGCTGCTAAATTCCATCCTTAGCCATTCCTTACACATTGTCAGCCAGCCATCATCATCCGAAGATCCTTCACCCATTCAGCCATGGCGTCTGTCAAAATATGATAAGAGTGAAAAATCCAAGACATCTTCTTCCTCCTCCGTCGCCTATCCGTCCTTATTCATCACTGATCTTGCCATTCCTCCATCGAATCTCGCGAATCTAAGCGGAATTTGTATGTAAATTGAAACTATATTGGGTGGATGAAAAGATGTATAAAGAGCAAGAGTTGATATATCGTGTAACCTTCATCATGATAATGCAAACTCTATTCACAGTGGATGTAGGCCTAACACAAGGCTGAACCACTATAAAACCTCGTCTCCATTTTTCTTCCTTTATGTTTTTAATTTCAATTGTTGTTGAGTGCGGCTCCACTTATCTTCTAACCATACAACGAAGTACATTCATTGTACCCTTGGTGTTTGAACCATTTTTGGTGAAAACAATAATGGCAAAGCAATAGACTTTGCCATTAAAACATGAGCTTCTGATGTTTAACGATAGTCAAGGAACTCTAGAATAATTGATTACACCCAGCCTAAAAATCTTGTGACGACCTTTGGTATGAGGGCATCACCGTCGCATTAAGACGGGCCAAAAATGCTCACAAAACATATACCATAAGATCGCCACAACTTCATACTAAACAAAAATGACTTGTGGTGTAAATGTGAAAAGAAATAGGTGTGGAATGCAAACAGAAAAGTACGATAAAACTAAAGTAAAAAAAGCTTAAGTACAGCAAGCACAACGTAGTTTCATCACATCCACAAACATCACAAGTCACAAGCACAAAAGTTTCAAACACGAATGTGCATAAACTGATAAGAGAGGACCGGTACTCGCATATACAACCGGTATAAGTAAAATACGTAAAAGGAAACAACAAGAAAGTAAAACAAAATAGTCGCATGCACTAAGTCTTCTTTCCATTCTGCGAGCCACTAGACCTCAGAGATAGTTTGGTTGAAGAAGGAGGAGGTGCATCAGCTGAATGGTTCCCGTCTTTGACTCCTATGCCACAAGGACTCTCGGTCGAAGATAGATTGATAACTCCTTTCTTCTTAACAGTGTGCTTTCCTCCTTTGCACTTCGAATATGGCGAAGGCTTAGTTTGCTGCTTCTCCTGGTCATCGGCATCTTTTTCTGGCCTCTTGTCTACACTGTCAGAGTCTTCAGCCTCATCGCTGGGAATATAGTCAGCATCATTATCCAAGTTAACAAATGCATCAATCTGTGTGTTTATGTAATCCTGAAGTCCTAGCACCAAGTAAAGACGCATCACTCGGAGGAGGAGTAACAACTGGGGCAAGAGAAGTCGACATCAAGATCGAATCAGTAATGATAGCCTCAGTCATCGTTGTGTAGCCTACAACGTGAGAAAGTTGTGATGAGATTAAGCCTAATGCAAAGGTATAATGAGCATGGAATGAAAGAGATCCAGGTGAATTAAAGAGAGAATCCAAGTATGACACAGTTTGGTCAATCTCGGTTTTACGTAGAGCTTTAGGATTTCTATACTCAACTTTGTATTTTTATGCATTATCGTCATCATTACCTTCACCATCGTCGTTGTTCTCCTCAACAACATACTTCGTGGCAGTATTCTCCTCAGCGACTATATATTTCTCTTTGGGAATAACAGATGGATCAATGGGAGGATTGATCGGAGTTTGAGAGCTAGAGGCCTCGACATTGGCAGGATCAGTAGGGGCATCGATATTGATCATGTCCTGAGCTTGTCCCCTTAAAGGTCTGACCTTGTCACTTAACAATCCTCACTTTTTCATCAGCTGTATTTTCCCTTTGGCTAGGACTACACGATCCTCTTCATCTAGGAGAGTTTCCAAGAGGTAATCTTTATCATGATCGCATTCAGCATATTTGACTACTTGTTCTCAGACAACGGTTAAGGTCTGTGCAAAGTCATCTCCCAAATAACGTAGGCTCCCACGACTCATGACGCTGAAGACGTAAAATCTGAATAAAGTGGCATCGGCGTCCACCTTAGCTTTCTTGAGGGCAGTCATAGCTTTAACTCTATCCTCCTCAAGAAGTTCATTCCTGTTATTTACCACGGAAAGTGCCATACTCTGAGAAGTAATATTTTCGTGAAGGATAACATTCTCTTGCTGATAAGTTGCAGAAGCATTCTTTTCCATAGTTAATTAAGACTCAGCAAGTTGTTGGGGGAGATTGAGCCTCTCGGACTTATGTTGTTAGCATGTTCTCCCTCTGTTTTGCTGTGGGAAGCTCTTCTTTGAGCCCCTTATTCTCAGCCTCTAAGCCAACCAACTCTATATTTCTTTGAGTGGGAGATGCAATGGTATTATCCCGGGATTCAAGGACCTAGACTAACTCAACTTTGTCATTTTATAAAGTGGCAATTCGATCAAGGTTGTCTCTATTAAGTCTCTAAAGATCGTTAGCAAATGTGTACCATAAACCCAGTTGTTTCTCAGCATGGCTTCTGACCGCATCTAACTGTGTCTCAAGCTGACTCTTGGCGGTATCGGACTGTGTAAGTATGCGGCTTTTTAAGGTGTCCATTTCATTAAGTATGATCCATTTGTCAGATGGATATATATCCAAATCAAAGTACATCCCTCGTAGACACCAGCCCTTGAATCGTTCAGAGAGTGCAAAGTTGGCCGGTCCAGGAGCATAGCGGGGCCTAGTTATAATCGCCTGAATGTTAGCGAGAGACGGAGTGACGGATGAGGGATCCAAGGACAAATGATCAGAAGTAGTCTGAATAGCAGGTATTGGAAGCTTATCTGACTTAAGACGCTTCTGAGAGTCATCCCTGCCCTGACCATCCCTATCTCTTTTCTTTTCTCCTTTCCTTCTTCGGCGTTCCTCCTCTTCCTTCTCCTTTGCATCCAGTTCACTTGCAGCATCGTTCCTCCATCGCATTTGGTCATCAGTCAGTTCATAAACATGTGTTTGCTAAGACTGATGAGAAGGTTGCGTATTCTGAAAATGTTGAGATTGGTGAGAATTTTGTGAGTGTTGTGAATGGCGGGGTTTCAAGAGATGCTTTGGATTGTAATATTTGGTGTGTTGTTTAAAGTTCTTCGCAAATGAAAGATTCATCTCTGGACCTGAAAAAAGGCAAAGCTGAAATTCAGTACTTAGATTGGAAAGTACTGGAGCAAATTTTAAAGCTTATACAACGCATCGGAATCTTATAGCACAAGTAAAATATTTGATAATGTGCATCTAGTAACGAAACAATCCTAAGTGATGAATCTAGGTTAATCCCCATGTCCTTAGCATCTTTTCTGATGGAGAAGGTTGGGATGCAGTTGTCTCAGTTTTAGTTTCTGTAACCAATGCTGTTAGATCCGAGCTCATAGTATCACCCTGGATAAGATCCTTAGCTAACTTGAGGTCACTTAAATTCTTAAAAGTATACGTGAAGCTCTCCTCATGGGTGCCTTGAATAGTGGGATTCTCGTCGACCTTCTCAGTATCGAAATTATCCCTAGGGGTCACTCCAACTTCTCCAGATTGCTTAATCTCTTTCATCGGGTCTGAAAAGGTACCATCCTCCTCAACCCACTCAGTTTCCTCCATAAGATTTTTGCCTTTCACGATGCGGAAATTCTTCTTCAACAATTGAAGGCAATGAGGACTTTGAGGGAGTCCGACTACCACTAGCGGGGCCCAAGCATTTCTTTAAAGAAGCTTTATTAGTGCTCGAACCATCGGCTGTGGAGGACGAAACCAAAGTTGGGTCAAATACAAGAGTATGGGAAGGATCGAGCAAATGGTGTTGATGAAGAAATTCCTTTGTAATTAAAAACTTCATACTCCGCTGTTCCTCGACAACAACCTTCAAAGAATCAAACAGATCATGATCAACAGCAGCAGCTGGATCAGAAAGTGGAATTTTTGTAAAACAAAGAAAATATTAAAAATAACCGAGGCTTAATAAAGAAAATTGGAGCAGTAGATGTTCATCTCCTTCCATCCACCTGCCATAAAAACTGTCAAGACACCAAACGTAGTAGTACTGGTCTACGAATCCCTTAGCACTTTCTAATAAGTCAGTTATAACTTTACAGTTCCTGATTCCTTCGACAAAGATGATTGATTGTCGTTCCTTCCTCCTTTTGAAAGCTTATAAGGAACAAATCTACTAGAAAGTAGGTGTGCATTGCTTTGTCCTCATAAACAACACATAAAGACCAGTTAAAATTGCGTAGCCGTTCGGGTGCATTTGGAAAGGGGCAATAGCTAAGTGCCGGAGGACTATTTCTAGGAATGGATTAAAAGGAGGAACGACTCTCATCACTAGCATGTATCAGTTAACTGTGACATAGCCAGGGGTGGAAGATCACCAAATTTATTCTTTTCTGGAAATTTGGCATCAATTTCTGGAATCCTAAACTGAGCATATAAATGCTTGTATGAGCACTCGGAAAGTTTCATTGGTTTTCTCTTGCGGGGTACTTCGGTAAGAGGTCGAGCTAGAGGGAAATCCTGATTAATATTCGGCTCAATAGCGCTAGCCATCACAATTTCTGGAGTCTGGGCAGAAGTTTCAACTCTTGTGGATCCAGTGCTTCCTCAGATTTTTGGCGTGATCGCTGTCGAGTGTCAATTTCTATACAAACAATCGTGCTTGAAAACAAAATACAGGTGTAGGTTTCCTAAGATAAGAAATATTATGTTGCGTATAACTATATACGCGAGGCTTGCAATTTACAATTGTCATGAACCAATTAATCGATTCTAAGCATCACTATGAACTTGTATTGAAATGATTATATTTGTTATAAAAGACAAGTTTTTAAAATAGATATCTAACCTGTTGTCGATACGGGAAATCAACAATAGAGTATATTGGCCCAAAAATGTGAGTGTTTTTGTCACAGAACAGGTGATAGGAAAAATGCATCTAAAGCATAAGTCATGAATAAAAGGTCATATATTGCTCCTATACTTGACATAGTGCAAACTCAATAGTCAGAAGAGTGGTTAAGACAATCCAAGTACACGAAGGACTGGCAATGACCAACCCATGATGGGTCGGCTTCGACCGACCCATGATGGGTCGACATCAACCGATCCACGATGGGTCGGCATCAACCGACCCACGATGGGTCGACATCAACCAATACAATATGGATTGGTGGCATCTGGTCCACCATGGCTTGTGATTTTCAACACTCCATGGAGCTTAATTAGGTTTCAGAAGAAGTTCGAGCAGTCCAAATGGCCGAATTATCTAAGAAGGACATTTACGCATCATAGAAAAACCAATAAAGTGCATCTACAAACAAAAATATGTGATGTTGCAACAACAAAAGCAAATCAACAAGAGCTCACAATCACTCAACGACAAAAGAGATCACAACCAATAAAGAGTATTGTTGCAACGGCATAATCGAGCTCAAAGGTTATTCATACGAAAAATTCATACATGAACACTTAGGCAATTCAACAAACACCTTATGTGCATCAGATTAAAATCAAACTTTTAGGTGTTCCATACAGTTCGAATTGCTCATTCACTCACATACAACTCTAAACCCAATTCAATTAAATCTGTTCCAAATTCCAATCGTTACAATCCCAAAAAAATCGTCATCTTAAATCCAATTCGATCTGAAACCTTAAGTACTATCAAATGAATTTGATGCAAAATTAAAGAAGCAATCACCTGTGTTAGCTGCGGTGCTTCAGGATTAAAAGAAACTCTTGTTTTAATTTGGAATTAGCACGACTTCACATCAAAAGTTGAATTTGGTGGTAGGCTTGGGTCCTTGGTGATTGACGGGACGTGTTTGATCAGAATTAGAGGAGTTGTGTTGAAGAAAGCGGATCAAAGTGCGGGTCTTCTTCAGCAAAACAAAACCGCCACCATTAAAGTAACTCAGAGCAGAAGAAGCAGAATAAAAAACATGAAGGCCGAAAAGTAATATAAAGGCAGATAATAGATGGGCCGCCCAGTCCATTGAAACCCTTTCCGCCCGATCCATTGAAGCCCTTTCCGTCTGGTCCATCAGAAAACCGTGTCCAGCCCAATGAAATCCTTCGTAAACGATCCACGGAGACTAGTTTGCAACCGACTCATTATAAAGGATACATGTCGATCCATACGTAACAAGAATGACTCATCAATGTATAACAAAGCGTAGTTAAATACACTTATTTCGGAGCTCACACTTTTTTGCAAGCAAAAAATTATAAACTCCGAGGGTCGAATGTTTATCCACTAAAAACTAAACAATACATTGACGGGTCGAATTCAAGTACGATGGGTCGGTCACACTCCTTTTACACGGGTCAGTCATCCTCAAAAGGCATGGATCGGTCGACTTCAAGTCTATAGGTCTGTCAAAGGAAAGGAGATGGGTCGATCGAAGGCTAAAGCAATGGATCGGTGATACCACAATGGTATGGGTCGGTCGCATGTATCCCAGATGAGTCGGTCGGTCATATAGCACCATGGATCGGTCGGTCAACAAGGCACTTATGGGTCGGTCGGAAGACATGGGTCGGTCAAACAAGTGACAATTGGATACAACTGGATGGGTCGGTCAGTGGCATTTTTGTTAATAAGTTTGAGACCGATCCATGGCCTACATATAAGATTTCAGCCTCTTCACATCATTCTCTGGACACCTATAAATACCCCATGGCTTCCGCATTTTGGTGAATTGATTCCTAACTCCCCGAAGTGTTGTCCAATTGTTTTCTCAACTGTTCTAAGCCATTCTAGCCTCCATTAGAGTTGATTCAAGCTTTGATCTACAATCTCATCCACTATGGAATCAACAAAGATCATCTGAATGCAAAGATATGGAAGATTCATCCCTTTATTCTCTACAACTCCAAAGATCTATGGATTTTCATATCAAGTTCGAGAGGTCAAAGAGATTAAAGTGAGAATTTTGTAGAAAAAGAGTGGATGTGTGAGGCTGAGAAAAAGCATGTACTTTGTAATCATTGAAATGCTAATGAAATCCTCTCTTATAGTGGACGTAGGTTAAAATTAAGACCGAACCACTTTAACTTTATGTGTTCCTACTGTTTTTCTTGTGTTTATGGCTCCAACTTACTAGATCTAATTACTTGTGAATCTGCATATCCTCTTCGAGGTTGTTTGTGCCATTTTTGGTACAAACACTTTTTGGTGCCAACCGTGGGGCCACGTTCACATTCTCAAGTTTAAGTGTTTTGTGGAGGTAGTGTTTGAAGTCGGTTCCTACGATAGATCCTTCAAATCTAAGGTTCAGGCCAATTGACGAATTCTCTTTGAAGTATGGAAATTTGTCTGACATAATGCCACAGAAAAAGCCACCAACTAGTAAGACTATCATAGCTAGGACTTCTGGAAATGCTGCAGACGAACCAATCACTCCACAAACCAATTTTGAGACTGGCCAATCCTCGAGAGGAGGAGTTGGACAACGCTATTGCTGGTTTGACTTAGCAAATGGAAATATCAACTAACGTTATGATGAAAAGACTAGAAATCCTCTTTGCTCTCCAAGCCGCCACGACAAAAGTTACTACTAATGCCACCCGTGTGAAGGGTGCTCATTCATCTCCCGTGTTCCGCACGTATTCCACAATCGTCATTTCTCCCCATTTTCTACTCCTATTTCTTTCTGATTTTTTTTATTCTAATTCCTCCGAGAATTCCTAGTAGAAACGGTCAAACTCCACAAATCCATGCTTGAAATAAATCCTACCACAAACCGTTGTTTCTCCCTTATACTCTCCTTCATCTTCGATGCCGCCTCCCTTCGTTCGAAGCCAACATTCTATCGGCAGCAACATTGGAAGAACCTATTATGGAGAAATTCGACAGTTTAACAGGTTTTTTAAACATCTTTTTTTTTGCTGCTTTAATTATGAACGATTGGGTTGTTATTTTGGTTCCAGCCTTTGTGGATTTCAATTCTGAAAATAATTTATTTTCCATTACAATACTCCATAAGTTATATGCAGGCCCGGCCCAAGGGGGAGTCGGGAGAGACCGCCGACTGGGGCAACAGGCCGGGAGGGGCAGTAAGAGGAGGTAGCAACAAGGAAGAAGAAGAAGAAAGATTATTGATTTTTAAAGTGATTGCAATGTTCTAGTGTTAGGAAGTGGTGGCTGCTTGGTAAAGCTTCTGCTTGTTAACTAAAGGTTATGGAGTTCGATACCTGGCTCCTTCAATCCTTGCTATAGGACAATATTTTTTTCAAAATTTTTTTTGCTGCTTATCACCTGACTGGGGCAGCTAAAATGCTTGGGCCGGCCCTGGTTATATGTATATCAAGCTGAAATTCCCAAATCGTTCTTTCCCCCAAGTCAGCTTCGTTTCTGAAACAATAATCCTTGTCGCGATCACAAGGCTTAGTCAGATGTTCGACAACACCATAGGTTACGAATTCATAAGCCCTAACGATGGATCTAAATACCTCTACGTCTTCTAGCTCTCCATCAAATCAGAGGGCTTCGCACTATAAACGAAGGTGAAACTGTAAGGAGAATTGAATGAAATGCTGTGAATTAAATGTTGTTCTTGCAGTATTTCGACAGATAATCGTAGTTTAGTTGAATTTTGAAATAAATACTTGTTTTCCGGATATGCATTCTTTTTTTTTTTAAACCCATATAGGATAAATTGGCATATTTCAGAATAAAGGAACTCAATGATGTTCTTACTAAACTTGGACTTCCAAAGCAGGGGAAAAGCAGGCTAGATTAGGAAAATTATGTCAAATTGTTTATTTTTCAGTTCAATGTGATGAAATTTGCTTGTCTTTATTGTTAAGGATTCTAATTCTTTGCTAAATTTTACTGAAGAATGCGCGATCATATGTAAATGGCTTGTTTTAACAAATATTTAGAACACAGTGCAGTATAATTGATAATTTCGTACCTGTATTTAAAAAATATTATGTGTGTATATATACACATACACACGTATAATTGAGAATAGATATATACTATGAGCCATTATGACTAAATTTTCTAAATTTTCACAAAGTATTTTTTTCTTTAAGTTGTAATGGATGTTGAAATCAGGATTCCATTTCATCATGGGGGCATAAAGCATGAATTTCACAACGAATGTTTGGACTAGGAATAAGATGTTTAACCCGTATTATCAATCTGCTAGCTTTATCCATTTTGATACCACTGTTGTTGATTATTTATCATTTCTACGAGCCTATGACCAAACTCCACAATTTGTATGTCAACTTGCACTCCAACAGGATTTTTGCACTGGGAATCGAGAATCTAATTTCATATCTCCTCTCTTTTGTTACAACTTGTTCTGCATTCTTGCAATAGGAAAGTACAAAGAAATATGTAAAAATGAAATAATGAAGAATGTAAATTCAGTTTCCACTTCCATTCAAGTTGGATTTGTACAGAAACTTGGCCAAAGGCAATCTCCTAGCTGAGTTAGTTGTAAAATGATCATAAAAAATGAATGTGCTTGCTATTAACATCTCGATTATCTCTAAATGGATTTGGGTCAAATGATACCTTCTTATGAAAAATAGGTATTCTCATTCAGTAGTGGAAGTAATTTTAATTTCAGTCTTTGGCCTAGTATTGCTAATCCATAATGTACTTCCATATAGAAATAAAGGCAGAACTAGAAAATAGTGGTAAACAATAATTTAGCTGAACTGGACAATCAAATAAATTTACATGCATGTTGATTGGTTGATCTCCATTTAGTCAAGGTACGCATAGACAATTTCCCCCTTTATCAAACAAGTAATTAGTTTTATCTTTCCTCTGTTAGGTTTTAGCATTATGTTTATAATTTTGCGATCTCATACTTGATTCGTAGGAACTAGTGGACAAAATTCTGTCATTGATATCTGAGTGAACAAGGTATGTAAACTATTTGTCACATGAGGATTTTAGGGAGAAGGACAAACTTTGCATATTTTTTGGCCAAAAGTATTCAAAGTTTGTTATTTAGCCAAAAGTCCACTTTTCAGTGCAAAGGTGGATTTCAGGGGGGGCCCCACTGCATTATCCATTTTGCACTAAAAAGTGGACTTTTGGCCAAATAACAAACTTTGCATACTTTTGGCCAAAAAATATGCTAAGTTTGTCCTTCTCCCTATTTTCCACTTGTCACATTGTGTGTCTCATGGTGATTAAATATTATGGCTTACATTTTGTTTCCATTTGTTGAGATGCCTTTTGTGCCTTAGTTTGGTTCAGTATTGAGGAAACCTTTTAAACTATGAATCAACAAAAAAAATCACATGCATATTTCAATTGTTGACAGTCTTTATCACCAACTAATAATGTACCTTTCAATAATTAATATTGCTGGATAAAGGATTTTAACACTTTTTCCATTCTTAACTATTCCATAACTAGAATTTATTAAAGTTGCCCCCACCAGCCTCTAAAATTAAATTTATCTAGATGGTATGTTCTTGTAGCCAAAGTATAAACAGTTACATCACTGTGAATGTAGAGTCATATTCCTGTAAGCTCATAAAACAAAATTTAATAACAAAATCTACATGGATATTCGAGTTACTGCCGAAAAGCTTCTGTATAAAAATTATTTGCTCATGAAACTGCTTCTATTCCAAGGTAGCCTCATCAACCTCAACAACCAATAACTCGTACCAGTTAAGAGCACACTTTTGCAATATACTAAATGCAACAAGGACTTGATGATGATCAGAAATCTCCATACAAAAGAATATACGCTCACACGTATGGATCCAAGCCTAAACCTCGAGAATGGGCTTAGAACCCAAGAATGGCTTCCCCCAAGATGGGAGAAGTCACTACATTTGTGAGCGAAGGCTAACATCTAAGGAGAAGAAGAAAGAGATGAAGTAGGAGGCTGAGTGATCCTAAGGAGCTCCAATATCTAGGCAATGGATATATAAACTCCCTTAGGGCGTGAGCCACTGGTCGACTCAACCCTCTCCTTGGGAGTAGGGTCACTGGATGGTCCAGCATCCTGGGAACGACCTCGGCCACGACCAGCCATCAGCTGAAAGAGAAGATAATATATGATTAAAACATAGGGGTAAGATATATTCAAGCATTTAATAATTAGAAATACTAAGGAATTAAAAAAAAATCATTCTTGGACATATCCCCCTTTATATCTACCCCCAAGGTACAAACGAAGTTAAAAGGACACTACTTGGGCACGAACTCAATTCAAGGCAAAAACACAAGGGATTAATGTCTACACCTATACTACAAGTCATCCTACTATATTTGCTCGTTTTCTATTCTGTATTACTCAGTTTTTTTTTTTTTTTTTTTTTTTTTTTTTGAACTCATCTCTGATACCAAGCTGAGACGCCCTACCCCAAGACCCACATTAGTAAAAAAACATTAACAAGTAATGTCATCTACTAATGCAGAGAATATGGTTGGTTAGGAGCGGCCAACCATAAGTCTTACATTAAATAAACATTAAGAATATTGATAAGTGCTTCTTCTTCTTTTTCCCGTGGAGCAACACCCTTAATTTTTACTCAATACAATACTATGGTGATTCAACAAACAAAAATAATCTAAATAAACATCTCATTTCACATAACATAAACCATAATATATATATATATATATACACACACACACACAAATACAGGGTTATATGATACATACAGTGTTAAAGTTGTGGTATACAACAATAATATATATACATCGAGTCAAAATGATGAGATATAACATCAGAGTAGATGGATCCATAACATCGATCTACAAAAAAATGGTTAAAACTACATGGCCTAGAAGCAAAAAGATCCATAGTGGAAGCAAAAGCATGTCTAAAACAGCTAAGAAGGGTACCAGAAAAGCTTCGTTTGACCCAAGCATTAACACACACGGGTCAGTTTAGTTAACAATGAGTGACAACATAATATGATAAAATAAGACATGTATAATAACTCTTTGTCCCGAAGAGTTAACAAGGTGGCTACAAGGGTATGACATCAAAATAATTTAATGTGGCAACAAGGGGATAGTTCCATTTAATTTATGTACTAGGCTACAACCCAAGTACAAGCATCAAACACCAAAAACATCAAAGCTCCATATTTCAAATCCAACAAAACAACATGTAAAAGCTCATAATAGTTTAAACAACAACACGATGACCATCAGCAACAAAAACACCAAATCGCCATAATGTATGTATATAAAATCCAATACCAGCAAATCAACAATGTATGATCATAATAACCAAAATCACCCAAAAAAAACAGAGTAGATCCATCATCATAGAATTTTTATGCACGTGCATCAACAACATAATATATCTCCCTTCGAGCTTAGTCAAGTACTGTATACGAATCACCAAAATATTTAAAAATTCGTATTTTCTACATTTATTGACAACTTACATCTGAATTTATATTTTTCTTTTATTTTTTATATAGATTTCTCATATTTCACATTTGGGTCAACAAATACGTACTTAACAATAAAATCCCTAAACCATGTTTGTTTTTGGAACAAGACCACAAACACCTTCTTTTTTTTTTGAAAATTGGTTCACTTTATTGCTAAAACCAATAAAACCTCCTTTATAAGCCTCGTTAAAACCTTGTAATCCCCCTAACCTAAATGGGTGCCTTACAAGGAAAAAGAGTACTTATAAATTTGGTATACATCATAAAGCAAACAACTATAACTATTTAATGAATACTACATTAAAAAAGAAAAAAAAACACTAAATGGATCAAGAACTCCAACAGCCCAACCAGGCCCATCATACTTCGGTATTTCAGTTAAAGTTTCAGCGCATCTTCAAAGTCAACCAGTATCTTTAAGTTCAATACCCCATCTACACAGAATTAATTCACTTCTCCCACCTCGAGTAGTCTTACTACCATTATTGTTCAGCAACCACTAGATTTCCCTTTCAATTTTCCAGAGACAAACCGCTAAATCCAATCTTCTACCATGAAAAATTCTCAAATTTCTTTCTTTCCAGATGAAATAGATAGCACTAGTGAAGGTAGCACACGCCAAATCTCTCAATTGATTATTTCTCTTGAAATTATCATGTATAAGCAAGGCTTCTTCTTTCAGATCCGCCAGATTCAAAGAAAGATCCAATTTTTGCTTTAAAGATAACCAGATAAAAGCTGAAAAATCACAAGAGAAGAATAAATGTTGTATAGTCTCGGGATGATTGTTACAAAGAGGGCACGAAGGATCTGAAATGTTACTATAGTGTTGAATTCTATCCTTCGTGTTTATTCTGCCAAGAAATGCTAGGTAAGTGATAAAAGAAATTTTTCTACTGTTTTTAACATGCCATATTACAGAAAAAAACATTTTCCTGATGTTCATGATTTCATAGATAATCCCATGCTTTATGGAAAGAGAACTGTCCACCTTCACACCATTCGTAGACATCATGATTTCTATTTGGATAAATGGGAATGGAGTTAATCTCCTCTAACAATTCTCTTGTGGCTGGATGGATTTCAGGTACAAACACTTAATTTCTGATAATGCTACTAACTTTTTGATCTGCATTACCAATTAGATTCAATCTGTCATAACCAAGCAAGTCTACTAAACTCTTACAGTTAATCCAGGGTTCATACCACATATAAGTTTCCTCACCATTGACAATAATTTTATTAAACACCTGTTTAGATCTTGTCCTTAACCTTAATAGAGATTTCCTTGTTGAGGATGCATTATTATCTAGAGCCATTGACTAGAAATAATCTTTTTTGCAGTATTTATTATGTATCCATTTACTCTAAAATGATGTATTAGATAAGAATTTCCAGAGCAACTTCACACATGCTGCTTTTTTAAGATCTGATTTTTTTTTTAATCTAACTCCTCCTTCGGCCTTTGGTCTACACAATTTTTGCCATGACACTTTATGTGATGAACCCCCCCAAAAGAAATCAGCACAAATTGATTGTAGCTTGTCTATGGTGTAATCTGGGATTTGGTAGATGAAGATCTAATATACAATAATGGGAGTAATAACAGTATTGATCAATTTAGCGCTTCCTGCAAAACTAAGTAATTTAGTTTCCCAACCATTGATTTTACTTTGTATTCTTTGAATGGGAGAGTTATACTCTGAATAATGTAAATAATTGGCTGATAAAGGTACTCCCAAGTATTTGATAGGTACAGATCCTTGCTGAAATCCCAAAATATGTTGAATATGCTCTGAATTTATAACTGAAGTATTGAAGAACACTTTAGTCTTTGTTGCATTTACATTTAGTCCAGCATATATGCTTAGATTCTGAAAAATCTTCTTTAATGACTGAGCATTCGAAATAGATGATTTTCCAGAGATCATAAGATCATCAGCATACAATAGGTGAGAAATAATAGGCTGAATTGCACTACTGGGTTGAAAATTCTTTTGTTGAGTTGCTTCATCCATCATATAAGAAAAATATTGCATAGCAATAGAAAATAAATAGGGAGACAAAGGATCACCCTGTCTAATTCCCCTATTTGATGTTATAAAGCCTTTTAGAACACCTTGAATCAGGATCGAACAAGATGCAGTTGACATACATTCATATATGAGATTTATGAAATGTATAGGAAATCTCATTTTTGACATTATGTAGCAAATGAACTCTCTATTCACACAATCATATGCCTTCTGCAAATCTACTTTAACATACAATTTTGGCATCCCCTTTTTCTTGAAATCCCTCAATAATTCATGTGCTAGCAATATATTATCCCCAATGTATCTATCATAGATAAAAGCACTTTGGTTTTCCGAGATTAAATAAGGCAAAAAATGTTTTAGTCTATTACATAAAACTTTGGAGAAAATTTTATAATAGACATTACAACAAGCTATTGGCCTATAATGTGCTATCTCGGATGGTCAATCATTTTTGGGGATTAAAGTGATGAATGTGTGATTTAAAGATTTAGGCAATTTACCTGAAATGAAAATATCAGAAATAGCCAATAATAACTCACTTTTCATATTATCCAAGTGCACTTTGAAGAACTTTGCATTAATGCCATCTGATCCAGGACTAGATTCATCATGTATAGAATATAATGCATCTTTAATTTCTGATAAATCAATTGATTTTAAAAGAAATTGTTGTCCTTCAGAATTGATAGTAGAAATAGGATAAAAACTTGGAAATGTTGTATTGCTTGGACCATTAAACATGTCTTGAAAATAATTGATAGTTTGAACTTCAATATCCTCAGCTTTATACAATAAATTCCCATTTTGATCAATTAATGCCCTGATGTGATTAGAGAATCTCCTATTTGACATTCTTGAATAAAAGAATTTAGAATTTGTGTCTGATTGCTAAAGCCTGGAAACCTTCGCTTGTTGTTTGAGACCTTTGAAATGTATTTGTTGCAAATTCTGATACTCTTTTTTGGCCAACAAATAATTTTCATACAGGAGAATGTCCTCTGGATCACCATCGGCAACTTTTTCTAATTGATTTGCAATTTCTTCAGCTTGTTTGAGGTTAGCAGAATTTTTATCTCTCAATTTGTTCCAATTTTTCAATTCAATTTTGCAATTTTTGAGCTTTTGCATGAACTGGTAACCATGATAACCCCAAACTGCTGAATTTAAACCCTTATGAACTACATATTTATAACCATCCAAATTATGCCAATCATTTCTATATCTAAAAGGAAATCCCTTAACCTCTTTAGTAGAAATAAGATCTAGCATTATATGATTATGATCACTTGATTTTTGGGGGAGGGAAAGAGATTTCAAGTGAAGAAATAAATGAAGACAACAGTTATTTACCAATATTTTGTCAATGCATGTTGCAATTCCCTTTCGATGCCAAGTAAAATTGAAACCCAGAGGTTTAATTTCTGATAGTGAAGCTGATTAACATAGAAATGTGTTTATTTTATGCTCTTATATTTTATCTTTTGTAAATAAATAAGTGATACTTTGGGTAATTTTTATGTGTATTTACAGATTGTCAAGTGATGCCTCTTTCATTTCAAATTAAAGGCCAAAAGCTACTTCCTTATGTCAACACTTTCTCAATCCCAAAAGGAGTTGTAGCTCACTGGTAAATGCATAGAGATTTGTACTGAGAGACCTGAGTTCGATCCCCATCAAGCTTACTTTTTGCCAAAGAAAGGAACGTTCACACTGCCCCTTTTGCTCTGAAGAAAATATGGATAAGTGTTATATTATATGTATATATATATATGCATTCATATGTATGTATATATGATATACACTAATAAGCATTTAAGGAAGACATATTCTTATCATGGAAATCAATTCAAATCGAGCATTTTTATTCAACTACCAATTAGAAGAATTTCTGATTGAAGAAAAAGATCAATTTTTGAGAAATGCTAAGCACACTCTCCCTTAGGGAGAGTGAGCTTGTACTTGCCACCTGATTGGTGGAAATGGGTTGGCATTTATTGTATCATACATGGCTAATGATTGGTGCCAACTCATTTCCACCAATCATGTGGCAAGTACAAACTTACTCTCCCTAAGGGAGAGTGAGCTTAGCATTTCTCTCAATTTTTATATTCTTTTCCTATGATACCTTTGGAATCTAATAAATGTCCTTGATGGGAGGATTAATTGCTGATGGGAAGATTAATTGTTGATTGGAAGAATAAATGCTGATTGGAGGAATAAGTGCCGATTAATATAAGAGAAATAATTGCTATTAAAAGGGGCCATATATGCATATATTGGATGAGGTTTGAGGTTGGCATTTTATCCTATAAATACTGTTGTAATCTCATTGTAAAGGAAGAACCGGGGAATCAATAAAGTTCTCTCTATTTTCTCTTTTTCTGCATTTTTATTCTCATGACAAGTGGTGTTGTCTAGTAATTAGATTTACTAGAACCCAACTGTTATTGCAATTTTATTTTCCTGTTAATTTATTTATATTCTGCAAGTCTAATTCCAGCAATCTGTTTGTTTCCTAATCATTGAATTGATAATAGATTCGATTAGATTCGAATCTGTTGTGAATTCAATCGCAGTATTTATTTGTTTTATTGTTAATTGTAATTTGGTCGTTGATGCAATTAGTTTTGTTTTGAACCAAGTCGCAATTTCAATTTTAATCACCCTCCAGAATTCGTCTAACTCGCCCAAGAATAAATAAATATTAATTTTTAATTACACCTCCCTGTGTTCGACCTGTATGCTACACACCTGTATGCTTGCAGAATTTAATTTAAATATCGCGCTTTTCTAGCGTCGATCAAGTTTTTGGCGCCATTGCCTGGGAGGCAATAATTAAATTTTATTGTTTATTTAATTTCCGATTCGTGTTAGTTTTTATTTCTGTTTATTTTTATTTATTTTTCCTTTTTGTTTTCTTGTATATATAAAAGAAAAAAAATCTTGATTGGTGAGATTTTGTATTATTTAATGATACTATAATCTACTGTACAAGAAAAAAAATCTTGCTCGTTTTTCTTTGATTTCTTTTCCTTTTATTTCTCAATCTATTTCTTTCCTTGTTATTTTCCTTCTTGTTTTTGTTATTTTTGTTCTACAAAAAAAAACACTCTTGATTGGTAGATTGGATATTATTTATTGATATTACAATCTCCAAATCAAAGAAAAAAAACTTTAGCTTTAACTTTATTTCTTGCCGTCTTTCCATTTTTTTTCCTCAATCTTCTATATCTTCCTTCATTTACAAAAAAAAAACGCAAAAAAAATTTCCTTTCCATTTATTTCTCTCTCTTTCAACAAACTCTTTACTTTTCGCAAATAAAAAAAATCATAAAAAGATTCCTTTTTTACAAGTTTTCCCTGTTTGATTTATTGCCTTCTGTTTCTCCTATAATACCATAATATTCTAGATAAGAAAAGAGAAAAAAAACTTGCATTTTTTTTTTATTTTGATTGCTTTCCAATTACACCTTTCCCTCACTTCCTCTAATCTCTTTTCATTATTTTTTTTCTTTTTTCATTTGTTACTTTCCTATTCTCTCTTTTATAATAAAAAAAGGGGGTCGTAAAAAGATTCTTCTTTTGCAATTCTTTCCTTGTTTACATTTCCATTGCTTTAATTCCCTTCTTTTCTCTCTCTTCATATTCTCCATATTATTCTTTCTTCTGCCTTTATTCTTCATAATTCTTTTCCTTTTACATCTGATTCCTTATCTTCTTATATAAATATTCAAAAAAAAAAGCCAAAAATCATATTTCCTTATTTCCTCCCCATAATTTTGTCTTTCCTCTTTACAAAAGACCTTTTCAATCGTCTACTTCACCCTCTTCATCCCCAACGCATAAAACCTTCAGTCACCCCTCAAACGCACCAGTCCCTCATCTTTCAAACCCCTTCCCTCATCTCCATACACCATCATCTTCACGCACAAAGCCGCAGCCCACTCCACAATTCAACCCGCAAACCCAACGCCAAAACAATCTTCACGAACAGAAATTTACCCACGATTCTATAGCAAATCCATTAGCCCTTGCCTCAAACGTTCATCTCCTACAAACTACCAATCCCTCTCAACCACTCGCGCATCCGTACCCTCACCATCCACGAGATCCGAACCACCTTCACGCCCAAAATCAGCACCACATATTTCAATTCGAAATCCCCAATTCACCATACTCGAAACCTCCCCTTAGCCAATTCGAAGGTCTGAAACCCGATTCAGTTGTTAATATTCGAAATTCGGATCCAAAGATTGATCTTTGGATTTGTCTTTAATTGCTTCTGAAAAAAAAAATAGGGAGGCGGCTTTGTTTATTTATTTTAAGGAAAAAGGGACGTGCTTTGATTTTGTGCTGAACCTAAGGGAGTGCGTGTGAGCCAATTTGTGTTTAAAAGGGTGCGTGTTTTATAGTTGTTGTGGCTTGTTTTTGGAGTACTGTATTTTATTTTGAACGTTTGAAGTGTGTGGCCCTTAGTCAGAATAGGGTCTCTTGGGGTTACTTTATTTTCTTTCTGAGTACGGTTGTGATTCCCTTTTCTTTTTCAAAAAAAAAAAACTGTGTTTAAAAAAAATATAGTTTTTTATTTTGTTTAGTTTCTTTTTAAGTTTTTTTTAGTTAAGTTTAGTATATATATAAAAAAAATCGTTCTCTGTCTAGTTAGCTCTTAGTTTAGTTTTTTTTTTGTTTATTGTATTTAGTTAGTCTTTTGTTTTCTTTCTACTTAGTGTTTTTATTTTTTTTCTCTTAATTCTTCTTCTCTTCTTTCCAACAAAAAAAAAGAGAAAGAAAGAAAACAAAAATAAGGATCAAGCAAAGAAAGGAAGACAAGCAAGTCCGAAGTGGAGAAAATCAAAAGCGAGCAAAGCAAAACAATCAGTTGAAGTTAAATTGTTGGAGCGGTTGCACACCAAGTGGGGTGTGAACGCGCTAGCACTTCCCAAATTCACTGGACGGACTGCCGATCAAGGTAAGAAATTTTTAAAACACTACAGGTGCTCTGCTGCAAAGAAAAAAATATATAGACAATTGTTGTAAAAAATTTCTACAGGGGCAACGGCTTTGAATGTACAATTTTTAATTTTTGCAATTATTTTGTGTGATTGTTGTTATTTCTGCATTTTTATTCATTCTGTTAAGGGCAATACCCCAATTCACATAAGGTGAGGGATTTCATCACCCTTTCCTTGGCCCACAAATTGCATTTCATCGTAGAATCTGACTAATAATAACAGTTAGACATTGGACTTAAGGGAGTCACGGGCTCATCTAGGGCTTAATTATATTGTGATAATTGATTCATTTGGAACGAATTATTTCTTGGTGTCTAGACTACGGCAGAGAAATAATCGTTTATAAATATTACGGTGATTCGTAAATATTATATCGGTTGTTACTCTGAAGGTACTTAAACCTTCGGCTGCATTGCTAGGGTGATTCCTGGTGCACCGATAACTCCTGTCCGTTAACTGGCTGAGAAATCTTTTGATCTAAGTAATCAAACGCATCACTTTATAATTTTGGATTAAGAGCCAATAAGGACAGAAAACTTCATTGTAGCTAATTTCTGTGCTTGCATTTAACAACAATGAGTGAAAAAAGTGTTAGCCAACAAAATTCTCCTAGGGGTTCTCGAATCAACCAAAATTATCCAACCGAATTGGATCAAAATCGAGTGAATCAAAATTTTCCAAACTTTGGGGATCAAAATCAAATGAATCAAAATTTTCAAAATCTCGATATCCAAATGGATAGACCCTTGTCTCTTCGTGATCGATGTTATCCTACTAGGACCGTTCAACCATCTGTCATTGTGTTCCCACCAGCTGAAGGAAACAATTTTGAGCTAAAACATTCTTTTATCCAATGGGTGCCAAAATTTACTGGGTCTGAAAATGCTTATGAATTTCTGAGTGAATTTGAATTGTATGCCTCCACAACAAAAATGCAACAACTATCTAACGAATCGATCAAGCTAAGGCTAATTCCATTTGCACTACTTGAAAGCGCTAAAAGATGGCTAAATTCTCTTCCACGACATTCCATAAGAAGTTGGGATGAATTTGTCACTGCATTCTTGAAAAAGTTTTTCCCTTTCCATAAAACTCTAAAAATCCGAACCGAGATAAATCAATTTTGTCAAAATGAGGGGGAAACTTTTTCAAAATACTTTGAGAGATTCAACCAGCTATTATATAGTTGCCCCCATCATGGAATTATAAAAGATCACTTATGTCAAATTGCATATGAAGGGCTAAACTATCAGACTAGAACTCAACTAGAATCAATGTGTGGAGGAGACTTTATGTCTAAAACAGCCGATGAAGCTTGGCAATTCTTAGAAGATTATTCTGAAAAGGACATGCAGTGGGAATCGATTCGTGTTCCCATTCGTACTTCTACTAGAGGAGTGCATGTCGTGGACCCAAGTCAAATTCCTTTAGAAAATCAAACTCCTCAAGCCGGAGAAGGGTTACCCCACTACTACTCTCAGGACCAAGCCAATGCTATAGCTCAAAATAATCCTTACTCATCTACATACAACCCTGGTTGGAGGAACCACCCAAATTTTTCTTGGTCAAACCCCAATAATTCGGCTAACCCATCTCACATGCAACCCTTTATTCCCAATCCGAATTACCAAGCTCCTTCTTCCAATTCTCAAATCTCTCAACCTGCACCTCAAACGAAACAACCTTATAGGCACCCCAACTTTCAATCATCCAATCAATCCTCTCAATCTTCTCAACCACCACAAGATATCGTGCGTTTAGAGAAACAGTTGAACTCTCACGAAGCTAAAATGAACTCACAAGACGCTAAACTCGACCAAATGTTCAATATGATGAAAGAACTAATGAAAAATAATGAGAAAGGAAAGTTGCCTAGTCAACCCGAGGTGAATCCAGAGTATAACTCTCGTGCTCTAAATTCTTGTGAGGATGAAAACCACAATCCGGTCAACGTTGTTACAACCCTTCGATCTGAAAAGGGGATTGATAATAATGTTGGCAACCCTGACAAACCTTCGAACTCAACCCAAATACAAAAGCTTGATGATCACTTAATGGCTACAAATGCCAGTTCTTCTAAACTTCCATCTCCCTTAAATGTTGGCAATCCCAACAGTTCTTCTCCTAGTGTCAACAAACCCGACTCACTTTCTGAAATCGATGTTGGCAATACCAATATTTCATCTTCTACACACTTACCACCTTCTTCTTCCATGGCCAAATCTTCATCGTCGAACGATGAAACTCATCACAGAGTCCAAAAACCAGTAGCTCCTTTTCCTCATAGACTCAACAATAAGAAGAAAGCGGCAAATTTCGATAAAATTTTGGAAATTTTCAAGCAAGTTCGTGTGAACATTCCTCTTTTAGACACCATTGAACAAATCCCTCAATATGCTAAATGTCTTAAGAAATTGTGTACACAAAAACGTGCAACTAATGTCCCAAAAACCGCCTTTCTGACTGCGAATACAAGCTCTATTCTTTCGAATCTTGCCCCAGTCAAGTACAAAGACCCTGGCTGTCCTACCATTGATTGTAAAATAGGAAACACTCACATCTCTCGAGCCCTACTCGATCTTGGTGCCAGTGTTAATCTTCTTCCTTACATTGTTTATCGTCAACTTGGACTGGGGGAGATTAAACCAACAAACATCACTCTTCAGCTAGCTGACCGATCTGTCAAAAAGCCATTGGGAATAATCGAAGACTTCTTAATACAGATCGAACAGTTTTACTTCCCTGTCGATTTCATAGTTCTAGAAACCGAGCCTGTCCCAAATCCCAATGTTCAAATCCCGTTGATACTAGGACGCCCCTTTTTAGCAACCTCAAATGCTATCATTAATTGTAGGAACGGTCAACTTCGACTTTCCTTCGGGCATCTAACTATTGAGTTAAACATCTTTAATCTCAACAAACAACCTAGGGATTTTGAGATCAATGAAATTGACATGATTCAAACCACCGTTGATGAATCCTTTAATGACACTTCTGAAGCCATGAAAATGTGTCTTGACCATTTCAACTCCAATTTCAATGAGCTCGAATACGTTTCTGAACTAAATGAATTTCTTGAATCCACACTTTCTCCATCTGAATCTGACCAAAGAATATTGACCAATGTGGACACACACAAACATCCCAAGTTGGACCTCAAACCATTGCCACACGACCTTAAGTATGCATACTTGGACCCATCACAAACTTTTCCCGTAATCTTGGCCTCTAATCTTACCGAGGACCAAGAAGAAAAACTTTTGGAAATTTTACGGGAAAATAAAGACGCCTTGGGGTGGGAAATTAGCGATATAAAAGGAATTAGCCCATCAATTGTGGAACACCGCATACATTTAGTTGATGAGGCTAAACCCACCCGTGAGGCTCAAAGGCGATTAAACCCAAACATGAGAGAAGTGGTCAAGGAGGAGATAATCAAATGTCTAGACAATAACATCATCTATCCCATCTCTGACAGTACTTGGGTGAGTCCGGTACAAGTTGTACCAAAGAAGTCGGGAGTCACAGTAATCAAAAATGACAGTAATGAACTCGTCCCAACAAAAATCAAAACAAAATGGCGTGTGTGTATAGATTATCGGAAGCTTAACTCAGCCACACGAAAAGACCATTTTCCCTTGCCCTTTATTGACCAAATGCTCGAACGCTTAGCGGGACATGAGTACTACTGTTTTCTCGATGGATACTCTGGCTATAACCAAATCCCTGTTGCTTTAGAGGATCAACATAAGACCACCTTTACTTGTCCCTTTGGAACCTTTGCTTATCATCGCATGCCTTTCGGTCTTTGTAATGCCCCCGCGACTTTCCAAAGGTGTATGATGAGTATTTTCTCTGATATGGTGGAAGAATTCTTGGAAATATTCATGGACGATTTTTCAATTTATGGATCATCTTTTTCCCAATGCCTCACTCATTTAGAACTCGTCCTTAAGCGTTGTAAGGAGAAATCACTCGTGCTTAATTGGGAAAAATGCCATTTCATGGTAAAAAGGGGGATAGTTCTTGGTCATGTCATCTCCAAAGATGGCCTAGAAGTCGATAAATCCAAAATCGATTTGATTGCTAATTTACCTCCTCCTAAGTCTGTCAAAGATGTTCGTTCATTTCTTGGCCATGCAGGATTCTATAGAAGATTCATTAAGGATTTCTCAAAAATTTCAAAACCTCTCTCGAATTTACTTGCCAAAGACGTAAAGTTTGAATTTTCCAATGATTGCAAAACATCTTTTGAAACTCTTAAATCAATCTTGACCACAACTCCCATCATTCAACCTCCTGATTGGACTCAACCCTTTGAACTTATGTGCGACGCTTCTGACTTTGTAATTGGAGCTATCTTGGGTCAGCGAATTGATAAACTCCCTCGAGTCATTTACTACACTAGCAAAACTTTTAACGAGGCCCAATTGAATTACTCAACTACTGAAAAGGAATTTTTGGTAGTTGTCTTCGCTCTTGAGAAATTCAGACCATATCTCATAGGATCCAAAGTCATAGTTTACACTGACCATGCTGCCCTACGACATTTGCTTTCTAAAAAGGATGCCAAGGCCCGCTTGATTCGTTGGATCCTTCTTCTTCAAGAATTCGATATAGAAATACGAGATAAAAAGGGTTCTGAAAATGTCGTAGCTGATCATCTCTCTCGAATTGTGCACGAAAATGATAACGACACCCAAATCGATGACTATTTTCCTGACGAACAACTCCTTTCGATCTCTAACACCCCTTGGTACGCTGACATTGTGAATTATCTTGTCACACAACAAACACCCGCTGAATGGTCGAAACAAGATAAACAAAAATTTCTCTCGAAAGTTCGAAACTTCTACTGGGACGACCCATATCTTTTCAAATACTGTCCAGACCAAATCATTCGAAGGTGTGTGCCCGATCATGAACACCAAAGTATTCTCTCCTTCTCACATGACCATGCTTGTGGCGGTCATTTTGGAGCAAGAAAAACTACTGCAAAAGTTTTGCAAAGCGGTTTTTATTGGCCCACACTCTTCCGTGACGCTTTCGAATTTTGCTCTAAATGTGAGCGATGTCAAAGAACGGGTCGAATCTCTAAGCGAAACATGATGCCTCTCAACCCCATTTTAGTGATTGAGTTATTCGATGTTTGGGGCATCGATTTTATGGGACCATTCCCTAATTCATTTGGGAATCTTTACATCTTACTTGCGGTAGATTATGTCTCAAAATGGGTTGAAGCCATCCCGACCAAAACCAACGACAACAAGGTTGTTATCAAATTTCTCAAAGAGAACATCTTTTCACGCTTTGGCACACCTCGAGCTATCATTAACGATAATGGCACTCACTTCTGTAATCGAGCTTTTGAATCCTTGCTCAAGAAATACTCAATCACACACAAGCTGTCAACCCCTTACCATCCACAAACTAGTGGACAAGTAGAAGTTTCCAATAGACAAATCAAACAAATTCTTGAGAAAACCGTGAATTCCAATAGAAAAGATTGGTCCTTAAAACTGATTGATGCACTTTGGGCTTTTCGCACTACTTATAAGACCAATCTAGGGATGTCACCATATCGATTAGTCTTTGGAAAGGACTGTCACTTACCTCTTGAATTAGAGCATCGTGCTCTTTAGGCCATAAAATTTTTGAACTTTGACTTAGAAAAAGCCGGCTCACATAGGAAGCTACAAATTTCGGAATTAGAGGAATTAAGAAATGAGGCGTATGAAAATGCGAAAATCTATAAAGAAAGAACCAAAGCCCGACACGACAAAAACATACTCCGTAAGGAATTCAACGTAGGTCAAAAAGTTCTTTTATACGACTCTAGACTTCACTTGTTTCCAGGAAAACTCAGATCTCGATGGACTGGACCTTATGTCGTGAAAACAGTATATCCTCATGGAGCGATTGAAATTGAAAATCCTAGGGATGGAAAAGTCTTCAAAGTAAACGGTCAACGACTGAAACCATTTTTGGAATTCGAACAATATGACGAAGATGACTCTATCGATCTGCATGATCATCCACCATGAAATCAGGTGGTACACGTTCTTTTTCTTTTATTTTTCTTTTTCATTTTATTTTATTTTATTTTTGTTTTTCTGCCTTAGACAGTTGGGACACTGTCTCAATCAAGTGTGGGGGGGAGTCTGCATTACACTCTTTTGATTTTTCTTTAATTTTTCTTTCTTTTCATGTAGGACCATCATACATTTTATATCGTAGTAACATACCATAAATTTTTTTTTTAAATACGACTCATTTTCAATTGATACAACAAAATAAGTTTACAATTTTTAGCCAGTTGATAGTATTTTTTTCTCTTAACTTAGATCGAATAAGAAATATAATGAAAAGTTTAATTTTGAGGGATAATAGTGTAACCGGTACATAGGGAGATTCTTAGGTGATGGCCATGAAATCTATTCTATATTGTAGACTTTGTTTAAATAAGTGGAGGACTTAAAATACTTATAATGGCTTGTCAAATCTTTAAAACTAAGTTGTGTTAAGTTGAATTCGCGTAACTCTCTTTTTGTGCTTATAAATTCAATAATAATAATAGTAATCCAAGGGTATCCAACATTGCTTGTATATCGAGCGTTGGTGTGCAAACCCGCCAAGCTCTATCCGACACGTTGTTGACAAAGTCAAAGTTGGAATATCTTGGTCTCATTTTATGAGATTGGACACCTAAGGATTACCGACACGTTGTTGACAAAGTCAAAGTCGGCCTGCACAATCCGCCAAGCTCTTTACCCACTCTCCGTTAGTCCGCGAGGAAGTGCATGGGTGGTAAACCTTGGTCTTTTTAGTTAGGTGTATGTACTTAATCATAAATCTTAAAATTTTATAGAATAAAGAATAAGCGATGATACCCAAACACTTCTTGACCTTATTGATTTGACTAGCCATACATGAGAAAATTAGACTACCACTTTGCAAACTGTGCCAAGCAAACTAAGAATTTATTTCATGGCTGCACTATGTTATCAACCGAACTAACTGGCCACTGGAATTTAACATTTGAAAACTTGATTTATATTGAAAATTTGTGACAAGTTGAGGTATTTAAAGTACAATCAACTGACTAGAAATTGTCAACTTAATTTGTTGTACCACTTTCCTGAAACAAGTCGTGTTTTCATTTTTCGTTTTTATTTGCATATGTCCATTGCATTCATGTAGTTACATTAAAGCCATATCATACTGCATTTGGATTTTGAGGGTAGTATCCGCTAAAAACCCTCACGAGACACCACTCGTCCTACTAGGGACACCTAGAGGTTTAACGGCTTGTTGCATGCGCTCAATGCAATAGTGTTTTCCTACAAAAGTGCGACCTATCTAGTTAGTTTTTCATTTTCTTTTTACTCGAGGACGAGTAAAAGATAAGTGTGGGGGTATTTGATTAACATAGAAATGTGTTTATTTTATGCTCTTATATTTTATCTTTTGTAAATAAATAAATGATACTTTGGGTAATTTTTATGTGTATTTACAGATTGTCAAGTGATGCCTCTTTCATTTCAAATTAAAGGCCAAAAGCTACTTCCTTATGTCAACACTTTCTCAATCCCAAAAGGAGTTGTAGCTCACTGGTAAATGCATAGAGATTTGTACTGAGAGACCTGAGTTCGATCCCCATCAAGCCCACTTTTTGCCAAAGAAAGGAACGTTCACACTGCCCCTTTTGCTCTGAAGAAAATATGGATAAGTGTTATATTATATGTATATATATATATATATGCATTCATATGTATGTATATATGATATACACTAATAAGCATTTCAGGAAGACATATTCTTATCATGGAAATCAATTCAAATCGAGCATTTTTATTCAGCTGCCAATTAGAAGAATTTCTGATTGAAGAAAAAGATCAATTTTTATATTCTTTTCCTATGATACCATTGGAATCTAATAAATGTCCTTGATGGGAGGATTAATTGCTGATGGGAAGATTAATTGTTGATTGGAAGAATAAATGCTGATTGGAGGAATAAGTGCCGATTAATATAAGAGAAATAATTGCTATTAAAAGGGGCCATATATGCATATATTGGATGAGGTTTGAGGTTGGCATTTTATCCTATAAATACTGTTGTAATCTCATTGTAAAGGAAGAACCGGGGAATCAATAAAGGTCTCTCTATTTTCTCTTTTTCTGCATTTTTATTCTCATGACAAGTGGTGTTGTCTAGTAATTAGATTTACTAGAACCCAACTGTTATTGCAATTTTATTTTCCTGTTAATTTATTTATATTCTGCAAGTCTAATTCCAGCAATCTGTTTGTTTCCTAATCATTGAATTGATAATAGATTCGATTAGATTCGAATCTGTTGTGAATTCAATCGCAGTATTTATTTGTTTTATTGTTAATTGTAATTTGGTCGTTGATGCAATTAGTTTTGTTTTGAACCAAGTCGCAATTTCAATTTTAATCACCCTCCAGAATTCGTCTAACTCGCCCAAAAATAAATAAATATTAATTTTTAATTACACCTCCCTGTGTTCGACCTGTATGCTACACACCTGTATGCTTGCAGAATTTAATTTAAATATCGCGCTTTTCTAGCGTCGATCAGAAGCCTGAATTAAAAATTTCTGAAATTCTCTAATCTGTTGGAAAGGAATAGATAAACCCCCTCTTTTATCATTTGGGAATAGCACATTGTTGTAATCCCCCATAAGAATCCAAGCATTGTCAATCAGGCTAGCTTCATTTACCAAAATTTGCCATAAAGTAATCCTTTATGCAAAAATATTACTTGCATAGATAACTGTAAAAACCATCCCAAAACCCCCTTTGTTACAAGCATTTACTGACATGTGTTGAGAAGAGAAAGATGAAAGTGCCACATCCCAAATATTAGTGTCCCATATTAGCAAAATTCTACCAGAAGAAAGTGATGAATTATTTGTTAATGATCTCCAAGAACTAGGTAACATAGAGGCAAACAATACTAAATTATTAGAAGATAGCTTAGTTTCTACTAAACCAACTAATGTTGATTTAGTATAATTCAGGAGAGATAACACATCTTTCATACGAGAAGTTTTGTTCATCCCCTGACATTCCAAGTTAGCATCGTCATTTAATTGAGGACGAACTCTTGTATTTCTTTTAGAAGGAGGATTAACTGTTGAATAAGCTGCTATGCTATCATCTTTACAATTATTTGCATTTTTGTCTACCATACTTGAAACATCTATATGTTTACCCTTTTCCTTAAACACTTCTTTGTCATTTTCTGAAATTGCATCTGCTACAATATTTAATTCATCTGACATTAATTTTTCAGGTAGCTTGGAATTCAGAAAATCTAACTCATCATTTGGTGTAAAAGAGGTACATCCAACATCATTTGTATTTTGCATATTATCTTTATTAACTTGTTCAACTTCAATTTCTTCTGATGTCTCATTGGGCCGGCTTGAAAATCAGGTGAAGTCCAACGTGGATCCTTAGAGACATCATGATATGAATCCTCATGGCCAAACAAGTTACATTGAAGACATCTGGAAGGAACAAACTCATATTCCACTGCTATGTTAATTTTTGATCCATTATGCATTTAAATAGGAATTTCTGTTTTCAGATCTGATAATGTATCAATTGAAAGTAAAACTCTAGCATACTTTGTAAATCTTTTATTTGCTGTATTCTCATCTATTAACACAGGATTTGCTATATAACTTGCAATCATTTGTATAGCATCAATAGTCCAGAACTCCATAGGTAGATCTAACAATCTAATCCAGATCTGGACTACATCACTTTGTTTCTTAGAGTAATCATACCCTGGAGACCATGCTTGGATCAAAAGCAGCCTCCCAAAATAAGAATATGTAGAGCTTTCTAATATTCGTGAGAAATTGGAGTGATCTTCAAACTGGACCGCAAAATCATATGAGGGAGAAACATGAATATGAAAATTACCCTGTGGTTTCCAGACTTTAGAAATATAATCTTTGAGCTTGATGGATGATAACCTGAAGTGGATCGGGATTAATGCCAAAGTATTAATCCAAGATTCTATAGATTTGTTAAAAATCTTTTCAGAGATAAATACATATTCTGCAGATGGCTTCACAAAAGTAAGACTTCGAGCAGATCGATCTTGTTTGTTATTATTATTTGAATCGCTAGTAGGATTCGAGATTGAGTTTGTTGTTTCTGATTTTGATTGAGGTTTTTCTGATGAGGAAGGAAGAGGAGGTTGAGAACGAAGCGGAAAGCTTGAGTTAGTTACGGTGGCAAAGGACGCCATTAAAAAGTAAATCAAATGGAAAATCGCGACCACAAACACATATTCATATAAGGCTTTACTTGAAAATATGTATATTAAGCCTTTATTTTCAATTTTTAAGAAAATTGAACTTACTTATTACCAATTCATGAAATCAAAATTTTAATTCCTAACATAATATTAGAAATATCTTTGAATTCCACCTATTTAATTCATTAACAACCCAAACATTCGATTCATCGCAATAATCTCCATTGTCATAGTTTGTCAACAATTCTTATTTATTTATTGCCAAGCCTCAATTTAATCACCTTTAAATGATTTAATTCCACATTTTCCATAGTTAAACCACAATACCGAATCTTTAAATACTAACTCAAGTAATTAAGTCAAATAATCAAATTAATGATATATTCAACTTAATTATCAATCCAATATTCATATTATCCGTTTATTAATTATAGCAAGTAATCACCAAAACTCGGGTTGTTACATAAATAGAAGGTGTTATCCATAATGTTAAGGTTGAATTGGCAAATGTTTACTGGAATGAAGTAAAAGATTGATAATGGATGATCTTGACACAGGTGCTAATTTGAAATGGCTAAAGCACGAGTCCTTTAAACTAGCCAAGAGGCTAAAATAGCAGACAATTCCCCCTCATGTCACTATCTTGACTTTGAAACTTAACAAGTGCACCCTTGATTTTGGATCGGTGGACACGTCCGATCGTTAGGGGTTATGACCAAACAAGAGGAGTAAACTAGTAGAATCCTATCTCGGTCTTTGCCTCATTAGCCTTTTCATTCTAATATTCCATATGGGACAACTACGATTTTGTAATTTTTTTGTATTGTATCTACATGAGACTCCCTGACAACTATTAGTTTACTGAGGTGTTACAGGATCTACATAAAATACATGCTTTGAAATGTGTTAAGTGATATATTGGTAAAGCCTTAATGCTATTTGATATTAAATTTACCGATAGACATTACATATGTATTGTGCATACTACATTAGATAGTTTTACATGTCCTTCGGAGATGAAAAATTTCATAACATCTCTTAAGTTGTTATGCCATTTATACACATGATTTTGAATTGTCCTATATGATAATTATAGTCTTGAGTCGAGTTAAATATTTTTCTTTATGCTTGGGTCAGCCTAAGTATTGCAGTGTGTAAAGAATATTTCTCGGGGAATGAAAACACAGCTGGATACTTGACTTTTCTGGCTTTTGTTTCCTTATTTTAGTTTGGATATGTAGTAATAAACTACTGTTTATTTCCAATTTGTTATTTTTTTCTGAAACTCAAATGTGAACTTATTTAAGGACATCACGAATTACTTATATATTTATTTTATTTTCGCTTCAAAATTATGTGTTGTTCTACATCTGCAATTCTGTGTATTGATTCTTGTTATAAATAATATTATTGATAATCTTTGATTTTAAGTGGTTTAAGCTGTTCCAAATGGTGGGTCGTCATAGATGGTATTAAAGAGAGGTGGAAAGAGAAAGTGGTAGCAATGGAAGTAAAGGACATCGATAGGATGCAATATCGACGTAATGTGGCACCGATGATAGGTGGCTTTAATAAAAGTGGAAATTAGGGCGACATCCCTATTTCCAAACTTTATTCAATGCGACACCCTCTCTAAGTTTATATGTAAAGTGAGTCCCTATTTACTGTAGCAAATCGTTTTTTAGATTTTTCGCGCTAATGCACAATTTTTTTCGCAAAATTGTAAATATTCAAAGAAGGATTTTGCAACTTTTTTTTTTTGGATTTCAGCAATTATTCACACAGTGTATTACTGGTAATAAAAATGGAAAAAAAGTTGTAGTAATATCTACAATTATTCTAAATAATTGCTGATATATCTGCAATTATCTTACAGTGTATTGTATATGTATGTTATTGTGTGGAAAAATTTCTGATATGTCAGCAATTGTTGCAAATAATGACTTCTTTTATTGCAATTTTCCTGAAAATGAAACAATTTTCATTTATATGCAATTTTTTTTATTTTGATGATTTTTCTGCAATACTTCGATGTATAAATAAGTGTAGGAAAAGAATTTAAAATTCTGATGCAAATCAGCAAAAATTACATGAAAAACTGTAATTTTTAGAAATAGTTGCTGCGATGCCTACAATTTTACGAAAAATTGCTAAAAATCATTGAAACGTTAATATTTTTTTGTTTTTAAATCATTTTTTTGTATTTTTTTTTTTTTTTTTTGCTTGAATATGAGAATGATTACATGTTGGATTAAATTTTGAAGTTTGACAAATTTTTACATTGTTTTTTTGGTGATTTTCGAAAAACAGAGATCTAATTTAAAAAGTTTTAAGATAGTGAGTTTTTTTGTATTTTGAAACCTAAACTGAACATGAACCAAACTGTCCCTTGCTAAAATACAACACAGATGTTGTGCGATATCCATTAAATGCGGCATAAACTTGTAGTGGTATCTAAGGGTAAGCAATATCTGGTTTAAACCGAATTAACCGGCCAAACCGGTTCATTTTGGTTGGTTCAGTTTTAAAACTAATCGGTTTATAAAATAAATAAATAAAAATAGTTATCAGTTTAACCGAACTTTTTATTTATAATCTAATTTTACGGTATTGTAGTACTTTAAATAATTAATTTAATGATATAATACAAAGACATTTGTTGCAAATAAATCAAATTTTATTAAAACATAAAAGTTACTATATAAAATTTCTTTAAACATAAATTTGTATTTTACTTTGAGTGAATTCATTGTTTAAATAATAATACATTATTCAAGTTCGGTTAAATCGGTTACCGACCGAATTAACTGAAATTAATTCGGTTTTGGTTCGGTTCGATTTTAATTCATTTTGAGTTTTTATACGTCAAAACTTAACGGAATTGGCCGAACGTTCGCCCCTAGTGGTATGAATCTGACGTCATGAACCGACATCAATGAGGACTAGAATCGATACAGTACGAACTTATAGCATTGATAAATGTATAGCATCAGTCTCCAATTTTAAGGTTATAGACCTCCAGTATTAGGTTCTGCGACACTAACTGACTCCATTCCATCAGATGACTCGTGGACCCGTGGTATCGCTTTTATTGATAATCTTTTTGATACCGAAATTAGACCCTTCGATATTAATTTCTTCGATATTAATCAAAATTTTAGATAACAAAATTATGGCTAATAAGATGTCTGTGGAGGGAATAGTTTCTTTCGATGAAATTCCACCAAAACCTCCTGACAAACCCATTGGCGGTGCTACAAAAACAACTACAACATGGTCAAAATCATGGGCACAGGCAGTAAGAGGGCTTTCATCGCTACACGAAGAAACGAAAAGGGAAGATGTAGAATTCATCTCCCTGCAGGATAATGGTAAATTGTTCATTCCACAGTCTAATTCATAAATTGCAATGGAAAAATGGAGGAATACCATTGTCGCGTATGCTTTAGGAAGCCATCCGCTATATGCTCAGTTCGTAGATTACGTGAACAAGGTATGGAAACCTTCTTCTTCTTTAGATGTGAACTATAAGAAAAGTGGTTTTATAATAATCCGATTTGATAACGAGGAGGATTGCATTCGAATTATAAAAAAATGTCCGCACACTTCTAATTCGAAAATAATTGTAATGAAGCCGTGGCAAGTAGGAATGAATTTTGGTAGAGATTACTTCTCTTCCATGCAAATTTGGGTAAAACTGTTGGAATCAAATTGGAGCTGCGGAATATAGATGCGTTAAGGACTGCATCAATGCTTGGGCGGCCAATTCATATGGATACAACCACGTTGAATGAGAGTCGGCTCGATTATGCCCTAATCTTAGCTGAGATTGATGAAAATTTCAATTATCCTCGAAGGGATCAAGGAGTGAATAATAGCGGTAAAGAGTCTGAGATCCCAGTTGTATTTGAGTATAAGCCCAGAGCTTGTGAGAATTGCAGTGTGTTTGGCCATCATACTCGAAATTGTAGCAATCATACAAACAAAGACTTGGCAACAGAAGTAGCTGACTACAGACGTCCCTCAAGTGGAATGCCAAAAAACACAAGAGAGTATAAAAGAAGATGCCCCTAATTATTCATCAAATTTTGCTGGGGAACACGCCACGCGACTGAAAACATAGAGAAGAAAAGAAAATAGGTTTGTTTTGATAAAGGGAAAGACAATGTAAAGTCGGATAGATACCAATAAAAAGGAGAAGGACCATGAAAAAGTGGATTTGTCTACCAAGAAATTACCTAAAAAATTAGGTAAGGGACCTGTATTGAGCGATAACGAAATTATATTGCGTAACCCATTTGATTGTCTCCAATGTGAAGACCTTGCAACATCCACTATGACAAGAAATTCCTCAACGTTGGGACAATAAAACACATGTGTACTCTCAGACCAACATTGGGTGGCCACTGAAGATGTAAGTGGAAGTTCCAGTTCAGATGAGTCTGGCATAACAGACGAATATTCCAGAGATTCTTACCACTAGTTATAGAAATGTAGCAGCACATGTAGAAAAGGTGCCACATGCACCTGAACAGGTTGATTTTTCCACAATGGTATCTGGTAATCCCAATTATGAAAAAAAGCAAGCCTCAAAACCATCTACGGCTCCTACTCCTCCTAAGCGACGAACGAGGAGTTCCACAGCAATCTCGTGAAACTGGAGCTTAAGGGGTTAGAATGTATTGATGCATTCTAACTCCTAACTCCAGACAGGCTCCCATCTCGAGTTTTTGGACATCAACAGTAGTGTGTGGACGGGTTTTACAGTTTTGGTTGTATATGTGTGCATGGTTTTGGGTATGTACCAGTTTTGTTTAAGATTGCATTAAAACGATGGAATTACTAGGCATGGAAACCTGTATGATATGAATGGCAAGAAGTAACACTTGTTGGTGATAGGATTGCTCCATGGATATGGTATCAGTATGGCATATGTAGTTTACATTTTTCTGGCAGCATTCACATAATTTATCAGGTGGTACAATTACTGTGTGGATGCCTGGATTAATGATATGGGTACATGTTTTATGTATGTGCGTGGAGAATTACGTGAGCATCTTCCTTTCGGCCACACTGAGACAACTTACCTGGAAGGCTGGAAATGGTCTTTGTACATCTAACTGTGCATGGCATGAGCGTTTCATTGTTATTTAGTGAAATACTTACATCTACACTATATAAAGGTCATCACAGACGACAAAAACGATGTGGTTCAGGTGGTGTTGTGTATGTCAGAAATTGGTTCTTATTGCTGCAATGTCTCTACTTTGAAGAATTGGGCTCGGCATATCATTGGTATCTTTGCTGGTTTTTATGTGCATATTCATTAATCATGAAGCAAGGTTATTATGTAGTGTGACAAGTTTTGCCAGAGCACAAGTGTTAATCTGATGCATGTACTTGCAAATTCATGATAGTGGCAATATAATGTGTCCATCACTGTTTAGCTACAGTTTTAGATATGGAAGAATATGTGCATGCTGTTTTTCTTTGTTACTACAATTTTGGCATTTGGAATAGGAAACCAACGGGTGATGCACGTTTCAAAGCTGAAAGTCTGATGACTCGAACTGGCTTGCTATGGGGATATCTCTAGACTAGTTAGTACTAGTTTCAATTTAGTTTCATTTTCTGTTTATGGTCTGGTTTTGGTTGATATAAGATGTGTATAGGGGGGCAGTTGATTGATAGGCTTGTGTACCTTGTTTTGTATGTAGACGTGTATTGTATATTTGCATTGTATAATTACGCATTTATTTAGTAAAGAACCCATATTAAGAAGAAAAGAAAATTTTATTTGTCTCCTTCAGAGCATATATGGTTAACAATGAGAATTTTTCTTATTACATAGCTTCTCTTATAATAACTTGGATTTCCAGGGATAATGACATGAAATAAAATGTTTAAGATCTTGATACGTTTCACCTTAGGGTAAATGCATGTTATGATTTCGTTTATGGTTATATGCATCGGACAACCTATATTGAAAATGTGACAGTTCAACCTATATTGAAAATGTGACAGTTCAAATTTTCTTCATATATTAAATAAAGAATTAAGTTAAATATCAAAATAAGGGAATAAAAACATAAATGCCCAAATTTAGCATGAAACTTTCACCATTGGGATTGTTGCAATTTTCTGAATGATTTTCGGATATAATTTATCCTGATCTGAGTAAGTATGAAAGAGTTACGAGCATGAGAAAAGCAAATAAAAATTCAAAATTAAATTAAAATAAAAACGGGCCTAGGTTAACCTCAAGGCTAGGTCGATGGTGGTTGGTCGACCCAACCCTAGGGATGGAAGACTTAACCCATTAAAAGTTAATGACTATTGATTCATTTGGACAACATAAATCTGTTGCGTGGGAGTAGAGAAATTGGTGTATGAATTATGTTAGAAGTTGAGTATGTTTTAATTAGTCAAGCACCATGTGTGCTTAATAATTAGAATAAGAATTGGTCTTTCCTAGTTAGTAGGCCAAGTAATTAGTTAGTGATTTGTGTCTTGGGTCCATTTAAGTACTTGTATCTCTTCTTATTTGACAACCAAGTTAATAACAATGTAGTCTCCTATGTTTCATGTTAATTATCTTCTCTCTCTGCGTATAAAATCCTAACATGGTATCAGAGCTAGGGCAGAGAAGGGAGAGAAATAGAAATTTCAAGTGAGATTTTTACCTTTTATTTCTCTTTTAAAATAAAAACAATTGGTGAGAAGGGAAAAAATAAATTAAGGAAGCCGCCAGTATTGCAAATTCCGAGTTCCTTCTGAACGTTAGCTTCAATTGAAATCCCAATCACCAAATCAAATTAGTGATTCGACGAAGACGAATTCCCGAAGTCCCAAACCTTAATAACCCCAAAATTACCTTCTAGACCCAATAACCCTAAACCGCCCAGTCGCCTCAGCTTCGCCGACGACGAAGAGGACGATGAAAACGACTCCGGAATTCAAATCTCTGTCCGCAAACGAACTGTTAATCCGAAAGACGAAGTGAAGGAATTTGGGGGCGATGATGTTGATGGCAGAGGATGGCACAGGTGGTTGCTAGTGATAGGGGTATGCGTTTTAGTCTGGTTTCGGCTGAAGTGAGTTAGGATGCCCGCTGTTGATGGCAGGGATGGTGTGGGCAATGAATTGAACTGGTAACAGTGATTGTTTGATGCTCAGACAGTGAATGCTGAGGTACCAAGTTCGCAGGAAGTGGTTTATGGCAACTGGACTCTAGGAAGTTTTGTCGATGGGCTGATGATGGAAGGTCGTTGTAGGCCATGCACGGGTTGTATGGAGTGTTGAAGGAGGAGGAGAGATGATGCAAGTTTTATGTGCTGATGATCGAAAAAAAAATTAACGTTATGAGGTAGAGAATTTGCAGTGGTAGGAGGAAGTCATATTCGTTGCGTGCCAAAAGTTGTGCGGTGGATGTGGTGTGATGAAGTGGAGATAAAATGGCAGGTAGATTCTACTAAATGTAGGAGTTTTTGCTTGAGTTATGGAGGCATTCTGATGTTTGGAGGCTGGAGAATTTTGAGGTGTTCTCATTGAAGTAGACCAATGATTAGTGGTGGAGCAACAAATGGAAAAGGGCGCAGAGGTGATGGTGGTTTTTCTGATGATTGGCTTGTTTTAGTTAACTGATGATGAACTGCTTTTGTTGGTTTTGGGTATCCAAGTGAAGAACAGTATGAGTGAAGTGAGTTTGCTTGTGTGAATGATGGAAGTTGCAGGTGATCTGTAGGTGTTATGGGTTATGGTGTTGGGATGCATGTTTGATGAAATAGAGGAGTGTTGGGAAGGATATGGAGTAGACGACTTTAGTGGACAATTGTTGTGTTTGGAGAGAAGCTGTTGGCTTAGTCAATGCCGTGATGGGGTAATGAAGTGTTGGTTAGAATTTTATGCTCTGGTTGAAGTTGAATTGCTGGAGGTTGCTGATATATTGATGTAGATGTGCAGTTTGATGTTGTGGAAGTTGCAGCTAGTGTGCAGGCTATGTGCTAGCTCTATGTAGTTGATTGCGTATTGGTTATGAAGTAGTGTTTTTTTTGTAAGCATTGATGTTGTGTATGCAGCAGTGATGCAGAGGCGTATTGAGTGAAGAATGATGCAGAAATTAGCTTGCTTGTGTGAAAGTGAGATGAAGAGGATGAAGGGTATAACATCGGTTTTGGGTTGGATAATATGGAAAGCGCAACTGTTATATGATTTTCCTAGGAGAAGATAGGCATGCCTATATGCAAAGTAGGTTGAGTGAAGAAACTTGGTTTTGTGTCATCCAACAAGTTAGAAAGAAGAGCTGCGGTTCTCACTTGTTGGGGGGGATGACATGTATAAGGGAAGACCCGAATGGAGAGGTCAGTGGATCCCTAAGAGAAAACCAAGAGTTTTGTTGATGGTGTGAAGTACCAATCAACGTGAAACAGTTGCGCATGTCCAACCAGGTAGAGATGAAATTTGTGACCGGGTTCTTCTAGGCAAGAGGATGAAGAATTTGGGAAGCGCTGTTAGCGTTTGTGAGTTGTAAACTGAATATTAGCACATTTAGTTTAAGGGAGGGTGTTAGAAGTTGAGTATGGTTTAATTAGTCAAGCACCATGTGTGCCTAATAATTAGAGTAAGAATTGGTCTTTCCTAGTTTGTAGGCCAAGTAATTAGTTAGTGATTTGTGTCTTGGGTCTATTTAAGTACTTGTATCTCTTCTTATTTGACAACCAAGTTAATAACAATGTAGTCTCCTATGTTTCATGTTAAATCTCTTCTCTCTCTGCGTAAAAAATCCTAACAAATTAAATGCACTATTGAATTGATCTAAACGATTGTTATTCCTAAATTACCCTATCAATATGTTCCTAACCAAAACTGTAATACTTTTTTTCCACGGATATAATGTTGTGCTACCCTTTTTTCCTTAAAATACTAATTTTCTCCTCAATTCACAAATCAAAACTAAGGACAAAATCAAGGAGAGAGACAATCGATATGAGAGGGATACTGCGAAGCGGAGATGATAGTTAGAGATCTAGAGCTAAAGGGTACAAGGTGAGTTGGCACTAATTAGTAAATTCGTATATTTGATTAATTCTAAACTGTTTTAAGTGATTATAATTGTTCAAAACCCCAACTGGTTTTGTTAGTATGAAATTGAATTGGATGAATCCTTAACCCTATCATTTAAGCTGTAATTAGATTTTGAAATTGGGTAGAAACTTATTATGTTACAATAGTTATTATTATTCACCCTAAACTAGATGCGTGCAGTAAAACTAATCGTAAGTTTAATTGCATTGAAACCCTAACTATAGAATACTGAATGGTCGACCCTAAAGTTGCCTAGGATAACTAGTAGCAGTTAATCTATAGAATGTCTTGCGTAGATTGTATATGTTAAAAACGTGCAAAGTGAACCTTGGCCTAAGTCCCAAACCAAATGGTTATAAGTTATATAACCCGGTAGGAACTACATAGTTATTAGATTTGAAACTGAATTGTTTTGGGTCATGTTGTATGCATGAAAGGGTAGGTGAATTTGTTCCTAACTAGAGTTGTTAGGGCAATTTATTCACTAAGATTAGTTTCATTGGATAAGATTTAGTTTTGCATTATTTTTACCATATTTGCGGTGAAATTTAGTTCACATTGTGAAGTGATTTAGGGCAATTTCTTTTGTTGTTGGCACATAAGTGTTACGATCGGTGGGTGTCGCAATGACGAGAACATTACATGGGTAAGCACGGTACTAATAATAGATCCAGGTATTGCACATTTTCTTACATAGACATTGCCTAGGTGGACGCAGAGAATTATAATAAATGGCAATGGGAATCGAGATTAGTAGAGCTTGGAACTAACGAGACTTCACATACGAAGGAAGCACAACTATACAATTAAAGACATTTTGCCACTTTGATTGAGAGATGGGCATATATCCATATACAATCACTTCAATAGTTTCCGTTATAGCATTCTCCCACTTCAAGCATGATGTGAGTAGTTATGATCGGAAAGTAACCCCGATTTGACCGATCACTATTGTAAGGTTAGTGTTAACCCATTTTTGAACCCAAGCAACTTAAACTAGACGTACAAGGCACATACATACTCGGATTAGCTTCAAATTTTGGGAGAACACTTAGAAGACATGTAAGAAGGCTAACAAGAAATTCCATCTCATTTGGAGTTTATCCCATGGGTTTTCAACGACCACTACTCCATGGGTCGCCAAAGACCCATCTATGGTCGTCCCTATCACGTGAAATTCGTATAGTATCTCTCTTACATCATACAGAAGGTATCCACAAAGTTTCGGCTCAATCGGATAAGTATCGAGTGATTTATGGATGGATCATCGTCAAATTACACCGATTTCGTGGACAAAATCCGATTATTGGGGAATGGTACGAATGGCCAAAAATTTCTGCGAAAGGTCTCTCTAGTCATCTACATGGCATGTGTATAGTTTCATGTCATTTGGTTGAGATTTGGACAAGTTAGGGATCAACCAAGTAGAATGGATTGACAAGGATCCATGGATTGGATTGGCATGGACCCATGGACTGGATTGGTAAGGATCCATATATTGGATTGGCAAAGACCCACGGTTTGACCACGATCCATGGTTTGACCATCACCCACGATCCATGGTTTGACCACGACCCACGATCCATGATCCATGACCCATTCATGATCTATGATCCATGATCCATCCATGACCCACAACCCACGACCCAACTTGACCATGACCTATGACCCACGACCCAACTTGACCATGACCGACGACCCACGACCCACTGTGGGGCTCGAACCCACGGCCATAAGGTTAAGAGCCTTGATTTGGAAGCTTTGAAGCCTGTTCTTTCACTATAGATTCACAAAGTCTAAAAGGAAGGCTCGTTGAAAGGATTTCTCTAAAGACTAGAAGGTTATCTGACTTTATGGCGCCTTCAAAGAAGAACAGTAAATCTGCAAAACTTTCTGCGAATGTTGTTGATGATACCACAATGTCTCCTTTAAATAACAATCCAACCATTTCTCAAACTCTGGGAGGTGGTGTAACATGGGGCCAACTCGATGGTGTTGCCGGTTTGAACCAACAGATGGAAGTTATGGATAAGATTTTGATGGATAAACTGGATGCACTTCTTGCCGCTCAAACCAATCTTGTAAATCACTGAGTTAAGATTGATTTGGAGGAAAATGCACATTCCTCCACTTCGGATCACTGTAGGAGGAATCTCGGACCTAATCAGGGAAGGAACTTGGGTGAAGAAGAGAATCGTGGAAGTAGATGAGTCAAATAAAATGTCGGTGTCAAATGGTAGGAATGACATCAATATTGAAGACTGCAAGGTGAATGCTGATGTGCTTAAACAATCCCGATCAAGAGAAAATCATTCTGAAAAGCGTGCTTCTCAAAAAATTTCAAGTCCCACCGGAGGGGCACCTCTTCAAGTTAGAGGTACAGGGCCCCAGTTCGCTAACCGTGATCGCTAGCCTAGACAACCATCCGGGAAAAGGACTGGCGTCTGCCCTGTGGAACAACGTAATGACGAGGAGTATATTTCAGGAATAATCAAGCAAATTATGAAAGAAAGTTTGGCTAGGAAGGAAGATGAAAGTGAGTGGGGTTTGCTCCGAGCAAGACACCTTTCACCGAGAGGATTTTATATGCTGAATTTCCAAAGAAGTTTGTCCCTCCAACCATGCCCGCATGTAATGGAATCAGTGATACCAATCCATTATTATTCAAATATGAATGGCATATGAATGGTGCAAGAGCAACAAATGAGCTCAAATGCCATTATTTCCCCATTTATCTGGAAGGACGATCATCTTAGGGTGATCCTTTTGTCAACGGATGACCTTATTACACTCGTAGTCTCTGAAGAACGATAATTCAAGTATTGTATACGTCATTAGTCCGATCCTTTGTAGTAACTACTCGTAATAACGAACTTACAAAATGGATCTGTTTATCATAAAGAGATTTGTTGTTCCTAATACGCCATTCGTTGGAAAAAGGAATGTTAGCTACTTTTTTTCTCTAACAGAATTATTAGTTATTCGTTGGATTTCTTCGAGATATTTTCCATTAAGTAATTTATACGAATCATTGATCTTCCTTTTATGGAGTTTTTCCATTATTCATATGGTTTCCAAGCTATGGAATCATAAAAATGATTTAAGCAGAATAACCGCGCTAAGTGCCATTTTTAGGGTTGACATATTATGATCTCCCCAGCAAAGCCAATAAGGCATAGCTCCGCCCCTCCTTTGTGCTCAGTTCTTTGAGAGAGCCTTGGGTACTCAAATCCCTAATACCTCGGTTACCAAATGCTTAAGCAAAAGAGCATCCTCGTTGTGGTTCAATAAGCTACCGTCGAAATCCATAGATCAATTATCCGATTTGGCAAGGATGTTTAAGAAGCAATTCAGATTATACACCACGAAGGCCGAGGATATTATGTCGCTGTCAGGACTGGATCAGAACCCAGGAGAGTCAGTGAAGACTTTTCTTAACTGCTTCAATACCAAAGTGACGGAGATTGGAAATCTAGAGCCCAGGATGATACTGATGGCATTGGTTCGAGCTGTTGATAAAAACACTAAATATGGAAAATGGGTAAGGATGAAAGAGCCCAAAACACTCGAGAAGTTCTACAAAAAGGCCGATGAGTTCATTTGGTTGGAAGAAGTCTCTCTCACTACCCAGTGTGTGGTTGGAAGCTATGCTGTGGAAGATAAGAAGGATGCCTGGGGCCAGAAAAGGGAAAACGAAGACAAAGGAAAATAGGAAAATAATAATAAAAAGCTTCGTTATTTCAAACCCGAGGAGTTGATCCCGTTAAGTGATACACCAAATAACATCTTTTTTGCCACCAAAGATGCATGATATTATCCAAAACCACAACAGTTGAAGATAGGGTACAAGGAAACGAATTCTCGAAGATTCTGTCGCTTTTTCACAATCAGCTCGGGCATGATACTAATGAGTGTCGACATTTGAAGAAACTGATCGAAGAGTTGATCAGGCAGAATAAGTTGCAACGGTATGTAAGAAAACCATAAGCAATGGATCTCTCTCCAGCCGCTCAAGGGCAAATTCAAGCTAACAACGGTTGATAGAGTTCGAATAACAAGAGCATGGAATAGTGACCATTTGCGTCCATACTTCAATTAAAGCTTTGCTCAAACTTTCTAAGTTTTTGTAATTTATCTTTGCAAAGATGAGCCGCACGTGTTTAACTAGGGCATTGTAATTGAACAACTGCTATGTCATTTTCCAATAATAGAAGTCTGCATCTGCTTTATTTCGATTGTGTATTTGCAAATTTTTGTTAATAACTCAAAAGTCGCTAAAAATTGATTTAATGTTGCAGACTATCTGAAGAGCGCTTGCTTTCTCATGACCCGACAAGACCTAGTGACCCATACATGACTTTCTGACAAAGACATCCCAAGTGTTGAGTGTCATAAACATTACTTTGCATATATGCAAGGATGTAGCACATCGCCTTGCGGATCGAAAAGGGGAGTCACTAAGAGTCAAGCAGCGAAAAACGGGGCAAGCAAGCACAAAAACAAAAGACCTCCCCAAGTGAGACACCGAATAAGGTCGCTGTAAGAACCCGTTACTTCCCCGTGAGAGAAAGAGCGGATACTTTGAGAACAACACACAATAGAACGCAGACGGAAGGACATTTCATTGTTATTACAACAATTCCATCAGATACAAGAATATACAGAGTATAAATGAATAAATTACATTCGACAAATATCAGAGATTACAATAAATTACATAGCAGCGGAAAATAATACAAAGCACAACTGAAGGTGATATACGGATACAGAGCCTTCCGGATATCATTCCAGCTGTAAACCAGGATCTTGTGAATATAAATCTGCAAAACCAAAACTACTAGCTGCCCGTGCGGAAAATAGGGGCACCCAGAGTTTAGGTTAAAACAATAAACTCCAGGTCAGTCATGTGACTGGTGTGAGAACTAAAACGGTTATTAATCTTTATTTTCAAAGTTAGGTAAACCAAGGGACCACGCCGTATAACACGGAACGGGTTTCCTCCCAAGAATACCAGTGCATAAAACAACAGCGCAATGCTAAATAAAGAAAAATGAAGCTGTTATAAGACCCAAGTCCTATCACACAATGCAACGCAAGCCGGGGGATAGGGTTTTCCCTTATAACAGCCAAAGCATGCTTGATACGTTTAAAACAAATCATTTGATACTATGATAAGTGTATAGTGTCAAAACAATTTCAATCATAAATATAAATCATAGGCGACATAGCTACCATCTACTATGTCGCCATACTAGTTCTACAATTAAAGACGAATTACACGTATTGGAAATTGGATTCCGTCATGAGTCGAGGCAAGGGGCAAGCTCCTCTCCGCGCTCGAGACACTCTAGCAAATGCCTCAGGACTACACACTCTGGGCAATCCTTGGATCGGTTGGGCCGTTTCCCGGTCCTTACAGACCTATAATCGAGGCGCCTCATTCCAACAACCACAAAGGTGAAAAGTATATAAATGTCAGGGCTGGTAAGTCACTGACACCACCAAAGCTAGAAAGAAACGTCGTGCTCTCCCAACGGCCCGTATCCCGTTTTTAACTCATTCCGAGGTGTGAGGCTCGCGAATTCACGTTATACACAAAGCTGCCACGTAGGCGTGCTTTGATCATCAACCACAAGACTTTGCTTTTCAACAGAAGCCTTGATCATTGCATCTTAGCGTGCCACACAGGCAATTCATGCCATGCGACTGATGTCCATCGATATACAACCTCTGAGCTCGTACGTCTCAGAGAAGGGTGTTAAGCAAAAGAATAAATTCTCTGCCGCCAAACAGATGTATATTTAATAGAAATCAATCAACACAGAATAAAATCCAATGTCAGACACACAATCCATTTACAAGTCCGTTCTGGGTCTGAACGAAACCGGAGGCACTTTCCTCGCATATCCATCCATCTCCAGGTACGTCTGGACGACCACCAACTATTTCCATCCTCTTGGGTGTACTGCCCAATCAGGATCGTCAGTAATTATCCAAACGATGTGAAGACTTCCGGTCTTCAACCACCGTCTTCATCTTCGACATATCGTCGAATCGGTTATTCAGAATGGGTATAAACCCGGCCTTTCCGAACAACCCGCGTATATTAAAACAAATGTTACACAAACACAACATACGCCTCATTCCAATTCAGAATATTCTTTTGTTCACAAAATCACATTTTTAGGGAAAGGTTCCCATTAATTTTATCCAAGATAAATTCTTTAAAATTTATCCTTTAATCTTCCTTTGGATGTCATTTCAAACCAGATTATGGTTTTCTAAACTAGTCGAGATTAGCGAACCGTAACGAAGTAATTATTTATTTTATTTCCCAATCCCAACATATTCATCCCATGAAGCAAAACTGGTAATACTCCATATCTAATACTATGGTGTTATCGGTAAGATTAATTACCATTTCACGTTCAAATCTGATTAAAGATTTAACTATCGCTTTGGAGCAAAACTGGCGATACTCCATTCTCGCTCATTTCTAAATTTGATAATTTAGATTATAGATTTACATTTCAATCTAATTGCAGATTCGTTAAAACTCCTTTTACTGGGTTAAAGAACTAGTGTTATTTAAAACACAGTTCACGACAAACCCAAATCACATTCTATTTATTATCGGGTTAAAGAACTAGTGTTATTTAAAACACCGTTAACGATAAACCCATTTCAAATCCAATCAAATATATTAGAAATTTCAATTCATTTAAAACCCCTTTTTAAATCTAATTTATTTATTTAAAAATAATTGGGTTTTAAATTTAGTTCAAAACTAGTTCATTTTGATAAAAATCTATTTTTATCTTTTCAAATATGGAGTTTTTCATCCCAAATTTTCCCAAATCATTTCTAATGATTTTACACAAATTATTACTATTTTTAATAATTTTATCAAGGCCCGTATAGTCGATTTCCATCAACGACCATCGAACTGCACTTACAGCGACCTTTTTCGAATTTGATTTGGACGTATCTCCAAATCCAACCGTTAGATTTCAAATTTCTAATATTCGTTAGAAAGCTCTTTTCGATACGAACCCAACGGTTCCGGTTTTAGGAGAATCCGACGGTCGGATCTCCCGTAATGTTCGTTTGAAATAAATGGTCGAAATTCACGAACTGCCGCTGCGTGGCGCGTTCTATTCAGGCCATTATATTATATATATAATATATATAATATATATTTCGTCAATTTCTATTTAAAACGAATTATATAAACGGTTTTAAATTCGTTTCAAAAGTAATTTCAACTTCCATTTCAATTCAAATCAAAATTGAATTCTTCTTTATAAATTCGTTTTAAAATTCATTTCTATTCAATTCAAATTTCAATTCAATTTGAATTCATTTCAATTCGCTTTCAATTCAATTTGAACTCGCTTTCAATTCAATTCAATTCCAAAGTCGTTTCTATTCGATTCAATTCAAATTGGTTTCCTATTCGATTCAACTCAAATTGGTTTTCTATTCGATTCAATTCAAATTGTTTTTCTATTCGATTCAATTCAAATTGGTTTTCTATTCGATTCAATTCAAATTGGTTTTCTATTCGATTCAATTCAAATTGGTTTTCTATTCGATTCAATTCAAATTGGTTTTCTATTCGATTCAAATTCATTTTGGTTTTCTATTCGATTCAATTCAAATTGGTTTTCTATTCGATTCAAATTCATTTTGGTTTTCTATTCGATTCAATTCAAATTGGTTTTCTATTCGATTCAATTCAAATTGTTTTTGTATTCAATTCATTTCGAAATCGTTATATATTCAATTCATTTCGAAATCGTTTTGTATTCAATTCATTTCGAAATCGCTATATATTCAATTCATTTCGAAATCGCTATATATTCAATTCATTTCGAAATCGTTATATATTCAATTCATTTCGAAATCGTTATGTATTCAATTCATTTCGAAATCGTTATGTATTCAATTCATTTCGAAATCGTTATATATTCAATTCATTTCGAAATCGTTATATATTCAATTCATTTCGAAATCGTTATATATTCAATTCATTTCGAAATCGTTATATATTCAATTCATTTCGAAATCGTTATATATTCAATTCATTTCGAAATCATTATATATTCAATTCATTTCGAAATCGTTATATATTCAATTCATTTCGAAATCGTTATATATTCAATTCATTTCGAAATCGTTATATATTCAATTCATTTCGAAATCGCTTTTCAACATCATTTTAAAATGATTAAAATCGATATAAATATCGTTCACGTCAAAATGGCGTCAATCTAATCAACACGGCTTCATATATTTCTATTTTTAAATATTCTATTTCAAAATATTTTTATTCAATACACGACTCTATCTCTTTGTCAACACACGACTAATCTCAACGAATGAGTACCGTCCACGTGTGACTATTTTGTTATTTAACATATTTTATGAAAATTAAGGTATCTATCGTGTTATATTAAATCAGACTCCAACCGTAAATTAGTAAGAGAACGATTCCCTGAATATTAACCCCGAAGGCCGAAACCAACATCAGATTAATATCCAGGAGACCACTCATCTTATCTATTTTCCAGTCAGTTTCTAATTTTATATAAGATAAAGATGTAGATTTTATTTTAAAAATATTTCGTTCAACACATGACTAATCTCAACGGATGAGTACAGTCAACACATGAACCTTTATATTATATTGATAAAGATGTAAATTTTATTATTAAAATAATTCGTTCAACACATGACTAATCTCGACGGATGAGTACAGTCAACACATGAACCTTTATGTTATATTGATAAAGATGCAAATTTTATTATTAAAATAATTCGTTCAACACATGACTAATCTCGACGGATGAGTACAGTCAACACATGAACCTTTATGTTATATATTCTTTATTTTCTAAATTGGAATGAGGCCCAATCAATTACCATATAGCGTTAACTATATGGATTTTTCCATACAACACATGTATATAATAGCATTGAAAAATAATCAACCATCAACCAAAGTGCACTACACTGTATAAGCATCAAATATAGATATCTAACGCTTATAACAGCCTGTCAATCAATCGATCGACATATTTAATCAATCAGGATGAGTGAACTTCAAATTTCATCCCAACACCCGTGTGGGGTTTCAAACAATCAAACATAGATTTCATTTGTGCAGTTGGGCGATGTGTAAAATTTATCGTCCCAATCAATGTCAGTCAAATCAGTGTACATAAACAAACCGTTCGGTTTGTAAATGAATATTTATTTATTCACATTCACTATATTCATATTCACGTTAAAAATTATATTTTTAACGATAAAACATTTTTTCTAACATATGAATTTCTATTCAGTTCATTCTATAAATAAAATGATATTTTTATTTTTCTAACTTATTTTAGAAAATTTCGGCGGCATAACGGCACGATACTAGAAACGGGACAAGGCCTAGCCTTATCCCCGGTCTAGTGAAGGCCCACGCCATTCACACATCAATCAAATTCATTCCATTTCACCAAACAATTCAATTCAAACCAAATAAACTAACTAACTATACAACCAAACAATTCAACAAACAAGCCATCCATGGTCTGTGGATGACGGGTGTCGGGTGCTACTAAACACCGTCTGCATCCTAGTATATATATATATATAACTAGAAAAAGAAATTGAAGAGTGAGAAGTTCTCACTAATAGCTATCCAACTTCACGGCACTTCTCTTATAGAAATCTTCGTCGTTCTCGCCTTTTTGTCATCTTCGTTGCCCGTAGCCACTACATATATAAAAATCACACATTTTTATATTTTGATGTCTTTAAAATAAAAATCACATTTTTATTTATTCACTTTCAATTTAAAAATCATATTTTAATAATCGCTTCATACATTTAAAAATCGAATTTTCACTTTGCTATTCAATATATAAAAATCGAATTTTTACTATGCTATTCAATATATAAAAATCGAATTTTTTCTATTATAAAGATTTCGCCTTTTTAAATATATATTTCGCCTTTATAAAAACATAGACTTCGCCTTTTCAAATTTAAAGATTTCATCTTTATAAAAATCTCATTTTTATTTTTCTACACATATAAAGATGATATTTTTAATATTCCTATCATGTAAAAATTATATTTTTTATTCTCTACCTATCCAAAAATCATATTTTTACATCTTCTATATAGTAAAGATTATATTTTTAATACTTTAAAAATATAAAAATCATATTTTTATTACTTTAAAAATATAAAAATCATATTTTTATTACTTTAAAAATATAAAAATCATATTTTTAACCTTTCTATATTGTAAAAATTATATTTTTATCGAAGTAAAAATCATATTTTTACTTCACTACTTATATCAAAATTTCGTCTTTTCATATTTAAAAATACCGTCTTTTCATATAAAAAGAAACTAATCAATTTTAAAAATCTAATCTATTCTATTTTAAAACAAACATCGCCATCTACATTTTCCAGACATCCCTAACTTCAGTTTCAAGATAATGCTAATCCTACCTAATAAAAATAATATAAAACAAAACGAATATAAATAAATCAATACAACTTACTGTGTTATCGATTCGGAGGGGGGGTTTGGGCTCTGGTGGGCGTCGGAGGGCGTCTCGGCGGTGGGTCAGAGGCTGGAGGAGGCGTTGGCTGGCGGTTTCGGGGGGGGGGGGGTTCAGGGCTTTGGTCGCGGCCTGGAGGAGCGGGATTTGAAGTGGTCGGAGTAAGGGGATGGAGGGCGGTGGCCCTAGGCGGCGGCGAACGCCAGGGGGGCGCGCGCGATGGAGGCGGCGGCGGTTCCCCCCGTCGATCGATTAGGTTTTAATCTTTTTTTTTCCTTTTCTGTTCGAAATGAAATCGGGGGGGGGGGGGGGGTATATGCAAAAGAAGGTTTTAATTTATTTTATTAATTAATTTATATTTCAAAAAGTTGACTTTTACATACGACCTCGAAACGAGGCCCACCGCCTGTCGTCTATAGCGTTTTACCCCCATTCCGAACACAATGGGATATGCATCGCAAGCTGATTCGATAGTTACAATCAGTTTCCGTTAAATTTACATTTAAATCACTATATTGAATTTTAAACGTACATTTCAAATTACCGGGGTCACATACTAACTCTATAAATTTCATAAAAATATTTTCTAGCTTCGTATTGACGATACGGTCCTAACAAAACTAGTTTCGTCGAATTCTGAGACCGTATGAAAAATGGCCAATTTCCAGTCGATTAAAATCAACTGAACTGGTCAAACGCGTTTTCCTTTGCCACGCTCACATATTGATTCGAAAAATTATGAAATTTGAAACCTGGCAATAACTTTATATCACGGACCCAACAAAAGTGGTTTCGTCGAAATCCGAGGCCGTTTGCAAAATCCCCATTTTCAAGGGCCTGAATTCCATAGCGACTATTCAGAATTTTCAACTGGGCATATCTTTTGATTCCCGTTATGAAATTTTGATTTTTCGGATTCGTTGGAAAGATATTATCAAATTGATCCTAATGTTTTTGGTTTCACTAAAATCCGGATTGTTTTGCACCCGGTACATTCAATTGAAGTTTGAAATCGAATTATCGAACTACCGCGCCATTTTCAATTCTATTTATAAATATAAATAATTATTTATATTCTAACGACGACGTATATAATATATACGTTCTAATTCTATTCAAAATAAATTTCTCGTTGATATTATTTAAAATAATTCATTTTAAATATTCAAAATTCGCTAAAATTGCCAAAATAAAAATTTTAAACTGGCCCAGATTTTCCAGGTTATTACAATCTCCCCCACTTAAAACTTTTCGTCCCCGAAAAGGAATAAAGTCGAAAGTGATTTGATTAATCAACTCCACGCTCGATTTGGCTTGCATTCTCCAACTTTTCAGTTTCTGAGAATTTTCAAATTTTCAAAAATTTGGCTAACACCCTAAATTTTCGAAAAATTTCGCCATAACCTCCCCTGCACCGGGAGCATCGGGGAATTTCAAATAGCTTCCCCGGTCCTTCTAATCTCAAAAAGAAAAAGAAAAAGCCAAGCGGCTAGCCAATAGGCTCATAAAATCATCATCACCCAAACAAAACAGTAAATTATGTAGTAAACATGTACCTATTTGTCGGGCAAACAAATTTTATTCTCTGCTCTAGCCTCCTTGCTATGACCTGTTCAATGTAAGTATATGTATATGCAAGCAAATGCGACCAATTTTCAATACAGTTCAATATTTGATTCAATTAGGCTAAATGGTTCAAAATTATCAAACAAATGAACAAACAACACAAACATCAATCAATTAGTGAATTAGACTTTCAAATTTATAATTTTGATATCTATATATAAAGAAAATCATGTTTTTGATGCCAATTCACAACAATGTGTTCTAACTATATTAGTTTTGGTTCTCACACCAGTCTAATGGAAATATATAGATATCACACCTTCGTTACTCGAACAAGAATACTAATGACGACTAGTCAATCATCAGAATCATCTTCGGGCCACTAGAGTATGATTCTATATCTTTCCAGTATATTAAAACTTCGAATATACGTTCATGACGCGTATATGCAAAATTTTTATATACTCGATGGTCCATATTCAAAATAAATAAATAATCAAATACGTATAAAACGATTAAATTTTCAAAACAAAATTGTTTTCATTTGAAAAATATACTCTTCACACTCGTTCTAGGATACTACTGATCCTATCTCTAACGAGTCATTCTAATTGGATTTTACTAATCCAATATCTGATGAATTCTTTCGTATGGTTCTTTTGTGTCTTGTTCTCGAGCTCTGTAAACCAAAGCTCTGATACCACTGTAAGAACCCGTTACTTCCCCGTGAGAGAAAGAGCGGATACTTTGAGAACAACACACAATAGAACGCAGACGGAAGGACATTTCATTGTTATTACAACAATTCCATCAGATACAAGAATATACAGAGTATAAATGAATAAATTACATTCGACAAATATCAGAGATTACAATAAATTACATAGCAGCGGAAAATAATACAAAGCACAACTGAAGGTGATATACGGATACAGAGCCTTCCGGATATCATTCCAGCTGTAAACCAGGATCCTGTGAATATAAATCTGCAAAACCAAAACTACTAGCTGCCCGTGCGGAAAATAGGGGCACCCAGAGTTTAGGTTAAAACAATAAACTCCAGGTCAGTCATGTGACTGGTGTGAGAACTAAAACGGTTATTAATCTTTATTTTCAAAGTTAGGTAAATCAAGGGACCACGCCGTATAACACGGAACGGGTTTCCTCCCAAGAATACCAGTGCATAAAACAACAGCGCAATGCTAAATAAAGAAAAATGAAGCTGTTATAAGACCCAGGTCCTATCACACAATGCAACGCAAGCCGGGGGATAGGGTTTTCCCTTATAACAGCCAAAGCATGCTTGATACGTTTAAAACAAATCATTTGATACTATGATAAGTGTATAGTGTCAAAACAATTTCAATCATAAATATAAATCATAGGCGGCATAGCTACCATCTACTATGTCGCCATACTAGTTCTACAATTAAAGACGAATTACACGTATTGGAAATTGGATTCCGTCATGAGTCGAGGCAAGGGGCAAGCTCCTCTCCGCGCTCGAGACACTCTAGCAAATGCCTCAGGACTACACACTCTGGGCAATCCTTGGATCGGTTGGGCCGGTCCTCACTTACGTTAGAGGATTATTTATGCCTGAACACACGTTTCCCGGTCCTTACAGACCTATAATCGAGACGCCTCATTCCAACAACCACAAAGGTGAAAAGTATATAAATGTCAGGGCTGGTAAGTCACTGACACCACCAAAGCTAGAAAGAAACGTCGTGCTCTCCCAACGGCCTGTATCCCGTTTTTAACTCATTCCAAGGTGTGAGGCTCGCGAATTCACGTTATACACAAAGCTGCCACGTAGGCGTGCTTTGATCATCAACCACAAGACTTTGCTTTTCAACAGAAGCCTTGATCATTGCATCTTAGCGTGCCACACAGGCAATTCATGCCATGCGACTGATGTCCATCGATATACAACCTCTGAGCTCGTACGTCTCAGAGAAGGGCGTTAAGCAAAAGAATAAATTCTCTGCCGCCAAACAGATGTATATTTAATAGAAATCAATCAACACAGAATAAAATCCAATGTCAGACACACAATCCATTTACAAGTCCGTTCTGGGTCTGAACGAAACCGGAGGCACTTTCCTCGCATATCCATCCATCTCCAGGTACGTCTGGACGACCACCAACTATTTCCATCCTCTTGGGTGTACTGCCCAATCAGGATCGTCAGTAATTATCCAAACGATGTGAAGACTTCCGGTCTTCAACCACCGTCTTCATCTTCGACATATCGTCGAATCGGTTATTCAGAATGGGTATAAACCCGGCCTTTCCGAACAACCCGCGTATATTAAAACAAATGTTACACAAACACAACTTACGCCTCATTCCAATTCAGAATATTCTTTTGTTCACAAAATCACATTTTTAGGGAAAGGTTCCCATTAATTTTATCCAAGATAAATTCTTTAAAATTTATCCTTTAATCTTCCTTTGGATGTCATTTCAAACCAGATTATGGTTTTCTAAACTAGTCGAGATTAGCGAACCGTAACGAAGTAATTATTTATTTTATTTCCCAATCCCAACATATTCATCCCATGAAGCAAAACTGGTAATACTCCATATCTAATACTATGGTGTTATCGGTAAGATTAATTACCATTTCACGTTCAAATCTGATTAAAGATTTAACTATCGCTTTGGAGCAAAACTGGCGATACTCCATTCTCGCTCATTTCTAAATTTGATAATTTAGATTATAGACTTACATTTCAATCTAATTGCAGATTCGTTAAAACTCCTTTTACTGGGTTAAAGAACTAGTGTTATTTAAAACACAGTTCACGACAAACCCAAATCACATTCTATTTATTATCGGGTTAAAGAACTAGTGTTATTTAAAACACCGTTAACGATAAACCCATTTCAAATCCAATCAAATATATTAGAAATTTCAATTCATTTAAAACCCCTTTTTAAATCTAATTTATTTATTTAAAAATAATTGGGTTTTAAATTTAGTTCAAAACTAGTTCATTTTGATAAAAATCTATTTTTATCTTTTCAAATATGGAGTTTTTCATCCCAAATTTTCCCAAATCATTTCTAATGATTTTACACAAATTATTACTATTTTTAATAATTTTATCAAGGCCCGTACAGTCGATTTCCATCAACGGCCATCGAACTGCACTTACAGCGACCTTTTTCGAATTTGATTTGGACGTATCTCCAAATCCAACCGTTAGATTTCAAATTTCTAATATTCGTTAGAAAGCTCTTTTCGATACGAACCCAACGGTTCCGGTTTTAGGAGAATCCGACGGTCGGATCTCCCGTAATGTTCGTTTGAAATAAATGGTCGAAATTCACGAACTGCCGCTGCATGGCGCGTTCTATTCAGGCCATTATATTATATATATAATATATATAATATATATTTCGTCGATTTCTATTTAAAACGAATTATATAAACGGTTTTAAATTCGTTTCAAAAGCAATTTCAACTTCCATTTCAATTCAAATCAAAATTGAATTCTTCTTTATAAATTCGTTTTAAAATTCATTTCTATTCAATTCAAATTTCAATTCAATTTGAATTCATTTCAATTCGCTTTCAATTCAATTTGAACTCGCTTTCAATTCAAGTCAATTCCAAAGTCGTTTTCTATTCGATTCAATTCAAATTGGTTTTCTATTCGATTCAATTCAAATTGGTTTTCTATTCGATTCAATTCAAATTGGTTTTCTATTCGATTCAATTCAAATTGGTTTTCTATTCGATTCAATTCAAATTGGTTTTCTATTTGATTCAATTCAAATTGGTTTTCTATTCGATTCAAATTCAAATTGGTTTTCTATTCGATTCAATTCATTTTGGTTTTCTATTCGATTCAAATTCAAATTGGTTTTCTATTCGATTCAAATCATTTTGGTTTTCTATTCGATTCAATTCAAATTGGTTTTCTATTCGATTCATTTCGAAATCGTTATATATTCAATTCATTTCGAAATCGTTATATATTCAATTCATTTCGAAATCGTTTTGTATTCAATTCATTTCGAAATCGTTATATATTCAATTCATTTCGAAATCGTTATATATTCAATTCATTTCGAAATCGCTATATATTCAATTCATTTCGAAATCGTTATGTATTCAATTCATTTCGAAATCGTTATATATTCAATTCATTTCGAAATCGTTATATATTCAATTCATTTCGGAATCGTTATATATTCAATTCATTTCGAAATCGTTATATATTCAATTCATTTCGAAATCGTTATATATTCAATTCATTTCGAAATCGTTATATATTCAATTCATTTCGAAATCGTTATATATTAATATATTCAATTCATTTCGAAATCGTTATATATTCAATTCATTTCGAAATCGCTTTTCAACATCATTTTAAAATGATTAAAATCGATATAAATATCGTTCACGTCAAAATGGCGTCAATCTAATCAACACGGCTTCATATATTTCTATTTTTAAATATTCTATTTCAAAATATTTTTATTCAATACACGACTCTATCTCTTTGTCAACACACGACTAATCTCAACGAATGAGTACCGTCCACGTGTGATTATTTTGTTATTTAACATATTTTATGAAAATTAAGGTATCTATCGTTTGATATTAAATCAGACTCCAACCGTAAATTAGTAAGAGAACGATTCCCTGAATATTAACCCCGAAGGCCGAAACCAACATCAGATTAATATCCAGGAGACCACTCATCTTATCTATTTTCCAGTCAGTTTCTAATTTTATATATGATAAAGATGTAGATTTTATTTTAAAAATATTTCGTTCAACACATGACTAATCTCAACGGATGAGTACAGTCAACACATGAACCTTTATATTATATTGATAAAGATGTAAATTTTATTATTAAAATAATTCGTTCAACACATGACTAATCTCGACGGATGAGTACAGTCAACACATGAACCTTTATGTTATATTGATAAAGATGCAAATTTTATTATTAAAATAATTCGTTTAACACATGACTAATCTCGACGGATGAGTACAGTCAACACATGAACCTTTATGTTATATATTCTTTATTTTCTAAATTGGAATGAGGCCCAATCAATTACCATATAGCGTTAACTATATGGATTTTTCCATACAACACATGTATATAATAGCATTGAAAAATAATCAACCATCAACCAAAGTGCACTACACTGTATAAGCATCAAATATAGATATCTAACGCTTATAACAGCCTGTCAATCGATCGATCGACATATTTAATCAATCAGGATGAGTGAACTTCAAATTTCATCCCAACACCCGTGTGGGGTTTCAAACAATCAAACATAGATTTCATTTGTGCAGTTGGGCGATGTATAAAATTTATCGTCCCAATCAATGTCAGTCAAATCAGTGTACATAAACAAACCGTTCGGTTTGTAAATGAATATTTATTTATTCACATTCACTATATTCATATTCACGTTAAAAATTATATTTTTAACGATAAAACATTTTTTTCTAACATATGAATTTCTATTCAGTTCATTCTATAAATAAAATGATATTTTTATTTTTCTAACTTATTTTAGAAAATTTCGGCGGCATAACGGCACGATACTAGAAACGGGACAAGGCCTAGCCTTATCCCCGGTCTAGTGAAGGCCCACGCCATTCACACATCAATCAAATTCATTCCATTTCACCAAACAATTCAATTCAAACCAAATAAACTAACTAACTATACAACCAAACAATTCAACAAACAAGCCATCCATGGTCTGTGGATGACGGGTGTCGGGTGCTACTAAACACCGTCTGCATCCTAGTATATATATATATATATAACTAGAAAAAGAAATTGAAGAGTGAGAAGTTCTCACTAATAGCTATCCAACTTCACGGCACTTCTCTTATAGAAATCTTCGTCGTTCTCGCCTTTTTGTCATCTTCGTTGCCCGTAGCCACTACATATATAAAAATCACACATTTTTATATTTTGATGTCTTTAAAATAAAAATCACATTTTTATTTATTCACTTTCAATTTAAAAATCATATTTTAATAATCGCTTCATACATTTAAAAATCGAATTTTCACTTTGCTATTCAATATATAAAAATCGAATTTTTACTATGCTATTCAATATATAAAAATCGAATTTTTTCTATTATAAAGATTTCGCCTTTTTAAATATATATTTCGCCTTTATAAAAACATAGACTTCGCCTTTTCAAATTTAAAGATTTCATCTTTATAAAAATCTCATTTTTATTTTTCTACACATATAAAGATGATATTTTTAATATTCCTATCATGTAAAAATTATATTTTTTATTCTCTACCTATCCAAAAATCATATTTTTACATCTTCTATATAGTAAAGATTATATTTTTAATACTTTAAAAATATAAAAATCATATTTTTATTACTTTAAAAATATAAAAATCATATTTTTATTACTTTAAAAATATAAAAATCATATTTTTAACCTTTCTATATTGTAAAAATTATATTTTTATCGAAGTAAAAATCATATTTTTACTTCACTGCTTATATCAAAATTTCGTCTTTTCATATTTAAAAATACCGTCTTTTCATATAAAAAGAAACTAATCAATTTTAAAAATCGAATCTATTCTATTTTAAAACAAACATCGCCATCTACATTTTCCAGACATCCCTAACTTCAGTTTCAAGATAATGCTAATCCTACCGAATAAAAATAATATAAAACAAAACGAATATAAATAAATCAATACAACTTACTGTGTTATCGATTCGGAGGGGGGTTTGGGCTCTGGTGGGCGTCGGAGGGCGTCTCGGCGGTGGGTCAGAGGCTGGAGGAGGCGTTGGCTGGCGGTTTCGGGGGGGGGGGGGGGGTTCAGGTCTTTGGTCGCGGCCTGGAGGAGCGGGATTTGAAGTGGTCGGAGTAAGGGGATGGAGGGCGGTGGCCCTAGGTGGCGGCGAACGCCAGGGGGGCGCGCGCGATGGAGGCGGCGGCGGTTCCCTCCTTCGATCGATTAGGTTTTAATCTTTTTTTTTTCCTTTTCTGTTCAAAATGAAATCGGGGGGGGGGGGGTATATGCAAAAGAAGGTTTTAATTTATTTAATTAATTTATATTTCAAAAAGTTGACTTTTACATACGACCTCGAAACGAGGCCCACCGCCTGTCGTCTATAGCGTTTTACCCCCATTCCGAACACAATGGGGTATGCATCGCAAGCTGATTCGATAGTTACAATCAGTTTCCGTTAAATTTACATTTAAATCACTATATTGAATTTTAAACCTACATTTCAAATTACCGGGGTCACATACTAACTCTATAAATTTCATAAAAATATTTTCTAGCTTCGTATTGACGATACGGTCCTAACAAAACTAGTTTCGTCGAATTCTGAGACCGTATGAAAAATGGCCAATTTCCAGTCGATTAAAATCAACAGAACTGGTCAAACGCGTTTTCCTTTGCCACGCTCACATATTGATTCGAAAAATTATGAAATTTGAAACCTGGCAATAACTTTATATCACGGACCCAACAAAAGTGGTTTCGTCGAAATCCGAGGCCGTTTGCAAAATCCCCATTTTCAAGGGCCTGAATTCCATAGCGACTATTCAGAATTTTCAACTGGGCATATCTTTTGATTCCCGTTATGAAATTTTGATTTTTCGGATTCGTTGGAAAGATATTATCAAATTGATCCTAATGTTTTTGGTTTCACTAAAATCCGGATTGTTTTGCACCCGGTACATTCAATTGAAGTTTGAAATCGAATTATCGAACTACCGCGCCATTTTCAATTCTATTTATAAATATAAATAATTATTTATATTCTAACGACGACGTATATAATATATACGTTCTAATTCTATTCAAAATAAATTTCTCGTTGATATTATTTAAAATAATTCATTTTAAATATTCAAAATTCGCTAAAATTGCCAAAATAAAAATTTTAAACTGGCCCAGATTTTCCGGGTTATTACAGTCGCCAATGCCTGATTTACTCGGCCAGATTGCGATGAATGTTGGGAAAAGACCTCTAAAAGTGAGGACCTCCCCAAGCGGGGGCACCTCCCAAAGTAAGGTATAAGACCTCCCCAAGTGGGGGCACCCAATAAGATCGTCAATTCATGATTTACTAGCCCTGATTGCGATGAATGTTAGGTAAAAACAAAAGACCTCCCCAAGTGGAGGCCCCCAATAAGATCGCCAATGCCTGATTCACTCGGCCCGATTGCGACAAATGTTGGGCAAAAATATAAGACCTCCCCAAGTGGGGCGAAAAAACCAAAGACTTCCTCAAGCGGGGGCACAAAAAACTAAAGACCTTACCGTCAAAAGTGTGGCAACAAAAAGACTCTTCCTTCAAGAGCGGGGCACCTGATAAATCAATAAAATCGATTCGCTCGATACATTGATGAAATTGAGATAATAAAAGCCTTCCCCGAGAGGAGGCACTTGATCAGTTGATAAAGTCAGGATTCCCAATACATTGGCAACCTCAGAAGCTCTAAACATGTCGGCAAAAAATAAAAAGACTTCTCCAACAAGGTTGAAACATCTAGTGCGTAAATCAAAATTAAGGAACTCTAATGTGTTGATTACGCTTAATTGGCACAGTTTGTGATAACCCGTGGCATGGAGGCAACACATCCGCAATGGTATCAAACCTTGTTAGAAGAGATAATATACCACAAGGCTGCAATACATAAAAGGCATCCCAAGCTCATAATTCTCAGAATGGATGATGCAAAAGTAGAATGCAAAATGCCATCTTTGTGCAACTATTAAGCATTGCACATAAACCACTCATTTTCCTGAAAAATCATGCGCTCATCGCCACTTAAAAGGGTCGACTGAAAATATGGATTATGCTAATTGGGGAATCGCTAATTGATACACAAGTCGGACTAGACTCAAAATTTCCATCAAATGAATTATCGGTATAAGAGTCTATAAAGGAAAAATTGTGATTGCCTTTTCCAACACGAGAACCGTCACTCTCTATCGCGGAGCATCCAAGAATCCAAACCAATACAGAATTTGCTATGAGAAGTGGTTACTTCTTTCCAGCATCAACTGCATCCAAAGTCTCGAAAGTAGGAAAATGCCAAATCTTTAGCGAGAAGGGGAAATTCTGTGAGAAGAGCATATTTCTAAAGGATTGGGAATAAGCTTATGTATAGAATGAGAAAGATCGAATACAGGCCTATTCGCAACAATCGCTTTGTCATTTGGGGTGTGAACTTATGCTTCAGACTAAATAGACAATGAGAGGGCCGAAGTCTATTCCGCCAATACCCCTAAGGAAATCTTCTTTTCTAAGGTGCAGACAAACTGAATTCCATGTCGCCATCCTAAACAAGGAATCATGCATGTAAAATTGTCAGGTACGTACATTTTGTAAGTGTTGAATGTTATGTAGTAACAGTTCAAAAACATGATGCTTAGAACTCGCAGTCAAATAATGTACTGGTGAATCTCAAGTGTCGTCTCGACAAGCAAACAAAGTGTTTTACCAGCGTGAACTGTATCTAGTGAGTCATAAACTCTTAGATGAAACAGTTTCACATTGATAAAACATTTGAGTTTTTGAAAGCTTCTCATGATCTATTTCCTCTTATTGGACTAACCCGTTGTCGTCTTGAACAACCGACAACGAATTCGCCGCCAAATGGGCGTAAAAGCTCTTCATTACAGGTTCTATGGATTAACATACATGCCTAAAGAGAATTTCTAATATCAAGCTCAAACACTCACTATTCATTCACCCTGATTGGGTCTAAAATAGAAATGTATACACCTAAAGGCAGAACAGATATGCATCGATAGCATTTCAGGTTGCTGAAGCGCAAAGGTTGATAACCAAAGAATTCACTTTAAGCATCAACAATCAAGCATCCATTCAGCTCAGAATTCAAAAGTAAAGTCAACAACCATGTGCAAATTCAAGCTCAAATTCTCAAGTCCAACAAATATCATATTATACCAAACCGCGAAACTAACTCAAAGCTCAAAACACACTAACCAAACTGTTAGGACGATGTCCGAGTTACTATAGCAGAGCCTCTAGCACTAGCCCAATTAGAGTTATTAGAAGTTGCGAGCAAGGAAATCCACGAGTTTCTGATCATTCCCTGATTAAGGTTTTTCAAGGAATAAGAACTTCTCAGTCATAGATAATATTGAACCATTATTCCATAGCATATCATGTTTTCAATAAGATGCATTATGGGGGCAAATGTTTACCCGTTTTTGAACCCAAACAACTTAAACTGGACGTACAGGGCACATACCAATTCAGATTGGCTTCAAATTTTGGGAGAACACTAAGAATACATGTAAGAAGGCTCACAGGAAATTTCATCTCATTTGGAGTTGATCTCATGGGTTGTGAAAGAAAAATACCACATGGGTCTCCAAAGACCCATCTATGTTCGTCCCTATCACGTGAAATTCGTATAGTATCTCTCTTACATCATATAAAAGGTATCCCCAAAGTTTCAGCTCAATCGGATAAATATCGAGTGAGTTATGGATGGATCATCGTGAGTTTTGGATGGATCATCGTGAGTTTACACAGATTTCGTGAACATAATCCGATCATTGGAGAATGAACTGAATGGCCTATAATTTATGTGAAAGGTCGCTCTGGTCATCTACATGGCATGTGTAAAGTTTCATGTCATTTGGTTGAGATTTGGACAAGTTATGGATCAGCCAAGCAGCTTGGACTGACAAGGATCCGTGGATTGGATTAGCAAGGACCCATGGATTGGATTGAAAAGGATCCATGGATTGGCAAGGATCCATGGTTTGACCACGGTCCATGGTTTGACCATGGCCCACGGTCCATGGTTTAACCGCGACCCACGATCCATGGTTTGACCACGACCCACGATCCATGATCTATGACCCATTAATGGCATATCCATGATCTATGATCCATGACCCATCCATGATCCATGATGCATCCACGACCCACGACCCAACTTGACAATACCGACGACCCACGACCTTACTTGACCACGACCCATCAGATCGAGGGGGTAGAGATGGTTTTTCGGTTCATAATGCTCCTACCTCCACCTATAAACACCTGACCACTTCCTACATAAAAAGGGGTTCGATTTTCTCCTGCCAAAGCTTGGCCATGGTTTATCCCAAGCAATCTTCCACTCCAGAGACTACCAAACTTCTTCACCGGACTTGATTATCGAGATTGACTGTGATAATCACCGATATTTGTGTAATTTGTGTGTGTTTCTACTTTGGAGATTGTGAATCATTGTAATGGAAGATCAATCTTGTAATTTGATATGGAGAAATCAATAAAGTGCATATTCAAAGTGGATATAGGCCTGAACAACTGCTGAACCACTATAAACTCTGCTTTCTGCTATATTTTCTTTGTTAATTAGTTTTCGCTTTGTATTTCCACAATCAAGAGTGTTTTCACACTTCTCTGGGTGTTAGTATCATTTTTTGGTGTTAACGGTTAGATCCTTCAAGTTAGGTAAGAATTCTAAGTTTCAATCCTTGAAATTTGAAGTCTATTAAAATAAAATAAATAATGATTTGAATTGGAAGATTTAAACTGTCAGTTTGGAATTTTATCCTTTTATAAAAAATAGCTTATTCAAGAATGACTAATTCTGAAGATTTGTGAAATTAAGAAAGTTAGTATTTAAAAGACTTGAAAATATTGTTGATATTTTGTTTAATTATGGTGAATTCTAAATTTATAAAATATATAGGAAATTAAAATTCAAGTGATTTATTTAAAAGTTAAACAGAAATTGAGTTTGGTAAGAATATTTAATTGGTTTGAATCTTTTGTTCTTAAATAAAAGAGATAAACTTACATAAGCTTTGAAAATTTATTATTTGAATTGTTCAAGTGATAAGTGATGCTAATTCATGATTCACTAAAGTGGTTTCAGAGATTTTGTTTATAAGTTAAGAATGAAATATTTTTTTATGATATAATAAGAAGGGAAAACAAATAACAGTATTTGCATTTATTTTAATTGGGCTTGAGTAAAAGCCCATGACCATATCTAAGAAAATCTGAGAAGGGTGCTTAATTAATTTATATATATTAACCAAAACAAAAAAATAGATTCAAGATTTATTTTCAATTTAGTCAAAAAATGCAACTTGCAACATTAGAGAAAAAGAGAGGAAATCAAGGTTTGTGATCTATGCCTTTAATTATCACTATAAGCGTTCAATTTTTTTTTTTTACCATGGTAGAATTCTTTTGCAATGCTTTTTTCTGTTGGGTTTTGGGGTTGTTTCAAGTTAAGAACGAAGATGGTTTCATTTGAGAGATCACTAAGGGAAATTAACGAGTTAACCTCAACACTTTCTCTTTATATCCTAGCTGCATGTTATATGAATTACTCAAACTGATGTTCGTAAGGTAATTTTTTGCTGGCTGGGATTTATAGATTCAGCCAAATTTACAAAATTGGAAACCTGTTTATAGAAGTCGTTGAAATATTGATTTCTGTATTAATGATTGATGCTTATATGCTTAAAATTACCTTATTATATGTTGAAGGTGACGAAGAACCGTTGAATCTCGATGGAAGGTTGCCATAAATTGATATGGTTGCAGTATGATGTTCGTAGAGCTAAGGTTGCTTGAGGAATCGACGCTATCGGTGGACTGGTGGTGCTCCACGAGTCCATCGACGAGGTCATTGCCAAAAACGACATCTGCTCTAGGAAACTCTCCACCTTATTATATATTCTCGATACCATCAGCTCTTCATCTTCTGATCTATAATGATGTTTTTTGGTAGTTTGTGAATTACAACCTTGCCGAATCCTTTGTTTTCTAATTGTTCAATACGTGCATATGATCAGTACGTTATTTTACAAAACCTGTGGCATCTTATCATGCATGAATAGTTGTATATGCAAACATATAAATTTTGCTCAAATTAGTCCATTTAGCTAGTATTTTGTTCAAATTAGTCTATTTAGCTAGTATTTGTTTTACAGAGTTAGCACATAACGGTCGATATACGCTACACTACGATAACCATCATATAGATAAGGTGTGATGCTTAAGTACTAATGATGATAAATCAATAAACATCTTTAGCATCATTCCTCACATTCACTCACTCAGTGCGTAAAGTATACGATACTCGGTACTTCGGTCACCAAATCCATTGGGGACATGGTGGATCCAATCGCACTGGTCTCCACCCAATTATCGCTATGACCAACTGCCCTGGTCTATATTCAAATAACCCTACTTAGTCCACACCGCCCTGGCTCTAGGGTCAGGGACAATCAGTCCATACTGCCTTGGATCTGATTCATCTACATGCCCCCTTTTGATGTGCACGTAAAATGCACATTTATATTCACATATTTATCCTTGTTTAGTTTAAATAAATGTCATATGTGGGTATTTTATCATGTTTAAACCACAATTCAATCGATTTTAAAATATCATACATTCATCATCATACAAAGGAAAAATGGTCATTTTTGTGCTTATGTTATTTTGAGAATTTTTACTTGAACATTTCTCATTGTTTTTGTAGAAATTTGGTGCATATGGAAGAGGGCTTCATGGAGATTTATATGCATACAAAGGAAAAAAGCGGAAATCAATGCCTTGCCAAAAAAAGGAATTAATTCAAATAAAAGATTGGTGGAGGACCTCACCCACTCTCCCTCCTTCTTTAGTGGAGACAAAAAAAGGCTTCATGAATCATTATTGCTAAAGACAAAAGGAAGCTTAATGAAGGGCATCCTTGGTAGTACGCTAAAAGTTGAATTAGGGTTTTACTCATTTATAAATAACCCCTATATGTTGATATAAAAATGATCTTGGATTTTATTTAATTTAGAGTGGAGGCTGAAATCAAAACCTGTATTTTTCTTCTATGACTTCTTAGCCATTTTTCTTATGTAATCTCAGTTTTATGTCAGTTTTATGCAAGTAGTTAAGATCTATTTTATTGTTGTTAATTAGTTCTTTCTTTTGTTTTGTTCATATTTTTGTTGAAACTTACACGTGTTGATTCAATAACACATATAAGTAGCTAATCCCTTTGATTTGGGGGTAATGAAGCTCTCTAACTTTATGTAAGTTCAACATTTGTATGATTTGTGATCTCTAATTTGTGCTTCATGTTAGTGGATGTTGATGTAAGTTTATACAATTGATTTTGATAGTCTATGTTTGTTGACAACAAAAAAGGCTATGCTTAGTCAGTGTAAACACAAATTACATCAATATTTGCTAAGTAGTTATTGATTTTGAAATGAAAGTAAGAATAAAATTTGATGGTTTATAGTTCTATTAATTGTTCATAAGTCATACTTAAGATAGTTTTTTGCTTTAGTTTCATTTTCATGTGAATCATAAGTGGTTTAAATGTTGCATTTATGCCACTTAATGGAGATCATAGATCGTACGTTTGTTAATTTGCATAAATATGAGAGGGGATTTACCTCTAAATTGCTTTCATTCACATTTAGCTCTCAACTTAGTTCTAGTGTTAATTCGGTTTTGTTAGTTAAATCAATCCGAATTTTGGTTTAATTTGATTGAATAAGATTGAAATTATTCTTTCCCTGCGGATCGACTCGTATTCGCCATGTGCTAACAATTGTACGCCGTGCGCTTACGGTTTATTATTATAATATTTTGTTGACGGTTTTCTAATTCGATAGAAAATCTGTTTGCAAATAAGTTTTTGGCGCCATTGCCGGGGAAAGATTTTAATTTTATTCTTCGAATTAATTTTTTTTTTAAAAAGAAATTGTGTGCATTTGTGTGTTTGTTCTATTTGATCTCGTTTCAATTGCATTTATATGTGTTCTGTCGAGTTTGATTATCCATTTTTGTTTGTTTGTTTGTTGTTTCTTAAAAAAAAAAGTTCTTTTGATTTGTGCATTTCATCTCTCATTGCAATCATCTCTCTGTTTTCTTCCTTATATTTGCATTTTTGTTTAATTTTTGTTATTTGCATTTTTGTTTAAAAAAAAGAAAAAAAATATACACTTGCCTTTGGTTCAATTTCTTTTCTGTTTTCACTACAATTTCCTTTATTTCTTTCCCTTTCTCTTTTTCTCATTTATTTCTTTCCTTCCCTTTCTTTCATTACTTTTTTCTTTTCTTTCATTTATTTCCTGTCTACAATTCTTACAAATAAAAAAAAACTATTGCTTTCCTTTCAACCTCCTTTCCCGTTTTCAAATACAATCTCTTTCCCTCTTTACATTTGATTTCTTTTTCTTTTTACAAATTTCTTTAAAAAAAAAACTTGCTTCTTTTTCTCAGATATCTTTCCTCTTTCTTGTTCCTTTTCCAATCTTTACATTTCTTTTTCTACAAGTTTAAATAAAATACAATCCCTTTTTGCAATCTTTTCCTTTCTTTGCTCCAAAATTTTTCTTTATCGCCTTCTTCACGTCAAGTATCAATCCCCCCTTACTTTAACAACAACCACCCTCTGCTCATCTTCACGTTCTGTCATAATCCATCCCTCTGTTCATCTTTACACTCAATTTCCATCATCCTACTTCACTCGTTGTTCTACAAACCAATCCGCACCATAATCCACTACTAAAACCAAGTTCAACAAACAATGTCTTCACACAAATTCAAATCCTACATATACCAGTCACACCACCCGGAAGCTCTTACTTCACAATCAAACACAATCCATCTATTCACTCCCTGCTTTTGCCACTGCTTCAAAAGCCTTGCCATCCACACTTCAACAGTCTTCCCTCAGTTCACCACCTCCAGTAACCTCTAGCACCCCTATCTCCGCCATCTACAAGACCACAAACAATACCACACTTCAACCACCACCGCAATCGCAACCATCCTCTACGATCAACTCACAAACTGCACAAACCCGCAACATCTCAATCTGCTCACAACAAACCCGAAGTCAACCAAACGACTCCTAATTCGCCAGACAACCACTTTAGCGCAAGAACCAAAAAACACCGAACCTCAAATCCCAATTCAAACTTCCATCGCCTACCTCAGCAATAATCCTCGTCCAATCGCGATACCACTCCCTTCGAATCAACCGTTCCTCATCTACACCAACACCCACCTCCTTGATACCAAACCGCCTACAGCTGTTTCGAGTTACTACTCACCTCACCTACTTTATCGATTCCGCCCAAATCCCCAAATCCCTAATTGAGAACCACCTTGTCGCAAACCGAAGTTCACAAGTTTAAATTGAATGAATTCTGTGTTTTGAGTGTGGATTTTGGATTTTAGAATTCATTTGATTGCTTGGAGAATTCGCGATTTCGAATTTCTCTCTCTAGGTTTTTTTTAGTTTGCGTGTGTGGAAGCCGATTTCCTGGGATTATTATTTATTTGGGGTGCAAAGATTTTTCATTCCTTTGGGCCGGTGTTTATTCAGTTTGGGTTTAGGCCGAGATTAAAGTGTTTAGTCTAATTGATTTTTGGAGCAAATTCTTTCACTTCTTTCATCGCTTAGCTTTTAGTGTTTTTTTGTTAAAAAAAGGGTAGTGTTAAAGTTGAGTGAATTTGGTTTTGTTAAAAAAAAATCATTTTCCTTTCTGTTTTATCCTTGTACAAATCCACTTTTCAAGTTGCAGAAATTGAAGAGGCTTGCTTACTAATCGCGCTGCTTTGCTTGCTTTAAAAAAATTTGCCGCTAAAAAAGTTGCTAATCAATTCTGCATGCTCTGGTATTGTTCTCTTCTCCTTTGTTTTTATTTCATTGCATTGTTGCTTGCTTGCATTTGCATCAAAAAAAAAAATTCAAAAACAAAAAAAATTCATTCATAGTTGCATTGGTAATTCACGTTTAATTTCTGTTTTGCATTCATCTCCTTTTATTTTTATTTTTTTAGGCACTGTTATATTTCGACAACTTGATTTCTTTCTAACGATTTATTTCTCGGTGTCTAGACAATGGCAGAGTAATAACCGTTTATAAATATTACGGTGATTCGTAAATATTATATCGGTTGTTCCTCTGAAGGTACTTAAACCTTCGGTTGCATTGCTAGGGTGATTCTTGGTGCACCGATAACTTTTGTCCGTTAACTGGTTGAGAATTTTTTTTTGAAATTTATCTAACCGTCATTATATAATTTTAGAAATTTGTAAATAAGTAATTTGCATTCATATAGTTGCACTAGGTTCATGCATATTTAAAAAAAAAAAAAAAAATTCTTTTGTGAATCTTTCTTTTTATCATAAAAAAAACTTTCTTGAAAATGTCCCGATTTCCTTATTCCCATGAATTTTACGATAGTTGTGAAAATCAATATAATCCATATAATTTTACACCGAATTCATATGGGTATTCTAATAACAACTATTATACAAACAATTTGGATTTTACACCATCATCTTTTCAAAATTTTCGAAATGATCCTAATTTTGCGATTTCAAAATACCCACCAACCCTAAAATCTTGAAACAAATGTCGAGTCTTTACTTGAAATGTGCACACAACGAAATCAAAGAATAAGTGAATGGTGTAAGTCATACTTGGGCAACAATTCAAATCAAAGTTTTCAAAATAATCAAAATTTGAATTCACTTCCCAATTCAAATGACTTTGATTATAACCCTTGTAAATTCAATTTCGAACTCCAAAATGAATTTCAAATTCAAAATGGAAATGTGAATCACTTTAGAAATGATTTTGGCAATGGGGATAATTTCAAGGATAGTGCGATTAACGATTCTTGTTCTCAAAAATATCAAATTAAAACTTCTCAAGTTAATAACTGTAACTTTGATTTTGTTGAGCAAATGAACGAAATTCACGATAATCGCACGAATTTGTTGTTTCAAGACTACTTGAATTTTCGTGAAAAACAAAATAATCAAAACCGAACATGTGACAATTCGAATGATAATCCATCTTTTACCAAAATCGACGATCTTCAACTAACAACTTTTGAAATTGATGAAAATCTTAATGAAGTTGTTGAAAGTTCTGTGATTGATTTGAATTTAAATTCTCTTGAAAATGAAGACGTCAATCTTCAATTTGATCTTCCTCTCTCAGATTCTGTAAATTTTGAAGATTTAGCAGCTTTAGATTGTCAACATGACAAAAATGACGAAGTTGTTAACAACTAGTTAAGTGAGGACGACTTTTATGAGCAAAAACTTCTTAAACTGATTGATGATGATGTTGTTGGGTCTAAAACTGAAAATGAAACATTTGAAAACTTTGAAATTCTTGAGGTTGAAAACAAAGAAACTGCTGAATGTGATCTTGAACACAATGACGATTTTTAAAAACTGTTGAAACTCCTTGCGACTTAATTGTTTCAACTGAACCTCACTGTGATCACTTGTTTTTCAATGATAAATTTCTGCAGTATATGAACTCTTTTTGGAATAACACTGTTTTTGAGAAAACACAATTTCGAAATTTACTGAAAATTCATTTGTTTGGTTTTAACTTTAGGTTTACGAATGAACCTTTAGTCAATAAAATTTCGGATGTTAAAGCAAAACCGAACAATATTTCTCAAAACAAGTGTGTGGGTGAGAATGATGCACATATCTCTCAGTTTATACATCATCTGAACAAATTAAACTTTGTTTATAAAACTTTTACTGAACCCCAGCTCGATGACCTCTCTTTAGTTGCTACAGATATTCAACTCGATTTTAGGATCAATTCTAAACTATAAAATTTAAAATTTGCAACTCAAAATACATTTTTTTTTCCAAATTTGAAATGCAACATACTATCCTTTATGATTTGGTTTTTTGTGCTTAAGCTGTGTCTCTCATACTTGAAGAGACAAATGAATCAGTCTTTAGAAGACTTTTTCATTTATTTCTTGTCAAGATATTTTCTGATATACTTTAAATATTTTTTTTCTTTTCTCTTGTAAAAATAAGTCATATTTTCAATATTTTCATTTTCTTTCCATTTGGGTTGACTGTGGGGATAGTCCAAATCAAGTGTAGGGGGGAGTTTCATATTTATTTTGGTTTTACATAGAATTTTCCTTTCTCTTTTTAGCCAAAAAAAGAGTTCCGCATTTCTATTTACTTTTAAATAAGACATGATGGAGTTAACATACAATTTTGGTCGTTCGATTAAAATGTTTGGAGATTTACTTCTCTTAACAAACAACGAAAGGAAAGTTTGAATTATGAGCAAATTTGGTGTAACTGGTATATAGGGAGATTCGTAGGTGAAGAGTATGGAATGTTTTCTGAATTGTAATCTGATTAAATGAATGGTTGATTTAGAATACTTGCAATAACATTTTAGATCTTTTAAGTGAAGTTGTGCTTAGATATTCTCGCTTAACTCTCTCTTTATCTTATGTTAAAAAAAAGAAGAAAAAGGGAAAAAAATTATATATATATATATATATATATAATAATCCAAGGGTATCCAACATTGCTAGTATATCTAGCGTTGGTGTGCAAACCCGCCAAGCTCTTTCGGACATCTTGTTGATAAAGTTAGCATTGATATACCTTGATCTCATTTTATGAGTTGGACAGCTTAGGATTACCGACCCTCATGTAATTCGTAATGCAGTGTAAGGGTGGTATACCAAGGTATTTGTAAATAATAATAATGTCAATATTTTGTAATAAAGAGAGAGTTAGCACTTAAAATCCAAGCACACTCTTCACTTATTCGACCTAACTTGTTAACAAAAAGGAAGTTGAGATGCCGTTTTACGACTGTTGATATCGATTATAGAATTCATTTCATATTTACACTATGTTTCTACCAAAACAACTGGCCAAACTGGAGGAGTTTGTGATGATAACATGACTTTTGTTTGAAGTTTTGATTAGTAATGGACTCAAATTTCTTAGTGATGACCCAAATTTGTGTTAACTCATTCGATGTCTTATTTAAAAGTAGATCACCCATTTGTAATTTTTTTTTAAACTTGCATTCATCTTGTAAATATTCTCGAATCTTGCATTTTGTAAATATTTTTTGCATTTGACTTTTGGATTTTGTGGGTAGTATCTGCCGCAAACCCTCACGAGACAACACTTGTCCTACTGGGGATACCCAGAGGTTTAACGGCTTGTTGCATACGCTGAATGCAATCGTGCTCCCTACGAAAACGGATTTAGCTTAGTTTTTCAGTTTATTCGAGGACGAATAAAAAGATAATTGTGGGGGTATTTGATGTGCATGTAAAAATGCACATTTATATTCACATATTTATCCTTGTTTAGTTTAAATAAATGTCATATGTGGGTATTTTATCACGTTTAAACCATAATTCAATTGATTTCAAAATATCATACATTCATCATCATACAAAGGAAAAATGGTCATTTTTTGTGCTTATGTTATTTTGAGAATTTTTACTTGGACATTTCTCATTATTTTTGTAGAAATTTGATGCATATGGAAGAGGGCTTCATAGAGATTTATATGCATACAAAGGAAAAAAGAGGAAATCAATGCCTTACCAAAAAAGAGGAAATCAATGCCTTGCCAAAAAATGGGAATCAATTCAAATAAAAGATTAGTGGAGGACCTCACACACTCTCCCTCCTTCTTTAGTGGAGACAAAAAAGGCTTCACGAATCATTATTGCTAAAGACAAAAGGAAGCTTAATGAAGTGCATTCTTGGTAGCATGCTAAAAGTTGAATTAGGGTTTTACTCATTTATAAATAAGCCCTATATGTTGATGTAAAAAGGATCTTGGATTTTAATTAGTTTAGAGTGGAGGCTGAAATCAAAACCTCTATTTTTCTTCCATGGCTTCTTAGCCATTTTTCTTATGTAATCTCAGTTTTATGTCAGTTTTATGCAAATAGTTAAGATCTATTTTATTTTTGTTAATTAGTTCTTTCTTTTGTTTTGTTCATATTTATGTTGAAACTTACACGTGTTGATTCGATAACACATATGAGTAGCTAATCCCTTTGATTTGGGGGTAATGAAGCTCTCTAACTTTATGTAAGTTCAACGTTTATGATTTGTGATCTCTAATTTGTGCTTCATGTTAGTGGATGTTGATGTAAGTTTATACAATTGATTTTGATAGTCTATGTTTGTTGATAACAAAAAAAGGCTATGCTTAGTCAATGTAAACACAAATTACATCAATATTTTCTAAGTGGTTATTGATTTTGAAATGAAAGCAAGAATAAAATTTGATGGTTTATAGTTCTATTGATTGTTCATAAGTCATACTTAAAATAGTTTTTTTGCTTTAGTTTCATTTTCATGAGAATCATAAGTGGTTTAAATGTTGCATTTATGCCACTTAATGGAGATCATAGATCGTACGTTTGTTAATTTGCATAAATATGAGAGGGGATTTACCTCTAAATTGCTTTCATTCATATTTAGCTCTCAACTTAGTTCTAGCACTAATTAGTTTTTGTTAGTTAAATCAATCTGAATTTTGGTTTAATTTGATTGATAAGATTGAAATTACTTCTTTCCTTGCGGATCGACTCGTATTCGCCACGTACTAACAATTGTATGCCATGCGCTTGCGGATTATTATTATAATATTTTGTTGACGGTTTTCTAATTCGATAGAAAGTCCGTTTGCGAACACCTCTCTCAAAGATGTACAAAAATTTTGAATATTGATAACTCCTTTGCACACGTTCTTCACAGTACAATCCATCTCTTGACTGTCCATAAGACTACCAACTGTATTCGATCGACAACAGGGCAATCCCCCGCAAACTGTACTGTCGTGAGACCTCTTCGACTGCCCTCCAAGTAGTAACTACTACGTATCATCCCATCCTCATACGACAGTCGTCTCAGTATAACTTAACTTCGTCTTATCTCCATCTCGGAGAAAAGAAATCCTCATCGTAGCAACCTTACTCTCCATCCTGGAATCATTGTTATCGAATGACAAATCACTGCATAGAAGCACCACATCCTTGTCTCAAGCCAAAGACTCTAATTGAAGCGCCATAGCGTCCAAATCATACCGAACGTACCATCATATTGTGCTCCTCGAAATCGCATCGTTGTCGATGTAAAATTGACAAAAATGGTCAACAGCAATAGTGATCGATATTGACTATTTCATAGTAATCGATAACGACTACTTTGATCACATATTTAACTAAAATTTGTTAAACACCCATCCAAGGAAAACGTTCGACATTCGTTGTGAAGTTCAGCTCGTTACCAAGTCCAACCTTTGTCTTCAGATCGGCCACTAAGCTCCAATGTCGTTCTGTCTTCAAATCTTTCGCCGAGCTCCAATGCTGCTTTGTTGTTGGATACGTTGCCAAGCTTTAATGCTACTCTGTCGTCGAGTCCATCCAAGCACTCTGAAGCACCTTTAAGAATATATCTCGCTTTCTCGAGTCTACCATCCTTGTGCGTTCAATCGATATGCACAAAACATATGCATTTGATTGATAAGCACCTCAAACTCTAACCAGCAAAGTATTTCATAATATTAGATCGCTAACGAGTGGCGTTTTAGTCTAAACTAAGAAAACAATTCAACCATACAGCCAATAATCATCCAAATTCCTAAACTAGCAAACAAGCATCCATACTAACAATAATAAGTCAAATAGAACATGTCTATAGCAATCACAATGAAATGAGTGTCCAAATAACCTATGTCTAACAATGCAGTCAAAATAGCGCGTCGCGTAAAAGGGTAATAGCGCATAATTGCGCGCAATTAGGTAAAAATATGACAATTTGATCAAGTCTACTTAAATCACTATTTAATCTTATTATTTATTATTCACTAGATTTAACTATCCTAAATCTTACGTTTTATAAACAAAAATAATTTAAAACGTCAAAATTATATCAAATACAGTCCAACGAGAGACAATACCACTCATCTTAGCCAAATTATCCCAAACAGTGCCAAAATGTAGAGCTTGTCAATACGATTCTGTTGGAAAAACGGCGTCCAATTCCAACCTTGTACACAAAAGTTACACAAGATAAAAGTAACATGATAATTTAAGTAATTAAATATACTTAACCAAGTAATTAACTTAACTAATTACTCTCATAATCCATCTCCCCCAACTTTTCCCCATACATGCATATGCAGAAACCTAATAGAATCAAAAACCCACGTTTTTTGATCTAAGATTCCAAACTCGTTTCTCGATGAAATGAAGATGCGTCAGTTGCGTTGAACTCTCCATCTAAAAATCCACAAAACCTTCATGCTTCCTGTGATTCACGACTTGGAGGCAACATCATGAATGGCCGAGGATGGAAATTGCAAGAGAGAACCGCATTTCACATGATTCGAGGAGAAGATGCTGCTCGACGTTGGCAATCCAACGCAGTCGACACCATCTCATTTCGTTGCCTAAATCTCTAGAAGTTATGAACCCTAGATTTAATGTTATAGGAGGCCATTTCCGGTAAGCTACAGTAATTTGTTTGGAAAGAAAAAGGAATGGTGTTTGGAAAGAAAAAGTAATGTGCTCGAAGAGTGCTCAGAACCTCCTCAAAGTGAAAAACACGCTCCTTTTGCTCTTGAATAATACAATAATATCATCAACAAACACAAGTACAAACTTGTTCAAGACATGGCGGGAATCCCTACTCATAAGTTCCATAAAATAAGCTAGGAAATAATCAGCTCAAACAGAATAACTAACCAATCAAAGAATCTATCTGGTGTTCGGATGCCATCTTGTCAATATCGTCCTCTACTACCCGAAGCTGATGAAAACCAATGGATAAATCTAACTAAGAAAACATTGAAGCACCAACCAACTATTCTAAGAGATCATCTATTTGAGGAAGTGGGTTACAGTTCTTCTTAGTGAGCTAATTTAACACTCGATAATCCACGCAAATTCGAAGAAAACCATAGACGAATGGTGCTCTCCACTGAAGGATAATGTGCCTAATGCAACCACTCTCTAAAATCTTATTGATCTGCTTAGTCAACTCCTTCCTTGGAGCCATATGTCTCATTGGCAATGCTATAGGATTGGCATTATCACTCGGATAAATCATGAAATCAATCTCTCTCTTGGGAGTTAGTCCTTCACCTCCTATAACATGTCTGGGAAGCCTCTAACAATAGGAACTAAATCGATATCACCTAGAGATACATCAATGGAATAAAGGAAGCTCAATATGACTGACCCCTTCATGTCATAAGAAATCTCAATGGTTGGTCCACTGAAGTCTTTAACTGGACAACCATCCTTTCGTAGTCCAAGATAGCCCCGTAAGTGGTTAACTAATCCATCCCTAAGATCATCCCATATCCCAAAAACCCCAAAATACATGCATCGCAATCAAAGTCTCCCCTTGTATCATAATTTTCAAACCACTTTAAATCATCGATAAGTGTGTTGATCCTCTTGCGGCGTTCGAAACAACTCTTGGGTCTGAAACTAGAGAAATACTCAAGTGCAAATTAACTAATGAACTAGCAATGAAGGAGCGTGATGCTCCTGAGTCAAAGAGTGTAAGAATAGAAAAATAAAAAATGGTAATCAAACCTTCTACTATGGCTTTTGTACCTCTGTCCTGCCCGCTACTAGCAGGATTCATATCCAAGATCCGAGTTTGAGCCACCTGCATACTATCTTTCTGTGCTTTACCAACTCTTTGAGGATAAGCTCTGTTAAGATTTCCATCCTGCTCGTAATTATAACAATTCCCTCTTATCATATTCCTCTCGCAATCTTTGGCATAGTGTCTGGGTATCCCACGATTATTGCACCTATTATCTTTCTGAATCTGTCCTTTTTTGGGGAACCCCGACCATCTTCTTGTTAACCATGGTTTTTTGAATTAGCTGCTTTAAGAATCTCCTTAACCTCTTAACCTCATCCTTGCAAACATCATACATCAACGCCATCCCGATAAAGGGCTCAAATGTCGCTTCTATAGGTACATATGTCAATGCCTACTCTTAGAGGGACTGGTTCAATCATTTCACAAACTTAAAAGCTTTCTTATAAGGTGTATTGACCAAAACCAGACCAAACCAAGATAATTCATTAGACTAATTGATGTACTCTTTTGCCAAAAATTCCCCTGTCCCAACTAAATAAACTTCTCTAAATGTAAATCCTCCTTGGCCTAAGATAAGAACCTCCTCCTGGATATCTCTAAATTATATCCAAACACTTAGCTTCCACCTCATCCTCAACTACTTTCCACCAAAAGGAAGCCTCCTCCTTCAACTACCATGAAGCAAGCTGAACTCTATCTCTATCTGCAAGCTATATGAGATAGGGTATCCTCTATGTGCTTCGTAGCTAAGTTTGTGCCTCAAAAAGTATCTAGTTCCTCAAGAACATCTTACACCAAGATTAGAAAAGTATCTACAAATCCTAGAAAAGTCAGTCATCGTTGGTGGATAAGTAGAGGCTCCACTATTGGGTGCGGGATCCTGCACATTCTCCTGTGGCGGGTCTGTTTGTGTCGTGGCTTGAAGATACCAGCATAACCAGGCAGGAATTGTGATGCCCTCAAGATGATTATGGGAATTTTCTATATTGTGCAAGATAAAAGATAGATTCGAAGGAGCCGAAGGAAGGTTTTACTGGACTTGAAAGCATAAAATAATTATTTTCATAATCTCTTTTACTTTTGAAAAATATTTTACATTTTAAGCAAATTTTTAGGAATCCTGACCTTAGACTTTGATACAAATATAACACCGCACCCCTTAGCATTCCCGAAAATGGTGTCATGCCAAGAAACGTGGAGCGTTGTGGGTATAAAGAAACAAATCACAGAGATTAAGATGCATAAGATACTGGAATAAATATAGCGAAAAGATTTAAATTAAAACATAATTTATTATTTCAAAAGTCAACCTTCATTTCAGAATAAATACCAAGTCACCGAAAACCACATGTCTCACAAAGAAAAGCTAAGTTTCATAGAATACCATAGTACAAACATAAAAATGCCTCTCACAGGTGCTAGTACAACCAATCCAAACTGAAGAAAAAAAATGTGAAATAGAAGAATACATTAGCAACAAGATAAAATATTGAAGATTGAACCACCAAGATGTCTAAATCTACCAACCTCAGACGTACAAGCCTAATAGAGGAGAAAAAGGAAGAAAGAGGAGTTGGTCAGACATAAAGGTCGGTGATGAAGTAATTACTAGCATGATTAAGTAAGAAAAAGATAATAGCCTTAGCAACAACTCTGGTGTCAAAAGGTAATGTGTACGTGTACAACTTAGAATAATTTCTGAGGTAATAAGTTTATCTATCTAGTTTAAACTTAAATGACTGTTTGATTGCTTGTGTTTTTCTACTACTTGAATTACAATGTTTGTCATAATTTATTTCAAATTCCTACAAAATTTCCTAATTAAGTCTGTTTCTCATTTATTACAAATCTACAATTTAAACAAATATTTACCATAAATTTAGCATTCTTTTATTTAATCTATATTTGTGAAGTTTAAGCTTTTTACATTATTTTTCACATATAAAGAGGGGATTAAATCTACATTTTTAAACTAATATTCATGGCTCTACTCATTTTTAAGAACAAACGTAAATAATTATAGAAAACTGTAAATAGATGAAGGGAATAAAATAACTATTAAAGGAAAAAGACTAAAATATAAACTTAAAAATTTAACTAAAAAGTGACTGTAAGAAATGATAGAAAAATATTTACAGAAAATAACTTACAAAAAATGACTAAGAACTTGTAAGAAAAACTATAACTATTAAGAACTATATTTCTTTAATTAACTTAAAAATCTAAATAATTACAACACTCATTTATAGTCCTTCACTCTTATGCGCGACCTTCCCAGATCCCATCCTTAGGCTATAATAAACATTTTTATTTTTATAAATCTCATCTAAGAAAAATTTAGTTTAGGGCTCTGCTTTAGCCAAATAGAACCTACAGGGAAATTTTTGGTCTCGTGAATGAAAAGCTAGGTTTAGGGTCTTATTGATAGTGGAGCTAGGGGATCTCAAGTCGTTGGTTAGTTGATTTAATTTGGTTCATACACGTCATTAACTCAAGTTGAACCGTTAGATCTCAAAAACGACGTCCATATATCACATAAAATGATTTTCCAATCCTTTGGCATGTACCTAGATGAATTATCGTCCAGGCCATTTTCCAGGCCGACCCTTAATTCTTAGAGGTCAGCCTATGGGTCGAACCGACCCTAGCATAGGTCTATCCATATAGGTCTTTTTTCTTTCTATTTTGATTTTTTGAATTATTATATTATTTGTAACTCATATTTCTTTGATTATTTTTTCATACGAACTCGGATTTCAATAGGATATATATGTAAATTGCTTAAAAAATTGCTATGGATGCAATGGTGCAACTACCAATACTAAGTTCTGAAAATTCAGCAAACTTGTTTATTTCTTTATTAATTACTATTACTTAAATTTTTGGATTATTAAACATTCAGTTCAATTTTATAACTTTTATAGACTAACCCAAAATCATGTAATTGAGATTTTGATTTTGATTATACTTTAAATTTCAGTAGAACTAAACCTCTATGTCAAAGGAGACAAATCCTTCTAAGGCAGTACTTGGCCTCTTGCAATTCAACACTGTCAATAAATGATCAGGACTCGAACCAATAATGACACAATCAAAAAATGATAATAACTCGAACCAATAATGAATGAACTTTCATGATCAAAGTAAGACATTTGTGTAGAATATCCACAGTACCTTCAAGTCAAAAGATCACAATGTCATCATCAGATATCATGCATTTGACTTAGGTACAATAATTTATATAGAATTGCCGGTGAGTCTATTATATGGTTGTTCTAAGCAGATACATATATATTACTCCTTAGTCAATTAAGATCATGAGTAACTCACCATCCATTCCATGAAGATCATTATGCAGGCTTGTCCCAACAAGTACAGTACTATCCCTTACTCAATGTACATTAACAATGAATATTTAAGAATAAATAATTTTAATGATTTGGTTTAATAACAATGGTTATCATTTTTAGCTACAATCGAATAAGCACTTTTCCAGAGAACTACGATGTATGTTATTAATTGTGCTTATAACATTATTTATAAATTACATGATGTTTAATAGAAATAAAACCAAAGGACAAGGTATTATCCGAGTAAAATGTATAAAAATTGAGAGTGTACACGTATATAATCAAATTACATAGCAGTCTATTAGCATACCCCTTAACTCTATTAGTATTTATGTATGCAAATAAATTCCTACTTTAATTATCTGTTAAATTTTATGACTTTTACAGGGTTTTTTCATAACATTTTTTTAATGCTGCTTTATAGTAATATCATGTTTTGATATTAACTATAATATATCAGATTAATCAATAAAGTGTGTTATAATCCTATCCCATAATAACATTTCTCATTTTGTTTTAATTTATAATAATGCTTTGTCTTTTGTGTGTGCTACATTATGCTTAGATCGGCTTTTTTTCCAACAATGAGGAGAATCAACAATAGAATCAGTGGTTTGTTAAAGGATAATATCCATGTAAAATATGTGGTAGGGAAAAGAAATTAGGGATTCATGTCCATAGGATTAACTTTTGAAGTACGAAGTGTTATTGTTATGTATTGGGGTGAGCGTTCAGTCGGTTATGGATTAAAAGCAACAAGTCAAATTAAAATAAAAAAATTCAAAACAAAAAAGAACTGAGATAATTTTAATTCGATCGGTAACTGACTTAACTAAATTACAAAGAGATGTTATTACCTAGATAATTAGTTATCTCGAAAGAAAACATAAATTTATGTTTAAAGAGATTTAGTTTGTACGTTTTACGTCTACATTAAAGTCTAACTTATTTTTAGAAAGTAAACTTTGTATTTTATCACTAACTAGTTATATAAAGTATTTCAATACCATAAATTTGGTTAACACATTAAAAATGTGATGAGATTCCTTTCTTACACCTAAAGGTGACACTTAATACATCCTCGATATTCTTTTGGTGAATCATTTAAGTGTTTTCAAAGACAAGTCGTGGGGAAAAAATATAAAAGACAAAGAAGCAAACACAGATTTTTCTCCTAACGCCATAGTTGTATAAAACATAATCCAAAATAGTACTAAAGGTTACTCCAAAATGTTACATCAACTTACAAGAAGTACTACCTCCTAAGGACAACTCTATTAACATGTCAACTACTAAAACATAATATACAAATACAACGAAAATATAGTTAACTACTAGATAAATATGGAAGCTATGAAATCCAACACTGCTTCCCTAAATGATCTAAAGATACCTAGCTACTTAACTACTCAGAAAAAATTAGTGCCGAAGATTTAACGGAAAGAAAAAACTATAGGTTAGACATAAGTCTAGTGTGAGTAAGGCATAATTTTAATCTTACAAAAATCTTTAAAGTTAAAGGTATGTGGTACAACCATCTCGTATATAAACACGAGTCTATTTTTCCATTACGATAACAAAAACATTTATACATAAAATCTGATGATATTATAATACTATTAGAGCATAAATACTTAGGAACATAGCCTAAATTCCTTAATGTCACTCGTATGAGGACTTCATTAAGAAAATATGGAGCATTGTAGGTATAAAGACAGAAAACATCGCAGGGACTAAGATTTCACAGGACATAATAATATAAATTTACAACGGAAGTAGAACTTTCATTTTTAAATGCAAAACCATCTTTGTTTCAATTAACCAATGTGTCATGTCTAAAAATCTCAACCAAAAACAAAATCAGAGTAAAATAATACTATCCCCCAAATAGTCAAAAAGATAAAACCTAACCTTGGAAAGAGAACAGGAAGCAATCCATCTTTTGTAGAAATCCTTCACGACAAAATCAACAAAGAAGTTTGAACTATACGCTTTCTCCCTATAAGCCTAGGGAAAGAAAAGAGAAAGGAAAAGGCTCAGACATAAAGCCTGGTGAGCTGTTATGATTACCAGCTCGACTTCTAAGTTAAGGAAAATGGATAAATAGTGGTTCTAGCGTCATAAAAGGTAAGTGTTTGTACATATCCAAAAGTGCACAATAACTGATATGAACTGATAATAAGGACTGGCTATTCTTATCAAAAAGACAATAATGATAATAATAATCAGATCAGGCAGATTGACTGTTTTGCACTTCTACAGATTCAGACAGAAACAGGAAATTAGGAAGGAATTTCCTAAAACTACCCATCGATTGGCTCCTTAAACAGAATGTTAACAATCTGTGCAAGCTATGACATTTGGGGTTATTAGTCCTGAACCCATCCACTAAAGACACAGCCTAAATCACAGGCGTTACAGCGTCTTATCTTCCCTGTTCGGATCCATGCACGTCATAACTCTGTTGGAACGCGCCCGTACCCACCTCTCGTTTGGACCTCTTACTATACAGTTCAGTATAAGTGTGCCTTAGCCCCTACCTAGTACGAGGTCCCGTGATAACCAAGGAATACTGACTGATACAGGTTCCCACACAAATGCAATTGACACAAGCTGTGCGAGATTTAGTCCCCAATTTATAACTAGGATTTCTACGAGCCCCTTATATCTCAAAGGAATGGACCTATTTCGCTTATTAATCATACAATTTTAACTTAGCATGTTTAAGTTCATAAATAAGCCCAGTGTAACCATTTGTTATATTTCTAGGTTGAAATTAACGAATGTAATCTTCAACCTTTTATTTCTGGATTGCAATTAACCAAAGTAATCTACAACATTTTACCCTTAGATTGTAATTAACGAAAGTAATCTACAACCTTATTTCTGGATTGTAATTAACAAAAGTAATCTACAACCCTTTACCCCTAGATTGTAATTAACGAAAGTAATCTACAACCTTCTTTTTTTTGAATTGTAATTAACGAAAGTAATCTACAACCCTTTTACCTCTAGATTGTAATTAAAGAAAGTAATTTACAATCTTTTTACCATTTCACTTAATTCCATTAAGTCCAATTATTCACTACTTACATGTTTTCCATTTACATGTTACTTAATGTCCAATTAAGTACAATTAATTCAAATTAACATGTTTTCCAAATACAGGTTACTTAATGTAAAATTAAGTACAATCCATTTTAGTTAACATGTTTTCCAAATACAGGTAACTTAATGTTAATTTAGTACAATTCATTTCAATTAACATGTTTTCCAAATACATGTTACATAATGTAAAATTAATTATAATTCATTCGAATTAACATGTTTCACTGCCAAATTAACATGTTTTCCAAATTACATGTTTTCCAAATTAATGTTTACTTAATGCATGATTAAGTACAGTTTATTCCAATTCAGAAGTTTGCATATTCTTCCATTATAATTTACCCAATTTACTGTCCATATTTCTCAATATGCCTAAAAATTCCCTTTTTAACAATCTTTTAGATTTTTCCAATTTTTACGCAAATTAAACGGCAAAGGACTAGGCTCTTATTGACCTAGGCTCTACGCAAAAACAATGAAAAAGGAGACGTAGGTCTAGGTTCATAAATGAACAGAAATGAATAAATAAGCATTACATGATTGTAAATAAAGTAATGACAAAGAAGGGGATAAAGAAGAGTATTTTACTTGTAAACAACTGAACCTGAATAATTAATAGACAACAAATAAAATGAACAATAACTTGTAAAAGACAACCTTATAAACATTGTAATTGTCAAACTTTCAGATTCAATCTATTTAAATTATAGAGTTAGGTGTCCAGGTTCATTGAATTTTATGTCCAGATTCATTATATTTTATATTTAAATTTTTGTCCATTAGATATTAGGCTTTTAATCTAAACCATAGATGGCACATCAACAATACATCAGAAAACAATAATCTAAAAGCATGCAACCTTGGCCAGGCACAGGCTTGTGCTTGGCTTGAACAGGGTCGACCCACCTTATATATGGGTCTACACAGGGATCGACCCATATATGGGTTGGTCGTCCATTTACCGTTTCTTTATTTTCTATTTATTAATTAAATTCTCTAATTTAATTTCAAACTTTGGTTAATCATAACTTATTCATTTCTCGTCCTATTTACGCAAACCAAAAGTCAATCTAAATCAAGATTTTGTAACGGATGCAATGGTAAAATCCTTTTTGCTCAATTCTCAATATTTTTCTGATTAATATTTATTTTATCCATTTATTCCTTAATTAATTCATTAATTAATTATTATTTGTTAAAAATCCGGGTTAGTACATTCTCCCCTCCTTGAAGGATTTCGTCCTTGAAATCTCCAAGGCTAGAAGAATGTTATGAATTTTATCAACCATTATTTGCACCCATCTACTCAACCATCAACCACTGGCATCCAATGTTCTTAGAATTTTCTAATGATTTGTATGAACATATGCAAAGGTGTCGTGTATATGTCCCTATGCTAATGCGAAAATTAGGCTTTCTACTGATTCAGTTGACCACCTTAATGTAATTTATGTTTGTGTCATGCATCCAATATGTATGCAAGAGAATCCTAATGATACATATAAAATTCTATATGTGTGCAACAACCATTCACCAAAATGTAACATCCAAGTGATGATTCAACCATATTTATTTTCTTGTCCATTTTTAAAGTAAATTAAAATGCGCACACATCCATATGCAACATGTAAGGGTCCTAGTTCAGTCGATCCCTAATATAGTGCCTAATAGGTGTATATGCATCCACTGCATCCACTAGAAAACACTTGCATCCAATTGCAATCTTCAAACATAACGTGTCTCAAACACATGCTTCATCCGTATCCTATCAGTCATAAGCTCGAATCCTAAGATCTGCACTTCCTAAGGATATACTAAAAGGAAGTTCCTAATCAAAGGAAGAAGCTACCGATAGAATATCAAAAAGGAAATACTTGTCAAACGAATATGGGTAAGAAACTTGAATCCCTCGATGTAGCTCTTTCTCTCACTCATCTTAGTTACTTCGGGGAGAAACTCTTAAGTGAACCAATCCAAAAGCTTACCTTAATCTTAAAAGTAATGTCACACTTTCCTCCTTTTCGACCTCCAATTTCTAGTCTCTATTTTACCTATTTTTTGTTCCTTGGTTCGTTCCACTTATATTGTCCAACCCCATAAAGACCTATCTACCGCCCACTTTATACACACACACACACACACACACACACATATATATATATATAACTTTTCAAAACCTTACTTGAAAAATCTTAGTGATGCAAATTTTCGGTTACAAAAATTCCTTTTTGAAATATATATAGTTGCTTTTATGAAATTCCCAAAATACAAATTTCATATCAAAATATGTTAGCCTTTCAAAATTCCCATTTCTTAAAACTTTATACATATGGGGTTTCGACTCAAAGTGGTTCCACAAGTTTGCATAAAACACATCCTTGTTACATTCTTAAATTAGAACCTAATTATCCATTTGAAATCTCTATATTCTCCTATCCATTAACCAAACTTATTACTTACCTCAATTCTGTTGTCATATAAAGGTTTACCTTTTTTGTCCAATTGACAAAATCCTGATAAGCATCAAATACCAAAAACATGTCTTAACAAATGGTGAATTCATATCCAATCTTAAGCTACAATCTAGGGTTAAATTTCTTGGGTTTACTAAATATTCCCATTAATGTTACATGAACCCTTAAACTTTGAAAAAAGCCAAAATGGTACAATAACTATTTCAAAAATTCTTTTACTTGGATTTTTCCGAATACCTTTTTTATTGCTACTGAAGTCCAATTACTTCCTTATAATACATGTAGAAGGCTCCAATATAAGAGTCACACCATTCTTTTCAAAAGATAGGGTTTAGGGAGTAAAATATTCCAATCGAACTATGAAACTTAATTCGCACTTACAACCTCAAAACCATGATCTTTACCCAAAATACTACAAGTTTAGCGTCATCACAAATATAGATAAGAAAATCAATATCTCTACCCTAGAGATAATCTTTCAGCCGCTTATTATATTCGGAACATATAGCATAAAGAGAACTGAATCGACACTGCCTAGAGATGCACTAAGAAAAATAGGAATATTAACATAACCGACCCTTCGGGTCGTAAGAAGTCCTAAAAATTAGTCCATCACATGACTTTGCCCAACCATCTCCTTCTTACAATCAAATTAGTCCCCAGAAATATTTGACATATATTAGGCTTGTAACTTTTCCCTATAAGTCCATATGTCATATTAAAACCTACGTCATATTTTAGGCTCCTAATTTGCCCCCTCATTGTATATCAATGTCATATGATGTCTAATCATGGCAAACTAATCCATACCCAGAAATTCCCCAAACGTCAAGATTTCTAGTTTCAACCCCGACTTACCATGGATAAAAAGATAATCAAGCCGATCCCTATGGGGTTCAGAAACTAATACTGGGCCTAAGTGCAAAACAGTCAACTGGTGCTATCCTTAGACTCTCGGGGATTTACTATATCTGTAAAGGTCCACTCCGTTAAGCCTCCAATATAGATGCTCCACATAACTCAACCTATCATGGCTATGGCCCCCGCAGCCAATACGTTAAAGGAAAAAGGAATAAAATATTCCTAATCCGAATAGGAAAACTATGAAGAACTAAAGATAGATAACATTCTTTCTTTCACCGACCCTTGACTTCTCCTTGACCATTTTTGATCAGCACCTTTCCTCATAATCCTTTTGACATTATATACTCACGTTGATCTTTTACATGTCATCCTTAAATTTACCTTTTAGGGAGTTCTGCTTATTCCTAATTGATTGGTTACCAAAAATGTCTAAAGATCTATTTCCATAGTATAATACAATCTAATTTATAGAAATCCATAATTGCAACATATTTCTTTTTCAGTTGGCGGATATTGCGCAATACGGTAAAACCACTATTTTGCACCATTCCATTCATTCTTGGAATGATGTTTTCAATGTTAATTTCAAACCAAACTATGGAAATACATCCCTTTTTCTTAACCAATCAATCTAGGTTATTCTTAACATCCAAATTATCCTTTTATCACTAAACTAATAAAGTTGTTCCATCATGATTAACCATTTTAACTGTTTGTCAAGTAATATGTTCCTTTCTAACCTCAACCTTTCCCAACTACCGAGCTAAACAGGCTTGTCCATTAATCAAATTTTCAACCTATAAAGAAAAGCTTAGATAGAACGCCTTATAACTTGACTAAAATGATAAAGATTTAGAAATAGTCAAGGAGAGGTTGTAACTAACTATAGGGGTATTTTATTTTCAAAAGTAACTTTGGATTTCTGAAAATGCGTTTTCTTTTGAATATACTTTCCTTTAAAATAAAACTTTAGTGATCTTGGTAACCTTAGGCTCTAATACCGAATGTAACACCCCAAATTCCTTAATGTCACCCGTATGAGGATTTCATTATGAAAAAATAAAGCATTGTAGGTATAACGACATAAAACGTCGCAGAGACTAAGATTTCATAAGACATATTATGAATTTTCAACGGAAGAAGAACTTTCAATTTTAAATGCAAAAACCATCTTTGTTTCAGTTAACTAAAGTGTCATGTCTCAAAATCTCTGTCAAAAACAACATCAGAGTAAAATATTATTATTCTCCAAATAGTCAAAAAGATACAACCTATCCTTGGAAAGAGAACAGAAAGTAATCCGTCTTTTGCAAAAATCCTTCACGACAAAATCAACGAAGAAGTTTAACTATATGCTTTCTCCCTGTAAGCCTGGGGAAAGAAAAGAGAAAGGAAAAGGGTCAATTGGTGAGCTGCTATGATTATCATCTCGACTGTTAAGTTAAGGAAAACAGATAAATAGTGGTTCTTGCCTAATAAAAGGTAAGTGTTTGTACATATCTAATGGTGAACAATAAATTATATGAACTGATAATAAGGACAGACTATTCTTATCAAAAAGACAATGATGATAATAATAATCAGACCAGAAAGATTGACTCTTTTGTACTTCTACAGATTCAGACAGAAACAAGAAATTAGGATGGAATTTTCTAATACTACCCTGCGATCGACTTCTTAAACAGAATGTGAATAACCCGTGCTAATTATGGCATTCAAGGTTATCAGTCCCGAACCCATCAACTAAAAGGACACATCCTTAATCACAAGCATTACAAAGTCTTATCTTCCTTGTTCGGATCCATGCATGCTCATGACTCCGCCTAAACGTGCTCGTGCCCACCTCTCATTTGGACCTCTTAGTATCCAGTTCAATATTAGCATTCCGTAGCCCCTCCCTCGTACGAGGTCCCATGATAACCAAGGAATACTGGCTGATACCGGTTCACACACAAATGCAATTGACACAAGCCGCCCGAGACTTGGTCCCCAATTTATAACTAGGATTTCTACGGACCCCTTATATCTCAAAGGAATAGACCATTTCGCTTGTTAATCATACAAGTTTAACTTAGGACGTTTAAGTTCATTAACATGCCCACTGTAACCATTTGTTATATTTTTAGGTTGACATTAACAAAAGTAATCTACAACCTTTTATATTTGGATTGTAATTAACGAAAGTAATCTACAACCCTTTACCCTTAGATTGTAATTAGCGAAAGTAATCTACAACCTTTTATTTCTGGATTGTAATTAACAAAAGTAATCTACAACCCTTTACCCCTAGATTGTAATTAAAGAAAGTAATCTACAACCTTTTATTTCTGAATTGCAATTAATGAAATTATTCTACAACAATTTTACCTCTAGATTGTGATTAATGAAAGCAATCCACAACCTTTTCACCATTTCACTTAATGACATTAAGTCCAATTATTCACTTCTTATATGTTTTCCATTTACATGTTACTTAATGTCCAATAAAATATTATTAATTCCAATTAACATATTTTCCAAATATAGGTTACTTAATGTTAAATTAAGTACAATTATTCCAATTAACATGTTTTTCAAATACCGGTCACTTAATGTCAAATTAAGTATAATTCATTTCAATTAACATGTTTTTCAAATACAGGTTAGTTATTTAAGTATAATTCATTCCAATTAACATTTTCACTGCCAAATTAACATGTTTTCCAAATTAAGGTTTACTTAATGTATAATTAAGTATAGTTTATTCCAATTCACAAGTTTACATATTCTTCCATTAGAATTTACCCCAATTTACAATCCATAATTCTTAATATGCCCAAAACTTCCCTTTTAAACATTTTTTCAGATTATTCTAGTTTTTATGCAAATTAGATGGCAAAGGCCTAAACTCTCATTGGCCTAGGCTCAACGCAAATAAAATGAAAAAAGAGAAGTAGGTCTAGGCTTAAAAATGAATAAATAGGCATTACAAGACTGTAAATAAAGTAGTGACAGTGAATGGGATAAAGAAGAAGATTTTACTTGTAAACAACTGAACAGGAATAATTAATAGACAACAAATAAAATGAATAGTAACTTGTAAAAGACAAACTAATAACATTGTAATTGTCAAACTTTCAGATCTAATCTATTTTACTGTCTAAATCCTTTTTTATTTAGATATGAAATCACTGTAACAACTATTGTATCTATTTTAACATTAACTTGGAAGAAATATGATAATCGCAGTAATACTCACAAAAGTTTAAGAAAATACAATAAGCTTCTGCAGATCCTCTCTATCTTTGAATATGCTCCAAAAATATGTGTATGACCAAGTTCCTAGTACTCCATTAAAATTATATTTGAGAATATGGTTATTTGAGAGAGATAGAGAAATGGAGTAGTAAAGATTAGGTTAGGTTTTGGAGGTTATTTATAATAGAGTTAGGTGTCCAAGTTCATTGGATTTTATGTCCAGATTTATTGTATTTTATATTTTAATTTTAGGCCACTAGATATTAGGTTTTTAATCTAAACCATAGAAGGCATATCAGCAATACGTCAGAAAACAATAATCCAGCAGTAGGCGACATTGGCCAGGCATAGGCTTGTGCTTGGCTCGAATATGGTCGACCGACCTTATATGTGGGTCAACACACATGTCGACCCATATGTACGCTGGGCCCCCGTTTACCCTTTCTTTATGTTTATTAATTAAATTCGCTAATTAAATTTCAAACTTTGATTAATAAAATTTGTTCATTTCTCGTCTGATTTATGCAAACTAAAAGTCTATCTGAATAAAAATTTCGTAATGGACGCAACGGTAAAATCATTTTTGCTTAGTTCTCAATATTTCTATGATTAATAATTATTTTCTTAATTTTTCCTCAATTAATTTATTTATTATTGTTTGTTAAAAGTTCTGGTAGTTACAAAATCCGTACACCTCTAGACAAATGTACAAAAGGCTACAACTCGTTGCGCCTCAACTACTCAGGACTGGCCTAGCCCTTTCCTGGATAGCGTTGAATACGATCAACCCTTGGTTGCGATAAACAACCATAAAAAGGGATCCTGAACCATATATGAACATCGATACTCGATGAAGGATGGTCATAACCAAATGGGGGCGACCCATTTAGTCCAATGGCTTTTCCCTTCTTTATTCATTTAGTGGGTGATGAGGCTAAAGTTACGTACTACCCTTTTGAAGAAGCAAACTATCCGGGAAAGTTATCGATGCCTTCTAAGAAATAATGCAATGATAGAATTCATCCATACAAGTTATCCTAGGATTGAACAAACTTTTCAAATTACAGTCTTCGATGTCTCCATAAAAGATTTAATAAAAGTTCCATTACGAATGTTGTTAGTTTAGAGCGGTTTCGATAAATTATACTTATACATAAACCACTGTCTCCGAGACAAAGCGGAAGTTTTCGGTAAAATCAATTTCATTTCTTTGGAAGCATGCTAAAAGTATCCACATCCTTACCAGGGAACTTAGATATGCAACGTTTACTTACTGAATTAGTTTTAGGCCAAGTTCTCAATTGCGGGAAGCCCACTATCTAAGATGAGTGTATATACTAAATCAAACATAACTTGTTTATATAAATAAACTCTTCTCAAATCTGTCACGTTTTGGATATTCCAACCTTACTCTATCCCTCTTCTTGAATAAATTCTAGATCTTACAAATAAAGAATTGGTTTACTCTTCGGCTATTAATGTTATATGTGAGATGACTAACTTTCCATACATGAGTCACCATATTATCACCAGGTTTCATATTTGTTTGAGGTTACTTAAAGGTGTGCTCAAGAGATCCTTTGATCTAAAATAGACATAAAAATACAACTTGAAGGGTTTAAATTAGAATTATGATAAATAAAATGTCTAATTTATAAATTGAACTTAAATTGAAAATTTCTGATTATAAATCATAATTTAATTGGAAACAAAAAATAATTAATCTTAAGTAAACCTTAATTAGAGCAATTAACAAAAATCCTTCCTAATTAGTGATTAATTAATAATAAATCACAATTAATTAATAATGAATTAAATAGTTGAATTTAATTAAATAAGAATTAGTTAACAAACTTGATTAAATAAATGGAACATAAACAATACTTAATAAGTCAATAGACTAGTTTAATTTAAATAATCTTAGTTAGCTTTATAAATGATTTCTCAAGTACTAATTATTTATTAATTAATCAGTAATTAAATAATTAAGTCATTAATTATTAACCCAAATTTAATTAAGAACTAATCTTATTTTCAAAAGATAATTAATTAGTATTTAACTTTCACTTACTTAGATTAAATTAATAAACCTTGATTGGTTACTTAATTATTAATTAAAAAACTAACTAAATAATAATTAAATATAATTTTTTATTAATTTTCATGATTAAGTTTACAAACCAATTTAAAAAAAATTCAAGTATAAAACTTGATTTTTCTTCCCCAAAATCTATTTTTGCAATAACCTGCATTTATAGCGACTATCTCTATTAATGTACTTTCGAAGTTTTAGTAACTAAGAAACTTTTATATCATTTTCTAAATGAATTTACTAAAAAGATTAAAATATTCGAAAAAAGGATTTCGGACTTTTAAATAAAGTTCTAAACTTTGGACTTTCTTTACTAATAAAAATAAACTATTTCTGTTAAAACCAAAAATCTCAAACCCTTATGCATAGTCAAATGCTGAATTTAACATACTAAATGCTTTATTATGTACATATGTACTTTATAAACATTAATTATGAAGTCTACACTTTGTGATACAACAAAATATCATATCTTTACAACTAATATTCACTAAGACTTTAATTTCAAGTCTTGTTTCCAAGCAATATATCACAACCATAAATTACAAGCATGCAACCATAATAACAAAGCACGCTACACAACATGTAATGACTAACCCCTAGATCCATATTAAAAAAAATACATTAACCGGTAATGTCATCTACTAGTACAGAAAATAGGGCTAGTTAGGAACTACCATTCGTAAATCTTGTATTAAACAAGTATCAAGTACGCTGATATAGTGGATATTGTTTTCTTACCTGAAGAAGAATTGACATACTTAATTCTTGCTTACTACAATATTACGATGGCTAATGGATCTATCCAAAGCAAAACACAATAATATTAAGTAGCACATATCATAGAACAACAACTGCAACGATACACACACACACACACACATCAAGTACAATATACAGCGACATACATATGTGGTTATAAAACCACAATACACATACAACATTGTGTCCCGTAATAGAATATATATATATATATATACACACACATACACACACACACTTCATATAATACACAGCTAAACAACGGGGTTGTTAACGGCAAAAAATGTCATCACATCCAAAGACTCTCTTAACACAAGAATTAGCGTTTTGCATGGAAATTTAAAGTGCGAAAAACAGTAAATAACGTAGAGCTTTATAGTGGTTTGGTACAGACCAGGGCCTACGTCCACTTTGAAGTGGTTTCTTGATTTGTTATTCACAAAAGTGGGTTACATGCACTGAACATCATCATGGCATTCGTTTACAAGTCTTTCTATGTATGTAGGAGTCATATTTGTCATATGCCAAGTCTTGGAAAAAAGTGATGTAATATTCTTCTTCCTCAAGAGCTATGCTGCCATTAATGAAGTTCTAAGAGCTTGTACAACTGTCAAATCATGCAAAATCCAACCCGATGAAGAATGAGCAAGGGGTTATTTATATGTAGTGGGTTAGGTGAGATTTGGAGACCACACAACAGAATTTTGTATCCATGAAAGGCCACGTTCCGAATTTCGTATCCCTCCTAGCAAATAAGGAAAATCTGTATCCCCTATGGGATATGGAATTTGTATCCCTTGGGATATGGTTGCTTCGTATCCCCTTAGGGATACGAATTCCCCTACCCCCTTAAGGATATGGAAGTTTTGTATCCCTAAGGGATACGAGTTCTCGTTCCCTTGAGGGATACGAATTCGTATTCAGAGGGATACGTTGAAGAGGCTTCTGAGTGGAGAGGGGATGCGAAATAGGAAATGATGTCAGATGGGTTTGAAATTGGCTATGTGGATCTAGAGGGATTCGAAGTCTATGGTAGGCAACTTAGGGATTTGAAATCCTTTGTTATAGAGAGTCAAGGAATCGATTTAGCAATACGGAGCTGGAGGGAATCGAATTTAGATGGATTCAAAATCTCTGAAACTAGGCATTCTAAATTGGCATAATGGAGTGTTTTGAGGGGTTGTGTAACAACTCAAATTTTTGAGCATCTGGGTTAAACAGACAATTGGGTGTTTTTTGTATTTTAATTTTTAGAGTATAAAATATGAGTTTGAGAAGCCTAACTCATATAGTGTTTTAAAACAGGAAAAAAAAAGAAATTTGAGTATAAGTTTGGAATAAATTTATTCTCTTAATTTAATAAGTAATTTATTCCAAATGGTGTGTTTATGAATTATATAGTGAGATTTTTGGCGAATGTTGAAAATATATAAAATTGATTGAGAATCAATTTTCAAGTAGAAAAATATAATTTAGTATAAGCTATTAAATTGTGTTTGAAATTTGGTTAGAAAATTAAAGTGATAATATAACATTGATTTTTTTTTTTTATTTTGAGATCATGAGGAACCTTAAGATCACAGTATGCATTGATACTCACTTAAGTAAACCCCACGCCGTGTGTCTAACCTGCTTTGTTTAGTCGTCGCACATGGATGTGTAACGTCTTAGCCCCCAAAGTGGTTCACAACGGGATTCGAATATAACATTGAATTTGTTAATTGTTGTTAATAAATACATTTGTGGCTTTTTTTATATTGTTAATATTAACGACTACGTTGGTGTTTCGAGTGGGTTATTTTCAATATAAAATTATGAATACTGATTATAAATCACTATTGTAGTCGTTAAGCATCTATTTGAATTAATTGATTTAAATTATTAAATCAGCAAGGAAGGCAAACTTGTAGCTAAAATATAAATATATTTATAAGATGAAATAATTATATAACAAACATATTTATAGTTGTAAGATATGTCAAAACTGATATTTACAATATTGTCTAAATTATTTTAAGATTATTATAATGTTTGTAATTGTGTTTTATAAATTAAGCACAATTTAATTAGTATATCGAGGTGTGTGTGAATGATTTACAATTTGTTAATAATGTTGTAATACAGTAAATAGTTAAATTGTGTATTGGGCTTTAAAGGGGAAAAAGAAAATATATTTATATACATATAAAAGTTCTTAAATATGGACTTGAACTTAATTTAAAACAGAATAGTAGTTGTCATCCATGAAGGTAGTGGCATAATTCCACTTTTTACTTTCTTTCTGAGCAGATTTGTCCCAATCTTTTTGGCAACTTCCCTTCTTTTTGATCGTTTTGTTTTCTCCCTACACGGGCTTTCATCTAATTTTGGGGGGTGGGGGCTTGGCACTCTTTTTTGGGAAAAAAGTAATAATAGTAATTAAAAAAAACAAATTGCACGCCTGTAGTTTGAGCTGAACCTGGCCTGTCCATCTCTCCGGCGTCCATTCTCCTTTGACTGGCCTATCTCTAACATCCACACCCATGAAGCCCGGACAACCTCGGGACGATGCCTGCACCTCCAGACCAAAAGTAACACACGCATGCAAGAAGAGGGAAGACATCTTCCACTTCCTCTCTAACTCGTTTGTCATGTTCCTTGTTTTTCCTTCTGCATAGTTTATATTGAACTCCGTTGTCTATAAGAGACAACAAGCATGACAGAAATAAAGAATCGATTGAAAATGGGAAGGGTGGTGCTGCTGGCATGCATGGAGCAGGTGGGGAATTTGGCCTTCGGAGGATTGCAGATGGTTTGGAGAAGCATAGATTCAGAAGCAGGAGGACATGTGCAAAATGGCTTTATGATTTGTTAATTTGGGGCATATGCGTGTAGAAGGAAATTAATAGAAGAAAAGGAGAAAGCACCAGCAAGTGGTTGCAGGTAAAGCTGCATGTGCTATTGGGAATGTAGATGGTTGCCTGTATGTAGAGTAGAAGTTAGGGTGTTTTAAGTGCAATTCGGAGGACTAAAACTGAAGGAGCGATTAGGGTAATGGAGGCTTAGACCTTGGATAGTTACAACGCTCACGAGTTCTGAAGACAGGCAATGGTATGGTGAGGCACAACCATTTATGGTGATTAACACAAACTTGAAATTTGTCTTGCGGCATAGGCAGTTAGCGGTGGCTGAGAGCAAACAAGGAATTTACACCAGCTAAAAGCTAAGGTGAGTTATCTTCTTAACTCGCACAACTATTTCTCTTTATAATATTGATTGTTGCATGCATGGCTTAGCTTTTGAATTGTTTATGAATTGCATTGAATTTTAGCAACGATTAGATAGAAGTAACTTAAATAATTTGCCTGCTATTTATTCAATTTGTTTGAGGGAAGAATTGGTTGGTTTTGTGGTAGAAGCATTTGAATTGAATCGCTGATTAATTATGCTATAGCCATGTAACATGTCAGCCCAGGCACTTATAAATTTGAATGATTGGTCAAACCTTTTCCTGTATTATTGTGCATTGTTCCAAGTCTTCGGCTGCTTTCATTTGTGATTTTGATGCCATCATTTTTGTTGTTGGAACAGCTAAGTTGGTTATTGAGACGACCCGATTTCCCGTTCTCACGGAAACAAGGTTATCTTTTGGAATATAACACAGAAACATATAATAGCAGAACAGAATTAAATAAATACACCAGAATGTACAACAAAATATACTGGATAAAAGTAATCATCAGAGTTACACAGTATACAGGATCTTACTTAGTACAAATACAGTTCAGCTATACATAAATGTCTACAGCGGAAATAAACAAAATATGTACAATAGGAGCTGAACAGCATAAAAAGAAATAAATGATAGAATCCATCTTCAGCTCCAGCTATCCAGAAAGAACCAGCTAAACCTGAATACAAGGCTGCCCGTGTAGAAAAAGGGGCACCCGAGTTTGAGAGTGAAACAAACTACGAGTCAGTCATGGGACTGGTATGAGAAATCCACTCAACACATATATATAATTGGCTAATCACAGGACCACGCCACTTTCGTGGAACGGGTTTACTCCATTGGATTGCCAGTGCTTTAAAACAAATCTTTCTTTTAAACATCGCTATGCTTTTTATAAAAATGGAACCGTTATAAGACTCAGTTCCCATCACACAATGCAACGCAAACCGGAGGATAGAGTTTTTACCTTATAACGGCCAAGATATGCTTGATACGAATAAAACAAAGGCATTTGATATTATTGCTAGTGTTTATATGTTTTGAAAACTATTTCAAATCATAACTATCAATCATAGACGACATGAGCGTCCCATGCCACTATGTCGCCAAATGTATATATACAATCGAAACCGTATCTTCACGTATTTGGAAATTGGATTTCCGTCATGAACCAAGGCAAAAGATAGTCCTTACCGAATTCGAGACGCTCTAGCCCGTGTCTCAGGATCAGAACGCATCGACCCTTGGAGCGACAGGGCCGGTCCACCGATGTGGATTAATAATGCCTGAACACTACGTTTCCCCACCCTTTGGGGTGTAAATGAGCCAACGAATGACTCCATCGGACCCGGATCGTCCGATCAAACCGAGGCGCCTCGCAACAGCAACAACCACATAGGTGAAAAGTATATAAATGTCAGGGCTGGTAGGTCACTGACACCACCCTAGCTAGAAAGAAACGCATGCCCTCCCTGAGGTCCTTCTCCCGTTTTAGGTTCATACCGGGGTGTGAGGCTCGCGAATTCACGTTATACACAAAGCTATGCCACACAGGCGGTGCTTTGATCATCACCACAAGACTTTGCTTTTCAACAGAAGTCCTGATCACTGCATCTTAGCATGCCACACAGGCAATTCACACCGTGCAACTGATGGCTATCAATCACACAGAACAAATTCCAATGTCGGACACACAGTCCATTTACAAGTCCGTTCTGGGTCTGAACGAAACCGGAGGCACTAAATACCTCGCAAACCCTTCGATCAACACGTACGTCTGAACGATCACCACTCATTATCCATATTTCGGGATGCCTCCCAATCAGGACCTCGGTTACCATCCAAACGAGGTGAAGATCTCCGGTCTTCGACCATCGTCTTCATCTTCGAATTTCAATCGTCGGTCGATTATTCGAAATGAGAATGAACTCGGCCTTTTCAAATAATTCACGTATATTTAGAATTTCAAATCGATTTATTTCAATGGTTAAATTATTCGACAACACCAATTGTGTCCTTTAATATAGTTTTCACACCAAACACATTCAACCATCAAACATCACATAAATCAAGCAAATTCAGTTTATTTCCATTCCATATCGCTTACGATATTTTATAACTATTTATCGCTATTTTTATTTATTTTAAAATAGCCATTTTATTCAAAACGACGCTTCGGGCCATAAGGCGGTCGTGGCGCTGTTTTTCTTCAAATTTGATTTACACATATCTGAAAATCTAACCGTTGGATCTTCGCAAAATTTACATCATTAGAAAGGTCTTTTCAAAACGAATCCAACGGTTCCAGTTTCGGGAAATTCCGACGGTCGGATCTCCCGGTACAATCGTTTGAATTTTCGATTTCAAAATACGAACTGCAGCGTCGTTATTCGATTTAATATAATTATATTTATATATATAAATAAATATAATCGTTTCTGGCGCTGTTTTTCTTCAGATTTGAATTAAACATTCCAGACAATCCAACCGTTGGATTTTTACAAGGTTGGTGCCGTTGGAAAGATTATTCCAAGGCGAACCCGACGGTTGAGGTTTCGGGAAAATCCAATGGTCGGATTTCCCGTACTAGTCGTTTGAAATCACGGTTTCAAAATACGAACTGCACGGCCTCGTTTCGTTTTAATTTTATTTATATTTATATAGTTATATAAATATAGTTTATTCAATGATTTCCATATCGTTTACACTTCAAAAATTTTTCTAACACCTTAAATTTTGGAAAAATTTCGCCATAACCTCCCCTGCACCGGGAGCGTCGGGAAATCGCAAATAGCGTCCCGGTCCTTCTAATCTAAAAAAGAAAAAGAAAAAGCCAAGCGGCTAGCCAATCAGGCTCAAAATCATCACCCAAACAAATCAGTAAATGTGTACCTATTTGTCGGGCACAAAATTTTATTCCTCTTCTCTAGCCCCTTTGCTATAACCTGTTTAATGAATATGCATGTACATATATATACAGTTCATATCATTTTTCATTTTCTATTCAACTTCATATTTGATTTCTATTTGGTTTAAAAACACCATTCATTCTAATGTTACATAAATAGGTGCAAATCATTTCATTAGCTAATTAATGAATATTTCAACTGATATATGTTTATTTTGAACAAGTGGCTATTTTTAACACTTCATATTTTAACGATTCATGTATACAATAAAAATGTGATTTTTATTGTAAAACGATTCATTTCAAAACACTATTTTCTCTATACTGTTCATATAAGTGATAAAAAGTGATTTTTATTATCAAACAATTTATTTCAAAATATGAATAACATTCAACACATGAATTTCTAAACAACGAATGAATATCAATCCAACACATGAATGTTTTCAATAGTTTTAGATATCGATAAAAATGTAATTTTTATTATCAAACAATTTATTTCAAAATATGAATAACATTCAACACATGAATTTCTAAACAACGAATGAATATCAATCCAACACATGAATGTTTTCAATAGTTTTTAGATATCGATAAAAATGTGATTTTTATTATCAAACAATTTATTTCAAAATATGAATAACATTCAACACATGAATTTCTAAACAACGAATGAATATCAATTCAACACATGAATGTTTTCAATAGTTTTAAGCATATGAAAATAATTCAAACACACAAATATCATTCAAAATTTCGGCAGCATAACGGCAGGGTAGTTAAACCGGCACCGTCCCTAGTACGGCTCCTCGCTCTACCTTAAAACCTCGCGGTTTTTGACAATGGGAAACATGCATCTAGTTCGCACGCAGGCGGCATGTATATATATTTATTCATTTCCACAAACTAATCCTAAGTGGTTTCAACCAAATATTTCACAACCACAAATGGGTATTTTTCAACCACAATCAACCAATATCAATCACAAACAATCCCAAACAATCATTCAATTTTCACCACAATTTCAACCAATATATATCGTCCATGGTTTGTGGACGAGGGGCGTATATATATATATATATATAGATATTTATATATAACAATTCACTTTCATTGTCAACACATATATATATATATAAATTTTAAATCAGAAATCTCACCAATAGCTATCCAACTGCACGACTCTTCCTAATAGAAATCTTCGCCTTTTGTTGCTTTCGCCCGTATTCTCTACATATGTAAAAATCGAATTTTTACGATGCTATTCAATATATAAAAATATGATTTTTACTTTTGCTTCCACATATAAAAATATGATTTTTACTTTCGACTTTCAACATATAAAAATATGATTTTTACTTTCGACTTTCAACATATAAAAATATGATTTTTATTTCGACTTTCAACATATAAAAATATGATTTTTATTTCGACTTTCAACATATAAAAATATGATTTTTATTTCGCCTTTCAACATATAAAAATATGATTTTTATTTTGCTTTATATATATAAAAATCTGATTTTTTCTTTTTAAAGAAATCAGTTTTTACTCTTTTTATAAAATCAGTTTTTACTTATGTAAAATAAAATCAGTTTTTAATTATGTAAAAATTTCAGTTTTTAATACTTTATAAATATTTCAGTTTTTACTTTAAAATAAAATCAGCATTGAAATCTTTATAAAATCAGATTTTAAATCTTTATAAAAATCGGTTTTAAATACCTATATAAAAAAAAAAAAACAGTTCTAATACATAAAAAAAAACATTCTTTTCTTAAGAAAATCAAATCAGAATTAAAACGAAAATAAAATAAATAAATAAAATTAAAAAAAACTTACAGTGCTTCGAAGAAGGGGGGGGATGAAGATGTCGAGACGAGGGGGGGGGGGGCTTCGCCCGAGCTAGTGCGATTTGGGGGCGGCTTCGGGTCTTCGGGGGTTTCGTGCGATCTGGGGAGGAGCTCAGGCGGAGGCGTCGATGTCTGGGGGCGGCGGCGATTTGCTCGCGATGGAGGGAGGAGCGGTCGGTCGGTCGACGCGGGTTTCCAGGGGGCGGCGATGCTTCGATCAATGGAGGGGGCTTCCAGGGGGGGGGGGGGGCGATCGCCTGCTTAGGGTTTTTACTTTTTTTTTTTCCTGTTCTGGTTGTAATCGAATGAACGGGGGGGGCCAAGCGGGAGATAAGGAGGGAAAGGGGAATTAAGAAATATATTTTTTTTTTATTTATTATTTAATTATTTAATTTTGCAAATAGGTTGACTTTTACATATGACCTCGAAACGAGGCCCACCGCCTGTCGTCCATAGCGTTTTACCCCCATTCTGAACACAATGGGATATGTATCGCAAGCTGGTTTGATCGTTACAATCGGTTTCCTTTTGAATTTTCATTTAAATCACTATATTGAATTTTAAACGCACATTTCAAATTACCGGGGTCACATACGGACTAGAAAAATTCCAGAAAAATATTTTCTAGCTTCGTATTGACGATACGGTCCTAACAAAACTAGTTTCGTCGAATTCTGAGACCGTTTGCAAAATGGCCAATTTCCATTCGATTAAAATCAACAGAAACTGGTCAAACGCGTTTTCTTTTGCCACGCTCACATATTGATTCGAAAAATTATGAAATTTGAAACCTAGCAATAATCTGACACTGCGGATCTAACAAAAGTGGTTTCGTCTAAATCCGAGGTCGTATGCAAAATGTCCATTTTTAAGGGCCTGAATTTCATAGCGACTATTCAGAATTTTCAACTGGACATATCTTTTGATTCCCGCTATCAAATTTCGATTGGTCGGATTCGTTAGAAAGATATTACCAATTAGATTCAAATGTTTTTGGTTTCACTAAAATCTGGATTGTTTTGCACCCGGTATATTCAATTGAAGTTTGAAATCGAATTATCGAACTACCGCGCCATTTTCACTTCTATATATAATTATATTTAATTATATTCATTTTCAAATGTCGATTCAACTCAGTTTTCATCGCCATTGTTTAAAATATTTATTTTAAATATTTAAAATCCATTATTTTAGCCAATTTAAAAATTTTAAATTGGTTCAGATTTTCTGGGTCGTTACAACCTCCCCCACTTAAAACTTTTCGTCCCCGAAAAGGAATAAAGTCGAAAGTGGTTTGATAAACCTACAATCCCACAATACAACAACCAATTTGTTTTTAATATTCAGAGTATAGAATAAACAATGCACATCCATGGGAAGAAAATAGCAACAGAATAGAGAATTAAAAGGTAATGCAAAGTAGGTTAAATGTACCTTGCACCAGAGTCAATCAGAGATATCTACTCGGCATCTAGGATAAGCTTTCCGAATGCTCTCCTCAGTTTCCCAAGTACAATCTCGCGGATCTCCACTCCATTGCACTTTGACTAAGCGAACCTTCTTGTTCCTCAGCTCTTTGGTTTCTTTGCCGATGATCTTCAGCGGCTCTCGCCTCACAGCTAATTCTGGAGTAATTTCAATATCCTGCTGAGCTGCTTCTTCCACGATCAAGTCTGGATCATGAACGTGCTTTCGAAGTTGAGATATATGAAATACATCATGAACTCCAGGCAACCAGTCAGGCAGTTTGACCCTATAAGCGAGAGTTCCAATCCGTTCCAGAATAGGAAACGGACCAATGAATTTGGGTGCTAACTTTCCAGTTTTACCGAACCGGATAACTCCTCTCATCGGCGATACTTTCAAATATACATAGTCGCCAACTTCAAAGGATATATCTCTTCTTCTTTTATCGGCGTAGCTCTTTTGTCGGCTTTGAGCGGCGAGTAATCGCTTTTTAATAAAATCGACTTTGTCGGCAGCTTCTCGAATCATATCAGGCCCTAACACAAGTCTATTTCCAGGCTCGACCCAACAAGCAGGAGATCGGCACGGTCTACCATACAATGCTTCGAATGGCGACATTGTCAGACTCGCCTGGTAGCTGTTGTTATAAGAGAACTCAGCCAAATGTAAATTGTCTTCCCATGATCCACCGAAATCTATAACACAAGCCCGCAATAGATCTTCTAGAATGCGATTCACCCTCTCAGTCTGACCGTCTGTCTGAGGATGATAAGCGGTGCTTAGGTTTAACTTCGTTCCCAGCTCGACTTGAAATGCTTCCCAGAATTTACTAGTGAAAATTGTATCTCTATCACTTACTATACTGAGTGGCACTCCATGTAGTCTAACTATTTCTCTGAAGTATATCTGCGCCAGACTCTGAGCGGTTCTATTTGATTTGACAGGTATAAAATGGGCGGTCTTCGTGAAGCGATCTACGATCACCCAAATACTGTCATTTCCTTTCCTGGTTCTAGGCAGACCATCAATGAAATCCATAGAAATATGCTCCCACTTCCAACCAGGAACTTCCAGTGGTTGTAATAATCCAGCCAATTTCTGTTGATCACTTTTGACTAGCTGGCAGGTGGGGCATCGGCTTACATATATTGAGATGTCTCTTTTTAACGACTTCCACCAGAATGTGCGTTTGATGTCGTTATACATTTTATTCACACCTGGATGGATACTGAGCTTAGATTTGTGGCATTCATCAAGCACTTCTCTTTTGAGTTCAGGAATTTCCGGAACACAAATTCGTCCTTCTAACCTCAGAATCCCTTCGCTGTCTAACTGGAAATCCGAAGCATTGCCTTCGCGAATTCGCTGACTTATTCCTTTGATAAATTGGTCATCTTCTTGGAGAGCCGATATCTTATCAATCAACGAAGTCGCAATGATGAAACTGGCGATCATTTCATTCTTTCGGCTTAACGCGTCGGCCACGACATTAGCTTTCCCTGGAGTATATATAATCTCAAAGTCATATGCTGCAAGAAACTCCAGCCAACGCTGCTACCTCAAATTTAAGTCCTTCTGAGTGAACAGATACTTTAATGACTGGTGATCAGTAAACAGTTCAAATCTCTCACCCAGAAGATAGTGTCTCCAGATTTTCAAAGAGAATATGATAGCCAATAACTCAAGATCATGAGTTACATAATTTTTCTCGTGTGGCTTCAGTTGACGGCTAGCATAGGCAATTACTTGGCCTCTTTGCATTAACACTGCGCCAAGGCCTTCTCTAGAAGCATCAGTCCATACTTTTAAATCCTGGTTACCATCGATGATGGTTAACACTGGAGCTGTCGTTAATCTCAACTTCAACTCTTCGAAAGCTTCCTCACTTTCTGAAGTCCATTTGAATTTAGAATGCTTCTTTGTAAGCTTCGTTAAGTGGCCCGATATCTTCGAAAAGTCTTTAACGAACTTTCGGTAATAGCTAGCCAATCCGAGAAAACTGCGGACTTCAGTTGGAGTACTGGGCTGTTTCCAATTTTGAATAGCCGTGATTTTGCTTGGATCCACAGCAATTCCTTCTTTTGATACAACATGGCCCAGAAATTTTACTTCATCTTGCCAGAATATACATTTGGAAAACTTGGCTTTCAATACATTCCTTCTGAGGATTTCTAGAACCTGTTCCAGATGCTTTTCATGTTCGGCTTTTGATTTAGAGAAGATTAGAATATCATCAATAAAAACCAGAACAAATTTGTTCAGTACTCCTCTGAATACTCTATTCATCAGATCGACGAAATAAGCTGGAGCGTTACATAAGCCGAACGGCATTACTAACCACTCGTAGAATAAGTCGGGGCCTCTGAACGCTGTCATTGGAACACACTCTTCGGCAATTCGAAGTTGATGGAAACCTGTAGCTAGGTCCATCCTTGAAAATACTTGTGCTCCATTTAATCGATCCAACAAATCATCTATTCGCGGCAATGGATATTTATTCTTTATGGTCTGCTTGTTCAGATCTCGATAATCTACGCATAGCCGTAGAGTACCGTCAGATTTTGGAACAAAAACCACTGCTGCACCCCAATCAGAGAAACTAGGCCTGATCAGACCTTTCCATACTAGCTGTCTTGTTTGATTGTCTAATTCCTCCTTCTCTTTCAAGGACATTCTTCGAATAGCGTGAACTACCGGCCTTGCATTGGGAATCAAAGCAATCTTGAAATCTATTTCTCTTTGCGGAGGTAAGCGAACAACTTCTTCGAACACATCCGCATAGTTCTTAACGACAGGAATATCTTTGATGAGGTCGGGAATATTCTCTATGACTTCAGGGACATTTTCAATTTGGGCTGGAGAAACATCGAGAGCTGACCAGAAATCTTTTCTATTTGAAGTCGGGCCTTCACATGGTATGGTTATATAATTCCCTGATTGGGCCTTTGCTTTAACCACTCTCTCGGCGCATTTAACTTCAGCTTCATATCTAGTTAACCAATCCAATCCCAGAATAAGATCGAATTCATTAAAATTCATGATGATAGAGATAATAGGGAATTTATAGCAAGAAAAAGAGACAGGTACTGCACAAATCCAACTGAGATTGATGGAACCTCCAACTGGATTTTGGACAGTCATTGGCTCTTTGAGCTTCTTCAAATTCAGATCCAGTTTCTTGACTGCACTCTTTGCAATAAAGCTTCGTGACGCGCCTGTGTCAAACAGTACTTTTACTGGAATGTTTTTGACATTGAGCGTGCCTTCTAAAACATCAGATCTTTCCTGAACAGACGAAGATGCAGACACTTCTACCACTTCATTTACTTGCGCTGCTTTGGACTTCTTAAATTGCCTGCAGTCCTTCTCAAGATGGCCAGTCCGACGGCATTGAACGCACTTTCTATTTTCTAGGAACTTGTCTTTGGATTTAAATTTATTCTCTCTTCGCTTCTTCAGGGGTCCACAGTTTATTGACAAATGCCCTTTCTGATGGCAGTTACTGCATACGGTGGTCGTTACGGGTTCTTTCTCAGCTCTGGCCCTTTTTCTCTTGGCACTGGGCTTCTTATTGACCTCTGACCTCGTACTGTTTTCAGGAATATCAGTTTCTGACTCTGTTTTGTCACTAGAACAGACTTCTTCTTCGTCACGTAACATTCCTTTCTTATGGAGATCTTCATACTGATAAGCCATATAAATCATTTCTGGAAAAGGAAGCTTCACATGCCCCAATACTTTATTCTGGTATTTCCTTTGAAGTCCGTGAATAAATCTCAGATTTTTCCTCTTCGGATTTTGAATTAGATGAGGAGCGAAGTGAGCAAGTTCATTGAATTTCTTATGATATTCGGGAATGGTCATATCACCTTGTATTAGATAAGAAAATTCGTCACATAATCTCTCGGTTACTTCGGGAGGAGTAAATCTCTCTAGGAAAATCACTTTGAATCTGTCCCAGGTGATATCACCTTCTGGATTATCTTTGATGATTGTTTCCCACCAGATTAAAGCTTCTTCTTTGAGCGCCCAAGATGCTACTAACCGTTTCTGGTCATCTCTCAGCTGGATATGCTCAAAGATTCTCTCGACAGAACTCAACCAAGCTTGAGTTTGAATAATAGATTCATTACCCGAGAATTGCGCTCCGTTCAGATTTCGATATTTCTTTAATAGAGCCTCTAGATCGGGTTCTGTATTCCTTCTGTTTCTGGCACTCATTTTTCTAGTACTTCTGCAATTAGCAGATCAAGTGTCAGGTCACAGAAAAGAAAATTTTCAAACATAGAAACATATACTTCAAATGTAAATGTGTCTATCGAGGTGTAATTTATTCTGCTTTACTCATACTAGGATATTGCTGATCCTATCTGTATTGAGTTACCCGTCCTAGAACACTACTGGTTCTATTTCTGACGAGTTCGTTCAAATGTTATATTCCAGAACTAAGCTTAACCAAAGCTCTGATACCACGTTGAGACGACCCGATTTCCCGTTCTCACGGAAACAAGGTTATCTTTTGGAATATAACACAGAAACATATAATAGCAGAACAGAATTAAATAAATACACCAGAATGTACAACAAAATATACTGGATAAAAGTAATCATCAGAGTTACACAGTATACAGGATCTTACTTAGTACAAATACAGTTCAGCTATACATAAATGTCTACAGCGGAAATAAACAAAATATGTACAATAGGAGCTGAACAGCATAAAAAGAAATAAATGATAGAATCCATCTTCAGCTCCAGCTATCCAGAAAGAACCAGCTAAACCTGAATACAAGGCTGCCCGTGTAGAAAAAGGGGCACCCGAGTTTGAGAGTGAAACAAACTACGAGTCAGTCATGGGACTGGTATGAGAAATCCACTCAACACATATATATAATTGGCTAATCACAGGACCACGCCACTTTCGTGGAACGGGTTTACTCCATTGGATTGCCAGTGCTTTAAAACAAATCTTTCTTTTAAACATCGCTATGCTTTTTATAAAAATGAAACCGTTATAAGACTCAGTTCCCATCACACAATGCAACGCAAACCGGAGGATAGAGTTTTTACCTTATAACGGCCAAGATATGCTTGATACGAATAAAACAAAGGCATTTGATATTATTGCTAGTGTTTATATGTTTTGAAAACTATTTCAAATCATAACTATCAATCATAGACGACATGAGCGTCCCATGCCACTATGTCGCCAAATGTATATATACAATCGAAACCGTATCTTCACGTATTTGGAAATTGGATTTCCGTCATGAACCAAGGCAAAAGATAGTCCTTACCGAATTCGAGACGCTCTAGCCCGTGTCTCAGGATCAGAACGCATCGACCCTTGGAGCGACAGGGCCGGTCCACCGATGTGGATTAATAATGCCTGAACACTACGTTTCCCCACCCTTTGGGGTGTAAATGAGCCAACGAATGACTCCATCGGACCCGGATCGTCCGATCAAACCGAGGCGCCTCGCAACAGCAACAACCACATAGGTGAAAAGTATATAAATGTCAGGGCTGGTAGGTCACTGACACCACCCTAGCTAGAAAGAAACGCATGCCCTCCCTGAGGTCCTTCTCCCGTTTTAGGTTCATACCGGGGTGTGAGGCTCGCGAATTCACGTTATACACAAAGCTATGCCACACAGGCGGTGCTTTGATCATCACCACAAGACTTTGCTTTTCAACAGAAGTCCTGATCACTGCATCTTAGCATGCCACACAGGCAATTCACACCGTGCAACTGATGGCTATCAATCACACAGAACAAATTCCAATGTCGGACACACAGTCCATTTACAAGTCCGTTCTGGGTCTGAACGAAACCGGAGGCACTAAATACCTCGCAAACCCTTCGATCAACACGTACGTCTGAACGATCACCACTCATTATCCATATTTCGGGATGCCTCCCAATCAGGACCTCGGTTACCATCCAAACGAGGTGAAGATCTCCGGTCTTCGACCATCGTCTTCATCTTCGAATTTCAATCGTCGGTCGATTATTCGAAATGAGAATGAACTCGGCCTTTTCAAATAATTCACGTATATTTAGAATTTCAAATCGATTTATTTCAATGGTTAAATTATTCGACAACACCAATTGTGTCCTTTAATATAGTTTTCACACCAAACACATTCAACCATCAAACATCACATAAATCAAGCAAATTCAGTTTATTTCCATTCCATATCGCTTACGATATTTTATAACTATTTATCGCTATTTTTATTTATTTTAAAATAGCCATTTTATTCAAAACGACGCTTCGGGCCATAAGGCGGCCGTGGCGCTGTTTTTCTTCAAATTTGATTTACACATATCTGAAAATCTAACCGTTGGATCTTCGCAAAATTTACATCATTAGAAAGGTCTTTTCAAAACGAATCCAACGGTTCCAGTTTCGGGAAATTCCGACGGTCGGATCTCCCGGTACAATCGTTTGAATTTTCGATTTCAAAATACGAACTGCAGCGTCGTTATTCGATTTAATATAATTATATTTATATATATAAATAAATATAATCGTTTCTGGCGCTGTTTTTCTTCAGATTTGAATTAAACATTCCAGACAATCCAACCGTTGGATTTTTACAAGGTTGGTGCCGTTGGAAAGATTATTCCAAGGCGAACCCGACGGTTGAGGTTTCGGGAAAATCCAATGGTCGGATTTCCCGTACTAGTCGTTTGAAATCACGGTTTCAAAATACGAACTGCACGGCCTCGTTTCGTTTTAATTTTATTTATATTTATATAGTTATATAAATATAGTTTATTCAATGATTTCCATATCGTTTACACTTCAAAAAATTTTCTAACACCTTAAATTTTGGAAAAATTTCGCCATAACCTCCCCTGCACCGGGAGCGTCGGGAAATCGCAAATAGCGTCCCGGTCCTTCTAATCTCAAAAAGAAAAAGAAAAAGCCAAGCGGCTAGCCAATCAGGCTCAAAATCATCACCCAAACAAATCAGTAAATGTGTACCTATTTGTCGGGCACAAAATTTTATTCCTCTTCTCTAGCCCCTTTGCTATAACCTGTTTAATGAATATGCATGTACATATATATACAGTTCATATCATTTTTCATTTTCTATTCAACTTCATATTTGATTTCTATTTGGTTTAAAAACACCATTCATTCTAATGTTACATAAATAGGTGCAAATCATTTCATTAGCTAATTAATGAATATTTCAACTGATATATGTTTATTTTGAACAAGTGGCTATTTTTAACACTTCATATTTTAACGATTCATGTATACAATAAAAATGTGATTTTTATTGTAAAACGATTCATTTCAAAACACTATTTTCTCTATACTGTTCATATAAGTGATAAAAAGTGATTTTTATTATCAAACAATTTATTTCAAAATATGAATAACATTCAACACATGAATTTCTAAACAACGAATGAATATCAATCCAACACATGAATGTTTTCAATAGTTTTAGATATCGATAAAAATGTAATTTTTATTATCAAACAATTTATTTCAAAATATGAATAACATTCAACACATGAATTTCTAAACAACGAATGAATATCAATCCAACACATGAATGTTTTCAATAGTTTTTAGATATCGATAAAAATGTGATTTTTATTATCAAACAATTTATTTCAAAATATGAATAACATTCAACACATGAATTTCTAAACAACGAATGAATATCAATTCAACACATGAATGTTTTCAATAGTTTTAAGCATATGAAAATAATTCAAACACACAAATATCATTCAAAATTTCGGCAGCATAACGGCAGGGTAGTTAAACCGGCACCGTCCCTAGTACGGCTCCTCGCTCTACCTTAAAACCTCGCGGTTTTTGACAATGGGAAACATGCATCTAGTTCGCACGCAGGCGGCATGTATATATATTTATTCATTTCCACAAACTAATCCTAAGTGGTTTCAACCAAATATTTCACAACCACAAATGGGTATTTTTCAACCACAATCAACCAATATCAATCACAAACAATCCCAAACAATCATTCAATTTTCACCACAATTTCAACCAATATATATCGTCCATGGTTTGTGGACGAGGGGCGTATATATATATATATATAGATATTTATATATAACAATTCACTTTCATTGTCAACACATATATATATATATAAATTTTAAATCAGAAATCTCACCAATAGCTATCCAACTGCACGACTCTTCCTAATAGAAATCTTCGCCTTTTGTTGCTTTCGCCCGTATTCTCTACATATGTAAAAATCGAATTTTTACGATGCTATTCAATATATAAAAATATGATTTTTACTTTTGCTTCCACATATAAAAATATGATTTTTACTTTCGACTTTCAACATATAAAAATATGATTTTTACTTTCGACTTTCAACATATAAAAATATGATTTTTATTTCGACTTTCAACATATAAAAATATGATTTTTATTTCGACTTTCAACATATAAAAATATGATTTTTATTTCGCCTTTCAACATATAAAAATATGATTTTTATTTTGCTTTATATATATATAAAAATCTGATTTTTTCTTTTTAAAGAAATCAGTTTTTACTCTTTTTATAAAATCAGTTTTTACTTATGTAAAATAAAATCAGTTTTTAATTATGTAAAAATTTCAGTTTTTAATACTTTATAAATATTTCAGTTTTTACTTTAAAATAAAATCAGCATTGAAATCTTTATAAAATCAGATTTTAAATCTTTATAAAAATCGGTTTTAAATACCTATATAAAAAAAAACAAACAGTTCTAATACATAAAAAAAAAACATTCTTTTCTTAAGAAAATCAAATCAGAATTAAAACGAAAATAAAATAAATAAATAAAATTAAAAAAAACTTACAGTGCTTCGAAGAAGGGGGGGGGATGAAGATGTCGAGACGAGGGGGGGGGGGGGGCTTCGCCCGAGCTAGTGCGATTTGGGGGCGGCTTCGGGTCTTCGGGGGTTTCGTGCGATCTGGGGAGGAGCTCAGGCGGAGGCGTCGATGTCTGGGGGCGGCGGCGATTTGCTCGCGATGGAGGGAGGAGCGGTCGGTCGGTCGACGCGGGTTTCCAGGGGGCGGCGATGCTTCGATCAATGGAGGGGGCTTCCAGGGGGGGGGGGCGATCGCCTGCTTAGGGTTTTTACTTTTTTTTTTTCCTGTTCTGGTTGTAATCGAATGAACGGGGGGGGCCAAGCGGGAGATAAGGAGGGAAAGGGGAATTAAGAAATATTTTTTTTTTTATTTATTATTTAATTATTTAATTTTGCAAATAGGTTGACTTTTACATATGACCTCGAAACGAGGCCCACCGCCTGTCGTCCATAGCGTTTTACCCCCATTCTGAACACAATGGGATATGTATCGCAAGCTGGTTTGATCGTTACAATCGGTTTCCTTTTGAATTTTCATTTAAATCACTATATTGAATTTTAAACGCACATTTCAAATTACCGGGGTCACATACGGACTAGAAAAATTCCAGAAAAATATTTTCTAGCTTCGTATTGACGATACGGTCCTAACAAAACTAGTTTCGTCGAATTCTGAGACCGTTTGCAAAATGGCCAATTTCCATTCGATTAAAATCAACAGAAACTGGTCAAACGCGTTTTCTTTTGCCACGCTCACATATTGATTCGAAAAATTATGAAATTTGAAACCTAGCAATAATCTGACACTGCGGATCTAACAAAAGTGGTTTCGTCTAAATCCGAGGTCGTATGCAAAATGTCCATTTTTAAGGGCCTGAATTTCATAGCGACTATTCAGAATTTTCAACTGGACATATCTTTTGATTCCCGCTATCAAATTTCGATTGGTCGGATTCGTTAGAAAGATATTACCAATTAGATTCAAATGTTTTTGGTTTCACTAAAATCTGGATTGTTTTGCACCCGGTATATTCAATTGAAGTTTGAAATCGAATTATCGAACTACCGCGCCATTTTCACTTCTATATATAATTATATTTAATTATATTCATTTTCAAATGTCGATTCAACTCAGTTTTCATCGCCATTGTTTAAAATATTTATTTTAAATATTTAAAATCCATTATTTTAGCCAATTTAAAAATTTTAAATTGGTTCAGATTTTCTGGGTCGTTACAGTTATTATTCTATGCACTGTTTTACGTGGATTTCAAACGGCTTAATTCTATAGTGGAGAGGCGACGTTTAACAACCTATCTGTATAGAGGATTGATAAGTTTTATGAGTTTTCATGTAAATTTTATGTGTTGATTTCATGGACGATCTCATTGATTTGTTGACACAGTACAGGTTTTCAACTAATCTATAATGGATTCTCTATATATCAATTATCGCTTTCAGATAAATGTTTCCAAGCTCTGTTTTAGAAGTATAATTTTCTTAACCTATACGTAATATCAAGTATTTTCCTATATAAAATTTACACATTTTATGCACCTTTCAAGTAGACGTAATGGAGGATAAACGATATCGTAAACCGCGTGGTATAGGACATGATGGTATACGAAATCAGTTAATTCCAGAATCGTCTGATTGAAGCTATTGTTTGATGTCTATGTTGATTCACTATTTTTGCTGTTTTCCATTATGGAGCTGACTAGTTGGTAGTAAACCGGTGGTGAGAACGTGTGGTATAGGACGAACAGTTACCGCCACTAGGGTTACTGACCGAGAGTCGGTAACACATATTGTTGTTAGTTGTTGAGCCAGTAATTGCTTCAGATGGGAGCTAGACTCGGGGGGAATTTCATATACGTATTCACTTGATCGGGGGGGGGGGAGGGGGTCAAGTTATACTCGACCGGGGGGGTCGTAGTATCGGGTGCCTGAATAGAATGCATATATAGTACTTGACAAAGCTCGGGAGGGCTATATATATGTGTATATATAAATATATATGTGTGACGACCGCCCACAACCCCCGCACTATACAAGAGGAATACTGCGCTGTAGGGTATGCCATGCAACTATGGACGATCAACATGGTAAAGTATATAAGCGGAACCTGTCGTAAACTCACAGCGCAAGGATAAAATAAAATAGAATATATTAACAACAGGTAGTGATGGTGATGCAGGAAAACACTAGACTTTCATAACAACTAGAAAATATTTTCCATACACGTGGATAACAACAGTAGTGTTTGTACAATTTGCCTCACTACAACACTCATAGAAATAGCAAACAACGGAAACAGATACTAGATAGTAGTAAAACTTGTAGGTGAGCCTCCTACTCGCCACCGATCAGCATCTTCATCTCACTAAAGTATCACCTGTCACCTCCTACTCAGTCTGCCCATCCACAATCAGAAGAACAGCCCAAGGTAATAAGAGGAGACATAAAACCTTGAGTCAGACAATAGTCTTGGTGAGCGATAAAATTGCTAACAAACTTCATCGATAAAGTAAAGAGAATGGGTAAATAAACAAACTAATTTACCCAACTCCAGAGAAGAACTTACACCTGCCTTCCCCACTAGATGATAGTGATAGCCTTTACGATCCATACATCCATAGGAATAACAACTCAGCCATGGTAATCAGAACAACCATTCACACATAGCAATATCATCTCAAACATAGTCACAACATGCACCCAAACATCCATGACTATCTCTGGCTATCACCACCAACCTTGCTTTGAAACCACTGTTTATCGCATGACTGGCTAAACAACTTGCCATCAACTGTCAAGGGCCATACAATGAAACCCCGGTTCTAGCCAAACCCCACACACCATACGACGAAATGTATTTGGGCCATACAATGAAACTCAGGGTACTCGACCATACAACGAAATCGCGTAACCCTTATTCTGAGCTGGATAGATCCTGCAATAACGATAATTCCTCGGCCTTCACATCACCAGTCGTTATCAATCATGACTGTTCACCAAATCAGGACACTTTTGAGTTGTAATCACCCTCATTGTACAACACTTGACAACGATCACACCACATCACTTCGACATTCCCACTGAATTCATCTCGAAGTAATAATCACTCTCGGACCAAAGTAATCATCAATCATAAGGTCCTGACAATCCATAGCATTCATACACACAAGCTAAGGAAATAGGCCACAACACTTAAGCCATCCACCACAGCGTTTAGAAGCGCTGCTTAAATGCTATCATAACCCCTGGTTCAATTCTGCATCAATCCGTCACAGATCCATCACTGATCCATCCGTCATTGATCCATCACTAACCTAAGCCGATCCATTCTGTCACAGATCTAAGTTGATCCATTCATGCACGATCCATCCATGGGCGATCTACCTGTAAAGTCCCAGAATTTTGGTCATTTAAATTGGAATATTTAAATCCGTTTTATATATTATATTGATAATATAAATGGATTTTATATCAAATTACTTATAAATTGGAGTTCGAATATATATATAAATTATAATATAATTAAAACGAGCTCGAAACGACGCGGTAGATCGTAATATTGAGTTTCAAACTATAATTGAATATACAGGATCTGATATAAGTCGGAATTCTGTGAAACAAGAACCGTTTGAATCTATGTGATTATATTTTTCTAATGAAAGAGAAAAATCGAGATTTCATCATATAGATTGTAAGTTGTGTCCAAATCAAAATTTCAGAAAATCGCAATGGAATCGTTTATAAACCATAACGATAATTTAATATTGGTTTCGAATTTGGATGAGATCTTTGAGATGTAGTTACAAATTAAATTTTTAGAATTTTACTGTAATTTTTAATTTGGAAAATACACCACTTTTTATTTGGAGTATTTTGCACCCGATGTCAACATTTTGGGGTTTCACAATATAAATTAACTTGTCTATATTATTATATTTTTAGGATCGTGGGGAATTGTTCGTCACAACGCTATTTTTATTTTTGTCCATAGTCTTTCATAGATGAACAGAATTTCACGTCACCGATACCCTACAAAATCTAACCATAATAAAACAAATGCCAGTCCTAATGTACACCTCTTCTATACTCTAATGTACACTCAGCTGGATATAGAGACGTAACCGTACCACTCAACAAACAAAACTAGACCCAAGGTAAAGTGTAAGAGTCAACTAATTCAAACACACGTGGTCCTTTTTGAGCCCCTGCTACTTCTCCTTCATCAAGAAGTATACTTTAAACATGATTAATGTACTTTATATTAGATAAATAATCAAAGAGTTAGAACAGTCTAAAATAGACCACCAGTTTATTCTCATGATAATACAAGGGCGACTCGAACGGTGACTTTTCCAAACACGGGTGTTAACAAAGGAATGTGCTTCACGCCTGTAAGCTTTGATTTTAATTTGGAAAAATAAAATAAAAACACGTCAACATACATGTTGTCCATACCCTAAGGTACACTCCTCCGTACTCTAATGTAAACTCCTCCGTACGCTTTGCCCATATATTCCCATGCTTTTGTACAACTTTCTTTTCTTTCTTTATGTATATTTATGCACACTTCGTCCTCCTTTCATTTCAAACACAGCTATCACCTACCCATCTAAGAAAAGAAAACTCATTTGTGAAAGGAAAACTCGAGTTGAAATCATACCATGCTAGTCCATCTAAGAGCAGGCTACCCAATATAGGATGTTACATTACGCTTATCTTCTCCCTTTATCGTGTATATAAACAACGATAACCTCTCCATCTTTTGTATCCAGAAAAGGTTTTCCGCCATGATAATATATATATATATATATATATGGTGAGCTTTTAAAATAAAATCCTCTCACAAACATTTTAAATCAAAACGCTGGTATTCCGGAGAGCACGCGCAGGTACTACAAACGAAGAGAAGAGAGACCGGAGAGAGTGCGTGAGAAGCGTGAGCGATTGTGAGTGTCGAGATTTGTTGCATGTTGTTGTTTTTGAAAGTTGGGGACGGGACTAACATGGGGAGAGAAAATGTTGTTGCATGGCAGGAGGTGGTTCGGTGAAGCAACATATACAGAGGGAGGAGCTGACGTGGTTTTGTTTTCACAAGCATGGAGCAGCAGTTTGTCTGCGATTGTTGAGTGAAAAAGAAAGATCGCAGCAATGAATACAAGAAGGGGTGGAGATGTGGTTGTCAGTGACGAGGTGCGAGGCGTTTGGGACGGCTCAGGTGGAGCACGGTAGTGGCATTGGTGATAAAAGGCGGTAGTGTGAAGGAGGTTTCCAGTGAGTTTTAGAGCGTTGATATGGAAAGTGGGGAGGAACGTTTGGGTGTTGATGTGTAACGTGAAGAACGTGGGATGTTGGGTTGTATGGTCAGAGCCGATGCCTTGTCTGGGAATATGGAAGAAGCATCATGTAACAACCCATAATTTTAAAACATGACATAAGGGATAATCAAAGAATACTTAATTTTTATAAGAAGAATTAAGGGAAACAGGTTGCGCCATTGCGTTCCTCTCGGAATTCTGTTTGGAATAGAGTCTGAGTTTGCGTAAATCGGATATCATATGAAGAAGTTATGAAACTTGGAAGATTTCAGTTTAAAGTAGAATTTAAATTAAATAATAATTAAAAGTCAAAAACGAGTTCAAAAATCAAAATCAGAATATCTGGATGAGCGGGAAATCTCCCGCTCTAGGGTGTCGACCCCCCTAGGGGAGTCGACATGGGTGTCGACCCCCCTATAGGGATGTCGACACCCGTCTGCCCAGATCTGGCAGACGTGTTTTTGAGGTCTAGGGCTGATGTGTCATTCTGGGATTGGCTGGATGACGTGTCTTTCTGGTTTGGATGGTTCTGATGGATCCTAATCTAATCTAAGGGTCCTAATTCACCTAGAGCATCTATAAAATACCTCTAAACCTAACCCTAATCTCATTGTTATTCATCCATGGCGCCTCCATGCTGCTCTAGTCTAAATTAAACTAGCCTCTCTTCTCTTCTCCAAAGCAAATCAGAATTAGAGTATTCAAAATGGAAGATAAGAATCAATTCTACAACAATGGTTTAGCTAATCAAATTCAGAAATCAGAACTCAGAACTATCCTCTCTCCTAAATCCTATCGTTGTGAGTTTATGTTACTTTCACATATAATTAATTAAAAGTGATTGTGATAGGATTGTAAATTGGATTTTGTGAACATGCCTGTAAGATGAATCATATAAAGTTTTGTGGCTTCTTTTCCATACCCAAATTACTGTTGTCATATGCCTACTTGGATCTATTTTATAGTTCTATGCCAGTTCATGTTTCATATGACTGTTTTATGCCAGTTCTGATGTCATAATTCTCTTCCCTTCTTCTTTTCCTTTTTGTTCTTTACGAGATTAGGCTAACTTCAAGCCTAACATATTACGTTGAGATTTGCGTACGAATAACGTTGGAACGATTGGGAAAAGTTTGGGAAAAGATTGAATAATATGTAATTGGGCATAAATTGATTTGGGGAAAAATTGGTACAATTTATATACATGGAATGATGGGTATGATTTGGATTGGAATTATAAACGTAACTTGAATTGGAAATTGTGGGCAATTGGAATATGTTTTATAATCCAGAACTTGAAATTGGGTTTGAGTAGAAGAAGAAATAATGAACGCCTAAGACACGAGGTTAGACTTGGTTTGTGGTATAAGCCTGCCCGGAACCGCCCGGCATATCTAGCAACCTCAAACGACAGTCTAATGTGAGAGGTCAAAGGCATAAATTAAATGCGTAATAATGGAAAGACACGAGGTTAGATTCAGATTGCGGTATAAGCCTGCCTGGAACCGCCCAGCAAATCCAGCAACCGCAAAACGGTAATCTAATGTGGGAGGTCTCGCAAGATTACGGTTACAATGAATTAATGAACACTTAACCAAGATAAGACATGCGATTAGACATGGGGATGATAAAGTGTTAAGTGAGTGACATGGGTAGCATGTGAAACATAATTAAAACACTTAACCAAGATGAGACATGTGATTAGACATGGGATAATGAGGGGTTAAGTGGGAATTCCTAGTGGGGACCAAGCATAGGAGGGAAGCTTGTGTCAAGTGTGGGGACCCTTTTCAACCAGTAACCCATTTAGTATCTATGTGAGCTCGAACTAGATCGAGGACGGGACACGATTACTGGGGTTGATTGTAAGAGGTCAATAAAGAGTTAGTGATGGCAGTGCAAGTCCAACGGAGTCATGTACGTGTGTGGGTCCGGGCTAATAGATAAGACGCTGTTGCATCGTGTAGGTATAAGCCATGCATCTTAGTAGTACCGAATTGCCACTTTAGGGAGTGATACACCCTACTGTGGGACCATCACGGGTATCAACGAGTTAGGAGCCGATAGAATGAGGAGGGTAGTGGGTAAAACTAGTTGAGATTGGAGCAGGCGGCACCTATTACAGCAGCTAGGAGTACACGAAACTACCATCATTATTATTATTACTATGTTTAGTAAGAGGGATCAACTTTCAGTGTTGAACTAGCATTGGTGCGGTGTAGGAATTATCTTATAGTCATTAGAAGCGCAGTCAACGTTACATCTTGTTCACCTTGTTACCTTGTCATATCTGTTTATGTTACAGTCATCTCTTATATTCAGTTTATGTTCTTATCCTGTTACTCCACTGATTATATTGTTAAAGTCACTAGACTCGCCAGACGTATGTCTGACCCCTTTTTGTTTTGCCTCTTTTCTTTCTCCCCTCCCCCCCAGGTCTTCAAGGTGGGAATAGTGAAGCTTTACTTGGATTCCTTTCTTCTTGAAGTTGTTGGAAGTGTTGAAAGTAATGCTCGGCTTTATCTCTTTTTCATTATGGCTATTTGGAGTGGGATTATGGTTTTACTTTTATGTACTCTGATAATAATTTTGTATAAGATGGATATTTGTGTACTTGGCTTTAGCATGTGGTTTGATGTTGTAACCAAACATGTTTTGCTTTAATAAATTTTGAATTTTCTTAAGTACAATTTTAGGTATCTCACTTGTGATATTCTGTTCTATACTCTTTTAATACTCCATGAAAGTTAATGCATTACCTTAGTGAGTGACATTAATGGACGTGGGGTGTTACACATCACGTTTTTGGTATTAGAAGAAAGAAGTACGGGCGGTTTGGTATTAGAAGAAGCAGGAGAAGAAGTTAGTGCAAGAATGGGAGCGTAGGGGTATTAAGTGGCTGAGAAGGTCGGTGTTTAAATATTCACTGGAAATAAAATAATATGAGGAGGAGAAGATGATAGGTAAGGGGACATGTTTACGGTGGAGACTGGAAATGACGTGGGATTGTTTTGGCAATATGGAGAGGAAGCCACACTAAGTAGCTACTGTCATGAAGTGGACTAAATGAAGAGTTTAAAAACAAGGATAATCGAGGTTTATATCTTAACCAAATGATTAACGTTATAATTAGTAATTTAAGGAATATAGTTAGTTTTATTTAATCCCTTATAATAGTATAACTTTAACCGACGACAACAGAAATGAGCGAATGTGGACTCATCGGAATCGTAATCGGAAATACTACGCTGTCGAGCAACTCGGGTAGGAGCCTGAAGCAGTTGGGATTTCGTCAGTTTAAAATTAAACGAAAAACACTGGAACTGACAATCGAAACAAAGGTGAGTTAATTCTCACACTTTTTTGGACTGCTATGATGTGTTAAATTCATATAAAAATATAATTAATCATTTAATCATAGAAATTGGATGGTTGAATGCTTGGTTGCTTATTGTTTGTTAAATGGTTGTCGACATCTATAATATGTCGTACTGGATGATTTATTTAAATAATTGTTTCATAACTTATGATCAAACATTATTGTGATCTGTGATGCAGGGAAGGACAGGTTGGAGGGATCCGACCAGATCACTCAAATATTTTATATGTTGTTTATTTTTCCATATCACCCAAATATGAGCTGTTTACCCCCAAACAATGTTACATTCTGTTTGAATGTATATTTTTGATTGAATATTGAACATTGAATTGAAACTCAAAATTGTGTGATGTTTTTAATCAATAAACGGTATTGAATAAATTATTGCCAGCAAATGATCTGAAACACTGTTTTAAGACGATTAATACGCCGTTAGGCGAATTGACGTAATTAAAGTTATAAAATTTATTTTATAATTGAAGTAAAATTTTAAAATTGATTTCTTTTTAATAAAATTTTAAAAATAAGATGATATGTATAAATGGTTTTATAAAAATAGTTATGTAATATTTTGTAGAAATTTTAATAAGTGTGGAAGCCAGAATTTAATGTGCGGGCTATTGGTTGAAAACAACTGTTTATGTAAAACAATTAAGAAATATAATTAGATTAATTATATTAATCTAATGAGAAAAGTAATCATAATCAGTTAACAAATAATTGATATTTAAGTTGAGGAAGTCAACTGTTTAATTAGAGTTTGATAATTTCATTAATCGTTCTTCGATTAATGTAATGCAAATGGTTTAACGAATAATTGTTTTTATTTTAATAATATTTCTTAAATAGTATTATCTTTTATTTAATGATATTTGAAGTTACTTATCGATTAATAAATCACTAATGAAATATTTATCGTTAATAATAACAGTAAGTGATTAGCATATCTATTTCACTTCAACTAATAATGAAGTTAACTAATTATGATAATTAATAATTAATTTACTTCTTAGATAAAAGTAAATTGAGAAGTGATTGAGTTTGAATGAATCATGTTAAGAGCAATGTTATACCAAAAGTGTAAACAAATGGTGAAGCTAAGATGCCTGGATTGAAAAGTTCGAAAAGAGATTTATCGTAAGAGATTGGATAAGGAAATCCAATTATAATTGAGAATTTATGGAGAGACGAGTAATGTGAAGATTTTAATAAGATTTGTTTTTACTTGATTATTTAATTAAGCAAATAAAAGTGAAATATGATTTCAAAAAGGAAAAGATTTATGGATTTTATAAGAAGATTTTTAAATAGAATCCAAAGGTTCGTAACAAGATTTATAAAGGTTTTTAAACGCATGCGATGATACTGTTTAACAAGATTTATAAAGGTTTGAATCAATGGCTTATCTAAAATGTTAAAAAGATATACTGAATATGATAAGGGATATGATGTAGTTTTTGAAATAAATTAGAACCTATTATATGTTGGTTGAGTTGAGTAACTTTCAAAGTATCAATCTGATGTTGGTTTCGGCCTTCGGGGTTGATACTGAGAGATTTATTTACTTACTAATTTACAATAGGAGCTAATGGTGTAGAAGCGAGACGATAATTAAATATTCTTATATTAGATAAGAAAAGGGAAACATTATCCGAGTATTGAAGATATAGAGTTTAAATTAACCATTCGTTACTTACCCAAGAGGCCAAGTGATGCTGAATACTGAACCAGTATATATATTTTATTTTGATGGATGAATGTTTGTTTATTTGATAGTTAAATAACAGACTATCAAATCTAGACAATTATCGATTGTTGGTATGGAAAGACCGGGATCGGATCTACATTATAAGACCGTTCCAACCAGTAAATATGTAACCGTGGAAGAGATCAGACGATGATCGAGATGGAGCATTTGAAGACCATAGATCTTCATAAAACGGAAGTATTGCTTATAATATCCAGTTAGCTCCCATAGATAAACTGTGATTCTGTCGTGGTTGGAGTTTATGGATTGCAAGGACTGCTCGCTACTGATTCTTGAGGTAATTCCTATAAGGATGCGGTAGGAGGGTGGCTTCGGTTCATCCTGTTCCTTGATGACGTGTATGGACGATGTGGGATTCAAAAGTAAATGGTGGCCAGACGTTCAAAAGATTATAACGTCAAGCCTAGCAACTGGGAAATGACAAAATTTGGGCAGACAGCATGGCTATGTGGGTCATTCCCATTAGGATGTATTGTCACCATCTGGAGAATATTCATTTTGTTACTTCTTTTCATTTATTTATCTCCTGGGAACGATTAGTTTCTAGCAACCATAGGTGACAATATATTTGATACACTCAAGAGAAATGAGTGGTCGGTCATGTGTGGTCGGGTTGCAAGACGTTCGTGTTGAACCCAGTGTATTCCTCTCTAGAGATACACTATCGGCATATGGATCCATACCTTGTCATAGTCGGAATCCAATCTCCAATAAGCGCACCCGGTTTTGATTGTATACTATATATGTAGAGCGTGAGATGCAAGCGTTCCACTAGATTGTTATTTATTTGTATTTAGACACAATTATAATATCATAAGATATATATATGATTTCAAAAATATTTTGGGTTATAGTAAGGTAAAAACCATCCGTATTTATGTGTGGACTGGTCTTACTATTATCTTATTCTTTCGAAAGGATCTTCAAAATTAAATAAGTTGTTATGCTATGAATTTATCACTGGAAGTATTCCAGACTGATCCGGGTGAACTTTGCTTTGCTTTAAATGTGCTCGGGTCAGATCGAGTATATTTACAGGTCAGGTTTCGCTTGGAGCTCAGGAGCTGGAAGCAGGAGGCTTCACCATTAGTTATTTAGAATTTATTTTTGATGTGTCTGATAAATGATGTACTCTGATGATTGGTATGTATATACAATTTCTTTTTGTGTAAAGGGATTTGATATATTATATTTTACTCATTCCATTGTGAGATTCTGATCTTCTTATTCTTCTATTCTAATATTTCTTTCCTTCTTTTCTCACGCTCTAATTTCTTTCTCATAATGCTCCAGAGTTTTCGATGCTAGAATGTTCGACATGGTGTTTGTGTGTCGATTTTTAGGGATCGAAAATCCTTGGTCGTTACACTACCCATGCGTGAGCCATCGCAGATACGTCACAAATCCGTCAATGACTGATCTATTTCGTCACTGATCCATCGTAGATCTAGACCATGCGCGAGTCATCTATGCACAATCCGTCCATGTGCAATCCATCCCAGATCTGTCACAAATCCATGACCGATCCATTCCGTCACTGATTCATGACCGATCCTTCATTTCTGGCCTGTTCCCCAAGAAATTCACCATGGTGTGCAACCGACCTCCCCTGCGTGCGACCTAAATCCTGCACCATCCCAATGCAACTCCAATTTCGACCAAAACTCCGCGAATCGATACAATCGATGAAACTAACTCAACCAATTCACCAAATACAACCACAAACATGTTATGAAAACTATAACATCGCCAATTAGGCAATTTCATCGATAATTATGTGGAACTCACCAAAATCACCATAAATACAAATATGAACAAAACTATGAATCTAACTTGCATAATCATATGGAATAGCAAAGAAATAACATAGAATCATAGAGTTAAACTTACTAAATGAGATCATAGGGTGATTCATATGCAAATGAACTTATCATGGTACAGATCTATGGTAAAACACTTGAAATGGAAGAAAAACATGATCAAAAACTCATACACTTTATTGAATCCATGTGATGTAGGATCTAGATTAACCCTAAAGGGGGGTGAATGGGGTTTATCACAGTTTTTAACTGAATTATAAATCTAACGAGATAGATAATAACACACAGATCATAGAATATAGCAGAAACAGAAATGCAAAAAATAAATCACATATAGATATACCCAGCTTCGGCAAAACCCTGCCTGCTGCTGCATTTCTAAGGTTTCTACTAGGTGATAGAACAAATCCCGCATACAAGACCATGTACACTCGCAAACCCTGCTCCTATCCTAACCCTACGCTCAAAACCCTAGACTGACCAATATCCCCTCGATAAGATTTCCCCGAATTACAACCCCGTAATCCGTAACCCATATTTTACAGACTCTGTCAACTGCCAGTCAAACACGCTGACTGGATCCCCTAGATTTTACAGACTCTAGAAGATTGGTTCAACGGTTTTACAACTCAAATTAAAAGACAATACAACAAATAGAAAATTAAAAACAAGGAGAAACCCTAACTAAAAAAAATGAATAAAGGAGATTGAATTTAAAGGGGTCATCCTTTTTGAATGCGCCGGCCCTCTTTCTTTGCGTTGCACCCTCTCATTTGTCCCTTTTACTTTGATCTTGAAAAGGAAATGGCGGCCGTCAAAAAACAAATTAGGGTTTCAGAAAATCCCAAATAAAATCGATCGAGATCGCTCTTCGATTTGATCCTCTGTCGAACTTGAATGCTCTCTGAATTGTGATGGCTCTTTGATGCTTTCTTGCTCACTGATTTTGGAACTTTCAGGCGATCGAAAATCTCCTAAGTTCTTTGAATTTGATTCGATTTTTGCTCTGAATTTTTGGGTTGATTTTCAATTTTTTTTATTGCCAGTGATGTAACCGTGTATATATAGGGTAATACAAACCCTTATAATCTCTGATTTCTAGTAATGGTTTCGATCTGATTTCGGTTGCTTTCCCTTTTTGAAAATTTTGATTGAATTGGATTTAATCTGATTTGTGTGTATTCCTCCTTTAACACACTCGAATGAAATTAATTCCTTGGTTGTACCGAGTCTTTTGAGTGATTCATGGATAGAATTCTTGCCAGCTAAAACTTGATTTGTGCAAAAACTGGAATGAATATTTGCCATAAAAAATGCAATTATTCCTGTAAGAATCAGACCATGTATATTTTATTCCTTGCCAAATATGTCTTTGTCTAAAACTGAAAACAGATTGAAACTGAAGTTTCAAGTTTGAAACCCTTGCTGATTTTTGCTTTGTCTTTAAAAAAAAATCTCTGGAAATTGATTGTTTGCCAAAGACCGTGTTTTCCAAAACTGGAAACAAATGATTTGCCTAAGGAAAAAGTTTCACTGAGTTGTTGAAATCGATTAAACCCTTGCCAAAGATATAAAAGAGATTTCTGAAAACATTGAAAAAACTTGCCACTTGTATTTCTGTCCAAAAACAGAAATGATTTCGTGATATTCAAATCTGAAAAACTGTTTGTTAAATGTTGATTGATTTGCAAAATTTCCTCCTTGCTAATTTTCTGCATATCATTTCTTTATGTCCATTTTTATCTTGGAAATACATTTGCATTCTGTGTGGGTACACCATTCTTTTGTGTCGGCTGCATCTTTGATTGCCTTGCAACGCCTCGACCCTGTATTCTTGTCTTGAGCCTTTATATGCTCCATGCAGTGTACAAGAACTGCAGTAACACGTTCATGTTTGCATCATTACTTAATGTAATCTAGCTTCACCATCTATGCTTATGCTCTATTCACTTTGACTGTGTGTGTATGGAGTTGTATTCGAACACTTGTATATACTTGAATTTGCTGCAGTTATCACACCATTCATTTGCCTATATGTGATTACTTGGTATGTACAAAAACTGATCCTTCGACATGATTTTCTGGAGCTAGAACCAAATGTACATGCTGAGTTGGCACCTTTTCACTTGCACTTGCTGTGTTGTCCATTTTTTTCCTTGTCAAAACTTATGGATATTTTCACCTTGAACCATGGCATTGCTGCCTTTTCACTATGTAGTTGACACCACTTGTAATGCTTGCTTGACATATTACATGCTGCACTTGATCATTACTATTGTGATACACATGTAATCTTGCTGAGTCCTATATATTATGCATCAGCATGCACTTGTGCCTGTGTGAACTTGACTTCTCTCCTTGTTTGTGCTTAAACAACCTTGTTCACATGTAGTTGCTGCTTTGTTAACTGGCTTGCCGTTGTACATGCTTGGCCATGTTTGCTTTGTACTTTGAGATGTGATGACTTTGTTTTCATGTGCATTGAGTCGAGAAGGTCCACTGCGGCTACTCCTTAATCGCAAACTGATTGGCGACGCAGTGCACATGTGTATACACGTGTGTACATGCAGCCATCAGTCAAGTTGTCCCTGTCCCTGCATTGAGATATATATGTTGTCTGCTTTTTGGTATTTATAGTGTTTCACTGTGAATATCACAAGTTGTCTAGTGAAACGACCCGAACTTCCCAGTAAAGGAAAGTCTGGATTTCTTTGAGAACAACACACATCAGAACATAAACTAAAGAACATTTTATTGCTGATTTCAACATTTACATCAGAGTACAAGAATATAACTGAGTATGAATACTTGTTACACAATAGAAATACAATAATATCATAGATTTAAATTACACTTAAATAGCAGCGGAAACATAATACAAATATACAATCAAAAGGAATACACGGATACAGAGCTTTCCGAATACCGCTTCAGCTGTAAACCAGGATCCTGTAAATATATCTGCAAAAGCTACTCGACTGCCCGTGTGGAAAATATGGGCCCCCGAGTTTGCCAGTGAAACAAACTACAGGTCAGTCATGGGACTGGTATGAGAAATCTTAACCTAACCTATAATGATAATAATAAGGCTAATCACAGGACCACGCCGCTAACGCGGAATAGGTTTACTCCATTGGATTGCCAGTGCATAAAATAAAGTAATTCATAAAATAACGCTATGCTTTTTAGAAAAATGTAATCATTATAAGACCCAAGTCCCATCACACAATGCAACGCAAACCGGAGGATATGGTTTTACCTTATAATCATCAAAAGATGCTCGATACGATAGAACGGATCTAGTATTAGTGTGTATATGTTTTAATAAAACATTTCAATGTAAATGTATTAATCTTAGGCGGCATAGCTACCATATACTATGTCGCCATACTAGTTATACAATCGAAAACGAGATGTCGTATTGGAGATTTGGTTTCCATCATGAGTCAAGGCTAGGGAGGAGCACCTTACCGATTCGAGACACTCTAGCAAATGCCTCAGGATCACACCTATGGGCAACCCTTGGATAGCTGCAGGGTCGGTCCACTCCTAAGGGTCGTGGATTAGTTATGCCTGAACACACATTTCCCGGTCCTTTTGGACCTATAATGTGACCACTAACAGCCTATAAAACATGAGGTACCTCATAATCCATCATCCACATAAGTAAAATGTCAGCGCTGGTAGGTCCCTGACACTACTCTAGCTAGAAAGATAACGTGTGCACTCCCTGCGTTCCCTTCTCCCGTTTTTGACTCATACCGGGGTGTGAGGCTCGCGAAGTCATTCTATATACAAAGCTACGCCTAAATAGGCCGTGCTTTGATCATCAACCACAAGGCTCTGCTTTTCAACAAAAGCCTTGATCCATGCATCTCAGCATGCCACATTGTCAATCCTTTATCATTGATTTCTGCCAATATATAACCTCTGAGCTCATGCATCTCAAAGGAGGGTATTAAACAAGAGAATAAATTCTCCGCTACGAAAAAGAAATATATTAGCAGAAATAAATGAGTATAGTGTGAAGGAATACAACGTCAGATATACAATCCATTTACAAGTCCGTTCTGGGTCTGAACGAAACCGGAGTCCGGACAATCAACAAGTATGTCCGGGCGGTTACCACTGTAGCCCCTTCAAGGTAGCTACTCCAATCATGGGCATCAGTAGCAAATATCCATTCGATGTGAAGATCGCCGGTCTTCAATCACCGTCTTCAGAATGGGTTAAACCCGGTCTTTCCGAATAACTCGCGTATTTTTATAATTACAAATCAGGTGCTATAAAACACGTCCAACGCCTCATTCCAATTCAGAATTATTCTTCTAATAAAATATTCGTATTATTCTATCAAAGATAAATCCTTTACATTTATTCTTAAATCTTTCTTTTAAAGATTTATTAAAAAACCCAATTTGGTTTTAAATATCAAAAATCATTATTCAATGATTATTTAAATTTAGGAAATAAATTTTATCTTTAACTGGGTAAAAGAACTAATGTCATTTAAAACATAGTTCACGGTAAACTCAAAATCATCTTCCATAAAATATGGAATCTTCACAGAAATCAAATCAATATATAATCGTTATAAATTTCTGTATCCGACCAATAATATAAATGGAATAACGACAAAGCCTCTTAAATTCCATATGTAGTATCGGTCTTCTTTTACAGAAGCTTATCTCGGTTATTATTAATTCAAATTCCATTCAATTCCAATTTAATATATTAAATTGGAAAACTTTACTTTTGGAAAATTCCCATTTAAAACTTAATAAAAGATTTATAAATTCTAAATCATATTTTTATTGTCAGTTGGGTTAAAGAACACATGTCACTTAAAAACACAGTTCATAATAAACCCAACTCACATTTCATCTTATTTCAATTACTAAATATCACTGAAAACTTTAATAATCTAAATTAAAAGATTATTCTTTTCATACGGGGTTTAAGAACAGTGTTATTTAAGACACTATTCACGACAAACCCAAATCCAATTTATTCAATTTAATTTTCAATTAAATATTAACAAATTGGAAAACTTCATTAAATCTAAATTTAATGATTTATTCTAGTTAATGACTAGTTCATATCAATAAATATATTTTCTAAAATATATTATTTTTCTAAAATGTTCTTTTTCCTAAGATATTTTCTAAAATATTCTTTTCCTAGAATATTCTTTATTGGAATGTGACTCAATCAACAACCATATACCGCATGAAATCAACAATCATGATGAATAATTATCAAACATCCAAATAACAACCAAAGTGGATTCTACACTAAATATTGGGACTAGTGTAGGTCAAATATCATCCAAACACCCGTGTGGGGTTTCATCCAACAATCAAATAACAAATTATTTGTGCACTTGGGCGATGTACAAAAAAAATTATCGACCCAATCACATAAACAAGTCGGATGACTTGTAAATGGAAGTGTAATACTCAGTTTGAATATACTAGCAATATATTTAACACATCAAACATTACAACATCACAGACATATATTTCAATTCTTTTTATTGTGAACAAATGACAATAAAAATCTACTCTTTCATTTCAATTCTTTTAAAAGTGACAAAAATGTCTCTTTTATTCTAATTCTTTTAAGGTGACAAAAATGTTGAAATTTTATCTAATTCCTTTCGATGTACAAAACATGATAATTTTGTCAAATTCATTATAATGTACAAAATATGATAATTTTGTCAAATTCAATTCTGATGTACAAAATATGATAATTTTGTCAAATCTTTTAAAGTAAACAAAAATCTTATTTTTGTCTTCATTCTTTTAAAGTAAACAAAAATACTAATTTTACTTTAATCCTTTTTAACGATCAAAATGTACTCTTTCTTCTTTGTGAACCCAAAAATGTATTTTTGGTTTTAATCCTTATTAATGATCAAAAATGTAATCTTCCTTCATAATGACAGAAATGTATATTTTGGTTAAACTCTTTATTATGACCAAAAATAATTATTTTTATTTCATTCCTTATAATTAACAAAAGGTGTATTTTCACTTCATTCTTTTTAATGTGACAAAAGTGTCCATTCTAATTCATTCTTTTTAATGTATATAAAAATATACATTTTCTAGTTCATTCTTTTAATGTATAAAAATATACATTTTCTAGTTCATTCTCACATGTTCGAACTACCAAAAATGTTAATTTTGGCCAATCTAATCCAATTAACAAAAATGTTAATCTTGTTCTTTATAATATAATTAACAAAACAAGACAAAAAAAATGTTTCTTTTGTTTAGTATAATCTAATTAACAAAATTGTTAATTTTGTTCTTATCCTCTTTATGTAATCAAAATAACGATTTTGTTCTAATCCTTCTTTATGAGCATGTTGAAAATAATTTTTTCAACATATAAAACATTTCTAACATCACATGTAAACAATAAAAAGAATATTTTTAATGTTTAATATTTCTAACCATTCATATTAACGTAAAAAGAATATTCTTATGTTAATCATTATTAAGTATAAATGCCAAATTTTTCTATCATGACATTATTGTTCATAAAAGACCACTTTCTCTAACATGACATATTTATTTACAAAATATGTTTTCTATCTAAGTGATATATATTAACATGACATTTCTGATATAATGGCATTCTCAAGATAATGACATTTCTGATATACTAACATTAACATTAAACAAAACATTTCTAACTAAAATGTCCTTTTAATTTCTAATGAGAAAATGACAACACATATGTTTTCTTTATACTAAAAATAAAATGACACAAAATTTATTTCCTTTTATTCTAAAAAGAATATGCTGCCCAAAAATGTTACTACTTTCAATTCATTTTTATTTACTTCTAATAGGTAAATAAAAATGTACTTTTTCAATTCATGTTTTTATTTACATTAGAAATGTAAATAAAGAGGTGTTTTAATTCTATATGAACATTTCTAAAAAAAATGAACTTTTATTCTATGTGAACTTTTCTGATAAAGATGGTAATTTAATTTGTCAATTCTAAATCACATAAAAATGATATGTTTTTATGTAACAAAACATGATTCTAACCAAGCGATGTTCTTCACAAATATTCACTACACACTTCAATACAATCCATTCAGCGCAATCACAATCAATCTAAATATTATACATCACATACATAAAGTCTACATAGCATAAATAACGAAATTAATTATTAATTTTTATTTTAAAAATAGAAATCTCACATCGCTTTTTATCTGAATTTCCAACAGTCACTGCTTCAGACCTGGTTCGTTCCATGTTGTAGATCTTGATCACACGATTCCAACGCTTCGAAAATCGCCAAATTCTGTGTCCGTACCAAAAAGATAGGATAGTTCAAAGGTTTAATTACATTAACAATTAATAACATGGTTAAAATTTTAATTGAAAACCCTTGATTACATTAGAATAATCGTGGCCGCCCCTATCATCTATTCCTTCACCGTTTATATCTGTACACCGAAACCCACCATGCTCCTTCAAACCATCCCTGCGCGCGCCACCAGAGGGGGTTAAACCCTGATCAGACACCGCCCCTCCAAGCGCTGATGTGGCACCACCCAACGCCCCCGAGCCTAGCCAACTCGCACCCCCTTGCCTCGCGAGTTCCCCTCCAAACGCCCGGCCTTTGCGGCAGCAATACTCCCAATTTACCACGTTAAATTCGATCTTGACCGTTGAGAAGCTAGAGCTCGCGATGCTCTTCGATTTGGTGTTGGAGTTGTTGAAATCCATTGAGTATTTAAGGAGATCGAAGGGGAAGAAGGAGGGAGCACGGCTGCCTTTCATTTGTTAGTGGCGGCTATTGTATAGAGTTTTAGGGTTTCTGCGTATTCAACCGTATTTATAGGCGTATATTTTAATTATTTTAATTATTTAATTTAAGAAAATATTTGTTCATTGATGCTAACTCCGAATCGAACCCAACGAGCATCGCCCCTAGCTAATAACCCCCATCCCGGCCACAATGGAACATGTTTCGTAACCTAATTCGGCTGTTATGATATGTTTTTCTTTAAATTTAATTATAAATCATTATATATTAAATTTAAACGTACATTTTAAATTACCGGGGCCACATACGGACTCTAAAAATTATAGAAAAATTATTTCTAGTTATGTTTTGACGATATGGTTCTAACGAGACTAATTTTGTTGAATTCTGAGACTGTTTGAAAATGGCCTTTTTCAAGTCGATTAAATTTGACTAAAACAGACAAAACACATATTTTTTCACCACGCTCACATATTAATTCGAAAAATTCTGAAAAATTAAACTTAACAATAATTTGACATTCCGGTTCCAACAAAAGTGGTTTCCTCGAAACCGAGGTCATTTGCAAAATGGCTATTTTAAAGGCCAATATATTATATTAAAATATATATAAATTCTACAGCGACTTTTCTAACTTTTAAACTGGACATAACTTTTGATTTTTAAAACGAAATTTCAGTTTCTCAGATTCATTGGAAAGATATGATTAAACAGATTTAAATATTTCTTGTTTTGCTCAATTCTGATTTAAAATGAATCTTGTACATTCAGTCAAAGTTCAAATTCAAAATTTCAAACTGCAGCGCTGTTTTAAACTCCTTTTAGAATTAAATTAAATTTATTCATTTTAAAATAAATTTCTAGTCGTTATTATTTAAAATAAATTATTTTATATATTAAAAATCCATTAAAATTTCTAAAATAAAAATTTTAAATTGGCCCCAAAATTCTGGGTTGTTACATCTAGACACAGTCGGATAAATCAGACCGAGTCGAAAAAATGATGAGAAACACACCGAGATCTGAGGCAAATAAATTTTCAAAATAAAAAATATATCTTCTTAGAATTTTAGAAATCATTTCTGTACCAGATACTATGTGTGTGTGTTTCTATTTTATTTGACAGGTAAGAAGAAGATGGTTGGACTGACAGTGAAGACAGAAAACTGAGGATGAAGATGATGACTGGACTGAGCTGTGAAGACAGAAAACTGAAGATGATAGAAGACAGAAGCTGACAGTGAAAAATATACAATGTGTGTAATAGTGAAATTGTCTATACCAAAAAAAATGTAAACAGAAATGTAAACTGAGTGAATGTATGTGTGTGCAGTGAGGAGCTGTGTGTGTATATATATATATATATATGAATTGTACTGATGTTTGTAATAAACAAGTTTGATTGAAATAAAATATTATTTTATTGTTGTCAAACAAACTTGTCTATTTTATTATGTTTATCTATAAGTACAATATTATGTGAGATGAAAAAAAATAGAGGAGTTATAAGAAATTGTACTGTTTGTATGTTTGAAATATAATATTAAATTTAAATAAAATACTGTGTGAATATATGAAATTCTGTACAGTCGTAATCTATTTAAATATACATATTATATTCCTGTCTGTGATGTTATATGATAATAACAAACACATTTAAAGTAAAATATATTTGTTTGTTATCATCAAACAAAAATCATATAATTGTGTATACAACACCGTTATATACAACAATCTCCCCCTTTTGATGATGACAAACAAATATGAAGATTTTGCATATCATAAATGTGTTTGAGAGTGCAGAACTGAACTCCCCCTATTTGAAAGCTCCCCCTATAACTGTGCATGAGTGAAACAAAATGAATAATGAATTTTCAAAATTACAAATATTTATAAAATATTCACTCATAAATCAAAATCTCAACCCATTCTCCCCCTTTTGTTATCATCAAAAGGATACAGAATTTTAAAATATAGATGAAAAATGACTAAAAATATAATTTCAGCATAAGAGGAAGAACGGTCATCATAAATCTCAATCAATCAAACAAAAATCATAATATTCTGAGAACAGACGGCATATTTCACATTGTAGATAATGACGGATTTACAATGAAATTTATAAAAATGGGGAGAGTTATAAAAATATGAATATTTTCCAATTATTTTCCAATAAAAATTTATAAAATGAAGCACAAAAACAGTGGTGGATTTGGGCTATTATTAATAATTCAATTTAAGTGACAAAATAATATAATCTCAAATCCCAATATCTATCAATCAACAAATCATAATACGTCATAAGATTTCAACACATTTCACAGATTAGAAAGATGGATTGATAGGCTGGTTTTTATACTCTGAGGAGAATTTCAGATTAATTTATATTTATAGCACATTTTTCCTTTTTATTTTTATTTTTATCTAAGAGCACACTGCCACGCATAACCAGAGCTTGTTTTTTTAAATGAGGTCAGTCGCAACTTAAATTATTAGTTGTCTCATAACCATGCATGACCAGAACTTGGATTTTTAAATGAGATTAGAGACACACTTATGTATCAAATATATATTTATTATTTTCAGCTTTAAATAGAAAAACTCATCGGTATATACAACCAATATGAAAGATAGAAATGTGGTAGGTGCAGAAATGGACTGTGAAATAAATTTCTAAATTAATTATATTATGAAATATGATCAACTGTACCGGGATCATTGAAAATTTTCAATTTCACTAATTTTGAATAATAACACAGTCACATTTCCATCACGAATATTTCCACTGTTTATTCAAAACGATATTTTTTTAAAATTAAACTCTCCACATTTATATAAAATCATAACGGATGGCAGAAGGATGATAAGTACCGAAGATGGTCGTGAAATAATTGCCAGTTCAAAGATATTATAATAAATATTCAACCATCATGAAAAATTTAACTAAAATCTCCTCTTGTTGTGAAATATACTGCAGTCACAATTCATCACAATTTCAAAAACTGATAATGAATTTGATGAATTATAAATACAGTTCAATTTGGGTATTGATTTCAATTTCTGAATGAATAATCAATAAATAATTTTAAAATTGAAAATCAATTACAAGAGGAATTTAAAATGATTTATACAGGACAAAAAATAGTGTGTGGAGTTTGTACAATGTGAAGATTCAAAACAAATGGGAAAAAAATGAAGGGCTGATACCAATTGTAGTCTCCTTTATCGAGAAATTTAATCACACCCCAGCATGGATATTGTAACGACCCAGAAAATCTGAACCAATTTAAAAATTTTAAATTGGCTAAAATAATGGATTTTAAATATTTAAAATAAATATTTTAAATAATGGCGATGAAAACCGAGTTTGAATCGACAATTGAAAACGAATATAATTAATTATAATTATATATAGAATTGAAAATAGCGCGGTAGTTCGGTAATTCGATTTCAAAACTTAAATTGAATATACCGGGTGCAAAATAATCCGGATTTTAGTGAAACCAAAAATAATGGAATCTAATTGATGATATCTTTCTAACGAATCCGACCAATCGAAATTTGATAGCGGGAATCAAAGGGTATGTCCAGTTGAAAATTCTGAATAGTCGCTATGGAATTCAGGCCCTTTGAAATGGACATTTTGCAAATGACCTCGGGTTTCGACGAAACCACTTTTGTTGGATCCGCAGTGTCAAGTTATTGCTAGGTTTCAAATTTCATAATTTTTCGAATCAATATGTGAGCGTGGCAAAAGAAAACGCGTTTGACCAGTTTCCGTTGATTTTAATCGACTGGAAATTGGCCATTTTTCAAACGGTCTCAGAATTCGACGAAACTAGTTTTGTTAGGACCGTATCGTCAATACGAAGCTAGAAAATATTTTTCTGGAATTTTTCTAGTTAGTATGTGACCCCGGTAATTTGAAATGTGCGTTTAAAATTCATTATAATGATTTAAATGAAAATTCAAAAGGAAACTGATTGTAACGATCAAATCAGCTTGCGATACATATCCCATTGCATTCGGAATGGGGGTTAAACGCTATGGACGACAGGCGGTGGGCCTCGTTTCGCGGTCGTGGGTAAAAGTCAACTTTAAATATATAAATAAAATAAAAAAAAATATTTTTTTTTATTCCCTCCCTCCCTTTATTCTTCTTCCTGGCCCCCCCCCGTTTCTTTTCGATTTCAGATCGGAAGCAAAAAAAAAAAAAAAAAAAAAGAAAAAAACCTAAGACTCGACGGCGACGCCACCAAACCCCAAGCCGCCACCTCGAAGACCCGAAGCCATCGCCACCCCGTTCGAACTCCTCGAAGCCATCGCCCCCCCCCCCCCCCCCCGTCGAATCCCATCGCGACGCCACCAAACCCCGAGCGCCACCCTCGAGAAGACCACCGCCGACCCTAACCTCGACCCCCCCTCTGTAAGTTTTTTTTTCTTGTTTGTTTAACTGATCTTTATAGTATTTTAAAAACTGATTTTATTTTAGAAATTAAAAACTGATTTTATTTTAGAAATTAAAAACTGATTTTGTTTAGAATTTTAAAACTGAAATTTAATTAGGTTTAAAACTGAAATTTTAATAAAGATTTAAAACTGTTTTTTTTATATAAAGGATTTAAACAGATTTTAATTTTAAGTTAAAAGAAAAGGTTTAAACTTTAAAGAGATCAGATTTGTAGAAAAGTAAAAATCATATTTTTATTTAGTGAAAGTCAAAGTAAAAATCATATTTTTATTTAGTGAAAGTCGAAGTAAAAATCATATTTTTATTTAGTGAAAGTCGAAGTAAAAATCATATTTTTATTTAGTGAAAGTCGAAGTAAAAATCATATTTTTATATATCGAAAGTCGAAGTAAAAATCAGATTTTTATATATTGAATAGCATAGTAAAAATTCGATTTTTACATGTGTAGAGAATACGGGCGACGAAGCAACAGAAAGAGAGATTGGCGAAGAAGAATCGTAGTTGGATAGCTATTGGTGAGATTTCTGATTTAAAATTTATATATATATGTGTGAAGTAAAAGTGAATTGCTATATATAAATATAAATATATATATATATATACGCCCCTCGTCCACAAACCATGGACGATATTTATTGATTGAAATTGTTGTGATAATTGGTTGATAGCGAATGATTGTTTGGGATTGTTTGTGATTGATATTGGTTGATTGTGGTTGAAAAATACCCATTGGTGGTTGTGAAATATTTGGTTGAAACCACATAGGATTAGTTTGTGGAAATGAAATAAATATATACATGCCGCCTGCGTGCGAACTAGATGCATGATCCCCATTGTCAAAAACCGCGAGGTTTTAAGGTAGAGCGAGGAGCCGTACTAGGGACGGTGCCGGTGTAACTACCCTGCCGTTATGCTGCCGAAATTTTGAATAATATTTGTGTGTTTGAATTATTTTCATATGCTTAAACTATATTTATTCATTGTATAGAAAACATTCATGTGTTGAATTGATATTCATTCGTTGTTTAGAAATTCATGTGTTGAATGGTATTCATATTTTGAAATAAATTGTTCGATAATAAAAATCACATTTTTATCTATATATAGAAACTATTGAAAACATTCATGTGTTGAATTGATATTCATTCGTTGTTTAGAAATTCATGTGTTGAATGGTATTCATATTTTGAAATAAATTGTTCGATAATAAAAATCACATTTTTATCTATATATAGAAACTATTGAAAACATTCATGTGTTGAATTGATATTCATTCGTTGTTTAGAAATTCATGTGTTGAATGGTATTCATATTTTGAAATAAATTGTTCGATAATAAAAATCACATTTTTATCTATAGAAACCATAGAAAACATTCATGTGTTGAATTGATATTCATTCGTTGTTTAGAAATTCATGTGTTGAATGGTATTCATATTTTGAAATAAATTGTTCGATAATAAAAATCACATTTTTATCTATATATAGAAACTATTGAAAACATTCATGTGTTGAATTGATATTCATTCGTTGTTTAGAAATTCATGTGTTGAATGGTATTCATATTTTGAAATAAATTGTTCGATAATAAAAATCACATTTTTATCTATAGAAACCATAGAAAACATTCATGTGTTGAATTGATATTCATTCGTTGTTTAGAAATTCATGTGTTGAATGGTATTCATATTTTGAAATAAATTGTTTTATGATAAAAATCCCATTTTTATCACCAACTTGAACTATATAGAAGAATAGTGTTTTGAAATGAATTGTTTTACAATAAAAATCACATTTTTATTGTATACATAAATCGTTGAAATGCGAAGTGTTAAAAATAGCCACTTGTTCAAAATAAACATATATGAGTTGAAATATTCATTAATTAGCTAATGAAATGATTTGCACCTATTTATGTAACATTAGAATGAATGGAGTTTTTAAACCAAATAGAAATCAAATATGAAGTCGAATAGAAATTGATAAATGATAAGAACTGTATATATATGTACATGCAATATTCATTGAACAGGTTATAGCAAAGGGGCTAGAGAAGAGGAATAAAATTTTGTGCCCGACAAATAGGTACACATTTACTGATTTGTTTGGGTGATGATTTTGAGCCTGTTGGCTAGCCGCTTGGCTTCTTCTTTTTCTTTTTGAGATTAGAAGGACCGGGAACGCTATTTGCGATTTCCCGATGCTCCCGGTGCAGGGGAGGTTATGGCGAAATTTTTCCAAAATTTAAGGCGTTAGAAAAATATTTGAAGTGAAAAGATATGGAAATCATTGAATGAACTATATTTATATAAATATATAAATATAAATAAAATTAAAACGAAACGAAGCCGTGCAGTTCGTATTTTGAAACCGTGATTTCAAACGACTAGTACGGGAAATCCGACCATTGGATTTTCCCGAAACCTCAACCGTCGGGTTCGCCTTGGAATAATCTTTCCAATGGCACCAACCTTGTAAAAATCCAACGGTTGGATTGTCTGGAATGTTTAATTCAAATCTGATGAAAAACAGCGCCAGAAGCGATTATATTTATATATATATAAATATAATTATATATTTAATCGAATAACGACGCTGCAGTTCGTATTTTGAAATCGAAATTTCAAACGAGTGTACCGGGAGATCCGACCATCGGATTTTCCCGAAACTGGAACCGTTGGATTCGTTTTGAAAAGATCTTTCTAATGATGTAAATTTTGTGAAGATCCAACGGTTAGATTTTCAGATATGTGTAAATCAAATCTGAAGAAAAACAGCGCCACGGCCGCCTTATGGCCCGAAGCGTCGTTTTGAATAAAATGGCTATTTTAAAATAAATAAAAATAGCGATAAATAGTTATAAAATATCATAAGCGATATGGAATGGAAATAAACTGAATTTGCTTGATTTATGTGATGTTTGATGGTTGAATGTGTTTGGTGTGAAAATTACATTAAAGGACAAAATTGGTGTTGTCGAATAATTTAACCATTGAAATAAATTGAATTGAAATTCTAAATATACGTGAATTATTTGAGAAGGCCGAGTTAATTCTCATTTCAAATAATTGACCGACGATTGAAAGTCGAAGATAAAGACGGTGGTCGAAGACCGGAGATCTTCACCTCGTTTGGATGGTAACCGAGGTCCTGATTGGGAGGCATCCCGAAATATGGATAATGAGTGGTGATCGTCCAGACGTACGTGGTGATCGAAGGGTTTGCGAGGTATTTAGTGCCTCCGGTTTCGTTCAGACCCAGAACGGACTTGTAAATGGACTGTGTGTCCGACATTGGAATTTGTTCTGTGTGATTGATAGCCATCAGTTGCACGGTATGAATTGCCTGTGTGGCATGCTAAGATGCAGTGATCAGGACTTCTGTTGAAAAGCAAAGTCTTGTGGTGATGATCAAAGCACCGCCTGTGTGGCGTAGCTTTGTGTATAACGTGAATTCGCGAGCCTCACACCCCGGTATGAACCTAAAACGGGAGAGGACATCAGGGAGGGCCTGCGTTTCTTCCTAGCTAGGGTGGTGTCAGTGACCTACCAGCCCTGACATTTATATACTTTTCACCTATGTGGTTGTTGCTGTTGCGAGGCGCCTCGGTTTGATCGGACGATCCGGGTCCGATGGAGTCATTCGTTGGCTCATTTACGCCCCAAAGGGCGGGGAAACGCAGTGTTTAGGCATTTTAATCCACATCGGTGGACCGGCCCTGACGATCCAAGGGTCGATGCGCTCTGACCCTGAGGCTCGGGCTAGGCAGTCTCGAATTCGGTAAGGACTATCTTTTGCCTTGGTTCATGACGGAAATCCAATTTCCAAATACGACATCGTGCGGTTTTGATTGTATACCTATATATGGCGACATAGTGGTATGGGGCATTAATGCCGTCTATGATTGATAGTTATGATTTGAAATTGATTTCAAAACATATAAACACTAGTAATAATATCAAATGCCTTTGTTTTATTCGTATCAAGCATATTTTGGCCGTTATAAGGTAAAAACTCTATCCTCCGGTTTGCGTTGCATTGTGTGATGGGAACTGAGTCTTATAACGGCTTCATTTTTATAAAAAGCATAGCGATGTTTAAAAGAAAGATTTGTTTTAAAGCACTGGCAATCCAATGGAGTAAACCCGTTCCACGAAAGTGGCGTGGTCCTGTGATTAGCCAAAATATATGTGTTGAGTAGATTTCTCATACCAGTCCCATGACTGACTCGTAGTTTGTTTCACTCTCAAACTCGGGTGCCCTTTTTTCTACACGGGCAGCCTTGTATTCAGGTTTAGCTGGTTCTTTCTGGATAGCTGGAGCTGAAGATGGATTCTATCATTTATCTCTTTTTATGCTGTTCAGCTCCTATTGTACATATTTTGTTTATTTCCGCTGTAGACATTTATGTATAGCTGAACTGTATTTGTACTAAGTAAGATCCTGTATACTGTGTAACTCTGATGATTACTTTTATCCAGTATATTTTGTTGTTCATTATCTGGTGTATTTATTTAATTCTGTTCTGCTATTTTCTGTTTCTGTGTTATATTCCAAAGATAACCTTGTTTCCGTGTGAACGGGAATTCGGGTCGTCTCAACGTGGTATCAGAGCTTTGGTTAAGCTTAGTTCTGGAATATAACATGTGAACGAACTCGTCAGAAATAGAACCAGTAGTGTTCTAGGACGGGTAACTCAATACAGATAGGATCAGTAATATCCTAGTATGAGTAAAGCAGAATGAAATTACACCTTGATAGACACATTTACATTTGAAGTATGTGTTTCTATATTTTAAAATACCTTTTCTGTGACCTGACACTTGATCTGCCATTTGCAGAATTACTAGAAAAATGAGTGTCAGAAGCAGAAGGAATGCAGAACCGGATATTGAGGCCCTATTAATCAAATATCGAAATATGGGTGGAATACCGTTCTCTGGTGAAGAATCTATTATGAAGACACAAGCTTGGATTCGTTCGGCTGAGAAAATCTTCGAAGCATTAAAGCTTAGAGATGACCAGAAAAGATTACTGGCCTCCTGGGCTCTCAAAGATGAAGCTTTGTTCTGGTGGGATTCGATTATAGAGAATAATCCAGAAGGTGATATCACCTGGGATAGATTCAAAGTGATTTTCTTAGAAAGGTTTACTCCTCCCGAAGCGACCGAGAGATTATGTGATGAATTTTCTTATTTGATACAAGGTGATATGACCATTCCCGAATATCATAAGAAATTCAACGAACTTGCTCACTTTGCTCCTCATCTAATTCAAGACCCAAAGAGGAAGAATCTTAGATTTATTCACGGACTTCAAAGGAAATACCAGAATAAGGTATTGGGGCATGTAAAGCTTCCTTTTTCAGAAATGATTTATATGGCTTATCAATATGAAGATCTTCATAAGAAAGGAATGTTACGCGACGAAGAAGAAGTCTGTTCTAGTGACAAAGAAGATTCGAAAACTGATATTCCTGAAGCCAGTATGATGTCTGAAGTCGGTAAGGAGCCCGAAGTAAATCGAAAAAGGGCTAGATCTGAAAAAGAACCTGGCACGACTGCCATATGCAAGAATTGCAATCAGAAGGGGCATTTGTCCAGGAAATGTAAATCTTTAAAGAAACCAATAAAGGATGGATATAGAGCCAATCGAAAGCAAAAGAAGAAAAGGTTGGGAAAAGATGGGGAGTTTCAAGAGAATAGGCATTGTAAACAGTGCCGCGAGGCCGGTCATCTTGCAAAGGATTGCCCGCTCTTAAACAAGGTCGAAGCAGTACATGTAAATGAATTGGCAGAAACTTCTGAGCCCTCAGCTAGTCAAGAAAGGGCAGATGTCTTAGAAGGCACACTCAATGTCAAGAACATTCCAGTTAAAGTACTGTTTGATACTGGCGCATCACGAAGCTTTATTGCAAAGAGTGCAGTCAAGAAGTTGGATTTGAATTTGAAGAAGCTCAAAGAGCCAATGACTGTCCGAAATCCAGTTGGAGGTTCCATCAATCTTAGTTGGGTTTGTGCAGTACCCGTCTCTTTTTCTTGCTATAAATTCCCTATTATCTCTGTAGTCATGAATTTTGATGAATTCGATCTTATTTTGGGATTGGATTGGTTAACCAAATATGAAGCAGAGGTTAGATGCGCCGAGAGAGTCGTTAGAGCTAAGATTAAATCAGGGGGTTATATAACCATACCGTGTGAAGGTCAGAATGCAAATAGAAAAGACTTCTGGGCAGCTTTGAATGTTTTTCCAGCCCAAATTGAAAATGTTCCTGAAGTCACAGAGAATATTCCTGACCTCATCAAAGATATTCCTGTCGTCAAGAACTATGCGGACGTGTTCGAGGAAGTTGTTCGCTTACCTCCGCAGAGAGAAATAGATTTCAAGATTTCTTTAATTCCCAATGCAAGGCCGGTAGTTCACGCTATTCGAAGAATGTCCTTGAAAGAGAAGGAGGAATTAGACAATCAAACACGACAGCTAGTATGGAAGGGTCTGATTAGGCCTAGTTTCTCTGATTGGGGTGCAGCAGTGGTATTTGTCCCAAAATCTGACGGTACTCTACGGCTATGCGTGGACTATCGTGATCTGAACAAGCAAACCATAAAGAATAAGTATCCATTGCCGCGAATAGATGATTTGTTAGATCGATTAAATGGAGCACAAGTATTCTCAAGAATGGACCTAGCTACAGGTTTCCATCAACTTCGGATTGCCGAAGAGTGTGTTCCAATGACAGCGTTCAGAGGCCCCGACTTATTTTACGAGTGGTTAGTAATGCCGTTCGGCTTATGTAACGCTCCAGCTTACTTCGTCGATCTAATGAACAGAGTATTCAGAGGAGTATTGAATAAATTTGTTCTGGTTTTTATTGACGATATTCTAATCTTCTCTAAATCAAAGGCCGAGCATGAAAAGCATCTGGAACAAGTGTTAGAAATTCTCAGACGGAATGTATTAAAAGCCAAGTTTTCCAAATGTATATTCTGGCAAGATGAAGTGAAATTTCTGGGCCATGTCGTATCGAAAGATGGAATTGCTGTGGATCCAAGCAAAATCACAGCTATTCAGAATTGGAAACAGCCCAGTACTCCCACTGAAGTCCGCAGTTTTCTCGGATTGGCTAGCTATTACCGAAAGTTCGTTAAAGACTTTTCGAAGATATCTGGTCACTTAACGAAGCTTACAAAGAAGCATTCTAAATTCAAATGGACTCAAGAGAGTGAGGAGGCTTTCGAAGAGCTGAAGTTGAGATTAACCACAGCTCCAGTGTTAACCATCATTGATGGCAACCAGGATTTAAAAGTCTGGACTGATGCTTCTAGAGAAGGCCTTGGCGCAGTGTTAATGCAAAGAGGCCAAGTGATTGCTTATGCTAGCCGTCAACTGAAACCGCACGAGAAAAACTATGTAACTCATGATCTTGAGTTATTGGCTATCATATTCTCTTTGAAAATCTGGAGACACTATCTTCTGGGCGAGAGATTTGAACTGTTTACAGATCACCAGTCGTTAAAGTATCTGTTCACTCAGAAGGACTTGAATTTGAGGCAGCAGCGTTGGCTGGAGTTTCTTGCAGCATATGACTTTGAAATTATATATACTCCCGGGAAAGCCAACGTCGTGGCCGATGCTCTGAGCCGAAAGAATGTAATGATTGCCAGCTTTATTATCACGACTTCCTTGATTGACAAAATATCTATTCTTCAGAAGGAGGATAACTTTATTAAGGATATGATTAAAAGGATTCAGAAAGGCGAACCCTCGTGTTTTCAAATAGATAACGACGAGACCCTGAGGTTGAAAGGAAGGATTTGTGTTCCTGAGCTAAAAAGGGAAGTGTTAGATGAGTGTCACAAGTCCAAGCTGAGTATCCATCCTGGTGTGGCCAAAATGTATAACGATCTCAAAAGAACTTTCTGGTGGAAGGCTATGAAAAGAGACGTTTCGATATATGTTAGTCGATGCCCTACTTGCCAGCTAGTCAAAAGCGACCAACAGAAACTGGCTGGATTATTACAACCGCTGGAAGTTCCTGGTTGGAAGTGGGAGCATATTTCTATGGATTTCATTGATGGTCTGCCCAGGACCAGAAAGGGAAATGACAGTATTTGGGTGATCGTAGATCGTTTCACGAAGACCGCCCATTTCATACCTGTCAAATCAAATAGAACCGCTCAGAGTCTGGCGCAGATATACTTCAGGGAAATAGTTAGACTGCATGGAGTGCCGCTCAGTATAGTAAGTGATAGAGATACGATATTCACTAGCAAATTCTGGGAAGCATTTCAAGTCGAGCTGGGAACGAAGTTAAACTTGAGCACCGCTTATCATCCTCAGACAGACGGTCAGACTGAGAGGGTGAATCGCATTTTAGAAGATCTATTGCGGGCTTGTGTTATAGATTTCGGTGGATCATGGGAAGACCATCTGCATTTGGCTGAATTCTCTTATAACAACAGCTACCAGGCGAGTCTGACAATGTCGCCATTCGAAGCATTGTATGGTAGACCGTGCCGATCTCCTGCTTGTTGGGTCGAGCCTGGAAATAGACTTGTGTTGGGTCCCGATATGATTCGAGAAGCTGCCGACAAAGTCGATTTTATTAAGAAGCGATTACTCGCCGCTCAAAGCCGACAAAAGAGCTATGCCGATAGAAGAAGAAGAGATATATCCTTTGAAGTTGGCGACTATGTATATTTGAAAGTATCGCCGATGAGAGGAGTTATCCGGTTCGGTAAAACTGGAAAGTTGGCACCCAAATTCATTGGTCCGTTTCCTATTCTGGAACGGATTGGAACTCTCGCATATAGGGTCAAACTGCCTGACTGGTTGCCTGGAGTTCATGATGTATTTCATATATCTCAACTTCGAAAGCACGTTCATGATCCAGACTTGATCGTGGAAGAAGCAGCTCAGCAGGATATTGAAATTACTCCAGAGCTAGCTGTGAGGCGTGAGCCGCTAAAGATTATCGGCAAAGAAACCAAAGAGCTGAGAAACAAGAAGGTTCACTTAGTCAAAGTGCAATGGAGTGGAGATCCGAGAGATTGTACTTGGGAAACCGAGGAGAGCATTCAGAAAGCTTATCCCAGATGCCGAGTAGATATCTCTGATTGACTTCGGTGCAAGGTATATTTACCATACTTTACCTCACCATTTAATTCTCTATTCTATTATAATTGTTTGAATGATTTTAGAAGAAAAATAGGAATTAATTTGTATGGCTTTAAAAGATTAAAAACAATTGGATTGGTTGTTGTGCTGTGTGATTGTAGATTTATCAAACCACTTTCGACTTTATTCCTTTTCGGGGACGAAAAGTTTTAAGTGGGGGAGATTGTAACGACCCAGAAAATCTGAACCAATTTAAAATTTTTAAATTGGCTAAAATAATGGATTTTAAATATTTAAAATAAATATTTTAAATAATGGCGATGAAAACCGAGTTTGAATCGACAATTGAAAACGAATATAATTAATTATAATTATATATAGAATTGAAAATAGCGCGGTAGTTCGGTAATTCGATTTCAAAACTTAAATTGAATATACCGGGTGCAAAATAATCCGGATTTTAGTGAAACCAAAAATAATAGAATCTAATTGATGATAACTTTCTAACGAATCCGACCAATCGAAATTTGATAGCGGGAATCAAAGGGTATGTCCAGTTGAAAATTCTGAATAGTCGCTATGGAATTCAGGCCCTTTGAAATGGACATTTTGCAAATGACCTCGGGTTTCGACGAAACCACTTTTGTTGGATCCGCAGTGTCAAGTTATTGCTAGGTTTCAAATTTCATAATTTTTCGAATCAATATGTGAGCGTGGCAAAAGAAAACGCGTTTGACCAGTTTCCGTTGATTTTAATCGACTGGAAATTGGCCATTTTTCAAACGGTCTCAGAATTCGACGAAACTAGTTTTGTTAGGACCGTATCGTCAATACGAAGCTAGAAAATATTTTTCTGGAATTTTTCTAGTTAGTATGTGACCCCGATAATTTGAAATGTGCGTTTAAAATTCAATATAATGATTTAAATGAAAATTCAAAAGGAAACTGATTGTAACGATCAAATCAGCTTGCGATACATATCCCATTGCATTCGGAATGGGGGTTAAACGCTATGGACGACAGGCGGTGGGCCTCGTTTCGTGGTCGTGGGTAAAAGTCAACTTAAAATATATAAATAAAATAAAAAAAAATATTTTTTTTTTATTCCCTCCCTCCCTTTATTCTTCTTCCTGGCCCCCCCCCCGTTTCTTTTCGATTTCAGATCGGAAGCAAAAAAAAAAAGAGAAAAAAAAAAACCTAAGACTCGACGGCGACGCCACCAAACCCCAAGCCGCCACCTCGAAGACCCGAAGCCATCGCCACCCCGTTCGAACTCCTCGAAGCCATCCCCCCCCCCCCCCCCCCGTCGAATCCCATCGCGACGCCACCAAACCCCGAGCGCCACCCTCGAGAAGACCACCGCCGACCCTGACCTCGACCCCCCCTCTGTAAGTTTTTTTTTCTTGTTTGTTTAACTGATCTTTATAGTATTTTAAAAACTGATTTTATTTTAGAAATTAAAAACTGATTTTATTTTAGAAATTAAAAACTGATTTTGTTTAGAATTTTAAAACTGAAATTTAATTAGTTTTAAAACTGAAATTTTAATAAAGATTTAAAACTGTTTTTTTTATATAAAGGATTTAAACAGATTTTAATTTTAAGTTAAAAGAAAAGGTTTAAACTTTAAAGAGATCAGATTTGTAGAAAAGTAAAAATCATATTTTTATTTAGTGAAAGTCGAAGTAAAAATCATATTTTTATTTAGTGAAAGTCGAAGTAAAAATCATATTTTTATTTAGTGAAAGTCGAAGTAAAAATCATATTTTTATATATCGAAAGTCGAAGTAAAAATCAGATTTTTATATATTGAATAGCATAGTAAAAATCAGATTTTTACATGTGTAGAGAATACGGGCGACGAAGCAACAGAAAGAGAGATTGGCGAAGAAGAATCGTAGTTGGATAGCTATTGGTGAGATTTCTGATTTAAAATTTATATATATATGTGTGAAGTAAAAGTGAATTGCTATATATAAATATAAATATATATATATATATATATATATATATACGCCCCTCGTCCACAAACCATGGACGATATTTATTGATTGAAATTGTTGTGATAATTGGTTGATAGCGAATGATTGTTTGGGATTGTTTGTGATTGATATTGGTTGATTGTGGTTGAAAAATACCCATTGGTGGTTGTGAAATATTTGGTTGAAACCACATAGGATTAGTTTGTGGAAATGAAATAAATATATACATGCCGCCTGCGTGCGAACTAGATGCATGATCCCCATTGTCAAAAACCGCGAGGTTTTAAGGTAGAGCGAGGAGCCGTACTAGGGACGGTGCCGGTGTAACTACCCTGCCGTTATGCTGCCGAAATTTTGAATAATATTTGTGTGTTTGAATTATTTTCATATGCTTAAACTATATTTATTCATTGTATAGAAAACATTCATGTGTTGAATTGATATTCATTCGTTGTTTAGAAATTCATGTGTTGAATGGTATTCATATTTTGAAATAAATTGTTCGATAATAAAAATCACATTTTTATCTATATATAGAAACTATTGAAAACATTCATGTGTTGAATTGATATTCATTCGTTGTTTAGAAATTCATGTGTTGAATGGTATTCATATTTTGAAATAAATTGTTCGATAATAAAAATCACATTTTTATCTATATATAGAAACTATTGAAAACATTCATGTGTTGAATTGATATTCATTCGTTGTTTAGAAATTCATGTGTTGAATGGTATTCATATTTTGAAATAAATTGTTCGATAATAAAAATCACATTTTTATCTATAGAAACCATAGAAAACATTCATGTGTTGAATTGATATTCATTCGTTGTTTAGAAATTCATGTGTTGAATGGTATTCATATTTTGAAATAAATTGTTCGATAATAAAAATCACATTTTTATCTATATATAGAAACTATTGAAAACATTCATGTGTTGAATTGATATTCATTCGTTGTTTAGAAATTCATGTGTTGAATGGTATTCATATTTTGAAATAAATTGTTCGATAATAAAAATCACATTTTTATCTATAGAAACCATAGAAAACATTCATGTGTTGAATTGATATTCATTCGTTGTTTAGAAATTCATGTGTTGAATGGTATTCATATTTTGAAATAAATTGTTTTATGATAAAAATCCCATTTTTATCACCAACTTGAACTATATAGAAGAATAGTGTTTTGAAATGAATTGTTTTACAATAAAAATCACATTTTTATTGTATACATAAATCGTTGAAATGCGAAGTGTTAAAAATAGCCACTTGTTCAAAATAAACATATATGAGTTGAAATATTCATTAATTAGCTAATGAAATGATTTGCACCTATTTATGTAACATTAGAATGAATGGAGTTTTTAAACCAAATAGAAATCAAATATGAAGTCGAATAGAAATTGATAAATGATAAGAACTGTATATATATGTACATGCAATATTCATTGAACAGGTTATAGCAAAGGGGCTAGAGAAGAGGAATAAAATTTTGTGCCCGACAAATAGGTACACATTTACTGATTTGTTTGGGTGATGATTTTGAGCCTGTTGGCTAGCCGCTTGGCTTCTTCTTTTTCTTTTTGAGATTAGAAGGACCGGGAACGCTATTTGCGATTTCCCGATGCTCCCGGTGCAGGGGAGGTTATGGTGAAATTTTTCCAAAATTTAAGGCGTTAGAAAAATATTTGAAGTGAAAAGATATGGAAATCATTGAATGAACTATATTTATATAAATATATAAATATAAATAAAATTAAAACGAAACGAAGCCGTGCAGTTCGTATTTTGAAACCGTGATTTCAAACGACTAGTACGGGAAATCCGACCATTGGATTTTCCCGAAACCTCAACCGTCGGGTTCGCCTTGGAATAATCTTTCCAATGGCACCAACCTTGTAAAAATCCAACGGTTGGATTGTCTGGAATGTTTAATTCAAATCTGATGAAAAACAGCGCCAGAAGCGATTATATTTATATATATATAAATATAATTATATATTTAACCGAATAACGACGCTGCAGTTCGTATTTTGAAATCGAAATTTCAAACGAGTGTACCGGGAGATCCGACCGTCGGATTTTCCCGAAACTGGAACCGTTGGATTCGTTTTGAAAAGATCTTTCTAATGATGTAAATTTTGTGAAGATCCAACGGTTAGATTTTCAGATATGTGTAAATCAAATCTGAAGAAAAACAGCTCCACGGCCGCCTTATGGCCCGAAGCGTCGTTTTGAATAAAATGGCTATTTTAAAATAAATAAAAATAGCGATAAATAGTTATAAAATATCATAAGCGATATGGAATGGAAATAAACTGAATTTGCTTGATTTATGTGATGTTTGATGGTTGAATGTGTTTGGTGTGAAAATTACATTAAAGGACAAAATTGGTGTTGTCGAATAATTTAACCATTGAAATAAATTGAATTGAAATTCTAAATATACGTGAATTATTTGAGAAGGCCGAGTTAATTCTCATTTCAAATAATTGACCGACGATTGAAAGTCGAAGATAAAGACGGTGGTCGAAGACCGGAGATCTTCACCTCGTTTGGATGGTAACCGAGGTCCTGATTGGGAGGCATCCCGAAATATGGATAATGAGTGGTGATCGTCCAGACGTACGTGGTGATCGAAGGGTTTGCGAAGTATTTAGTGCCTCCGGTTTCGTTCAGACCCAGAACGGACTTGTAAATGGACTGTGTGTCCGACATTGGAATTTGTTCTGTGTGATTGATAGCCATCAGTTGCACGGTATGAATTGCCTGTGTGGCATGCTAAGATGCAGTGATCAGGACTTCTGTTGAAAAGCAAAGTCTTGTGGTGATGATCAAAGCACCTCCTGTGTGGCGTAGCTTTGTGTATAACGTGAATTCGCGAGCCTCACACCCCGGTATGAACCTAAAACGGGAGAGGACATCAGGGAGGGCCTGCGTTTCTTCCTAGCTAGGGTGGTGTCAGTGACCTACCAGCCCTGACATTTATATACTTTTCACCTATGTGGTTGTTGCTGTTGCGAGGCGCCTCGGTTTGATCGGACGATCCGGGTCCGATGGAGTCATTCGTTGGCTCATTTACGCCCCAAAGGGCGGGGAAACGCAGTGTTTAGGCATTTTAATCCACATCGGTGGACCGGCCCTGACGATCCAAGGGTCGATGCGCTCTGACCCTGAGGCTCGGGCTAGGCAGTCTCGAATTCGGTAAGGACTATCTTTTGCCTTGGTTCATGACGGAAATCCAATTTCCAAATACGACATCGTGCGGTTTTGATTGTATACCTATATATGGCGACATAGTGGTATGGGGCATTAATGCCGTCTATGATTGATAGTTATGATTTGAAATTGATTTCAAAACATATAAACACTAGTAATAATATCAAATGCCTTTGTTTTATTCGTATCAAGCATATTTTGGCCGTTATAAGGTAAAAACTCTATCCTCCGGTTTGCGTTGCATTGTGTGATGGGAACTGAGTCTTATAACGGCTTCATTTTTATAAAAAGCATAGCGATGTTTAAAAGAAAGATTTGTTTTAAAGCACTGGCAATCCAATGGAGTAAACCCGTTCCACGAAAGTGGCGTGGTCCTGTGATTAGCCAAAATATATGTGTTGAGTAGATTTCTCATACCAGTCCCATGACTGACTCGTAGTTTGTTTCACTCTCAAACTCGGGTGCCCCTTTTTCTACACGGGCAGCCTTGTATTCAGGTTTAGCTGGTTCTTTCTGGATAGCTGGAGCTGAAGATGGATTCTATCATTTATCTCTTTTTATGCTGTTCAGCTCCTATTGTACATATTTTGTTTATTTCCGCTGTAGACATTTATGTATAGCTGAACTGTATTTGTACTAAGTAAGATCCTGTATACTGTGTAACTCTGATGATTACTTTTATCCAGTATATTTTGTTGTTCATTATCTGGTGTATTTATTTAATTCTGTTCTGCTATTTTCTGTTTCTGTGTTATATTCCAAAGATAACCTTGTTTCCGTGTGAACGGGAATTCGGGTCGTCTCAACGTGGTATCAGAGCTTTGGTTAAGCTTAGTTCTGGAATATAACATGTGAACGAACTCGTCAGAAATAGAACCAGTAGTGTTCTAGGACGGGTAACTCAATACAGATAGGATCAGTAATATCCTAGTATGAGTAAAGCAGAATGAAATTACACCTTGATAGACACATTTACATTTGAAGTATGTGTTTCTATATTTTAAAATACCTTTTCTGTGACCTGACACTTGATCTGCCATTTGCAGAGTTACTAGAAAAATGAGTGTCAGAAGCAGAAGGAATGCAGAACCGGATATTGAGGCCCTATTAATCAAATATCGAAATATGGGTGGAATACCGTTCTCTGGTGAAGAATCTATTATGAAGACACAAGCTTGGATTCGTTCGGCTGAGAAAATCTTCGAAGCATTAAAGCTTAGAGATGACCAGAAAAGATTACTGGCCTCCTGGGCTCTCAAAGATGAAGCTTTGTTCTGGTGGGATTCGATTATAGAGAATAATCCAGAAGGTGATATCACCTGGGACAGATTCAAAGTGATTTTCTTAGAAAGGTTTACTCCTCCCGAAGCGACCGAGAGATTATGTGATGAATTTTCTTATTTGATACAAGGTGATATGACCATTCCCGAATATCATAAGAAATTCAACGAACTTGCTCACTTTGCTCCTCATCTAATTCAAGACCCAAAGAGGAAGAATCTTAGATTTATTCACGGACTTCAAAGGAAATACCAGAATAAGGTATTGGGGCATGTAAAGCTTCCTTTTTCAGAAATGATTTATATGGCTTATCAATATGAAGATCTTCATAAGAAAGGAATGTTACGCGACGAAGAAGAAGTCTGTTCTAGTGACAAAGAAGATTCGAAAACTGATATTCCTGAAGCCAGTATGATGTCTGAAGTCGGTAAGGAGCCCAAAGTAAATCGAAAAAGGGCTAGATCTGAAAAAGAACCTGGCACGACTGCCATATGCAAGAATTGCAATCAGAAGGGGCATTTGTCCAGGAAATGTAAATCTTTAAAGAAACCAATAAAGGATGGATATAGAGCCAATCGAAAGCAAAAGAAGAAAAGGTTGGGAAAAGATGGGGAGTTTCAAGAGAATAGGCATTGTAAACAGTGCCGCGAGGCCGGTCATCTTGCAAAGGATTGCCCGCTCTTAAACAAGGTCGAAGCAGTACATGTAAATGAATTGGCAGAAACTTCTGAGCCCTCAGCTAGTCAAGAAAGGGCAGATGTCTTAGAAGGCACACTCAATGTCAAGAACATTCCAGTTAAAGTACTGTTTGATACTGGCGCATCACGAAGCTTTATTGCAAAGAGTGCAGTCAAGAAGTTGGATTTGAATTTGAAGAAGCTCAAAGAGCCAATGACTGTCCGAAATCCAGTTGGAGGTTCCATCAATCTTAGTTGGGTTTGTGCAGTACCCGTCTCTTTTTCTTGCTATAAATTCCCTATTATCTCTGTAGTCATGAATTTTGATGAATTCGATCTTATTTTGGGATTGGATTGGTTAACCAAATATGAAGCAGAGGTTAGATGCGCCGAGAGAGTCGTTAGAGCTAAGATTAAATCAGGGGGTTATATAACCATACCGTGTGAAGGTCAGAATGCAAATAGAAAAGACTTCTGGGCAGCTTTGAATGTTTCTCCAGCCCAAATTGAAAATGTTCCTGAAGTCACAGAGAATATTCCTGACCTCATCAAAGATATTCCTGTCGTCAAGAACTATGCGGACGTGTTCGAGGAAGTTGTTCGCTTACCTCCGTAGAGAGAAATAGATTTCAAGATTTCTTTAATTCCCAATGCAAGGCCGGTAGTTCACGCTATTCGAAGAATGTCCTTGAAAGAGAAGGAGGAATTAGACAATCAAACACGACAGCTAGTATGGAAGGGTCTGATTAGGCCTAGTTTCTCTGATTGGGGTGCAGCAGTGGTATTTGTCCCAAAATCTGACGGTACTCTACGGCTATGCGTGGACTATCGTGATTTGAACAAGCAAACCATAAAGAATAAGTATCCATTGCCGCGAATAGATGATTTGTTAGATCGATTAAATGGAGCACAAGTATTCTCAAGAATGGACCTAGCTACAGGTTTCCATCAACTTCGGATTGCCGAAGAGTGTGTTCCAATGACAGCGTTCAGAGGCCCCGACTTATTTTACGAGTGGTTAGTAATGCCGTTCGGCTTATGTAACGCTCCAGCTTACTTCGTCGATCTAATGAACAAAGTATTCAGAGGAGTATTGAATAAATTTGTTCTGGTTTTTATTGACGATATTCTAATCTTCTCTAAATCAAAGGCCGAGCATGAAAAGCATCTGGAACAAGTGTTAGAAATTCTCAGACGGAATGTATTAAAAGCCAAGTTTTCCAAATGTATATTCTGGCAAGATGAAGTGAAATTTCTGGGCCATGTCGTATCGAAAGATGGAATTGCTGTGGATCCAAGCAAAATCACAGCTATTCAGAATTGGAAACAGCCCAGTACTCCCACTGAAGTCCGCAGTTTTCTCGGATTGGCTAGCTATTACCGAAAGTTCGTTAAAGATTTTTCGAAGATATCTGGTCACTTAACGAAGCTTACAAAGAAGCATTCTAAATTCAAATGGACTCAAGAGAGTGAGGAGGCTTTCGAAGAGCTGAAGTTGAGATTAACCACAGCTCCAGTGTTAACCATCATTGATGGCAACCAGGATTTAAAAGTCTGGACTGATGCTTCTAGAGAAGGCCTTGGCGCAGTGTTAATGCAAAGAGGCCAAGTGATTGCTTATGCTAGCCGTCAACTGAAACCGCACGAGAAAAACTATGTAACTCATGATCTTGAGTTATTGGCTATCATATTCTCTTTGAAAATCTGGAGACACTATCTTCTGGGCGAGAGATTTGAACTGTTTACAGATCACCAGTCGTTAAAGTATCTGTTCACTCAGAAGGACTTGAATTTGAGGCAGCAGCGTTGGCTGGAGTTTCTTGCAGCATATGACTTTGAAATTATATATACTCCCGGGAAAGCCAACGTCGTGGCCGATGCTCTGAGCCGAAAGAATGTAATGATTGCCAGCTTTATTATCACGACTTCCTTGATTGACAAAATATCTATTCTTCAGAAGGAGGATAACTTTATTAAGGATATGATTAAAAGGATTCAGAAAGGCGAACCCTCGTGTTTTCAAATAGATAACGACGAGACCCTGAGGTTGAAAGGAAGGATTTGTGTTCCTGACGTTCCTGAGCTAAAAAGGGAAGTGTTAGATGAGTGTCACAAGTCCAAGCTGAGTATCCATCCTGGTGTGGCCAAAATGTATAACGATCTCAAAAGAACTTTCTGGTGGAAGGCTATGAAAAGAGACGTTTCGATATATGTTAGTCGATGCCCTACTTGCCAGCTAGTCAAAAGCGACCAACAGAAACTGGCTGGATTATTACAACCGCTGGAAGTTCCTGGTTGGAAGTGGGAGCATATTTCTATGGATTTCATTGATGGTCTTCCCAGGACCAGAAAGGGAAATGACAGTATTTGGGTGATCGTAGATCGTTTCACGAAGACCGCCCATTTCATACCTGTCAAATCAAATAGAACCGCTCAGAGTCTGGCGCAGATATACTTCAGGGAAATAGTTAGACTGCATGGAGTGCCGCTCAGTATAGTAAGTGATAGAGATACGATATTCACTAGCAAATTCTGGGAAGCATTTCAAGTCGAGCTGGGAACGAAGTTAAACTTGAGCACCGCTTATCATCCTCAGACAGACGGTCAGACTGAGAGGGTGAATCGCATTTTAGAAGATCTATTGCGGGCTTGTGTTATAGATTTCGGTGGATCATGGGAAGACCATCTGCATTTGGCTGAATTCTCTTATAACAACAGCTACCAGGCGAGTCTGACAATGTCGCCATTCGAAGCATTGTATGGTAGACCGTGCCGATCTCCTGCTTGTTGGGTCGAGCCTGGAAATAGACTTGTGTTGGGTCCCGATATGATTCGAGAAGCTGCCGACAAAGTCGATTTTATTAAGAAGCGATTACTCGCCGCTCAAAGCCGACAAAAGAGCTATGCCGATAGAAGAAGAAGAGATATATCCTTTGAAGTTGGCGACTATGTATATTTGAAAGTATCGCCGATGAGAGGAGTTATCCGGTTCGGTAAAACTGGAAAGTTGGCACCCAAATTCATTGGTCCGTTTCCTATTCTGGAACGGATTGGAACTCTCGCATATAGGGTCAAACTGCCTGACTGGTTGCCTGGAGTTCATGATGTATTTCATATATCTCAACTTCGAAAGCACGTTCATGATCCAGACTTGATCGTGGAAGAAGCAGCTCAGCAGGATATTGAAATTACTCCAGAGCTAGCTGTGAGGCGTGAGCCGCTAAAGATTATCGGCAAAGAAACCAAAGAGCTGAGAAACAAGAAGGTTCACTTAGTCAAAGTGCAATGGAGTGGAGATCCGAGAGATTGTACTTGGGAAACCGAGGAGAGCATTCAGAAAGCTTATCCCAGATGCCGAGTAGATATCTCTGATTGACTCCGGTGCAAGGTATATTTACCATACTTTACCTCACCATTTAATTCTCTATTCTATTATAATTGTTTGAATGATTTTAGAAGAAAAATAGGAATTAATTTGTATGGCTTTAAAAGATTAAAAACAATTGGATTGGTTGTTGTGCTGTGTGATTGTAGATTTATCAAACCACTTTCGACTTTATTCCTTTTCGGGGACGAAAAGTTTTAAGTGGGGGAGATTGTAACGACCCAGAAAATCTGAACCAATTTAAATTTTTTAAATTGGCTAAAATAATGGATTTTAAATATTTAAAATAAATATTTTAAATAATGGCGATGAAAACCGAGTTTGAATCGACAATTGAAAACGAATATAATTAATTATAATTATATATAGAATTGAAAATAGCGCGGTAGTTCGGTAATTCGATTTCAAAACTTAAATTGAATATACCGGGTGCAAAATAATCCGGATTTTAGTGAAACCAAAAATAATGGAATCTAATTGATGATATCTTTCTAACGAATCCGACCAATCGAAATTTGATAGCGGGAATCAAAGGGTATGTCCAGTTGAAAATTCTGAATAGTCGCTATGGAATTCAGGCCCTTTGAAATGGACATTTTGCAAATGACCTCGGGTTTCGACGAAACCACTTTTGTTGGATCCGCAGTGTTAAGTTATTGCTAGGTTTCAAATTTCATAATTTTTCGAACCAATATGTGAGCGTGGCAAAAGAAAACGCGTTTGACCAGTTTCCGTTGATTTTAATCGACTGGAAATTGGCCATTTTTCAAACGGTCTCAGAATTCGACGAAACTAGTTTTGTTAGGACCGTATCGTCAATACGAAGCTAGAAAATATTTTTCTGGAATTTTTCTAGTTAGTATGTGACCCCGGTAATTTGAAATGTGCGTTTAAAATTCAATATAATGATTTAAATGAAAATTCAAAAGGAAACTGATTGTAACGATCAAATCAGCTTGCGATACATATCCCATTGCATTCGGAATGGGGGTTAAACGCTATGGACGACAGGCGGTGGGCCTCGTTTCGTGGTCGTGGGTAAAAGTCAACTTTAAATATATAAATAAAATAAAATAAAAAAAAAAATTTTATTCCCTCCCTCCCTTTATTCTTCTTCCTGGCCCCCCCGTTTCTTTTCGATTTCAGATCGGAAGCAAAAAAAAAAAAGAAAAAAAAAAGAAAAAAACCTAAGACTCGACGGCGACGCCACCAAACCCCAAGCCGCCACCTCGAAGACCCGAAGCCATCGCCACCCCGTTCGAACTCCTCGAAGCCATCCCCCCCCCCCCCCGTCGAATCCCATCGCGACGCCACCAAACCCCGAGCGCCACCCTCGAGAAGACCACCGCCGACCCTGACCTCGACCCCCCCTCTGTAAGTTTTTTTTTCTTGTTTGTTTAACTGATCTTTATAGTATTTTAAAAACTGATTTTATTTTAGAAATTAAAAACTGATTTTATTTTAGAAATTAAAAACTGATTTTGTTTAGAATTTTAAAACTGAAATTTAATTAGGTTTAAAACTGAAATTTTAATAAAGATTTAAAACTGTTTTTTTTATATAAAGGATTTAAACAGATTTTAATTTTAAGTTAAAAGAAAAGGTTTAAACTTTAAAGAGATCAGATTTGTAGAAAAGTAAAAATCATATTTTTATTTAGTGAAAGTCGAAGTAAAAATCATATTTTTATTTAGTGAAAGTCGAAGTAAAAATCATATTTTTATTTAGTGAAAGTCGAAGTAAAAATCATATTTTTATATATCGAAAGTCGAAGTAAAAATCAGATTTTTATATATTGAATAGCATAGTAAAAATCAGATTTTTACATGTGTAGAGAATACGGGCGACGAAGCAACAGAAAGAGAGATTGGCGAAGAAGAATCGTAGTTGGATAGCTATTGGTGAGATTTCTGATTTAAAATTTATATATATGTGTGTGAAGTAAAAGTGAATTGCTATATATAAATTTAAATATATATATATACGCCCCTCGTCCACAAACCATGGACGATATTTATTGATTGAAATTGTTGTGATAATTGGTTGATAGCGAATGATTGTTTGGGATTGTTTGTGATTGATATTGGTTGATTGTGGTTGAAAAATACCCATTGGTGGTTGTGAAATATTTGGTTGAAACCACATAGGATTAGTTTGTGGAAATGAAATAAATATATACATGCCGCCTGCGTGCGAACTAGATGCATGATCCCCATTGTCAAAAACCGCGAGGTTTTAAGGTAGAGCGAGGAGCCGTACTAGGGACGGTGCCGGTGTAACTACCCTGCCGTTATGCTGCCGAAATTTTGAATAATATTTGTGTGTTTGAATTATTTTCATATGCTTAAACTATATTTATTCATTGTATAGAAAACATTCATGTGTTGAATTGATATTCATTCGTTGTTTAGAAATTCATGTGTTGAATGGTATTCATATTTTGAAATAAATTGTTCGATAATAAAAATCACATTTTTATCTATATATAGAAACTATTGAAAACATTCATGTGTTGAATTGATATTCATTCGTTGTTTAGAAATTCATGTGTTGAATGGTATTCATATTTTGAAATAAATTGTTCGATAATAAAAATCACATTTTTATCTATATATAGAAACTATTGAAAACATTCATGTGTTGAATTGATATTCATTCGTTGTTTAGAAATTCATGTGTTGAATGGTATTCATATTTTGAAATAAATTGTTCGATAATAAAAATCACATTTTTATCTATAGAAACCATAGAAAACATTCATGTGTTGAATTGATATTCATTCGTTGTTTAGAAATTCATGTGTTGAATGGTATTCATATTTTGAAATAAATTGTTCGATAATAAAAATCACATTTTTATCTATATATAGAAACTATTGAAAACATTCATGTGTTGAATTGATATTCATTCGTTGTTTAGAAATTCATGTGTTGAATGGTATTCATATTTTGAAATAAATTGTTCGATAATAAAAATCACATTTTTATCTATAGAAACCATAGAAAACATTCATGTGTTGAATTGATATTCATTCGTTGTTTAGAAATTCATGTGTTGAATGGTATTCATATTTTGAAATAAATTGTTTTATGATAAAAATCCCATTTTTATCACCAACTTGAACTATATAGAAGAATAGTGTTTTGAAATGAATTGTTTTACAATAAAAATCACATTTTTATTGTATACATAAATCGTTGAAATGCGAAGTGTTAAAAATAGCCACTTGTTCAAAATAAACATATATGAGTTGAAATATTCATTAATTAGCTAATGAAATGATTTGCACCTATTTATGTAACATTAGAATGAATGGAGTTTTTAAACCAAATAGAAATCAAATATGAAGTCGAATAGAAATTGATAAATGATAAGAACTGTATATATATGTACATGCAATATTCATTGAACAGGTTATAGCAAAGGGGCTAGAGAAGAGGAATAAAATTTTGTGCCCGACAAATAGGTACACATTTACTGATTTGTTTGGGTGATGATTTTGAGCCTGTTGGCTAGCCGCTTGGCTTCTTCTTTTTCTTTTTGAGATTAGAAGGACCGGGAACGCTATTTGCGATTTCCCGATGCTCCCGGTGCAGGGGAGGTTATGGCGAAATTTTTCCAAAATTTAAGGCGTTAGAAAAATATTTGAAGTGAAAAGATATGGAAATCATTGAATGAACTATATTTATATAAATATATAAATATAAATAAAATTAAAACGAAACGAAGCCGTGCAGTTCGTATTTTGAAACCGTGATTTCAAACGACTAGTACGGGAAATCCGACCATTGGATTTTCCCGAAACCTCAACCGTCGGGTTCGCCTTGGAATAATCTTTCCAATGGCACCAACCTTGTAAAAATCCAACGGTTGGATTGTCTGGAATGTTTAATTCAAATCTGATGAAAAACAGCGCCAGAAGCGATTATATTTATATATATATAAATATAATTATATATTTAATCGAATAACGACGCTGCAGTTCGTATTTTGAAATCGAAATTTCAAACGAGTGTACCGGGAGATCCGACCGTCGGATTTTCCCGAAACTGGAACCGTTGGATTCGTTTTGAAAAGATCTTTCTAATGATGTAAATTTTGTGAAGATCCAACGGTTAGATTTTCAGATATGTGTAAATCAAATCTGAAGAAAAACAGCGCCACGGCCGCCTTATGGCCCGAAGCGTCGTTTTGAATAAAATGGCTATTTTAAAATAAATAAAAATAGCGATAAATAGTTATAAAATATCATAAGCGATATGGAATGGAAATAAACTGAATTTGCTTGATTTATGTGATGTTTGATGGTTGAATGTGTTTGGTGTGAAAATTACATTAAAGGACAAAATTGGTGTTGTCGAATAATTTAACCATTGAAATAAATTGAATTGAAATTCTAAATATACGTGAATTATTTGAGAAGGCCGAGTTAATTCTCATTTCAAATAATTGACCGACGATTGAAAGTCGAAGATAAAGACGGTGGTCGAAGACCGGAGATCTTCACCTCGTTTGGATGGTAACCGAGGTCCTGATTGGGAGGCATCCCGAAATATGGATAATGAGTGGTGATCGTCCAGACGTACATGGTGATCGAAGGGTTTGCGAGGTATTTAGTGCCTCCGGTTTCGTTCAGACCCAGAACGGACTTGTAAATGGACTGTGTGTCCGACATTGGAATTTGTTCTGTGTGATTGATAGCCATCAGTTGCACGGTATGAATTGCCTGTGTGGCATGCTAAGATGCAGTGATCAGGACTTCTGTTGAAAAGCAAAGTCTTGTGGTGATGATCAAAGCACCGCCTGTGTGGCGTAGCTTTGTGTATAACGTGAATTCACGAGCCTCACACCCCGGTATGAACCTAAAACGGGAGAGGACATCAGGGAGGGCCTGCGTTTCTTCCTAGCTAGGGTGGTGTCAGTGACCTACCAGCCCTGACATTTATATACTTTTCACTTATGTGGTTGTTGCTGTTGCGAGGCGCCTCGGTTTGATCGGACGATCCGGGTCCGATGGAGTCATTCGTTGGCTCATTTACGCCCCAAAGGGCGGGGAAACGCAGTGTTTAGGCATTTTAATCCACATCGGTGGACCGGCCCTGACGATCCAAGGGTCGATGCGCTCTGACCCTGAGGCTCGGGCTAGGTAGTCTCGAATTCGGTAAGGACTATCTTTTGCCTTGGTTCATGACGGAAATCCAATTTCCAAATACGACATCGTGCGGTTTTGATTGTATACCTATATATGGCGACATAGTGGTATGGGGCATTAATGCCGTCTATGATTGATAGTTATGATTTGAAATTGATTTCAAAACATATAAACACTAGTAATAATATCAAATGCCTTTGTTTTATTCGTATCAAGCATATTTTGGCCGTTATAAGGTAAAAACTCTATCCTCCGTTTTGCGTTGCATTGTGTGATGGGAACTGAGTCTTATAACGACTTCATTTTTATAAAAAGCATAGCGATGTTTAAAAGAAAGATTTGTTTTGAAGCACTGGCAATCCAATGGAGTAAACCCGTTCCACGAAAGTGGCGTGGTCCTGTGATTAGCCAAAATATATGTGTTGAGTAGATTTCTCATACCAGTCCCATGACTGACTCGTAGTTTGTTTCACTCTCAAACTCGGGTGCCCCTTTTTCTACACGGGCAGCCTTGTATTCAGGTTTAGCTGGTTCTTTCTGGATAGCTGGAGCTGAAGATGGATTCTATCATTTATCTCTTTTTATGCTGTTCAGCTCCTATTGTACATATTTTGTTTATTTCCGCTGTAGACATTTATGTATAGCTGAACTGTATTTGTACTAAGTAAGATCCTGTATACTGTGTAACTCTGATGATTACTTTTATCCAGTATATTTTGTTGTTCATTATCTGGTGTATTTATTTAATTCTGTTCTGCTATTTTCTGTTTCTGTGTTATATTCCAAAGATAACCTTGTTTCCGTGTGAACGGGAATTCGGGTCGTCTCAGATATCTCAGAACAAAGAATTTTAAACACAAAACAAGTTGGACAAAAATAAGCACACAAATTTCATTTATCGGAGCAATAAACAGTTTTGACTCAAAACAAGCAGTTCCAGAGAGCATTTTCAAAACAATATTAGAGATGGTTCCTTTTACCAGAGAAGCATGAAGATTTGACCAATACAGAAAGTTTCAAAAGCATCAGAACACAGCATAGATCAGTTTCAAAAATGGACTTGTCAAGAGAAGATGTTCCGCAGATTTATTTCAGAAGGTCGTAACAGATGATTCATGATTCAAGATTAAAAATATAGTTTATTTTAAATCATTTGAAGAAATATGAGAATATTCGAATTTAATGAATCAATCACACCAAATTAAAAAAATTTATATTTGAGATGTGTGTGAGATTCAAGAAATCAATAATTTCAAACAAACAAATATTTAAATCAAATAACCATGAATTGATAGTGAAATTTAAGACCAGATTTCCAAAGCATTTTCAAAAATATCTCTGACAAGTATGAGAGAAATTTTAGATCCTTTATATCAAGTTTGAGAAATATTCATGATCGAAATAATTTATTTGAAATCACTTGAATCGATGTCAAGTTTCGAGATATAATGAATCAGCCACACAAGATTTATAATTTCAAATTTAAGAGGTATGTGAGATTCAAAATAACGGGAATTTCAGATGATTTCAAACATACAAATTTCAATAGCACTGATCATGAATAAAAAAAGAATTTCAGGATGTATCACTGTAAATCAAGACAAATTAAAATATTCAAGCCAATCTTAAAATTTCTGAAATTATCACAACTTATAAATAACAGAGTGCTGTAATGAGTATAAGTTTTCAAGACTTTCCAAAAAATGAATTGGAAAATACTCAAAACAACAAAGGTGTGTGAAATTCCACAAAACTTTCAGATCTTCAAAAAAATTAGAATTCTAATCAACAGTGTTCAAGATATGACAAGAATACATCAACACTGTTATGAATTCAGAGAATCAGAAAACAAACTTCAAATCAATTGCAGATATTTACAAAATAAATTCAAGATCTAGAAAAGATTAAAGACATAAAAGTGTTATACACATGAAGTGAATTTCCAGAACATATGAATTCTACAATTGGAAGTTTAAGAAAGTACAGACAAAGAAGAATATAGCAGTGTCAAAACAAAAACAAAAAAAAGAAGGGGATAGAGGAAGAAAAAAACACAAAAAAATAATAAAGAGAATATACAAAGGTGAGTTTAGAGATCATACCAGAATCCAATGTAAAGCAGAATCTCTAACTCAACAGACTTGGCTAAGGAACTTCAAATGATTTAATGAGATGAAACAGTTTGAATTTAGATTCTCTTTAGCAAAGCAGTTCCTCAGCCATCTTCGGTACCTAATTGTTAAGAGGATTGAGTGTTCTAACAAAATTTGTAAAACCACTCTCAATTGTTTTCTTACGTTATGGTACCCAAATCTGTTTGTATAACAGTCCATCAGAATTTACTAAAGTTCCTTTAAGGACCCAAATCTGTTTGAATTTAGACAAATTCATTTTGTTTCTTTTTGAGGTCCAAACAGGGTTGTTTCTAAACAAGTTTACATTTTGCTTTCGCTTCAAAAAACCTTTGACATTATCACTGTTCAGTTTATCAAGTCGATTCTTTTCAAAGAAGGTTGAAGGATTTTTAAAATCGTTTGAATTCTGTTTTTCAAAATACTTATTTTTCCCAAAGCTAAGTCCACTTTTATTTTCAGATGAAAATTGATTTTTCAACAACATATTCAGAGATTTTTCACCATTGGAAAATTTAGTCAATATTGTTTCAAGTTATTGAATTTTAAGTTTAAGATCACCATTTTCTTTCATTAAATCTGAACAACGGTTTTTAGTGATCTTATATTTTTCAAAATCATATTTTCAACTTCAAGAAATTTAATTCTGGCTTGAGATTCTGAGAATTCAAATTCAAATCGTTTTGGTTTTTCAAACTCAAATTTCTTGGATTTTTCAATCTCATTTTCTAGTTCTTTCAAAATCAAATCGGATTTCAACAAATTCTCCATTTTTGCAATTTCAAATTTGGAATATACATCAGTCTTAAAAATTTCAAATTCCTTTTGTACAAAATTATTCAAACTTGATAACTCAATCTTGTTTTCTTTTAAGATTTGAATTTCTTTTTCAAACTTTTGAATATTTTTATTGAGATGAACAAGATTGGTTTTCAATTTCAAACAATTTTTGCAATCTGAATTTGAAGAATTTTTAAAATTTTCTAGTTGTAATTCTAGATCATCCATTTTGTTGGTCAACTCAGAATTCTTAGATTTCAGAGATTTGTTTTTAGATTGGAGTTTATCAACAGATTTAGTCAAATCAACGCACATGTAAACTAAATCTTCATATGAGAAATTTTCTTTTTTAACATCTGTTGATTCTCCTCCATCTGATCCTTCTGAATTTTCATTTGTAAATCCTGTTAAATAGAACTCTGAATCTGAGTTGACTTTCTCGGGATTTGAGCTACCGTTGTCAAATCTTCCATACTTCATATTAAGAGTATCCCAGATATCCTATGCAGATAAACAATAGCAGATAAGATTAAACTGTTCAGTACTAAGATAATCAAATATCATTTTCATAGCACAGGTATTGAAAGTAATATCTACATTATCAAATCCATTGAGAACAACATCCCAATATTTAATAGTAACAGATTTAAATAAACTACCATTTTGGATTTCCAGTTTAAAAAATCTGTTCCAGCGAAAATAGTTGGAGATGAACTGGACTGACTCTCGCTAGACTGATAACTAGGTTACCCATGACTCTAGAGTTTAAAATACCTACTCTTATACCAAATGTAGGATCTAGATTAACCCTAGAGGGGGTGAATAGGGTTTATCAAAGTTTTTAACTGAATTATAAATCTAACGAGATAGATAATAATACACAGATCATAGAATATAGCAGAAACAAAAAGGCAGAAAATAAATCACACACAGATATACCCAGCTTCGGCAAAACCGTGCCTACTGCTGCATTTCTAAGGTTTCTACTAGGTGATAGAACAGATCCCGCATACAAGACCATGTACACTCGCAAACCCTGCTCCTATCCTAACCCTACGCTCAAAACCCTAGACTGGCCAATATCCCCTCGATAAGATTTCCCTGAATTACAACCCCGTAATCCGTAACCCAGATTTTACAGACTCTGTCAACTGCCAGTCAAACTGTAATGGCGCGTTTTGTAAGGTATAATAATTAAGTTATTTAATTATTTAAATAACGAATATATTAAATAAACGATAGTTGAACGTATAATTATAATATAATTAAAATCGAGCGCGTAACGACGCGGCAGTTCGCTGTTTGGCGATTTGAACTTCAACTGAGTATACAGGGTTCGTTTTAAATCGGATCTCTGTGAAACAAGAAACATGTGGAGCTGGTGGAGTATATCTTTCTAGTGGAAGAGAAATATCGGGATTTCGTTGTGTAGATTTTGATTTACGTCCAAATCAAATTTCAGAAAAGTCGTTGTGGAATTCCTTTATAATTCGTAACGCTTTATATACGTTATAAAAGGGTTTTTCAATGTAAATTGAATATGGATTCAACCAGGACTTGGAATATCAAGTATATAATTTTTATGAAGCTGTATGGTATCCCACTGTGAATATATACGATAATATGAATTTATTTATATTTAATTTAATAATATTTAAATATATTTATATATTTAAATAGGCTATTTAGAGCGGTAAAAATAGCCACTTTTGCAAACGAAGTCGGAATTCGACGAAACCAGTTTTGTTGGATTCGCAATGTCAAATAGTTGTTAGATTCCAAGTTTCGTGATTTTTAGAGTCACTGTGTGGTCGTACAGATTTTTAGAGTGAGAAACAGTCAGTATTTCGACAGAAAAAAATACGCTGTGTGAGCATACGAAGTCGGAATTTGACGAAACCAGTTTCGTTGGGACCGTAATATCAAACTCTAACTACATGTCCATTTTGGTAATTTTTGGGTATCGTATGTGGTCGCAGGGATTTTTAAGGACCGCAGACGAGTATTAAATCGAGAAAATAAAATAAATAAACAATAAAATAAAATATCCAATATTTTTCGTGGACGATAGAAGACCACGCAGCAGTGTATCTCAACCACAAACATCACCTACCCATTCACAGTCTATATATACGAACACAGCAAGAAATTCCCACAAAGAAAATTCCCACAAACTCAAACAAAAATAAATAAATTATATACTATGTATATTTGTGATCCTGGAGGAAGGAGCTTCATTCTCGTGTGCTTTTGGAAGGGTTCGATCGCTTGTTCGCTCGCTGGAAATTTCCAGCGCCACCTAGGGTTCGCAATTACTTCGGATTCGTAGGGTTTGAGCTCGAGTGGAGTTCGCATCTAGGTTCACGGTGGAAATCCGCAAGGGTTGGTGGTGGCGAAACTAGGTCCGACGGTCAAACAGTGAAGGGCGACGGTGCCAGTCGCACCTGAAAAAGGGAGGTCGAACTCGAAAACAAGGAGATGGGTTGGTGGAGATTCGAACGGGAATGAGAATGGTGGGGTTCTCGTGGGGTTCGATGGATGGTGGAGCAAGAACGAGGTGGTGGAAGTTGATAAAATGGTGGAGGTTGCTTCAGGAGGTCACGGCCAAACTGATTTGGGAAGAAAGGAATGTCGGGTCTGGGTATTTGTTGAAGTGGTGTGGGCCTGATAAAGGTTAAGGCCCGATAACCTTTAGTTAAAGTTTTATTTAAAATCAAATTGTGTATTTAACTTTGTTTTATCGTATCTCGGCCATACGATATCAGATTGACGAACCGTAAGTTGCGTTGGGATCGTATGGACGGGCACTACACAATGAGACTGACCGGGAGTGGATCAGAGACAGTTACGATTTACGGCAAAATAAACTGTTTGATTCAAATCAAACCACAGTTTATCGTTCTTTAACGATGAACTGCACATGTGAGTAAATCTCACAAACTCTAAACAGTTTTATTTTCACGTTGTATTCTTAGAACTGTTAAAATATTATCTGTTTGACTGTTTGATCGTGTGTTGACTGTTTGATTTAACTGCTAGTCAGTTAGTAGAGATTTTATATATATATTTACGTATATATATAAACCGTTAAATAGTCATATGTTGATTCTGCTATCAGAATATTTCACAGTGAAGTGAAATCGATGTTGTTGTATTGTCTAACATCTGTGGTGCAGGGAAACAGGTTGGAGGAATCCAACAGGATTCCTCAACAGTTATTTTACTGTGATTTTTATATTGTGATATATAATGTGATGTATATAATCTGTGTGATTATGTGTGGTGGGACGATATTTATCGTTGTTATATGGCGTGTTAAATACCCTGAGAAATACCAGAATGTAGGAGAGGGGTTTTCAAAGTATATTTTGAAAATAGTTTATTTATATAAAATCAAGGGATTTTATATATATATATAAGAAAAAGGATTTTTGATATTAAGGAATATAGTTGGTAAAACAAATATAAAAGAGTTTTATTTGTAAATCAATATAAGGGAATATATATGTTAATCGAATATAAGAGGATATATTTGTTAGTCAAAATATAAAGGAATTATATTCGTTAGAACAAATATAAAGGATATTTATTTAGAGATTAAATAAATAGAATATTATAAAGGGTATTTATTTAGAGATTAAATAAATAGAATTAAACTAAAGAAGATATTTATTTGTTAAATAAATAGGAGTTAACCAAGTGAATTGGTCGAGTTAACCAAGTGAATTGGTTGAGTTAAACGAAGTGAATTAGTTAAGTTAAACTAAGTGGTTAATCAAAGTGAATTAGTAAGTTAAACTAAGTGGTTAACCAAAGTAAATTAGTTAAGTTAAACTAAGTGGTTAATCAAAGTGAATTAGTAAGTTAAACTAAGTGGTTAACCAAAGTAAATTAGTTAAGTTAAACTAAGCGGTGAATAAAAGTGAATTTGTTAAGTTAAACTAAATGATTAATCGATGTGAATTAGTTAAGTTAAACTAAAGGATTAATCGATGTGAATTAGTTAAGTTAAACTAAAGGATTAATCGATGTGAATTAGTTAAGTTAAACTAAAGGATTAATCGATGTGAATTAGTTAAGTTAACTAAGTGGTTAATCGAAGTAGATTAGTTGAGTTAAACTAAGTGAACCGGCTAGAGTTAATCAACGTGAATTAACTAAGTAAACTAAGTGGATTAGTTCAGTTAATCGAAACAAGTAAATCAAGTTAGGGTAAACCATTTGAGTTAACCAGTTAGAGTTAACCATTTGAGTTAACCAGTTTGAGTTGATCAGTTAGAGTTGACCAGTTAGAGTTGATCAGTTAGAGTTGACCAGTTAGAGTTGACCAGTTAAAGTTGACCAGTCAGAGTGAATCAGTTAGAGTTATCCAAGTGGAGTTAATCGAGTAGAGTTGTCGAATATCACTCATTCGAAGTAGAGTTATCGAATATAATGTATTCGAGGGAAGAGTTATCGAATATAGTTTATTCGAGTGGATAAATCAAATGTTATTCATTTGAGAAGAGTTATCGAATATAGTTTATTCGAGTGGAGAAATCAAATGTTATTCATTTGAGAAGAGTTACCGAATATTATTTATTCGAAGAGTAGTTATCGAATATTGGATATTCGAAGTTAGTTAATCCAAAGGAGTTATTCGAAGTTAGTAATCCAAAGGAGTTATTCGAAGTTAGTTAATCCAAAGGAGTTAGTCGAAGAGTTAATCGAATATAGTTATTCGAAAGAAAGTGTTAATCGAATATAGTTATTCGAGTAAAGTTAAAAGAGTTAATCGAATATAATTTATTCGAATAGAGTTAGAGAAGTTAATCGAATATAGTTCATTCGAATAGTGTTGGAGGAGATATCGAATATAGTTTATTCGATAAGATAGAAGTGGATATAATTTATCAATTAAGTTATTCGAATGAGTTATTCGAAGGAGTAAATCAAATTAAGTTAATCGATTAGAGTTGAGTTAATCGAAAGGAGTTATCGATTTTAGTTTGATCGAAAGGAGTTATCGATTAGTAAATCGAAAGGAGATTTTCAAATATAGCATATTCGAAAGAAAGAGATCGAATATTGTTTATTCAAAAGAGAGAGATTTCGAATATGAGTTATTCGAAGAGAGATAATCGAATATAGGTTATTCGAAGAAGAGTTAATCAAATAGAGATTACTCGAAAGAGAGTTATACGTCGAATTCGATTATAGCGAATTCGGGAAAGTACTATTTACTTTCCAGGGTTTAAATCAAGATTTAGTTATTGATTTAGAAATTAGGTGGCTGTTAAATTATTCAAGTTAGGAGATAAAGTTATAATTTAGGTTAGATATTGCAGAAGTAGGAATTATAACGTTATAGTTATAATCAAACGTTTTCATATAAGAAGTAGATTCGTAACCTGAATCCGAGAATTTGCGTAAACAGATGATTGGAAAAAGTGAGTGACGAGCTTCATCTATTTCACAGTAAAGGACGTTGTTAAATTAAGGTCTGAGAGGTAATTATACCCCAACTTGATTGACTTCAGAATTGACAAAGGAATAGTTGTGGTTTGATCTAAAAGGTTGATTAGGAATAAAGTTAAGAAATAAGCGATAAATGGATTAAGCGAAACGATGTTTTATACAACGTTCATTTGAAATCCGTAAATGAGTTTTGGAAACGTTTTCCAAATATAGTCAGATATGTTTTCTAAACATAGAAAATGAAATGTTTTCATGATAAGAATTTAAGAAATAGTGTTAAGCAAATTCAGAAACTGACTGGAGAGGGTAAGTCGAACGGTTTTCTAAGTGACGATATGATGTTGGTTTCGACCTTCCGGATTGATACTTAGAGAATTGTTCTCATACTAGTTACAGTTAGGGACTGATAGTTGCGAAATAATAGTGATGTGAAAATAAGCTATGGAAATGTTTTCCAATGATTTATAACATATATTTTCTAAATATATGAAATAAGGAAATATGAACATATGATGATTGATCGATCGAATTCCCATTTGGAAATAAGATCGTTGTTTGTACACCGACATGTTTTCATTTGATAGTTAGATCACAGACTATCAAAGTTTTTACCATTTTAACGTTGTTAATATGGAGAGACCGGTTGGATTATTATCCAAAGAACCACTCTGTATTGGCATAAGCGTTGCGAGCAATATCTGCCAAAGATAAATTGAAGACGGAGTAAAGTGCAAGGGTTGTTGTATAAGTCTTAGATAACAGTGACTAAGATGGATATACTGAATAGTGCCTTCGGTTTGTCCAGTCCCAGGACAACGTATATGGAAGAAGGTCTGACAGAGTATACCCAATGGATCGCGTAAGTTGATCTGTTCAAACGTATTCACGTTTGGTGGCGGAGAAATTCGTTTCTCTTAGCTATATACCCATGTTATTTTTGGATAAGTCAATTTGTGATTTGGCGGGTATGACGATGTGGCATTCAAAGTGAATGGTGATCAGATGTCTGAAGATAGACGTAGCTTCTAGCCTCACACCAGGAAGTAACAAAAGTTGGGCTAGGCAGCATGGCTAGTTGGGTCATTCCCAAGCAGGGTGTATTGTCACCGATCTAGGGAATATCCATATTTATACTTCTTTTTGATTCTGTATCTTCGGATGACGGTTTGATGGCCTATAACCGTGGTGGCAATATATTCGCGACACTCAAGCTAAATGAGTGAGCGGTCATGTGTGGCCGGGTTGCAAGACGTTCTTGTTGAACCCTGAGTGTATCACCTCTAGAGTACACTATTCAGAAGGTGCTCCCATACCTTGTCTGTTGGAATCCATTCTCCGATAAGCGCCCTGCGGTTTATGATTTTATACTATGTATGTAGAACGTGAGATGCAAGCGTTTCTGCTAGATTGATACCTATTTGTACTTAGACATTATTATAATATCACAATGATATTGCTTGTCAAAGTTGTTTAGATACTCATAAGGAAAAACCCGTTCCGTATTCACGGCGTGGTCTTATGAGATATCATATACCTGTTCAATTGTTTTAAACTATTTTACTCATACCAGTCCCATGACTGACCCGGAGTTTACTTTGTTGTTTTCCCTAAACTCTTGGGTGCCTAAATTTGTACGGGCAGTCAAGTAGTCGGGATTTACAGATATACTTGGAGAGCTTGGAGCAGGAGGCTGCAAGATTTGATAGCTATAGTTATTTCCGCTGTGTTGTAAGTGTTGTACTCTGATAAGTGCTATTGTATATATATAACTGTGTACTTCAAAGTTATGTTATATATTATATGTTATTCGTTCCGCTGTGAGATTTGTGTTACTCTGATGATTCTGATGTTCTTCTTCTTCTTCTATTCTATTAGTTCTATCTTTTCTTTCTCACCTTCTAAATTCTTTCACTAACGTCTCGGAATTTCCGACTCTCGAGGAGTCGGAAATTTCCAGCCGTTACACAAACACGCTGACTGGATCCCCTAGATTTTACAGACTCTAGAAGACTGGTTCAACGGTTTTACAACTCAAATTAAAAGACAATACAACAAATAGAAAATTAAAAACAAGGAGAAACCCTAATTAAAAAAATGAATAAAGGAGATTGAATTTAAAGGGGTCATCCCCCTTTTTGAATGCGCTGGCCCTCTTTCTTTGCATTGCACCCTCTCATTTGTCCCTTTTACTTTGCTCTTGAAAAGGGAATGGCGGCCGTCAAAAAACAAATTAGGGTTTCAGAAAATCCCAAATAAAATCGATCGATATCGCTCTTCGATTTGCTTCTCTGTCGAACTTGAATGCTCTCTGAATTGTGATGGCTCTCTGATGCTTTCTTGCTCATGATTTTGGAACTTTCAGGCGATCGAAAATCTTGTAAGTTCTTTGAATTTGATTCGATTTTCGCTCTGAATTTTTGGGTTGATTTTCGATTTTTTTTATTGCCAGTGATGTAAGCGTGTATATATAGGGTAATACAATCCCTTATAATCTCTGATCTCTAGTAATGGCTTCGATCTGATTTCGGTTGCTTTCCCTTTTTGAAAAGTTTGATTGAATTGGTTTTAATCTGATTTGTGTGTATTCATCCTTTAACACACTCGAATGAAATTAATTCCTTGGTTGTAGCGAGTCTTTTGAGTGATTCATGGAAAGAATTCTTGCCAGCTAAAACTTGATTTGTGCAAAAACTGGAATGAATATTTGCCATAAAAAATGCATTTATTCCTGTAAGAATCAGACCATGTATATTTTATTCCTTACCAAATATATCTTTGTCTAAAACTGAAAACAGATTGAAACTGAAGTTTCAAGTTTGAAACCCTTGCTGATTTTTTCTTTTCTTTAAAAAAAAATCAAATCTCTGTAAATTGATTATTTGCCAAAGACCATGTTTTCCAAAAATGGAAACAAGTGATTTGCCTAAGGAAAAAGTTTCACTGAGTTGTTGAAATCGATTAAACCCTTGCCAAAGATATAAAAGAGATTTCTGAAAACATTGAAAAAACTTGCCACTTGTATTTCTGTCCAAAAACAGAAATGATTTCGTGATATTCAAATCTAAAAAACTGTTTTGTTAAATGTTGATTGATTTGCAAAATTTCCTCCTTGCTAATTTTCTGCATATCATTTCTTTATGTCCATTTTTATCTTGGCAAAACATTTGCATTTGGTCTGGGTACACCATTCTTTTGTGACAGTTGCATCTTTGATTGCCTTGCAATGCCTCGACCTTGTATTCTTGTCTTGAGCCTTTATATGCTCCATGCAGTGTACACAAGAACTGCAGTAACACGTTCATGTTTGCATCATTACTTAATGTAATCTAGCTTCACCATCTATGCTTATGCTTTATTCACTTTGACTGTGTGTATGGAGTTGTATTCGAACACTTGTATATACTTGAATTTGCTGCAGTTATCACACCATTCATTTGCCTATATGTGATTACTTGGCATGTACAAAAACTAATCCTTCGACATGATTTTCTGGAGCTAAAACCAATGTACATGCTGAGTTGGCACCTTTGCACTTGCACTTGCTGTGTTGTCCATTTTTGTCCTTGTCAAAACTTATGGATATTTTCACCTTGAACCATGACATTGCTGCCTTTTCACTGTGTAGTTGACACCACTTGTAATGCTTGCTTGATATATTACATGCTGCACTTGATCATTACTGTTGTGATACACATGTAATCTTACTGAGTCCTGTATATTATGCATCACCATGCACTTGTGCCTGTGTGAACTTGACTTCTCTCCTTGTTTGTGCTTAAACCACCTTGTTCACATGCAGTTGCTGCTTTGTTAACTGGTTTGCCGTTGTACATGCTTGGCCATGTTTGCTTTGTACTTTGAGATGTGATGACTTTGTTTTCATGTACACTGAGTCGAGAAGGTCCATTGCGGCTACTCCTCAGTCGCAAACTGATTGGCGAGGCAGTGCACACATGTATACACGTGTGTACATGCAGCCATCAGTCAAGTTGTCCCTATCCCTGCATTGAGATATATATGTTGTCTGCCTTGTGGTATCTACAGTGTTTCACTGTGAATATCACAAGTTGTCTAGACACAGTTGGATAAATCAGATCGAGTCAGAAAAATGATGAGAAACACACCGAGATCTGAGGTAAATAAATTTTCAAAATAAAAAATATATCTGCTTAGAATTTTAGAAATCATTTCTGTACCAGATACTCTGTGTGTGTGTTTCTATTTTATTTGACAGGTAAGCAGAAAATGGTTGGACTGACAGTGAAGACAGAAAACTGAGGATGAAGATGTTGACTGGACTGAGCTGTGAAGACAGAAAACTGAAGATGACAGAAGACAGAAGCTGACAGTGAAAAATATACAATGTGTGTAATAGTGAAAGTGTCTGTATCAAAAAAAATGTATATAAAATGTAATTGAGTGAATGTATGAGTGTGCAGTGAGGAGCTGTGTGTGTGTATATATATATGAATTGTACTGATGTTTGTAATAAACAAGTTTGATTGAAATAAAATATTATTTTATTGTTGTCAAACAAACTTGTCTATTTTATTTTGTTTATCTATAAGTACAATATTCTGTGAGATGAAAAAAAATAGAGAAGTTATAAGAAATTGAACTGTTTATATGTTTGAAATATAATATTAAATTTAAATAAAATACTGTGTGAATATATGAAATTCTGTACAGTCGTATTCTATTTAAATATACATATTATATTCCTGTCTATGATGTTATATGACAATAACAAACACATTTAAAGTAAAATATATTTGTTTGTTATCATCAAACAAAAATCATATAATTGTGTATACAACATTTGAGAGATGTAAATCACTCACCGATTCTCCAAAACAAGCTAAAATTGATGAAATAAGAATCCGGACAGCAAGCACCTCACACTTAACCCCTTGATCTGATGAACTGTTGCTTTGATTGATGTAGATCTAACCTCCAATGATGTAGATCTATGATTTCCCTCCTTGGATTTGGATTTTTAATGGTGGAAAAGTGTTAGAGAAAGGAGAAGGTCAAGGCCTCCAAATGAGAGAATGGAAAACTAAAAATATTTCCCATATCCCTTACCCCCTATTTATAGTTTCCACCAACCCCCTAATGGGCCTCTCCCAAATCAGCCCATTAGGCTTCCTAAACCTGGACAACCAATTGAAAAATCTTAAAACAACGATTCCTCCCAAACTGCTGAGACAAATCTTTAATGTAACCACTCTACGGAAAGGCAATCATCAATTCCTTTCCAATGGCACGGGTCGCACCCTCTGATTCAACCTGAGTCAAAAGTTATGCCATGTACAAGACTAACAAGGGAAAAATGGTCATAAACAAAATGAGTAAAAATTATGGACATGTCTCACATCCCCATAAGCAATATATTAAAAGATGAGAATGATCCAACCCTTAGGGAATAAAATAAAAATATTTTACGATCTTCCGATACATAAAATGCGGGTTGTTACAATATATATGGTGATCACCTTTATGTTGCTTGAAATCTCATGTGAGTTCCATATGTTTTATGTCTAAATATAATATATGAGGGAGGGTCTACTTCGTTGTTTCTTGGAGTTTTGGGGGTTTATATATATATATATATATATATATATATATATATATATACATACACGCATACACTATAGGTTGTTCCAAATTAGATTATTATATAGGAAATCCAGATTTGTTGTACAATGTATCCTTGAGTTGTGTATTCTTCTTACCATTTGGATATCTATAGATAGTTCGATCTGTGTATTTTATGTACTTGCGTCAGTTTGAAGTATTCAGGTGACAGGACACTTGGATTTGGATAAGCGTTTAAGCAAGGAGTTAAACCATTGAGAATCCTAATAGAGTTCGACTAGGATCTTTTTTTAGATGTACAATTAAAGTTAATGACATTGTGGTAGATGTATATTAAGTGGGTTTAGTGTACATGTGAAAAATCTAAATTTGTATAGACATTTATTAATCGATCTGTGATAATTATTCTATATGTTATATTGTTCTGATTTGAGGAACCATTGCGTTTATTACCTTAAACCAAGATTGTGCACGTCAACAATTTCATCTGAGACTGAGTAAAACAGTAAGAACGATGTGTGATGTGTCAATATTGGTTTAAAGTTATATTCGTATTCGGTCGCCCCTAACAAACCGTATTTTCCGTGGTATTAGACAACATTATTTATAATGTTCTTTAATAATATGGATATAGTGGCAGGGTTGTTGCAGGTTATGAGGCCTACGCTCGCACGACTTCTGTGGTGCTTGAATCCTTAGTGCTTTGACGATACATCGGGCTTTGGTGCCACATGATGGGTTGTGTCGAGCAGGCCTGGTATGCTTTTGGGAACCAGACTAAAAGGCCGGTTAACAAGGGTCATTAATCCAAAATACTCCTAGAAATCAAAAGTTGATAAGCAATCCATAACAAAAGCTGGATGAGATGGTATCTATAGCAGAAGCTATCTTGAAAAGACTCAGCCTGACCAGAGCATATAAAATACATGGGTTGGTCTAGTTTAAACAGCGTCAGTAGATCATAGAAGATGAATATATCATCATGGGAATAACTCTCCTTGAGTAGAGAAAGAGTACGATCAACTTGATACAAATAGATTTCATGAGATACGGTAAAACTAAACATCATATAAGGGTCTCATGTAAGGCATCAATATCAACATGTAAAGTTTTCTATTAGTGGCTATTATTAAGCATCCTAGCTAAGCACGTAAATAAAACCTCTAGAACCCCAAAAAAAGCATAGGTAAACCCACCAAATGCCAACATATAAATCTCATGAGAGGGTTTATGTTGACACCAAAAATTGGCACAACACCTAAAGATAGGGTTTTGTTAAGAATAAGTGAAGATGAATAATTGAAAAACTGAAAATAGAGAGAATCACACACGTTTATAGTGGTTCGACGTTAGTGAGCTTATGTCCACTTTATAATCTCTTATATCTTTATCAACTATTACAATCAGATAGTTACAATTGCAATATAACAAGAGATTGGAAAGTATCTAAGAACAGAAAATACTATCAGTTTTCCAAAAGTCCTTTCTTCTGAGTAAAGAAAGGGAATTTATAGACGATGCACTACATATGTTGGCTGGAATACGTGCAGCGTGATCCAAGATAATAGGAGAGCATGAAGAGGTGTTCTCCTCATATTAAATCGATATAATTTGAATTTATGATAACAGGTGGTAGCTGATCCTATCCATGTGGAAGGCGTGGAATAGATGAAGCCGGGCTCGAGTCATTTTTCATGCAGATATTCGATTTGGGATTAAGTATGGCTTGACTCATTCAGTCCGATAACCGTGGGTCCCAATTGGTTTGTGTGCTAACTTTCTATATCAAGCTTAAAGGAGCTCGGGCCAGATCGTTCACCAACCGACCCATCTATGAACAATAGCGATTCCGTTCAGGTTCCCTTGGCACGAATCCATAATGCTAATGAGCCTTGATGGGCTCGCTAAAAGGTCCATCAACACTTTGCCCCCTAAAGTATGCTATGTTGAGAACGGGGCATGCTTTGAACTTGTTCAATCTGAATTATTTCCTTTGCAACGATATGAAAGGCTCATAAAGGTTGGCTCGAACCGTCTCTTCATGGACCTCGTAGACCAAAGTTGACCTATCAAATTCCTTGGAACTCCAAACCGACTCTGGTAATAATGAAACCTTACTGCCATACATCTTTTCAGTAAAAACTGGTTTGTTTAATGGTTTGACACATCAACTGAATCTGATCCGGTGGTCATATCATCTGAATATGAAGAGTTACTCCGTGGTATTATAAAAGGATGGCCCACTTCACTTTTCTACTTCTTCTTTTTATCACTTTTTACCCCGAATTGATTTTACTGCTCAGGAGAAGAAAAGTGTGATCATCTTCGTCTTCGACTAAGATCATTTCTTCCACTGATTCTTCAGGTATGAACCGATCCTTCCTTCTCATTTCTTTTAAACGTATTTTGACGTAATTTCCGTTAACAATTTCTCTTCTTTCCATCTTCTTGTCATAACTCGAATTTCACGTAGTCCATGGTCGTAGTTACTGACGTCAGATCTCCAGAATCGGAGGAAATGGGGCCGTCGATGGTGATTCTGATACAATTGTGACAAAATCTGATGGTAATGAGGCTACCATTCCAAAATGGTATGAAGGTGGAGAGGTTTCCCGCCTTTTCAGATCGTCATATGGATTTGTCAAACCCTCAGACACGTGGCAATGTTTGAAAGGGTGGATATAATGATAGCGATCTTTACACAGTCCTGCATGTAAGGACAAAAGAAATTTTGTGATCGTCGTTTACCAAAACTGTGATGTAAGGTAGAATCAATTGCTTCCGGAACAATTTTTGACTTCAGCTCGATAACCCTTTCGATCGACTTCACTCATTTTTGTAAAGGTTAATCATAATTAATTTGTGTGCCTTTGACTGACGTTTTTTTTCTTCTTTTTTTAGATCGATCACCATGGTCAGGAAACTAGATCTCCGCAAACAAGGTCCCGGCAAGGGCAAAGAAGTGTCCCTTTTGGTTACAATAGATAGTTCTCCTGAGCCTTTAGCCAGTTCTGAATCCAATTCGGGCGCTAACACTCGAGATGGGTCGACACAATCATCTACTCTCCCTGAGATAATGTAACGACCCGGAATTTGGGGCCAATTTAAAATTTTTATTTTAGAAATTTTAAGGGAATTTTTAATATTTAAAGTAATTTACTTTAAATAAGAATGACTAAAAATTTGCTTTAAAATGAATAAATTTAGTTTAATTATAAAAAGGAGTTTAAAACAGCGCTGTAGTTTGAAATTTTGAATTTGAACTTTGACTGACTGTACAGGATTCTTTTTAAATCAGAATTGAACGAAACCAGAAATATTTAAATCTGTTTAATCATATCTTTCCAACGAATCTGAAAAACAGAAATTCCGTTTTAAAAATCAAAAGTCATGGCTAATTCAATTTTTAGAAAAGTCGCTGTAGAATTTATTTATATTATATAGGGCCCGAAAGGCTACTTTTCACATATGAAGGAATTTCGACTCAGAACCACTTCCATTGAGTTCAGAATGACGTTCCTGCATTGAAAAACAGTAAACACTTATATATTTTGAGTTTCGGAGTTTATTTGTTTAAAAATGTATTTTTAATATTAAATATATTGGCCTTAAAAATAGCCATTTTGCGAACGACCTCGGTTTTCGACGAAACCACTTTTGTTGGAACCGGAATGTCAAATTATTTCTAAGTTTCAATTTTCATAATTTTTCTAATTAATATGTGAGCGTGGCAGAGGAAAAGGTGTTTTGTAAATTACAGTCAAATTTAATCGACTAGAAAATGACCATTTTTCAAACAATCTCAGAATTCAACGAAATTAGTCTTGTTAGAACCGTATCGTCAAACCATAAACAGAAATAATTTTTCTGTAATTTTTAGAGTCAGTATGTGGCCCCGGTAAATTAAAATGTACGATCAAATTAAATAATTAAATGATTTTTTAATTTAATTTAAAGAAAAACATATCGTAACAGCCGAATTGGGTTACGAAACATGTTCCATTGTGTCCGGGATGGGGGTTATTAGCTGGGGGCGACACTCGTTGGGTTAGATTTGGAATTCGTATTGATAAACTTGAATTTTCGAAATAAATGAATTAAAATAATATAGAAAATATGGCGATATACTGTGTAAATACGGCCCATATACGTAGAACCCTAATACCAAACTTCGTAGCTGCCACCTTAGGATTTCAATGGCCCTCACGCTCCCAACTTCCTCACTCGATTTCTCCTAATTCCCTTAATGGATTTCGGATCTACCAAAAGCAAATGGAAGACCTTGGTGAGGCCTTGCGATTCAACGGAGGAGATTGGATCTGGGGTAGTGGTTCGCTCGGATAGGGGCCGCCAACAGCCGCCGTTCGCACCGCCTGGATTCCCCCCTGCCACGACCGAACTCCGCCATTTTGGGTCCCCCAGGTGCGCCTCTCGGAGCAGGAGCGCGTGCCATCCTCTGATCATCGCGAAAGCCCACAGTTGGATCGGAAACTCTAGACCTAAGAACGAAAAAAAGGCTGAAAGCATCGGCCTATTACCTGTAAGGTAGAAGAGGGTAAATAATGTAATTAAATTATTAATTAAATAATTAATTGGTTTTAAAAGTTTAAACGATCATATCTCATTCAAATCAAATCGGAATTCGATGATTTCAGGTTCGTTAGAACCGAATTGACGAGATCTACAACATGGTACAGACTAGGGCGTAAACAGAGGACGTCAGAAATTCGAGAAAATTTCGGATCTGAATTAAAGGCAATGTGAGATTTCTGAATTTATTTATTTAATTAATTAATTTAATTATTTTTATTGCTGTTAAATAATTGCTTGTGTGTAATTAAATAATTCTATGTTGTGATGTATGTGGAGTGATTTATCTGTTTTGTTTGGATTGTATAAACGCCAATTTGGTTGTTGAAGTTTTAGATCTATTTAAGTTGATATAGAAATGCCAAGTAATATTGAAATAGCATTTTGTTCGTTGTGTTGGAATAGATTGTCAATTCGATATAAAAAATACTATTTTGTGCTCATATTTTTTTTTAGAAATAAAAAGAAACAATTGTTGTCATCATTTCTTTTTATAAATAAAAAGAAGCATTTTTATATCGCATTTCTTTTATTACTAAAAAGAATATTTATGTTGCATTTCTTTTAGAATTAAAAAGGAAACATTCCTTTTTACATTTCTTTTTAGGACAAGAAAAGAAGTCATTTTGTTATCATTTCTTTTATGAATAAAAGGAATAACTTGTTATCATGTTTTTCTTTTCTAGATAAAAAGAACCATTTTGTTATGAAAGGTTACATTAAAATAAAAGCATCATTTAGGGGTAAAAGGTAATATTAGATAAAAATATCTTTTTACATAAAAATATCTTTTTACATAAAAAGATCTTTTCAACATAAAAATACTCATTTTTATATTATGTTGAACTAGGACCGTCAACATAAAAATATTCATTTTTATATTATGTTGAAATAGAACCGTCAGCATAAAAATACTCCTTTTTATATCATGTTGAACTAAAATTAAAAAGTACATTTTTAGTTGTCATATTAGAATAAAACACCATTTTGTTAGCAAATGTAAAATCAAATAAAAGACACCGTTTCACTAGAAATGTTATATTAGACTAATTTTGTCACTTTGATTAAATTTAGTGCAAACATATAAATTTTGTCACTTTGGTTAAATTTAGAATTGACATGTAGATTTGTTGCTTTTGTCAAATTAAAAATAAACATATAAAATATCACTTTTGGTTAAATTAGAAACATTGAACTAGTTATGCAAACAAGATATTCTTTTTTTGTTTGTCATTAGAAAGAAATAACATTTTTGTTATAAATATACATTTATGTTAGAAATATACGTTTATGTTAGGAATATACATTTATGTTAGAATTCAAGAATGAATCGGAAATGTACATTTTTGTCACATTAAAAAAGTATGAAGTAGAAATACACATTTTGTCATTTATAAGGAATGAAACAAAAACATATATTTTTTGTCATTTAATAAGGATTTTACAAAAATCACATTTTTGTCAGAACTTGATTAGTGAATAAGATTAACATCTTTCAGTCAAAACATGATTTTTGAATAAGAATTAACATTTGTGTAAAAAGAACGGTTAGTGAAGAATTAACATTTTTGTCAAAAGAATGGTTAGTTAAATGAAAATGAACATTTCTATATATATTAAAAGGGATTACATGAAAATGAACATTTTTATATATTAAAAAGGAATTGGACAAATTTACAATTTTTGTCACTTTAATGTAATTAGAATAAAGTATACATTTTTGTTAGAAAATGTAATTAGAATAAAGTATACATTTTTGTTAGAAAATGTAATTAGAATAAAGTATACATTTTTGTTAGAAAATGTAATTAAAATAAAGTATACATTTTTGTTAGAAAATGTAATTAGAATAAAGTACACATTTTTGTTAGAAAATGTAAATAGAATAAAGTATACATTTTTGTTAGAAAATGTAATTAGAATAAGGATACATTTTTGTTAGAAAATGTAAATATGAATAAAATGGACATTTTTGTCATATTTAAAAGAATGAATAAAAGAGACATTTTTGTCATATTTTAAAGAATGAATAAAAGAGACATTTTTGTCATATTTAAAAGAAAGTGACCAAAATGTTCACTTTAGGTCACTTGAAAGGATTTCACCAAAATATACATTCTGGGTCATTGAAAAAGGATTACACAAAAGATAGGAAGGTTAATATTTTTATTTATCGATTAGTCAAATGGCCATATGTTAAAGATATGATGTTAATGATGGCTTAGAATATATGTATGTGTTGACGAAGTGTTTGATGTATTTCATATAAAGTTAGTGCATTCAAAACTAAATACTACACTTCCATTTACAAGTCATCCGACTTGTTTATGTGAGTCGATAATTTTACACATCGCCCAAGTGCACAAATAACTTGTTATCTGTTTGTTGGATGAAACCCCACACGGGTATTGGGATGATATTGGATACACACTAATCCCAATGTTAAATTATTGGTCAATCGATGGATTGACAGTCTGTGATGAGCGTCAGTTCTTTACTTTTATGCTCACACAGTTATAGATTCCACTTTGGTCGTCATTCGGATGTTTGATAATTATTTATCATGATTGTCGATTCCATACAAAATATATGGTGGTTGGTTGAGTCGCATTCCAATAAAGAATATTCTAGAAAAAGAATATTTTAGAAAATATACTTTTGAAAAGAATATTTTAGAAAAAGAATATATTTTGAGAAAATATATTTTTATTGAAATAAACTAGTTATTTATTAGAATAAATCATAAAATTTAGATTTAATGAGTTTTCCAATTTGTTAAGATTTAATTGAAGTTAAATTAAATAAATTAGATTTTGGGTTGTCGTGAATAGCGTCTTAAATAACACAGTTCTTAAACCCCATATGAAAAGAATAATCTTTTAATTTAGATTATTAAAGTTTTCATTTAGTAATTGAAATAAGAATGAAGTGTGAGTCAGGTTTATTGTGAACTGTGTTTCTAAGCGACATTTGTTCTTTAACCCAACTGACAGCGAAATTATGATTTGGAATTTATAAATCTTTTATTAAGATTTAAATGGGAATTTTCCAAAAGTAAAGTTTTCCAATTTAATACATTAAACTGGAATGGAAGGGAATTCGAAATAATAATAACTGAGATAAGCTTCTGTAAAGGAGGATCGATACTACATATGGAATTTAAAAGGCTTTGCCGTTATTCCATTTATATTATGGATCAAATACAGAAATTTATAACGATTATATATCGATTTGATTTCTGTGAAGATTTCATATTTTATGGAAGACGATTTTGGGTTTACCGTGAACTATGTTTTTAAGTGACGTTAGTTCTTTAACCCAGTTAAGAATAAGATTTATCTCTTAAATCTGAAAAATCATTTAATAATGATTTTTGATATTTAAAAACCAAATGCTGTTTTGAACAAATCTTTAAAAGAAAGATTTAAAAGTAAATATAAAGGATTTATCGTTGATAGAATAATTTGAATATGTTTATTTAAAAGAATATTCTGAATTGGAATGAGGCGTTGGATGTGTTTTTATAGTACTCGATTTTCAATTTTAAAAATACGAGAGTTATTCGGAAAGACCGGGTTTAACCCATTCCGAATAATTTCTACGACGATGAAGAGTCGAAGATGAAGACGGTGGTTGAAGACCGACGATCTTCACATCGAATGGATGTGTTGCTACAGAGACCCTGATGGGAGTAGCTACCTTGAAGGGATTTCAGTGGTGGCCGTCCGGACTATGGTTGATTGTTCGGATTTGGTTTTCGCTCAGACCCAGAGCATAAGCTAATAAACGGATGCGTGTCTGACATTGGATTTCGTTCCATGTGAATTAAATCGATTTTTGTTAATGTATGTCTGTTTGGTGGTGGAGGATTTATTCTCCACTTAACACCCTGGTATATATTAACAGTGATTGATCGCATGGCGTGAATTGTCAATGTGGCACGCCAAGATGCAACTGATCAAGGCTTTTGTTGAAAAGCAGGGCCTTATGGGATGATCAAAGTATAGCCTATTACGGCATTACTTTGTGTATATCATGACTTCGCGAGCCTCACACCCCGGTATGAGTCAAAAACGGGATATGGACCGTAGGGAGTGCACACGTTTCTTTCTAGCTAGTGGTAGTGTCAGCGCTTTAACACGGCCTGGCATTTTACTTATGTGGATGATGGATTTTGAGGCGCCTCGGATTTTTATAGGCCGATAGTGGTCATATTATAGGTTCAAAGGAACCAAGAAACGTGTGTTCAGGCATAACTAATCCACTGCCGATAGGCGGGGACCGGCCCTACCGCATCCAAGGGTTCACTGCGGTGGATCCTGAGGCATTTGCTAGAGTGTCTCGAATCGGAGAGGAGCTTGCCCCTAGCCTCGACTCATGATGGAAATCCAATTTCCAATACGACCTTGCGGTTTTGATTGTAGAACTAGTATGGCGACATGATATATGGTACCCATGCCTTCTATGATTGATACATTATGATTGAAATTGTTTTTGAAATATATATACTCATAGATATACACACTAATACTAAATCCGTTTTATCGTATCAAGCATCTCTTGACCATTATAAGGTAAAACCCTATCCTCCGGTTTGCGTTGCATTGTGTGATGGGACCTGGGTCTTATAATGGTTTCATTTTTCTAAAAAGCATTGCGTTGTTTAACGTTTTACTTTATTGTATGCACTGGCAATCCAATGGAGTAAGCCCGTTCCGCGTTAGCGGCGTGGTCCTGTGATTAGCCTTATTATTTGATAAGTTAAGTTAAGATTTCTCATACCAGTCCCATGACTGACCTGTAGTTTGTTTCACTGGCAAACTCGGGTGCCCATATTTTCCACATGGGCATTCGAGTAGCTTTTGACAGATATATTTACAGGATCCTGGCTTACAGCTGAAGCGGTATTCGGAAAGCTCTGTATCCGTGTATTCCTTCCAGTTGTATATTTGTATTATTTTTCCGCTGCTATTTAAATGAGATTTAAATCTCTGATATTATTGTATTTCTATTTTAATAAGTATTCATACTCTGTTACATTCTGGTACTCTGATGTAAATGTTGTAATCAGCAATAAAATGTTCTTCTGTTTGTGTTCTGATGTGTGTTGTTCTAAAAGCAATCCATGTTTTCCTTTATTAGGGAGTTTGGGTCGTTTCAGATAATAGCTGAGTCGAGCGAAATGGCAGCCACGTTAGCAGCGCCCGACACTCTTCCAAATGCGTTGATCTTGGAAAATCCTCCATATGTTCATCAGAGCTAGATGACAACGTTTACAAAATATTTCCGCCAAACACAACATCCCCTGGAGGAATGTCTATCTTCCTATAGAACACGACCGACCTCGCGATCCCTTGAAAGCTTATATGGCATTGTCTTGTCCCATGTGTACCATTGGAGCTATTCCCCCCTTTCCTTCGTTTATTATCGACTTCTCACGCCGAATGAACTTAGCTCTGATGCATTTCCATCCAATCGCTTATGGAAACCTATTCTCACTATATAATCTGTTCATGAGGCATCTGGGTTACCCCGACCTTTGATGACGTAGCTTTTTTTTTTTGCTTTCAATCATAACAAAAAGAATTCCCCCTCCTATCTTTATTTCGAGGTTGCCCGCAAAGTTGTTGAAGAAATTCCGAGCAAGGGAGGGACACAAAACATGATTGGTTTTACATCAAACCGCAGCAAGGATGCGCTCGTCGTTGGCTCCAATGCAGTAAGTTCTCCATTTTATTCATTATGTCCATGGCAAAATTTCTTATATCCACTGCTTCTTTTGTAGGAGAAAAGCCAAAAAGGCCTGATGAGGGAGTGTTTGAAGAAAGCTTCAACAAACCTATCCAAGTTGACGCTTAAGCAACAAATTTTTTGGAATTGTCTGACCGATGCTCATCTACATGGATATGGTCTTCTTAATGAGAACATAACATTGGGGCCTCGAAAAAAGGGATCTTCTTCGACCACTCCTAGCCAGAAGGGAACATCGGATGATGCAAGGACGGTGTGCCAGGCCGGGGAACCATCTGTCCTCCCCCTACTCGAGAGAAAAAAGAAGTTCCATAAGTTAGAGAAGAGGTGTACTTCCAAAAGGAGATTCTCTCGAGAGGCTGACCTTCCAAAGAGGCAAAAAGTGTAACAACCCCAATTTCGATAGAGCGGATTTTTTTTCAAAATTCAAATCTATCGAAACTCAGATTGGTTTGCTCTAGTATCCTGCAGAAAAGACAGAGACATAAAACATGTTAGAGCTCAGAGAACATCTCATAGCGGAATGGATAAAATATAATATAATCAAAATATAGCCTTACCGTATTTAATAATACTGCCTAACCAGTATCCAAAGGTATAAGGGCTCTAGTCTCTGCCACAAATCTAACCTGCAAGTATGTTATGAGGAGGGGGTCAGAGCACAAGTTCTGGTGACTGGATTTAAATTATACACTTTGGATAACACTACATATACCGTTCAATCATATTTTCTTATTTATTAGGTTACTTGGGTTAACAGCACTCAAGTCTTACACACATGTCGTACCCATTTACTTCCCAGTGGATTAACCTAATATAGTATATATGTAGCTACCCCTCAATACTGAGGTTCACCTCATGGTACCCCACTCGCACGGTCTCCCTCGTAATGCCACAAAAAAGTATGCAGTCCCATATCCTAAGCCGGAGTGACGTACGGATCTCAACATAACAATGTTACGTTCCGCATATATTTGTCATTACTATGCTACGCAAGCGTACTGACTGCCACTATCGATTGAATCAGATTTCATTCCGGAGTAATGCCGTTAAGTCTACGATACATCACCCAGAGCAGTCATGCATGTATTTAAACTGTCCCACGTATGTACTTTAATTGTAGCTCGATGCCTCAATCACACGTCCTCTAATGTGCATCAAGTTCTGTGGCAGGGCGATACAGGGAACACGGAACTCGGTCAGGAGATTTTTTTCCATACCTGTACAGGCCCGCCTTTAAGAGCCTCAAAATACAGATATTCCTAGGGTCTGTTTTCCATGGTGGCTATGGCCCCACCTCGGCCCCTACCTCAACTAGTAAAGACTATTAGAGCTAAGCGACATGCCTCTAAAAACAAACAATCTAAAACATCCATTTGGCTTTTCCCCTCAACCCCTTACCTCGATAGTGAAAGGTGAATGGTATCTTGGGTTTAGCTCTAGTCTTCTCGCATCCCATTGGCTGCCGATTACGGGTACCCGATGATCTGCTATCGTTGTTGGTCATGACCTCGCCTCCTATTGAGGCAATCGCCGAATCACACTTATGTCACCTCGTCACAGCATTCTGACTACAAAGCTACTATTGCAATCAAGGCCCACCCACCAAGTAGTTACGCGCAGACCCTACCTCTGTGAGCGCAGCCTAAATATCTGCCACCACACATAGGACTTCTAGGAGCACCTTACGTATCTCCGGAAGCTGCGTGCTTCCCCTTTTAGTCCTTCAGAGCCAACAGAATAATCAGATGAATATACGCTCCCCTCGTGTCTTATAACACCACGATGATCTACCTCGTTGGTTTGTTCACCATCAAAATGTGTGGACTAGTCCAAGTGCCTCACTTTAATATGTTGTTAGACCCTATGTCTAAACATTCTTTTACGCTCTTGACTTACCTCATCAGGTTTCCATCTAACTTGGTTATTCCCATTCATATTTAATTCTTAATCAACTTATCAAGTTCCTCTTACTTATTAATTTTAATTATATAACTTAACCCATTTAAGTTTATTAATAAGCGCACAACATGTTATTCTCTAGATTGTGGCCCATGGTCTGTAATCCAAAATCGTTTCTTATTTTCCTGTTTTATTTCATCATTACAATAACTTGTTCTACTTAATATGTAATTAAGTATACCCCATTTCACATGTTTTCTGTTTAACATGTCATTCATTATTTATGATTAAATATTACTTATTTCATTTCATAAATTTTCCTCATTCTTTCACATTTAATCCTAATTCCGTTTTACACCATTACTACAACTTATCGTTGTTATTTATTAACACAGTCCTCTTGACTAAAGTTTTCTAATAAGTTTTCCTTCCCTAAATATAACTTGTGTTAATATCCTTAGGGCAAGCTTTACTCTGTTATTCCTATCGGTAGATTTCAGTTTCCCCTGTTTACTGATTACTTAATTTAAAATTAAGTGCCTCTTATCTTATTACACAAGTTGTCTCATCTTCTTTACAAGTTAATTATAACCTAATTTATAATTTCCATTTGTCCGTAGGACAAAGCTACCAGTGATATAGCATTCTTATTACCGAAAATTATCCATAACAGGTTGTTATCATTCCACCATTTACTTCATTAAACTCTTATTTATTACCATTAATTACCATTAATGATGCTTATCTATCCCACCATTTACATATATTATATATATGCTCCCGTACTTGACCTCTCACATTAAGTCTACACCTGTGGATGCTGGATTTGCCGGGTGGTTCCAGGCAGACTTCTTCCACATGTTGACTTAACCTCGTGTCTTAGCACTGTTACATGTTTAATTATGCACTTAGACCCCTCACATTAGATTTACCACTTGTGAATGCTGGATATGCCATGCGGTTCCGGGCATACTTCTATCACAAGCGCAATCTAACCTCGTGTATAAGCGCGGTTAAATTTCTTATTTATCGTAAACCTTCTATATAGTATAGGCATGTTTATTTCTCATGATTATCCATTGTAATTTATAATTCACATGTAATTGTATCATGCGTATTATAATTCTTCACATATAATCAATTCCTTACTAACACATAATCAATTAATCAAATAATTGTTTAAATCACATAAACCAATATCTGCCATTCTCAATTCTTACAGTTAATGGCCTGGGTACACAATTTACACAAATTGACATGAAATCGGTAATTACTATGCAAGATTAGACAAGTTCATATACCAACAAATTAATATTTAGCATGTCAATTATTTCTACTTCGTACCTATCACTTTTGGCATTATTAACATATGTTACATTTCTCAACGTATTGCATTTCAGTTATACATACAGGGGAATGGTAAACGATAACATATTCTTATCTAAACTGTATAGCTTAAACCCACTCACCTTTCATGCTTTCCCCAAATTTCGGATCTGATCCGTTTTAGCATCCATGGTTTTTCTTTTCCCTTTAGTTTGATTTAAAACCTAATAACCGTGGATCGATTATTTTCGTTAAAAGAGAAGAAAAGAAAGAGTAAGAATTTGAATGGATTAGATATAGAATTTTGCCTTGCTTCTCAAGATTCTGAATAATCTTTTTATTAATGCCTATCCCCTCTTCCAGATCTTGAATTTTAAATTGTCGTTTCAGTTGATTTCTGAATTTGTAGTTGTTGATGACAATTTTCTTTTTAAATCTTCATTATAATTAATAATTATTTTTATTTAGGAATTACATGGAGGAAGAAGAGAGTGAAGAAAACCTAAAATGAGAATGAAGAGCTATAGGTCTCCTTATATAAGAAGTTTAAGTCAATGCTAACCATCTAATTTTCTTGATGGAATCTACTCTCTCCACATCGTATAGCCAATAAGAAGTTGCCATGTCATCAAAAATTTGAATTGAAATAACAAGATCAAGCCATCTAAGAATGCATTGTCATAACTTACCAATCAAGTATGCTTATTAGGCACCACCTTAAATATTTACATTACTTCCTTTTTTTCATCTTCATTTTGAAATTGATATAATTTTCTTTCTTTCTTTTATTCATTATTCGCGCATATTCGAATCATGTTCATTCATGGGCAATTCTTATGTGTATACTATGTTTCTACATGCGAACAATTCTTTACTTTGTTCCACATTTAATTTTCTCAAATCAATTATCCAACTTTTCTCTTTTTAACCATCCTTCTTATTATACTCTTTTTAATTAAGCTACTTTCATATAAAACCCGCTTTCACACTAAACCGCTTCTAATTAAAACCCCTTTCACATTAAATATTTACTCCTCTCTTTGTAAATTTCTTTCTTCATTTTAATGCATTAACCTTCTTTCTACTATTTTTAAGTTCCTCTAAAATTTCCTCCTTGCATTCACACATGCAATATTTTCTTTCTATTTAATGCATCATTTGTTATTCACTTCTTTATTGCATGCATTCTCATCAATGCATTCCACCTTCCTCTTTTCTCTTATGAAATTTTCATTGTATTACATTCATCCCTCTTTTAAATATGTAACTTTATTACTATGCATGCCTCTTTTCCTTTTATTTTTTATTTTTATTATCAATGCATGCATTACATTTACTAATTCATTTTTACTTATGTTGGTGCATATATCTCTATATGCACATTTTAATTGCAATAAAAATATGGGGTGTTACAAAAAGGTTCCGCCAAGGAAGCTTCGGGAGAGGTCCAAGAGAAGTTGGTTGAGGAAGATTGTAACAACCCGAATTCTGATAGACCAAACTTTTTCAAAATTCTAATCTATTGAAACTCATGTTGTTTTATCAGGTATCCTACAGAAAAGACATAGATATAAAATATATTAGGGCTAAGAAAACTTCTCACAGCAGAATGGATAATATAATTAAAAAATATAGCCTTACCCAAATAATAATACTGCCTAATCAGTATCCAAAGCTATCATTTCTTTTCCACAAATCGAACCTGTGAGTATGTTATAAAGAGTGGGTCAGAACATAAGTTCTGGTGACTGGATTTAAACTACACAATTTGGATAACCCTACATATACCGCTCAGTTACAATTTCTTATCTATTAGGTTACTTGTGTTAACATCACTCATGGCTAACACAAACATTGTACCCATCTACTCCCCAGTAGATTAACCTAATACAGTATATATGTAGCTACCCCCAAATTAAGGTACACCCCATGGTACCCCACTAGCACAGTCTCCGCTGTAACGCCACATAAATATACGCAGTCCCTCATCCTACGCCGGAGAGACATACAAATCTCTATATAACAATGCTACGTTGCTCATAGAACCGCCATAGCCGTGCTACGTAAGCGTACGAACTTCCACCTTCGAACCATTCGATCGAATTAGATTCCATCATAGAGTAATGCCCTGGAGTCTACAATACACCAGCCGGAGCAGCCATGCATGTATTTAGACTTTCCCATGTATGTATCGTCAATCGTACTCGATGCCTTAATCTCACATATTCTCTACTGCGTACTAAGTTCCGTAACAGTGTTGTACAAAAAACACAAAACTTGGTCAGGAGCTTTTCCGATATCTGTATACAAAGATGCTAAGGTCTGCATTTTCAGTGGCTATGGTCCCACCCAACCCTTCCTCAACTAGTGAACGACAACCGGTATTGAGAGCTAGTGACATGGCCCAGTAAACAATAATCAACATCCTAATTGGCCTGTCCCGCAACCAAAGCCTTGATAGAGAAAGGTCGATGATCTGTAGGTTTAGCTCTCCATCATTTCGCATCACGCATCATGTTGACTGTCGATGGTTAGTACCCGACGATTGCTATCCACGTCCCGCCAAAGGCAACCTGATAAAATGGTCGTAACCCGCCTAGTCACAAGGCAACCTGTTCGTCGAATCACCTATGTCACGCGACAACCTTCTAACTACACATTATCATGGCAGTCAAGGTATACTCACCGGGTAGTAACGCGCAGATCTAACCTCTGCGAGCACAGTCCGAACGTTGTCACCGCACAAAGCACTACTCGGAATACCCTCCCTGTCCTAGGAAGCCGCGTGCCTCCCCTTCCAGTCCTTCGGAGCCAGCAGAGTATCAGCAAAACAGGTAGATTAATCAAATGGACGTGCTCTCCCCTCGTGCCTCGTGACACTACAATGATCTACCCCGTTGGGTTATTCACCTTCACACGTACGAACTAATCCAAGCACCTCGGGAACCCTATGGCTAATCAATTAATTACACGCTTGCTCTTCCTTTTTCAGATTTCCATTCAACTTGGTAATTCCTAGTCATATTGATTTCTTATTCAAGTTACCACGTTCCTCTTGCTTATTAATTTCAGTTATATAACTTAACCCATTTAATTTCATTAATAAGCCTTTAACATGTTATTTTCTAGATTGTAATCCAAGGTCTGTAATCTACAATCTCTTTATATTATTCATTATCTGATTCTGTAGTTACAACAACATGTTCCACTTAATATGTAATTAAGTATGTTTTATCTCAATTCGCATGTTTTCAATTTAACATGTCACTTATTATTATGATTAAATATAACTTATTTCATCTCATATATTCACCTTGTTCTTTCTAATTTAATCATAATTACATCTTACATTGTCACTACAACTTGTTGTTTACTTATTAACTTAGTTCTCTTAACTAAGGTTTATTAATACGTTTCCTTTCCATTTATTATAACTTACGTTATAATTTCCACTTGTCCTTAGGACAAGCCTACCTATTATATGACATTCTCATTAATGTAATTAATTATAATAGGTTATTACCATTCCCTGTTCATTCCACTTCTTTTACTATTGTAACTTTCATTCATTTCCAATAATCACAAATTGTTCTATCTTTTTATTTACATATATTTATATGTATGTTTATGCACCCGACCTCTCAAATTAAGCCAACCTCTTATGGATGTTGGATTTGTCGGGCGGTTCCGGACAGACTTCTACCACAAGTTGGACTTAACCTCGTGTCTTAGCACCATTACATATATATTTACGCACTAGACCCCTCACATTAAATTAACAACTTATGGATGATGGATTTGCCAGGCGGTTCCGGGCAGACTTCTACCACAAGTTGAATTTAATCTCGTGTCTAACTATGATTACCCTTTCTTAATTACCATAAATTTTCGATATAATTTAGGTGTATCTATTCTTCCAAATTTTTACTGTAATTCTATTTTTCATGTCACACTTAATATCATATTAAGTCTATTTTAATTGATTATCTTGTCGCATGTTCTTCCTAACATGTAATTAACTCCATTTTAAAAGAATAACATGTAATCATCAATCATGTAATTATTCCAATCTAACAAATTAACATGTAATTTTCCTAATTCTTACAATTAAGGGTTCAAGTACATAATATGCCACTGATTAACATGTTTTATCCCAATTTCACCTTAACTTAACTTATAGTACCCAATTAACAAGTTATTAGAATGTTTATGTATACAACAGTAATCGTTTCCACATATTTTAATAGGTTTATACATTTCAATAGATTAATCGTTCCAATAGATTTAATATGCACATTAACGGGGAATGTCAAACGATAAATATACCATTATCGAAAAGGTATAACTTAAATCCACTCACCTAATTGATTTCCAATTCATAAATCTCATCTAGAAATAGCCTTCCATGGTTCTCCTAACTGAATTTAGAACCTAAATAACTATAGATCCACAATTCTCAACTAAAAGAAAAAGGGAAGAAAGTGGGGAAAATTCAAATTGACCAGATCTAAGAATTTACTTTACTTCGAGTAGAATTCTGAACACCTTCTTTATTAATATACATTCTTTTCCTCCAGATCTTGAATCAGAATTTCCTTAGACTAATTATTCTATTTTTCTGAAGAGATTGAGGAGGAAGAAGAATGGCAGAATTTAGGCAGGCTCTTAGAGAATATGAGATTTAGGCTTGGCTTTGCTAGTCTATTTACAGGTGTTCAGGATCTTATAGTACACGCAGCGCTGAGTCAGCAACAAACGCGGTTAAGAAAACAATCCACATTCATCAATAAATCTGCCCGGATTAGGCGTGGGTCTACCCCTGGGTCGACCCCCTATTGGTATGTCGACTCCTAGGTTGATCCCCCTAGGTCCCGTGAGCGATTTTTAGCATGACGTTTACTGTTTTAACATTTTAATTTAAATGTTTGATTAGTATCCCGTTATGCTTTCTTTAATTTATTTAAATGTTATATTCACATATAATCTTCTTATATATATATACACAAAACTTCAAATGCCCATTTTATACGTATATATATACGCACAACTTTTATTATGTTTTCAAAATTCAAACGGTTTTATACCATTATTTAATTCTTACCATATTTCTTTGATTGCAGCCTTATTTTGAATTTCTCCTTTGTATATATATATATATATATATATATATATATATATATATATATATATATATATATATATTTGCACATACATACGCATATATTTTCATATATGTATATTTTTGTTCTACCTTATATGTATTATTTTCTTTATATGTGCGTTTATACATATTTTCTCTTTAGAACATGTATTATTTTAGCCATTCCTTTAAAATAAAAATATGGCGCCTGCGGGGATCGAACTTGTGCCGCTCTCATGAAAGTCACATGCTCTAACCAACTGTACTACTTTGGCTTTTGTTAACAAAGATTAAAACAATGGTGGTCATTGTTCTTTTCTTATTTCTCCCTTTCATATTTGTTGTAATCTTTCATTTAAACCATTAAATGTAACCTTATCAATTTGCATGCATCTTTTTCTTTCATTTTTCTTTTTTTATCAATGCATAATATTTATAAATTATGACATGCAACATAACTACACAGCATGCAACCAATTTCTTCTTTCTTTTAATGCGTGCGTTGCATTGTTATTTACATTAATCTTTTCTTCTTTTCAATGCATGTATTTATTACATGCAATCATACATTAACATTATTTTATTCTTCTTTTATATATTTATGTCTGTGCATGTATATTTTGCACTATTAAATATCTAATTGTCATAAAATGTCAGGTGTTACATTCTCCCACCCTTAGGAAATTTCGTCCCCGAAATTTGATAAGGGTAAAAATCAAATAACCCCTCTTATAATATCCATTCATCATGTATGCATCCAATTTTTGCAAGAATCGTGTACTCGTGCAAAGTGTAATACAACAGAGTAATACATGTATGTCTAAGCGGTACCTCCTATATGTATGCAAAATTTTCAAAAATCCTTTAAAAACATGATGCACACATCCTAAATATACTGGCAATTTCTATATAAATGCAATATTTGAAAATAAAAATACTTTTTCATCCAAAATTATCAACACACTTTTTGAGTAAGAGCATAGTTCATCCAATTTTTGCATCCAAAATCCTACCAACCAACTTTATTTTTAAAATTTTATAAAAATATATTTTTCTAAATTCGATTTCTGATGTTACAAAAAGGTAGAAAACGGAAAACTTCACATCCCCCATTTTTCTTTTATGTACCTTTTCTATCTGTACTTGGATTTTGTACAACTATTTTATAAAGGTTCCCTATTTTCCTATCCAAGTACAGCCCATATAAGAAAACTCTCTTTATTACAGATTTTCTTTTTCAACTTTTCTTGGAAAAATTTACAGTTATTCAACTTTCCTTAGTATTTTCCATCTTTCTTTAACTAACATTTTTGTTGCTTTACCGAATTTGTTGTTTCCTTTTTAGTTATGCCATCACTCTTTTCTTAACTTATTTAACTTAATCCCCTGATCTAAGTTTAGTTTCAAATAGGCCTTCTAGTCCTTCAACTAAAACAGAAAAACTGACATTCTACGCAGCTACTACTAAGGGCCAAGAATCTCAGGACTATGTCCTCCTTAGACAGAAAAACTCAAACAATAGGATGTAAATACTTACTTGCCCTCTACTGTCTCGTAGTCACCACTAGCCCTTGTTGTGTACTAACAGAATTTTTTAAGCAATACCCTAGGCTTTTCAATGCTTACGCATTCTGCGGGAACTTACCATTATTCCAAGATAATTCTTGTTATCTACTTCATAGCCTCAAAACATTTCTCGTCTTCCTTAGGCATTAATCCTTACCTACTCCATACTTTTAAAACACGGTTTGGCCTTTTTTATTTCACTTTTCTTCCAAAAGTTAAAAGTATCAAAACTTTATTTTCCTCACCAAAACTTACTTTTGCCAAACCTTAAAAAAAACATGTCATCTCATAAAAATGTAAAACATTTCTTTTTTCAAATCACAAAAACTGGAGTAGATAAGGACAGCTATTTCTCAATCTGGTTTATAACTTGTTCTTTCCTATGACGTCGGTTTAGTTACTTACTACAAGGTGCAAACATCTACTCTATTCTTAATTTATACAACTTATTTTGTCCAACAAAAAATATCTTGTTAAAATAACTTATCAAAAACAATTGTCAAAAGAATAGAGATTTCAATACTTTCTTTACTAAAAATTCTAATTTTCAACAAAATGCAACACTTTCTCATATCATATAACTTACACACTAGCGAGCTATACATGCTCTATGATATGCAACTTTTACTGCGAGAATTTTATTTTAGATAAATATTTCACCAGAAATCATTGTTTCCAAGTTATACCCCATTTTACTCAAAACTCAATATGTACTTTTCAAATATTTCTTTACATATTTTAAATTGTAACTTATAAGATCAAAACGTGAAAACACCGTAAACTATCTTCTCAAAAGCTTTCACAACTTCAAGTTCTTAAAAGTTAACCATGGGGTTAAACTCAAAGTTGGTTTCCAACTTACCTAGGCTTTCCTAGACAATCCCACAAAATCAATTCTCTCAATTATATATATTCATAATCCATTTTTCTCTTTTTAACCTTTTCAAATTTATAATGTTCTACTGCCAAACCCACTAACCTGGAATACTTACACATGGGAATCACCTTTCTTTCATACAAAGTATATTGTACACTTCCCACCCAAATTAACTAAGGGTCTTAGATTTCCATGTTCATTCCTTTTGTGTACAAAACAGACATCCCAACTTTTAACATATTATGCTTTTCCTATTTAGTGGGTTCCTCTATGGATCTAGGTATATATATAATATATTTTAATAATACAAACACGTTCACTCACTATCTATACAGGACTCCTAAACCTAGGCTCTAATACCAAATGAAACAACCCGAATTCCGACAGACCGATTTTTTTTCAAAATCCTAATCTATCGAAACACGTGTTGGTTTTTCTGGTATCCTGCAGAAAAGACAGAGATATAAAATACATCAGAGCTCAGAAACCATCTCACATCGGAATGGATAATATAATTAAAAATATAGTCTTACCCAAATTATAATACTGCCTAACCAGTATCCAAAGATATCATATCTCTGTCACAAATCTAACCTGCGATTATGTTTTAAGTGGGGGCCAGAACACAAGTTCTGGTGACTGTATTTAAACTACACAATTTGGATTACCCAACATATATCGTTTAGCTACAATTTCTTTTTTTATTAGGTTACTTGTGTTAACAACACTCAAGGCTTACACACATGTCGTACATGTCTACTCCTTAGTAGATTAACCTAATACAGTATATATGTAGCTACCCCCAAATTAAGGTGCACCCCATGGTACCCCACTCACACGGTCTCCACCGTAACGCCACAGAAACATATGCAGTCCCTCATCCTATGCTGGAGCGACGCACAGATCTCTACATAACGACGCTACGTTCCGCATAGAACCACCATCGCTATGCTATGTAAGTGTACGGACTGCCACCTTCGAACCATTTGATCGAATCAGATTCCATCATAGAATAATGCCCTAGAGTCTACGATACACCACCAGGAGCAGCCATGCATGTATCTTCACTTTCCCATGTATGTATCGTCAATCGTACTCGATGCCTTAACTGCACATATTCTCTACTATGCACCAAGTTCCGTAACAGGGCTATACAAGAAACAGGGAACTCGGTCAAGAGCTTTTCAGATATCTGTATACACGTATGCTAAGGTCTATATTTTCAGTGGCTATGGTCTCACCCGACCCAACCCTCAACTAGTGAAAGACAACCGATATTGAGAGCTAGTGACGTGGCCCATTAAACAACAATCAACATCCTAATTGGCTTGTCCCGTAACCAAAGCCTTAATAGCGAAAGGTCCATGATATATACGTTTTGCTCCCCGTCTTTCCACATCACGCATCACGCTGACTGTCGATGGTTGGTACCCGACAACTGCTATCCACGACCCGCCAAAGGCAACCTAATAAAATGGTCGTAACCCGCCGACTCATAAGGCAACCTGTTCGTCGAATCACCTATGCCACCCTACAGCCTTCTAACTGCCCATTATCATGGCAGTCAAGGTATACTCACCGAGTAGTAACGCGATGACCTAACCTCCGCGAGCATAGTTCGAACGTTGTCACCGCACAGAGGACTACCCGGAGTACCCTCAACGTTCCAGGAAGCCGCGTGCTTCCCCTTCCAGTCCTTTGAACCCATCAGAATATCAGCAGAACAGGAAGATTAATCAAATGGACGTGCGTTCCCTTCGTGCCTCATGAGACCACGATGATCTACCCCATTGGGTTATTCACCTTCATACGTACGGACTGGTCCAAGCGCCTCGGGTAAATGTGTTATTAGACCCTATATCTAATCATTTAATTATGCGCTTGCTCTTCCTTTTTTAGATTTCCATTCAACTTGGTTATTCCTAGTCATATTGACTTCTTATTCAAGTTACCAAGTTACTCTTCTTATTAATTTCATTTATATAACTTAACCCATTTAATTTCATTAATAAGACTTTAACATGTTATTTCCTAGATTGTAATCCGAGGTCTGTAATCTACAATCTCTTTATATTATTCATTGTCCGATTCTATAGTTACAATGACATGTTCCACTTAGTATGTAATTAAGTATATTTTATCTCAATTCACATGTTTTCTATTTAACATGTCACTTATTATTTATTATTAAATATAACTTATTTCATCCCATATATTCACCTTGTTCTTTCTTATTTAATCATAATTCCTTCTTACACTATCACTACAACTTGTTATTGTTTACTTATTAACTTAGTTCTCTTAACTAAGGTTTATTAATAAGTTTCCTTTCCATTTACTATAACTTATGTTATAATTTCCACTTGCCCCTAGGACAAGCCTACGTATTATATAACATTATCATTAATGTAATTAATTATAATAGGTTATTATCATTCCCCGTTCATTCCACTTCTTTTACTGCTGTAACATTCATTCATTTCCATTAATCACAATTTTTTCTATCTTTTTATTTACATATATTTATATATATGTTTATGCACCAGACCTCTCACATTAAGTCGGCCGCTTGTGGATGCTGGAATTGTCGGGCGGTTCCGGGTAGACTTCTACCACAAGTTGTACTTAACCTCGTGTCTTAGCACCGTTACATGTATATTTACGCACTAGACCCCTCACATTAAATTAACAACTTGTGGATGCTGGATTTGCCGGGCGGTTCCTGACAGATTTCTACCACAGGCTGAATTTAACCTCGTGTCTAAGTGCGATTGCCATTTCTTAATTACCGTAAATTTTCCATATAATTTAGGCGTATCTATTCTTCAAATTTTTACTGTAATTCTATTTTTCATGTCAAACTTATTATCGTATTAAGTCAATTTTAACAGATTATCATGTCTCATGTTCTTCCTAACATGTAATTAACTCCATTTTAAAGGAATAACATGTAATCATCAATCATGTAATTATTCCAATCTAATAAATTAACATGTAATTATCCCAATTCTTACAATTAAAGGGTACAAGTACATAACATGCCACTGATTAACATGTATTTATCCTAGTTTCACTATAGCTTCACTTATAGTACCCAATTAATAAGTTATTAGAATGTGTATGTGTACAATAGTAATCATTTCCACATATTTTAACAGGTTTTTTGTAACGGCCCAGAAAATTTTCGACCTAGAAAATCGACACACAACAACATGTCGACTATTCAAATCGGAAATACCGGAATGTTAACAGAAAGAAATTAGAGGGTGAGAATAGATAAGATAGAAATTTAGAATAGAAGAAAGAGAGGAACTACAACAGAATCAGAGTGACACGAATCTCATAGCGGAACGAATAAAATAGTATACAACATAACTTTGAAATACAAATCTGTCATTTGTATATACATATCATCATTAGAGTATAACACTTACATCACAACGGAAATAAACAATAGCTATAAAATGCTGCTGAAGCCGCTTGCTCCAAACTCCATCTAGTGTATATGAAATCCCAGCTACTTAAATGCCCGTACGAAATTGGGCACTCAAGAGTTTAGGGAAAACAAAAAAAAATAAACTTTGGGTCAGTCATGTGACTGGTGTGAGTAAACTTCAACCATTTGTTTAACTTTTAAATCCCTTTAAAAGAAAGAATAATCATAAGACCAATCCACACATAAACACGGATGGTTTTTACCTTATGATAACCCAAAATATTCTTTTAAAATTCATACTCTTCTAATATTATAATAATGTCTAAATCAAATAAATAGCAATCGGGTGGAAACACTTTCATCTCACGTTCCGCATATATAATATATAATCAAACACCGTAGGCGCTTATTGGGTAATGGATTCCAACTGGCAAGGTATAGGACCACCTTCCGATAGTGTATCTCTAGAGGAGAATACACTGGGTTCAACAAAAACGTCTTGTAACCCGGACACACATGACCGAACACTCATTTCGCTTGAGTGTATCGAATGTATATCACCAACGGCTGGGATCAACAACCGTTTTCCTGAATGGGAAAGCATCGAATAGATTAAAGAATGAAGTGAATTTCTCTAGATAGGTGATAATACACCCTAATTGGGAGCTACCCACTTAGCCATGCTACCTGCCCGATTTTTGTCATTTTCCGGTTGTTGAGGCTAGAGTACAGATCACACATTTATTCACTTTAAATGCCACATCGTCATACCCGCCAAATCACTAATTGATTTCTCCAAAAGTACCACGGGTATTAGCTAAGAGAAACGAATTTCTCCGCCACCAAACGTAAATACGTTTGAAGAGATCAACTTACGCGATCTGTTAAATATACTCTGTCAGACATTCTTCCGTACAGGTTTTCCTGGGACTGGACAGCCCGAAGGCACTATTATGTAAACTAATCTTAGACAATTTCTACCTAGCATTTTCCAGAATAGCCCTTGCATAAACTTCGTCTTCAATATCTTCATCATATTTGATTCGCAACGCTATTGCCCATATGGAGTGGTTTTCAGATAATAAATCTGATCCCGGTCTCTCCGTATTGACGACGGGAAAATGGTCAAAACTTTGATAGTCGGTGATTAAATTATCAAAGGAAAACATGTGTACAAACAACGATCTTATTTCCAAATGGAAATTTTATCAATCAGTCATCAATCAACACTTATCCCTTTAAATTGATTTATCATTAATTTATTCATTTCCCAATTTTTCGTTTTCCATATATTTCTCAAATTCCATTTATTCACACAACTTCTATATTTAGAAACTATACATTATTAACATTAAAAAAAACATTTCCATAATTACTCCCATTTCTTATTTCCTATATTAGAAAACATTCCTGATTCTTATCCGGAAAACATTTCCAAAACTCAAACTCCTTCATTGGATTTAAACAGATGTTTAAATGAAACATCGCTATGCCAACTCAAACCATTACACTCATTAACTAATTTCACTTAACCAACCTTCACTATCGAACCTTAACCATTCCTTAGTTGAAAATGAAGTTAATCAAGTTGGGGTACAACTACCTCTCGGACCTTAACTGAACAACATTTCTAACCTCGAAATAGACAAAGTTCACCTTTTAAATATTTAACAAACTTCCTTACGTAACTCTCAGATTCTATTTACGAATCCACTTCTTTTACAGAAATCATTTGATTATAACAATAGTGTTATAATCCCCTGCTTCCGAAATATAATAACCTAAATATAACTTTTATTTATTAAGTTGGATAAATAAACAAACAACTAATTTATTAATAAATAAATAAATCTTGATTAAAAACGGAAAGTGAATAGTACTTTCCCGAATTCGATAAAATCGAATTTCAATGTATAATTCTCTCTCGAAAAATTTCTATTTGATAACTCTCTTCGAATAACTTATATTCGATTAGCTCTCTTCGAATAACATATATTCGATTATCTCTCTTCGAATAACTTATATTCGATTAACTCTCTTCGAATAACTTATATTCGATTAACTCTCTTCGAATAACTAATATTCGATTAACTCTCTTCGAATAACTTATATTCGATTAACTCTCATTTCCCATCTCATTCAAATTCCCATTTGAATTCCTATTTCAAAACCCATTTTTTCCTTATAAATGTTTTAATTTATAAAATACTCATTTTAATCCATTATTCACATTGAATGTGAAAAATATTTCTTTTATATAATCCATTAAGTTTGATTTTGTATTTTAAATAATATCCCATTTCAAAATTCTATTTATACTTCTATTTATAGATTTTTTCATACGAAATCTCCTTTTTATTTCTAATACTTAAATCTCATTTATAATTCCCTTTATAAATGTTGAGTTCACATTCTATTTAAAATATCGGTGTCAAAACCGATTTCTACTTCTCTATATAAGTTCAGACTTATATATTCCATTTATCAAATGATAAATATTTTACTTAATTTATAAAATTTTATTTATAAATTAATCTTCTCAATTTGTCTGTTAAAACGGATTCTATTTACAATCTACTTTAACTTAATCTTTTCCATTTATCTGTTAAAAACAGATTTCCATTTAATATTTATTTTCCACATACTTCCTTTTATAATTCTATTTATTTTCTAAATAAATATTCCTTTTATAAAATCCTTTTATAATTCTATTTATTTTCTAAATAAATTTCCCTTTTATAATTCTATTTATTTTCCAAACAAATATTCCTTTTATAAAATCCATTTATAATTCTATTTATTTTCTAAATAAATATCCCTTTTATAATTCTATTTATTTTCTATATAAATATCCCTTTTATAAAATCCTTTTATAATTCTATTTATTTTCTAAATAAATATCCCTTTTATAATTCTATTTATTTTCTAAATAAATATTCCTTTTATAATTCTATTTATTTTCTAAATAAATATCCCTTTTATAATTCTATTTATTTTCTAAATAAATATTACTTTTATAAAATCCTTTGATTTTATAAAAATTTCTTTTATAAAATCCCTTGAATTTTATAAATAGTTTCTTTTATAAAATCCTTTGATTTTATAAATAATTTCTTTTATAAAATCCCTTGAATTTTATAAATTGTTTCTTTTATAAAATCCTTTGATTTTATAAAGTGAATATTAGGCTCACATCCCTATTTTGAAACTTAATTAGGCTCACATCCGGTCATAAACTTATTGTAAATTAGGTCCCTATTTTCTGAAAAGTCATCAAAAAAATATTAAAAAAATATAAAAAAATCACGTAAATTCGTATTTAAATAAAACTTGTAAACACTAAAAAATTCAGAACAAAAAACCATCAACGAAGGCGTCAAAAATCAAAAAAAAAAAAAAAAAAAATGAAATTTCCAGTTAAATGCATAACAGTATGCACATATATCACTTTCCTGCATACATCCGTGCATATTTTTCACTACATACATCTTCGTTGATTTTTATTCATGCAAATAAATGCATACATGTGCGCAAAAATTTCAAATACTTGCATACATTTGTGCAGGTTTATTTTCAGATTTTAATCTGAAAACAGCTTACAGAAAAGTTGCATACATATATGCAATTATCAGTAATAATTGCATAAATGTATGCAACTATTTTTTTTCGATTTCCGTAGATTCCTGACATTATTTCCATATTTTAGAATTTTTTTTATGAACGTACGCACATTTTTAAAAAATAAATACAAAAAGGCGGAAAAAATAAAATAGGGGGCGGGTTTAAAATTTTTCAGAACTTTGTTTTTTTTTTTATAAATTAGGTCCCTACTTTTTATCCTATAAAAATGTTGCACACATGTGTGCATTTTTTTGAGAAATTTGCACATTTGGATGCAAATAAAAATGAACTGGAAAATTATGTTTAATCTATCCGCTGGAAGAACTGCAATAATTGCATATATGCATGCAATAAAATCAAAAAGGTGCATAATATTATGCATTTAACTGCAGTTTTTTCTGTTTTTTTGCTGTTTTCTTCTTTCTGACATTATTTTTGTTGTTTTTTGAACTGAATTTTTTTTATAATGCGTAATATATTTTATTACTAATTTACGATTTTTTTTTAATTATTATTTTATAAGTTTTGAAAACACGGACCTAATTTACAATAAGTTTATGACCGGGTTTTTTTTATATTTTGAAACTTAATAGGGACCTTTAAAAAACGCACCCTTTTATAAATATATTATTTTCAATATACACCTAGAAAATTCCCATTTTACATCCCAATATTACTTATGGTATTTTTGAAATACCAAATCACAGTGCCAGTGTCATCCCCGCATACAAAATCAATCACAGAAAATATATCACATCATATATCACAATATATGAAAATAAACAGTAATAATATTTAAGGAATCCAGTTGGATCTGTAAAGGCCTGGAAATCTGTACCAATTTGAGCTGACTAATATCCTACACATTTAACTCAAAGTGCATGAAAATACAGATCTTTAATAGAAAGAAATAAGAGGATGAGAAAGATAAGATAGAATTAATAGAATAGAAGAAGAAGAAGAACATCAGAATCTAAATAATATCAGAGTAAACATGAACCTCACGGCGGAACTAATAAAATATATTATATAACCCTTTGAAATACAAATCTGAATTTGTATATACATACCATATCAAAATATAACTCATATACATCACAGCGAAAATAATCTCTAATAACTAGCGGTGAAGCCTTCTGCTTCCAGCTCCTCCAAGTGTATCTGTAAAAGCCTGAACACTTGACTGCCCGTACAAATTTGGGCACCCAAGAGTTTAGGGAAAACATAAACAAATAAACTCTGGGTCAGTCATGGGACTGGTGTGAGTAAACTCCAACCATATTGTTTAACTTTAAAAAAAATCCCTTTGAAAGAAAATGATAATAGTAAGACCAGCCCACACATAAACATGGACGGTTTTTACCTCACTATTACCCAACGTATTTTGATATCAATACCCAGTTATATTATAGTAATGTCTAATCAATTAAATAACCAAATAGCAGAACGCTTGCATCTCACGCTCCACACATATATAGTATAAAATAAAAAATCTTAGGGCGCTTATTGGGGATTGGATTCCAACAGACAAGGTATGGGATCACCTTCCGATCAGTGTACTCTAGAGGGGATACACCTGGGTTCAACAAGAACGTCTTGCAACCCGGCCACACATGACTGCCCACTCATTTAGCTTGAGTGTAGCGAATATATTTTCACCCACGGTTGTTGGCCATCCAACCATAATCCGAAGATATAGAATCGAAAAGAAGAACAAATATGAATTTTCTCTAGATCGGTGACAATACACCCTGCTTGGGAATGACCCAACTAGCCATGTTGCCCTCCCGATTTCTGTCATCTCCCGATTGTGAGGCTAGAGGGTACGTCCATCTTCACAACATCTGATCACCATTCACTTTGAATGCCACATCGTCAAACCCGTCAATTCACTAATTGATTTCCAAAAATATCACAGGTATAAAAAGCTAATAGGAACGAATTCCTCCGCAACCATACGTAATACCTTTTTGAGATCAATCATACGTGATTTGTTAGGTATACGAAGCACCATTCTGGAATAGAACGACCCTTGCATTTTACTCCATCTTCAATTGTCTTCAGTATAACCTAATTCGCAGTGCTTATGCCTATATGGAGTGGTTTACGGATAATAAATCCAACCGGTCTCTCCATATTGACAGCGATTGTGATACCCATGGGATTCGAACCCCCGACCTCCTGGAAAGCAACACCACGCATTAACCACTGCGCTAAAAGATCTTTGTGTTAGCTTTTCGAGAGGGGTGTTATAGACTACCCCCGCTTAAAGAGCCCAACGCCCTTGTTGGCTCATATCACTCACCACCCAGGCATTGTGCATGTAACCCGCATTAGTACCACACCGACCGACATCCCTAGCATTACACACACAATTCCGACTGGGTATAGGCTTTGATACCAAATGTGATAGCCATGGAATTCGAACCCTCGACCTACTGGAAAGCAACACCACGCACTAACCACTGTGCTAAAAGATCTTTGTGTTAGCTTTTCGAGAGGGGTGTTACAGCGATGGTCAAAACACTTCGATAGTCGGTTATTTAACCATCGAAGTAAAAAAAACATTCATTCAAATGTACAACTAAACATCACACAACCACGAGCACTTTTTTATTTAACATTCATTTCAAATTCCCATATCTTACCAGATATTTCCCAAACCCTGTTTTAGCCTTTTCACACTTCTTGGAAAACATTCCCAGTTATTATAAACTCTTATTCTCCCATGTCCCAGAAAATATACATTATTAACGTTCGAAACATTTCCATTCTTTTTACATTCCTTATTTCCTACACTTGGATAATATACCCTATCTACATTTGAAAAATATTTCCAATTTCATTATAAACATTTTAATATGCCAAACGTTCACTTTTAAAACAATATTCACTTTAAAATGTGAATATCATCCCTATTATAGAAATCTAAACACCTTTATCAAATAACTGTTTATTCAAGTAATAAATACCCTTATCTTGTTTACCGAAATCTCTGTCATAATTTTATATTCCTATTCCACTTTATAAGCTTTGTTTCTAAGTTAACTTCTTGTTAAATCAATATCAAGTTTATAACTAAATATTGATTACCTATCCTATTATAATTTATTGGTTTAAAACTAAATTTTAACTATCCTATCAGATTATAATTCCTAAAAATAATTTACTTTAATACATTCGACATCGTCGAATTATAGTTCCAATTCCTAATAGTGTTATTTAGTTCTAATCATATTCTAAACATCGAAATGATGTCATCATTTTCTGATTCTCCAATTTCTCTTTCTAAACTCATTCTTATATTTCTTTGGACAAACATTGTTACTTATTGTTTTAGAATAAGTGGATTTCATACCAAACCGTTTTCATTCCGTAGGGAATAGTGCTATATATATAAAAATTACGCTTAAGCTTGATCAACAACGTTAATTTATCGTTACAGTTCAAAAACTTGCAATATGCTGCAATATCCCCTTTTTAACTAATCTTGACATCTCTTTCCGTTACACACTGATACCACTCCTCGATAATAGTAAAGCCGTTCAAGTTGGGGTATTTTATTTACCTCTCAGACCTTGATCGACAACGTTCTTATCTTAGAATAGATATAAGCCCTTAACTCTAACTCCTTATTACTAATAATATCAATTAAACCGTATTTCTTGCTTTATTTTAAATGTGATTTTATGACGCCATATCCTTATTTTGAAAACTCGGTTGTTTATAATTATTTACTTTGGTCATTAACTCTTCGCTTCATCTTCCTTATACAAATCCATTATTAAACATTTCTCTTCGCTTCGTCTTCCTTAGACAAATCCATTATTAAACATTACTCTTCGCTTCGTCTTCTTTATACAATTCCATTTTAAACTTCTCTTATCAAAAATCAATAAGTTCTTTGTCTTTTGGCAATCTACTTTTTATTCGAATTATTATACCCAATTTAATTAAACATCTCAATACAAACTTAGTATCATCTTAAATGAAATCCATTTAAGAAACAATTACTTTAATCAAATAGTGATTAACTTAAAACACTGCAGATGGTTTGATAGAATTTTGTTTAATAGATTAGCTTTCATTTAAGGTTTTGTGTACCCCTATTTTCCACGTTTTCAGCTAGGAGCAAAAGTAAGCTATGCAGTAACATGCAGTATGGTTTTGTACATTTTTTAAGTACCACTATTTATTCATAACCATTCGCTATTAACTATTTCGAAGACGGTCTCATGTTTTCATGTATCCCCCTTTTCCATTTATAGAGAATTCTTTGTATAAAATGATCCTTCAATATAGTTACCCCACCCGATGTACATTTACACATGCATTCGGTTGTATACAAGAAAATAAATAAAAATAAATTGGTCCTTAATTTGATCCACCTACTTTTGTAACGAGTCAGTTAAGCCAGTAGAAAACAGAAGTACTAGGTTTTGGAACGGGAATACGCAGACAGTTAAAGCAACCCAATCCTGCATGAATGGTTTATATATGTTTGTTTTACGGACAACTATCCGCAAAAATAAAAATATGCCTGTGCCAACCAATGTGCAACGGTCCCAAAAATATAATAATATAGAGAGTTTAATTTATTCTGTGAAACACCAAAATGCTGATATAAGATGTAAAACACTCCAAATAAAAAGTTGCTTATTTTCGAAATTAAAAATTACAAAAAAATTCTAAAAATTAAATTATAATTACGCCTAAAATATCTTTTCCAAATTCGAAACCGATATTTAATTAAAATTAAATAATCGTTATGGCTTATAAACGATTCCATAGCGACTATTTGAAAACTTGATTTGGATATAACTTACAATCTATAGTACGAAATCTCCATTTTTCTCTTCCATTAGAAAAATATACTTCATCAGCTCCGAACGTTTCTTGTTTCAAAGAAATCCAACTTAAAAATATACTTCATCAGCTACGAACGTTTCTTGTTTCACAGAAATCCGTCATAAAACGGATTCTGTATATTCGTTTAAAGTTTGAATCGCCAAATCACGAACTACCGCGCCATTTCGAGCTCGATTATAATAATATAAATTATACGTTCAAACTGTCGTTTCAATATTATATTCGTTATTATAACTCGATTATTATTATTAAATATCATATATTATCAGAATTACACAATATAGCAAATCCAACCATTTCTGACTATTTCAGAAATAAATATTATCTCATTATTTATATTAATTAAATATTCAATATTATATTTACTTAAACAACCATTTACATCTCTAAATCACTATTTAAATAATTAAATTAATTAATTATTATACCGTAAAAATACGGGACGTTCCATTCTTTCCCCCTTAAAATAATTTTGTCCTCGAAATTGCTAAGGTATAAAACAAACCCTATTGATTGGGTTAAAAGTTATTTATTTACTTCTTAACTCCGATTTCATTGAACCAATTTATTTTAATTAAATTATCAATTCATTTTTATTTATAAAAAAATTCAAATATTCTGAAAATTTTCTAACATCCGAAATGTTCGAAAAATTTCGCCAGCTTCTCCTTTGTACGGCTCAATCGATACAAGTACAACTCGCCTCTCTAGGCCTCCAATCCAAAAGAAAATCAAACAGCCAAGCGGCTTGCCAAATAGGCTCATAAATCACCAACTCATATATAAATAAACTTGTACCTTTTTGTCGGGATATCATTATATCATTTCCATCTGCTTTCAATTTAGCAGATACCAATGCCACCCCAATCAAAACTCCAATCAGTTTATCCTCAACACAACTATCCGCTTATATCCAAACCATAATCTCATTTCAAACTCGAGTTCCATCCTCGAATCCAAAGTCTTAACTCACCAATCCAATATTTTTTCTTGATACCTTTCTAATCCAATTCAATTTCAACTTAACTTATTTCAATTCAATTCCAACTTACTTTCAGAAATTTCTACTTAAATTTGTTTTAGTTCAAATAATCTTTTCCTGGGAGTTTTTAAATAACTTTGCTTTTCACAAAAAATAATAATCAAATATTCCTTTTTGGATTTCAAACAACTTGTTTCTCGAAACAATTCAAAACTGTATCTTTGGTAGTAATCCGTCACTTAGAACTCGAAAAAGAACACTGATGATGTGGCCTGCATCATCAGAATTAATTCCCAGCGAATGAAGTGAGTTCAATACTATGTCGCTTTCAAAACCCGTATTTAAACACTTCCATTTTGAAATACATTTCAAAATACCATTCACAATGCTTGTAAAACAGTTTAAAATCTCCTAGTATTTTAAAATTCTCATATTTTTAATCCAATTCTATTTATAAACACCCTTCCAAATTTCCAGGGTTTTAAATTTTCAATTCTGATTTAAATTCAGATTTAATTCATTTCGAAGTTTTAATTCAACAAACTTATTTGGTAATATATCTAACCATCTCAAATTTTAATTTTACTCGATTATGATAACAACTAACATATCCAATATACTATAATATTTCTAATATCAATCATTTTATATCAACATGTAATTTGGGTAAAATTATTTTACCCTCCTTTTTAAATATACAGTGTCGGTTCATCGTATTCAAGTATTTAAAAACTCTTACCGATATAGTGGATCAAACTGATCGACCAGAACTCATAAACAACTCAACCAATAAATTTCCACAATATAAAACAATGTTTATAAAATCTACAAATACATTCTGTCATATATATACACTCAACTCAATCTAGGGCACTAGTAACCCCATCTGTACTGAGTCACGCCACCAAGCCAAGGTAATCACTTAACCTTCAGATCTGATACCACTGTAACGACCCGGCGATTTCGGTAGGCTTTTCAACCATCCCTCAACCCCCAAGCAGCAGGATAATATCCCATCGTGGCTTACACTGGTACCTCAAAACTGCTTTTACGGCCAGCCTCGCGACTAAACCAACCCTCATTTTCGGGACATGTAGGGGTGAGAGTCTCCCGTTCGCCACCTAACGCAAAGTGAGAACCCCCTATCATGCGTACCAATTAAGCAACCAACTCTGATACCATTGTAACGACCCGAAAAATTTTCGACCTAGGAAATCGACACACAACACCATGTCGACTATTCAAATCGGAAATACCGGAACGTTAATAGAAAGAAATTAGAAGGTGAGATTAGATAAGATAGAAATTTTGAATAGAAGAAAGAGAGGAACAACAACAAAATCAGAGTAGCACGAATCTCACAGCGGAACGAATAAAATAGTATACAATATAACTTTGAAATACAAATCTGTCATTTGTATATACATATCATCATTATAGTATAACACTTACATCACAACGAAAATAAACAATAGCTATAAAATGTTGTCGAAGCCTCCTACTCCAAACTCCATCTAGTGTATCTATAAATCCCAACTACTTGACTGCCCGTACAAAATTGGGCACCCGAGAGTTTAGGGGAAACAAAACAAAATAAACTCTAGGTCAGCCATGTGACTGGTGTGAGTAAACTTCAACCATTTGTTTAACTTTTAAAATCCCTTTAAAAGAAAGAATAATCATAAGACCAATCCATACATAAACACGGATGGTTTTTACCTTATGGTAACCCGAAACATTCTTTTAAAATTCATACTCTTCTGATATTATAATAATGTCTAAATCAAATAAATAGCAATTTGATGGAAACGCTTTCATCTCACGTTCCACATATATAATATATAATCAAACACTGCAGACGCTTATTGGGTAATGGATTCCAACTAGCAAGGTATGGGACCACCTTTCGATAGTGTATCTCTAGAGGAGAATACACTGGGTTTAACAAGAACATCTTGTAACCCGGTCACACATGACCGACCACTCATTTCGCTTGAGTGTATTGAATGTATTCACCAACGATTGGGATCAGCAACCGTTTTCCCGAATGGGACAGCATCGAATAGATTAAAGAATGAAATGAATTTCTCTAGATAGGTGACAATACACCCTAATTGGTAACTATCCACTTAGCCATGCTACCTGCCCGGTTTTTTTCATTTTCCGGTTATTGAGGATAGAGGCTATAACATACAGATCACACATTTATTCACTTTGAATGCCACATTATCATACCCGCAAATCACAAATTGATTTCCCCAAAAGTACCACGGGTATACAGCTAAGAGAAACGAATTTCTCTGCCACCAAACGTAAATACGTTTGAAGAGATCAACTTACGCGATCTGTTAAATATACTCTGTCAGACATTCTTCCATACAGGTTGTTCTGGGACTGGACAGACCGAAGGCACTATTCTGTAAACCCATCTTAGGCAATTTCTACCTAGGATTTGCCAGAACAGCCCTTGCATAAACTTTGTCTTAAATATCTTCATCATATTTGATTCGCAATGCTAATGCCCATACGGAGTGGTTTTCAGATAGTAAATCTGATCCCGGTCTCTCCGTATTGACGACGGGAAAATGGGCAAAACTTTGATAGTCGGTGATTTAACTATCTAAGGAAAACATGTGTACAAACAACGATCTTATTTCCAAATGGAAATTTTATCGATTAATCATCAATCAACACTTATCCCTTTAAATTGATTTATCATTAATTTATTCATTTCCCTATTTTTCGTTTTCCATATATTTCTTAAATCTGGTTTAGTCACACAACTTCTATATTTAGAAACTATACGTTATTAACATTAAAAAAACATTTCCATATTTACTCTCATTTCTTATTTCCTATATTAGAAAACATTTCTGATTCTTATTTGGAAACATTTCCAAAACTCAAACTGGTTCATTGGATTTAAACAGATCGCTATGCCAACTCAAACCGTTACACTCATTAACTAAATTCACTTAACCAACCTTCACTATCGAACCTTAACCATTCCTTAGTTAAAAATGAAGTCAATCAAGTTAGGGTATAACTACCTCTTAGCCTTAACTGAACAACATTTCTAACCTCAAAATAGACAAAGTTCACCTTTTAAATCTTTAACAACCTTCCTTACATAACTCTCAGATTCTATTTACGAATCCACTTCTTTTACAGAAATCATTTGATTATAACAATCGTGTTATAATCCCCAACTTCCAAAATATAATAACTTAAATATAACTTTTATTTATTAATTTGGATAAATAAATAAACAACTAATTTATTAATAAATAAATAAATCTTGATTAAAAACGGAAAGTGAATAGCACTTTCCCAAATTCGATAAAATCAAATTTCAATGTATAACTCTCTCTCTCAAAAAATTTCTATTCGATAGCTCTCTTTGAATAACTTATATATGATTAACTCTCTTCATATAACTTGTATTTGATTAACTCTCTTCGAATAACTTGTATTTGATTAACTCTCTTCGAATAACTTATATTTGATTAACTCTCTTCGAATAACTTATATTCGATTAACTCTCTTCAAATAACTAATATTCGATTAACTCTCTTCGAATAACTTATATTCGATTAACTCTAATTCGATTAACTCTTATTTCCTATCTCATTCAAATTCCCATTTGAATTCCTATTTCAAAACCGAATTTTTCCTTATAAATGTTTTAATTTATAAAATATTCATTTTATTCCATTATTCACATTGAATGTGATAAATATTTCTTTTATATAATCCATTAAGTTTGATTTCGTATTTTAAAATAATATCCCATTTGAAAATTCTATTTATAGAATTTTTCATATGAAATCTCCTTTTATTTCTAACACTTAAATCTCATTTATAATTCCCTTTATAAATGCTGAGTTCGCATTCTATTTAAAATATCGGTGTCAAATCCGATTTCTACTTCTCTATATAAGTTTAGACTTATATATTCCATTTATCAAATGATAAATATTTTATTTAATTTATAAAATATTATTTATAAATTAATCTTCTCAATTTATCTGTTAAAACAGATTCTATTTACAATCTATTTTAACTTAATCTTTTCAATTTATCTATTAGAAACAGATTTCCATTTAATATTTATTTTCCACACATTTCCTTTTATAATTCTATTTATTTTCCAATTAAACATTCATTTTATAAAATCCTTTTATAATTCTATTTATTTTCTAAATAAATATCCCTTTTATAATTCTATTTATTTTCTAAATGAATATTCCTTTTATAAAATCCTTTTATAATTCTATTTATTTTCTAAATAAATATCCCTGTTATAATTATATTTATTTTCTAAATAAATATCCCTTTTATAATTATATTTATTTTCTAAATAAATATCCCTTTTATAATTCTATTTATTTTCTAAATAAATATTCCTTTTTTAATTCTTTTTATTTTCTAAATAAATTTCCTTTTTATAAAATACTTTGATTTTATAAATAACTTCTTTTATAAAATCCCTTGAATTTTATAAATAGTTTCTTCTATAAAATCCTTTGATTTTATAAATATATTATTTTCAATATACACTTAGAAAATTCCCATTTTACATCCCAGTATTACTTATGGTATTTTTGAAATACCAAATCACAATGCCAGTGTCATCCTCGCATACAAAATCAATCACAGAAAATATGTCACATCATATATCACAATATATGAAAATAAACAGTAATAATATTTAAGGAATCCAGTTGGATCCCTTCAACCTGTTTCCCTGCATCCACAGATGTTAAACAATATAAATAACATCGATTTCATTTTAATATGAAATATTCTGATAAACAGAATCAATATTTGATTAACAATATATATATATATTGTTATCTATAATTTCAACCAATCAATTAACAGCTCATCCAAACAATCAACACACAACAATCACTCATCATTTATAAATTCTAAAAATACGTTAGAAGAATATAAACTGATCAGAGTTAGTGAGATTTACTCACTTTGGACGATCATCGTTAAATAACGATAACTATCGGTTGATTCAGATCAGGCAATTTATTTCGCTACAAATTGTAATGAGCACCAATACACTCCGAATCAGTTTCATTGTGTAGTATTTGTTGAGACGTTTCCAACGTCTCTAACATCAGATTCTGGTATCGTATGATAAAGATATGTATTTTACAAGTTCAACAATTATTTAAATAAACTTAAAACAAGTTTTATTTTATTTAATTGGTCCATACCATTTTTCATTAGCCCAAACCCGCATTGTTCCTGCATCCGTCCAAATGAACAGGTCCTCCTCCTCCATCTCAATTAACAGAACCGCTCCTCCTTGTACTCCCTTAACTCATGCGCCCGCGTTCCCAATAACCAGGTTACAAAACACTCTCTTCATGTTCCTTACCCGTATAATGTTCTCACCACTTCAGTATTTGCTCCATTTCAAAAAATCTGAAACGCATCCGTTCCCTTTTTCCAGGGATGAACTTTCTGGCCTTCTATCCCCTTTCATTTCCTTTTCAGCACTGAAAACTTGCGCATGCTCAGCAAGAAAGGAGAACCATACAGCCAACTCTCCTCTCTTCACATACAAGTGACATGCATCAGAGCCCTGTACAAACCTAGATCCACTCCAGACTCTTGTTCCTTCCATCACTTTCCTTTATGTTTTCAATGTAGGCTTCTAGTGGTGAACCCATGCCAAGACACACAATCCGGTGTCCACGTTCCAATAGTAAATCCTTGACCCCCCTATATACTCACTTGAATTCAACACAGGCCATTCTTTAAGCCTTAGCAGCAGACATGCGAACGAAGTATGATGTAATCCCAAACCTCACGCAGTAGCATGTAATACCATGTGAGAAAAACTGTTTTGATTTACTCTTATTTTATTTGCTTTATTCAGCCATTTAAAAACTTCGGAAAAGGGACAGAAAAGAAAACAAAATGAAGGAAGCGAATTAATGTCTCCAGCGCGTGTATATATATAGGGTTCAATCCCTTACTAACTAAGTAATAACATGTTGTAGGATAGGTCTTAGTTTTCCTTAGTCGTTAAGTTATAGTCTGACACCCCGCCATGAGTTTTCAACTCAAAACACTACAGATGATTTGATAGAATTTTATTTAATAGATTAGCTTTTATTTAATGTTTTGTGTACCCATGTTTTCCACGTTTTCGGCTAGGAGCAAAAGTAAGCTATGCAGTAACATGCAGTATGTTTTGTATATTTTTTTAAGTACCACTATTTATTCACATCCATTCGCTATTAACTATTTCGAAGACGGTCTCATGTTTTCATGTATCCCCCTTTTCCGTTTGTAGATAATTCATTGTATAAAATGATCCTTCAATATAGTTACCCCACCTGATGAACATTTACACATGCATTCGGTTGTATACAAGAAAAAATGGTCCTTAATCTGATCCACCTGCTTTTGTAACGAGTCAGTCAAGCCAGTAGAAAACAGAAGTATTAGGTTTTGGAACGGGAATACGCGGAAAGTTAAAGCAACCTAATCCTTCATGAATGGTTTATATATGTTTGTTTTACAGACAACTATCCACAAAAATAAAAATATGCCTGTGCCGACCAATGTGCAATGGTCCCAAAAATATAATAATATAGACAGTTTAATTTATTCTATGAAACCCCAAAATGCTGATATAAGGTGTAAAATACTCCAAATAAAAGGTTGCTTATTTTCGAAATTAAAAATTACAGTAAAATTCTAAAAATTAAATTATTACTATGCTGCAAATATCTTTTCCAAATTTGAAACCGATATTTAAAAAATTAAATAACTGTTATGGCTTATAAACGATTCCGTAGCGACTATTTGAAAACTTGATTTGGATATAACTTACAATCTATAATACAAAATCTCCATTTTTCTCTTCCATTAGAATAATATACTTCACCAGCTCCGAACGTTTCTTGTTTCACAGAAATCCGACTTGGAATGGATTCTATATATTTGTTTAAAGTTCAAATCACCAAATTACGAACTGCGGCGCCATTTCAAGCTCGATTATAATAATATAAATTATACGTTCAAACTGTCGTTTCAATATTATATTCGTTATTATAACTCGGTTATTATTATTATTAAATATCATATATTATCAAGATTACACAATATTGCAAATCCAACCAGTTCTGACTATTTCAGAAATAATTATATTATCTCATTATTTATATTAATTAAATATTCAATATTATATTTATTTAAACAACCATTTACATCTCTAAATCACTATTTAAATAATTAAATAAATTAATTATTATACCGTAAAAATACGGGATGTTACATTTATACATTTCAATAGATTAATCATTCCAGTAGATTTAATATGCACATTAACGAGGAATGACAAACGATAAATATACCATTATCAAAAAGGTATAACTTAAGTCCACTCACCTAATTGCTTCCTAATTCATGAATCTTGTCCAGATCTAGCCTTCCACGGTTCTCCTAAATGAATTTAGAACCTAAGTAACCATGGATCCACAGTTCTCAACTAAAAGAAAAAGGGAAGAAATAGGGGAAATTTTAAATTGACCAGATCCAAGAATTTACCTTAATTCGGATAAAATTCTTAACATCTTCTTTATTATTATACATTCTTTTCCTGTAGATCTTGAATCAAAATTTCCTTAGACTAATTATTCTATTTTTCTGAAGAGATTTGAGGAGGAATATGAATGGCATAACTTAGGCAGCCTCTCTGAGAATATGAGATTTAGGCTAGGCTCTGCTAGCCTATTTATAGGTGTTCAGAATCTTATCATACATGCAACGCTGAGTCAGCAACGAACGCGGTTAAGAAAACATTCCACATTCATCAATAAATTTGCCCGGATCACGGGTGGGTCGACCCCCCTATGGGTGTGTCGACCCCAGTGTCCACCTCCTGGGTCCCACGGGCGATTTTGGCATGATGTCTACTGTTTTAACGTTTTTAATTTAAATGTTTGATTAGTATCTCGTTATACTTTCTTTGATTTATTTAAATATTATATTTACATATAATCTTCTTATATGTATACAAAACTCCAAATGCCAATTTTATACGTATATATATATATATACGCACAACTTTTATTTCATTTTCAAAATTCAAACGGTATCATGCCGTTATTTAATTCTTACCATATTTCTTTGATTGCAGCCTTATTTTGAATTTCTCCTTTGTGTATATATATATTTTTGCACATATATACGCATAAATTTTCTTATACATATATTTTTGTTCTACCTTATATGTATAATTCTCCTTATATGTGCGTTTATACATATTTTATCTTTAGAACATGTATTATTTTAGTTGTTCCTTTAAAATAAAAATATGGCACCTGTGGGGATCAAACCTGCGTCACGCTCATGAAAGTCACATGCTCTAACCAACTGTACTATTTAGGCTTTTGTTAATAAGGCTTAAAACAATGGTGGTCATTGTTCTTTTCTTATTTTTACTTTTTATATTTGTCGTAATCTTTCATTTAAACCATTGCATGTAACCTTATTAATTTGCAAGCATCTTTTTCTTTCATTTTCCTTTTCTTATTAATGCATAATATCTGTTATTATGACATGCAACATAACTACACTTCATGCAACCAATTTCTTCTTTCTTTTAACGCATGCGTTGCATTGTTATTTACATTAATCTTTTCTTCTTTTCAATTCATGTATTTATTACATGCAATCATACACTACCATTATTTTATTCTCCTTTTATATATTTATGTCTATGCATATATATACACATATGCACTACTAAATATTTAATTGTCATAAAATGTGGGGTGTTACAAAGATCCTATCGAGCAACATTTGAAAAATCCCTCTCCCATTCATGGCTCGTAAGAGGAAGATACGACTTCCCCTCTTCGTGATCTAAAGAACTTGAAGATGCCCGATGATATTATCTCTTCACAAAATCTGAATCTCGACAACTTCTTCGCCACTAGTCTGGGGAAGTTTCCGACCCTGCCGAGCCCGAAGACATTGAAGGTATGAGACCTAAGTAATTTAGTCATACAACACTGGTACTATACGCCACAGTACCACTTTCTCTTTTGTAAACTGAATATTCTTCATATTCATTGCCTGGTTATTGTTGTTTATTCATAGGGGAAATAAAAACTGAATGTTATGTTGATCGCTTTGCTCCCCTTGTGGCAGATGGCGGATCGGCTAGACCGGCTTTGCAACAAGTCAGGCAGGATGACAATGATGAAGACAACGACAACAAGAGGAAGGAAGAAGAGAAAGAAAAAGAAGAGAGAGGATAAGAGAAGCAAAGAGAAAGGGATTTGAAAAAGCATAACAGGATACACGAGGGGGGAGAAAGAGATGGGAGAAGGTCCAAGAAGAGAAAAGAGCATAAGTCCCCCGAACATCGAACCCCTTCTCATACCCAAGGTAAGACCCCCAAGGTCAGTGATAAGGCCGAACATTCTCGGGTCGATCTAAACCATTCCAAACCCCCGGTCAATCCTTCTCCTGACACATTTTCCACTGACCGCATTAAAGAGCTAGAGGAGGCCTTCCCTGACGTCGTTTTCACCGAAATCGGGCTTTCCCTCGAGCTACAGCTAACCCCACCAAATTTTTGCCATCAACTCCGAACAAACCATGACCATGTTTTTGAAGTGGGAACTTGAATGCAATAAGAATACCTTTAGTCGGCTTGAAAGAAAGATATGAGAGTTTGAGTCGCAGGTGGTGACCACTAAGGAAGAATATAAGAAAGCTTATGAGGACCTAAACGTCCATCTTCAGTTGAAGAACCGATAGTGCGATGCTTTGTGGGCAGAGGTTGAAAACCTGAGGGGCAAGGGAGGTCCACTTGATTTAGAAGTGCAAAATCTTAAAGCCCTTCTTTGTACATCCGAGTTGGATAGAAAGCGGGACGAGGAGAATGTTGCTGCTGCAATAGAGTCTGCCAATAACCTTAAGCTTCAACATGAAACAGACATCCGCACAATCAAAGCCGAGCATGCTCTAGAGATATCTAACACGAAGAAGATACATTGGGCTAAGCCATTACATTATTTGCGAGGCTCCTTCATCACAGGAACTTGTCTTGGAGAATGGACTACGATAAGGTATTGACAGACACTTGGAAAGTTTTCGTGAAAGAGGAGAGGGATGCAGCAAGATGTTGGCAGGTGAATGAGGAAGCTTTGATGACCCAGTTCCTGCGTGATGATAAACGAGCAGTGCTAGCTGAAGGGAAAAGAAAGGAGAAGGAGGTAGTGGAGGTCCAATGTCGCAAAGCGAAGGGGAAGTCGGTCCCCGTAAGAGGTGTTAGTATTAGCGGGGCTAAGACGCCCTTTCCTTTTCCTTCCATAAACATCGAGATGGGTTCGACTTTTGTTGACTTATCCAAGGCCGCAGATGAGCAGCCGACTAGGCCCAATGTCAGAGGTGAACTTGTTCACTTCTTTTTAACTCCAAGTTCGTTTATTTAGTAACCATTAATGTCTTACGTTGTAGGTTCTTCATTAGTAGAGAAGAATATTGAGGCAGGAACTATGGCAGTAGAGATGATAACACTAGGGAGACGGTCGAAGTCCAGGAGGAGAAAAGAGACCGAAGAGACCCATAAAAAGACGATGACGTCGAGATGGTAAGAGAGAGCGGGAGAGGGTATCATCCTTCCATGGACGAGATTAAAGCAAGAAGAAAGAATGATGTTTTGTCTATGAAGCCCGAGCCGTCCGAAAAACCTTTGAGTATTCCGCCCCTCCGAGCTATTCCCCTGGCCATCCTTTCTTCGGTCAATGTTTCCCCTTTAACAGATATAACCGACCCAAAAGAATGAGGCAGCATCTGTCCCCACTTCTCTTTGTACCACACTTAAGGGATCGAAGCCTAGGTTGACCACCACCGAGGAGATGTTGCAGCTGATCAGGCAGAAGGAATTGGAAGACATGATCGAGCATGGAGGGATACCACCTCAATCTCAAAATCTTTTCAAGGGAAATTTGTTTTAAAGACCTTTGGAAGTCTTATGCAACTGCGACCCTCGCGTTTGTTGTTATTAAGACTTGTAATGTAGTTTGTGGATGATAGTTGGTTGTACCTGCATGCTACAACATTTTGTAAGCACGTTATGTTAATATTAACTGAAGTCTGTGTCTTTTCTTTTAAGTACTTATTGCTAATATGTTGAAATGGGAGTAATGTCAGCCTTCCCAACTTGTTTCGACCATTAAGGGCTATTCGTCGACAATCTTACCCCTAGCGTAGTGGGGAATTGGTATGGTCGTAAAATTCTCCAGTTTTACTTAAGATTTGATTCCTCCCGATCTGGGAGCCAAGTGTCCTTAAGTAGGAGTACCTTTAGTCTTTATACTCATCCTCTGGTCGGTGAGGGTTATAGTTTTAAGGATCGAGCGGTCTTTTGTCGGGGTGCACCTTTCACACTCGTCCATCATTTCTACTTTTTCGCAAGTCGAGGGAATTAGAGTCATTTTCAAACAATCAGTCATTTTGTTTGTATCGATGTCATCCTCACTTTTAGTCAATAAAGTGGGATCCAAAGTTTGTTGATCAGTCTAAGTCTAGGATCGGCTCTTCTGATTTTTATTATTTTCCGAACGTAGCTGCCCGTTTCGTCACAGGTCGGCATATCAGGATGCTAATAATTGACATAATGCTGGTCGAATCAAAACATTTAGTCATTATGACAATGAGTCGGAGCAAGAAAGGAGCCATTTATTCATAAGCTATTGCAAGTGATAAGTCACTGCTTAGTACAATACTAAAACAAATGAAATAGTAAAAAAATCCTAAGAAAGATAAGGTTATGAGTGCTTTGTGTTATGCTCTCTGAAAAGGCTCGCCATCAAAAATCGATAGCCTGAACGTTCCGTTATCAAGCTTTCATTGAATGACGTAGGGTCCTTCCCACTTGGTCCCCATATGTACAAGAGTCAGGAAAATCCGCTTCAGGACAAGATCACCAACATCAAAGGTTTTTTGTCAAACCTTCTTGTTGTAATATTGAGCGACCCTCCATCAGTGAGCTTCGGCGCAGAGGTTTTCCTCTCCTTTTTTTTGTCAATCATATCCAGTGAGCGCATGAGAAGGGCTTAATTTGTTTGAGAACAGATCATAGTATGTGGCTCTGTGGGAAGGAAGTTCAAGTTCAATGGGAATGACAACTTCAGATTTATAAGACAAAGCGAAAGGAGTGTGTCCAGTAGCGGTCTGGTGGGTAGTCCGATATTCCCAAAGAGCTAGAGGAAGCTCATCAACCCATTTGCCGTTAGCTCTTTCCAGTCGCTTTTTCAGGATGGATTTAATGATTTTATTACCCGCTTTGACTTGTTCATTACACTGTGGATGAGCGACCGCGGTGTATTTCTTCTCGATGCTATATTTTTCACAAAAGTCCCTAAATTATTGGCTATCGAACTGAGTCCCATTATCCGTAATAATAGTCTGAGGTATCCCATATCGATATATGATATTTCTAATGATGAAGTTCATGACTCGCTTCATTGTGATTGAGGTCATATGTTCGGCTTCTGCCCACTTTGTGAAGTAATCTACCGCCACGATCGCATACTTTGCACCTCCTTTCGAAATGGGTAGGCTTTCAATAATGTATATTCAACCCACATGGAGAATGACCAAGGGCTGACAATTTGGGTGATCTCAGTCGGTGGGGCTCGCAGAATCTACGTAAACCTCTGGCACTTATCGCATCGCTTAGAATAACTGTCTGCATCCTTGCTGAGAGTCGGTCAGAAATACCCATACCACAATACTTTCCTGGCAAGAGTTTCCCCCTTGTATGTGCGCACCACATTCTCCTTCGTGTACTTCTTTCAGTATCCTTTTTATATCATTATGGGCCACACATTGGGACATGGGCACGGAAAAACCCCGTTTGTAGAGCTGATTTTGTTGGACAACATACCTTAATGCTTGCCATACAACAGCTCGTTTTTCATTTCTTTTCTCATAAAGCGTGCCATGTATAAGGAAATTCTTGATGGGAGTCATCCAAGATTCTCTTTCAGGCTTGACTTCAGCTTGGTCGATTTCCATTTTCTCGATGCTCGGGATGCCCGGAGTCTCTGTGGGAACCAACTCTGTTTCACTTGGGTTGTCTGAACTAGTGAGCTTTGCCAACTTATCCGCTTTTTGGTTTTCTTCCCTGGGAATGTGAGAGATGCTATATCGGTCGAAATTATGTAATAATTTCTCAACCTGTTTAAGATAGGAAGTCAGTCGAGCTCCTTTAGTTTGATATTCCTTCCGAACCTGGAATCCCACAAGTTGTGAATCACAAAAAATCTCAAGTGATGCTATTCTTAGGTCCTTCGCGAGTTTGAGCCCGACAATTAGGGCCTCGTACTCGGAGTCATTATTGGTTGCCAAAAAAATTAATCTTAGGGTGTAACAAAATGATCACCCCTCAGGAGATAATAACATTACGCCGACGCCGGTCATTATGAGCTCCATCCGTGTACAGTTTCCAAACGTCTGACCTTGGCTCGGTATCTAGGGGCTCGGTACTCGTTATCTAGGGGTTCGATACTATCCTCTAAGTCTTCATCTTTCGGAGTTGTAAATTCAGCTATGAAGTCGGATAGGGCTTTCCCCCAGATGGATTTCCATGGAACAAAAGTTAAATCGAATTGGCCTAACTCGATGTTCCATTTAAGCAGTCTTCCGCTTGCCTCGGGTCACTGCATGACTTGCCAAAGAGGTTGGTCGATGAATATTTTAATGGGGTGAGCCTGGAAGTAGTGCCGAAGCTTTCTTGTTAGCGAGTTTCTTGATCTTTGGATAGTTACGTTCGACCCTTGTCAATTTCTTACTGACATAATAAATTGGTCATTGCACCCGGTCCTCTTCATTAGGACCGAGTTGATCGTGTGTGTGGATACTGCTAAATATACAAACAAATCTTCATGATCGATCGGTTTGGATAAGATTGTGGGTTTCTCCAAATGGTCGAGTAGGTTTTGGAAGGCTTTGACACAGTCTGATGTCCAAGCGAAGTTTCGTTTCCTTTTTTATCAATTCAAAGAAGGGTAGGCATTTATCAATCGCCTTAGAAATAAATCGACCCATCGCTGCTACCTTACCTGCCAGGCTCTGAACATCTTTAATTCTTCTAGGTTCCTGAATTTTTTTTTTTTGATGGCCAAAATCTGGTCGAGATTAATTTCGATCCCTTGAGAACTAAATATGAAACCCAAAAGGTTGCCTTATGCTACTCCAAAAGAACATATTAAGGGATTCAATTTCATTCCATACCTTCGAAGAATGCCAAACATTTCTGATAAGTCGTTTATGTGGTCGGATGATCGCCTCGACTTTACCAACATGTCATCCACATATACTTCAATCGTATTTCCTATTTGATCATGGAACATCTGATTAACCAAACGCTGGTACGTGGCCCCAACATTATTCAAGTCGAACGGCATGACTACATAACAATATAGTCCAAGATCTGTTATGAAACTAGTGTGCTCTTGGTCTGGGATGTGCATAGTAATCTGGTTGTACCCCGAGTAAGCGTCTATAAATGAAAGGAGCTCATGACCTATAGTTGACTCGACCAACTGGTCAATCCTGGGTAACGGAAAGTTGTCCTTAGGGCAGACTTTGTTTAAGTCTTAAAAATTGATGCAAGTCTACCACTTCCCGTTAGACTTTTTCACAAGCACCGGGTTAGCTATCCAGTTAGGATAGGTCAAGTCATGGATAAACCCATTGGCTTGTAACTTTCCAACTTCCTCCTTAAGGGTCGCAAACCTTTCAGGGTCGAGCATTCGCATCTTCTGCTTTATAGAGGTATACTTCGGATTAATGTTGAGGGAGTGAGTTATGATGGAGGGTGAGGTCCCACACATGTCAACGTGGGTCCATGCAAACACGTCAAGGTTTGCACGGAGAAATTCAGTCAATTACCTCATCTAAGAGGGGGGGAGGAGGGTCAAGATGAGACCCGGTCTTTAGAACCTTGGCAGGGTCGTCTCTATCAATCGAAATCTCTACGGTAGCCTCGTTTGGGGTTGCCTTCCTACATCCTGGTTCTTCGTCCTCTCTTGGGTCGATATTTTCGAATTCACAGATGGACGGACTTGATCCGGATGTTCTCTATAGTTGATGCGCCTCTTTCCCCTCCGCGGGGGGAGAGGATTCTTCAAACTCTTTGCTACTATTGCTTCATAGCTCTTTCCATTCTTCCAAGTAGAAGGCTCATCCTGTTACCTGATCTCCTCATACTGTCCAGATTCCACCATCAGTTGGGAATTTCAAAAGAAAACACCAGGGAGCAATACATGCCCTGAACTCATATAAGGTCGGTCGTCCCAGAAATGCATTATACTGGGAGTTGATGTTCATTATGACAAACAACAGAAATCTAACACTTCGGCGGTCTTCATCTATCAATTCTACGGATAGCTTAACCTGGCCGACTGATTCGGGTAGATGCTCCATTGAAACCGCGTATCTCACCAGTACACGGCTCCGAGTATTTCAACTCCAACTTTATTTAGTCATAGGCTTGTTTAAATAAAATGTTGACTGAGCTTCCGTTGCAGACCAGAACTTTCCGCACTATAGCTGGTCCGGTAATGGTTGTTATTATTAATGGATCGACGGTTGGAGCCTATATGTCGATCAACTCCCGATCACAAAATATAATATCGTCAGTCATTGTCTTTCTTTGCATTACGGGGCTTGCAGCTTTGGGCGGGCCTGCTTCGGCAACATCCAGGTGCTTGTAGAATTTACATAATGCTCCAAGGACCAGATGCTATATCCTGCGGGGTGCGGCACTCCGACAATGGCGTTAACCACGATCCCTTTTCCTTCTCCTAGGCAGTGGCTCAAGGCATTGCCTGACTTTGTTTGGGTGTTGAAGTCCCTTGCCCCTGTCTCTCGGGGATGCTTTATACTCATTGAGTTTTCCTTCTCGAATCAACTTCTCGATGATGTCCCGAAGATGTCAACATTCATTGGTCGTATATCCGTAGATTTCAAGAAATAAACAAAACTTTACAATCGCCCGATCCTTCTCGGTAGGTTCGCGTAAGGGCGTCTTCTTGTACTGGACTATACTACAGGTATTAAGATAAATATTCTCCATCATGTCATTCAGTGCTATGTAAGTTTCGAAAACCTGGAATTGTGGCCGTTTTCTGGAATTCCCTCTTGTTCCTGGGTTTCCGTTGGCTTCCTTTGATCCATCGCCATTTCGCTTGCCACGGTTCCCAACGCTCACTTCTACCTTCCCTGAGTTATCCCAAGATTGCTTGACTGTGACATTGTTCAGGATTGGTTTGGTAGATAGATCTTTCGTCCCGTCCTCTTCATCTAGCTGTGCATCTTCGTGCCTAAGCTGGATGTTGGCCTTTTAATAGAATGTTCTGATCGATGTGGATGGATTCCCGATTAAATATTTTTCGAACTCTGTCTGATTATCAATGCCATCGACCATGGCCATCAGGATGGTTTCATAATTAGGGTTTCTTACTTCAGTGGCAGCCCAGTTGAATCGACAGAGATAGTTTCTCATGGACTCGCCTCTTCCCTACTTGATTGCTGATAGAGCCATGACATGGTTCGATTTGGAGGCGTGGATACGAAATTAATTCAAGAATTTCTCACTCAAGTCTTCAAATCCCAGGATCGATCTCGGTGGTAGACGGACGAACCACATGAGTGTCACTCCGCCCAAGAAAATTGGAAAGGCTTTACATTTGATAGTATCGGGAGCTACCGCCACTTCCATATGTCATGAGTATCTCATCAGATGTTGTTGCGGATTGGTGGTTCCATTGTAATGGTTCATCTGGAGCATGTTTAACCTTCTTGGGAATTCAGGTCATAAGTTGTCATCAGTTAATGGTGTATGGCTTCGGTCGACTCCCTAATCCTCATTCTTGTGTCCTCTGCTATCATTCATAATCTGTCGTACCATGGTGGTCAAATTCGGAGGAATGACTGCATCTCGATTGGTTTCCACGAATGACCGACCACTTATGGCTCTCTCCATAGGTAACGTAGTCTGATTTGCCGTTCGGGCAGTCCTTCTTACTCCCCTGGTATCTCGGTCAATAACAAGATTCCGGGGGGGGGGGGGGATGAATAAGCGCTCGATCTGCTTGGACAACATTTTAATGGGAAGGCAAAGAGGCTTCACTGTTTTGCAGGGCTACAGGTTCGACCGCTTCTATCTCGATTTGGTCTACCTGAGTCTGACCTCCTGCCCCTAGCTCGTCTGGACATCCTTCATGATGCAACTAGCGAATATTCTCGGCTCTTTATAACAGATATCGATATTGACGTGGATGTCTTCTTCCTTCGAATGATAATAAGCTCTCCGAGTTTTGATCTAACTGAGGAGGGGGAAGTTAGAAATCCCTAAACTCCCTAGCTTGCTGATTCCTGAAATCCTTCAATTGCCTCGACATGCGATTCATATCCTATCGCATGGTGGTGTTCTCCCGAGCATGAACTTTTAAGGCCTTCGTAGTTTCCCTTAGCTAATTTAACATGGTTATAAACTCATCTTGGGTGGCAAAAGCTGAGGAAGGAACTGGATCTACTGCGGGGGGTAATGCAGATTGATCCGAAGTAGTTATAGGAGCATCCGATCCATCGGCTGCATCCGCAGATGTCCCAACCTATGGTTGTTTTCCGGTATTGCGAATAGTTTTTCCAGCCATTACTCATCAACGTAGGAACAAGGGTAGGATGTCATCTCGGACTTGATGATCCGAAGGTAGAGCAAAAACCTGTTTTATGCTGAGAATATCAATTCTCAATGAAAGCGCGAAAGTGTTGACACCAAAAATTGGCACAACACCCAAAGAAAGGGTTTTGTATAGAATAAGTGAAGATGAATAATTGCAAAACTGAAAGTAAAGAGAATCATACACACGTTTATAGTGGTTCGGCGTTAATGAACCTACGTCCTCTTTATAATCTCTTATATACTTTATCAACTATTACAGTCAGAATAGATGATGCACTACATATGTTGGCTGGAATACGTGTAGCGTGATCCAAGATAATAGAAGACCATGAAGAGGCGTTCTCCTCCTATGGAATCGATGTAATTTGGATTTATGATAACAGGTGGTAGCTGATCCGATCTATGTGGAAGGCGTGGAATAGATGAAGTCGGGCTCAAGCTATTCTTTATGCTGATATTCGGTTTGGGATTAAGTATGCTTGACTCATTCAGTCCGATAACTGTGGGTCCCAAGTGGGTTGCGTGCTAACTTTATGTATCAAGCTTAAAGGAGCTCGGGCCAGATTGTCCACCAGTCGGCCCATCTCTAAACAATATCCATTCCATTCTGGTTCCCTTTCCACAAATCCATAATGCCAATATGCCTTGATGGGCTCGCCAAAAGGCCCAGCAACAGTTTATTAAACATGTATGTTATACTATATATATAAGCCTTAAGATGGCTCTCAGCTATAAGAAGTTCAACGATCACAAATCCTCATAAATTGAATCCAAAGCAGCAAAGAGGGATATAATCGTCAATAACATCATAAAGTGTATCTGAAACAACAAACTACACATGCATCGTAAATATAGCTTCCTAGTTATGCCTAGTATTATATGTGTATCCAAGCGCCCATCACTATGACCCTTGACCAAGTATAACTTGGCCCGAACCAAGTGAATACTTATATAAGACCCGTCCAAGCTTGGCTTTCCCCGAAAGCAAGTACTGGCACAACAAACAACAAAGAATGTGTCGCAAACTTCCAAAACAGTAACTCGAAAAGTGAAAATAATACGTCTCATGCTTCATGTTTCACTAATCGATTCACTATAAGTAAACCTACTTCGTAATGAGAAACAAAAATAACTTCAACCAACGAGTCCGGAATTAATTAAAACAATTAGTCCACGTTTCCCATACCGTGATTTATTATATCATTTAAATCATGTTCTCACATGTGCAAAAACATGTAATTTTATGTATATTGGAAATACTTGATTTGAGAAAACGAGTTTATAAAACGATTCTGAAAACATTTAAATTGTTTATTTGAAAATCTATCTATATCGGAAAATATTGTATATAATATAGTTTGAAACGATTTTGTATTTAATGAAAGTTGTAGTACCTTTTGATGTTACTTTTTTGGTGTAAACGTAAAGTGCCAGAAATGCCCTAATACATATATTATCAAATCTATGTATCCCTTAAAAGCAGGATTAATAGTTGAATTACTTTAAAATTTAAAAAATATCTCTATTTGTTTAAAAACAGGGTCTAATAGCTATTAAATTCAAAATATCATTGCATGCTCAAAATTAGGATCCAATAGATAAACACTATTTAAAAAAATAAACATTATTTACAAAATCATTTTTTATTTCAATATTGTTTAATAATTGTAATTATTTTTGTTAATAGTTGGTGTTGGCTTTGAATCGTAATTTTTTTGTCTGATCGCACCACGAACTCCCCAAGTTACCCCTTTAGTGTCATATTTTCTTGGTATCTAATTTTAAAATATTCATTCATGCTTTAAAATAGGATCTAATAATTCAACTTATTTACAGAAAATATCCCTCCATATCTAACAAATAAACATTATTTACAAATTTATTTATTAATAAAATACAGAATAACGAAATATTTTCAACTTAGAAATAAGAAAAATTAATTAACTTCACATGATTTTAACATAAAAACATGGTTAAATATTTGCGAAAATTAATTTCTTTTGAGTGCGTTAATCATATATAATTTGTAGAAAAATATTTAAGTGTGAAGAATACGCATCATCACGCTCGTAACGAGCGCCGTAATACTTGTTTTTATAAAACAAAGCATAGAAAAATATTTTTCTCAAAGCAATATATATAAATATAGAAGCCTCCTTATATAAATATTTTATAAAACGTGCACTGTGGAAATCTCAAGAAATAGCTCAAGAAATCAACAAATAAAATCCCATAAAACTACATCAATTCCATGTACAAATTGATGATAAGATTGGCTTATCCATTTGATATTAAGCCTAAGAAAAACGTCTTAAAGATTATCTCATAAATCATCCAAAAGTCGCTTGGAAAACACATAGAAAGCACTTATAAACATACTGGAATGATGCAAATTGCTACAACAAGTAATATATCATAATACAAAGCAAGGTTTGACCCAATAGACCAAAGGGTCGACCTTAATGATATTTGGGTCAAACTGGACTTTGGAACCTACTCAATGAGCATTTTTGCTCTGACTGCAACTTCTAGGCAAGATTTTGACAGGCTACAGAGTCCATAAAGACATGAAATTTGACAAGCATAGAGTTTAACAAATCAACTTGTAATCAAAAAATAATGGACCCAGTCCTACAATAAATGAAAGAGATACATGGTCACAAATTTGGACACACAGCCAGGTTTTACTGTAAACAGTTAAAGCAAAGCATGCTTTGTTTCTAAGTTCAATAGCAACTTTCTATAAGCTGCAAAGGTCGGAATGACCTGAAATTTGACATGCATATAGTTCAATTACTATAATTTCAAACAAAAGAAGAATGAACACAATCCAGCAAGGAAAGAGAGAGATATAAGGTCACATAGTTGAACCCAAACAAGAATTTCACATGGTAAAACACCTAAACATAATTTTTGGTTAAAGTGATTTATATAAATACAAACTCAATCATACCCAACATATAAATATATAAGTGATTAAAATAGAATGTGTGAGTGTTTAATTCACCGTGTCGGTAATTACAACAAATTAATAATGAATTTAGTAAGGAAGGAGAGAGTTGTGGCCACTAGGAATGTAACGACCAAGATTTTTTATCAACTTATTTTAAACATTGAATATTATTTTAAATGTTGAGTTTATAATATAAGAGGATTTTATATGGATTTTAATGATTTAATAATCGAATACGATTTAATTTCTAATATATCGAATTATTGTAATACGAAAACAACTAATAATTGAACTTGTAGTTAAAACTGAATCGAAACGATTCAGATAGTCAATATAAAACTCTATTTGAATATAAACAATAATAATAATTTATTATCGGGTATTTGTTTGTTTTGAATTTAAATTTTATTTTATATCGATTTGGTACTTAAGAATAATAAATTTTCGAATAACCTCGGTTTTTTACGAAACCAGTTTTATTGGGTCCGGAATGTCAAACCATAACATTTTGTCAAATTTCATCGCAATCAGAGCTTATTTCGGGTCATTTAAACATGAATCTTCAAGCTTAAGTTTCGTGAGAATATTATAATGATAAATCGTATCGAAATAAGATCAATAACTTTTAAATTAAAATTCTCCTCAAAATCAAATCGAATTAAAATTTCTTGAACTTTGTCTAACATTCATTTATAACCTACATACGTTTTATTCCCCTCATTGCCTATATAAACGCAACTACCCCCTTTAACTTCCTTTCCATTTTTTTCGTTCCTCAGATGAAAATCAAAGTAGTTCTTCCCTCTTTCAAATTTTAAAAACAAAATTAGCCAAGTCCTCATGCCCTTCAAAAATCGAAATCCTTCTCTATGAAAATCGAAGTCTTAAAATCATTTTCCTCTTCATTTCAATTTCGAGCCGGACGGCGATGAGGAAATAGCAGGTTTTATGAAGTCGATATCTGAGTTTGGAGTGGGAATAGTAGCGTACGATGGTGATTTCGGAACTCGCAAGTGGTTTGAATAGGGGTCTGTGATGGCAGGTGTTCGGTTGGACGTCGCGATTAAGAAGGTAGAAGATGGTGTGTTGGGTCTGTGGCGTCGTGGGATTCGAAGTGATTATTGAGTGGGATTCGATGATAAAAAAAATCACATCTTTCTATAAAGTTCGTTAAATGGTCGATGCTTGCGATGTGGGAAGTAGATCATGCGGTGCAAGTTGAAGTCGATCTAGTAGTTCGTGCGATGTGGGGGAGAACAACGGGTGTTTGGTAGCATTTCTTCGAGAAATGATGGAGCATATGGCATTTGGAGTTGCTGAAATGCTGATTGGTTTGTTATAGGCTTCTGGTGGGGAGATTAGCAACTGGCGGCAGGGTTTGTGGAGGTGTTAGGCAATGCTCTTGTGACAGTTCATGGATGAATGGGTGGTGGGACACTGGCGATCGAATGGTGGGGGTTAGAAGTGAGGGGCAGTAATATTTTTGGTTTGAAGCGAAATTAGGAAATAAAAGGCAATTAAATTTGTTAATTATTTATTTAAGTAAACGTTAATATTTAAATGATTAAATGTTTAAAAATACCTTTTTTGTCATATGAGGTCCGATTGGGACAAATGAGTCACGATGTTGAATATAGAAGAAGTCTGCAGGATTTAAGTTTAGAATGGTAATTAACTTAAGTATTTTTACAAGTGTGAAATAATTTTAATTTAAATACATGGAAATTGTAAATGAAAACAACTTACTCAATTTAGGTCAAAATCGTATAAAATCAGCGGTGGGTGACTCGTAAGTACGTAGGTTACAATCTGGAATCTAAATTGGCACGATTCGCAAACTAAATAAATCAGGTGAGTAAATCTCACTTAGATTAAATATTCAGAATTTATTTTGAGTAGTTAAAAATAATTGTTGGTTGATTGGATGAATTTATTTGATATTATCAAATTGTAGCTATATATATGTATTAGTTATATTTAGGCTGGGTGGTTGGATATTTCTGGTAGTACTATTAAAGGATGATACCCTATGCGCCCCACAATATATATAGTGGATGACCTTCTATACCGCGATATCCTACCTAGAAGCAGGATGGGTTTTATTTATGTTGTCTAACATCCGTGGATGCAGGAAAAATAGGTTAGAGGGACCAACTGGATTCCTCAACAATTTTATTGTTTGTTTTTAGATAGCATTATAAGTTGTGATAAATAAGCTGTGATTGTTTATTAGGTGTTTTGGATGTTTGATAGCACTGGCCCTAGGTATTGGTATTTAAAATATGGTAAAAACATACTCAAATGAAAAGAATGGAATTTGAGTTTAAAGAGGAAAATCAAAACTTCTGAATATAGAAATTGAATTTCGAATGGACTAGGAAATATTAACGTCTTTTTAATAATAAAAACAAGTAGTGAATTTATAAAAGTAAGTGAAATAAATTATCATTGGGTAATTCAAAATGTTAAATTCAAATGTGAATTTAAAACGGAGAATTGAAAATATTTTCAAAAGAAAATGATAAAATTGTTTCCGATATTTGGAATGTAAATAGAATTGGAATAAATCCATTGGATTTATAATTGGAATTTGACTATGTCAAATATACAAAAAAATATATTCTAGAAAGGATATTAGAATTTTATTAGATAGAAAATAGATTATATATTATATAATTGTAGGTTATTAAATATTCCAAAATAGGAATTGGGTTTCAAATAGATTTTGAAATGGAACTTGTTTTAATGTATAAAATGAGGAAGTAAATTTATAAACGATATTTAAAAATAAGGTGGGATAATTATTATAGGATAATTTGGGAATATAAATTCAAGTATGAATTTCAAAGAGAATTGGAAATCGTTTCGAAAAGGGAACGATAGATTTTATTCCGGAATTCAGAATATAAACTGAATTGAGATAAACCTAAGGAATTTATAATTAAAATTCGATTTTTTAGAATTGTATAAAATGATTTATCTCAAAATAAATTGGAATTTAATATTGAAGATTGATTTGTAAATGAATTCATAACTAAGTAATGAAATAATTGTAACACCCCACGTCCGTTAATGTCACTCAAAAAGGGAATGCATTAAGTTTCGTGGAGCATTATTAGTGTATAGAACAGAATATAACAAGACAGATACATATATAGGTACTTGAAAAATTTAAAAAAACTTTTATTGCAGCGGAGAAATAGTTTGATTACAACAACTTCATAAACCAACAGTAAAACCAAGTACACTTAATATTCATCTTGACAAATTGTTTTCAGAGTACATAAAGTAAAGAAGCATAACCCCAACATAAGTAGCCATAAAAGAGATGAGCTGAACTTTACTTTCAGCAATCCAAGCACTTCCAAAAGAGAGAGAAAGAGATCCAAGGTCAAGCTCCACTAGTACTAGTCCCACCCTAAGAACCTTGGGGGGGGGAGTAAGAAAAGAGGCGAAAACAAGGGGGTCAGACATAAAGTCTGTCGAGTATAATAACTTTAACAATATAATTATTAAAGTAATTAGGATAAGGCATAAACTAGTAAAACAAGAAATGACTGTGAAACAAGTGGGCATGCCAAAGCAAACAAGAGGAATATTCTGCCGTTAATCTCGTTCCTAATCACTATAGGATAATTACTATACTGCACCATTACTAGTCACCTTAAAAGTTGATCTCGCCTACAAACATAATAATGATAATGGTAGTTTCGTGTACCCCTAGCTGCCTTCATAGGTGCCGCCTGCACCTATCTCCGCTAGTTGTACCCACTACCCTCCCCATTCTAATTACAATGTTTATTCATAATATGGTAGTTATACTCCTAACTGTCTTCATAGGTGCCGCCTGCTCCTATCTCCGCTAGTCGTACCTACTACCTTCCCCATTCGATCGACTCCCTAACTCGTAGATACCCGTGCTAGTCCTATAGTGTGGTGTATCACTCCCCAAAGTGGCAAGCCGATACCACTAAAGATGCACAACTTATATCTACATGATGCAACAACGTCTTACCTACCAGCCCGGGCCCACGCACGCACATGACCCAGTTGGACTTGCCTTGCCACCGCTAACCCGTTTTTACCTCTTACAACGAAACCCAATAAGCGTGTCCCGTCCTCGATCTAACTCGAGCTCACAAAGATACTTAATGGGTTACTGGTTTGAAAAGGGTCCCCATATTGACACAAGCTTTCCACCTATGCTTGGTCCCCACTAGTATTTCACACTTAACCCCCTCTTATTCATGTCTTCTTACATGTTTCAACTTGGTTAAATGTTTATAATTATATCCCACATATCACCCATGTTACCCACTGATCAAATCAACATGAATTATTGGTTAAGCATGTCTTAACCCTATCCGCTTATCAGATCAATATATTATTGGTTAAGCTGGTCTTAACCCCACCCACTTATATATTGGTTAAGTTGGTCTTAACCCTATCCACTTATAAGATCAATATATATTATTGGTTAATTTTGTCTTAACCCTATCAGATCAATATATATTATTGGTTAAGTTTGTCTTAAACCTATCAGATCAATATATATTATTGGTTAAGCTGGTCTTAACCCTATCCACTTATCAAATTGTTGGTTAAGCTAGTCTTAACCCTATCCACTTATCAAATTATTGGTTAAGCTGGTCTTAACCCTATCCACTTATCATGTTTTACTTAATTTATGATTAAGTACATCTTAGTTCACAGATACATTGGTTAAGAGAATAACTCCATAAGTATCAACCCCGAAGACCGAAATCAACATCAGATTGGTACTCAGAGAATTATCCACTCAACCAAACTTCTGTTTGTCATTCATATTCGTCTTTGCTCAGCATTAATTAATTATTAATGCACAGACCTCTCACATTAACTCGGTTGCTTGTGGCCGCTGGATATGCTGGGCGGTTCCGGGCAGACTTCCACCACAAGCCAGACTTAACCTCGTGTCTAAGCATCTTTTAATTTATGCCTTTGACCTCTCACATTAGACTACAGTTTGTGGTTGCTGGATTTGCCGGGCGGGTCCGGGCAGTCTTATACCACAAACGAGTCTAACCTCGTGTCTTAGGCCTTTATTACATATTTAATTTATGCTTTTGACCTCTCACATTAGACTACCGTTGTGGTTGCTGGATTTGCCGGGCGGGTCCGGGCAGTCTTATACCACAAACGAGTCTAACCTCGTGTCTTAAGCATTTATTATTATACATTATTATTCAACCCCAATTTGAATTAATATATCTATTTAAAATTGCCAATAACTTCCAATTTTTATCCATGTCCATAATTGTCACTTAAATTGTGCCCATAATTTCTATGCATTTAAATTAGGCCAATTAATGTCTTAAATTAATTATCTGGCTTTAAAACAATTTTATGCCAATTCACAATATTAATATTTTCCCATTGTCCCTACGCTATTCGTACGTTTTAATACGATATATGTTAGACGCGAAAATAGTCTAACTTATAAAAAGAAAAGCAACATCAAAACTTGCATAACACATAAATAGATCATAACATAAGTTTTCATAGCCAATAACTTGCATAGGCAATGGGTATATATATATATATATATATATATATATATATATAACATAAATTTGCATAAACTATCATGGATCTAAATATAGATCTAAACATGTAATCGTGAACTTGCATATATGGATATGGTTTTCCTATAACTTGCATATGAATTTCATACAAACTTACATTCAAACTAGCATATGATTCACATACAAAACTAGCATAGGCAATGAACATAAATTTGCATAACTATGTACTGCCATGGATCTAAATATAGATCTAAACATAAAAATGTGAACTTACATATGGATCTAAACATAAAGACATAAACTTGCATATGGATCTAAACATAAAGATGTGAACTTGCATATGGATCTAAACATGTAAATTAATGTCACATGTTTACATACAAACTAGCATATGTATCTATACAATTCGCATATGAACTTGTGTATAATCCACCTACAGACTTGCATAAGATTCACATATGTTTTAACATCCCAGCCTTGCATAAAATTCATAAATAAGCATATGATTTAACATCCCAAACTTGCATATGATTCATATACATATGTTTTAACATCCAAACTTGCATAAGATGAATCAAGTTAATCATGTACAATTTAACATATAAAACAGATCCACAATAACAAAGCATTAACGATAACATCACATGATTCAAAATCATATTCTCATAATTCCAATTATAACTTCTCACAATTAAATTAATTAATTATTTTGTGAAAGATATTGTACTCACAAACAAAAGAATGGTCTTATTTTTCAGGGATCTGTATTCTGAAACTGAATTGCTCGCCTTTGATGTAGACTAATCGTTATTCTAATATAGATTTAGATTCTTGCTTGTATCTTGTTTTTGAGTTGAAAGAGACGGCGGCTACTCTAGGTTCTCCATTGACGGCATGACAACTCTTGGTATGAATTAGTGTGATTTCAGGTTGAGAGTTGGGTTGCTTATACAGAATTTTAATTAATTTAGAGCCGTCAGATTAACCTAAAATCAATCAAGACCATCCAGTCAAGATAGAATAACACCTCAGCCCTAATGACTCAGCAATGAGTCAAAACAGCGTCATCTTTCAGATTTGCCCGGGGGGGGGGAGGAGGGGGAGGTCGACCACCTGGTCGACCTTGGCTTGGGCGGGAATTTTCCCGCCCAGCCTACTTCCCTGTTTGAAATTTTGAATTTCTAATTTTCTGATTCGAGCTGTTTTTAATTTATTTAAATTCTAAAACTTCGGAAGGCCATAACTCCTTTATACGGAGTCCGATTCACGCAAACTCGGACTCTATCTCAAGCAGAATTCCAAGATGAACGCAATGGCGCAACCCGTTTCCCCTAATTCCCATATTTGAAATTAAGTATTCTTTAATTTTAATATTTAAAATCACGAGGTGTTACATTCTCCCCTCCTTAAAGGATTTCGCCCCCGAAATCTCCAAGTTAAGGAGAACGTATATCCTAACATCCAATCATCCATCTACTCAACCATCAAACACAGGCATCCATTGTCCTTACAAGATTTCTAGTGCCATATGAACATATGCAAAAAGTGTGTGTATATGTTCCTTGTCTAATGCAAAATCAGGCGGTCTACTAATTCAGTTGCCCCCCTTAATGCAAATCATGATAGTGCCATGCGTCCATTATGTATGCGAAAGAATCCTATCGATACATCTTATTTCTACATGTGTGCACAACCATTCGTAAAAATGCAGCATCCATATGATAACACAACCATTATACATCCATAAATTTAGAAATGCACACACATTTATATGCAGTATGAAAGTGATTGAGCCGATCTAGTACCTAATGTGTGTGTACATGCATCCACGAGCAACCACTTGCATCCGTTTGCATCCACCAAACATAACATGTCTCAAACACATGTTTACAACCATAGGGTTTTTCCTAACTAAGGATCGAGGATATAGTCGAGAGGACATATTAAACCATAGAACAAGTATAAAAAAAGCGATAGAAAAAGGAGATGTTAAGAACATATCCTCAAAAGGAAAGGGTACAACGTATGCATCTTGCTTTCCGTCTCCCAAGTTGCGTCTCCTTGTTCATCTCCCCGTTGCACTTTGACCAACTTGACCTCTCTGTTGCGTAGCTTTAATACCTCCGACCCAAGGATGCATGTAGGAGCTCGTCTAACCGCGGCATTTCGCTCTACTTCCACTTCTTTGAGCGTGCTCGGCTCCACCGTATCATGTAACACTTCCGCAAATGCGATACGTGAAACACATCACGAACACTACTAAGTTCGTTGCCTCTTTTCATGTCCCTCCAAAATCTAGGAGACATAACCTCAAAAGATCTTCAAGGATTTTATTCACCCCTTTCTGTCCGTCCATCCGTCTGTAGATGATGAGCGATGCTCGTACTTGCCGCCTTTTGCATATCACCTTTTCCTCTTACATCGAAAACTGTTCCAAGCCCTATCCCGCATGCACTGGTATACACTGCGAATGGCTTACTTCCATTTGGCAAAACTAAAATTGGAACTGTCGTTAAAGCCCTCTTTAAATGCTGGAAAGCATCGTCACAGTCAACATCCCAAGCAAAAGTCAAGCTCTTCTTCGTTAACCGAGTAAGTGGGGCTGATATCTTCGCAAAGTCCTTAATGAACTTCCTATAATAACCAGCCAGCCCTAAAAAGGTTCTTACTTCTGTTGCGTTCTTAGTAATTTTCCAATCTTGGATTGCCACCACCTTTGCGGGATCCACAACTATCCCTTCCTTAGAGACCACGTTTCCTAAGAACCTCACTTCTTTTCTCCAAAAATGGCACTTGGAGAACTTAGCTTTAAGTTAATGCACTCGTAGGGCCTCTAAGACTTCCCTAAGATGTAGGGCATGCTCTCCTTCACTTTTAGAGAAAATCAGAATATCGTCCACAAAGACTACCACAAACTTGTTTAGAAACTCCCTAAACACCCTACTCATTAATTCAACAAAGTATGCGGGTGCATTCGTCAAACCAAAAGGCATGCCGAACCATTCGAAGAAACCGTCAGGAGTTCTAAATGCAGTCTTATCTATGCTGTCTTCAGCCACCCTTAGCTGATGAAACCCTATAGCCAAATCCAGTTGCGAGAAAACTGAAGCACCCACCAACTGATCGAATAAATCATCTATCCTCGGCAATGGGTGTCTGTTCTTCTTTGTGAACTTATTCAGCTCTCTATAGTCCATGCATAATCTAAGTGAACCATCAGCTTTCATAGCAAAAATGACTGGAGCACCCCACTTCGAAATTCTTATGAACCCTTCTCAAGCAATTATTTCACTTGCTTATTGAGTTCTCTTCTCTCCCTCGGAGCCATGTGGCGCACTTGTAATGCAACTGGCTTTGCATTATCTACTGGGTATATTCGAAAGTCTATCTCGCGCCTCGAGGTAAACCTCGAACTTCATCGAAGACGTCACTATATTCACAGACCATACGAACAGATTCCAAATCATCATTGGATGCGTCAAGGGATTCTAGGTAGCTAAGCATCACCGGACCTCTAGGGTCACAAGATATATCGAGGGTTTTTCCACAACGAGTCAACAATCTAACTACCCTTCTTTCACAATCTAGGATGGCACTGTATCTAGCTAGCCAATCCATGTCTAGAATCAAGCCGTAGCCCATGAAGCCAAGAACAAAGGCGTTGCATTCAAACCCAACGCCCAAGATAGACACTCTCAAATCCTGACAAATCATTGAAAGATGGTCGAACCATCAATAGGATTTGAGACTACTATGGGATCCGTAACTAGACTAGTATTTAGGTGCAGTGTTTCAACTAACGAAGCATATACAAATGAGTGTGAAGTGCCAGAATTTAAACATGGTTCGAACATGATGATCAAAAAGAAAAACCAAACTTCAAACCAAGATATTCCTACCTCTATCAGGTATGCCAGCCGTGAGGGAACGCATCTGCCCTCCAGAAAATCCTGTACTTTGTCCTTACCCTTGCCTTTTGCTTCTTTGGACGATCCTAATAAGATGTCATGTTTCTCCGTAACGATAACAACTAGTCTTCTTCTTCTTTCTAACGTCTTTATTTAAGTAGTCAGGTATTTCACAAGTGTAGCCCTTCCTTTTCTCTTGGCCCCTTGTTATCCTTACCGCCTTTCTTTGGATCTACTTTCTTATCGTGTGTCCTATCCATGTCTCTCCTGTACATTTTCCATTTGTGACCTTCCACCAAAGTGAGACTTCGTCCTTTATTAACCAAGCAGCTAATTGAACTTTCCTCTCATCGTCTATCTTAAAGGTACCAACTAGTCTTCCACTTCCTTCTAGCTTTGACAAACGTCCCAGTCCCATGAAGCGGTTTTCCGCCCATCGTACGGAAGTTCTTACATATCTTAGAAAAAGCGTCTATACGTAGAGGGAGAAATTCAAAAAGGAAATAGGAAGAGATTTAAAACGGAGAATCAAAGGAAAGATATATGGCTCTTAGGGGTTATGTTTTTAAAACAAACTTTTCTCTTGAAAATACTCTCCTTAAAACATATTTTTGAAAGTATTTTTTTTATAAAAACGCTTTTGAAAAATAGTTTTTCAAAATACCTTATCTGATCTGTTAACCTTCAGCTCTGATACCACATGTAACACCCCCACGTCCGTTAATGTCACTCACAAAGGGAATGCATTATGTTTCGTGGAGCATTATTAGTGTATAGAACAAAATATAACAAGACAGATACATATATAGGCACTTGAAAAATTTAAAACAACTTTTATTGCAGCGGAGAAATTGTTTTATTACAACAACTTCATAAACCAACAGTAAAACCAAGTACACTTAATATCCATCTTAACAAATTGTTTTCAGAGTACATAAAGTAAAAAAGCATAACCCCAACACAAGTAGCCATAAAAAAGATGAGCTGAACTTTACTTTCAGCAATCCAAGCACTTCCAAAAGAGAGAGAAAGAGATCCAAGGTCAAGCTCCACTAGTACTAGTCCCACCCTGAGAACCTAGGGGGAGGGGGGAAGGAAGAAAAGAGGCAAAAACAAGGGGGTCAGACATAAAGTCTGGCGAGTATAATAAATTTAACAATATAATTATTAAAGTAATTAGGATAAGGCATAAACTGGTAAAACAAGAAATGGCTGTGAAACAAGTGGGCATGCCAAAGAAAACAAGAGGAATATTCTGGCGTTATTCTCGTTCCTAATCACTATAGGATAATTACTATACTGCACCATTACTAGTCACCTTAAAAGTTGATCCCACCTACAGAACATAATAATGATAATGGTAGTTTCGTGTACCCCTAGCTGCCTTTATAGGTGTCGCCTGCCCCTATCTCCGCTAGTTGCACCCACTACCCTCCCCATTCTAATTACAATGTTTATTCATAATATGGTAGTTACACTCCTAGCTGTCTTCATAGGTGCCGACTGCTCCTATCTCCGCTAGTCGTACCCACTACCTTCCCCATTCGATCGGATCCCTAACTTGTAGATACCCGTGCTGGTCCCACATTAGGGTGTATCACTCCCCAAAGTGGCAACCCGATACCCCTAAAGATGCATGGCTTATATCTACACGATGCAACAACGTCTTACATACCAGCCCGGGCACACGCACGCACATGACCCCCTTGGACTTGCGTTGCTACCGCTGACCCATTTTTACCTCTTACAATCAAATCTAGTAAGCGTGCCCCGTCCTCGATCTAACTCGAGCTCACAAAGATACTTAATGGGTTACTGGTTTGAAAAGGGTCCCCATATTCGACACAAGCTTTCTACCTTTGCTTGGTCCCCACTAGGATTTCACACTTAACCCCCTCTTATTCATGTCTTCTTACATGTTTCAACTTAGTTAAGTGTTTATAATTATATCCCACATGACACCCATGTTACCCACTTATCAAATCAACATGTGTTATTGGTTAAGCCTGTCTTAACCCTATCCGCTTATCAGATCAATATATTATTGGTTAAACTGGTCTTAACCCCACCCACTTATATATTGGTTAAATTGGACTTAACCCTATCCACTTATATATTGGTTAAGTCGGTCTTAACCCTATCCACTTATCAGATCAATATATATTATTGGTTAAGTTTGTATTAACCCAATCAGATCAATATATATTATTGGTTAAGTTTGTCTTAACCCTATCAGATCAATATATATTATTGGTTAAGCTGGTCTTAACCCTATCCACTTATCAAATTGTTGGTTAAGCTGGTCTTAACCCTATCCACTTGTCAAATTATTGGTTAAGCTGGTCTTAACCCTATCCACTTATCCTGTTTTACTTAATTTATGATTAAGTACATCTTAGTTCACAGATACATTGGTTAAGAGAATAACTCCCTAAGTATCAACCCCGAAGACCGAAATCAACATCAGATTGGTACTCAGAGAATTATTCACTCAACCAAACTTTTGTTTGTCATTCATATTCGTCTTTTCTCAGCATTAATTAATTATTAATGCATAGACCTCTCACATTAAGTCAGTTGCTTGTGGCTGCTGGATATGCCGAGCGGTTCCGGGCAGACTTCCACCACAAGTCATACTTAACCTCGTATCTAAGCATCTTTTAATTTATGCCTTTGACCTCTCACATTGGACTATAGTTTGTGGTTGCTGGATTTTCCGGGCGGGTCCGGGTAGTCTTATACCACAAACGAGTCTAACCTCGTGTCTTAGGCCTTTATTACATATTTAATTTATGCCTTTGACCTCTCACATTAGACTACTGTTGTGGTTGCTAGATTTGCCGGGCGGGTCCGGGCAGTCTTATACCACAAACAAGTCTAACCTCGTGTCTTTGGCATTTATTATTAGACATTATTATTCAACCCCAATTTGAATTAATATCTCTATTTCAAATTGCCAATAACTTCCAATTTTTATCTATGTCCATAATTGTCACTTAAATTATGCCTATAATTTCTATGCATATAAATTAGGCTAATTAATGTCTCAAATTAATTCTATGCCTTTAAAACCATTTTATGCCAATTCACAATATTAATATTTTCCCATTGTCCCCACGTTATTCGTATGTTTTAATACGATATATGTTAGACTCGAAAATAGTCTAACTTATAAAAAGAAAAGCAACATCACAACTTGCATAACACATAAAATAGATCATAACATAAGTTTGCCTAGCCAATAACTTGCATAGGCAATGGGTGTGTGTGTGTGTGTATATATATATATATATATATATATATAACATAAATTTGCATAAACTATCAAGGATCTAAATATAGATCTAAACATGTAATCATGAACTTGCATATATGGATATGGTTTTCCTATAACTTGCATATGAATTTCATACAAACTTACATTCAAACTAGCATATGATTCACATACAAAACTAGCATAGGCAATGTACATAAATTTGCATATCTATGTACTGCCATGGATCTAAATATAGATATAAACATAAAGATGTGAACTTGCATATGGATCTAAACATAAAGATGTGAACTTGCATACGGATCTAAACATGTAAATTAATGTCACATGTTTACATATAAACTAGCATATGTATCTACACGATTCGCATATGAACTTGTGTATAATCCACCTACAGACTTGCATAAGACTCACATATGTTTTAACATCCCAGACTTGCGTTAAATTCATAAATTAGCATATGATTTAACATCCCAAACTTGCATATGATTCATATACATATGTTTTAACATCCAAACTTGCATTAGATGAATCAAGTTAATCATGTACAATTTAACATATGAAACAGATCCACAATAACAAAGCATCAACGATAACATCACATGATTCAAAATCATATTCTCATAATCCTAATTATAACTTATCACAATTAAATTAATTAATTAATTTGTGAAAGATATTATACTCACAAACAAAAGAACGGTCTTGTTTTTCGGGGACCTGTATTCTGAAACTGAATTACTCGCCTTTGATGTAGACTAATCGTTATTCTAATTTAGATTTAGATTCTTGCTTGTATCTTGTTTTTGAGTTGAAGAGATGGCGGCTACTCTAGTTTCTCCGTTGACGGCATGACGGCTCTTGGTATGAATTAGTGTGACTTTAGGTTGAGAGTTAGGTTGCTTATATAGAATTTTAATTAATTTAGAGTCGTCATATTAACCTAGAATTAATCAAGACCATCCAGTCAAGATAGAATAACACCTCAGCCCTAATGACTCAGCAATGAGTCAAAACAGCGTCATCTTTCAGATCTGCCCGGGGAGGCGGGGGGGAGGGGGGCAGGTCGACCCCCTGGTCGACCTGTATAGGGAGGTCGACCCCCTGGTCGACCTGGCCTTGGGTGGGAATTTTCCCGCCCAGCCTGCTTCCCTGTTTGAAATTTTGAATTTCTAATTTTCTGCTTCGAGTTGTTTTTAATTTATTTAATTTATTTAATTTCTGAAACTTCGGAAGGCCATAACTCCATACGGAGTCCGATTCACGCAAACTCAGACTCTATCTCAAGCAGAATTCCGAGATGAACGCAATGGCACAACCCATTTCCCTTAATTCCCACGTTTGAAATTAAGTATTCTTTAATTTTAATATTTAAAATCACGGGATGTTACAATAATCGATGATTTAATCGAAAATATTAAGTTGGACTTGGAAAATTGGCCTAATATATATTAAAATATATAAGGGTGAGATTGAAATTTATTAATGAATGAAGTTTAAATGTTTATGTTTAAATTTAATTAAAATGAGCTTGTCGCGATGCGGTAGTTCATAATTTGACGATTTGAACTTCAATTGAGTATATAAAACTCAATATAAGTCGAAATTATTATAAACAAGAACCATTAGGATCTATTGAATAATAAATTTCTAATTGAAGAGAAAATTATGGATTTCGTCTTATAGATTTTCAGTTAGGTCAAAATCAAATTTCCGAGATAACAGTGGTATAATCGGGTAAAACCCATAAACGTTTATTTAATAAAATAAAAGGATTTTAAGAAAATAGAACTTAGATTTCCATAAGAAAAATGCAGACATGAGTTATAAAATAAATGTGAACTCCAGTAGGGTAAATGAATTAATTTTTGAAACAAAAATCATATTTTTAATTATTAAACAAAACTAACTAAGTTGAAGAATAATTAGTTAATCGAGTTTTGGATCAAGTTTGACTTTGGATAAGTGAATAAGATATGTGAATTTTTATTCGAAATCGAATATGAAACTTGAGTTGGAAATGGAATTCGATTGGTATATAAGAGAATTAAAATATATTTGAAAATGATAGGTTCAAATTAAAAGTGGGTTAGGCAAAAGAACTAACTATAGAATAAATTAGCAAATAGTGTTAAAACGATTAGATTGAGTTGGAATAAATTGAGAATCGTTGAATAAAGGTTTGAACAAGTATGGAATGAAGCGAATGGAAGAAAAAATTTGAATGTCCGACAAAAGAGGTAAATATCTGATTTAATATGAGATTTTACGAGCCTATTGGCAAAACGCTTGACTTTTTTATTTTCTTTTTGAGTGGAAAGGTCCTAGAGAGGCGATTTGCAGTTGTGCCGATTGAGCCGTACAAAGGAGATGCTGGTGAAAATTTTCAGAAATTTAAGGGGATAGAAAAATTTAAGAAAGTTTGATGAGTAGAAATCGACTTATCAATTAAATATTAAATTTAATAAGAGAATAAATTTAAAATCAGATTTTATAAGTAAAAAGGGAAATTGGAACCTGTTGTACAGTTGTTGAGTCAAGTAACTTTCTAGGTGTCAATCTGATGTTGGTTTCGCCCTTTGGGGTTGTATACTTAGGGACTTATTCACTTACCAATTTACAATGTGAAGTTAATAAAGTAGAAGTGAAAATGATAATTGAATATTCTTATATTGAAATTGAGAAATAATAAATAAATAAGAAGTTAATTTAAAAGGGCTTTGTGTTGCTTGATGCTAGGTCAGTAGAATTTCCATTTGGGAATAGGATCACGGGTTGTATGGATGTTTCTTTAATACTTAAATAACAGGCTGTTAAAGTTTTGGCCCATTTTATACTCCCGTTGTCAATACGGAGAGATCGAGATGAGGTTTGTTATCTGAAAACCACTCTGTATGGGCATTATCGTTGTGAATCAAATATGTTGAAGATAATTGATGACGGAGTAAATTACAAGGTATGTTTTGTTATCCTGGGTAGAAATTGCCTAAGATGGATTGATGAAACATTGCCTTCGGTTTGTCTAGTCCCAGGACAACTTGTACGACTGTCTGAATTAGTATGCCTAACGGATCATCTACATTGGTTTCTTCAAACGTATTTACGTTTGGTCACGGAGGAGTTCGTTTCTCTTAGCTTTATACCCGGGATATTTTTGGGGAAATCAAATTAATGATTTAGCGGGTTTGATGATGTGGCATTTAAAGTGAATGAAGTTGTAATGTTAAAAAGGTAAGTATGGCCTCAGGCCTCACAACCGTGAAATGGTATAAAATCGGGTAGGTCGCATGGCTGTGTAGGTCGCTCCCATTAGGGTGTATTGTCATATGATCTAGAGAAAATCCATTTACTTCTTTATTCCATCGTGCTGTATGCTTCGGTAATGGTTGTTGATCCCAACTGTTGGTAATAATACATTTGGAACGCTCAACCGAAGTGGGTGGTCAGTCATGTTTAGCTTAGGTTGCAAGATGTTCTTGTCGAACCCGGTGTATTCCTCGCTACAGATACACTATTGGAAGGTGGTCTCATACGTCGCCATAGTTGGAGTCCATTCTCCAATAAGCGCATGTGGTTTTGATTGTATATTATGTATGTGGAGCGTGAGATGAAAGCGTTCTATTAGATCGATATTTACTTGATTTAGACGCTATTATAATATTAGAACAGTATTGATTTAAAATAATATTTTGGGTTATCGTAAGGTAAAAACCATCTGTATTTATGTGTGGATTGGTCTTTTGATTATTCTTTCTTTTAAAAAGGATTTTTAAAAGTTAAACCAAGTGGTTCGAGTTTACTCACACCAGTCTCATGATTGACCTAGAGTTTATTTTGTTTTGTTTTACCCTAAACTCTTGGGTGCCCAAAATTGTACATGCAGTCGTGTAGTTTAGGTATTTACAAATACCCTTGGAGGATCTTAAAGTGGGAGGCTTCAGTGTTATATAGCTATTATTATTTTCGTTGTGTTGTAAGTATTGTACTCTGATACTGGTATGTTTATATAGTTAAAATTTTGCATTCCAAAAGCTGTCATATATATATTATATTTTATTCCTCTGCGATGTGAGATTCTATGTTGTTATTTCTATTCTTCTTCTATCTTTTCATCTTCAACCCATAATGATTCAAATTTCTGCGCAATTTGGGTTGGACATATAGTGTATTTAGTCAACTCAGATGGTACAGATTTATGGGCCATTATAGTTGGTATCAGAGCTTAGGTTGAGCGAACGCCTAGGCTTTGGTGGGGTTTACTCATTAGAGATAGGGTCAGTAGTACCCTAGAATGAATTGAGTGTATATATACGAAGGCGTGTATTTGTTAGTTTATTTAAAAACTATTTTATATTGTGTTGATTGGTTTAGATAGTTGTTTATGAATCCCGATCGATATAGTTATGTATACCTGTATCGATAGGTGTTTCTAAATACTTGAGTAGAGAAATCTGACATAATATTGTTTTAAAGTGGGTAAATGAAATAATTTTACCCAAAACTATATTTTGATACAAAATAAATAATTTTCTAAAATGATTATAATATATGGATCTATTGGTTGTTATTATAATCAGATGAGTTTATATAATTAGAATGGTTATAGATAAACAAATATAATTTGTATAAGAATGAAATATACATATAAGATGAACTTTAATTGGATTCAAACCCAAATTTGGAATTTAATTCCCTGGAGGTTGGAAAAATATTTTCTGAAGTGTATTACAATAATATAGCTTTGTTTGGAAGGACATTTTAATAAAAATCATTTTAGATGAATTTTTGGGTGATAAAGCACTGAGCTCACTTCAATCACTGGAAAATAATTCCGATGATGAGTCGACCATCATTGGTGTTAATTTTCGAGTTTCTAAGTGATGGATTTCTACCAAAGTAAAATTTCCAATGAAATTTTGTTTAAGAAGACAAGTTGTTTTGGAAAATTCAATTGTTTTGAATTTAATATGAAAATAAATATATGTATATGTTTATGTGATTTCTAAAGGATTTGAAATGAAAACCCGGGAATTTGAATTCAGGAATTTAAACTGAACTTAAGTTAAATAGATCGAAATAAATAAATTGATTAAAATCAATTAGAATGAATTTAAATGCATATGAATGGAAACTAAAAGTTTTGTTGGAACTAAAGTTGTAGAAGTATGAAATGCTGAGTTTCAACATAAGTGGGTTTTAAAAAGTTAATTGGTTTGTAGCATTTTTCCTACCTTAGTAATTTTGGGGATGAAATTCTTTTAAGGGGAGAGAATGTAACGACTTGGAAATTTTTATCAAATTATTTTAAACATTTAGTATTATTTTAAATGTTGAGTTGATAATACAAGTGGATTTTATATGGAATTTAATGATTCAATAATCGAATGTGATTTAATTTTGAATATATCGAGTTATCATAATACGAAAACGACTAATAATTGAATTCAAAGTTTAAACTGAATCGAAACGATTCAGATGGTCAATATAAAATTCTTTTTGAACACAAATGATAATAAAAAAAATTATTATCGGGGAGTTCTTTGTTTTGAGTTTAAAATTTATTTTATATCGATTTAATATGGTACTTAAGAACATTACATTTTCAAACGACCTTGTTTTTTGACGAAAACAATTTTATTGGTTCCGAAACATAAAACCATAACAGTATGTCAAATTTCATCGCGATCAGAGCTTATCTTTGGTCATTTAAACGTGAATCTTCAGGAGTAAGTTTCGTGAGAATATTGTAATGATGAATTGTACCGAAATCAGTGTCTTTTAAATTAAATTAAAATTCTCTTCGAAATCAAATTGCATTAATTATAAACTAAATCAGAAATTTTTAAGAATCAAATTGAATTAAATTAAAAATCAAATCGAATTAAAATTTCTTGTACTTTGTACATTCACTTATAACCTACGTATGTTTTGTTCCCCAATTAGCCTATATAAACGTGACTACCCCCATTAATTTCGTTTCCTGTTTCTTGTTCCTCAGATGAAAATCAAAATAGTACTTCCCTCTTTTAAATTTTAAAAACGAAATTATCCGAGTCCTCCTGCCCTTTAAAAATCAAAATCCTTCTCTATTAAAATCGAAGTGTTCGAATCATTTTCCTCTTCATTTCAATTTCGAGCAAGACAACGATGAGAAAATCGCGGGTTTTGTGAGGCCGAGATTTAGTTTGAAGTGGAAATAGCATCTTTTGATGGTGATTTGGAGCTCACAGGTGGTTCGAACAGGGGACCGTGATGGTAGGAGTTCGGTTGGAGGTTGCGATTAAGAAGTAAGAAGATGAGTACATTGGGTCCATGGCGTCATAGGGATTCGACAACGATTATTGAGTGGGATTTGATGATAATTTTTTTTTGCATCTTTCTATATAGTGCGTGAAATGGATGGTGGTTGCGAAGTGGGAAGTAGATCGAGCGGTGCAAGTTGAAGTCAATCCGGTAGCTCTTGCAACGTGGGGAAGAACGACAGTTGTTTGGTTGCATTTCAAGGAGAAACTATGGAGCTTAAGAAATTTGGAGTTGCTGAAATGGTGATTGGTTTGTTACAAGCGACTGATGGGGAGATTAGCAACTGGCGACAGGGTTTGAGGCGGTGTTAGGCAATGCTTTTGTGATAGTTCATGGATTAATAGGTGTTGGGACACTGGCGATCGAATGGTGGTGGTTAGAAATGAAGTGAAGAAGTATTTTAGGTTTGAAGTAGAATAAGGAAATAAACGGTAATTAAAATTTTTAATTATTTATTTAAGTAAATGTTAAATATTTAAATGGTTAAATGTTTAAAAATACCTTATTTGTCATACGAAGTCCGATTTGGACAAATGAGTCACGATGTTGAATACAGAAGAAGTCTGCAGGATTTAGGTTTCGAAAGGTAATTAACTTAATTATTTTTGTAGTGTGAAATAATTTAAATTTAAATATATGGAAATTTTAAATGAAAATAAATAACTCAATTTAGGTCGAAATCGTATAACGTTTGCGTCAGGTGACTCATATGTACGTAGGCTACAATATGGAATCTAAATTGGCGCGATTCGCAAACTAAGTAAATCAGGTGAGTAAATCTCATTCAGATTAAATATCTAGAATTTATTTTGAGTAGTTAAAAGTAATTGTTGGTTGATTGGATGAATTGATTTGATATTATCAAATTGTGGCTATATATACATATGTTATATTTAGGCATGGTGGTTGAATATTTCCCGCGGTATTATTAGCGGATGATACCCTATGCACGCCACAGTATGTATAGTGGACGACCTTCTATACTGCGATATCCTACCTTGAAGTAGAATGAGTATTATTTATATTGTCTAACATTTGTGGATGTAGGAAAAATAGGTTGGAGGGATCCAACTGGATTCCTCAACAATTTTATTGTTTGTTTCTATATAGCGCTATATGATGTGATAAATAATATGTGATTGATTATAGGGTGTTTTGGATGTTTGACTAGCACTGGCCCTAGGTATTGGTATTTAAAATACGGTAAAAACATATTTAAATGAAAAGAAAGGAATTTGATTTTAAAAAGGAAAATCAATTTTTTTGAATATAGAATTTGAATTTCGAATGGCTAGGAAATATTAACTCTTTTTTAATAATAAAAACAAGTAGTGATTTTATAAATTATGTTTATAAATGTAAGTGAAATAAATTATCATTGGGTAATTTAAAGGGTTAAATTTAAACATGAATTTAAAAATGGAAATTGAAATAGTTTAAAAAAGAAACGATAAAGTATTTTCCGATGTTCGAAATGTAAATAGAATTGGAATAAATCCATACGGAATTATGATTGGAATTCGACTATGTCGAATTTATGAAAATAAATTAATTCTAGAAAGGATATTGGAATTGTATTAGATAGAAACTAAAATATGAAATAAAATATGAAAATAGATTTTATGCTATATATATGTAGGTTATAATAAAATAAAATATTCAAAAATAGGAATTGGGTTTCAAATAGATTTTGAAACGGAACTTTTTTTAATGTATAAAACAAGGAAGTAAATTTATAAACGACATTTAAAAATAAGGCGGGATAATTATCATGGGATAATTTGGGAATATAATTTCAAGTATGAATTTAAAATAGAATTGGAAATCGTTTCGAAAAGGGAACGATAGATTATATTCCAGAATTCGGAATATAAACTATATTAAGATAAACCCAAGGAATTTATGATTATAATACGATTTTGTCAAAATGTATAAAATAATTTATCTCCAAATAAATTAAACTTTATACAGAAGATTAAGTTGTAAATGAATTTATAACTGAGTAATGAAATAATCGACGACTTATGTTAATCGAAAATATTAAGTTGGATTTGGAAAATTACCCTAATATATATATTAAAATATATTAGAATGAGATTGTAATTTATTAAAAAACAAAGTTTAAACATTATATTTAAATTTAATTAAAACGAGCACGTCGCAATGTGCTAGTTCGTAATTTGATGATTTGAACTTCAATTGAGTATATAGAACTCAGTATAAGTCGGAATTCCTTAAAACATGAATCATCAGACCTATTGATTAATTATTTTCTAATGAAAGAGAAAAATAGAAATTTCAGCTTATAGATTTTAAGTTAGGCCAAAATCAAATTTCTAGAAAAACAATGGCATAATCGTTTAAAACCCATAACAAATTATTTAATAGAATAAAAAGATTTCGAGCAAATAAAACTTAGATTTCCATAAGAAAAACCCAGACTTGAGTTAGAAAATAAATATGAACTCAAGTGGAGTAAATGAATTGATTTTTGAAACAAAAATCGTATTTTTAATTATTGAATAGAATGAACTAAGTAGAAGAATAATTAGTTAATTGTGTTTTGGATCGAGTTTGACTTTGGATAAGTGAATAAGATTTGTGAATTTATATTCGAAACTGAATATGAAACTTGAGTTGGGAATGGAATTCGATTGGTTTATAAGAGAATTAAAATATATTTGAACACTATGAAGTTATAGCCCTGCAATACCCCCGTTATAGCCCATAGCGTTCATCAAGCTCTACACTATTTCAATTTAGCGCTGATGAACAGTAGATCCGCTTCTAGCCCTGTTATTTTCCGCTACATCCGCTAAATCAAGGCTTTTTACCGTCCGCTTTAGCAAAATTAATATATATAGCTTGACTGGACTAGTCCTCTTTTTACAATGTTTAGTAAAGTTAGCATAAAAAGCTAGATTTAAGGCATAAGTGCCTAATTTATGGTAACAATCAATTGCACTTTTCAAATTTAGCATGCATAACTATGATATTCCGTGATTTTATTATATAAGATTAATTAATACTAGTTTCTTGTATACATATAATGTGAGAAAGATGATTTATTAATTTCCAAATATTTGGTTCTATATCTAATGAACCTTTTTACTCCTCCTCTATATCCTCGCTATTTCCCTGCTTTATCCCCGCTACACCTTTTTGCACATCCGCTGCTACAGAACCGCTAAGCGCTTTAACTGCACAGTTTAAACATGATAGGTTCAAACTAAAAGTGGATTAGGCAAAAGAACTAATTAGATGATAAATTAGTGAATTGAGTTAAAACGATTAGATTGAGTTGGAATAAACTGAGAATGATTGAATAAATGTTTGAAAAGGTATGGAATGAAGCTAATGGAAGAAATAAATTGAATGTCTAAAAAAAGAGGTACATAATTAATTTAATATGAGTTTTTGTGAGCCTATTGGGAAAGCCACTTGGCTTTTTGATTCTATTTTTGAATGAAAAGTGTCTCGAGAGGCGATTTGTAGTTATACTGATTGAGCCTTATAAGGGAGACGCTGGCGAAATTTTTCAGAAATTTAAGGAATCAAAAAAATTTAAGGAAGTTTGATAACTAGAAATTGACTCATCAATTATATATGGAATTTAATAAGAGAATAAACTTATAATGGAATTTAATAAGTAAAAAAGTAAAATTGGAACATGTTGTACGTTGGTTGAGTCGAGTAACTTTCGAGGTGTCAATCTGATGTTGGTTTCGATCTTTGGGGTTTGTAAACTTAGAGACTTATTCACTTACCAATTTACAATGAGAAGTAAATAAAGTAGAAGCGAAATGAAAATTGAATATTCTTATATTGAAATTGAGAAATGATAAATAAATAAGAAATTAATTTAAAAGGGCTTAGTGTTGCTTGATGGTTGATCAGTAGAATTTCCATTTGGAAATAGGATCGTTGGATGTATGGATGCTTCTTTGATAGTAACTGGCTATCAAAGGTTGGGCCATTTTATATTTTCATTGTCGATATAGAGAGATAGGGATCATGTTTATTATCTGAAAACCACTCTGTGTGGGCATTTGCATTGCGAATCAAATATGATGAATATAATTAAAGACGGAGTAAAATGCAAGGGCTGTTTTGTTAATCCTAGGTAGAAGTTGCCTAAGATGGATTAATGAAATAGTTCCTTTGATTTGCCTAGTCCCAGAAAACTTGTATGGATGAATGTCTGATAGAATATGCCTAATGTATCATCTACATTGGTTTCTTCAAACGTATATACATTTGATAGCGGAGGAATTCGTTCCTCTTAGCTTTATGCCAAGGATTTTTTTGGGAAATCAAATTAATTATTTGGCGGGTTTGACGATGTGGCATTCAAAGTGAATGATGTTGTGGTGTTAAAAAGTTAAGTACGGCCTTAGGCCTCACAACCGGGAAATGGTACAACATCGGGTAGGTCGCACGGCGATGTGGGTCGCTCCTATTAGGGTGTATTATCACATGATCTAGAGAAAATCTATTTTATTCTTTATTCTATCGCTCCTGTATGCTTCGGTAACGATTGCTGATCCCAACCGTTGGTGATAATACATTCGGAACACTTGGGCAATGTGAGTGGCCGGTCTTGTTTAGTCTGGGTTGCAAGATGTTCTTGTTGAACCCGGTGTATTCCTCTCTAGAGATACTGTCGGAAGGTGGTCTCATGCCTTGCCATAATTGAAAAACGTTCTCCAATAAGCGCCCGTGGTTTTGATTGTATACTATGTATGTGGAGCGTGAGATGCAAGCTTTCTGCTAGATCAAAATTTACTTAATTTAGACACTATTATAATATCAGAATAGTATTGATTCAAAATAATGTTTTGGCTTATTGTAAGGTAAAAACCATCTATATTTATGTACGGATCAGTCTTACGATTATCCTTTCTTTTAGAAAGGGTTTTTAAAAGTTAAACCAAGTGGTTAGAGTTTACTCGCACCAGTCACATGACTGACCCTGAGTTTATTTTGTTTTGTTTTACTCTAAAATATTCGGTGCCCAAATTTGTATGGGTAGTCAACTAGTTCAGGTGTAACATCCCGTATTTTTACGGTTTAATAATTAATTTATTTGATTATTTAAATAATGGTTTGGTAATTTTAGATGACTTGAATTAAATTAAATTATATTGAATATTTAATTAATATTAATAATTAAATAATATATTTAATTTTCGAAATTGTCGGAAATAGTAGAATTCACAATGTTGTGCAAATCAGATGATTTAACTAACTTAATTCAGTTTAGAATTGAATTATAATAACGATTCTGTTTAATAAACGGCGTTAGAATGTATAAATTATATTATGATTATAATCGAGCTCAAAATGGCGCGGCAGTTCGTAATTTGGCGATTTGAACTTTAAACGAATATGTAGAATCCGTTTTAAGTCAGATTTCTGTGAAATAAGAAACGTTAACAGCTGGTAAGGTATATTTTTCTAATGTTAGAGAAAAACTGAGATTTCGTCTATTAGATTTTGAGTTATGTCCAGATCAAATTTCCAAAAAGTGGCTATGGAATTCGTTTATAGTTTATAATGATTTATTTATATAATAAAAGGATTTTTTATTATATATTTGATATTGATTAACTTGGATTTTTAAATATCGTGTTATAAATCCAAATACGTATGTTTTGGAGCTGTATGACATTCTATTGTGAATATATACAATAATATTAATTTATTAATATTTATTTAATTATTTCTAAATATATTAATATTTAAATGGGTTTATTTTGAGCTTTAAAAATAGTCATTTTTGCAAACGACCTCCGTTTTCGACGATACTAATTTTTTAAGATCCAAAATATTAAATTATTATTAGATTTCAATTTTCGTGATTTTTTGGAGTTAGTATGTGGTTGTAAGGGATTTTAATGTGAAAAATAGTCAATATCTTGACTTTAAAAATATGTTGCGTGAGCAAACGGATTCAGAATTCGACGTAACAAGTTTCGTTGGGTCCGTAATGTCAAAATGTTGTTGTGTGTCCATTTTTGTCAAAATTAGATATCGTATGTGACCATACAAATTTTTAAACAATAAATACAAACAATGATTGATTATAAAATAGAATAAAATAATATTTTTCTTTACCTATGAATATACCACCATATCCTAATCCTAATCCATTTTCATCTTTGGTCAAAATTGCTTTCGCAGCATTTCTTTCTTCACACAACAAAAATCCTGTATTCATAAAAATCAAACAAATCACAAGAAAATCGTGAAATGAACATATATTAGATGGTGAAGATATCCTTTTCGATTTGGGGTGAGTTTCAGAGAGTTCGATCCTGTTTTGGTTCGCTGTATATAGAGCAGTGTCCATTTGAGTGGTTTAGGGTTTGAGAATTTGTGATATATGAAAGATCGATTCATGATTTAAGGTTTGTTTCGGGTTTCAGCGTGTTGTTAAGCGTCTTGTGGAGGAGTTCATATGGATTTGGTCACCAAAAGTGTCGCACAGTTCCAGGATTTGGCAAAACAGCCTGCAATGACGCAATGCCAATCTGGACGTCGAGCTTTACAAATTGATGATGGGGAGATGGAGATTTTAATGGAGGATTCTATAGTGATTTTTGTTTGGATTTTTATAACGAGAAGAGGGAGGTTGGTGAGCAGGAGGATACAACCATTGATGGTGTTGGAGTTCCGTCCGAGTTAGAAGTTGATACTGGAAGAAGGAGTTTTGGAGAACGGCTATAGCCAAGGTGGCGAAGGATTAGAACGGTGACTGTTTTTTGGTTAGGAAAAAAAATGAAGCAATTCATGTTTTACGGAGGAGGAGGACTAGGAGATTTCGGCAACGACTAGAAAAAAATAAAGCAAGGAGCTGTTTCCCTTTTTAAACGTTGGGGAACATGATTATGAGGAAAAACTAATTAAAACATGATTAGGTTAAAAAGGTAATTAGTTAAGCCATAATTAGTGAATATAATTTTATTCTAATTCAAGTTATAACTTGTAATGTTAATATCTTTTACATACATTATCAGAAATTGACGAAATAAGATCCATTGGGATCGTATGGACGGTGGCTACACAACATAACTAATTCGGAGTGAATTGGAGCTCGTTACAATTTATAGCGAAATAAACTGCCTAATCTGAATCAACGACGGTTATCGTTATTTAACGATAAACCACCAATGTGAGTAAAACTCACTAACTCTGCCAGTTTATATTTATATAACATATTTTTAGAATTGATAAATGATGGTTGATTGCTGTGTGTTGATTGTTTGGATGAACTGCTAATTGATTGGTTTAAATTATAGATCTAGTATTATATAGTGGAAAATAGGCACTGGACAAACTTTGAAAAAAAAATAGGGACGTCAAGTTTTATTTTTAGGCTGAAGGACAAACTTTGAAAAAAAATTAGGCTGAAGGACAATACTAAATATAATTAGCATTTTCTGTAGTGTAAAACTGAATAATGCTAATTACATTTAGCATTTTCGTGTAGTGTAAAAAGCTGAATATAATGCTAATTATATTTAGCATTTTCCTTTAGCTTAATTTTGCTTTAAAGTTTGTCCTTGACTAAAAGTAAAACTTGGTGTCTTTCAGCTTAATTTTTCAGCAAAGTTTGTCCTTCTCTCTAATTACCTCTAATATATATATATATATATATATATATATAATTAATCAAATATTGATTCTGTTTATCAGAATATTTTATATTGAAATGAAATTGATGTTATTTATAATGTTTAACATCTGTGGATGCAGGAAAACAAGTTGGAGGGATCCAACTGGATTCCTCAATATTTATAATACTGTTTTTTCTTATATTGTGATATATAATATGTTGTTGATTATGTGTGTTTGGATGATATTGATCCTGGTTATTTGGTGTTTTAAATACCGTAAGAAATACTGGAGTGTAAAAAGGGAAATTTCAAAGTGTATATTGAAATAAAAACATTTATATTAAATTAAAGGATTTTATAAAAAGGAATTTGTGATGTAGATATTGAAATTTATAATTTTATAAAATCAAATGGATTTTATAAAAGGAGATATTTGAAAATTAAATAAGAAACTTTTGTATAAAGTTAATAATAGTTATATGGAAGATTAAAAGACCGATTTTGGTTAAAATACTTAATGGAAATAATAAGAAGTAAATAAAGAACCTTATGGAATAAATAGAATTATAAAAGGAAATTGACGAGATATAAAAGAATTATGAGAAGATTGTTTAAAGTGGATATTAAATAGAAACATGTTTTAACAGATAAATTGAGAAGATTAATTTATAAATAATGTTTTATAAATTATGTAAATTATTTATCATTGGATAAATTGGATATATAAGTCTGAAATTATATGAAGAAGTAGAAATCGGTTTTAACACCGATATTTTTATGGAATGTAAACATAGCATTTATAAAGGGATTTATAAACGAGATTATAGGTGATTGAAATTGAAAATAAGATTTTGTATGAATAATTCTATAAATAGAAGTATAAATAGAATTTGGAAATGTGATATATACTTTAAATGAAAAATCAAACTGATTGATTATATGAAAGAAACATTTTTCACATTCGATGTGAATAATGGATTAAAATAAATATTTTATACATTAAAACATTTATAAGGAAAATTGGTTTTTGAAATACGAATTAAAATGGGAATTTGAATGAGATAGGAAATAGGGTTAAAATAAAATTAGTTATTCGAATAGAGTTAGTTGAATATTAGTTATTCGAATAGAGTAAATCGAATATTATTTATTCAAATAGAGTTAATCGAATATTAGTTATTCAAATAGAGAGTATTGAATATCAGTTATTCGAAGATAGTTAATTGAATATTAGTTATTCGAATAATGTTAGTCGAATATTAGTTATTGGAAGAGAGTTAATCGAATATTGGTTATTCGAATAAAGTTAGTCGAATATTAGTTATTCGAATAGAGTTAGTCGAATGTTAGTTATTCGAATAGAGTTAGTCGAATATTAGTTATTGAATAGAGTTAGTTGAATATTAGTTATTCGAATAGATATTCGAATAGAGTTAATCGAATATTAGTTATTCGAATAGAGAGTATTGAATATTAGGTATTCAAAGAGAGTTATTCGAATATTATTTATTCGAATAAAGTTAGTCGAATATTAGTTATTCGAAGAGAGTTAATCGAATATTAGTTATTCGAATAAAGTTAGTCAAGTATTAGTTATTCGAATAGAGTTAGTCGAATATTAGTTAATCGAATAGAATTAGTTGAATATTAGTTATTCGAATGGTGTTAATCAAACATTAGTTATTCGAATAAAGTTAATTGAATATAAGTTATTCAAAGAGAGATTATCGAATATAGTTTATTCGAAAGAGAATTATCGAATATAGTTTATTCGAAAGAGAGTTATCGAATATAGTTTATTTGAAAGAGAGATTGTCGAATACAGTTTGTTCGAAAGAAAATGATTAAATAGAGATTATTCGAGAGAGAATTATACATCGGGATTCGACTACATAGAATGTAGGAAAGTACTATTTACTTTCTGGTTTTTAAATCAAGATTTATTTATTTAATAAATCGTTTATTTATTTATTTAAATTAAGGTATAAAAGTTTTATTTAAAGTTAAATATTTGGAAAGTAGGGATTATAATGTTATCGTTATAACCAATGTTTTTCATAAAAGAATTGGATTCGTAAACTGAATCCGAGAGTTGCATAAGCAATGGTTTGATAAGAAGATAAGAAACTGAGTTAAGGAAATTTGAAACTGATTGGAGATTAGTTATGTTGAACAACTTTCTGGGTATCGCTCTGGTGTTGGTTTTGTCCTTCGGATTTGATATTCAGGGAATTGTTCTCTTACTAGTTTACAGTTAGGGACTGATGAGTGGGAAAGGATAATGATGCGTGAATAAGAAATGGAAACATTTTCCAATGTTAATAACGTAGATTTTCTAAACTTAGAAAATAAGAATTCACGAATATATGGAAATGGGGAAATGAATAAATTAATGATAAATTAATTTAAATGGGAAAAATATTGATTGATGATTGATCGATAAAATTTCCATTTGGAAATAAGATCGTTGTGTGTACGGATGTTTACCTTTGATAGTTAAATAACCAACTATCAAAGTTTTGACCATTTTTCCATTGTCGATACGGAGAGACCGGGATCAGATCTATTATCTGAAAACCACTCTGTATCAGCATTAGCATTGCAAATCAAATCTGATGATGATAATTGAAGACGGAGTTTATGCAAGGGCTGTTCTGGAAAATCCTAGGTAGAAATTGCCTAAGATGGGTTTACAGAATAGTACCTTCGGTTTGTCCAGTCTCAGGACAACCTGTATTGAAGAATGTTTGACAACGTATATTTAATAGATCGCGTAAGTTGATCTCTTCAAACTATTTACATTTGGTGGCGAAGGAATTCGTTTCTCTTAGCTGTATACCCGTGGTATTTTTGGGGAAATCAATTTGTGATTTGGCAGGTATGATGATGTGACATTCAAAGCAAACAAAGGTGTGATTCGTACGTTGTGGCCTCTAGCCTAACAACCGAGAAATGGTATAAAATCGGGTAGGTCGCATGGCTAAGTGGGTAGCTCCCAATTAGGATGTATTGTAACCTGATCTAGAGAAATTTCATTTACTTCTTTAACCTATTTCGATGCTGTCCCTAACGATTGCTGATCTCAACCGTTGGTGATAATACATTCGGTGCACTCAAGCGAAATGAGTGACTGGTCACGTTTATCCTAGGTTACAAGATGTTCTTGTTGAACCTGGTGTATTCCTCTCTAAAGATACACTGTCGGAAGGTGATCCCATACCGTGCCAGTTGGAATCCATTACCCAATAAGCTCCCGCGGGTTTTGATTATATATGTGGAACGTAAGACGAAAGCGTTCCACTAGATTGCTATTTATTTGATTTAGTCATTATTATAATATCAGAAGAGTATGGATTTTAAAACAAATGTTTTGGGTTATTGTAAGGTAAAAAACCATCCGTGTTTATATGTGGATTGGTCTTATGATTATTCTTTCTTTTAAAAAGGATTTTAAAAGTTAAACAAATGGTTGGTTTACTCACACCAGTCACATGACTGACCCATAGTTTATTTTGTTTTGTTTTCCCTAAACACTTGGGTGCCTAATTTTGTACGGGCAGTTAAGTAGTCGGGATTTTACAGATATATTTGGAGAGCTTGGAGCAGGAGGCTTCAGGATTATAGCTGTTGTTTATTCCCGCTGTGTTTGTTTATTTCCGCTGTGTTGTAAGTATTATAATCTAATATTGATTTGTTTGTATATACAAATGATAGATTTGTATTTTAAAGTTATGTTGTATACTATATTTTATTCGTTCCGCTGTGAGATTCGTGTTACTCTGATTCTGTTCTGTTGTGGTCTTCTTCTTTCATTCTAATTTTCTTTATTTCTATTTCTCACCCTTTAACTTCTTTCTATTAATGATCTGGTATGTTCAATGCTTGAGTAATCAACATGGGTTAAATATCGATTTTCTAGGTCAAAAATCCTAGTTCGTTACATCTGGTATTTACAAATACCCTTGGAGGAGCTTAGAGCAGGAGGCTTCAGCGTTATATAGCTATTATTATTTCCGCGGTGTTGTAAGTGTTATACTTTAATAATGGTATGTTTGTATAGTCAAAATTTTGTATTCCATAATCTGTTATATTTATTCCGTTGTGATGTGAGATTCTATGTTGTTATTTCTGTTCTTCTTCTATCTTTTTCTTCTTTAACCTATAATGATTCGTATTTCTATACAGTTTGGTTGGATGTATGGTGTATTTAGTTAACCCAGATGGTAGAGATTTGCGGGCCATTACAAGAAGCTTCAATTTCCTATGAGATCAAATTATAGTGGCAAGCAAGCAGGAAACAATAGACATTGAATGGAATTTCATAAATCTAAGATAACATGAAATATATCTAAGATTTTTATAGTAATTACTAGTGTATATGTAATGACATGCCATTTTTGACCGTGCTGAATCGACAAAATGTGTCAACTCGAACCGGTCAAAAATGGCGGGTCGCTACAGTTGGTATCAGAGCTTTGGTTTATCAAAGCTTTAGCTTATGGGGTAAAAGCTCATTAGAGATAGGGTAGTGATACCCTAGAATGAGTGGAACCAGTCGCAGAATCCTTCTTGTGAGAGAGTGTATTTTGAAAATATAAATTATTTTGAAACATAAAGTATTTTGAAATTTAAATCCTTTCGGAATTCCCACTCTTTGAATCCATTCTCTTCGATAGCTTCTTTGTTAAGTTCTCCTTCGATTTGAATCTTGATCCCATTTGAAATCCATCTTCAGGTTATCGCGGTTTTCGAGATTATGAGAGTAAAGTAAATATTGCAAATAAAGTTAAGATGTGGAATAAAATGATTCGGTTATAACTAAGGAGATCGTTTGACTAAACCTTGAGAATTTGTTTCACAATACTTTGAAATTGATTTCTAAAGTTTTGGAAAAAGTATTAGTAGTATATACAAGTATTTTTGAATAAAAAGTTTGAAATGATTTTATGAAATGTTTTCAAAAAAGGAAAAATATGAATGAAGACCACTTTGGTAGCTTTGCTACATGATTATCCAATGAAGTTTGATTTGTGAAGCATTAATTGATATATACATATATGAATATTTTGAATGATTTAAAGAAAATCCAAAATTGATTGTCGAGTTCGGTCGAATGATAATCCTATTTATTAGATAGTGTAGATGATATATTTAAACTCATACTGATATGTTGGAACAATCAATTGTAGATTTAAGAACCGGCTTTCCCTTGGCCACAGTCATTGGTATATAAAGGATTTAATTCGTTCCCTTTTGCCTTTAATTGTTTTGCTCGCCAGTCTTATTTTATGTCAAATGTGTGTTGGCATGCCTTTGTGTATACTGCTACCATTTTTACTTTCCCTCGTTCACTCGTTTAGGATTTATTATTTTAGACCATTATGTCACCTACACATGTAGGAATGCCATTCTTGGTTTTATAATCTGTTGCATCTTAATTTCGAGAATCTTTGATGTTGAATATTTGATATGAGTTTTCAAACCATATATAATGAATTTATATAAGAATGATATATTTGAAAACATGATGTTGAAAAGAAAATCTTATATAAATTGATATTTATGTAGGTGCGATATATGCGAAACGTGAAGATGCAAACACGCGCGCAAGGCTCAACCGAGCTGTAAATTTTGTTTTAAAATCTTTATTCTTTTAAAATTCATGTATATATTTTTATTTCCGTTGTACGGCGCTTTGTAAACTCTGATATTTGTATAAATTTTTATCCCATTGTAAGTGATTGTATTATGTGTACGATTCTGTTTAACCCTGTAAGCCAAAACAATCTGTCGTTTTGAATGTTTCAAGTTGGTTTAATTACCTATTTAAGACGGCCAAAAAGCAGGTAGTTACAGTATATATATGTGTGTGCATGTGTTTTGCAGCTGTTCTCTCTTCTAATATGAGGTTTGGGGTTTTGATTTTAAATTTGGGGAGGAATAGGAATTTTTTTACTGGTTGTTTCTATTTGGAGAAGAAAACGCTGCAGAGAGCGAAATGAACATAGTTAGTTTCTTTTCCATACTCTTCCTTTAATCACGTGATTAGGGATTAATTAGTGGCTTATTAGACCATAAGTGATTGGATTAGGCCATTTTATTTCATTTAGGCTATGTTAGGCTAAATAAGCTACTTAACAACATAAATTAACCAATTAACACAATATTTTACTATTTTAGCACCACACAACTTTACAAAAACTTGTGCAATCATATTTAAAATATTTTAAACCCTTTTTAATGCGAATTGAACATGTTAATGCAAGATTTACATTTTCAACCAAATTGTACATTTTTCACTTTTATGTAGAAAACTTCCACATTAAATACTACAATCATTCAAAACACAATATTTGACTCAATAAATTATAAAGCCTTATTAAAAATTATTATTTATTTTGAAAATTGGCATGTTTTTATTAACTTATAAAATATCGGTACAAGGCATATTAATACATATGCGAAAAGAAAAACAGTAAATACAAAGCAAAATAAAAAGAACGTAAAAATTATTCTAAGATAGACCCATGATGAGGTCATCTCCCCAGGCCTGGAGATCATCCCACCAGTTGAATGTGTTGTGCATGTTCTTCGAAACTATATGAAATAACTACTGATATTTTGCATGATTCATAAAGCAGCACCCACGTTCTAAACTATAACCAGACTGCTCCACATGTGCACCCATGAATTAATCCAAGATTGTTCATAGTATAGACATTTACCCCACGTCTTCCGCAACGTGGAGTACTTCCATAATGAGCATTTTCTTTTAAAGGACAAACCTTGCAAAAAAATTGATCAAAAGGATGGAAAGTTTCAAAATTAGGCATAAGTCCACATTTGCACTAAACATGGAATTCAGGGGGCCCACAATCCTTTTTCCACTTGCACTAGCATTTGTCCTTCTGCCTAATTTCTAAACTTTTCATTCTTTTCATCAATTTTTTTTATTAAGTTTGACTTCTCACCATTTTCCACTTCCATAATATTGTTGAATCCAATACATTGACTGATGAGAAAACTTGTGGAATCAAATTAAAAAAACCCCACTCACGTATCTAATAAGAATTAATTTCATTTGCTGATTAGAACTTGTGAAAATTCGAACTAAAAACCTAAGAAACTGCTAAACCATCATATTAAGTCCTTCTATACAAAACAACCCATTAAGTTACCACATCATGAAGGAACTTCAAATTTTATCTCCCAAACCCGTAAGAAGGGTATATATAAGTTCAGAGATCTGAGTATGAGGTTGTCATGAAAATGAACATCGGGTTTCTACAATAAAATTTGCTCAGGCCGAAGGAATAGCTAATAATATTCTAGGTGTACAAGCAATTATCTGCTATGTAATATATCCCAATAAAATTCCAATGGATGTTGAAACTTGGAAAATCTTCCCAAAAACATAGCAAGACAAAATCGTTAAAGCCAGAAGTCCAGCCTATAAAGCCAGTAACTATCGCAAAAAATCCCCTTATATTCATCCAAATCAAAAAATCGAATACTTATCGAATCACCTGTAGTCAGAAAGGGGAACTATTGTGATGTTGAACAGTTGGACGGATTGGTTGTGAGAATTGGAAGTGAAACTTGATTCACTTGCGCCTGAGCATGCCAAAAACCAAGAACCCTGATGGCTTAATCCTCCATGCCTAAACATAACCGTCTATTTCCAAATCGAACCGCGGAGTTGGCAATCTAGAACTGAAGTTCGATTTGGGAAACATTCAGCAATTCCGCAGATGTTGGTATAGATCTAAAATAGCGATGTCCATAGATGGGTTTCAATGTTGATTTACTACGTTTAGATTAGGGATTTAAGATGATGTGGCTTGAGGCCTAGGCGGATTCAGTTAAATGGTGGCTAGCAACGATAACAAAGGTTATCGTTGCCTTATGATATATCTTGAAACCAGAGCTTTCGATTTCTGAATAATCTCCTTTCCCCTCTCCATTGGGGAGAAGTAGAAAGCGGTTCAAATCGGCTTATTAAAAATTATTTTGATACATAAATATTCACATTTTTATATTTTTTACACTCAATTTTATTTAGAAAACACAATTTGCACCAAAATTCATTATATCCAAATATATTGCAGTACATTGCAGTATGCCAGAATAAAATCTTACAAACTCTTATTTTATCTTAATTTCGCATTATAAAGTTTATTGAACTTTATTTCTCTAATTTGGATTTATTTACTTTAATTTGACCACAAAATTTAACATGCTTGCACAAACACTTTATCTAATAATTTCAAAGGATTAAATAACCTATTTGTTCAAATTCCTAAAATGACACAAGCTGATATCAAAACCAACTTAAATAATTATTTAAATTATCTTCCTAAGCCATATTTACTTCTTAAATATCCCAACATATATTATTTAATCATCCCAATGATCAAACTAATTATTCTTTCCAAATTTTCCCAAGCTATAATTAATTGACCAAATGATTAATTAGGTTATCTTCTCTAAATTCCCTTTTTATTTCTTTGATTAATGCAGCAATTATTGAGTTGAACACCATTCTCAATCACAATTCAGTTCACCATAATATATTTATATATTTTTATCTCCAAGCCAAGTCTTAATTGCAATTAAAGCGTTAACACGTTGTTTAATTAATTCTGTACAAGTAATCACAAAACTAGTGTTACTATAGACCCCCACAGTATAAAAATAGCATCCCCGCAATTTACTTAGGGAAGAGTTGTATTCGATTCAATTTATTCCATCAACAAAGGAAATAAATAAGGAATAAATAGCTTGAGTTTAAAATTTCTCACCCTAGTAAGAGAAAATAGAAAAACAAGGCATGATCGCTCAATAAATTCTCTAGTTTCCCAACTGTGGCAACTGAGATTATTAGACCATCGAATCTTCACGAGCGAAAAATTTCTGCTCTGAAGGTGTTTAGTCCTTCGAAGCAACAACATGCGCCGGGGTTGCATGAAAGAAGGATTAGGTGATACCTCAAGCTCCTCTAAAACACGAGAATCGGTCTACAAATTCTGAATCAATCTAACACCTCCGCAACTAAGATATGTGAAACACATCGCGAGCACTAGAAAAATGGGTTGGAAGTGCTACTTGATAAGCTATAGGATCGATAAGCTCAACGATAAGAAATGGCTTTATATATCGGGAATCCACTTCCCTCGGTTAGACTGAAGTAATCCTTTCAAAGGAGATGCATGAATATAGCATATTCACTAATAGAGAACTCAAGAGGCTACCTTCGACAGTCCACGTAGGATTACTAGTAATTTTGTACCTCTTGCATTTTTTTTCTAAAAGGAGTAATCTTCTTTGAAGCTTCTTGAATGGAGTCGGGGCCTAAAGACATATTTTTTCCAGACTCAGACCTACATGAAGGTAATCAACAAGGTCTTTCGGATAAGGCTTTGAGAGGAGCAATATAAATAATGAACTGATAGTTATTAAATATAAGCTCAACAAGAGGAAGGTGGTCTTCCCAACTATCACCTGAAATCCAAGACATATGCTAGAAATTAATTATTAGGAAAATAATGCATCTAGTCAATTTTCTTTTCGACAGTGGATAATAAGCAATACAAGATTAGGCTTCGCTCCCAAAGCCTTCTGGAAACTCTATTTGAAGCGACTAGCAAAAATTGGATTATGAACATAACAAACGAACTAGGGATATCGTGATGTCACATGATTTCCATCAGATGCAATTAGGGTAGGTAAGAGGATGTCCTATGAAATTGGATAGGAACGAGTTGAATGTGTTTTAGCTAGATGATCAAATACAATCCAACGTAAGAAATTATATGTGTCGCATGTAAAGTTGCCATGTTTTATAATCATTTAAAACTTTTTAATACATTTTTATTGCAAAACTCATTACAAAATTTCCGATATGTTATGACCTTTCTTCAACAAATACGGGTTGAATTGAAATTTTGTTATCGCCTTATTGAAATTCAAATTATTTCTAATTCAACCCAACCGCTCACCCAATCCTAAAATTACTATTATTTATTCATTTCAATAAGTATACGAATTCCTTCAATTCGCATCTATTCTTCTTTACTCCCAAACCACAATTCACAATATAATTTTTTTTATTAGCGCATATTTTGAATATACACACTCAACCTTTTAAATTTCAAATAAATCAGTGAAATTGCCTCGCCATTGATTTTTCAAAATTATATAATTAATGGCTGCAATCTTGACTATAGAATCAAAATGGTCTAGTTATTTTTTTCCCAACTATTACTACAATTGATGACATACATCATCAAGATATATGAAAATTTGTTCCTAAATATTGCACATTTTTAGGTTATGTATTCTTTATTTTCTCAAAACACGATTTCCATCATGCAATATCTTTAATTTATATCAAAATAATATTACGTCACTAACTATAATGATTTATCTTTATAGCTTGGCTGCGAAGTCGAGTCAATATCGATATTGCCTCGCCATGCTTAGCTACGTTACACAATTTATTCAATGGCTTAACATTATCATGACACTTATAGTTCTCTTTATTTAATTTTTGTTATCGCCCAAAGTACTATGTTCGAATGTCTCATACTAGTATTTAAGTAATTAATGTCGATAATGTTGATCAGATGTACCGACCATAATTACTAAAGTACTCAACGGACAATTAAACGCAATAAATAATCCTAATTACTCCCCTTTGGTTGTATTTTTTATTATCACCAATACACTTATTTCAATTTAAATAATCTCAACCTGGCGTTTAATTTTCCTTCTGCATAAATCATAAAATTAAGTGCTCGGCCGAAAACATTTTATTTGTTTCTGCTACACACTTTGTTTAATTTAAATTCTTTACATTATTCTCGTTAAAATGTTTTTATTTATCATCTTGATTATTAGTTCAACATCCTGGAACTAAGACTCACAAGGCTGAACATGATGAGCAAGATATAAATCTAGTTTTGAAGCATTGGTAAAACAATTCTCCAAACTGGAACAAATAGCCATACCAACGATAGAACATGAGAAACTAGTATAGGAATAGATCACAAATATTTCAAGGGGATTAGGTCCTTAGTTTTGCAACAATTACTAGAGTTCCAATTCTTCTTGATAAACATGCTCATGGGAGGATAATATGCAATCTAAGTATTGCAAATAAAATTAATTCGAAACTTAATTGCCCACTTGGGTGGTAAACCCGAAGCAGCTCCAAGCACAAAGGAAGATTTGTAGCTATTGGAGTCTAAGATATGTCATCATTACCTCGAGATTTAGGAGATTATATAAGAGCTTCGAAATCACACTCAAAATCCCAATATACAAGATATACTAAGATAATCTAATAAGGATACCCCTGTGTTAACATTATTTTCCGCCAACACCCAGAGTAAGTTATATAGGACATGTATTCAGGAAATTTGATGTAGTCATGATCCAGGGTTACTAAAGAATATTCGAAGACTAGTGTTATCTACCTTTCCTTAAGCACCGGAATCTCGATTCTGAAGGTTGGTTATTCTTCCCTCAAGGGATGAATTCCATGGTTACAGTACCGCGGTGTTCCGGAATGACCAGAAGACGGTTTACTTAGTGTGAACAGCTAAGGTCTTACGAAATGAGTTACTCCACAAATCACAAATGTAACGATATATATTGTGATAAGAAGAAAACTGGCTAATGCTTCTCCATATTCAGAAGAAAAGGGGCATCACAATGTTTATTAACTCAAATGATCTTTCTGCATTGAACAGACCCAAAGGGCCTTGGTGGTGTCAGAAATCGAGTTATAAACCTGCAGACGGCCTCCTTTCCGCGGTTAGGAAGCATTAGGCTCATTATGAGAGCGTTGATCAATGTCATAAACCTTCCATACTGAAGGAGAAGGAATTCGAATTTCTATGAAATCCTTCCCCCTTTTTACGAAGGGGATATGATCAACTTCCTCATACGAAAGGTTAGTGTTAACTCCTGTTTCATCATAATGGCATAACAAGATTATCAAATCGCAAGATGTTTAAGTCTCAGAATTCTCGATTCATATATTGTGGATGTATTACAGCAGTTGAAGAAATCCCTAGCCTGATTTGGGAATTTAGAATTTACTCCTTAAAGAGGAAAGAACAAGATTAAGAAAAATGAAAGAAGTAAAAAATCCCCCTTGAATGTGATCCCTGGGGTCTTATTTATAGAGAAATCGGGGACCCTTCTGCTATTAGGCCGTTGGGCGTGCGGATGCCTTTGTCAGCTGCTTTCCTCTTTGGTTTCGGTTGTCTTTAACTCCAGGTCGCTTTGTGGTGTGGACTACAACTTTTGGAAGGAAGGTCTCGGTCGGCTGGGGCCTCTGTGAGAGGGATATGGACTTGTTGATGTAGTAGCTTTTCCAGAAGGTCTTTGTACTTCATGTTGCATGCTCTCGGTTATAAGCTTTCGGACATAGGCTCCCGGTTTTCTCATAAATACTTAGAGGAGCTTGTCCTCAAGATGTACGTAGATAGCTGCCGGTTCAAAACCGTTGTTGGTTTATGTACTAAGTGGTTTAGTATGGATAGGTAGTATCCTTCCTAGGGTTCCGGTTTGCCTTTCGGTGAGATCTTCAGGTATAGCCTAGTTTCCCGAAAGGTAACTCTGCGTGAGAATCCTGTTGTCAATCAGTGCGACCTTTCAGTGTTTATGCAGTAGATGTTTTGGAAGCTGGTTCCAGATAATCTGTATGCACCTTTGGCTTGATACTCTTGACGTCTTATCTCTTGGTGCATCGGTGCTAAATAGGTTAATACCGATAGCCCTCCCGTCTTTCTGGGTTTCAGTTGGCGGAGCTCTTGCCTCTTATTGGTTTCTGACTTCCTGCTGGGTAGACCCAATTAGATAAACCCTGCCAGTTAATTTTGGCTAGCATTCTGTAGACTTTGAACTCCATTCTTCTTGGGAGGTTTTGGTTTATGCTGCTCTCAGATCATACTCCCCTGCTTTCGGTTCTTTCTATTGTTCGACCTTTTGCTTTCGGATGATTCTTCTGTGCTTATGTTCCTATGATACCCTTCACTGTCAGCCTATGTTAAGAGTTAATTTTCGTAGTAACATTTGCGCCCCCCTTAGTAAAGGGGTGTTTCGACTTTTTAAGTCAAACTTTTCTTGCCAGATTCTCTTCTATCCATTTGTGAAATGTTTCTTAACGTTGGATTGTGTCACGAAACCTACAAGGCATTGCTTTCGGGCCAGCTCTTTTTTGTTTGTTAAGGATTGAGAGCCAACAGTCGTTTTCCTACAATATTAGCATCTTTAAACCAACTCTTACTCAGATAATATGAAGATTGAAGACCAGAAATCCCCTTCCGGTATTTGTGAAGAGCCGAATCAACCCAGATTCAGGCAATTAGAGACTGAAGACTCGGAACCCCTTCCGGCATTAATAGAAGAGTTGAATCAACCCAGATTCGGGTATTATATATAGATAGAAGATCGAAAACCCCTTCTGGTATTTGTGAAGAGCCGAATCGACCCAGATTCGGGTATTAAATATACATAAAAGACTGAAAACCCCTTCCAGCATTAATAGAAGAGCCGAATCAACCCAGATTCGGGTATTAAATATAGATAGAAGACCGAAATCCCCTTCCGGCATTAATAGAAGAGCCGAGTATTAAATGTAAGTAGAAGACTGGAAACCCCTTACGGCATTAATAGAAGAGCCGAATCAACCTAGATTCAGGTATTAAATATAGATACAAGACCAGAAACCCCTTCCAATATTTGTGAAGAGCCGAGTCGACCAAGATTCAGGTATTAAATATAGATAGAAGAACGGAAACCCCTTCCGGTATTTGGAAAGAGCCGAATCGACCCAGTTTCGGGTATTAAATATAGATAGAAGACTGGAAACCCCATTTGGCATTTGTAAAGAGCCGAATCGACATAGATTCGGGTAGTTAATATGGATAGAAGACCAGATTCCCCTTCCTGCATTAATAGAAAGCCGAATCTACCCAGATTCGGGTATTTAGAGATTGAAGACCAGGAACCCCTTCCAACATTAATGTTTTGGCATTCCTCTTGGATTTGATTTGTGAAGAAGAGGCTGTACGTGCTTCCTGAGCCACTCGTTGGGCTTTTGATGTCAAAGCAGAGGATGTAAGTGCTTTGTTGGCCACTCTTTGGGCCTATGTGTCTAGTGCGCTTAGCTGGCTTATCCACAAGCAGGTCCCAAGGACTTACCCGACCTCCCTCCAGGAGGTGCCTTATCCCGACCATTGTAGGTGATGATAAGGTCTTAGAAACTTAGACAGGGACATCTAGGCACAGAACTAAGGTTTACTCTTTTGATGCTCTATACCGACCATCGTAGTTACTGACAAAGGCCTATACGCCATCCCCCTCTGAGGGGTGCCCTATCTTGACCATCGTAGGTGATTATAGGGGTTTGCGTTCCCTTCTACGGGTAACACGGAACATAAGTAGAGGTAGGACGTACTCTTCCGCGAGCAGAGGTAGACGTGCTTAGTTCTAGCAGAGGCAGGGCGTACTCTTTTGCGAGCAGAGGCAGGGTATGCTAATTTTTAGATGCATCGCCACGACCATTTCTGGTGTGAAACAGAAGCTTATGCTTTTAGTGCTTTAACCTAACCCCCTACGATTTGAGCATGGAGAAAAACTAAACACCATCCTCCTCCAAGGGATGCCTCGTCCTGACCAATTTTTGGTGATGACAAGGGATTTTATCCTTTTTTTTAGCTTAACCCCTTTCGGGTCTCTTTTAAGCTACCGAAAGGGTTCCCCTGACCTTGGTTACATGATCATCTTTGGAGGAAAGCCTTTTCCTTATTCCTTTATCGTTAAGAAGTATAGTCTTAAATGTTCCGAGTTCCATGTTCTCGGAACAAGATCACCATTGGGTCTGCACATTCGATATCTTTTGTGCATAACTTCTTGATGGATGATCAAGGCTCCTTCCCAATTTAGGCCGAGAGGGCCATCCACTGGGTTCTTTGTGTTAGCCATCACTCTTCGCAAAACTAACTCTCGTTTTGCGAAATTTCTCATCCTGACCTTTGTGTTGTAGTATTTGTAATCCTTCTCTGATATTCAGCTGTTCTGATTGCAGCCTCATCTCTTAATCCCTGTATTAAGTCTAAGAATTCCTTTCTTAACTCCTGATTGGGATTAAAAACATATGCTATCCTTCTATGTGATGGGATTTCGACCTCAACCAGAAGCATAGCTTCGCATCCATATGTCAAGGAAAAAGGGGTGTGTCCCATTGCTGTTTTTGCGGAGGTTCTATATGCCCAAAGCACTAAGGATAACTCTTCGGCCCAATTTCCTTTGGCATAGTTTAGGCGCTTTTTAAGAATTATCTTTATGGTTTTGTTGGCAGCTTCGACAACTCCGTTGGCCTTCGGATGGACTACCGAGGAAAAACTTTTAATGATTCCATTTTTCTCACAGAACCAGGTGAATTCCTCACTCTCGAATTGAGTTCCATTATCTAATATAATTTTGTGAGGGATTCCAAAGCGGGTAACAATATTCTTTATTATGAATCTTAGCTCCTTTTTAGATGTGATTGTCGGAAGGGGTTCCGCCTCCACCCGTTTAATGAAGTAGTCAATAGCTACTACGACATACTTAGCTCCTCCTTTGGAGATTGTTCGATTAAATGCATCCCCCATACGTCGAATGGCCATGGGCTTGAGATAGTGGTTAGCTCGCTAGGAGGAAGCCGGGGCACCTTAGAGTACCTCTGACACCTTTCACATTTTTTTGACATACTCAACTGCCCGATTAACCATTTGTGGCCAATAATAACCTTGTCGCATGACCCTTTTGGCCAGCTTAATTCCATTGGAATTGTCTCCACACCATCCTTCATGAGCTCCTTTTAACAGGTTAATCCTATCCTCGGAGCTTACACATCTTAAGTAAGGAAGTGAATGCCCCCTTTTATAGAGTATATTATCCGTAATCACAAATGTAGGAGCTTGGTGTTTTATCCTTCTCGTGTCTTGCTTATTAAGGGGCAAGGTTCCGTTCAAGAGATAGTCTATCATGGGAGTCATCCACGTATTTCCATGGTGGCTGTTTGTTTCCACTAAGGGAGGCTCCCTGTTACGGTTTCCCTATTTGTTTCCTTCGTCCCCCCTTCTCAAGGCTTGGGACCTGGTTAAGACTAATAATTCTTTCCCCGTTTCCGATTCTTCATGCTCGATACTGGGTCTTTCTTGATATCCCACATGAATTATTCGAGTTTCAGGCCCCCCCAGGAGCTGGCTAATTTGGCTAGTGAATCCGCTTGAGTATGCTCCCCATGGGAATTTGATGAATTAAAAAATCCTTAAACAGGGAGTGCATTTTTAATATCCTCTTCACATATAGGGTTAGTTGTGCATCCTTGGTTTGATAGGTTGCATTATTTGGTTTACCATTAGTTGTGAATTAGTAAAAATGTAACAACCCGAATTTTTACAACACGTTAAATCAAGAATCAAGGCAGGATTTAATTTTAAATTCTGAATCAAGTAAAACGGGCTATGCCATTGCGTTCGTCTCGGAAAAATACGCGAAATAGAGTCCGAGTTTTCGAGAATCGGAGTCTGTATGACCCGTTAAAGGCCCAAAGAAGATTTCTGAAAATTTGAATTTCGGAAACAGTTTTGGAAAGCAGATCTGGGGCTAGGCGGGAAGTTTCCCCGCCTAGGCCATGTCGACAGGGCTGTCGACAGGCCTGTCGACTTGGGCCCAGACCAAGTCGACAGCCCTGTCGACTTGCCTGTCGACAGGGGGTGGCCGGGGCAAGCTGCCTGGTGCACCTGCTTGGCTCACCTGGTCTTGTTCTTGGGCTGGTTCTGGAAGCTTCCGAGATCTGATGGTCCTAATCTATCCTAGGGTTAATCTAAGGGCCTAAAACTATCCTAATCTCTATAAAAACACCCCTAAGCCCCCCCTAAACCCTCATAACTCACCCTCTCCACGAAGTGCTGCCCAAATGCAAGGTGATCATGGCCTCCATCTCAAATCCCTAGAGCCTATGCATTCAAATCGGGTTCAAATCAAAGGATGCAAGCTTGCTACACCAAATAGAGGCCAAATCAACATTTCTATGCGAGTTTCGTGATGGTTCTTCATCAAAGGAGCCGCCTTTCTTCGTCATAATGATGCATGATCCCTTTCCTAAGCTTTGCCTAGGTAAGTTCTAGCTACTTTTAGATGGAACGGTAGTTTTGATAATGACATGGGATAAAATGAGGCTAAACATGATTATGCGAACTTATATGAACCTTACCTTGCCTCTTGTGTTCATGGTTATAATTTTAGGCCATGTGAGTGACTTAATCATGCCTCTCATGCTATACATAGCCTAGTTTAACTTGCAAGTTTGGATCTTTATGCATGAAATGCTAGCATGAACCTTTAGGAATCACTTATGTGTGAAACATTGGCTAAGACAAGATTTTGGGGCTTATGCATGTTTATGAACCCAAACCCCTTATGTTATCATGCAAGTTTGTGTCCAAATCCTTTATGAGATTATGCATGCTTATGGCCAATCCCCTCTTTTAAGTTGTGCATGTTTATGGCCAAACTCTTTTTGATAATATGCATGTTGTGGCCGAATTCCCTTGTGACATTTTGTGTGTTTATGGCCAAAACCCTTTTTATGACACTATGCATGTTCGAGGCCAATTTGTAGTCATAGTATTCCTACTATGTTGACTCGTCTATACTTACGTTGGAAACACGTTTTGGGGTTAGGTTAGACGAGCGTGAATATACATGAGAAACTTAACTTGAAGTTCCATGAAATATGATGTGAAACATGATTTGGGTCAAATGGGTATAACATGACAACATGCAACATTGAATATAGCATGTAAGTTAACATGTAAATATGCATAATCATAAGCTTGGGAATTTACCTATTAAGTTAGGTCTACCCATTGGGAATTTACCTATTAAGTTAGGTCTACCCAATTGCTTGAAAACTTGACTATGAACATGACACTAGACTAAACATGAAAGTGGCCAACTCGAGGTTGGGTTGAGTTTGCAACGTAAAACTACCCGGAACCGACCGGCCTAACTAGTAGTTGCAAACAATAGGACTCAATGTGAGAAGTTGGTCATGTTGTGCTTGAACCCGAGGTTAGACCAAGTTGTGGTGTAAATCTACCCGGACCCGCCCGGCTTAACTAGTAACCACAACAAAGTCTAATGTGAGAGGTTGGGGTGCATTAAATAATTAATGCCACATAGTAGGGTTAAGTTAATTTGATTAATGAGGCTTAACCAAATATGACATGGACAAATGGGTTAAGTAATTTGATTAGGCTAATGATACTTAACAAAACATGACAGGGTTGGGTAGGTTAAGTAACTTGATTTGTCTAACGACACTTGACCATTTTTATACGACGGGGGGACGGGATTAAGTTAACCAACACTTAATCAATCCAATATGATAACTTGATAAGGTTAAGTAAATTTTCTTATTGACACTTAACCGTATAATACAGTTAATGGATGAGGTTAAGATTAGACTTAACTAATCTAAACATGGTAATCGGATGGGGTTAAGTTAGCCTAGACTTAATTAATCCAACTTGGTAATTTAATGGGGTTAAGATAAACACTTAACTAATTTAACACGATGATTTGATGAGGTTAAGTTAACCTATACTTAACCAATCTAACGTAAAAACATGATAAGGCTAAGTCACGAATCGTTTCGAATACGCTTGACCGATTTGACTCGGTAATTTGATAGGGTCAAATTAATATATATACTTAACCAGTCTAAAATGATAATTGGACGAGGTTAAGTCATGGATTGCTTGATATACTTAACCAACTTGACACATGGTCTGTAGGGTTAAGTCTTGGACTCGGACACTTAGCCAGTTTCGACATGTTTTGTAGACGGGTTAAGTTGTGAACTTAAGTGACACTTAACCCATTAGATAAACCCTAATTCGGAGGATTAGGTAAATAACCATAGTTAACAAGGATAATGGAAATAAGGCTAAGTGGTAAACCTTAGTTAAGGGAAACTAAGTAATAATTCTTAGTCAAAGACATTTGGACCACTTCTGAGATAGATTAGTAACCCGATACGTTAGGTCAACATTTAAGTATGCGTGTAGGAGCAGGCTATCTGATTTAGATAAAGGCTCCAACGAACTGGGTAACGAAGCAGCGGCTTCGGGGAACGTGAGGATATTCTTGGGATCCCTCTGTGAGCTGCCAGGTCATTATACTAGGCTCACGAGAGGTTGAGGTCTGCGGTAGAAGAACCAAGAATATGCCTTGGTTGCTATGCGAGCGACCTAAAGACTGGGGTGGATAGCAGTGAGCCGACGAATACATAAGATGCCCGAGATAGCAAGTTCTTCGATCATCTACCATCTTGAGTCAAGCGTGTACGTACGGAAAGGCAGGGAACACCCAACAGACCATAATTGCTATCTAATTATGGGTGAGGTAGGCCGTAGGATGTGGGCTGGCCGGAGTGTAGTTCTCATGCAAGATTTTCTCTTGTGTTGCCTTTCGCTAGTTGAGGGAGGGGTCTCGTGGGACCATAGCCACGTGTAGAAAAGCATACCTTAGCATCTGCATCGGCAGATAAATCTAAAGCTCCCGACCGAGTCCTGTATTTCTTGTTTTGCCCTGTGACAGGACTCGGATGGCACGATGTGATACATGTGCATACAGTTATAGGAAAACGATTCACGGTGATTGCGTGGGAAAAAGGGCGCGGTTGAGGGTTAGCGTAATCCCTAGTGGCCTAGGTGGTTTAACCCAAACCAAAATACGAAAGCGTGCAATAGGTAAGCGTAATCCCTAGTGGTGCTAGGTGGCGTAAGTCCTAGTAGTTCAAACGATGATTCATATGGAAGAGCCTAGCTAGAACAAGGGTGACAGTCCAAACGATTTCTAGGATAATACGACATGAGGAAGCCCGTACGAGGTACGGCAAAGGACTGAACTTATATACATGGAAAGAAACATATGATTTGAATAACCTATATATGCGATATATTAGGTTGACATGGACCATTACACGACTTTGAGTAAGGGACATTCATGGTTAACACATAACAAGGCTGGGATACTAGTACGGAGGGTGCAGAGCAAATATACATGTTAGATCTAAAATACATAATAGATACCGTGGGATGATAGACGGGGCAGATACCTTGGGATAATGTACTCGATAGAAATCTGACGATGTGATACCTTGACTTATCATAACACCGTAGTTTATCATGATACCTTAGTTTACCTTGCCACAGTAGTTAAACCGGCTAGCCCGGTTTAGTTTATCTATCTTGTAGTTATCCTTATGTTTACTTTCAGTTTATGCATGTCATGTTACCTTTACCTGTTTTTATACTGAAGTAGATAGGACTTACTCAGTCTTTTTGACTGACCCGTTTTGTTTCGCCTCTTTTCTTCCGTTTCCCCCCTCAGGTTACAGGGAGGAAACAATGCAGTTTAGTTCGGACTTCTTCTGCTTGAAGGTCATCATGGATGGCTTGGACTTCTTTTGGCTATGGCTACTTTACTGTTTTTACTTGGGGAATAACTTATTAAAAAGTCTTTATGCTTCTTTACTATTGCAAGACAAGTTTTGTTGTACTCTGATGTAAAAGGCTTTAGACCTTATTTATTCATGTTATGAAAGTTTGATTTTACTTCCGCTATTTTATATGTTCTGTCTTGTGATATTCCTGTGCATGTTTACCAATAATGCCCCTCTAAAGCTAGTGCATTCCTTTGCGAGTGACCCTAGCGGAGGTGGGGTGTTACATTTTGGTATCAGAGCAGAAGGTTACCAGACTGGGCAAAAGTTTTTAAAGACCTTCTGAAAACTATTTGAAAATCGTTTATAAAGAAGCATTTTTCAAGAAAATTTTCTTTTAAAAAGAAAAAGGCTATTCCCCAAAGGCCATTAGCATTATCCTTGTTTCCTTGATTGAATCTCTTTTCCTTTCTTTCCTCCATCTGTAGTCACAGTGGTTTTGACTGCGACTAGTCTTTCTAGCTGCGTATGTGTTTCCTGTACGATGGAGGTGGTTCTCGAGAGACCGTTGCAGAGTTATGCATGAAAGGATAGTAAGAACAAGGATAAAGGATACGAGCTCAGGGATAAGCAACATGTTGGTATGGCTGAGTCCTAAAAGGAGGGAGAAAGATGAACAATGAAACCCATGACGAGAGAGTACCTTTGGCATGGTGAAACGGGACGGATAGTTAAGTATCATGGAACAGGGACAAGATCATTCGGAGGGCAATAGTATGCTCTCATTTCTAGGATACCTCAGAAGGAGGGTAACGATCTTGTTAAAGGTTTAGCTTTTCTTCTCTATCATCCTGTCGGGACTTTGTTTTGATCACCGCATCTTTTAAGTCCGCTTCGATAGTTGAGTCTCTGCACCTTAGTACTAGCGTAGTAGAGGATCCCGTTTTTGTCTCAAGTCCTATTGGAAGATTGGTCCATTTACTCATGGCTTGTTTGGATTTGAGAATGTCTATATCAAGTGTTGAGCTTGGAAATAATGCTTATGTTTATAAGTTGTGGATGGATTCTAGGGATGAAGTGGTTATCCAGTAAGGGGTGCCACTCTCGATTTTAGAAGAAGGGTAGTTAGACTCTTGGCTTGTTTTGGTAATACCCTTGAAGTATCGCGTAACCTTTTGGGTTCTGTCATGATTAGTTACTTAGAATCCCTAGAAGCCTTTGTTGGAAATTAGAAACCCGATCGAATGGTGTTCGCTAATAAGACGGATGGTTTACTTCGATTATGTATGGGTTATGGGAATTACCCTAGTAAGTGCGCACGGTAACTTGTTTACTTTCAAGAGAAAGTTTTTCTACGTGGAATACCTTATGGTACAAGGTCCAGGATTCACTAGTGAATTTTGAGGGCTCGCATGGAATAATGTGTACGCAGTCCTGTTTGCGCCAAGTATTCTAGAAGGAGAATAAGTGCAAGTGGAACGAGAGGCGACGAGGAAATGAGTTCCAACTCATGATATGGAAACAGGAAATAAGAAGCTGCGAAATCATGAAGAAAAAGGGGCGGTCAAGGCATGATGGAACTAATCTCAAGGTAATGCGACTCAGGAGACTGAAGACTAAATACGTGCATGATATCTCTTTTAGGAGTATATCCTCGATCCCTGTTTTTCGGTTGAGCTTGCTGGTAGGCTATCTTTTATGGATATCCTCTCGGTCCTGTCTCTGTTACAAACCCCGTAAGGAGTTTGTTTTGTTTATCTCCTCGACCCTGTTTCAGGGAATCTTAGGTAGAACCCTGTGGATGTAAACATGTATTTGAAACATGTTATGGTTGATATGGTTGCAAATGGTTGCAAGTGGTTGCTCGTGGATGCGCGAATTTACGTTAGATATTAGCTCGACTCGGTCACATTTCATATTGCATATGCACGAGTATTTGTTTATGGATGAAATTGAATGTGTTATCATGCGGATGTTGCATATGGTTGAATATTTGTGCACGCATATAGTGTATATGATTAGGACTATTTGCATACATGATGGATTCATAGCACTAAACATGTTTTTGCATTCAAAAGATTTTCAGGCCTGATCATTAGCATTAGCTAAGGAACATGTACACACACGTTTTGCATATATTCATATGGCATTAGAAATCATCTAAGGACAATGGTTGCTTGTGGATGATGTTTTGAGTAGATGGATGATGGATGGTAGGATATGTTCTTCCTAACTTGGAGATTTCGGGGACGAAATCCTAAAAGATGGGGAGAATGTAACAACCCGAATTTTTACAACACGTTAAATCAAGAATCAAGGCAGGGTTTAATTTTAAATTCTGAATCAAGTAAAACGGGCTATGCCATTGCGTTCGTCTCGGAAAAATACGCGAAATAGAGTCCGAGTTTTCGAGAATCGGAGTCCGTATGACCCGTTAAAGGCCCAAAGAAGATTTCTGAAAATTTGAATTTCGGAAACAGTTTTGGAAAGCAGATCTGGGGCTAGGCGGGAAGTTTCCCCGCCTAGGCCATGTCGACAGGGCTGTCGACAGGCCTGTCGACTTGGGCCCAGACCAAGTCGACAGCCCTGTCGACTTGCCTGTCGACAGGGGGTGGCCGGGGCAAGCTGCCTGGTGCACCTGCTTGGCTCACCTGGTCTTGTTCTTGGGCTGGTTCTGGAAGCTTCCGAGATCTGATGGTCCTAATCTATCCTAGGGTTAATCTAAGGGCCTAAAACTATCCTAATCTCTATAAAAACACCCCTAAGCCCCCCCTAAACCCTCATAACTCACCCTCTCCACGAAGTGCTGCCCAAATGCAAGGTGATCATGGCCTCCATCTCAAATCCCTAGAGCCTATGCATTCAAATCGGGTTCAAATCAAAGGATGCAAGCTTGCTACACCAAATAGAGGCCAAATCAACATTTCTATGCGAGTTTCGTGATGGTTCTTCATCAAAGGAGCCGCCTTTCTTCGTCATAATGATGCATGATCCCTTTCCTAAGCTTTGCCTAGGTAAGTTCTAGCTACTTTTAGATGGAACGGTAGTTTTGATAATGACATGGGATAAAATGAGGCTAAACATGATTATGCGAACTTATATGAACCTTACCTTGCCTCTTGTGTTCATGGTTATAATTTTAGGCCATGTGAGTGACTTAATCATGCCTCTCATGCTATGCATAGCCTAGTTTAACTTGCAAGTTTGGATCTTTATGCATGAAATGCTAGCATGAACCTTTAGGAATCACTTATGTGTGAAACATTGGCTAAGACAAGATTTTGGGGCTTATGCATGTTTATGAACCCATACCCCTTATGTTATCATGCAAGTTTGTGGCCAAATCCTTTATGAGATTATGCATGCTTATGGCCAATCCCCTCTTTTAAGTTGTGCATGTTTATGGCCAAACTCTTTTTGATAATATGCATGTTGTGGCCGAATTCCCTTGTGACATTTTGTGTGTTTATGGCCAAAACCCTTTTTATGACACTATGCATGTTCGAGGCCAATTTGTAGTCATAGTATTCCTACTATGTTGACTCGTCTATACTTACGTTGGAAACACGTTTTGGGGTTAGGTTAGACGAGCGTGAATATACATGAGAAACTTAACTTGAAGTTCCATGAAATATGATGTGAAACATGATTTGGGTCAAATGGGTATAACATGACAACATGCAACATTGAATATAGCATGTAAGTTAACATGTAAATATGCATAATCATAAGCTTGGGAATTTACCTATTAAGTTAGGTCTACCCATTGGGAATTTACCTATTAAGTTAGGTCTACCCAATTGCTTGAAAACTTGACTATGAACATGACACTAGACTAAACATGAAAGTGGCCAACTCGAGGTTGGGTTGAGTTTGCAACGTAAAACTACCCGGAACCGACCGGCCTAACTAGTAGTTGCAAACAATAGGACTCAATGTGAGAAGTTGGTCATGTTGTGCTTGAACCCGAGGTTAGACCAAGTTGTGGTGTAAATCTACCCGGACCCGCCCGGCTTAACTAGTAACCACAACAAAGTCTAATGTGAGAGGTTGGGGTGCATTAAATAATTAATGCCACATAGTAGGGTTAAGTTAATTTGATTAATGAGGCTTAACCAAATATGACATGGACAAATGGGTTAAGTAATTTGATTAGGCTAATGATACTTAACAAAACATGACAGGGTTGGGTAGGTTAAGTAACTTGATTTGTCTAACGACACTTGACCATTTTTATACGACGGGGGGACGGGATTAAGTTAACCAACACTTAATCAATCCAATACGATAACTTGATAAGGTTAAGTAAATTTTCTTATTGACACTTAACCGTATAATACAGTTAATGGATGAGGTTAAGATTAGACTTAACTAATCTAAACATGGTAATCGGATGGGGTTAAGTTAGCCTAGACTTAATTAATCCAACTTGGTAATTTAATGGGGTTAAGATAAACACTTAACTAATTTAACACGATGATTTGATGAGGTTAAGTTAACCTATACTTAACCAATCTAACGTAAAAACATGATAAGGCTAAGTCACGAATCGTTTCGAATACGCTTGACCGATTTGACTCGGTAATTTGATAGGGTCAAATTAATATATATACTTAACCAATCTAAAATGATAATTGGACGAGGTTAAGTCATGGATTGCTTGATATACTTAACCAACTTGACACATGGTCTGTAGGGTTAAGTCTTGGACTCGGACACTTAGCCAGTTTCGACATGTTTTGTAGACGGGTTAAGTTGTGAACTTAAGTGACACTTAACCCATTAGATAAACCCTAATTCGGAGGATTAGGTAAATAACCATAGTTAACAAGGATAATGGAAATAAGGCTAAGTGGTAAACCTTAGTTAAGGGAAACTAAGTAATAATTCTTAGTCAAAGACATTTGGACCACTTCTGAGATAGATTAGTAACCCGATACGTTAGGTCAACATTTAAGTATGCGTGTAGGAGCAGGCTATCTGATTTAGATAAAGGCTCCAACGAACTGGGTAACGAAGCAGCGGCTTCGGGGAACGTGAGGATATTCTTGGGATCCCTCTGTGAGCTGCCAGGTCATTATACTAGGCTCACGAGAGGTTGAGGTCTGCGGTAGAAGAACCAAGAATATGCCTTGGTTGCTATGCGAGCGACCTAAAGACTGGGGTGGATAGCAGTGAGCCGGCGAATACATAAGATGCCCGAGATAGCAAGTTCGTCGATCATCTACCATCTTGAGTCAAGCGTGTACGTACGGAAAGGCAGGGAACACCCAACAGACCATAATTGCTATCTAATTATGGGTGAGGTAGGCCGTAGGATGTGGGCTGGCCGGAGTGTAGTTCTCATGCAAGATTTTCTCTTGTGTTGCCTTTCGCTAGTTGAGGAGGGGTCTCGTGGGACCATAGCCACATGTAGAAAAGCAGACCTTAGCATCTGCATCGGCAGATAAATCTAAAGCTCCCGACCGAGTCCTGTATTTCTTGTTTTGCCCTGTGACAGGACTCGGATGGCACGATGTGATACATGTGCATACAGTTATAGGAAAACGATTCACGGTGATTGCGTGGGAAAAAGGGCGCGGTTGAGGGTTAGCGTAATCCCTAGTGGCCTAGGTGGTTTAACCCAAACCAAAATACGAAAGCGTGCAATAGGTAAGCGTAATCCCTAGTGGTGCTAGGTGGCGTAAGTCCTAGTAGTTCAAACGATGATTCATATGGAAGAGCCTAGCTAGAACAAGGGTGACAGTCCAAACGATTTCTAGGATAATACGACATGAGGAAGCCCGTACGAGGTACGGCAAAGGACTGAACTTATATACATGGAAAGAAACATATGATTTGAATAACCTATATATGCGATATATTAGGTTGACATGGACCATTACACGACTTTGAGTAAGGGACATTCATGGTTAACACATAACAAGGCTGGGATACTAGTACGGAGGGTGCAGAGCAAATATACATGTTAGATCTAAAATACATAATAGATACCGTGGGATGATAGACGGGGCAGATACCTTGGGATAATGTACTCGATAGAAATCTGACGATGTGATACCTTGACTTATCATAACACCGTAGTTTATCATGATACCTTAGTTTACCTTGCCACAGTAGTTAAACCGGCTAGCCCGGTTTAGTTTATCTATCTTGTAGTTATCCTTATGTTTACTTTCAGTTTATGCATGTCATGTTACCTTTACCTGTTTTTATACTGAAGTAGATAGGACTTACTCAGTCTTTTTGACTGACCCGTTTTGTTTCGCCTCTTTTCTTCCGTTTCCCCCCTCAGGTTACAGGGAGGAAACAATGCAGTTTAGTTCGGACTTCTTCTGCTTGAAGGTCATCATGGATGGCTTGGACTTCTTTTGGCTATGGCTACTTTACTGTTTTTACTTGGGGAATAACTTATTAAAAAGTCTTTATGCTTCTTTACTATTGCAAGACAGGTTTTGTTGTACTCTGATGTAAAAGGCTTTAGACCTTATTTATTCATGTTATGAAAGTTTGATTTTACTTCCGCTATTTTATATGTTCTGTCTTGTGATATTCCTGTGCATGTTTACCAATAATGCCCCTCTAAAGCTAGTGCATTCCTTTGCGAGTGACCCTAGCGGAGGTGGGGTGTTACAAAAAATTTCTATCTGAGGTATCTTCAACTGTATTGCAAAATTCAAACCAGCCAACATTGATTCGTACTCAGCTACATTGTTAGTTGCTGTGAATCCTAACTTCATGGCGTAGTGCAAGTGGTGTCCATCTGGGGTGATTATAATATAACCTGCCCCTGCTCCCTGTTTGTTAGAAGCTCCATCTACAAATAGTTGCCACTTGGCCTTTAAGTCATTCTCTTTAATTGATTGCTCTGTAATGAAGTTTGTGCACTCATTCACGAAGTCTGCAAGAGCTTGCCCTTTAATTACCATTCGAGGGTGAAATTCAATCTCGTATTGGCTGAGTTCAACTCCCCATTTAACTAACCTTCCAGAGTTTTCAGGATTACTGAACACCTATTTAAGCGGATAGCTAGTTAAAACCTTAGCGGGGTGAGTTTGGAAGTACACTCTTAGCTTTCGTGCGGTAAGTATTAGGCAATATGCTAGTTTTTCCATCACTGGGTATCGGGTTTCCGCGTTCTTTAGCCTTCTGCTGACGTAATAAATTGGGTGCTAAGTCCCATTACTTTCTCTTATTAGGACTAAGCTTATGGCATATTCTGAGACAGCCATATACAAGTATAAGTATTCTCCTTTTTCAGGAGTGGATAAAATCAGAGGAGTCCCCATATAAACTTTCATTTCTTGAAAGACCTTCCTACATTCTTCGTTCCATTCGAAATTCTTCCTTTTCTTTATAACATCGAAGAAATGGACGCATTTGTCAATGGCTTTGGAAATTAACCTACTGAGGGCTGCTACCTTTCCGTTTAAGCACATGACTTCTTTGCTTGTCCTAGGTTCTTCAATGTCTCTTATGGCTTGGATTTGGTCAGTGCTAGCTTCAATCCCTTGCTCACTTACCATATATCCTAGGAACTTTCCAGATTAAACCCCAAAAGAACACTTCTGTGGGTTTAACTTCATTTGCTAACTCCTTAAGACGTTGAACATTTCTTCCAAGTCCTTTAGATGGTTCTCTGTTTTGGTGGCCTTCACTAGCATGTCATCCACATATACCTCCATATTGCGCCCTATCTATTCTTGGAACATTTTGTTTACCAGTCTTTGGTATGTTGCTCCGGCGTTCTTCAACCCAAAGGGCATCACTTTATAGCAAAATGTTCCCTAATCAGTGATAAAACTTGCGTGCTCCTCATCAGGTTTATACATCGGAATTTGGTTGTACCCATAGTAAGCATCCATAAGGGATAGTATCTTGTGACCACTCGTGGAGTCAACTATGTCAATTCGCGGAAGGGGATAGCAATCTTTCGGGCATGCCTTGTTTAAGTCCATGTAATCAACACATGTTCTCCACTTCCCATTGGACTTCTTTACTAGCACAGAATTGGCTAACCATTTTGGGTAAATGACCTCCCAGATAAACCCGTTAGTTTCTAACCTTCTGACCTGCTCCTTCAAGGCTTCTAACCAGTTTCTATTATATTGTCTTTTCTTTTGCCGAATCGGGACCATTGAAGGGTCAATATTTAAGGCATGACTCATAATAGAAGGATTGGTACCGATCATGTCTGAATGACTCCAAGCGAAAACATCCTTGTCGAGCTGTAGGAACTGAACTAGGTCGCTCTTAAGGGGCTATGTCAGCCTTTTCTCTATGTTGACGACCTTCAATTCATCCTTTGAATCAACGTTTACATCTTCTATTGATTTCATTCTTTTAATGTCCCCTCTAAAATCTAAGTCCATGGCGATTTCTCCTTCTTTAGTCAAGTTTACATCATCAGATCTCTTCTTCTTTCTTTTCAAAGAAGTGTACCTACCATTTGCATGCTTGTCAGCCTTATTAATTTTCATCTAAACTTCGAATGTGGAATGTAAGAATCCCTTATCCGAAGGTACAAAAACAGCAGAAGGATCAAGCAATGAAGAATACTCCCTTTTGTATTTGTCAATCTTTGTGAAGTACGGTTCGTGGTAACTAAACAGTTCTCCCTTGATGGTACCCCATCCCTGCTTGGTTAGGAATTTTAACATAAGATACTTGGAAGAGACAAAAGCGTCCATCTCCTCCAAAGATGGTCGTCCAAAGAATGCGTTGTAATAGGATGGTTGATCGATCACAATGAAGAGAGTTTCGAAAGTTCTATGAAGCAGAGACAACCCAACTTGAACTAGAAGGTTGATTTACCCCATCGGAGTTGATCCTTTTTTGTTGAAGTCGAAGATTGGATCGTTGCTTGGCTCCAACTTCTTCTCAGAAATTATCACCTGATCAAAAGCATGCTTGAAGATGACATTGCTGGTACTTCCAGTATCCACAAGGATTTTCGAAACAACCGAGAGCCCTATTTGTGTTGTTATCATAAGGGGATCATTATGTGGGTGGTGGACTCCTTTCTTCATTTCTTGTGGAGAGACTACTAGGTTGTCTATTTTAAGAGAATAACATGCATTTTTCAACGTTGGTTCTTCTTGAATGGAGAATGTTCCCTCCGTGGCTTTTTTCATGTATTGACTTCTTATTCTCGGACAGCTTTCGGCAGGGTGTGGACCTCCATGGATCACATTGATTCGATTTATGGGTGGACCCAAGTCTAGGTTGCCCTCTTCCATAGTGTCCCCTATCGTATTCACTGAAACCTTCTGTTGTCCATTTGTATGCTGAGCTGATGTTGTCTTGTTTAAAACAAATTTTTTTAGATGTCCCTCTCGGATTAGCTTCTGAATATTCCCGTTGAATACCTTGCACTCGTCAGTCTTATGTCCGTTGGTCTTATGGAACTCGCAATACTTGCCACCGGAATAAGGTTCACGGCAATTCTTGGCTTTGAACGAGGTGGGGAAGTTATTAACCCTTTCTCTCGCGATAACATATAAAACAAGATGGGCTTGTTAAGAGCAACCGAGTTAGTATTGGAATCTTCCCATCTTGATCTCTTTTGGTTTTCTCTAGAGGCTTTCGCCCGAAGTTCAACCTACCTCCTTCCCCTCCAGGCCCGAACTTTCTCTTTGTGAAGTACAATTCGTCCATGCGAATAAAGTTGTCGGCTTGGAAGTGAAAGTCTTGTAAGTCTTTACAGCCGCGAATGTACAATTCGTCCATGCGAATCAATTTGTCAAGGTCGTTCATATCCTTGGCCTTTAACGCCTCGATATTGAACGTTTTCCTTAATATTGAACGTTTTCAAGTAATCTCCAAGAGACTCCCCTTGCCTCTGTTTGATGCTGGCGATGACTGTGTAGTCCATTATCAGATCTTTTTATATGCAGAACTGCGCGGAAAATTCATAGGAGAACTGCTTCCACGAATAGATGGCGTTTTCCCTATACAGACGATACCACTTTGTTGCTGCCCCTTGAAAAGTCACTGGGAAAAGACGACATCTGACGGCTCCAGAAGCAATGTAGAGTTCCATCTGGCTGTCGAAATCCATTAGATGATCGTCAGGGACTGCTGTTCCAAGATACTTTATGGTGGCAACCTTCACCCAAGATGGTATTATGGTGTTCATAATTTCATCGAATAAAGGAGCTACTCTTTCGTTGTCGTTAACCCTGTCGTCTTGGGTCCTTTTCCCCTTTCTTCCCAATAAGTCCTTGACGGTCTTTTGAGCAATGGCTTTAAGATAAGCTTCCGTGTTATTGTAGTTGCTCTCTTGGGATCATAACCTTTGGAAGTTGAACTCTCCGATTGTTCCTGCTCGCATTGATTTCCTTTATGGTCTACTCTTGTCAAGTGGGTCTTCTTCTTCTTAGAGGAAGTTGCCTTAAGCTTCTCTTTTGACTTGGAGTTCTGAATGGGAGCCTTTTTTTCCAGAGATTCATTCGTCTCTCTTTGACTAGATTTGGTGAGTCTTGAAGACTTCTGCGTTTGAGCAGCATTAACCTGAGCTTGTATTTCCTGGAGTTCCTTCTCCAAGGCATAATTCTTGCAATATTGTCTACCATGGCATTTTGATTTGGTGGTTGTGTTTGACCGGATGTGGCTCCTCTTTCATTATTGTTCAGATTAAGCGTTAGATCCATATTTCCTTCAAGGGTCACATCAGAAGTCAGTTCCTTGTTTTGCTCTTCCAATCTTTTTGATTTCATATTTCCTACCATGGCATAATAAATTTTACCAAATTAATCTTGACAAATTAACCATACGGACGGAGGTTCGAGCCCTCCTTCTAGTGCCAAATATTAACGATATTTTCTGTCAACTCCCGGAGTAAGTTATATAGGACATGTATTCAGGAAATTTGATGCAGTCATGATCCAGGGTTACTGAAGAATATTTGAAGACTAGTGCTACTTAGCTAAATCTGCCTTTCCTTAAGCACCGAAATCCCAGTTCTGAAGGTTGGTTATTCTTCCCTCAAGGGACGAATTCCATGCTTACAATACTGCAGTGTTCCGGAATGACTAGAAGAAGGTTTACTTAGTGTGACACAACTAAGGTCTTACGAAATCGGTTACTCCCTTGATCACAAATGTAACAATATATATTGTGATAAGAAGAAAACAGGCTAATGCTTCCCCATATTCAGAAGAAAAGGGCATCACAATGTTTATTAACTCAGATGATCCTTCCGCATCGAACCGACCCAAAGGGCCTTGGTGGTGTCAGAAATCGAGTTATAAACCTGCAGACGACCTCCTTTCTGCGGTTAGGAAGCATTAGGCTCATTATGAGAGTGTTGATCAATGTCGTAAACCTTCTAGATTGAAGGAGAAGGACTTCAAATTTCTATGAAATCCTTTCCCGTTTTTACGAAGGGGTTATGATCAACTTCCTCATACGAAAGGTTAGTGTTAACTCCCTGTTTCATCATAATGGCACAACAAGATTATCAAATCGCAAGATGTTTAAGTCTCAAAATTCTCCATTCATTATTGTAGATGTATTTCAGAAGTTGAAGAAATCCCCAGCCCGATTTAGGAATTTAGAATTTACTCCTTAAAGAGGAAAGAACAAGATTAAGAAAAATGAAAGAAGTCAAAAAAAATCCCCCTTGAACATGATCCCTGGGGTCTTATTTATAGAGAAATCGGGGACTCTTCTGCTATTAGGCCATTGGGCCCTAGATGCCTTTGCCAGCTGCTTTCCTCCTTGGTTTCGGTTATCTTTAGCTCCCGGTCGCTTTGTCGTGTGGACTACAACTTCCGGAAGGAAGGTCTCGGTCGGCTAGGGCCTCTGTGAGACGGATATGGACTCGTTGATGTAGTAGCTTTTTCCAGAAGGTTTTTGAACTTCATGTTGCGTGCTCTCGGTTATAAGCTTCCAGACGTAGGCTCCCGGTTTTCTCATAAATACTTAGAGAAGTTTGTCCTCAAGATGTATGTAGACAGCTGTCGGTTCGGAACCGTTGTTGGTGTCTGTATTAAGTAGTTTGTATGGATAGGTAGTATCCTTCCTAGGGTTCCGGTTTGCCTTTCGGTGAGATCTCTGGGTATAGCCTAGTTTATCGAAAGGTAACTCCGAGTGAGCCTCCTGTTGTCTATCAGTGCGACCTTTCGGTGTCTATGCAGTAGATGTTTTAGAAGCTGGTTCCTGATAATCTATATGCACCTTTTGCTTGATACTCTTGACGTCTTTATCTCTTGGTGCACCAGTGCTAAATAGGTTAATACCGATAGCCCTCCCATCTTTCCAGGTTTCAGTTGGCGGAGCTCTTGCCTCTTTCTTGGTTTCTGACTTCCTGTCGGGTAGACCCCGTTAGATAAACCCTGTCGGATAATTTCGCTGGCATTCTGTAGAACTCCTTTCTTCCTGGGAGGTGTTGGTTTATGGTACTCTCAGATCATACTCTCCTACTTTCGGTTCTTTCTATTGTTCGGCCTTTTTCTTTCGGATGATTCTTCTGTGCTAATGTTCCTCTGATATCCCTTCACTATCAGCCTATGTTAAGAGTTAATTTTGGTAGTAACACCATGATACACAGTTCCTCCCATTTGGGATTTATGTTGAACGAAATGACTCTGTGACGGCCCGCCCTACACTAGCCGACATTTCCCCGAAATGCGTTGTGCTAATGCCCGACTAGCACGGACGGTCGTCAAAAGAAAAGGGTTTGAAACTATGAATCACCAAATAAACTATAGCATATCTCACAGCGCATGGAATAAAATATAATAATAACATAACTTGACATAAAACAGGCGAGACAGTGCATAAGCTGAAAACTAAACCATCATAGCAGCAGAATCCAAAATACAGCTTATGATCCAAACCATCATAATTACATCTTCAAAATACTGTCTCTAAAGCAAAATAGAAAAGGTACACTACTAATGCCCAAAGTAGTGACCAGCAACAACACAGGGAGAATATATGTAAATAGTACGTGGAAGCCTCTTGCTCGTCTTCGGACAGCTTCTCGTGCATAACCACCTAACCTATCTCTAGTCTGCTCATTTAAGAGCACCTAGAGTAATAAGAAGAGACATAAAACTATGGGTTAGACAAAAGTCTTGTATGAGCGATAACAACAAAACAGAACAATAACAGGTATAAATAATCATACCTGAACCTGGACCTGGAACCAAAGAGTTAGTTCAACAAGATGTACAGTACTCTAAGGTAACACTAACATAAAGTGTAAAATGGGAGTGTGCGTGTAATGATGATAGCAAACATCGAACATAGCAATCATTCTCGCATCTCTCACTCAGTGCGTAAAGCATACGATATCCACCGCTTTGATCACCAAATCCATTGGGGCCATTACGACAACTCCGTCGACTATTGCTATGACCATACTTTCCTGGTCTATAGTCAATAACCCTACCCAGTCCACCCAAGCGTGGCTCTAGGTTAATGGGCCAACCAGTCCAAACTTCCCTGACTCTGGTTCGTCTACATTTCCCTTCCCACCTTCAACGGTGGACCAAAGTTATAGATATTGATAACCTCTTTGCACACGTCCTGCAGCAAATTCCAACTCATGAAGTTAACTTATTGGTTCCCATATGCATCCTGAGTAATAACTTCCCATTTGGACTTCCTTTGCATCTTGAATTTTGGTCAAATTGGAGTTGATCTTCAGAAGAGTTCACGGTCATTGTCGTTTCGTTCGCCGTCCAGGCTCGAAGACCATCTCGTGGTCCTCCCCTGGCCATCGGCTCGTGGCATCGTGGTCCCCTCGTGGTTCGTGGCCCCCAAGCTTCGGTTCGTGACCTCCTTGTATGAATCCGGTTCGTGACTTCCTGCTCATGGCACTCCGGTTCGTGACTTGCTTCATGGTTCGGGCTCGCATGGTGGAGCGGTTCACGAGGAGTGGTTCAAGTTGTGCTCCGGTTCGTGGTCCTCATCTAGAGACCGTCTCGTGAGCAATGCACCAGGTTAGTTCGTGTGTGACACCGGGTCGATTCGTGATACATGCCTCACGGTCCCCTAATCACGAGGCGTACTTCCCCGAAGTGTTCCAGCAAGCTATTTATGCCACAAGACGGCGTTTTCAACCATTCTAACATTCCTATGCAATCATTGAACATCCCAGACAACAGTAACAACATATAGGTTCAATCAAAGAGATCAAAACATCAAGTATATAGGTTATTTTAGTTCGAACTTACCCAAAATCCATGATTTTCCCCTTTATCCCCATAACCATGTTTTAACAATAGGATTAGCAAACTTAATCCAAATTAACCCAATTTTTAACCAATAACATAAAATAATATTTCAGAATTTATGTATATTTTTCCATATTTTTCTGAGTTGTAATTTCGCTAATAATCACTAATAACCTCTAACTAGCCGTAATTAGTGAATAAAAGTGTAAATCACTCACCTTAGCCACAAATAAATCTCAGATCTGAAACTCTAACTGATTTGGCATGGATCCCAATGTATTCTAGCAGCTTTATCTCGGTTTCTATGTTAATTCGCCTTAATTAGATGTTGATTAGCTTAATATATGATTAAAAGGTGATTTGGGAGTGATTTGGGAGTGATTTAGAAGATGGGGACCATTGCTAGGGTTCAAGAGAGGTTTGTGGCGACTGGAAAACTGAAATGAAATGTTTTCTCAAACCCTTTCAGCCCTCCCATAACCCTAATCCCAAAATGGGTTATGGGCCTAGCTGCTAATTACCCTATTAAGCCCAATTAAGTTGTTTTTCACCTTCCAAACCTTATTTTAGCCATATCTCCCGAACGGTAAGTCCATTTGACAAATGTGACCACTCTACGGAAAGGTAAACCATCATCCGAATCCAATGGAAGTGGTTTTAGGTCAAAACTCCGTACCAATCAAAAGTTATAGGCGAAACAAAATTTGCTAGGAGTGAAACGGTCATTTAAAATTCGGCAAAAATCGTGAACATGGGAAATGACCCTAATAGTCGTCTCCTAAAGTTATACGACCAAACAACTTCGTACGAAAATAAAATAAATATTCTACGATCCTCCAATACGTAGAATACGGGTCGTTACACTCCCCTCCCCTTATCTCTTAAGAAATTTCGCCTGCAAAATTCCTTAACCAAAACATACAATGGTGGCGCGCTTGCCTATCAACCATTTACAAACAATCAAACTTACATAACAACACAACAAGCCTATCCTAGCATGCGGTTTACTAACATGGGAATAACTATATCGCGATTTAAAATCTTACCAGGCAAAGAGTACTGGATATAACTTCCTTATGCTCTTCTCTGTTTCCCAAGTACAGTCATTCTCAATATCACCCCCACTGGACCTTGATCTGTTCCACCGTCTTCCTTCGAAGTTGTTTTGTATCGGTCTGATAATACGAATCGTCCTGCAGCACCCAACTGCCTCTGATTCTACCTCGATATCGTCCAAATGATCTGGTGAAATAGTCATGTCAGAATCGTGCACAAACTTCCTTAACTGGGAAACATGAAATACGTCGTGAACTCCCGCCATCTTGTCAGGCAATCCAACTTTATATGCCAAATTGCCAACTTGTTCGAGGACCGAAAACGGAACAACAAATCTTGGTGCCAATTTACCTCTCCTGCCAAAACGAATCACACTCTTTAATGGAGAGATTTTGACGAATACCAAGTCGTCAACGGAGAATTTCAAATCTGTTCGCCTTTATCAGCATAACTCTTCTACCTATCTTGGGCAGCCTTCATTCGCTGTTGAATAACCATGATTTTATCTGAAGTCTCTCTAATTACATCTGGCCCAAGCACAAATTTCTTACTGGTTTCTAACCAACATGATGGTGATTTGCACGGTCTTCCAAAAAATCTTCAAATGGAGCCATACCAATACTGGACTGATAACTATTATTATATGCGAACTCAACTAGATGCAAATGGACATCCCATGATCCACCAAAATCCAATATACAAGCCCTCAAGACATCCTCTAATACACGATTCACCCTCTCCGTTTGACTGCCGGTTTGGGGATGGTACGCGGTACTAAGATGTAATTCTGATCCTACAGTCTCTTGTAAGCTCTTCCAAAACCCACTAGTAAATAATGGATCTCGGTCACTCACAATACCTTTGGGTACACCATGAAATCTCACTACCCACTTTATATACAGTTATGCTAACTTAGCTGCCGTTCTATTCGACTTGACGGGTATAAACCTTGCACTCTTGGTCAATCGATCTACAATCACCCAAATACTATCATGACCCGATCTAGTCCTTGTTAAACCATCGATGAAATCCATTTAGACTTGCTCCCATTTCCATTCAAGAATTTCCAGCGGTTGTAACAAACCACTAGGCTTCTTTTGCTCGGATTTAACTAACTGGTAGTTCATGCACTTGGATATAAACTTCCCAATGTCTCTCTTCATCCCTTCCCAGTAGTAGGTCTGCTTCATGTCTCGATATATCTTGTTACCGCTGGGATGTATTGTCAGTTTCGAGTGATGACACTTTCTAAGCCCTTCATCTCTCAATCCATTAACATTAGGTACAACTAGTCTTTCATTCATTCGAAGCCATCCCTCTCAATGAAGACCATACTAATTCATTAGTTCGTCATCGGTACCCGTCTCTACCTTGGAGATGATTTCCAATAGATTAGGATCGCCCCCTGATTCGAACCAATCTGCTCTATCAAAGTCGGTCTGGTCGCCAAATTTGCTAACATCTCTGGATCTAGTTCACGATTAGGTCTGAAATCATATCCCTTGATATACTCTAGTTGCTTCCATTCAAGAAACATAGCCCCCAAACCGGCATGTCTCCTACTTAATGCATCAGCTACCGCATTGCCCTTCTCGTGCATGTATGCGATATTGAAATCATATGAAGCTAAGAACTCTAACCATCTATATTGATGAAGATTTAAATCCCTTTGAGAGAAAGATACTTTAATGACTTATGATTGGTAAACAACTCGAATCTTTCTCCCAAGAGATAGTGTCTCCACATCTTTAACGCGAACACGATCGCTGCCAATTCCAAATCGTGGGTAGGATATCTTTTCTCATGCGGTTTCAGTTGCCGACTAGCATAAGCTACAACCCTACCTCCTTGAATCAGCACAACACCTAGTCTGATACCACAGGCATCTATGTATACCGTCATCTCTTCATTCCCTTTAGGAATAACTAACACAGGTGCGCACGTTAACTTTTCCTTTAGGCTCTTAAATGCATTCCCACATCTTTCGTCCCAAATGAAAAATTGATTCTTCTTGGTCAACTGAGTTAACGATGCTGCTATCTTGGAGAAGTCATATATAAACTTACGATAATATCCGGTTAACCCCAAGAAAACTTCTCACGTCCGTTGCATTCTTGGGCTAGACCAATCTAGTACCGTAGCCACCTTCGCAGGATCCACAACAATGCCATTCTCTGAAACAACATGGCCCAAGAATCTCACTTCCCTCCGCCATAAGTGACACTTGGAAATTTTGCTTTCAATTGGTGTTTCCTCAACAACTCTGTCACTGTCCTCAAATGTTCCTTGTGTTCTTCCTCTGTCCTCGAGTAAACCAAGATATCGTACACAAACACAAGAACAAACTTATTTAATTGATCTCTGAAAACTCTATTCATAGGATCAAAAAAATATGCGAGTGCATTGGTCAACCCAAATGGCATGATCAACAACTCATAGAATCCAGACGGCATCCGAAATGTCGTTTTAGGTATTCTTTCAACTGCTTCGGAGCTGATGAAAACCTGTAGCGAAATCGAACTGGGAAAACACTCTTGCTCCATTCAGTTGATCAAACAAATCATCTATCCGTGAAAGAGGATATCTATTCTTCCTAGTCACCTTGTTCAACTCGCGGTAGTCTACACATAAGTGAAGGGAACCATCGGCCTTAGTAGCAAATACAATTGGTGCTCCCCACTCGGAAACACTCCTTCGGATAAATCCCTTCTTCAAAAGATCGCCTACTTGCACCTCGAGCTCTTGATGCTCCCTTGGCGCCATACGACGAAGTGACATCACTAAAGGTCTGGCATCTTTCACTAAATCAATCTAAAACTCAATCTCTCGGTGTGGTGGAAGTCCGGTTACTTCCTCGAAGATGTCTGGATACTCGCCAGCAATAGGAACATCTGATAACGCATGCTACAGGATATCGAAGGAATGTAGAAAACTAGCCATCACCTCATCACTAGGTAGGCAACCTAATACCACCCTCCGCCCATCGTCCGCTCTAATGGTCACCGAAGTCCCCTCACAGTCTACCACCACCCCATATCTTTGGAGCCAATTGACTCCCAAAATAATGCCAAACCCAGTCAAGCCCAAAACAAAGCAATCACAAACAAAAACATACATCCATGACTCAATAAGACCAAATTACGTCAAATCATACTAAGGTTAGTCGAACCACCGATCAGGTTCGTCACAACTAAAGGTCTATCAACTACCTCGGGTTCCAATTCCAACCTACCTGCCAAATCAATAGATACGAAGGAATGAGAAGCCCCGGTATCAAACAACACTCGAACAGAAACATCATAAATAGAAAGCATACCTTGAATAACGACACTTTGCCCTTCTACGCCGCAGTTGGGGCATTCGACGAAGAAGGAACAACGTTGATAGCATATGCTTTCACCGTTTGCTTCTCCTTATGGGGTTGTGGAAATTCATTCTTAAAATGTCCCACTTGGCCACAGTTGAAGCACTTCTTTTCTCCTGGCTTTGCCCGACACTCTTTAGCATAATGACCCTTCTTGCTACAGCTATAACACTCGATATCTTTCTTATTCTTCTTTTTCTGACCATCCTTGGTCTGATTCTGTTTCCTCTTATTCTGGGAATTATTCTTGCCTCCACCTCTTGCCCGTGGCTTTGGCTCCTCTGCAGATGTAATAGCAACCTCGGTCTTTGACTTAGGGTAAAAGCTCTCATATCTTAATGCCTTTCCCAAAATAGATTCGAAAGTCTCATCGATATGGTTTATGAGTCTTTCCCCCAAGTACTCATCTAGGCCAGTTATGAATTTCTCGTTCTTCTTCTCGGCAGTATCGATAAGAGATAATCCATACTTCGATAAGTTATTGAACTCAGCAATATATTCTGAGACTGCCCTACCATTCTGCGTAAGTTCCAAAAACTTCCTGAACAATTCTGATTTCTGAGCAGCTGGGATAAACTTGTCACTGAAGCGAGTATTAAACTGATTCCAAGTAACTTGATCCTTAGGAGTAGCTTCTTTAATAGCACTCCACCAATTCATAGCCTGTCCTTGAAGCTGACGCGATGCTAGTTTCTCTTTATTGCATCCTCGATCCCCAAATCCTCGAAGATGCGCTCATAACTATCAAGCCAATCTTGAACCTCCATAGTCGATTCCGTTCCGTGGAATGGCTTCCCACCAAGACTAGTATAATCCCTGTTTAGCTTGGCGAAATCGACTCTAGGCGCCTGCACCGCTGCACCACCACCGTTAGTAGCATTAAGAGCTGCTCCCTGAACATCCTTAAGCATCTCCCTCATGAAGGTGGTAAACATCGTCCTCATATCAGGGGAATTCCTATTATTGTCCCTTGAACCCGTACTCCTCATGTTTCGACTCATCGTCAAATCAGTAAAGAGAAAACGATTAACCATCTCCTTGGTAGTGCCCGCGCAGTGCGACTTCATCTTAGATATACTAATAGTGTGTATATATATATATAGCTTTTGAAAACCAAATTATCACAAATACGCGCTCTCATATACATATATCATCCCTCCCTGGTGCTTCCCCTAGGTTAAGTACGCAACCTAGGCTCTGATACCAAGTGTGAAGGCCCGCCCTACACCAGCTGACATTTTCCCGAAATGCGTTGTGCCAATACCCAACTAGCACGGGACGGTCGTCGAAAGAAAATGGTTTGAAACTATGAATCACCAAAGAACCTGTAGTATATCTCACAGCGCATGGAATAAAATATAATAATAACATAACTTGACACAAAACAGGCGAGACAGTGCATAAGCTGAAAACTAAACCATCATAGCAGCAGAATCCAAAATAAAGCTTATGATCCAAACCATCATTATTACAACTTCAAAATACTGTCTCTAAAGGAAAATAGAAAAGGTACACTACTAATGTCCAACGTAGTGACCAACAACAACACAGGGAGAATATATGCAAATTGTACGTGGAAGCCTCCAGCTCGTCTCTGGACAGGTACTCGTGCATAACTACCTAACATGTCTCTAGTCTGCTCGTTTAGGAACACCCTGAGTAATAAGAAGAGACATAAAACTCTGGGTTAGACAAAAGTCTGGTATGAGCGATAGCAGCAGAACAGAATAATAGCAGGTATAAATAATCATACCTGAACCTGGACCTGCAATCAAAGAGTTAGCACAACAAGATGTACAGTACTCTATGGTAACACTAACATAAAGTGTAAAATGGGAGTATGTGTGTCATGGTGATAGCAAACATCAAACATAGCAATCATCCTCACAACTCTCACTCAGTGTGTAAAGCATACGATATCCACTGCTTTGATCACCAAATCCATTGAGGCCATGACGGCAACTCCGTCGACTATTGCTATGACCATACTTCCCTGGTCTATAGTCAATAACCCTACCCAATCCACACTTCCCTGGCTCTGGTTCGTCTACATGTCTCCCCTCCCTCTTCAAGGGTGAACCAAAGTTATAGATATCGATAACCCCTTTGCATACGTCCCGCAGCAAAGTCCAACTCATGAAGTTAACTCTTTGGTTCCCATCTTGATCCTGAGTAATAATTTCCTATTTGTACTTCCTTTGCATCTCGGGATTTGGTCGAATTGGAGTTGATCTTCAGAAGAGTTCACGGTCATTGTCGTTTTGTTCGCTGTCCAGGCTCGAAGACCGGCTTGTGGTCCTCCCCTGGCCATCGGCTCGTGGCATCGTGGTGCGCTCATGGTTCGTGGGCCCCAAGCTTCGGTTCATGACCTCCTTGTATGAATCCGGTTCGTGACTTCCTGCTCGTGGCACTCTGGTTCGTGACTTGCTTCATGGTTTGGCTCGCATGGTGGAGCGGTTCATGAGGAGTGGTTTGAGCGGTGCTCCGGTTCGTGGTCCTCGTCTAGAGATCGGCTCGTGAGCAAAGCACCAGGTTGGTTCATGGATGACACCGGGTCAGTTCGTGATACATGCCTCACGATCCCCTAGTCACGAGCCGTACTTCGCTGTAGTGTTCCAACAAGCTATTTACGCCACACGACGGCGTTTTCGACCATTTTAACTTTCCTATGTAATCATAGAACATCTAAAACAACAGTAATAACACATAGGTTCAATCAAAGAGATCAAAACATCTAGCATATAGGTTATTTTAGGTCAAACTTACCCAAAATCCATAATTTTCCCCTTAATCCCCCTAACCATATTTTAACAATAGGATTATCAAACTCAATCCAAATTAACCCAATTTTTAACCCATAATATAAAATAATATTTCAGAATTTATGCATATTTTCCCATATTTGTCTGAGTCATAATTTAGCTAATTATCACTAATCACCATTGATTAGCCGTAATTAGTGAATAAAAGTGCAAATCACTCACCTTAGCCACAAATAAATCTCAGATCTGAAACTCTAACTGATTTGGCATGGATCCCAATGTATTCCAGTAGCTCTATCTCATTTTTGTGCTAATCCGCCTTAATTTGATGTTGATTAGCTTAATGTGCGATTAAAAGGTGATTTGGGAGTGATCTAGAAGATGAGGGTCATTGCTAGGGTTCAAGAGAGGTTAGTGGCGGCTGGAAAACTGAAATGAAATGTTTTCTCAAACCCTTTCAGCCCTCCCATAACCCTAATCCCGATGTGGGTTATGGGTCTAGCTGCTAATTACCCTATTAAGCCTAATTAGGTCGTTTTTCACCTTCCAAACATCATTTCAGCCATATCTCCCAAACGGTAAGTCCGTTTGACAAATGTGACCACTCTACGGAAAGGTAAACCATCATCTAAATCCAGTGGAAGTGGTTTCAGGTCAAAACTCCTTACCAATCAAAAGTTATAGGCAAAACAAGATTTTCCAGGGGTAAAATGGTCATTTAAAATTCGGCAAAAATCGTGAATATGGGAAATGACCCCTATGGTCGTCTTCCAAAGTTACACGACCATATGACTTCGTATGAAAATAAAATAAATATTCTACGATCCTCCGATAAGTAGAACGCGGGTCGTTACAGACTCATATTCTTAACCGCAAGACAAGATATTATTTGTTGATTCTCACAAAAGGAAGCCACAAGAAAGAATTTCAACATCCTTACTAATACTCCCCAAGTGTTATTGATTCCCTGATAAGTTTTACAATTGATAAGGTAATCATCTAGCACATTACTTATATGGATATATATATATATATATATGTATATGTATATTATTGATAATCTTTTTCAATATGGATGAGTATGGCACATCTGTATCGGAAAGAACTTGAATAAGCAACAATAGGATGAAATCAAACCTTCAGAATAAAGGAAAAGGTACCTGTGGATTAAGAAGGTTCGCCAGAAGCTTCCATCTCAATATGCTTCTCAGGGTTATGATTCTTCAAAATTTTGGGGAACAACATTAACCAATGCCGCTCTTGCTAACAAATACGACAAATTCGAGGCATAGAACAATCTCAAACGAGGCGATCATGAGACCCACATTTCTAGCATGCCATATGTCCAGAAGGTGCTTCGCCCAAACCAAAAGTGGAATCAACCTGCTTCGGCCTCTTGTTCAATTGATTTGATTGGGATTCATGAAAAGGAAGTCTCATCTTATTTGAATTCCTCTGAACTATTAACCCATCGCCACTACCCTTTCCTTCCCCGGCCGCTTCCAAACAATGAGTCGAGTCAGTTGGTTCACCTAAAAGAAATCTTAAGTTGGAGTGTCACTTCCTTCTTCTGTGAAGGAGATAAATGAATAGATACTAGAAGTTGTGTAACTCAAAACAACTCCAAAAACTGCAGCAGACATATTAGCACTATATGGAAATGGACTGCTAGATTGCCCAACACCAGTGTTTCCCTCATTTCATTTTTCAACCATAAGCTGAAAGTATAAAATAAGATAGATATCATTTACAGCGGGTAAGATATTATTAGTTCAAATTCGATGCGTAATACTATGTAATTTAAAATAACATTCCTAGATGTATTCCCACTTATATCTACCCCAAAGAAATGAAAAGGTTAATGACACAATTAAGGGTAACTTCGATTAGGGATGATGTTGACAATCATACTATAATTTAATGTATTGTATTATGTATATTGTTATATGTTTATCACATTTTATTCTGGATCCCACTTTGATAGCAAGCTGCAATGCCTCATTATGAGACCTATATTAACAAAGAGCATTAACTGGCAATGCCGCCTGCTAATACATAGAATAGGGGTGGTTAGGAGCGACCATCCATAAATCTTGTACTAAACAAGTATCAAGTACATTAATATAGTGCTTATATTTTTTTCTTACCTTAAGGGGATTGACAAACTTAATTCTTGCTTATAACAATATTACGGCGGCTAATGGAAAATCTTGAACAAAACACAACAATATTAAATAGTACAGATCATAAAACAACAACCATAGTGATATATATATATACACACACACACACACACACAACAAGCATAATACATAGCAACATACATAAGTGGTTATAAAACCACAATATACATGCAACATCGTATACCACAATAGAATATATACATATAGCAGAGCACACAACTAAACAATATCCAAAATACGCCTAGAAATCAAAAGCTGATAAGTAGTCCATAATGAAAACTAGATAAACGAGCATCTATAACAGGAACTATCCTGAAAAGACTCGGTCTAACCTGAGCATATAAAATACACAGGTCAATCTAGTTTAAACAACATTAATAGATCATAGAAGATGAATATTACAACATAGGGTTAACTCTTCTCGAGTAGGGAAATAGTAGGTTAACTTGACATAACATAGAACTCATGAGATAGAGTACAATTAAAAATCATGTACTGGTCTCATGTAAGGCATCAATATCAACATGCCAAGATTTTCTATTAACAGTAAGTGTTAAGAATCAAGCTAAGTACGTATATAAAATCTTCAAAACCCAAAAAATAAACAAAGACAAACCCATCAAATGCCAACATATAATCTCGTAAGAGGGTTCATTAAACAAGTATGTGATAACTATATATATATATATATATATATATATATATATATGCGTGTGTGGGTGTGTGTGTGCGTGCGCGCGCGCTCCTCAAGATAGCTCTCAACAACAAGAAGAAACTCAGTAATCACAAATCCTCATAAATTGGATCCAAAGCAGCAAATAGATATAGAATCATCAATAACATCATAAAGTGGATCCAAAACAAAAAATTGCACGTGCATCATAAATATATCTTCCCAAGCTTTGCGAAGTACACTATACGAATTTAGGCGCCCATCACTACGACTCTCGACCAAGTGTAACCTGGCCCTAAGCCAAGTGAATACGTATATAAGACCAATCGACCTTGGCTTTCCTCAAAAGCAAGTACTAAAAAAACAATAAAGAATATGTCACAGACTTCCAAATATTAACTCAAAAAGTGAAAACAGTACCTATCACGCCGCACGTTCACTAGTCGATTCACTATAAGTCAACCTACTTCACACTAAGAAATAGAAATAACTTCAATCAATGAATTTGGGATTAACCAATATAATTAATCAATGTGTCCCATACCACATGATTTATTGTATCATTTAAATAAAGTTCTTCCTTTCTCTAAGCGTGTAAAAATGTGTGATTTTATATATATTAAAATACTTAATTTGAGAAAATGGGTTTACAAAACGACTTTGAAATCATTTGAAATTATCTTTGAAAATCTATCTACCTCGAAAAATATTGTATGTAGTATAGCCTTGAGATGATTTTATTTTTATAAAACAAAACATAGAAAAATATTTGTCTCAAAGCGATATATATAAATATAGAAAACTCCTTCTAAGATCATTTTATAAAACGTGCAACATGTCAAAAATATCAAGAAACAGCTTATGAAATCAACAAATAAAATCACATAAACCATCACCAATTCCATGAATGAATTGATCATAATATTGGCTTATCCATTTAAGAAAGCCTAAGAAAAGCATCTCAAAAGATCATCTTAGAAATCATCTAAAATTGCTAGAAAAACACTCAGAAATCACATAGAAACATGCTGGAATATGCAAATTGCTACAGGAAAGTAATATACGCATAATACAAAGCAAGGCTCGATCGTTGCTCCCCTCAGGTTGACCTAAGGATCCACCACAATGATATTTGGGTCGACCTGGGCATCAAAAACTGCCTAGTGAGCATTTCTGATCTGACAGTTCCAAGCAAGATTTGAATAAGTTACAAAGTTCATAAAGGCTTGAAATTTGACATGCATATCCTTTAGTAACTCTACTTTCAATCCAAAAAAGGATATAAGGTTACAAAGTAGGACTCACAATCATATTTTACTGCAAATAGCCGGAGAAAAACATGCTCCAATTCAAAGTTTGACGGCAAATTCGTATAAGCTACAGAGGATGGAATCACCTAAAATTTGACGTACATATAGTTCAACTACTATAATTTCAAAAAAAAAAAAAGAATGGACACAATCCAACAAAAAACAAGAGAGATGTACGGTCACAAAGTTAGACCTAGACATGAGTTTTGCATTGTAAAACATCTAAACAAAATTTCAGGTTATAGTGAATTTATTTCTGTATAGACTCAATCAAACCCAAAATACAAACATGTACAAGTGTTTAAAGTAGAATACATGAATACCTTATAGGAGATTACGGAAAATTTGTGATGAATAGCATGGAAACCGAGAGCTTTGGCCATTAGATAGCTTCAATTTCCTATGAGATCATATTACAGTGGCATGCAAGAAGGAAACAACAAACAATTAATGGAATTTCATAAATCTAAGATAACATGAAATAGATACAAGGTTTTTATAGTGATTATCTATGTATGTTTATGTTTTGCAACTACGGTCTCTTTTAATTTAAGGTTTGGACTTTTGATTTTAAATTTGGTGAGGAATATGGGTTTTTGTTTTATTGGATGTTTCTGTTTGGAGACGAAAATGCTACAGATAGAAAAAATGTACGTAGTTTATTTCTTGTCCAGATTCTCCCTTTACTAATTACACGATTAAGGCTTAATCAATGGCCCTCAAATAACATAGGTGATTGGATTAGGCCATTTTAGTTAACTTAGGCTATGGTTGGGCTAAAAAAGCTACTTAACAACATAAATTACCCAATTAACATAATATTTCACCATTTTAGCATCATGCAACTTTAAAAAAAAATTTGTGCAACCATATTTTAAAAAAAATTATACCTTTTTTAATGCAAACTTATACATGTTAACACAAGATTTACATTTTTCAACCAAATTGGACACTTTTCACCTTTATGTACAAAACTTACACTGCTAAAATTGTTCAAAACACATTTTTTTTTGGCAAAGCCGACCGATTTTTAAAGTGATCTGTAACATGTTTTATTATATAAAAATAATAATACAAAGGAAATATAAGAAATACACTATGCATATATACTAAAATAGAAAGGTGCACAAAACAACTCCACGCAGGGAGTGAAGTAATAGTGCAGGGCCAACAAGAGCAATAACGAGCATTAACACATTGCTGCGATCACAAATTATACGAAACAGAAGTGGCATTACTATAAAAACTCACATAAGTACCTCACTTCTACATAGCGTAGAGTCACACAGTCAGTTGTTGGGAGCAAACTGCCCCCACTAACATTCCCAGGTTTTTACTCCTAGTAATTGCCGCTTTATGATCATTGAAACAAGGGATGGAAACTTCCAGAGGAGAAATAGGAAAGACAACATGTCTATAGGTTGTTGTGGGAACAAGATGTGCATATGGGTATAGATTGGTGTCATGTTGCTTTGTGTTGATCTTATGCGAAGAAGAGGTAGGTGTGACTCACTTGATAGGACTTATTGAAGACTATCCAGGGGCAGTGGGTTTACCTAGTGGAGAAGCAAGAACAACAAGCTCGTTACTAGTCTTGTTGAGAAAGCCAGAACTAAAACACGAAGCATTGTCTTTTTGTTTAATAGGAGGGTTAGGGATAACCACTTTATTGTCTTGACAAGGTAAAGCAAAGTAACATTGCTTAGAAGAATCCACATGCGCAACAGATACATCTGAGACACCAACACTTAGCATACTCTTTGTAGGGCTTATCAGACTTTCAGTCTCAAGATTTCTTTACTAACATGAGAAATGTGGTCCACATCAAAAGTATGAATGCCTTTCATCACACTTTTTCACTTGCAATACCGGTGGCATCGGATGCATTAACATTTAACTGAGTAGAAGCAACTACCTCTTTTTGCAACGTTCCATTGTACCAAACTTAAGACACATCCTCAGTAGCAGATGAAAGTTCACTTGAACCCACACTAAAGCATTCAAAATTCACCAATCCGGCTTGCTCAAAAATTTCACCCTCTTCCTGTTCATTGACGTTTAGCTGAGTTTCCTTGTTATCAAAATCCTTTGCTTTAATTCTTGAATTAGAGCATCAAACTTATCGGATACTTAGAGATCAGTACTCTGAGTTAACACACACTAACTTGCCAACAAGATTGGACGTATCAAGGCGATGATCAGCACTACCACCGTCATATATTCGTGCAGTTTCCTCAGGCAATTTTCTTTCACTAACCTACTCCTCTATATTTTCTCTTTCCTACTCTTGGAAACAACGATGCAACAACTCGCATTCTACGTATCGGAGGATCGTAGAATATTTATTTTATTTACATACGAATTCATATGGTCGTGTAACTTTGGGAAACGACTATTGGGGTCATTTCCCACATTCATGATTTTTGCTGAATTTTAAATGACCGTTTTGCCCTTAGCGAATCTTGTTTTGCCTATAACTTTTGATTAGCAGCTAGGCCCATAACCCATTTCGAGATTAGGGTTATGGGAGGGCTGAAAGAATTAGAGAATGGTGGGTTATGGGAGGGCTGAAAGAATTAGAGAATGGTTCCTTTTCATTTTCCTAGCGGCCACAAACCTTCCTCTAACCCTATTCATGACCTTCATCTTCTAAATCACTCCATAATCACCTTTTTATCTCTAATTAAGGAAAACTACATCAAATCAAGTCAAATTAGCATCAATTCAGAGATAGAGCTGCTGATACACATAGGAATAGGATTCCTAATTAGTGGAGGTTTCAGATCTATAATTTATTTGTGGCTAAGGTGAGTGATTAGTATGTTTATTCACTAATTATGGCTAATTAGGGGTGATTAGTGATAATCAGCGAAATTATGACTCTGGAAAATATGTAAAAATTCTAAAAAAAAATTCATTGATAAAATTTTGGGTTAATTTGGATTAAGTTTGCTAATCCCGGAATTTAGGGGAAAACCATGGATTTAGGTATGTTTGGTCCTAAATAACAGACATTATTGACATTTTGATGATTGTGATTGATTACACATGTTATTACTGCTGTTGGTATGCTTTGGGATTGCATAGGAATGTTAGAATGGTCTAAAATGTCATCGTGTTGCGTAAATAGCTTGCTATAAGAAGTGCAGGAAATAGGACCGGATAGGATCGCCCCTCCCCCACTCGTGAAGCATGTATCACGAACCGACCTGGATCGGCCTATGCACCCACGAACCGATGACCACGAAGCTTGACCATGAACCGAAGCACTCGAGCTGCTTGCACCGCGAGCCGATCCTCACGACCCGAACCGGAGTACCACTCGAACGGGAGCATCACGAACTAGAGATTGGGGGCACGAGCCATGAACCGATGCAAGGGGGCCAGCCACGGGCTGAACCGCCATGAGGACCACGAACCGACATGATGACCACGAATCGAGTCGTGGTGGTGACCCGAACTGAACACCAATTTGACCAAAACCCGAGATGCAAAGGAAGTCCAAATAAGGACTTATCACTTAGGATCCAGATAGGAACCAACGAGTTAACTTCTAGAGTTGGGCTTTGTTGCGGGACGTGTGCAAAGGGATTATCGATATCTATAACTTTGGTTCACTATTGAGAGAGGGGTACTGACTATGGACCAGTGCAGTGGGGTCAGATGTTGTATGGAGTCGGACTCCGTCAGGACCCCAAAGGGCAAAGTGGTCATAGTGATAGTTGTAAGGATGGGACTCCATCATGGCCCCAATGGTTCTGGTGATCAAAGCGGTGGATACCATATGCTTTACGCACTAAATGAGAGATGTGAGGATGATTGCTATCACCATGACACGCATACTTCCATTTTACACCATATATTAGTGTTACCTTATAGTACTGTACATCTTATTGTGCTTAATCTTTGGTTGCAGGTCCAGGTATGATTATTTATACCTGTTATTGCTTTATTTTTGCTGCTATCGCTCATACCAAACTTTTGTCTGACCCAGAGTTTTATGTCTCTTCTTATTACTTTGGGTACTCCTAAACGAGCATACTAGAGATAGGTTAGGTGGTTATGCATGAGTAGTTATTCGGAGACGAGAAAGAGGCTTCCATGTACTATTTACACATATTCTCCCTGTGTTGTTGTTGGTCACTACTTTGGGCATTAGTAGTGTACCTTTTCTATTTTGCTTTAGAGACAGTATTTTGAAGTTGTAATAATGGTTTGGATCATAAGCTGTGTTTTGGATTCCGCTACTCTAATGGTTATGGTTTAGTTTTCAGCTTATGTATTGTCTCGCCTGTTTTATATCAAGTTATGTTATTATTATATTTTATTCCATGTGCTGTGAGATATACTACATATTCTTGGTGATTCATTATTTAAAACCCTTTTTTTACGACCGTCCCATGCTAGTCGGGCATTAGCACAGTGCATTTCGGGGAAATAACGGCTGGTTCGGGGTGGCCCGTCACATTGGTATCAGAGCCTAGGTTGTGTAGTTTAACCTAGGGGAAGACATCAGGGAGAGATAGTATACGTATATGAGAGAACGTATTTGTGATATTTTGATTTTCAAAAGCTATACATATATATATATGCTATTATTATATCTAAGGATGAAGTCGCACTGCACTGGCACCACTAAGGAGATGGTTAATCGTTTTCTCTTTATATATTGGATGATGAGCCGAAACACGAGGAGTACGGGTTCAAGGTCCAACAATGGGAATGTCCCTGGTATAAGGACGATGTTTACTGTTTTCATGCAAGAGATTCTTGGGGATGCTCGGGGAGTAGTTCCTAATGCTGCTAACAGTAGCGGTGCAGTAGCCTAGAGCCGACTTCGCCAAGCTTACCAAGGATTACACTAGTCTTGGTGGAAAGCCGTTCCACATAACGGAATCGGCTATGAAGGTTCAAGATTGTCTTTATAGTTGTGAGCGCATCTTCGAGGACTTGGGGATCGATGATGCAATGAAGAAAAAGTTAGCATCGCATCAACTTCAAGGACAGGCTATGAGTTGGTGGAAAGCCATTAAAGCGGCTACTCCCGAGGATCAAGTTACTTGAAATCAGTTTATGACTCGCTTCAGTCACAAGTTTATTCTAGCTCCTCAGAAATCAGAATTGTTTTGGAAGTTTTTGGAGCTTAAGCAGGATGGTTGGGCAGTCTCGGAATATGTAGTTGAATTCGATACCATATCGAAATATGGATTATTTCTTATCGGTACTGCCGAGAAGAAGAATGAGAAGTTCATAACTGACCTAAATGGGTACTTGGGGGAAAGACTTATAAACTACATCGATGAGACATTCGAATCCATTGTGGGAAAGGCATTGAGATCAGAGAGCCTTTACCCTAAGTCGAAGACCGAGGTTGCTGTTGCATCTGCAGGAGAGCTAAAACCGCAGGTAAGTGGTGAAGGCAAGAGGAATTCCCAGAACAAGAGGAAACATAACCAAACCAAGGAAGGTCATAAAAGAGGGATAAGAAAGATATCGAGTGTTATAGCTGTGGCAAGAAGGGCCACTATGCCAGAGATTGTTGAGCAAAGCCAGCGGACAGGAAGTGCTTCAATTGCGGCCAAGTGGAACATCATAAGGATAAATGTCCACAACCCCCAAAGCAGAAGCTGGTCGTGAAAGCATATGCTATCAATGTTGTTCCTTCTTCGTCAAATGCCCCTACAACAACGGAGAAGGGAAAGGGTGTCGTTATCCAAGGTATGCTTTCTATTTATGATGTTCATGTTCGAGTATTTTTGATACCGGGGCTTCCCATTCCTTCGTATCTAGTGACCTGATAGATAGGTTGGAATTGGAACCAGAGATTGTCTATAGACCTTTAGTTGTGACGAACCCGATCGGTGGTTCGACTAGCCTTAGTATGATTTGTCATAATTTGGCCTTATCGAGTCATGGATGTATGGTGGCTATTGATTACTTTGTTTTGGGCTTTACTGGGTTTGGCATCATTTTGGGAGTCGATTGGCTCCAAAGATATGGGGTGGTGGTAGACTATGAGGGGTCTTCGGTGACCATTAGAGCGGATGATGGGCGGAGGGTGGTATTGGGTTGCCTACCTAGTGATAGGGTGATGGCTAGTTTTCTAAATTTCCTCGACATCCCGCATGATGAGTTATCAAATGTGCCTATTGCTGGCGAGTATCCAGACATCTTCGGTGAAGTGACCGGACTTCCACCACACCGAGAGATCGAGTTTCGGATTGATTTAGTGAAAGATGCCAGACCTATAGTGATGCCACTTCATCGTATGCCACCAAGAGAGCAGCAAGAGCTCGAAGTGCAAGTAGGCGATCTTTGGAAGAAGGGATTTATCCGAAGAAGTGTTTCCGGGTTGGGAGCACCTGTTGTATTTGCTACCAAGGTTGATGGTTCCCTTCGTGTATGTGTGGACTACCGCGAGTTGAACAAGGTGACTAGGAAGAATAAGTATCCTCTTCCATGGATAGATGATTTGTTTGATCAATTGAATGGAGCAAGAGTGTTTTCCCAGTTGGATCTCACGACAGGTTTTCATCAGCTCCAAGTAGCAGCTGAGAGTATACCTAAAACGGCATTTCGGACGCCATCTGGGTCTTATGAGTGGTTGGTCATGCCATTCGGGTTGACCAATACACCAGCATATTTTGTGGATCTTATGAATAGAGTTTTTAGAGATCAATTAAATAAGTTTGTTCTTGTGTTCATAGACGATATCTTGGTTTACTCGAGGACAGAGGAAGAACACAAGGAACATTTGAGGACAGTGATGGAGGTGTTGAGGAAAATACCGATTAAAAGAGAAATTTTCTAAGGGTCACTTCCAGAGGAGGGAAGTGAGTTTCTTAGGCCATATTGTTTCAGAGAATAGTATTGTCGTGGACCCTACGAAGGTGGTTATGGTGCAAGATTGGTCTACGCCCAGGAATGCAACGGACGTGAGAAGTTTCTTGAGGTTAGCAGGATATTATCATAAGTTTATTTAAGACTTCTCCTAGATAGCGGTACCATTAACTCAGTTGACCAAGAAGAATCAGGCTTTCGTCTGGGATGGAAAGTGCGAGTATGCATTTAAGAGTCTAAAGGAAAGTTGTCGTATTCACCAGTGTTAGTTATTCCTAAGGGAAACGAAGAGATGATGGTATACACGAATGCCTGTAGTACCGGACTAGGTGTCGTACTGATGCAAGGAGTTAGGGTTGTAGCTTATGCTAGTCGGCAACTAAAACCGCCTGAGAAAAGATATCGTACCCATGATTTGGAATAAGCAGCGATCATGTTCGCGTCAAAGATGTGGAGACACTATCTCTTGGGAGAAAGATTTGAGTTATTTACCGGTTATAAGTCATTAAATTACATTTTCTCTCAGAAGGATTTAAATCTTCGTCAGCAGAGATGGTTAGAATTCTTGGCTGCATATGACTTTAGTATCGAATACACACCTGGGAAGGGCAATGCTGTAGCTGATGCATTGAGTAGAAGACATACCAGTTTGGGGGCTATCTTTCTTGAATGGAAGCAACTGGAGTATATCATGGGATATTATTTCAGACCTAAATGCGAATCAGATCTAGAGATGTTTGCAAGTTTGACGATCAGACCTACTTTGATTGAGTGGATCGGTTCTAGTCAGAGGGAAGATCCTAACCTACTGGAAATCATGTCCAAGGTAGAGATGAGTATCGATGGTGAGGAAATGAATACGTATGTACTTGATTGAGAAGGATGGCTTCGGAAGAATGGGAGTCTGGTTGTACCCAATGTTAATGGATTGAGAGATGAAGTTGCTAGAGAGTGTCATCACTCGAAACTGACTATACATCCTAGTGATATCAAAATGTATCGAGACATGAAGCAGACTTACTACTGGGAAGGTATGAAGAGAGACGTTGGGAAGGTTTTATCCAAGTGCATGAATTGCTAGTTAGTTAAAGCCGAGCAAAAGAAGCCTAGTGGTTTGTTACAACCGCTGGAAATTCCCGAATGGAAATGGGAACAAGCCTCAATGGATTTCACTGGCGGTTTGCCAAGGACTAGATCAGGTCATGATAGTATTTGGGTGATTATGGATAGATTGACCAAAAGTGCAAGGTTTATACTAGTCTAGTCGAATAGAACGACAGCTAAGTTAGCGGAACTGTATATGAAGTGGGTGGTGAGATTTCATGGAGTACCTAAAGGTATTGCGAGTGATCGAGATCCATTATTTAATAGTGGGTTTTGGAAGAGCTTACAAGAGGCGTTAAGGTCAGAATTAAATCTCAGTACCGCGTACCATCCCCAAACCGACGGTCAAACAGAGAGGGTGAATCGTGTATTAGATGATCTCTTGAGAGCTTGTATATTGGATTTTGGAGGATCATGGGATGACCATTTGCATCCGGCTGAGTTCGCATATAATAATAGTTATCAGTCCAGTATTAGTATGGCTCGATTTGAAGCTTTGTACGGAAGACCGTGCAACTCACCATCATGTTGGTTGGTAACCAGTGAGAAATTTGTGCTTAGGCCAGATGTAATAAGAGAAACTTCAGATAAGATCAAGGTTATTCAACAGTGAATGAAGGCCGCCCAAAATAGGCAGAAGAGTTATACTGATAAAAGACGAAGAGACCTGAAATTCTCCGTTGGCGACTTGGTATTCGTCAAGATTTCTCCGTTGAAGAGTTTGATTCGATTTGGTAGGAGAGGTAAATTGGCACCAAGATTTGTTGGTCCATTTCCAATTCTCGAACAACTTGGGAATTTAACATATAGAGTTAGATTACGTGACAAGATGGTGGGAGTGCACGATGTATTTCATGTTTCTCAGTTAAGGAAGTTCGTGCACGATTCTTATATTACTATTTCACCAGATCAGTTGGATGATATCGAGGTAGAACCCGAGGCTGTTGGAAACCGCAGATTGATTCGTATTATCAGACACGATACAAAGCAACTTCGAAGGAAGACGGTGAAACTGGTCAAGGTCCGGTGGGGTGATAATGGGAATGACGGTACTAGGGAAACCGATGAGAGCATAAGGAAGTCATGTCCAGAACTCTTTACCTGGTAAGATTTTAATCACGATATAATTATTCGCTTGTTAGTAAATCGCATGCTAGGATTGGCTTGTTGTGTTGTTATGTATGTTTGATTGTTTGTAAACGACTGATAGGCATGCGGGGTACCATTGTATGTTTTCTCGGTTAAGGAATTTCGAGGGCGAGATTTCTGAAGGGGGGATAGTGTAACGACCCGCATTCTACGTATCGGAGAATCATAGAATATTTATTTTATTTACATACGAAGTCATATGGTCGTGTAACTTTGGGAAACAACTTTTGGGTTCATTTCCCACATTCACGATTTTTACTGTATTTTAAATCACCGTTTTGCCCCTACCGAATCCTGTTTCGCCTATAAATTTTGATTAGTAAGGAGTTTTGACCTGAAACCACTTCCATTTGATTTAGATGATGATTTACCTTTCCGCAGAGTGGTCATATTAATCAAACGGACTTACCGTTTTGGAGATATGGCTGAAATAAGATTTGAAGATGGAAAAACAGCCTAATCGGGCTTAATAGGGTGACTAGCAGCTAGGCCCATAACCAATTTCGAGATTAGGGTTATGGGAGGGCTGAAAGAGTTAGAGAATGATTCTTTTCATTTTCCTAGCGGCCACAAACCTTCCTCTAACCCTAGTAAGGGCCTCCATCTTCTAAATCACTCCATAATCACCTTTTTATCACTAATTAAGCAAAAATACATCAAATAAAGTAAAATTAGCATCAAATCAAAGATAGAGATGCTGCTACACATAGGAATCCATGCCAAATCAGTGGAGGTTTCAGATCTATAATTTATTTATGGCTAAGGTGAGTGATTAACATGTTTATTCACTAATTATGGCTAATTAGGGGTAATTAGTGATAGTTAGCAAAATTATGACTCAGAAAAATATGTAAAAATTCTAAAATATTATTTTATGTCGCTGATAAAAATCTGGGTTAAGTTTGCTAATCCCGGAACAATGGGAAAACCATGGATTTGGGTATGTTTGATCCTAAATAACACACATTATTGAGGTTTTGATGTTTGTGATTGATTACACATGTTATTACTGCTGTTGGTATGCTTTGAGATTGCATAGGAAAGTTAGAATGGTCGAAAACGTCATCATGTGGCGTAAATAGCTTGCTGTAAGAAGTGCAGGAAATGGGATTGGATCGGATCCCCCCCACTCGTGAAGCATGTATCACGAACCGACCCAGATCGGCCTATACACCCACGAACCGATGACCACGAGGCTTAACCACGAACCGAAGCACTTGAGCCGCTTGCACTACGAGTCGATCCCCACGACCCGAACTGGAGCGTCACGAACCGGAGATTGGGGTCACCAGCCAAGAACCAATGCAAGGGGGCGAGCCACGGGCCTAATCGCCATGAGGACCACGAACCGGTGAGGACAACATGGTCAAGAACCTCCACGAGCATGAGGACCACGAACCGACATGATGACCACGAACCGAGTCGTGGTGGTGACCCGAACCGAACACCAATTTGACCAAAACCCGAGATGCAAAGGAAGTCCAAATGAGGAGTTATTACTCAGGATCCAGATAGGAACCAACGAGTTAACTTCTAGAGCTGGGCTTTGCTGCGGGACGTATGCAAAAGGGTTATCGATATCTATAACTTTGGTTCACTATTGAGAAAGGGGGTATTGACTATGGACCAGTGCAGTGGGGTCAAAGGTTGTATGGAGTCGGACTCCGTCATACCAGACTTTTGTCAAAGGTTGTATGGGGTCAAAGGTTGTATGGGGTATTGAGAAAGGGGGCTTTATTTTTGCTGCTATCGCTCATACCAGACTTTTGTCTGACCCAGAGTTTTATGTCTCTTCTTATTACTCTGGATTCTCCTAAACGAGCAGACTAGAGACATGTTTGGTGGTTATGCACGAGTGGTTGTCCGGAGATGAGCAGAAGGCTTCCACGTACTATTTACACATATTCTCCCTGTGTTGTTGTTGGTCACTACTTTGGGCATTAGTAGTGTACCTTTTCTATTTTGCTTAAGAGACAGTATTTTTAAGTTGTAATAATGGTTTGGATCATAAGTTGTATTTTGGATTCCGCTACTCTGATGGTTATGGTTCAGTTTTCAGCTTATGCACTGTCTCGCCTGTTTTATATCAAGTTATGTTATTATTATGTTTTATTCCGTGCGTTGTGAGATATACTACAGGTTCTTGGTGATTCATCGTTTAAAACCCTCTCTTTTGACGACTGTCCCGTGCTAGTCGGGCATTAACACAACGCGTTTCGGGGAAATGTCGGCTATTCGGGGCGGGCCATCACAAACGACATCGTATATTTTTTCTTTGTTATGAACATTCCCGCAAGTAGCAATAGTGATACTTTTATGTGTTTCCCCAACTGCAACAACAATCTTTGCACTAACTAAATTATCTTTTCTACCAATAACCAAGCAACTCTTACTGCAGTGCCCAAACATCTTACAATGCGAGAAGATTTCAGGTTTCCATAGATAAACTACCTTGACATATTTCTTAGAACCATCAGTTATCTTCACTGGAAATTCTTCAATCAATTCGTTTTCAGGTGTAATTTCAACCTAACACTTATGTATTCAATTCTATCAATTTTTCGGTTGACTCCTCCATGCACAAAAAGTTACCTATCCTAATGTCTAGCCAACTAATCCCCATCAATGACCAAGCATACAACGGTATGTTCGACAACTTTATCAACGCAGGAACTCTGTTAATTCCACCTCTCGTGTTACTAATTGTAGTGTCCCAAGGTTTATGATAAAAAAAATCATTCCTGATGATAACATGATCGGCTTTCATAATTTTAAGTCTATCTTCAGCGCACGCAAACTGAAAGAAAAAGAGATAACCATTCGATATATCCTTGACTACATCCATGTAACACCCCACATTTCTTAACAAGACCCATGTGGGGATTTCATTAAGGAAAATGAAGAGTATAGGTATAAAATAACATAGTAGGGGCTAAAATTCACAAGACAACAGTAAATAAAAACAACGGAATTTAATTTTTTATTTAAAGCAAAATGAGCAGTGTCATTACATCACCAGTCATTAAAGAAAAACAATAGTTGTCTCTACAAGAACAAATCAGATTTACCAAAATAAAATGTATCCTCCTCATCGTCAAGTACAGAAAATAGATAAAAGGATGAAAAATACATGTGGGAAGAAAGAACAAGACAGACGATAATCTCCAAGGAATTGAGCTGGGTTAAAGCTCTGTTAAGTGCTAGGTCCTCGACCCTAAGAACCTGGAGGGGGAAGGAAGGAAGAAGTGAAAACAAACTAGTCATACATAAAGCCTGGTGAGTTCAGTAATTACTAGCATGAATGAAAAAGGGGAAATCTAGACAAGATAATAAATTGAAGCTCAACATAGAACAAATGTATATTTCTACATGATAGTCGATTGTCAAACCATTCGATTTCTACACCAATTTCTATAATTCATAAATTAGGGTAAAACCCAATTCTACCCATCGATCGGCTCCAAAACCAAGTTATGATAACATATGCTAACTATGGCCCCGGGTTTATCAGACCTGACCCATTAGCTCCAAGGACACAATGAATATTACTGACGTCACAACGTCTTATCTTCCTAATCGGTGCGATGCACACTCACCGCCCCGTCGGAACGCGCCTGCACCAAGTTGGGTGTCTTACTACCCAGTTCAGTATAAGCGTGTCTTCGCCTCCTCGTGAGACCTCGGTGCAGTGATAAAAAGGAATACTGATTGATATGGGTCCCCAACCAAAATATGCAATTCAACATAAGTCATCCCTAGACTTAGTCCTTCATTTAAATCATTTTAATTGGTCTCTTATTTTCCTAATCAGCCTACTCTCACTGCCGAAATGGACCAATACTGCGAGCCTCCTATTTTCCCTAACCAGTCGTCACTACTGGAACGGACTCCAAATATACCTGTTATTAATTTAATAATTAAAGTTAATTCCATTCTTAAGTTTATTAATAAGCTTACTCCCCTTTATGTAACTTTTCTGTCACTTCATAGGTTGTATGTAAACTTTAATTTACATGTTGTAAATAAACATCCCTTTTGTTTAACTTAATTGTATAACCCAACCTTCGCCATTTGCATCTATCTAAATAACATTTATTCAGTTATAAACTTAATTGTTTCAATTTTCCTTTCTATTGCACTATTTCAATTTAGTCCAATCATCCTTTTTATACATATTTCTTATTATTACCCAATTGTGCTATTATTGTACAATCACATGCTTTACACAAATTGTGCATAAATAAAAAAGAATAAAAGGTTTAGGCTCATAAAAGTCTAAACTCAGCGTCAAAAATAAAAAGGAAATGGACTAGGCTCAGATAGACGGAAGTAGATATGAAATAAAATAGGGTTGATGTAGAACTGCAATAAAATTTCAAACAAGGAACAAAGCATAGATAACTGAATAAAACTACAGTAATGGATTTACTGAAAATAAGCAGAAGGTGGATAGAGGAAGATTCAGATTTAGACATAAAAGAGAATAGAAATCTACAACTTATTACACTATCAAGAAGAAACCACAAATTTTACAAATCTTGCAATCACTGGAATATACTCACAAATTCTAAGCAATCCAAATCAAGCCCCGGTAAATAGTCTCTAGGTATGAATATCCTCCAAAAATATATTTAAAATCATGCCTTAATACTCCATTATAATTTTATTTGAGAAGAAGGTTATTTGAGAGGGAGGCAGAGGAATGGAGTAGTTAGATTTGGTTAGGTTTTGGAGGCTATTTATAATAGAGTTAGGGTGTTTAGATGTGTTAGATTGTAGGTTTAGATTTCAGGCCATTAGATCTAGGAATACTCCAACATCGAACCCAGAAGCCATGAAAAACCAACCAACAACGTGCATGCAGGATGCGCACGTTGCCCAGGCTAGGTTGACCCTTATGTGGGCAGGTCAAACCCTAGGTCGACCCAGTAAGACGCTGGGCCGCCCAATCATGCGTGATTTGCTCCGTTTAATTTTTTGATTTATTCGAACATTGCTAGCTTTTAAATTTCAAAATTCAAACTTTTTTCTTTTATATTTTTTTCATTTTAAGTCTTACTTTAATAAACCAAAAGTCTATCTTAGACTGAATTTCGTAACGAAATCAATGATGAAACCCTCGTTGGCCACATCCAAACATTTTTCTGATTAATATTTATTTTATTAATCTTTTATTTAATTTTCTATATTAATTTTTCAGTTTTTTACATTCTCCCCTCCTTAAAGGATTTCATCCCCAAAATCTCCAAGGCTAGAAGAATGTTATAAATATTATCAACCATTATCTACACTATCTACTCAACCACCAGCCGTTGGCATCCATTGTCCTTATATTTTCTAATGCTTTTTATGAACATATGCAAGAGTGGTGGTGTATTGTCCCTAAGTTAATGCAAAAATTAGGTGGTCCACTGATTTAGTTGACCTCATTAATGCAAACTCATGTATGTGTTATGCATCCAATATGCATGCAAAGGAACCCTAATAATACGTGCACAATCGTTTAAAAAAATGCATCATTCAAATGATGATTCAACCATTTCCATTCATTTTAAAATAAATTAAAAATGTACACACATCCATGTGCAAGTATGTAAATATCCTAGTTTGTCGATCTCTAAATAGTGCTTAATGTGTGTATATGCATCCACTAGCAAACAATATGCGAATCCATTCAAGCATAGTATTTTCTGTTAACATGTTTTAAACCATTTCCTACCACGTATAGGCTTCTACCTAAGATTTATGATTCAAATGATAGGAAAAGCATATTTAAATTCAAAGGTTAGGAAAGGAATAAGAGTGTACTGTGAAAGAGAAACAGAAAAGAATCACAAATCCTATCCTCTGGTTCGCAAGTCGCGTCTGCTCTATCTTCTCCCCAGTGAATCTTAACAAGCTTGATCTCTTTGTTCCACAACTTCTTCACCTCAGATCCTAGTATCATTGTAGGAACTCGCCTGACCGATGCTTCCCACTCTACCTCGATCTCCTCCAGAGTACTCGACTCTACTACTACCACAGAATCATGTAAGCACTTTTGCAAGTGCAAAACATGGAATAAATCATGAACTCCATGAAGTCGAACGATCTCTCTAAGTTACACTGATGCAAACCATGCCGTCGTCCGCTTACTCTTAACCGGGATAAAGTGAGCGCTCTTAATCAACCTATTGACTATAACCCAAATGTTGGTGTTTCCCTTCCTCGATCTGGGCGACCTCATCTATGAAGTCCATCGAGACGCTCTCCCACTTACACCGTGGTACGTCTAGAGGATGGAGATATCCACCATGCCTCCTTTGCTCGACCTTCACTCTCTGGCAAGTCATGCATCTAGCTATGTACTCTGCTACATCCTTCTTCATCCCAATCCAATGAAAAAAATCTCCTCAATGTCTGTATACATCTTATCGCCTCCCAGAGGGATAGTCATCCGAGAATGATGAGCCTCCTCTAAAATCGATCTCAACAAATCATCAACTCGAGGAACACATAATATCCCATCACGATGTAGCCACCCTCCCTCATACACGTAATAACTTGCAAGGTGACTAGAGGCCTCTCCCTTACTGAGTCGGTCCATGGTATCTGCTAAATACTGATCCTCGCGCGGACTAGATCTAATGCGCTCTAAGAGAGAAGGTCGCACATCCAATGATGCCAATAATCTTGGTGCATAGTCCATAGATGGTCCAAAATTGAATGATGAGATAAACTCCAAACTATGCCACTCTAGAAACAATGGACTCAAAGTCGTCCTCTATCGACTCAATGCATTTGCTACTACATTACCTTTCCTGGGTTTACGCGTTTACGCTATCTCGACGTCATAAGATGCAGGAAACTCCATCCAGCTCTGCTGTCGTAAATTAAGAACCTTTTGTGAGAACAAGTACTTGAGAGACTTATGGTCTATGTATAGCTCAAACCTCTCACCTAGTAAATAATGTCTCTAAGACTTAAGTGCAAACACTATCACTGCTAGTTCCAAATCATGCGTAGGGTAATTCCTGTCATGCACCCTCAACTTCCTACTCCCATAGCAGATAACCCTATACTACGGCGTAAGCATCGTACCTAAACCTGTGTCGCAACTATCCGCATATATGGTGAACATATTCATACCACCAAGAAGAGTCAATACTAGAGCTGATGTGAGAACCTTCTTCAATCTCAAGAATGCATCCTCGCAGTCCACATCCCAATCAAATACTAGGTTTTTCTTCATAAGGCAGGTAAGCGGAGAAGAGATCAGTGAAAAATCCTTAATTAATTTTGATAAAATTCCGGCAAGTCTAGAAAACTCTTTAACTGGATCACATTCTTGGGTACCCTCTAATCTTGCACTGCCACCATTTTAGCAGGATCCACTGGTATACCATCACCCGAAACTATATGCCCCAAGAACCTCACTTCCCTTCGCCAAAATGACACTTTGAAAACTTTTCTTTTAACTGATGTGCATGCAGAGTATAGAGGGCCCCTCCTAAGTGCAACGCATTCTCATCCTCGTCTCTAAATAATATCAAGATGTCGTTTACGAATACCACTACGAACTTATTTAGGAACTCCTTAAACACTTGGCTCATCAGATCAACAAAATATGCATGTGCATTGGTTAACCCAAAAGGCATAACCATCCACTCGAAGAATCTATCTGGAGTCCTAAAAGTTGTCTTATCCACACTGTCATCCACCACTCAAAGATGATAGAACCCAGTCACCAAATCAAACTAGGAGAAAATAGATGCACCTACTAACTGATCAAACAAGTCGTCTATTTAAGGGAGTGGGTGTCGATTCTTCTTTATGAGCTTGTTTAATACTCTATAATTCACACATAGACGGAGGGAGCCATCTACCTTAGTAGCAAATACAACTGGTGCTCCCCACTCATATATACTCTGCCTAATCAAAGCTTTCTCCAACAGCTCACCCGCTTACTTACTCATTTCTTTACTTTCCTCGGAGTCATATAACGCATAGGCAATGCAACGGGCTTAGCATTCTCCATCAGGTAAATCTAGAAGTCAATCTCTCGCCTCGGAGGTAGTCCTCTCACCTCCTCGAATATGTCCGAAAAATCTCTCACCACTGGTACTAAGCTAAGATAGCTGATAGAAGTATATAGGGACTCTAGGAATCTGAACATGAATGCCCCTCGCGGGATGCAAGATATCTGGAGGGTCCTACCATGACAAGTCATCAACCTTACTACCCTCCTCTCTTAGTCAAGGATGGCACCATACATGGCCAACCAATCCACCCTAGAATAATACCATACATAGAAAATCCCAGTACATAGGTGTCACAAGCAAACTCGACGCCTATAATAGAAAGCCTTAAACCCTCACACATAATAGATACATGAGTTGAACCTCCTATCGGGTTTGAAATTACTACTAGATCGGAAATTGGAGAGATACTAAGGTGCAGACAATCGACTAATGAAGTAGAAATGAAAGAATGCGAAGCACCAGAATCAAACAAGGTCATAACAGGAATGTTAAAAATAGAAATCAAACATTCGACCACAACCTTCGTGCCCCTGTCCTGACCAACACTAGCCTGGGTCGCGTCCAAGCTTGAACCTGCGCACCAGACGAACCAGCTCCTTGCCCTTCCTTCTGTGGGCACTGCCTGCTATAATAACCCAACTGTTCACAATGATAGCAGCTCCACTTCCTAGGGTTCTTCTAGAAGTCTGTGACAAAGGGTCATGTCATGCCACAAACATGACACTTGACATCCTTCTTGATCTGAGCTTTTTCTGGTTTCTCATCCTTCTTCTTGTTAACCTTCTTGGGCCACCACTTCTTCTTCCCAACATTTTCCTTAGCTACCTCAGCTTTGTTTTCCACAAGATCACCTTTTCCATTTTCGTGCATGAGTTCCATTTCCATAAGATTCTCAAATGTGGCACCCATCAGAATATGTGTCATAGTTAAGTCCGGTAGAGGTTGGTTCAATCCTTTCGCAAACGTCACTGCTTTCTTGTGGGAGGTATTCACCAAATCCATCCCAAATCTCACGAGTTCATTAAATTGATTAAGATACTCCTTAACCGAAAGATCGCTTTGTTTTAGCATTAATTTTTTCCAACTGCATGCCTTCTTCTGCTTGAGATAGAAACTTTCTCCCAAATATCTCTGTAGAATCATTCCAAGTCTAGAAGTGACGTTCTGCCTCAGCCATTTCCCACCAAAATGAAGCCTCATATTTCGGTTGCCATGCAGCCAACCACATCTTCCTCCTTTCATCAAGCTCTAAAAGTCCAAAGATGCACTCGGTATTTTTGAGCCAAGCGCGAGCCTCAACAAAAGTATCTTTACCATGGAAAGTATTGCCACCAAGAGAAATAAAATCCTTGCAAAGCTTAGTGAAGTCAGCCGCTGGTAGTGGATTAAGAGGAACCACTGCAGCTGGATGAGGATCTTGGGCACTTCCTTACCCTTCAGCGGGTGTCGAAGCTTCTATATACCTATGGAACCAGGTAGGAATGTGGATTACCTTGGGAAAATTGGGATCCCCGGACATGTCATCAGAAAAAAGAGAAGATTTCAAGAACGGAATCAAGGGAATATTGTAATTGACTTAAGGAGGTGTTTTTTTCAAAAACACTTATTATTTAAAAGGCATTTCTTTTAAAAAACCCCACATTTCTTAACAATACCTGTATGATTATTTCATTAAGAAATACGAAGAGTATAGGTATAAGACAACATCACAGAGGCTAAAATTCACAAGAAAACGATAAATAACACAGCGAAAATTAAATTTATATTTAAAGAAAAATGAGCAGTGTCATTACATCTTTAGTCATAAAATAAAAACCATAGCTGTCTCAACAATAGCAAATCAGATTTACCAAAATAAAAAGTATCCTCATCAACATCAAGTATTGTAAATAGATAAAATGTGGAAAAATAAATGTGGGCACAAAGAACAAGACATATGATTATCTCCAAGGAACTGAGTTGGGTTAAATCTCTCTCAAGTGCTAGGTCCTCCACCCTGTGAACTTAAGGAAGGAAGAAGAGAAAACAAACTAGTCAGACATAAAGCCTGGTGAGTTCAGTAATTACTAGCATGATGAAAAAGAGGAAACCTAGACAGGATTATAAACTAAAGCTCAACATAGAACAAAGTTATATTTCTACAAGATAGTCGATTGTCAAATCATTCGTATTTGATTTCTACACCAATTTCTACAATTCATAAATTGAGGTAAAGCTCAATTCTACCCATCGATCGGCTCCTAAACAACAATTATGATAAGCTATGCCGACTATGGCCCCAGTTTTATCAGACCCAACCCATCAACTCTAAGGACATAGCGAATATCACCAGCGTCACAGCGTCTTATCTTCCCTAATCGGTGCGATGCACACTCACCGCCCCCATCGAAACGCGTCTGTACCCACCACGTTTGGACCTCTTACTACCCAGTTGATTATAAGCGTGCCTTTGCCTCCTCGTGAGAACTCGGTGTAGTGATAAAAAGGAATACTGGCTGATGCAGATTCCCAACCAAAATATGCAATCCTATATAGGTCACCCCTAGACTTAGTCCCCCATTTTAATCATTTAAATTAGACTCTTATTTTCCTTAATCAGTCTACTCTCACTACGGGAACATACCAATACTATGAGCCACTTATTTTCTCTAATCAACCTTCGGTGCCGGAATGGACTCCAACTACACTTGTTTATTAATTTTATAATTAAAACTAACGTTATTCTTAAGTTTATTAATAAGATTACTCCCCTTTATGTAACTTTTTTTGTCATTTCATAGGTTGTATGTAAACGTTAATTTACAGGTTGTAAATAAGCATCCCTTTTGTTTAATTTAATTTAATTGTTCAACCCAACCCCTGTCAATTGCATTTATCCAAATAACGTTTATCTAGTTATCAAAGTTATTGTTTCAATTTTCCTTTCTATTGCACTATTTAAATTAGCCCAATTAATACTTTTTCTACATATTTCTTATTATTATCCAATTGCGTTGTTATTGTCCAATTACATTTTAACGCAAGTTGCGCATAAATAAGAAAAAATGAAATGTTTAGGCTCAAAAAGGCCTAAACTCAACGTAAAAAATAAAAAGGACATGGCATACGCTCTCGCATAGCCTATGCTCAGATAGACAGAAGTAGATCTGAAACAAAAACAGGGAAGATACGGAACTGCAATAAAATTTCATATGAAGAACAAAGGTATAGATGACCAAATAAAACTACAGTAATGGATTTACTGAAAATAAACAGAAGGAGCATAGAAGCAGATTCAGATTTAGACAGAAAAGAGAATAGAAATCTACAACTTATTATACTGTCTAGAAGAAACCACAAATTTTACAAATCTCGCAATCACTGAAATATACACAAAAATTCTAAGCATTCCAAATCAATCCCTGGTAGATAGTCTCCAGGTATGAATATCCACCAAAAATATATGTACATTATAATTTTATCTAAGAAGACGGTAACTTAACAGGGAGGTAGAGAAAAAGAGTAGTGAGATTTGGTTAGGTCTTGGAGGTTATTTATAATAGAGCTAGGGTGTTAGATGTGTTAGATTTTAGATTAGATTTCAAGCTATTAGATCTTGGATTTCTCCAGAACATCGCACCCAGAAGCTACAAAAGACCAACTGACAACGTGTGTGTAGGGTGCGCACGTTTACAAGGAAAGGTCGGCCTATATACCAGATGGGTCGATCCCTGGGTCGACTCACTTGGGTCCTAGGTCGACCACCTGGTCGAACCAGTTAGGTGCTAGGTCGCCCAATCATGCATGATTTACTATATTTTAAATTTAAATTTGACTGAATGTTTCTACCTTTTAAAATTCAAAACTTAAACTTGTTTCTTTTATTATTTTTTTGTTTTAAGACTGATTTTAATAAACCAAAAGTCTATCTAGATCGAATTTCGTAACGGACTCAATGGCGCAACCATGTTGCCCACTTCCCAACAATTTTCTAATTAATATTCATTCTATTAATCTTTTAATTAACTTGCTATATTAAATTTCCGGGTTGTTGCAACCCCTAAGCTTCCAGATTTCTTTAAGTGGTTGATTATGTTGGTGTATGAAAGTGGTTGGTCGAGGAAGAAGCCAACTAGATAGTCTTGCCAAGTCTCCATACCTGCTTTACAATATCATCTGAGTATATCAGCGAATCGCCAGAGAAACTAAGTTGAAAGGGAGGTAGGGAGTAAGATCCCGCATTTCTTAGTTTCACATTAAAAAGCCCAGACCATTTCTGTAGAGGTAGTGGCGCATCAACTACCAAAGGCACGGAGGAGGCGTTGGACGGAGGGGGTGGTCTGGGGATGAAGGAACTGGATCTGGCGGAGGGTTCGAGGTAGGAAGGGACGGCTGAGCGGCGAAGTGGCAAGGCGGGATTTTGAAAGGAGAGAAGGAAAAAGTAAAGGGAGTGGCTGCCATGACTTTGAAATAAGTTTTTTTGATGAGGTTTAGTCAAAAACATAATGAATTATAAAATCTTATTAAAAATTATTTTGACACATAAATATTGATTTTTCATCAATATTTACATTTTTATATTTTATTTACTCTTAATTTCATTTGAAAAGCACAATTTGTACCAAATTCATTATAGCCAAATATATTGCAATATGCCACAATAAAATCTTATAGGTGCTTATTTTACATTAATTTCACATTATAAAGTTTTCTAAAACTTTATTTCCCTTATTATCTTCATTTACTTCAATAACATGTTTGCCCAAACACTTTATTTAGTCATTTCAAATAATTAAATAACCTATTTCTTTAAATTCCAAAATGACACAGGCCAAATATTAAAATAAACTTAGACAAATATTTAAATTATCTACACGAGCTATGATTACTTCTTAATTATTCCAACACACATTGTTTAATCATCCAAATGCTTAAACTAATTATTCTTTCCAAATTTTCTTAAGTTAACACAAAAAAGTCCTTAATTAGTTAACCAAATGGTTAATTAAGTTATCTTCTCTAAATTTCCTTTTTATTTCTTTGATTAGTTGAACAGTTATTGAATTTAATTGCATTCTCAAGCATAATTCAACTTTACCTAATTTATTTATATATTTTATCTCCAAAGCCTTAATTCCAATTAACTCGTTAGCACACTATTTAATTAATTTTATATAGTACTAACAAAACTAGGGTTGTTACACAATTTATTAGCAAGATCTATGCAACATAAATGGAATTAACTTTGCAAATTTTAAAACAACTATTTTACTCACCAAACCAAGCTAAAAGGGTATTAGAATCTTGCAAACACCTTTCTACTTAAACTTTCTTTGTAAAAAAACAAAATCTTAAAGGGCTTAAATGCAATTGGGTCATCTATGGATGATTTTGATTCAGCTTTGGAAGATTTTGGGTGGATGCGGGATTGCAAATGGAAGAGGAGTGGTAGATAAGGAGAAGAATGAGCTTAGAAAGGATTTTAAAGAAGTCTGAGTGTAGAAATCAAATTTTGAACTTAAAAATATATTTTCCTTTTAAAAAGAAAGCCATCAGAAAATTTTGAAACTTAGAAAAGTGAGAAAGAGGATGAAAATGAAATGAAAAAAAAGTTACTTTTATATAAAATGAAAAGTGGAAATTACAAAACTACTCGTTAAGTACGTAACCTTCCTTAGAATTTTGACAACTCATTCTTGTCTTTTGGTTTTTAATTCCTCCTTACTTTACACCTAAGTGAGCTAATGTACACCAAAGGTACTTGTTTTCTTTTATTAATGGTGCTTGTGTACCTTTATGTCCCTTTTTTATATTAAAAGAAAGTAAGTGGAAAGTGTCGTTTCTTACTTTATTTTAACCTTGCTCTAACTTAATAAATTATCTTTTAAACTTAATTAAGTTGTATTAGTAATGTACATGTGTAAAATATTCAATTCATTTAGGGTTATAACCTTTCCGACAACTTTTTGACGTTGAAACATTGAGATTCCTAAAAGAAATCGGTCACATTTTCTATTTTTCTATAAATTAAATATTTTTATAAAAAATCTTTAAAATCAATTTCCCATCATTAGTTATAATAAAAAGGACTGTTTTGGGTTATAATTATATAATTCAATAAAATATATTTACTTACCTATTTTCAAAGGGATTAAGTTTTTGGTTGTTATACTCATCCCCCTTTAAAATAATTTCGTAAAAAAATTTGAAAACAAGGAGATAATCCATTATAACTCAAACATCCAAATATTATATATATACATATCTCTGTGTGTGTTTGGTATGTGTGTGTATCATAAAAATCCATACAAAAGATATATACTAAGCATCTAAAACACAATAGTGATAAAACTAACTAAACTAACATTAGTTCAAGATAGACTTCCTTCATATGATCCACAGTTTTCGAAGTATATAGGGTCCTCACTCCACTGGATCTTAACTAGCTTCTTTATTTTATTACCCAGCCTCTTCTCATTTTGATCCACAATATGAAATGGATGTATGATCACTGTCAAGTCTAGTTCAATTTCCAAATATATCTCGATAAGAAAGTGATATATTCCTTTCAATGATCTTAAAGGTTCAATATATCTCGGTGCTAAATTCCCAACACTTCCAAATCGAATAGCTCCTCTAATCGGAGAAATATTTACAAACACAGAATCTCCGACCTCAAAATTCAAATCTGATATACTTTTATTGGCATAACTTGTAACACCTCGTAATTTTAAAGAACATTATAATGATAAACTAAAGAATACTTAATTAAATATTGGGAATTAAGTAAAACAGACTACGCCAGCCATTGCGTTCGTCTCAGAATTCTGCTTAAGATAGACTCCGCGTTTGCGTAAAATGGACATCGTATGAAGAAGATATTAAGGTTTCAAGTTTGTTTACATATAAGTAAAATATATATATATATATACAAAACCAGTCCAGAAATCTAAATCGAAGATCGGGAAGACACACGGGAAATCATCCCGTTGGGGGTCGGCCCATGCCCTATGGGGGTCGACCCACGCAAGGGGGTGTCGACCCTGGGGTCGACCCCACCCAGTTTCGAGGCAGCTCCATTCTTTGAACCTGGACTTGTTTCTTGACTGTATTCGTTGGTTTGAGGCTATATATAGGACCACATTTCTATTGTTTTATTCACTCAAAAACAATGGAGACAATGAGATGTTGCCCCAGCTCAGATTGATTAGCGTATTCTTCTGCAGCAATGACTTATATGTATACAGGAATCTCTACTACAACATCAATATTTTTCCTCTGTTATTTAGATCCAGTCCCTGTGAGTTTATGTTGCTTTTAGATATAAACATTTAATAAGAAATCCTGACATATCTATAAGTTTGGATCTAAACCCATGCCTGTTAATAACCTGAATCATAACTAAACAGATCTGGCATTACTTGTTCACCTGACCTACCGTTCAGTTCTCATATGCCTATTCCTGATATGTCTAATTCTGTCATCATATGTCTATTTTGTTATTATGCTTATTTCTGTCACCATATTCCTATTCTGCTATCATGCCTATTTCTGTCATCATATCCATGCTTTGTTATTATGTCTATTTCTGTTCTCTTATCTCCCTCTTTCCCTTTTTATTTTTATAGCCTGGGCTACCTTTGAGCCTAGGCCTATCGCTGAAATATGCGAACGAATGAAATTGGGAACGGTTGGGAAAGATAAATTGGGGAATAACTTGTATCATGAATCAGAATGGGATTGGGCGAATGACCTATGATGAACATGAATAATTATTTAAGAATGAATAGGCCTAAATTCACAGTAGATAGAGACTCTAACCGCACTTAGGCACGAGATTAGATTACACTTGTGGTAGAAGTCTGCCCGGAACCGCCCGGCAAATCCAGCATCCACAAGTGATTAATTTAATGTGAGGATCTAGTGCGTAAACGTACATGTAACGGTGCTAAGACACGAGGTTAAGCCCAACTTGTGGTAGAAGTCTGCTTGGAACTACCTGACATATCTAGCGTCCACGAGTGGTCGACTTAATGTGAGAGGTCTGGTGCATTAACCTACATGAACGGTAAATGATAATAACCTGTTAACCTGTAATTCTTAATTAGTTTGAATCTGTGGGGGTTATATAAACCTGTCAAATTGTGTAAGGGTTAACTGAACTTGTATGAATCAATGTGGATTAAGTAAATCTGTTTAAATCTATGGGGTGTCATACGTACCTGAAGAACTTAACCTGTTTTATATGTTGGGGTTATGCGGGCTTGTAAATCTATTAGGAATAACCTATCAAAATTCTAGTAGTAGGGATGCAAGCCTAGGGGGTGGTTTGTATCATCTGTTGTGTGGGACCCGTATTAGTCAGTGTGACAAAAAGGAATTTCGCTCGATCCGAATCAGTCGCTAAACCGACCCAGACCGTTCGAAACGCCTGATTGTTTTGAGAACACGACAAAATAGAACGCAGACGGAAGAACATTTCATTGTATATTACAAAAATTCCATTAGAATACAAGAATATACAAAGTATAAATCAATATTACACAATTATCAAATATCAGAGATTACAATAAATAACATAGCAGCGGAAAATAATACAATACACAACTAGAAGAGATATACGGATACAAAGCTTTCCGGATATCGTTCCAGCTGTAAACCAGGATCCTGTAAAATATAAATTTGCAAAACCAAAACTACTAGCTGCCCGTGTCAAAATAAGGGCACCCAGAGTTTAGGTTACAACAATAAACTCCAGGTCAGTCATGAGACTGGTGTGAGAACTAAAACAGTTATTAATCTTTATTTTTAAAGTTAGGTAAATCAAGGGACCACGCCGTATAACACGGAACGGGTTTCCTCCCAAGAATACCAGTGCATAAAACAAACAGCGCAATGCTAAATAAAGAAAAATGAAGCTATTATAAGACCCAGGTCCTATCACACAATGCAACGCAAGCCGGGGGATAGGGTTTTTACCTTATAATAGCCAAGAATGCTTGATACGTTTAAAACAAATCATTTGATACTATTATAAGTGCACAGTGTATAAAACAACTTCAAATCATAAGTATCAATCATAGACGGCATAGGTACCATATATCATGTCGTCATACTAGTTCTACAATTAAAACCGCAAAATCACGTATTTAGAAATTAGATTTCTATCTATGAACCGAGGCAAAAGATAGTCCTCAACCGATTCGAGACTGTCTAGCCCGAGCCTCAGGACCCAGACTCAGGTGGGCCCTTGGATCGTCAGGGCCGGTCCACCGATGCGGGTTAAAATGCCTGAACATGCGTTTCCCCGCCCTATGGGGCGTAAATAAGCCAACAAATGGCTCCATCGAACCCGGATCGTCCGATCTAACCAAGGCGCCTCGCAACAGCAACAACCACATAAGTTAAACTCATCAGAGCGTGTAAAACCACTGACGCCACTTCTAACTAGAAAGAAACGCATGCCCTCCCTGAGGTCCTTCTCCCGTTTTTGGTTCATACCGGGTGTGAAGCTCGCGAATCAACGTTACACAAAGCTACGCCACACAGGCCGTGCTTTGATCATCAACCACAAGACTTTGCTTTTCAACAGAATCCTTGCTCATTTGCTACTTAGGCATGCCACACTGGAAATTCACTCTATGCGTTTGATATTCATCAGTATATAACCCCTGAGCTCGTAACGTCTTAGAGAAGGGCGTTAAGAAAGAGAATAAATTCTCCGCCGCCAAACAGATATATATTTAATAGAAATCATCACACAGACTAAAATCCAATGTTAGACACACAGTCCATTTACAAGTCCGTTCTGGGTCTGAACGAAACCGGAGGCACCTAGTACCCCGCATATCCATCGATCTCCAAGTACGTCTGGACGACCACTAACTGTTTCCATCTTCTTGGGTGTACAACCCAATCAAGATCATCAGTAATTACCCAAACGACGTGAAGACCTCTGGTCTTCAACCACCGTCTTCATCTTCGACACCACGTCGAATCAGTTATTCAGAATGGGATAAACCCGGTCTTTCTGAACAACTCGCGTATATATATAATAAACACGTGTTACACAAACACAACATACGCTTCATTCCAATTCAGAATATCCTTTTATTCAAATATTCTTATATTTTGGGAAAGGTTCCCATTAATTTTATCAAAGATAAATTCTTTAAATTTATTCTTTAATCTCCTTTGAATATCAATTCAAACTAGTCGGGATTAGCGAACAACACCGAAGTAATCATTTATTTTAATTTCCCAATCCCAACCTATTCATCCCATGAAGTAAAACTGATCATACTTCATATCTAACACCACGGTGTTATCGGTAAATTCAATTACTATTTCACATTTAAATCTAATTAAAGATTTAACTATCGCCTGGAGCAAAACTGGTGACACTCCATTCTCGATCTTTTCAATCTAATTAAAGATTCATTAAAACTCCACTTAGTTTTAATCTTTAACTGGGTTAAAGAATCAGTGTCATTTGAAACACGGTTCACGATAAACCCAAAATCATTTTCCATCAATTATCGGGTTAAAGAACAAGTGTTATTTAAAACACTGTTCGCGATAAACACAAAAATCAATATCAATTCAATTAAATATTATTTAATTAGTACACTTCATTAAATCTAAATAAAAAGATTTAATCTTTTTCTCAACTGGGTTCAAGAACAGGGTTTATGAAGACACCATTCACGACAAACCCAAATAACATTTGATATTAAATACAAGGCTCTGAATAGAAAATATATCGGCTTATATTCAATATCAAAATCTACGACCAACAGATACCGTATTGGAAATAACGATATATATATATCTATATCTTTCAAATTTCCATAACAACATCTGTATAATCACGAAATCCAACATCGAAATATTCCGAAGATAATTTCGATTCAAATCCATTCCAATGCAATCATTGGAAATTCTGGTTATTTTCAAAACCATTTCAAATCCAATTTATTTATTTTAAAAATAAATAAATTACTATTCTAGTTCAAAACTAGTTCATTTTGATAAAAATCTATTTTTATCTTTTCAGATATGGAGTTTCTCATCCCAATTCTTCCCAAATCATTTCTTATGATTTTACACAAATTATTACTATTTTTAATAATTTTATCAAGGCTCGTACAGTCGATTTCCATCAATGGCCATCGAACTGCACTTACAGCGACCTTTTCCAAATTTGATTTGGACATAATTCCAAATCCAACCGTTAGATTTCAAATTTCTAATATTAGTTAGAAAGCTCTTTTCGATACGAACGGTTCCGGTTTTAGGAGAATTCGATGGTCGGATCTCCCGTAATATCCGTTCGAAGTCAATGGTCGAAATTCGCGAACTGCCGCGGCGCGGCGCGTTCTATTTAGGCCATTATATTATATATATAATATATATAATATATACTTCGTTGATTTCAATTCAAAACTTGCTCTATAAATCGTTTTAAATTCATTTTCAAAACGGTTTCAACTTCATATTCAATTTCAAATCAAAATTGAATATTCCAATATAAATTCGTTTTAAATTCATTTCAAATCGATTTCAATTCAATTTCAATTCAAATTCATTTATATTCAATTTCAATTCTTTTCGAAAAATCAGATTTTGAAATCACTTTCGATATTCATTATAAAATGAATAAAATCGATATAAATATCGTTCACGTCAAAATGGCGTCAATCTAATCAATACGGCTTCATATATTCCTATTTTCAAATATTCTATTTCAAATATTTCTATTTCAAATATTTCTTTTTCAAATATTTCTTTTCAAATATGGAATGAGGCCCAATCAATTACCATATAATGTTAATTATACGGATTTCCTACCACACGTATATAACAACAACGATAAATCATCAACCATCATCCAAAGTGCGTTCTACACTGTATAAGCCTCAAATATAAATATTTAACGCTTACAACAGTCTGTCAATCAATCGATCGACATACAACTAAACAATCGGGATTAGTGTACTTCAAATATCATCCCAATACCCATGTGGGGTTTCAAACAATCAAACACAGATTTTATTTGTGCAGTTGGGTGATGTGTAAAATTTATCGTCCCAATCAATATCAGTCAAATGTGTGTAGATAAACAAATCGTTCGATTTGTTTATTTCATTTCGTATACACGTTAAAAATTCTATTTTTAACTTTAAAATATTTTAAACTATATAAATATTTTATTTCATTTCACATCACATCACACAATCAACTACACATCAAAATCAAACAAACCAGCATACAAGCCGTCCATGGTCTGTGGACGACGGGTGTCGGGTGCTACTAAACACCGTCTGCATCCTAGTATATATTTTAACTAGAAAAACAAAATAAAGGTGAGAAATTCTCACCGATTAGCTAATCCAACGCCATGACTCTTCATATGTAGGAAATCTTCGCCGTTTCTTCTTTCATCACCTTCGTCATCCGTATTCACTACATAAATAAAAATCGAATTTTTACTTCGCTATTCAATATATAAAAATCAAATTTTTACTTTGCTATTCAATATATAAAAATCGAATTTTTACTTTGCTATTCAATATATAAAAATCGAATTTTTACTTTGCTATTCAATATATAAAAATCGAATTTTTATATTCTCTACTTAAATATGAAAATCATGCCTTTTCTAATCGAAAAAGATAATCTTTTCTAATAAATATAAACTTTTCAGTTTTTATAGAACTAATTACTTTATATAAATAAAATAAAGAAATAAAAGTAAAGTAAATAAATAAAAAGGAACTTACATAAAAATAGGAAGGAGGAGAGAAGCGTTCACTGTCGAATGTAGGCGGTGCGGAGGGGTTTGCTGGCCAAGGGGGGATGCGGCTAGGAGGGGAGGCTGAAAGGGGGGTGCGGAATCGCTGCAGGAGGGGGTGCGGTATCGCGGCAGGGGGGGTGCAGAATCGCGGCAGGAGGGGGGTGGTGCGGTATCGCGGCGGCGCCGCCTGGTGGGGGTCGCGATTGATTAGGTTTTTTTTTCTTTTTTCTTTTCTTCACTGAGATGAAATGAACGTGGGCGGCCAAGGTACAGGAGAGGGAAAGGGGATTTCATTTTTAATTATTTAATTTCTGAAAGTTGACTTTTTCATACGACCTCTAAACGAGCCCACCGCCTATCGTCCATAGCGTTTCACCCCCATTCCGAACACAATGGGATATGTACCATAAGCTGATTCGACCGTTTCGATCAGCTTCCGTTAAAATCAACATATAACTCTATATATTGAATTTGAACGCGCATTTCAATTTACTGGGGTCATATACTAACTCGAAAAATTCCAGAAAAATATTTTCTAGCTTCGTATTGACGATACGGTCCTAACAAAACTAATTTCGTCGAATTCTGAGACCGTTTGAAAAATGGCCATTTTACAGTCGATTAAAATCAACTAAAACTGGTCAAATGCGTTTTCCTTTGGCACGCTCACATATTGATTCGAAAAATTATGAAATTTGGAATCTAGCAATAACTTGACATCACGGATCCAACAAAAGTGGTTTCGTCAAAATCCGAGGTCGTTTGCAAAATTTCCATTTTTAAGGGCCTGAATCCCATAACGACTATTCAGAATTTTCAACTGGACATATCTTTTGATTCCTGCTATGAAATTTCAATTTTTCGGATTCGTTGGAAAGATATTCTCCAATAGATCCTATTATTTTTGGTTTCACTAAAATCCGGTTTATTTTGCACCCGGTATGTTCAATTGAAGTTTGAAATCGAATTATCGAAATACCGCGCCATTTTCAATTCCTTTTATATATATAAATAATTATTTATATTCTAACGACGATCTATATAATATATACGTTCGAATTGCATTCAAAATAAATTTCTCGTCGATATTATTTAAAATAATTCATTTTAAATAATCAAAATTAACTAAAATTGCCAAAATAAAAATTTTTAATTGGCCCAGATTTCCAGGTTATTACAATCTCCCCCACCTAAAACTTTTCGTCCCCGAAAAGGAACAAAGCCGAAAGTTGTTTCACAAATCAACTCAACTTCCAGTGTTTTCTTTACGGCTTAAGTTCTTCAACTTTTCAGTTTCTAAGAACTTTTCAAACTTTTCAAAAATTCGGCTAACACCCTAAATTTTCGAAAAATTTCCCCATAACCTCCCCTGCACCGGGAGCACGGGAAAATCCCGAAATTGCCATACAGGCCTTCTGATCTCAAAAAGAAAAAGCCAAGCGGCTAGCCAATCGGCCCATAAAATCATCATCACCCAAACAAAACAGTAAACTATGGTAAACATGTACCTATTTGTCGGGCAAACAATTTTATTCTTCTGCTCTAGCCTCTTTGCTATGACCTGTTCAATGTAAGTACATGTACATGCAAGCAAATGCGATAAATTTCAATACAATTCACTATTTGGTTCAATTGGGCTATATGGTACCAATTTTAATAAATCAACCAATAATCAACAACACAACCATCAATCTATTAGTAGATTAGCTTTTGAAATTCATAACTTTGATACATAGTCAAAAATCACATTTTTGATGCCAAATTATAACAATAGGCCCTATCTAATTTTGGTTCTCACACCATTCAATAGGAAATATATAGAAAGCCCACCTTCGTCACACGAACATAAATTCTAATGATGGAGCTCCATCATCAAAATCATCTCCGGGCGATTAGAGTGTAATTCTATATCTTTCCAATATATTGAAACTTCAGATACACGTTTGCAAGGCGTATATGCAAAATCTTTATATACTGGACTGTCCAAATCAAATGTGACAAAAAGGAATTTCGCTCGATCCGAATCAGTCGCTAAACCGAACCAGACCGTTCGAAACGCCTGATTGTTTTGAGAACACGACAAAATAGAATGCAGACGGAAGAACATTTCATTGTATATTACAACAATTCCATCAGAATACAAGAATATACAGAGTATAAATCAATATTACACAATTATCAAATATCAGAGATTACAATAAATAACATAGCAGCGGAAAATAATACAATACACAACTAGAAGAGATATACGGATACAAAGCTTTCCGGATATCGTTCCAGCTGTAAACCAGGATCCTGTGAATATAAATCTGCAAAACCAAAACTACTAGCTGCCCGTGTCAAAATAAGGGCACCCAGAGTTTAGGTTACAACAATAAACTCCAGGTCATTCATGAGACTGATGTGAGAACTAAAACAGTTATTAATCTTTATTTTTAAAGTTAGGTAAATCAAGGGACCACGCCGCATAACACGGAATGAGTTTCCTCCCAAGAATACCAGTGCATAAAACAAACAGCGCAATGCTAAATAAAGAAAAATGAAGCTATTATAAGACCCAGGTCCTATCACACAATGCAACGCAAGCCGGGGGATAGGGTTTTTACCTTATAATAGCCAAGAATGCTTGATACGTTTAAAACAAATCATTTGATACTATTATAAGTGCACAGTGTATAAAACAACTTCAAATCATAAGTATCAATCATAGACGGCATGGGTACCATATATCATGTCGCCATACTAGTTCTACAATTAAAATCGCAAAATCACGTATTTGGAAATTGGATTTCCATCTATGAACCGAGGCAAAAGATAGTCCTCAACCGATTCGAGACTGTCTAGCCCGAGCCTCAAGACCCAGACTCAGGTGGGCCCTTGGATCGTCAGGGCCGGTCCAGCGATGTGGATTAAAATGCCTGAACATGCGTTTCCCCGCCCTATGGGGCGTAAATGAGCCAACGAATGGCTCCAACGGACCCGGATCATCCGATCTAACCGAGGCGCCTCGCAACAGCAACAACCACATAAGTCAAACTCGTCAGGGCGTGTAAAACCACTGACGTCGCTTCTAACTAGAAAGAAATGCATGCCCTCCCTGAGGTCCTCCCTTTTTTGTTCATACCGGGTGTGAAGCTCGCGAATCAACATTACACAAAGCTTCGCCACACAGGCCGTGCTTTGATCATCAACCACAAGACTTTGCTTTTCAACAGAAGCCTTGCTCATTTGCCACTTAGGCATGCCACACAGGCAATTCACTCTATGCGTTTGATATCCATCAGTATATAACCCCTGAGCTCGTAACGTCTCAGAGAAGGGCGTTAAGCAAGAGAATAAATTCTCCGCCGCCAAACAGATATATATTTAATAGAAATCAATCACACAGACTAAAATCCAATGTCAGACACACAGTCCATTTACAAGTCCGTTCTGGGTCTGAACGAAACCGGAGGCACCTAGTACCCCGCATATCCATCGATCTCCAAGTACGTCTGGACGACCACTAACTGTTTCCATCTTCTTGGGTGTACAGCCCAATCAAGATCATCAGTAATTACCCAAACGACGTGAAGACCTCCGGTCTTCAACCACCGTCTTCATCTTCGACACCACGTCGAATCAGTTATTCAGAATGGGATAAACCCAGTCTTTCTGAAAAACTCGCGTATATATATAATAAACACGTGTTACACAAACACAACATACGCCTCATTCCAATTCAGAATATCCTTTTATTCAAATATTCTTATATTTTGGGAAAGGTTCCCATTAATTTTATCAAAGATAAATTCTTTAAATTTATTCTTTAATCTCCTTTGAATATCAATTCAAACTAGTCGGGATTAGCGAACCTCACCGAAGTAATCATTTATTTTAATTTCCCAATCCCAACTTATTCATCCCATGAAGTAAAACTGGTCATACTTCATATCTAACACCACGGTGTTATCGGTAAATTCAATTACCATTTCACGTTTAAATCTGATTAAAGATTTAACTATCGCCTAGAGCAAAACTGGTGACACTCCATTCTCGATCTTTTCAATCTAATTAAAGATTCATTAAAACTCCACTTAGTTTTAATCTTTAACTGGGTTAAAGAATCAGTGTCATTTAAAACACGGTTCACGATAAACCCAAAATCACTTTCCATCAATTATAGGGTTAAAGAACAAGTGTTATTTAAAACACTGTTCACGATAAACCCAAAAATCAATATCAATTAAATTAAATATTATTTAATTAGTACACTTCATTAAATCTAAATAAAAAGATTTAATCTTGTTCTCAACTGGGTTCAAGAATAGGGTTAATGAAGACACCATTCACGACAAACCCAAATCACATTTGATATTAAATACAAGGCTCTGAATAGAAAATATAACGGCTTATATTCAATATCAAAATCTACGACCAACAGATACCGTATTGGAAATAACGATATATATATCTATATCTTTCAAATTTCCATAACAACATCTGTATAATCACGAAATCCAACATCGAAATATTCCAAAGACAATTTCGATTCAAATCCATTCCAATGCAATCATTGGAAATTCTGGTTATTTCCAAAACCATTTCAAATCCAATTTATTTATTTTAAAAATAAATAAATTACTATTCTAGTTCAAAACTAGTTCATTTCGATAAAAATCTATTTTTATCTTTTCAAATATGGAGTTTCTCATCCTAATTCTTCCCAAATCATTTCTTATGATTTTACACAAAATATTACTATTTTTAATAATTTTATCAAGGCCCGTACAGTCGATTTCCATCAATGGCCATCGAACTGCACTTACAGCGACCTTTTCCAAATTTGATTTGGACATAATTCCAAATCCAACCGTTAGATTTCAAATTTCTAATATTCGTTAGAAATCTCTTTTCGATACGAACCCAACGATTCCGGTTTTAGGAGAATCTGACGGTCGGATCTTCCGTAATATCCGTTCGAAGTCAATGGTCGAAATTCGCAAACTGCCACGGCGCGGCGCGTTCTATTCAGGCCATTATATTATATATATAATATATATAATATATATAATATATACTTCGTCGATTTCAATTCAAAACTTGCTTTATAAATCGTTTTAAATTCATTTTCAAAACGGATTCAACTTCATATTCAATTTCAAATCAAAATTGAATATTCCAATATAAATTCATTTCAAATCGATTTCAATTCGAATTCATTTATATTCAATGTCAATTCGAATTCATTTATATTCAATTTCAATTCTTTTCGAAAAATCAGATTTTGAAATCACTTTCGATATTCATTATAAAATGAATAAAATCGATATAAATATCGTTCACGTCAAACTGGCGTCAATCTAATCAATACGGCTTCATATATCCCTATTTTCAAATATTCTATTTCAAATATTTCTATTTCAAATATTTCTATTTCAAATATTTCTTTTTCAAATATTTCTTTTTCAAATATGGAATGAGGCCCAATCAATTACCATATAATGTTAATTATACGGATTTCCTACCACACGTATATAACAACAACGATAAATCATCAACCATCGTCCAGAGTGCGTTCTACACTGTATAAGCATCAAATATAAATATTTAATGCTTATAACAGTCTGTCAATCAATCGATCGACATACAACTAAACAATCCGGATTAGTGTACATCAAATATCATCCCAATACCCGTGTGGGGTTTCAAACAATCAAACACAGATTTTATTTGTGCAGTTGGGCGATGTGTAAAATTTATCGTCCCAATCAATATCAGTCAAATGAGTGTAGATAAACAAATCGTTCGATTTGTTTATTTCATTTCATTTCATATACACGTTAAAAATTCTATTTTTAACTATAAAATATTTTAAACTATATAAATATTTTATTTCATTTCACATCACATCACACAATCAACTACACATCAATATCAAACAAACCAGCATACAAGCCGTCCATGGTCTGTGGACGACGGGTGTCGGGTGCTACTTAACACCGTCTGCATCCTAGTATATATTTTAACTAGAAAAACAAAATAAAGGTGAGAAATTCTCACAGATTAGCTAATCCAACGCCACGACTCTTCATATGTAGGAAATCTTCGCCGTTTCTTCTTTCTTCACCTTCGTCATCCGTATTCACTACATAAATAAAAATCGAATTTTTACTTCGCTATTCAATATATAAAAATCGAATTTTTACTTTGCTATTCAATATATAAAAATCGAATTTTTACTTTGCTATTCAATATATAAAAATCGAATTCTTACTTTGCTATTCAATTTATAAAAATCGAATTTTTACTTTGCTATTCAATATATAAAAATCGAATTTTTATATTCTCTACTTCAATATGAAAATCATGCCTTTTCTAATCGAAAAAGATAATATTTTCTAATAAAAATATAAGCTTTTCAGTTTTTATAGAACTAATTACTTTATATAAATAAAATAAAGAAATAAAAGTAAAGTAAATAAATAAAAAGGAACTTACATAGAAATAGGAAGGAGGAGAGAAGCGTTCACTGTCGAATGTAGGCGGTGCGGAGGTGTTTGCTGGCCAAGGGGGAGGCGGCTAGGAGGGGAGGCTGAAGGGGGGGTGCGGAATCGCGGCAGGAGGGGGTGCGGTATCGCGGTAGGGGGGGGGTGGTGCGGAATCGCGACAGGAGGGATGGTGGTGCGGTATCGCGGCGGCGCCGCCTGGGGGGGGTCGCCATCGATTAGTTTTTTTTTCTTCACTGAGATGAAATGAACGTGGGGGCCAAGGTATAGGAGAGGGAAAGGGGATTTTATTTTTAATTATTTTAATTATTTAATTTCTGAAAGTTGACTTTTTCATACGACCTCTAAACGAGGCCCACCGCCTGTCGTCCATAGCGTTTCACCCCCATTCCGAACACAATGGGATATGTACCATAAGCTGATTCGACCATTTCGATCAGCTTCCGTTAAAATCAACATATAACTCTATATATTGAATTTGAACGCGCATTTCAATTTACTGGGGTCACATACTAACTCGAAAAATTCCAGAAAAATATTTTCTAGCTTCGTATTGACGATACGGTCCTAACAAAACTAATTTCGTTGAATTCTGAGACCGTTTGAAAAATGGCTATTTTCCAGTCGATTAAAATCAACTAAAACTGGTCAAACGCGTTTTCCTTTGCCACGCTCACATATTGATTCGAAAAATTATGAAATTTGGAATTTAGCAATAACTTGACATCACAGATCCAACAAAAGTGGTTTCGTCAAAATCCGAGGTCGTTTGCAAAATTTCCATTTTTAAGGGCCTAAATCCCATAGCGACTATTCAGAATTTTCAACTGGACATATCTTTTGATTCCCGCTATGAAATTTCAATTTTTTGGATTCGTTGGAAAGATACTCTCCAATAGATCCTATTATTTTTGGTTTCACTAAAATCCGGTTTATTTTGCACCCGGTATGTTCAATTGAAGTTTGAAATCGAATTATCGAACTACCGCACCATTTTCAATTCCTTTTATATATATAAATAATTATTTATATTCTAACGACGATCTATATAATATATACGTTCGAATTGCATTCAAAATAAATTTCTCGTCGATATTATTTAAAATAATTCATTTTAAATAATCAAAATTTGCTAAAATTGCCAAAATAAAATTTTTAAATTGGCCCAAATTTCCGGGTTATTACAGTCAGTAACCCATACTGGTATCCAAAGAGGGGGCGAACTAGGTAGGGGTCAGGGCACGCTTACTGAGCTGATTATAAGAGGTCCATATTGGTGGAGGTATCTGATGGCGCGTGCCGACGGATCCATGCACGACGGAGCCATGTGCGTGCATGGATCCGCTTGCTTAGGAAAATAAGACGCTATATAACCAGTAGATATGGATTTGCCTATCGGTAAAAGGGGATGCCACTTTAGGATGTGATACATCCTACTATGGGGCCAGCACAGGGTATCTACGGGATAGGGAGCCGATCGATTGGGGTAGTATTAGGGTACATCTAGTCCTTCCTGTTTAGGAGTCCGTTATTATCGTTAGGGGGTAACACCCGTTATTTCTGTTAGGCTACCTGTTATTATCGTTGGCGGTAAAACCCGTCACTAGAACTACCCCTAAGTCTACCATTTTGTTTCTATTAGGATCATTCTATTTATGTTTCTGTTATACTAGTATTGGCATAGAGAAAAGTATTTGGGAAGCATAATCTATTATGTTCTATTTATTCTGCTTATCATGCTCAATCTGTTATACCTGTCTTATGATACTGTTATCTCTCTCATCCAGTTTATATGTCTATCGTGATGCTTTTACTTATTTATATGCTAAAAGTAACTGGACTCGCCAGACATTATGTCTGACTCATTTTTTTTCTTTTCTCTCTACCTTCCCTCCAGGTTCTCAAGGTGGGAATACTCAGGCTTGATTAAGATTCTCTCTTCTGTTTCCGCTTGGAGCTGCTTATATGTACTGCAATGATTACCTATCTACCTTGCTATAGCTATTTTTGGGGACTATGATTTTATATTACTGTACTCTGATGATTTTAGTACAAGGCAGATATTTTAATTTGATGTAATGGGTTTCTTGTACTTTAGACTTATGTTGTTATTGGATTTTGGACCACGATGTTTTCTGTTTGAAGAATAAAGATTTAAATTTCGCTGTTATTTTATGTCTGTCTTGTGATGTTCCTGTTTACTTATAACGCTTCATGAAACTTAATTCATTCTGACAAAAAGTGAAATTAACAAACGTGGGGTGTCACATTTGGTATCAGAGCTGAAGGTTACAAGATCGGATAAAAGATTTTGAAAATTGTTTTCAAAAGTGTTTAAAAAAAAGTATTTTCAAAGAAAAGTCTGTTTTTGAAAAATCAATTCCCCAAAGCCATATGAAATATCTTTCAATTCTCTGTTTGAATCCCTTTTCATTTTTTTTAGCATATCTGGGGAACCGAATATTCCCGAGGGCTTTTAGATACCGGCTTAGTTCCGTAGATATCTCGAGGTTACGGCACTAGCCGGAGGTCAAGCAAACATCCTTCCCCAGCTGCAACCGCTTTCCTTCCACCCTCGCAAGCGGATAATTTCTCGAAGATATGCAATAATTTCTGTGCGATGGAAGGAAAGCCTTTTCCAGGAAATGAGTCTTCTGTAGAGGCGAGGAATTGGCTTAAAGAGATGTAGGATTTGTTTTGGATTTTTGAGTTTGACGACTGTAGGAAGATTCAGTTGGTCGTTTGGCAGCTGAAGGATGAGGCTTCATTCTGGTGGGAAGGGACGCAAGCAAAGCGTCCAGTTGAGACTTGGAATGATTTCTGATAGAGATTCGAGTTGAAGTTGCTTTCTAAGGCTGAAGAAAGTATGCAAATGGAAAGGTTTCTGGCACTTAAGCAAGGAAGCATGTTTGTCAAAGAGTATGTCAATAAGTTCAATCAATTGGCGAGGTTTGGAGCTAGTGAATACCCCGCACAAGAAAGCTCTAAGGTTTGCAAGAGGGTCAAATGAACCCCTCCTTGGGTTGGCTATGTATCATATTAAGATGGGGGAAACTTTTGAGAAACTCATTGATATGGCGTCAATGCACGAAGAAGATAAAGGGGAAACTAAAGAGGCTAAAATTGACGAGACACAAAACATGATAGTGTGGCCAAAGAAAGAACAACAATAGCAAAAGAAGGGCGGAAAGAATGACAAAGCCCGAGACAAGAGGAAATGTCATAGTTGTGGACGCGCAGGTCATTTGAGCAAAGATTGCAGAAAAATGAAGAACGCTTGCTTCCACTGTGGTGAGGTCAGGCACTATACTAAGGAGTGCCCGAAGAAGCAAGTACAGGGCCAAAAGGCAGGATCTTATAGAAGGAAGGTGTATGCTCTCGTGGTCAGTGTACCAGATAGAAGTAAAAAAGTTTCCGTTGAAGGTTTGATTTCTTTTTCCGATCATTTTGTTAGAACTATTTTTGATTCTGGCGCTTCGCATTCTTTTATATCTGATTACGTGCTTGAGTCTTTGCACCTTAGTACTAGAATGGTTTTGGATCCTGTTGTTGTCTCAAACCCCATTGGGACCATGACTCATCTATCTATGATTTGTCTGGGCTTGAGGATATCTGTATGTGGTGCCGAGTTTGAGTGCAACGCATATGTGCTTGGTTTCATGGGCTATGGTTTGATTTTAGGGATGGATTGGCTAGCCATGTATGGTTCCATTCTGGACTGTGAGAGGAGGGTCGTTACGCTTTTGACCTTCCATGGGAGAACTCTCGAGATTTCTTGTAACCCTAAGTGGTCTGTCATGCTTAGTTTCCTAGAATCGCTTGATGCTTCTGACGGTGTTTTACTATCTGTACCAGTAGTCTGTGAGTATCCTGATGTTTTAGAGGAGGTTCGGGGCTTGCCTCCAAGGCACGAGATTGATTTCCGGATATACTTAGTGGACAATGCAAAGCCAGTTGCATTGTCAGTGCGCCACATGGCTCCGAGAGAAAGGAGGGAGCTCAATAAGCAATTAGGCGAGCTACTTGAAAAAGGGTTTATTAGGCGAAGCATATCGGAATGGGGTTCTCCAGTCGTTTTCGTGACTAAGGCAGATGGCTCAATTCACTTATGTGTGGATTATTGGGAGTTGAATAAGCTCACTAAGAAAAATAGGCACCCACTTCCAAGGATAGATGATATGCATGACCAGCTTGTTGGTGCATCTGTTTTCCCCCAATTGTACTTGGCTATAGGGTTTCATCAGTTGAGGGCGACTGAGGACAATATAGACAAGACCGCTTTTAGAACTCCAGATGGTTTCTTTGAGTGGCTCGTCATGCCTTTTGGGTTGACGAATGCACCCGCCTATTTTGTGGATCTGACAAGTAGGGTGTTTCGGGAGTTTCTAAATAAGTTCGTTGTGGTCTTTGTTGATGACATCTTAATTTTCTCGAAGAATGAGGAAGAGCATTCCCTACAGTTATGGGAGGTTTTGAAGACTCTCCGAGCTCATTAGCTTAAGGAAAAATTCTCCAAATCTCATTTTTGGAGAATGGAAGTGAGATTTCTAAGGCATGTGGTCTCTAAGGTTGGGATAGCAATGGATCCCGCGAAAGTAGTTGCAGTTCAAGATTGGAATATTCCAATGAATGCAACGGAGGTGAGGAGTTTTCTTGGTTTAGCGGGCAATTATAGGAAGTTCATTAAGGAATTCGCAAAGGAATCAGCTCCACTCACCAGACCGACGAAGAAGAATCTGACCTTTTCTTGGGATATTGACTGTGAGATGCTTTTCAGCGATTGAAGAGGGCTCTGAAAACAGCCTCAGTCTTGACTTTGCCTACCGGGAACAAGGTGTTCACAGTATACACCAATGCATGCGGTAAAGGTCTTGGTGTTGTTTTGATGTAAGAGGGAAGGGTAGTATGTTACGGTGGTAGACAATTGAGAGTTCATGAGAAGAACTACCCTACCCATGACTTAGAGTTGGTTTCCGTAGTATTCACTCTTAAGACTTCGCGTCATTATCTACTTGGAGAGAAGTTCGAGTTGTATACCGATCATAAATCTCTCAAGTATTTGTTCTCGTGGAAGGATCTCGATTTGAGGCAACAGAGATGTGCGGAGTCCCTTGCGTCCTATGGCTTTGAGATTTCTTATACCCCTGTCAAGGGTAATGTGGTGGCCGATGCACTAAGTAGGTTGAGGATGAATATGTGTCCACTATTCGTAGAGAGGCGAAGTTTGGAGTACATATTGACCTTTGATTTTAGGCTATCTACAGATCTTATACCTGGTTTGTTGGCATCCTTAGAGGTGCAGCCTATTCTTATGGATCATATTGGAACTTCGCAGCGAGAGGACCCACAGATAAAAGACATCTTGTGTAGGCTCGATAGAGGGGAGACTTCTAGTCACCTCAGTAGATATTCCACGGATGATAGAGGGTGGTTGTGACGAGATGGAAGGCTTTGTGTTCCCCGAGTTAGGAGTCTGTTGAAAACAGTCCTTGAGGAAGCCCATCATTCTAGAATGACTATCCATCCAGGCGGTGATAAGATGTATAGAGATATGAAGAGGGTTTTCTTTTAGGCTGGGATGAATAATGACTTAGCGGAGTTTGTTTCTCGATGTTTGATTTTCCAGCAAGTCAAAGCTGAGCGAAGGAAGCTCGGAGTTTTACTTCATCCTTTGGATGTCCCACAGTGGAAGTGGGAGAGCTTCTCTATGGATTTCATTGATGATTTGCCTAGATCGAGGAAAGGCAACACAAGTATTTGGGTTATAGTTGACAGGCTTATTAAGAGCGCTCATTTCATTCCTCTTAAGAGTAAGAGAAAGGTAGCATGGTTGGCAGCAGTTTATCTTCGTGAGATAGTCTGTCTACATGGAGTACCTTCCAGTACAGTGAGTGATCATGACCCCATATTCACCAGTGAGTTTTGGAGGAGCTTGCAGGAGGCATTAGGTACATAGTTGTGTTTGAGCACTGCTTATCAACCTCAGACTGATAGGAAGACAAAAAGGTGAATAGAGTTCTTGGGGATCTTTTAAGTCTGTGTATCCTAGACTTAGACTTCGGAGGGACAAGGGAGAAGCATCTTCCTTTGGTATAATTCACCTACAACAATAGTTATCAAGCCAGTATTGGCATGGCACCCTTCGAGGCATTGTACGATCGACCTTATAGATCACCGACTTGTTGGTGGGATTCTACAGATAGGCTTCTACTTGGACCTGAGATGATTAGGGAAACTTCATAGAAGATTGATCTTATCCGTAGACACATGAAGACAGCTCTGGACAGGAAGAAGTCATACCCGGATAAGAGAAGGACTAATATTGAGTTTGAGGTGGGAGGCATGGTTTTCATCAAGGTATCATCTTTGAGGAATGTGGTTTGCTTTTGATCTGTAGGGAAATTAGAGCCAAGGTTTGTAGGGCCATTTCCCGTAACAGAAAGGGTTGGCCAAATGGCTTATAGGGTGAAGTTACCAGAGAGATTGGCGGGTGTTCATGATGGTTTCCACGTTTCTCATTTGCTGAAATGTCTGCATGATACCACAGAGTTAGTTGAGCCGAGTATGCTTGAGGAAGTCGAGGTATAACGGGAAGCGATAGTTAGACGAGTTCCTACCCGTATTATTGGATCAGAAGTTAAGAAGCTACGCAACCGAGAGGTCAAGTTGATGAAATATCAATGGGAAGAAGACCTTGAAGATGCAACTTAGGAGACTGAAGACAAGATTCACGCTTCGTACCCTTTTCTTTTCAAGGGTATGTTCTTAACTTCTTTTACCAAAGCTTTTATTCGTACTTGCTTCTGTCATTAAGTGTATCCTATCGATCGAATCTTCGACCTTTAGGTAGAGAACCAATGGATGTAAACATGTGTTTGAGACATGTTATGTTTGAAGGATTCAAGTGGATGCAAGTGTTTGCACGTGGATGCATATACGCACACACTAAGCACTAGATCGGCTCAATCACTCTCATACTGCATATGGATGCGTGTGCATATTTTTTGTTTATGGATGGAAATGGGTGTATCATCATATGAATGTTGCATTTGGATGGATGATTGTGCACACATATAGCATTTACATGATGTACTAGGACTATTTGCATACATGTTGGATTCATGGCACTAACATACATTACATTAAGGAGGTCAACTGAATCAGTAGACCGCCTGATCTTTCACATTAGTATAGAGACATATACACACACCTTTGGATATGTTCATATAAGCATTAAAAATCTTTTAAGTACAAGTATGCCTGTGATTGGTGGATGAGTAGATGGATGATGGATGTTAGGATACACATTCTTTTTAACCTAGAGATTTCAGGGACGAAATCCCTTAAGTAGGGGAGAATGTAACACCCCGTAATTTGAAAGAACATTATAATGAAAAACTAAAGAATACTTAATTAAATATTTGGAATTAAGTAAAACTGGCTATGCCATTGCATTCATCTCGGAATTCTGCTTAAGTTAGACTTCGAGTTTGCATAAAACAGACATCGTATGAAGTAGATATTAAGGTTTGAAGTTTGTGTAAATATAAGTAATATATATATATAAAACCAGCCTAGAAATAAAAATCGAAGAGCAGAAAGAAACGCGGGGAATCGGCCCGTTGGGGGGCGACCCACACAACTGGGTGTCGACCCTAAGGTCGACCCCACCCAGATCTGGGGAAAATCCTTTCCCTGAACCTGGACTTGTTTCTTGATCGGATTCGTTGGTTTGAGGCTATATATAGGACCTCATTACTGTTGTTTTATTCACTCAAAAACAAAGGAGACAACGAGATGTTGCCCCAGCTCAGATTCAATTAGCCTATTCTTCTGCATCAATGACTTATATGTATACAGGAATCTCTGCTACAAAATCAACATTCTTTTCTCTGTTATTTAGATCCAGTCCCTGTGAGTTTATGTTGCTTTTAGATATAAATATTTAATAAGTAATCCTGACATGTTTATAAGTTTGAATCTAAACCTATGCCTGTTAATTACCTGAGTTATAACTAAACAGATCTTCCATTACTTGTACACCTGATCTATTGTTCAGTTCTCATATGCATATTCCTGATATGTCTAATTCTGTCATCATATGCCTATTCTATTATTATGCCTATTTCTGTCACCATATGCTTATTCTGTCATCATATGCCTGTTTTTTATTATGCCTATTTCTGATCTCTTCTCTCCCACTTTCCCTTTTTATTTTTGCAGCCTAGGCTACCTTCGAGCCTAGGCCTATCGCTGAAATATGCGACCGAACGAAATTGGGAACTGTTGGGAAAGATAAATTGGGGCATTACTTGTATCATGAATCGGACTGGGATTTGGAGGCATAACCTATGACGAACATGAATAATTGTTTAAGAATGAATAGGCCTAAATTCACAGTAGATAGAAACTGTAACCGCACTTAGGCACGAGTTATGATTACACTTGTGGTAGAAGTCTGCCCGGAACCGCCCGACAAATCCAGCATCCACAAGTGGTTAATTTAATGTGAGGGATCTAGTGCGTAAATGTACACGTAATGGTGCTAAGACACGAGGTTAAGTCCAACTTATGGTAGAAGTCTGCCCGGAACCGCCCGACATATCCAGCGTCCACGAGTGGTTGACTTAATGTGAGAGGTATGGTGCATTAACCTACATGAACAGGAAATGATAATAACATGTTAACCTGTAATACTTAACCTGTTTAAATCTGTGGGGGTTACATGAATCTATCAAATTGTGTAAGGGTTAAGTGAACTTGTCTAAATCAATGGGAGGTTAAGTAAATCTGTTTAAATTTGTGGGGGGGGGGGGGGGGTCATACGAACCCAACGAACTTAACCTGTTTTATATGTTGGGGTTATGCGGGCTTGTAAATCTGTTAAGCATAACTTGTCAAAATGCTAGTAGTGGGGATGCAAGCCTAGGGGGTGGCTTGTATCATCTTTTGTGTGGGACCCGTACTAGTTAGTAACCCATACCGGTATCCAAAGGGGGACCCCGAACTAGGTAAGGGCCAGGGAACACTTACTGAGCTGATTATAAGAGGTCCATATGGGTGGAGGTGTTTGATGGCGCGTTTTGACGGAGCCATGTGCGTGCATGGATCCACTTACTTAGGAAAATAGGACGCTATATCACCAGTAGATATGGATGTGCCTATCAGGAAAAGGGGTTGCCACTTTAGGAAGTGATACATCTTACTATGGAGCCGACACAGGGTATTTACGAAATAGAGAGCCGATCGATTGGGATAGTAATTAGGGTACATTTAGTACTGCCTGTTTAGGAGCCCGTTATTATAGTTTGGGGTAACACCCGTTATTTCTGTTGGGATTCCTATTATTCTGTTTCTGTTGGGATCCCTAAGTCTACCATTTTGTTTCTGTTGGGATCATTCTGTTTTTTCTGTTATACTAGTATTGATGTAGAGAAAAGTATTTGGGAAGCGTAATCTATTATGTTCTGTTTACTCTGCTTATCCTGCTCATTCTATTATACATGTCTTATGATACTGTTATCTCTCTCATCCAGTTTATATGCCTGTCATGATGCTTTTATTCATTCATATGCTAAAAGTAACTGGACTCGCCAGACTTTATGTCTAACCCATTTTGTTTCCTTTTTTCTCACTTCCTTTTTCCCCTAGGTTCTCAGGGTGCGAACACTTAGGCTTGATTCGGAATCTCTCTTCTGTTTCCGCTTGGAGCTACTAATATGTACCGCTTTGATTACCTATCTACCATGCTATGGCTATTTCTGGGGACTTTGATTTTATATTACTGTACTCTGATGATTTTAGTACAAGGCATATATTTTAATTTGATGTAATGGATTTCCTGCATTTCAGACTTATGTTGTAACTGGATTTTGGACTACGATGTTTTCTGTTTGAAGAATAAGGTTTTAAATTCCGCTGTTATTTTATATATGTCTTGTGATGTTTCTGTTCCTGTTTACCTATGGCGCTTCATGAAACTTAATGCATTCTAATATAGAGTAACGTTAACAGACGTGGGGTGTCACATAACTCTTTTATCGATCTTGGGTTTCTTTCACCCTTTTTTGATGACAATAACCATCCTCGTAGTTTCCTGAATCGTGTCTGCTCCGAGCACCAATCGATCACCGGTACCAACCCAACATGACAGTGATTTATATGAACGTCCATAAAGAGCTTCATAGGTTTCCATGTCAATGCTTGCTTGATAACCGTTACTGTAAGAAAAATATAGAATATAAGCACTTAAAATATCTTCTAGAATCTGATTTATGCTTTTGGTTTTTCCATCCGTTTGGCGGTGGTATGAGGTGGTCAAGCTTAGCCTTGATCCTAAAGCTACCAGTAGCGCTTCCCAAAATTGACTAGTAAATGTAGAGTCTCATTCTCTCACTATACTTGCTGGAACTCCATGCAACTTAACAATTTCCCTCATAATTTTTTGTCTAAGACTATAGACGTAGGAACATATATCCTTCCATTCATCCTCAAAATACCATGGTTATCCAACTAGAAACTTGAACTTCGACCATCTTTAGCTCCTTCAGTGATATCAAAAAGAAGACTATCTTCCCTTTGTTTGTTTGTCTGTTTGTTTATTATCCTTTTGAAAAGAGTCGGACTAACATGAAAGAGAACCAAAACAACATTTCTGTTTAGAGCATAAGCCACTACATTTGTTGCGGGGACAAAGAGAATATCCAAATTAAAAAAAATAAGAAGCTTCAACTACCTTAGTTGCCTCATGTTTAAATCTTTCTGAGCGAAAAGATGCTTCAAAGGCTTACGATCTGTGAAGATCTTGAATTTTCCACATATTTAAAGAAGGAAATCGAACTTCCTATCATCCTTAAAGATTTAAGAAATAAATCCATGAGAGATAAAAGGATTCTTACCCACTAGGTAGTGCCTCCACATCTTCAACGCGAATACTACAGCTAACATCTCTAAATCGTATGTCGCATAATTCTTCTCATGAGGCTTTAATTATATACTTGCATAAGCTATAATCTTCCCACGTTGCATCAACATTGCACCAAAACCAACCCGAGAAGCATCGGTATAAACAGTCAACCTCTCTCCCTCATCTATAATAGCTAAAAAAATAGCATTCTTTAATCTTTTCTTTAACTCACGAAATGTATCTTCACATTTTGAAGTCCACTAAAACTTAGTGGCTTTTTTGTTAACTTGTTCAAGTGTGAGGAGATCTTAGAGTAATCTTTATGAACCTTCTATAATAACGTGTTATCCCTAAGAAGCTTCTATCTTCTGTAGATGTTCGATGTTTTCTTAAAGCTTGCTTGGCTACTGCCTTAGCTAAATCAACTGAGGTACCTTCTCCTGAAACAACATGTCCTAGGTATCTTACCAATGACTACTAAAGGTGACGGTGAGAATTTTTCTTTAAGAATTAATGTTTTTTCTTAATGTCTATAACACCACTTCCAAATGATGTTTATGCTCCTCATTCAAAGAGTTGATAAGGATGTCATTTATGAAAACCAACGCAAAGTTATTTAACACCTCCCTAAAAACTCAATTCATAAGATCTATGAAAAATGTAGGTGCATTAGTTAGCCCGAAAGGCATAATCAACCACTCAAAGGAAAAGTCCGGGCCTCTAAAAGTAGTTAAGGGTAAACTATATTCCGCTACCCGTAATTGATGGAAACCTGCAGCAAGGTCCATTTGAGAAAATATTCTGGCACCATAAAGAGGTAAGGGATACTTATTTCGAATGGTCTGCTTATTCGGCTCTCTATGGTCCACACATAACCCTATAGAACCACTAGACTTAGCTACAAAAACTACTGCTGACCCCCAACTTGATTGAGTTAGTCTAATCAATTCTCTTTTAACCAAATCATTAGTATGATCTCTCAATACCTACATCTCTCTTGGGCTATTTTACGTAGCGGTTGACCAACAGGTCTAGCACCGGAAACTAAATCAATACATAATTCAATTCCCAATGAGGAGGTAAACAATTAACAGGCTTTAAAACATCAAGAAAAATTATCAACAACTATTATTGATCCTAACTTTTTCGGAGATGATTTTAAAACATATAGGAGACTAATCATACGCTTGTTAGGCCTCTTGCAAACTATTTTTCCTAATACCCTTTTAGAGCTGCATCTTAATATTGCTATTCTCTTATCATAGTCTAAAAAGGCTCCATGCTTTAAAATCTAAGACAAAAAGGTCATAGGAGAATTGTTGTTCTTGAAATTTACTTGCACATCTTTACAAACCAAACATAAATTAGTTATACCATCTATAGAATTGAACACACTAATAGGGTTTTATACAATTTTTTTATTAAGTCTTAATCTACCAACCAATATCTTAGAAATGAAAAAAGTATGGGAAGCTCCAATATCAAACAGAAAATGAACCAAAGTATAATTAAAATTTAAGATATCTTCAAGAACTCCTATCCCTTTGATATCTGAAGAAGCTGAGGGCACATCCTTTAAAGCGTAAACTTTAAATTGTTCTCCCTTCTTCAATAGTGGACAATCCTTAATCATGTGTTTGGACTGGTGGCATTTGTAACAAAGTGTCTTCTGAACCGTAGGACATACAGCCTTCGACTGCGGACACTATGGGGAAATTTTCCCTTTCTTCTTACAATTGTAAAAGAACACTCTCTACAATTGTTACTGTAATCTCCTATTTTTAGTTTTCCTTTATCATTCTTCTTCTTATTTGAGTTAAACTTACTTTTGTCAGGGTTAAAGTTACCACTCCAAGGTGTTGCCACTACTACTGTTTCTTCCTTTTGTAAAGTCTCATACCACAAAGAGAAATCGACCAAATCCATAACAGTTTCTTTGATGCGAGCAATCATCTTCTCATGAAATTCCTCTCTTATACCTTTAACAAACTTCTCATTCATCTTAAGAGGGTTGCAAATCAATTCTGGACTATACAAAGATAACCTTTTGAAGTTGGTCTGGTACTTTGCAACTAAAAAGCCTCTTAGACTAATATCTAAGAAGTTTGTATATAGACGTGTCTTCCCTGCTAACTGCACAAATTGATCTTCAAACAACTCCTTAAAACTTGCCTATGAAATCTCATCCTTCGATAAATTTAGCAATAACGAAGTCTCACCAAGCTACTACTCCCTCCTGAAGTTGCCAAAATGCTAAAAATATCTTACAATCATCTTTTATGTCATACCCTTGAAAATCTTCTCATATTATCAAAGCCAAGCTTACACTCCAATGATGGCTTTAACACCCTTGAAAGGTTTTCCTCCTAAATTGGTGAAATCTTTGCACAAAGAAGCACATTTTGCTCGAGGTTGCACTGAAGCGACTTCTTCCATGACACCCGCTCCACCCTCAACTTAAACCTTACCATTTGTAGTTGTGGTACTTCCAATTCCCCTTCCATATCTTCCTTTAGAACACATCATTTTTTGTCTTGAATGAATCAAGATAACTTTAAAAATAAAAATGATATTAACTTAGGGAAAAGAGCATTAACTAACTCTACAAATGCTGAGCAGAACAATATGGATATGCTCTCTCAGAGACTAAACTCATTCTAGGGTACTACTAACCCTATCTCTAATGATCGACCCCAACCAAGGTATAAGTGTTCGCTCAACCTAAACTCTGATACCACATGTGACGAACTACCTTCCTTACACCCATAAACGACACTTGATACATCCTCGATATTCATGTGTCATTTAAGTGTTTTAAAAGACAAGTCATGAGGTAAAGAGCGTAAAAGACAAAGAGCACAAAATTTTCTCCCAATGTCAGAGTTACATAAAACACAATCCTGAATAGTACATATGAAAACTCCAAAGTGTTACATTAGGTTACAACAAGTACTACTTTCATATGATAATTATATCAGCCTATCAACTACTAAAACATAATATATAAATATAAAAAAAATATAGTTAAGAACTAGATAAAGATGGAAAATCCAAAATCAAACATTACTTCCAAAATGCTCCAAATATACTTGGCTACTCATGAAAATTTGAGTACCCATGAGTTTAAGGGAAAGAAATAAACTCTTGGTCAGACAGGGTCCGTTGTGAGAAAAGCATAAGTTTAATCTTACAATAATCTTTAAAATCAAAGGTATCTCGTAAGACTATGTCATACATAAGCATAGATGGGTTTTTCACTTACGATAACTAAAATATTTATACATAAAATATGATATTATAATAATATATAGACCATAAATACTTAGAAATATAGCCGAAATGCTTACATCTCACGTTTCAGCGTAATAGATTTACAATTAAGAATGTAGGCTTGTATTGGAAAATGGATTCCCACTATGAAAAGGTAAGGGTCTACCTACAAAATCCATACACCTGTAGACAAATGAAATGGAGGCTACAACTCGTTGCACCTTAGCTACACAGGACCGACCCAACTTTTTACTGGATAGCATTAAAAAGATCATCCCTTGGTTGCGATCAACAACCATAAAAAGGGATCTCGAAGCTTACATGAATATCAATACTAGATAAGGGATGATCATGCCATAATGGGAGTGAACCACTTAGCCCTACAACTTTTCTTTGCTTTATTCATTTACCGGGTAATTAGGCTAAAGGTTATGTGCTACCTTTAAAAAAAAGCATACTATTTTGGAATGCTACCAATGCCTTCCACAAAATAATGCAATGATAGCATTCATCCATACAAGTTGTTTTGGGGTCGAACAAACATTTCAAATTACCGTCTTCCATCTTGGAATCACCCTTAGAAAGAATAATATAGCTCTATAGTATACATCATAGAAGTTCCATTACGGACATTATTAGTTTAGAGTGGTTTAGATAATTTCTATGTGTTACTACCAAATTCAACACCGAAGCCTATTGTCGGTAAAGGGATATCGGACTACAACCAGCTTAAAAGACTGATCTGGAAGCATGAGACCGACAACAAGCTGCTGAGTAAATTGAAGCCTGGCAATTGCGTCAATAATCTATCGTCACCAACATAAGGAAGAAAAGCTTGATACCAATACGAAATGTAACAAGCAACAAGGTAGTGCCGGCATTAAAGGCCATCAACTCAGTTCCGAAAGCATAGTTCAAGGATTTAGAGACAAGCAAAGAAAAGCAAGGACTGGAAGCCAATGATTTGGTATCTGAAGCAAAGAAGGGACCCTATATTATCTGAAACATGAGAAGTGAGACGAAGGGATATCAGCACTAATTAACTTAGTGTCGATACAAAGGGTGATAAAGACATCAAAATCAAGGATAACACTCTGAAAGCTAACTGTCGAAGTCAAGGCTTGTCGAACACTAAGACGAAACATTTGAAGCCATTCATAGATATACTGAAAGCATGCTTCCACAAGACCGAAATCAATCTCCAAGACTCATTGAAAGTAAACCAAAGCTTATAAAAGAAAAGTTATCCACACTAATTTGCCTAGGATCGATACCAAAAGGGGTGACGGTTCCAAAGTCATGAGAAAGTGGAGTACGAAAGCATACACTATGAAGACTTTGAGGCAGAACCGGAACCTGTTACCGAAAGCCACTCCCGAAGCTATCCATACCAGCTAGCTTGGTATCGATAAGAAAAGTAGAAAAAACATCAAAGAGAATCTCCTAATACCGGAACCAGTTCTCCGAAAGCAAGATCGGGACACTAAAGACCAAGTTATATTCGATAATAGTGTTAAAGAGGAGGCCGAAACCAAAGTAACCAAAGCCGAAAGGGATGTGGCGACTGAAAGCGATTACCGCATCCGAAAGGGAGACTTGCTGAGCCGATGACAAAAGGGGACCTAACTTGTCTATAAATAAGACTCCAAGGGTCACATTTTAGGGGACTTTTCTCATTCCCCAACTTTGTACTCATTTCTTATAGAATAAACCCTAATTTCTACATCGATTTGGGGATTTCCTTTGTAAATGCTTATGTACTCGAATCAATGAGCAATAAAAGAGTGAATTGACACTTAGCATAATTCATATAATTTATCTCTCTATTTCTTTCGTCTTCTTCATTGTATTTTGTCCATGATGAATGCTTCATGCACAAGCCTTGGTTTTCCTCCAAGATTACCGAAGTACCCTTCTATGAGCTGTTTAGCTTCCTAACTTGTGTTGCGCTTAAGGAACCTTTATCCCAAGGTAACTATTGGTTGTTGAGTCTCACAAGCGTGATACTCATCCCTTGAGGGAAGAGTAACTAATCTTCAGGCTCTCAACCTTGATATCTAGGAAACGGTGAACTAACTCAAGTTTGTGGGAGCTAAATAATCCCATTTTATCCTTAGGTCCACTACCTTAGACCTATCTCCAGTGTTGACGAAAAATATCATTTACATTTTAGCGCTAGAAGGAGGGCATGAACTTCCACCCTTGTGGTTTACATTTCCACATTTCCAACTATGTTGTTCCGTCCTAGATTGGACTAAAGCTTTAAAGAAGCAAGATTATGGGTAAAGGGTCCCAATAGGAATCTTCCAGATCTCAAATGGCTATGTTAGATACTACTGACCCGAGAGTGATGGAAGAACAAAGATTGAGGATGGAAGTCTTGCGAATCATCAGTTGGAAAAAGGAAGTCGAGCAATAGTATCCTGATTATTGGAATAACCAGCCTTTCCACATGGGACAAATCCCATCCTTGGCACTAAGCAACACTACATCAAAGGAGTATAACCCATTCTCTTACATAAGAAAGGTCATCCATGAGTAAACTAAAGGAATGGTATTTGAACAAGGAATAATGAGAGACTTCAATCGTTTTGCTTCCAAATGGACTAAAAGAATAGCACTTCAGTCTTGAGACACTTTGAAAAGAAGGATCGAAGATATGAATGAAGCAGCGAGGCTTGATAACAAAAGGGCTAAGTTCCAACGACAAAGAGAAAGATTTAAGTCAAAACTACCCAAAGGGTGCCACCTTACCACTTCAATTGAAAATGTGTACTTCCTAACTAAACACGAGATTAATTTTTGGCCGTCAGCCAAGAAGAAGCCTAAATGCAAAAGGAAATTAAGAGGACCTTGCTGCTACTATCATATGATGAACCAGCATGAAACTAACCATTGTAGGGTACATGAAGGGATGATTAGCAAGTTCTGCGATCAGGGTCAACTACAAGACTTTGTAAAAGGATTAGACTAAGCCTAAGAAAGGCCTTCTCGAGGAAATGCTTACATAGCTGAGGGTACAGAAACCCTTCTAGAATTTGGAACAACCTGAAATGGATCAAATGAGTAAATGAATAAAAACCCTTGTCACCGCCAAGATGGGCAAGGCACCCCTCGGAGGGGGTGATATGTAACCCTTTCTTTGCACCCAAATCAGAAAAGGCTAGGTTAAAACATCAAAAGCATAAGCCTTCAATCCTTGCCAGGAATGCTTGGGACGGAGCATCTAATTAACACGCCCTGCCTCTGCTACGAACTAAGCACGTCCTACCTATGCTCGCAGAAGAGCACATGCTACCTTAGCTTATGTTCCTCGTTTCCCGCAGAAGGGAGCGAATAAAACACACGTTGCCTCTGCTCGTAGAAGAGAAGACTCTGCCTCTGCTTCGACTAAGCACGTCCGACCTCTGCTTGTAGAAGAGCACGCTCTACCTCTACTTGTGTCTCTTCCCATGGAAGGGAATAATCAAAGCATGTACATCCTATGCTTTGATGACCAGAGAATGGCTAACACGTCCATCCTCTGCTTTGGTAAACAACATCCCAGAGAGTGTCCCAATGAGCATGTACATCCTCTGCTTATGTCCCATCTCAAGAGAAGGGAACAAAAGCTCTGGAGGATCATTCTTAGCAAGCAGTCGCCTCTTCTTACACAATCTCCCGCAGGAAGGGAATAATACACAAACAAATTCTACTCTAAAGAGCAAGCAAAGGAATGGCGTAAACACCAGAATCTGGTTTGATTCGGGGCTTCTAACAAATACCAGAAGTGGATTTTTGGTCTTTTATCATAAATACCAGAATCTGGGTTTGGTTCGGGGTTTCTAACAAATACCAGAAGTGGATTTCTTATCTTCTATCATAAATACTCTTATCTAGATTAAGTTCGGGGCTTCTAACAAATACCAGAAGTGGATTTCTGGTCTTCTATCATAAATACCCGAATCTGGGTTTGGGTCGGGCTTCTATTATTATTAGAAGTAGATTTCTGGCCTTCTATCGGTAATACCTGAATCTGAGTTGGTTCGGTACTTTTGTAATAACATATGTAAATTTCTGGTTTTCCATTAAATACTTGAATCTGGGTTATGATTTGGGACTTCTAGTTATTTCCAGGAGCGGAGTCCTGGTCCTTTATCAGTCAGAACCCGAATATGGCTTTCAAAGTTTCCAACCTCTATCGCTAGGAAAAGAGTCCAGGACTTCCAATGAATACCCTAATCTGGGTCCTATGGCTAAAATTCTCCATTTCGAGGAAAAAAGGTATACCAAGCAATACCTGAGATAGAGTTTCAAAATCTATACACTAATGCTTTCTAACAAAAGGATGACACAAAAGGACTTAAAGGAAAGAACACCCTCGGCAAAGGCAAAGGTTACGTATTAGGTGATATCTTTATGGCTCACAACTCTGTTTATGGTGTTATCTATGCAAATCATCATATATAAAGCATAGTAGTACCAAGTACCCAACATTCTACATATTTATTCATAAGAGAGTTTTTACTGAGTGCATATGCCACTAGCAGGGGAAACAATCAAGTCTTAACATCAAAGCTCAAATATAACCATAGTCAAGTTCTCAAAAAGACCATTTACAAGTTATTTGAACAATTATCAGAGCAATAACAAGCTCTGTTAACGCTACTCAAAGAGTTAGAAGAGAGGGAAAGCGTGGAATCGAACAATATCCCAAACCCTTCTGGTGTATAAACCGGGGGGTATTTGCGGTAGTCCCATTCCCCGGACGGAGGACTGTCATAGCCTTGAGTCAACTTCGATCGATACGTTCGGCTCTCTTTTAAGAATTTATCCTTCTCCTCACCTAATAAGTCAAGACGAATTCAGGAGCTTTGGGTGCTAACCTTCTCAAGGTCTCTGATAAAACCGTATCGCACTAATGTCTAAGATTTAATGAGAAGAGATTTCTTGCAGTACTCCCTCTTCAACCTAACATAATCTCCTAGAAAGTCTTTGGAAAGCAAACCTATAGCTGCGGACAAATTCTGAAGAGAATATTAAGGAATTAGGAAAAGATAAATCCCATTACATTGTAAATTGAGAGAATATACACATTACAACAAAAATGGTCATGAGTTCAGCATTTTCTCTCAGGAGTCTTTCACGTCGCAATCGAGCAGTTTTCAACCTAGAGGCAACCTCCCTCTCTTTGAAAACAACAACTTCGCTAAACTTTTGTCAAGGAGATGATATCTATAGGACAAAATATTATATTCATGTGTTTGTTTATTTAGCTCCCTAGCAAGACGGACCACTTCCGATCGTGCCTTTTCAAGAAGGTGGTACTTAAACCCTAATCTTATCCTTTTCGTCTATCCGGAAAAGAAAAAGACAATTATTGAAAATGAAAACCAAAAGGACATTAAAGAAGCTACCATATCTTGGAAATAGGAGCATAATCCCGAGGAATCTCAACAATTTCAGGATCTTTGTCAAGTGCTTCACCACAATCAACAAAATTAAGGGAAACACCATTGGCATCCGTAGGGGCATCGTCACCAATGCCCTTTTCTTCATTAGAAATTAGAAACCAGGGGCCATCATCACTAGGACAAACAACTTTTGACGCTATAAGAACATCTTCCCTATCATCAACACCCAACTCATCCAAAGGGATATCCTCTATAAACAGAAGTTTGGTCACATCAATCTCCTCCCTCTTGGGAAAGGCACTTCCCTCCTTCATGTTAGTTATCTTGGGAATAACACTTTCTACCAAAAATGAGTCGAGAGAAGAAAAGTTTAAATTTAAACATTTGTTGTCTACATATATGAGTAAAAGAGCATCCTCAAAAGAATTAACGATGATTTAATCCAAGGTGGTCTAGAGAAAGCAAGAAATCCTTTGCTTATTATCCCTAATCACTTCAGCAGCTTTTTTTAGGGAGACCCTTTTCTTATCAAGTTTATTCCTAACGGAAGCACTCTCCTCCTCAAGAAGGGAGTTTTGCTGTTACAAAGAAGAACATCGGGAGTTGAGCATAGAAATCTTTCTTTTGGACTTTTTCAAAGTCGCCTTTAGGGCTCGGGTTTCCGCGGATAGAACCCGATTAATTTCATTCTCCTTGATAGCCTATTAGTTTTGCTTCGACAAATGCCATCTCCAACTCCTGTTGCTTTTTCCCCACAATCTCCTTGGTGTTGAAAAGAATGTTGTTTTCCTTCCTCGAAGATGAGATCTCTTATTCAAATTTCAACAAATTAGCAGAAGGTTTAAGAACCTCCTCTTAAATTAAGAACCACCGTTTGATGGCTTAGGGGGAATAAGAAGTATGGTAATCACATGTAAAATGATCAAAAAGATGGAAAGATAAGAATGACGTGTTCATACCAAGAGAAGTTGCTCAACCAGAGCACAGTGAAAACTTGAAGAATCAGATGGAAGATCAATGCTGGAAAATGTGGAAGAGTAAATGATTTGTTTGACTAACTCATCAAATCCCTCTTTAGAAGGGAGGTCGGGAAGATCCGGGGGAATAAGGTCCTCTAAAGAAAAGGAAAAATCCAATGCATGGTGTAATGCATTTGAGACGACCCCAAATCCCGTTCTGACGGAGACAAGGGTTATCTTTGGAATATAACACAGAAACAGATAATAGCAGAACAAAATTTAATAAATAAACCAGATAATGAACAATAGAATATACTGGATAAAAGTAATCATCAGAGTTACACAGTATACAGGATCTTACTTAGTACAAATACAGTTCAGCTATACATAAATGTCTACAGCGGAAAACAAACAAAATATGTACAATAGGAGCTGAACAGCATAAAAAGAGATAAATGATAGAATCCATCTTCAGCTCCAGCTATCCAGAAAGAACCAGCTAAACCTGAATACAAGGCTGCCCGTGTAGAAAAAGGGGCACCCGAGTTTGAAAGTGAAACAAACTACGAGTCAGTCGGGGGACTGGTATGAGAAATCTATTCAACACATATATAATATGGCCAATCATAGGACCACGCCACTTTCGTGGAATGGGTTTACTCCATTGGATTGCTAGTGCTTTAAAACAAATCTTTCTTTTAAACATCGCTATGCTTTTTGTAAAAATGAAGCCATTATAAGACTCAGTTCCCATCACACAATGCAACGCAAACCGGAGGATAGAGTTTTTACCTTATAACGGCTAAAATATGCTTGATACGAACAAAACAAAGGCATTTGATATTATTGCTAGTGTTTATATGTTTTGAAAACAATTTCAAATCATAACTATCAATCATAGACGGCATGGGTACCATATATCATGTCGCCATATATATATATACAATCAAAACCGCACGATGTCGTATTTGGAAATTGGATTTCCGTCATGAACCAAGGCAAAAGATAGTCCTTACCGAATTCCAGACGCTCTAGCCCGTGTCCCAGGAACAGCCGCAACTTCCCCTTGGATCGTCAGGGCCGGTCCACCGATGTGGATTATTATGCCTGAACACTACGTCTCCCCGCCCTTTGGGGCGTAAACGAGCCAACGAATGACTCCATCGGACCCGGATCGTCCGATCAAACCGAGGCGCCTCGCAACAGCAACAACCACACAGGTGAAAAGTATATAAATGTCAGGGCTGGTAGGTCACTGACACCACCCTAGCTAGAAAGAGACGCAGGCCCTCCCTGATGTCCTCTCCCGTTTCTGGTTCATACCGGGGTGTGAGGCTCACGAATTCACATTATACACAAAGCTACGCCACACAGGCGGTGCTTTGATCACTACCACAAGACTTTGCTTTTCAACAGAAGCCTTGATCATTTGCCACTTAGGCATGCCACACTAGCAGTTCATGCCATGCGACTGATGTCCATCGATATACAACCTCTGAGCTCGTGCGTTTCAGAGAAGGGCGTTAAGCAAAAGAATAAATTCTCCGCCGCCAAACAGATGTATATTTAACAGAAATCAATCAACACATAATAAACTCCAATGTCAGACACACAGTCCATTTACAAGTCCGTTCTGGGTCTGAACGAAACCGGAGGCACTAAATACCTCGCAAACCCATCGATCACCACGTACGTCTGGACGATCACCACTCATTATCCATATTTCGGGATGCCTCCCAATCAGGACCTCGGTTACCATCCAAACGAGGTGAAGATCTCCGGTCTTCGACCACCGTCTTCATCTTCGAATTTCAATCATCGGTCAATTATTTGAAATGAGAATTAACTCGGCCTTTTCAAATAATTCACGTATATTTAGAATTTCAAATCAATTTATTTCAATGGTTAAATCATTCGACAACACCAATTTTGTTCTTTAATGAAATTTTCACACCAAACACATTTAACCATCAAATACCACATAAATCGAGCAAATTCAGTTTATTTCCGTCCCATATCGTTTATGATATTTTATAACGGTTTATCGCTATTTTTATTTATTTTAAAATAGCCAGTTTATTCAAAACGACGCTTCGGGCCATAACGTGGTCGTGGCGCTGTTTTTCTTCAAATTTGATTTACACCTATCTGAAAATCTAACCGTTGGATCTTCACGCAATTTACATCATTAGAAAGGTCTTTTCAAAACGAATCCAACGGTTCCAGTTTCGGGAAAATCCGACGGTCGGATCTCCCGGTTTAATCGTTTGAAGTTTCGATTTCAAATTACGAACTGCAGCGTCGTTATTCGATTAAATATAATTATATTTATATATATATGTATATATAAATATAATTATTTCTGGCGCTGTTTTTCTTCAGATTTGAATTAAACATTCCAGACAATCCAACCGTTGGATTTTTACAAAGTTGGTGTCGTTGGAAAGATATTTCCAAGGCGAACCCAACGGTTGCGGTTTCGGGAAAATCCAATGATCGGATTTCCTGCACTAGTTGTTTGAAATCACGGTTTCAAAACACGAACTGCACGGCCACGTTTCGTTTTAATTTTATTTATATTTATATAATTATATAAATATAGTTCATTCCAAAAATTCCTATATCGTTTTCACTTCAAATATTTCACTTGCGCCTTTAAATTTCGGAAAATTTCGCCATAACCTCCTTTGTACGGGAGGGGCTAGGAAAATTCCCAAATAGCCATACGGGCGTCTCATGTCGAAAAGAAAAAGCCAAGCGGCTAGCCAACAGGCTCATAAAATCATCACCCAAACAAAACAGTAAATGTGTACCTATTTGTCGGGCACAAAATTTTATTCCTCTTTTCTAGCCCCTTTGCTATAACCTGTTCAATAAATATGCATGTACATATATACAGTTCTTATCGTTTATCATTTTCCATTCAACTTCATATTTGATTTCTATTTGGTTTAAAAACACCATTCATTCTAATGTTGCATATATAGGCACAAATCATATCATTAGCTTATTAATGAATATTTCAACTCATATATATTTATTTGAACGAGTGGCTATTTTTAACACTTCACATTTCAACAATTCGTGTATATAATAAAAATGTGATTTTTTATTGTAAAACAATTCATTTCAAAACACTACTATTTTATATAGTTTATATCGGTGATAAAAATAGGATTTTTCTTATAAAACAATTCCTTTCAAAACGAGATTATTTTACACAGTTCATATAGTCGATAAAAGGTGATTTTTATTATTAAACAATTTATTTCAAAATATGAATACCATTCAACACATGAATTTCTAATCAACGAATGAATATCGATTCAACATATGAAGGTTTCCTATAGTTTCTATATATAGATAAAAATGTGATTTTTATATTTAAAACGCGAATACCATTCAACACATGAATTTCTAATCAACGAATGAATATCGATTCAACACATGAAAGTTTTCTATTCAAAGAATAAATATAGTTTCAACAAATGAAAATAATTCAAACACATGAATATTATTCAAAATTTCGGCAGCATAACGGCAGGGTAGTTAAAACCGGGACCGTCCCTAGTACGGCTCCTCGCTCTACCTTAAAACCTCGCGGTTTTTGACAATGGGGATCATGCATCTAGTTCGCACGCAGGCGGCATGTATATATTTATTTCATTTCCACAAACTAATCCTATGTGGTTTCAACCAAATATTTCTCAACCACGAATGGGTATTTTTCAACCTCAATCAATCAATATCAACCACAAACAATCCCAAACAATCATTCGCTATCAATCAATTTTCACACCAATCACAATCAATAAATATTGTCCATGGTTTGTGGACGAGGGGCGTATATATATATATATATATATATATATATATATATTTATATATATAGCAATTCACTTTTATTTCAGCACATATATAATTTTTACAACGCATATATAACTTATACATCGAACGTACAACTTATACAACGCTTATACAAGAGGTGTACAACGCTTATATAACTCATACCTCGACTATATAATTTATACATCGTCGTTTTCCATATTGTTTTTAAATTAGAAATCTCACATTGGGTTCCACTCCACCAAAAATAGCAGAAGGCTTAGAAAAATATGCGGTCTCTTCTAAAATGTAGAAGGCGTCCACACGGTCACGATGTTTCCTGTTTCATCGAATTTCGTTAACATAGCAAAAAGATATGATTTTTCAAAGTTTGCAACGGTTTTAAACTGTTAAAATCAGTTTTAAATTAAAACAGCCGATACCTTTCAAAACTGTTCGAAACTAGGTTTCGATTTTTCGATCAATCCGCTGATTGTTGCTTCGATCGGCCAGCGCCACTTTGTCGGGCTAGGAGAGGCGCACGTGCGCCATGGAGGGGGTCGAGCTCGGTGGTCCCCAGGCGGCGGAATCGGGGTGCGAACGGCCGAACTTCTCGAGGGTGGTTCTCCCCTTACAGGCCACGAAAAAATCCAATACTTATATGGATTTGAAGATCATGAGATGTACTACAAAAACCTTAACTATGGCATTGGATTTCATTGAGCGGATCAGAAGAAAAAGAGGAGAGAAGGAAGCGGCCAATTTCCGCCGTCGTTTGAGTCGGGGAGAGAGAAAAGCGGGGGGGGGGGGGTTTCTGACGTGGCCTAATAGATTTTTTTTTATTTATAAAGTTTTAAAATCCGAAAATACCCCTTGCCACACACGAACACCAATCCAAGCCCAACGACTGTCGTCCCTAGCGTTTTACCCCCATTCCGAACACAATGGGATATGTTTCGTAGGCCCATTCGACTGTTTTAGTCAGTTTCCATTCAAATCAAAATATAAAACATTCAATATTTAATTTGAACGTACATTTCAATTTGCCAGGGCCACAAACTGATTCGAAAAATTCCAGAAAAATAAATCTAGCTATGTTTTGACGATACGGTCCCAACAAAACTAGTTTCGCCGAATTCTGAGACCGTTTGCAAAAAGGCTCATTTTTGGTCGATCCAATTTAACTATAATTGACCAAAACACATTTTCCTTTGCCACGCTCACATACTAGCTTAAAAAATTATGAAATTTGGAACCTAGCAATAACTTCACATCCCGGATCCAACAAAAGTGGTTTCGTCGAATTCCGAGGTCGTATGCAAAATAGCCAATTTCACGGGCTATATAAATTCCATAGCGACCGTTCCGAAAATTCATTCGGCCATAACTTTTGCTTTCCGTTATGAAAATTCGATTTTTCAGATTCGTTAGAAAGGCATTCGCTAACAGATTTAAATATTTTTGGTTTCACTAAAATCCGTTTTGTTTTGCACCCGGTACAGTCCGATAAAGTTTGAATTCAATTTTTGAAACTGCAGCGCCTTTTCAAGCCCTGTTTATAATTATAATTAATTATATTCGTTTTCAATTGTCGATTCAAACTCTGTTTTCATCTCTATTATTGAAAATATTTATTTTAAATATTTAAAACCCATTATTTTAGCCAATTAAAATTTTTTAAATTGGTTCAAATTTTCTGGGTCGTTACAATCTCCCCCACTTAAAACTTTTCGTCCCCGAAAAGGAACAAAGTCGAAAGTGGTTTGATAATTCTACAATCACAACACAACCAACAATCAAATCGTTTTAACCTTTCAAAAATATACTGATCAACATCCTATACTCTTTTTAAAATCATTCAAACCATAGAATTTAAAAGTGCACATCCATGGAAAGAAAATAACAACAGAGTAGAGAATTAAATGGTAATGCAAAGTAGGGTAAATGTACCTTGCACCGGAGTCAATCAGAGATATCTACTCGGCATCTAGGATAGGCTTTCTGAATGCTCTCCTCAGTTTCCCAAGTACAATCTCGCGGATCTCCACTCCATTGCACTTTGACTAAGCGAACCTTCTTGTTCCTCAGCTCTTTGGTTTCTTTGCCGATGATTTTTAGCGGCTCTCTTCTCACAGCTAATTCTGGGGTAATTTCAATGTCATGTTGAGCTGCTTCTTCCACGATTAAGTCCGGATCATGAACGTGTTTTCGAAGTTGAGATATATGAAATACATCATGAACTCCAGGCAACCAGTCAGGCAGTTTGACCCTATAAGCGAGAGTTCCAATCCGTTCCAGAATAGGAAACAGACCTATGAATTTGGGCGCCAACTTACCAGTTTTACCGAACCGGATAACTCCTCTCATCGGCGATACTTTCAAATATACATAGTCGCCAACCGCAAAGGATATATCTCTTCTTCTTCTATCGGTGTTGATACCGAAAATTGGTATAACAACCAAAATGGTATTTCTAAACACGTTACCTAATTAGAGGCGAGATGCTTAGAAAGCACGTCACCTTTTCTGAGGCGAGGCGTTAGAAAACCTTTAGAGTTGTGTAAGGCCATATCTAACATTCAAAAGCATCAAAATACCAAAATAAGGAAAGAAGACAAGAATTTTATAGTGGTTCGACTCTTAATCAAGTCTACGTCCACTTTGAAGATTGGATTTCATTAATCACCAAAAGATTACAACATTTACTCCATTATACATTCATACAAGCTCCTTTGACATGCATTTGTCCTTACAACCAATTGAAAGAATTGATGAAAGCTTGAAGTATTTTATGCCAATCCCTCCATGGAAGCCATGGATGAAAGCTCCTTAGATCTTTGGGTGAATGATCAAGAAGAAATGAAGAAGTGCGTGAAATGCTTATGCTTGTTCCTCCATGAAAGCTATGCTCCACATGCTCCAATGTTCCATAGGCTTATGATTGATGATAGGGAAGAGATGTAGGAATGCTTGGAGAAATCCCGAAAGCAATTAGGCAGCACCTCCTCGTAGTTCCAGAAAAGTCCCCCTAAAATGATGGAGGTAGGGTCCTATTTATAGGCGGAGAAATGGCTGAAATCTTGTATTCAGGGGTCTGGTCGGTATTCTTGGTATTTACGGAAATGCCACTGCCAGTTGTCACCAGTTGTTTCCAGCTGTCACGCCATCACAGGTCGTTTCTAGTGCTTTGGCCGACCAGGGAGCTTTATTGGAAAGAAAAGCGACCGGGATGCAGTAAGGCGACCGGCAGGTTAGCGAGCGACCATGAAGCTTGGAAGCAGAGCGGGCCGACCAGGAAGCTGAAGGAATAGGACGTTGCTGCCTTCTGAAAATGGGGACCGACCAGAAGCTTTGAGGCTGGTTGGAGTGAACGAGAGGCTAGCGAGCGACCAGATGTTTCGTATATCTGGAGCGATCAGCCTTCTTTGGCTTTTGGAGCGACCAGTTAGTACAAAAAGAGAGCGACCAGTTCTCTTTGGTATTTGGGACGATCAGGAATCATCGACCAGGAATTAGTGGCCTTTGGAGTGACCAGGAGCCTTTTCCACTTTGGAGCGACCAGAAGCCTTCTGGACTTGAAGCAACCTGGGGTCTTTGCAGAATTGACCGATCCTGAAGCTTTGAGGCTTGCTGGAGCGACCAGGAGCTTTTCTCCTTTAGAGCGACCAGGAGGCTTTGGCTCTCAGAGCGACCAGGCGTTGGGCTCTATGACCGATCCCTCTTAATAATTACATGACCGACCCCTTCTTTTGAATGCTCAAAACCGTCCCACACACAATTGAATCGATCAGGTGGATAACATTTTGCCCCTCGGAGTTTCGTAATTTTTATGAAAAATTATGGACTTCGATATATTAGTGGATTGATCAGGTTCAACCAAGGATCGGTTTTGAACGTGATTCTCAGGGGTCGGTTTTAAATTTAGCTTGAGGGGTCGGTTTTTTCTCCAGTTTTGAATTTGGTTTGCCAGAGTCGGTTATGAATGGATCGGCTAGTTAGGAATTCGGTTAAATTGATCCGACTATACTGGTCTGGATCGGGCTAGATTTCGAATGCGAGCTCTAAGCTTGGATCGGATACGCTTCCTTGGCGGTCCGTCTTGAGTTTTGGAACGTACAAAAATGCCAAACTTCTGGAAGACGACGAGACAATTCTCGAAATACGAAGAGACCAGATTAAACTTTATGTAATTAATTTAACTCATCATTCTCTCCTTCACTTTTCTTGGTCAGAATTTTCATTAATGGCGGCTCTCTTCTTCTAAAACAAATTGCTTAATTTCTTGCTTACTTCTTCGCCGATTCAAGCTGTTGTTTCATTGTTTCAAGACCGTGCTTCTTCAACCCGAACCATTCTTCCAAATCTCAGGTATCTTTTGAGTTAGTTCATCTTCAATCGCGACAGCCTTCGTAAGTCTTTGTCGTTGATGTCATTTATCAATTGAGTGTGGTTTCACTTGAGTCACGTTAGATTATCTTTCGCTTGGGAGAATTTTGGATGGTCGATTCATCTTGGGATCGGGTTTGACCGATCCATCACTGGATCGATTGTGATTGATCCACCATGGATCGGCCATGGCCGATCCGGAATCGAATTGGTTCAACTTTTGCCGATCCAAGGTTGAACCGGTTACAGTCGTTCTTCCTTGATTTAGAGCCAGTTACACATTTTCATGCTCGAAAAACTTTATTTTGCAGGATGTCAGGAAGTTCTGATCAAGAGAGTTCAAGGAAGCGTCAGTGCTTGGGAAAACAGCCCGCAGCTGAGCCCCATGCTTCTCCGGCCGAGCCATCTTCTGCTGATCTTCGGGCCATCATCAACAGGCCTCGCTTTTGTCTTGCTCCTCATACCTCTGAACTGGCTAACCGATTTGAAGGTTGGTGCCTTGATGGTTTGCACTTTGATCAATTCTGCTTGGATATATATCCGTCAGATGACCGGTCAGTTCCAGAAGACTTGGACGTTCTCAGGACTCATTTTGCGGCACAGCTTGACGATACGAAGGCCTGGATGGAGAAGCATTTGGGAGACATTGAGCGGTACCACTCGCGCAAGTTTGGTGCGTGGAAGACTTTTGCTTGCGACCTCCAACGGTTGAATCGGGAGAACCTGGAGCGGATCGCCTTGCTGGAGAAGGATAAGGCTGTGCTTATTCAGGTCTTAAAGTCCCAGGACGACCTCATTGCTGAACTGTCGAGCTCCGCGGGAAGGGCAAGTCCAGGTGGTTCTCCTTCCGGTTCTCCTAAGTAATGGTACCGTTCTTCCTATCTTTTTGGCTTTTTGCTTAGTATGTTCATAACTTTAGACCGGTTGTATATGCGGGTGCCGGTCCCCGCTTTAACTCTTTAAGTCGCTGATGTCGGAACACCATGGTTATTGTACTTGCGTTTGTTGACTCTTCTTAGATGGAAGGGATATGTTTATAGTATCTACTGCCGCTCAGTTGACTAACTTGCTTAATCTGCCCGCTTTTATTTTGCCTTTCTGTGTTTGAATGTGATATGGCAGTGCTCTGTGCTCCTGTATTTTGAACCTTGTCGTTACACTTTCTGCATATTCTGGTTTGTACACCATGCTTGCACATCACATTTTACCCGTTTTGCTTGTTTATGGATTTTTCACATACATATGGTTGTGATGATCTTTTGGTACATAAATGATTAAATATTCATTTTCGGCTTTGTGGTATACGGAGCCTTTCATTTCTCATACGGACTTTGCATGCTTTGTTTGGAATTCTCCATTCTTTGCGTCCTAATGCGTTAGATATTCGAGAAATGTTTGAATGCCTTTTGAAGGTTTTCCTTGTCAAAGACTCAGTAATATCGTAGTCAAGTTTTATCTGACTCTGATTTATTGACTGAGCACCCCTGGAGAAGACTCAGTTTATTATTCGACTGAGAATCCTCGGAGAGGGTTTGGGTTAAGAGACTCGGTTATAACGCAATCAGATTTTTGTCTGACTTTGGGTTATTTGGCCGAGCACCCCTGGAGAAGACTCAGTTTATTATTCGACTGAGAATCCTCAGAGAGGGTTTGGGTTAAGAGACTCGGTTATAACGCAATCAGATTTTTGTCTGACTTTGGGTTATTTGGCCGAGCACCCCTGGAGAAGACTCAGTTTATTATTCGACTGAGAATCCTCGGAGAGGGTTTGGGTTAAGAAACTCGGTTATAACGCAATCAGATTTTGTCTGACTTTGGGTTATTTGACCGAGCACCCCTGGAGAAGACTCAGTTTATTATTCGACTGAGAATCCTCGGAGAGGGTTTGGGTTAAGAAACTCGGTTATAACGCAATCAGATTTTGTCTGACTTTGGGTTATTTGACCGAGCACCCCAGGAGAAGACTCAGTTTAATATTCGACTGAGAATCCTCGGAGAGGGTTTGGGTTAAGAAACTCGGTTATAACGCGATCAGATTTTGTCTGACTTTGGGTTATTTGACCGAGCACCCCTGGAGAAGACTCAGTTTATTATTCGACTGAGAATCCTCGGAGAGGGTTTGGGTTAAGATTGCGCCTGCTTTTGGACCATATTTCTTCAGTGAAGCTATGGCGAGTTTTATGCCGGAAAACAGGATGACGGAGGTATCGTGTCCTGTAAGCATAGCTGTGCATCTTTTGGATATATGATCAAAGACATGCGAATATAAAGCTTTGACAGAATCAGAAGTGCTGCTGGATTTATATTCATGTAATTTCATACAAAGTATTTACTATATTCATAGAAAAATACAAAAGAATATGAGTTAGAAAATCATTTGAAATAGCGACGAAGGTGATCACTGTTCCAGGCCCTTGGGAATTCTACTCCATCTGTAGTTTTGAGTTTAAAGGTACCGTCAAGAAGCTTTTGGTCGATGACAAATGGACCTTCCCAATTGGGGCCAAAGACTCCTGTTGCGGTCATGATTTTCTTTAACACCAGGTCTCCTATTTGGAATGTTCTATGCCTGACCTTTTGATTGAAGTGTCGAGCAATTCTTCTCTGATGGGCGACCATTCTAAGTTCTGATTCAGTCCTTTTCTCCTCGAGTAAATCAAGAGCCTCAAGTTGCAGCTTTTCATTCTCTTCTTGGTTAAAATGAATTCTGCGGTGAGTTGGAACCTCTAACTCCACAGGTATCATTGCTTCTGAACCATATGCCAAGAAGAACGGAGTATGCCCAGTTGCAGTTTTATGAGTCGTACGATAAGCCCATAGGGCAAGTGGCAATTCTTCAATCCAGTTGCCTTTAGCTTTCTCAAGACGCTTTTTAATGGTGGACTTCAGGATTTTGTTGACTGCCTCAACTTGCCCGTTGGCCTGCGGGTGGGCAACTGCTGCAAAACTTTTCTGAATATGATATTTGTTGCAGAAATCCTTGAATTCATCACTTTCAAATTGCGTGCCATTGTCGGTGATAATTTTCTGTGGAACCCCAAACCTGCATATGATATTTTTCAACACAAAGTTGATTACCTTCTTTGATGTGATAGTTGCCAATGGTTCAGCTTCAGCCCATTTGGTAAAGTAATCCACGGCCACTATAGCATATTTGAAGCTTGATTTTGCGGTAGGTAGTGCTCCAATCAAGTCTATGCCCCAGACAGCGAATGGCCAAGGACTCAACATTTGTGTCAACTCAGTTGACGGAGCTCTTGGAATTTTTGCAAATTTCTGGCACCGGTCGCATTTCTTAGTGAATGTCATTGAGTCGAGGTTTACATCGGGCCAAAAATAACCATATCGATGGACCTTTTTGGCAAGAGTCTGTCCACCAACATGACCTCCACAATCTCCTTCATGTAGCTCCGCCAAAATAGCTTTAGATTCCTCCTTTGTTACACACCGTAGTAATGGCGTTGAATATTCTCTCCTGTATAAATGACCATCTTGGACAAGATATAGGCGAGACTTTCGGAGCAGTTTTCTACGATCCTTTGGTTTCTCAGGAAGTGTTCCGTGAAGTATATAATTTTTTATAGGGGTCATCCACGAGTCGGGCTCGTTGGTTGTTTCCATAACCCAGTCTATATCGGATTCCTCAATGCTGGAACTAGATAATACTTCCACAGGAACTAGATCGAAGATTTGAGGATCTCCGGTGCTAGCTAGCTTTGATAAGGAATCTGCCTTCCAATTTTCCCTGCGAGGAATATGAGAGATAGAATAATATTCCAAGTTGTCGAGAAGTTCTTTGGCTTTAAGCAGATATGTCGGAAGCCTTCCCATCTTAGTCTGGAATTCACCTTTGATTTGGGAAACCATTAGCTGTGAATCGCTGAATATTAGTAGACTTTTCGAGCTTAATTCTTTTGCAACCCGCAATCCTCCGAGTAACGCTTCATATTCAGCCTCGTTGTTGGTGATGGGGAATCCGAATCGCAGAGCACAGCATACATGTCGTCCTTCTAGGGTTTCGAATACTATCCCTGCCCCAGCACAATATTCATTCTTAGCGCCATCAACAAAAATTTTCCACCTAACGGCCAATTCGTTAGTTTCCTCCATTTCCTCTCCCCTGTCAGTGAATTCAGCGATAAAGTCGGCCAGAGCTTGCCCATTTATTGCTTTTCTGGGGTAGTAAGTGATATCATATTGGCTGAGTTCAATATTCCATTTCAGGAGTCTCCCTGAAGTTTCTGGATGGAACAACACCTGTTTCAAGGGTTGGTCGGTAAGGACTTTAATAGAGTGGGATTGGAAATAGGGTCTGAGCTTTTGTGATGCGATGAGCAAGGCATATGCAAGCTTTTCTATCCTTGGATAATTCATCTCTGCCCCAGTAAACCTTTTGCTAATGTAGTATACTGGCCACTGCACTTTGTCTTCCTCCCTAACGAGTGATGCGCTCAACGCATGGGATGACACTGCAAGGTATAAGAGCAAGCTTTCTCCATCCCTAGGCTTCGATAGCATCGGAGGGGATTCCATGTGCTTGATGAGATCTTCAAATGCTTGCTGGCATTCGGGAGTCCACTGGAAGCTTTTCTTTTCCTTTTTTAATGCATCAAATAGGGGAATGCACCTGTCCGTTGCCCTTGAGATGAAGCGGCTCAATGCTGCTACCTTGCCATTTAAGCATTGGAGTTCTTTCTTAGTCTGTGGGGCTTGCATTTCTCGTAAAGCAATCACTTGTGCTGGGTTTGCTTCAATGCCCCGAGCATTTACCATGAAACCAAGAAATTTTCCTGATGCTACGCCGAACGAGCACTTAAGTGGATTGAGCTTCATGCCGTATCTTCTCAGGATTTGGAACATTTCATCAAGATCCTCTATGTGATTCTTTGCCTCTTTGGATTTTACCAGCATGTCGTCAACATAAACCTCCATAGTCTTTCCAATTTGAGTTTTGAACATCGCGTTCACCAAGCGTTGGTAGGTGGCACCTGCATTTTTCAAACCAAACGACATTACCTTATAACAATATAAACCACGATCAGTTATGAAACTGGTACTATCCTGGTCTGGCTCGTGCATCATAATCTGATTGTATCCAGAATATGCATCCATGAAAGACAATAGTTCATGCCCCGCCGTTGCATCAACAAGTTGATCAATTCGAGGTAGGGGGAAACTATCTTTTGGGCAAGCCTTATTCAAGTCAGAATAATCAACACACACTCGCCATTTGCCGTTTCATTTTTTCACAAGGACCGGATTGGACACCCAATTAGGATAGGTGGATTCTCGAATGAAATTATTCATCAATAGCCTATCCACTTCATCTTTCAAAGCTTCAGACCTTTCTGGGCCCTGTATCCGTCTTTTCTGCTTCACCGGGCGCACGTTGGGGTCAATATTTAGCTTATGTACTATTACGTCTGGAGGTATCCCGCACATATCTGAGTGACTCCAAGCGAAGACATCCAAATTTGCTTTCAAAAAACTAATCAATTCCTTTTGCAGCATAAGGTCCAATTCGGAGCCTATCTTTATTAGCTTATCTGTATCACTATTATGGATCTCTATGGAAATGGTAGCTTCAGCTGGTGCTACCTTTTCATCCCCTGCACTGATTTTTCGTGGGTCCATATCTTCCTGCATGTCGTTATATATTCCAGCGCAGGGGATGGTCATTAATTGCTATAAAGGAGCTTCATGGATGCAGAGAGGAGTCTCCGCATCCTTCTGAATTTCGTATTTCCGAGCTTCAATCAGTTCTGCCATATAGCATTCTCTTGATTCCTGAGGATCTCCTTTGATAACTCCCACCCCATTTGCGGTCGGGAACTTCATCATCAAGCACCAAGGAGCAAGAGCTATCCTGAAGTCGGCAAGTGCTGGCCTTCCCAAGAATGCATTGTACCCTGAAGGTGAGTCAATTATAACGAAAGATTGTATCATGGAGACTTGCCTCTCTCCCTCTCCTAGCTCTACAAGGAGATCAATCACACCTATTGGCTGAGTTGGTACGCCAGTGAACCCGTGTATTTTGTCTTTGCTAGCTCGCACATTATCCATGGATAGACCCATTTTAGAGAAAGTATTGTAAAACAGAACGTTCACGGATGCTCCGTTATCAATCAACACCTTCTTTACTATTGCTGGACCCAAGCCAATGGTGATCACCATTGGGTCGACAGTTGGAACCAACATTCCGTCGGAATCCCGATCCCGGAAGATAACATCTTCGTAGGATGTTTTAGGCATTTTCCGACGAAGAGAATTATTGCAAACCTCAAAACCGTCTCCTTTTAGAATGCTTCTTGGTTCATTAGTATACCTGATCATATCCTCCCAAGTATCCCCTGCAGGATGAGGTCCGCCACTGATTATATTGATAACAGGTCGAGGAATATTCGCAGGTGTTCTTCTGTCTTGACTTGGATGGACCTGCTGCCCCTGGGCAGGCTCGGTATCTGATGAACGCTTTACATACTCCTGGAGACGATTTTGCCTTATCAATTCTTCAATCAAGTTTTTCAGGTGTCGACATTCATTAGTGTCGTGTCCCGGTCGATTGTGAAATCGACAGAACCTCCCTGAGTTTGCAGCTTCTTCGGACACCTTTACTGGCTTTGGGCTCGGATAGCCCTCTGCATCCTTCGTTGCCATATATATATGCTCGATTGTATCGTTCAACGGAGTAAAATCCGTTGGCTTGAAAAAACGCCGTTTCTTGGAGTCCTTATCATTTCTAGCATCATTACTGCTTCCTCTCTTTTGACCTTCCCCAAAATTTTCTTGACTATTCTTTTTGGGAGCTTCCTTCCTTTCCGGGACCACCTTAGCTTTGACATTGCCAATGGAATAGATAGGATCATCTTCAAGACACATGTATTCCTCGGCTTTGTCATAGAATTTCTCTAGCGTCTCAGGTTTCTTTCTTTTTAGCCACCTTCCGAACTCAGACAGCTTATCAATGCCCCCCTTTAAGGCCATTAGAATTAGCCTTGGCTCGTGGGTCCCTACTTCTGCAGCAGCAACATTAAAACGATTCAAGAAAGACCTTATCGTTTCACCAGGAGCTTGTTCTAGTTCATTGAGGGACATGATATCTCTGACCTTTGTTGTTTGGAGGCGGAACTGGTCTCGGAAGCATCTTGCCAATATGGCAAAATCGTCAATAGATCGGGGAGGCAACCTTGTGAACCATAATGACGCAACCCCTTCCAAATACACCGGGAAGTACAAGCACTTAAGTTCGTCAGTTGCTTGTGCCCCATCCATGTGTTGATCGTATCGAAACAAGAACACATTGGGGTCGCCTGTCCCGTTATAAGCTTGGATTGAAGGAGGTTTGAATTTGCATGGGAAAGTTGTCTTTTTAATCCTTTCAGTGAGGGGGGTTTTGGACGGTGCGAATTCCCATTCAGCCTCATTATCGTTTCGAGATTGGCTTTCCTTCATAAGTTGTTGGACCATTTTCTTGAGGCGTTCCTTCTCAGGGAGGCTATCTGCGGGGCGGACACCTTTGTCTTGACCGGAGGCTTGCTTGAGCAAACCATCGCGGTTGCGACTTAGGGGCCCTGGCCTTTCTTGGTTGGAAAGTGCCCCTTTGGCAGAATTGGCCGCTTGATGAGAAGTGATCCCTGCAGTGCGGTTCCGATCAGCTTGCTTCGAAGTCTCATGCTTTCCTTTATCAGGATCGGAGATTTCTTGAAAAGATTTTTCCCGATTTGGACTAGAAGAAGAAGAACCAGCATCCTCTGCACGAATGGGCTTAGAGGCCACCTTTGTCGTAGCGGCCTGAAGGGCAAAGAGCGAATCTAGTTTTGTCAACATGGCTTTGTTAGCTATCTCTAGCTGTTGCGTCAATCCAGCGACAGCTTGATCAAGCTCGCCTCTTGTGACATTCACACCTCCATTAGATGTCTCTCCCACTTCAAATCGGTTAGCCACGGGGGTCTCATCCCGATTTTCTCCGTTAGAGATTCTAATTCTAGCTTCCTTATTTGCTTTTGGCGGCATTATTTCAGAAAGCAACTTGAACTTTGAGGAGAGTTCGTTGGAAAGTCCAAATCGCAAGCTGGAGCGAGCTATTTTAAGGCTTAGCTTCAAGATCTCAAGATCTTCGTAGTATATTTGATGCCAGAAAGTAGATCTGGCCCCACGGTGGGCGCCTAATTGTTGATACCGAAAATTGGTATAACAACCAAAATGGTATTTCTAAACACGTTACCTAATTAGAGGCGAGATGCTTAGAAAGCACGTCACCTTTTCAGAGGCGGGGCATTAGAAAACCTTTAGAGTTGTGTGAGGCCATATCTAACATTCAAAAGCATCAAAATACCAAAATAAGGAAAGAAGACAAGAATTTTATAGTGGTTCGACTCTTAATCAAGTCTACGTCCACTTTGAAGATTGGATTTCATTAATCACCAAAAGATTACAACATTTGCTCCATTATACATGCATACAAGCTCCTTTGACATGCATTTGTCCTTACAACCAATTGAAAGAATTGATGAAAGCTTGAAGTATTTTATGCCAATCCCTCCATGGAAGCCATGGATGAAAGCTCCTTAGATCTTTGGGTGAATGATCAAGAAGAAATGAAGAAGTGCGTGAAATGCTTATGCTTGTTCCTCCATGAAAGCTATGCTCCACATGCTCCAATGTTCCATAGGCTTATGATTGATGATAGGGAAGAGAGGTAGGAATGCTTGGAGAAATCCCGAAAGCAATTAGGCAGCACCTCCTCGTAGTTCCAGAAAAGTCCCCCTAAAATGATGGAGGTAGGGTCCTATTTATAGGCGGAGAAATGGCTGAAATCTTGTATTCAGGGGTCTGGTCGGTATTCTTGGTATTTACGGAAATGCCACTGCCAGTTGTCACCAGTTGTTTCCAGCTGTCACGCCATCACAGGTCGTTTCTAGTGCTTTGGCCGACCAGGGAGCTTTATTGGAAAGAAAAGCGACCGGGATGCAGTAAGGCGACCAGCAGGTTAGCGAGCGACCATGAAGCTTGGAAGCAGAGCGGGCCGACCAGGAAGCTGAAGGAATAGGACGTTGCTGCCTTCTGAAAATGGGGACCGACCAGAAGCTTTGAGGCTGGTTGGAGCGAACGAGAGGCTAGCGAGCGACCAGATGTTTCGTATATCTGGAGCGATCAGCCTTCTTTGGCTTTTGGAGCGACCAGTTAGTACAAAAAGAGAGCGACCATTTCTCTTAGGTATTTGGGACGATCAGGAATCATCGACTAGGAATTAGTGGCCTTTGGAGTGACCAGGAGCCTTTTGCACTTTGGAGCGACCAGAAGCCTTCTGGACTTGAAGCAACCTGGGGTCTTTGCAGAATTGACCGATCCTGAAGCTTTGAGGCTTGTTGGAGCGACCAGGAGCTTTTCTCCTTTAGAGCGACCAGGAGGCTTTGGCTCTCAGAGCGACCAGGCGTTGGGCTCTATGACCGATCCCTCTTAATAATTACATGACCAACCCCTTCTTTTGAATGCTCAAAACCGTCCCACACACAATTGAATCGATCAGGTGGATAACAATCGGCATAGCTCTTTTGTCGGCTTTGAGCGGCAAGCAATCGCTTCTTAATAAAATCGACTTTGTCGGCAGCTTCTCGAATCATATCGGGACCCAACACAAGTCTATTTCCGGGCTCGACCCAACAAGCAGGAGATCGGCACGGTCTACCGTATAACGCTTCGAATGGCGACATTGTCAGACTCGCCTGGTAGCTGTTGTTATAAGAGAATTCAGCCAAATGCAGATGGTCTTCCCATGATCCACCGAAATCTATAACACAAGCCCACAATAAATCTTCTAAAATACGATTCACCCTCTCAGTCTGACCGTCTGTCTGAGGATGATAAGCGGTGCTCAAGTTCAACTTTGTTCCGAGCTCGACTTGAAATGCCTCCCAGAATTTACTGGTAAATATTGTATCTCTATCACTGACTATACTGAGCGGCACTCCATGTAGTCTGACAATTTCCCTGAAGTAAATCTGCGCCAGACTCTGAGCAGTTCTGTTTGATCTGACAGGTATGAAATGGGCGGTCTTCGTGAAGCGATCTACAATCACCCAAATACTGTCATTCCCTTTTCTGGTTATGGGCAGACCATCAATGAAATCCATAGAAATATGTTCCCACTTCCAACCCGGAACTTCTAGCGGTTGTAATAATACAGCCAATTTCTGTTGGTCACTCTTGACTAGCTGGCAAGTAGGGCATCGGCTAACATATAAGGAAATGTCCCTTTTCATCGACTTCCACCAGAAAGTGCGTTTGATGTCATTATACATTTTGCTTACTCCCGAATGGATAATGAGTTTTGACTTGTGGCATTCATCCAGAACTTCTTTTCGAAGCTCAGGAAGGTTAGGGACACAGATTCGACCTTTGAGCCTTAGAATCCCATCATTATCAACTTGAAAACTCGAGGGTTCGCCTTGTTGAATTATCTCTCTGATCTTCTGAATGAAGTGATCATTTTCCTGAAGAGCAGATATTTTATCTATCAATGAAGTCGTGATAATAAAACTGGCGATCATTTCATTCTTTCGGCTTAACGCATCGGCCACGACATTGGCTTTCCCTGGAGTGTATAGAATTTCAAAATCGTATGCTGCAAGGAACTCTAGCCAACGTTGTTGCCTCAGATTCAGGTCTTTCTGAGTGAATAGATACTTTAGCGACTGGTGATCTGTAAACAGTTCAAATCTCTCACCCAGAAGATAGTGTCTCCATATTTTCAAAGCGAATACTGTAGCCAATAACTCAAGATCATGAGTGATATAGTTTTTCTCGTGCGGCTTCAGTTGACGGCTAGCATAAGCAATCACTTGACCTCTTTGCATTAACACTGCGCCAAGGCCCTCTCTAGAAGCATCAGTCCATACTTTTAAATCCTGGTTGCCATCGATGATGGTTAACACTGGAGCTGTCGTCAATCTTAACTTTAGCTCTTCAAAAGCCTCCTCACTTTCTGGAGTCCATTTGAACTTAGAGTGCTTCTTTGTAAGCTTTGTTAAATGACCAGATATCTTCGAAAAGTTTTTAACGAACTTCCGATAATAGCTAGCCAATCCGAGAAAACTGCGGACTTCAGTGGGGGTACTGGGCTGTTTCCAATTCTGAATAGCTGTGATTTTGCTTGGATCCACAGCAATTCCTTCTTTCGATACGACGTGGTCCAGAAATTTTACTTCATCTTGCCAGAAGATACATTTGGAAAATTTTGCTTTTAATACATTCCGTCTCAGAATTTCTAGTACCTGTTCCAGATGCTTTTCATGTTCAGCCTTTGATTTAGAGAAGATTAGAGTATCGTCAATAAAAACCAGAACAAATTTATTCAATACTCCTCTGAATACTCTGTTCATTAGATCGACGAAGTAAGCAGGAGCGTTACATAAGCCGAACGGCAATACTAACCACTCGTAGAATAAGTCGGGGCCTCTGAACGCTGTCATTGGAACACACTCTTCGGCAATTCGAAGTTGATGGAAGCCTGTAGCTAGGTCCATTTGTGAAAATACTTGTGCTCCATTTAATCGATCCAACAAATCATCAATCCGCGGCAATGGATATTTGTTCTTTATTGTCTGTTTTTTCAGATCACGATAATCCACACATAGACGTAGAGTACCGTCAGATTTCGGGACAAACACCACGGCTGCACCCCAATCAAAGAAACTAGGCCTGATCAGACCCTTCCATACGAGCTGTCGTGTTTGATTGTCTAATTCCTCCTTCTCTTTCAAGGACATTCTTCGAATAGCGTGAACTACCGGCCTTGCATTGGGAATCAAAGCAATCTTGAACTCTATTTCTCTTTGCGGAGGTAAGCGAACGACTTCCTCGAACACATCCGCATAGTTCTTGACGACAGGAATATCTTTCACTAGGTCGGGAATATTCTCTGAGATTTCAGGGATATCTTCTATTTGGGCTGGGGAGACATTCAAAGCTGCCCAGAAGTCCTTCCTATTAGCATTCTGACCTTCACAGGGAATGGTTATATAACTCCCTGATTTAATCTTAGCTCTAACTACTCTCTCGGCGCATCTAACCTCTGCTTCATATTTGGTTAGCCAGTCCAATCCCAGAATAATATCGAATTCATTCAAATTCATGACAACAGAGATAATAGGGAATTTATAGCAAGAAAAAGAGACGGGTACTGCACAAATCCAACTGAGATTGATGGAACCCCCAACTGGATTTTGGACAGTCATTGGTTCCTTCAGCCTTTTCAAATTCAAATCCCGTTTCTTAGCTGCATCTTTGGCAATGAAACTTCGAGACGCGCCAGTGTCAAACAGTACTTTAACTGGGATGTCTTTGACAGTTAGCGTGCCTTCTAAAACATCTGGCCTTTCTTGAATAGCTGAGGGCCCAGACGCTTCTGCTACTTCATTTATATGTACTGTTTTGGACTTCTTAAATTGCCTGCAATTCTTTTCCAGATGGCCAATCCGATGACATTGACAACATTTTCTACTCTCTCGAAACTGGTTATCGGGTTTAGACCCCTTCTTTCGTTTCTTCGAGGTTTTACACTTCCTAGTCAGATGCCCTTGTTTATTGCAGTTAGAGCATGTGGCAGTCGTTGCTGGTTCCTTTTCAGATTTAGCCCCTTTTCTCTTGGCACTGGGCTTCTTACTGACATCAGACTTTGTACTGGCCTCTGGACGATCAGTTTCAGACCCTGCTTTGTCACTAGAACAGACTTCTTCTTCGTCGCGCAACATTCCTTTCTTATGGAGATCTTCATACTGATAAGCCATGTATATCATTTCAGAAAAAGGAAGCTTCACATTCCTCATTACGCTATTCTGATATCTCCTTTGCAGGCCATGAATAAATCTCAGATTTTTCCTCTTTGGATCTTGAATCAGATGAGGAGCAAAGTGAGCAAGTTCGTTGAATTTCTTATGATATTCTGGGATGGTCATATCTCCTTGTATTAGATAAGAAAATTCATCACATAATCGCTCCGTTGCTTCGGGAGGAGTAAATCTTCCTAGGAAAATCTCTTTGTATCTGTCCCAGGTGATATCACCTTCTGGATTATCTTTGATGATCGTTTCCCACCATATTAAAGTTTCTCCATTGAGCGCCCAAGATGCTACTAACCTTTTCTGGTCGTCCCTTAGCTGGAAACGCCCAAATATTCTTTCTGCAGAGCTCACCCAAGCTTGAGTTTGAATAATAGATTCATTGCCCGAGAACTGTGCTCCGCCCAGATTTCGATATCTCTTGAATAAAGCCTCTAGATCGGGTTCTGCATTTCTCCTGCTTCTGACACTCATTTTTCTAGTACTTCTGCAATTAGCAGAACAAGTGTCAGGTCACAGAAAAGATATTTCAAAATATAGAGACAAATACTTCAAATGTAAATGTGTCTATCGAGGTGTGATTTCGTTCTGCTTTACTCATACTAGGATATTGCTGATCCTATCTGTATAGAGTTACCCGTCCTAGAACACTACTGGTTCTATTTCTGACGAGTTCGTTCAAATGTTATATTCCAGAACTAAGCTTAACCAAAGCTCTGATACCACGATGAGATGACCCCAAATCCCGTTCTGACGGAGACAAGGGTTATCTTTGGAATATAACACAGAAACAGATAATAGCAGAACAAAATTTAATAAATAAACCAGATAATGAACAATAGAATATACTGGATAAAAGTAATCATCAGAGTTACACAGTATATAGGATCTTACTTAGTACAAATACAGTTTAGCTATACATAAATGTCTACAGCGGAAAACAAACAAAATATGTACAATAGGAGCTGAACAGCATAAAAAGAGATAAATGATAGAATCCATCTTCAGCTCCAGCTATCCAGAAAGAACCAGCTAAACCTAAATACAAGGCTGCCCGTGTAGAAAAAGGGGCACCCGAGTTTGAAAGTGAAACAAACTACGAGTCAGTCGGGGGACTGGTATGAGAAATCTATTCAACACATATATAATATGGCCAATCACAGGACCATGCCACTTTCGTGGAACGGGTTTACTCCATTGGATTGCCAGTGCTTTAAAACAAATCTTTCTTTTAAACATCGCTATGCTTTTTGTAAAAATGAAGCCATTATGAGACTCAGTTCCCATCACACAATGCAACGCAAACCGGAGGATAGAGTTTTTACCTTATAACGGCTAAAATATGCTTGATACGAACAAAACAAAGGCATTTGATATTATTGCTAGTGTTTATATGTTTTGAAAACAATTTCAAATCATATTTATCAATCATAGACGGCATGGGTACCATATATCATGTCGCCATATATATATACAATCAAAACCGCACGATGTCGTATTTGGAAATTGGATTTCCGTCATGAACCAAGGCAAAAGATAGTCCTTACCGAATTCGAGACGCTCTAGCCCGTGTCCCAGGAACAGCCGCAACTTCCCCTTGGATCGTCAGGGCCGGTCCACCGATGTGGATTATTATGCCTGAACACTACGTCTCCCCGCCCTTTGGGGTGTAAACGAGCCAACGAATGACTCCATCGGACCCGGATCGTCCGATCAAACCGAGGCGCCTCGCAACAGCAACAACCACACATGTGAAAAGTATATAAATGTCAGGGCTGGTAGGTCACTGACACCACCCTAGCTAGAAAGAGACGCAGGCCCTCCCTGATGTCCTCTCCCGTTTCTGGTTCATACCGGGGTGTGAGGCTCACGAATTCACATTATACACAAAGCTACGCCACACAGGCGGTGCTTTGATCATTACCACAAGACTTTGCTTTTCAACAGAAGCCTTGATCATTTGCCACTTAGGCATGCCACATTAGAAGTTCATGCCATGTGACTGATGTCCATCGATATACAACCTCTGAGCTCGTGCGTTTCAGAGAAGGGCGTTAAGCAAAAGAATAAATTCTCCGCCGCCAAACAGATGTATATTTAACAGAAATCAATCAACACATAATAAACTCCAATGTCAGACACACAGTCCATTTACAAGTCCGTTCTGGGTCTGAACGAAACCGGAGGCACTAAATACCTCGCAAACCCATCGATCACCACGTACGTCTGGACGATCACCACTCATTATCCATATTTCGGGATGCCTCCCAATCAGGACCTCGGTTACCATCCAAACGAGGTGAAGATCTCCGGTCTTCGACCACCGTCTTCATCTTCGAATTTCAATCGTCGGTCAATTATTTGAAATGAGAATTAACTCGGCCTTTTCAAATAATTCACGTATATTTAGAATTTCAAATCAATTTATTTCAATGGTTAAATCATTCGACAACACCAATTTTGTTCTTTAATGAAATTTTCACACCGAACACATTTAACCATCAAATACCACATAAATCGAGCAAATTCAGTTTATTTCCATCCCATATCGTTTATGATATTTTATAACGGTTTATCGCTATTTTTATTTATTTTAAAATAGCCAGTTTATTCAAAACGACGCTTCGGGCCATAACGTGGCCGTGGCGCTGTTTTTCTTCAGATTTGATTTACACCTATCTGAAAATCTAACCGTTGGATCTTCACGCAATTTACATCATTAGAAAGACCTTTTCAAAATGAATCCAATGGTTCCAGTTTCGGGAAAATCCGACGGTCGGATCTCCCGGTTTAATCGTTTGAAGTTTCGATTTCAAATTACGAACTGCAGCGTCGTTATTCGATTAAATATAATTATATTTATATATATATATAAATATAATCATTTCTGGCGCTGTTTTTCTTCAGATTTGAATTAAACATTCCAGACAATCCAACCGTTGGAAAGATATTTCCAAGGCGAACCCAACGGTTGCGGTTTCGGGAAAATCCAATGGTCGGATTTCCCGCACTAGTTGTTTGAAATCACGGTTTCAAAACACGAACTGCACGGCCACGTTTCGTTTTAATTTTATTTACATTTATATAATTATATAAATATAGTTCATTCCAAAAATTCCTATATCGTTTTCACTTCAAATATTTCACTAACGCCTTTAAATTTCGGAAAATTTCGCCATAAACTCCTTTGTACGGGAGGGGCTGGGAAAATTCCCAAATAGCCACACGGACGTCTCATGTCGAAAAGAAAAAGAAAAAGCCAAGCTGCTAGCCAACAGGCTCATAAAATCATCACCCAAACAAAACAGTAAATGTGTACCTATTTGTCGGGCACAAAATTTTATTCCTCTTCTCTAGCCCCTTTGCTATAACCTGTTCAATAAATATGCATGTACATATATACAGTTCTTATCGTTTATCATTTTCCATTCAACTTCATATTTGATTTCCATTTGGTTTAAAAACACCATTCATTCTAATGTTGCATATATAGGCACAAATCATATCATTAGCTAATTAATGAATATTTCAACTCATATATATTTATTTGAACGAGTGGCTATTTTTAACACTTCACATTTCAACAATTCGTGTATATAATAAAAATGTGATTTTTTTATTGTAAAACAATTCATTTCAGAACACTACTATTTTATATAGTTTATATCGGTGATAAAAATAGGATTTTTCTTATAAAACAATTCCTTTCAAAATGAGATTATTTTACACAGTTCATATAGTCGATAAAAGGTGATTTTTATTATCAAACAATTTATTTCAAAATATGAATACCATTCAACACATGAATTTCTAATCAACGAATGAATATCGATTCAACACATGAAGGTTTCCTATAGTTTCTATATATAGATAAAAATGTGATTTTTATATTTAAAACGCGAATACCATTCAACACATGAATTTCTAATCAACGAATGAATATCGATTCAACACATGAAGGTTTTCTATTCAAAGAATAAATATAGTTTCAACAAATGAAAATAATTCAAACACATGAATATTATTCAAAATTTCGGCAGCATAACGGCAGGGTAGTTAAAACCGGGACCGTCCCTAGTACGGCTCCTCGCTCTACCTTAAAACCTCGCGGTTTTTGACAATGGGGATCATGCATCTAGTTCGCACGCAGGCGGCATGTATATATTTATTTCATTTCCACAAACTAATCCTATGTGGTTTCAACCAAATATTTCTCAACCACGAACGGGTATTTTTCAACCTCAATCAATCAATATCAACCACAAACAATCCCAAAAAATCATTCGCTATCAATCAATTTTCACACCAATCACAATCAATAAATATCGTCCATGGTTTGTGGACGAGGGGCGTATATATATATATATATATATATATATATATATATATGTATAGCAATTCACTTTTATTTCAGCACATATATAATTTTTACAACGCATATATAACTTATACATCGAACGTACAACTTATACAACGCTTATACAAGAGGTGTACAACGCTTATATAACTCATACCTCGACTATATAATTTATACATCGTCGTTTTCCATATTGTTTTTAAATTAGAAATCTCACATTGGGTTCCACTCCACCAAAAATAGCAGAAGGCTCAGAAAAATATGCGGTCTCTTCTAAAATGTAGAAGGCGTCCACATGGTCACGATGTTTCCTGTTTCATCGAATTTCGTTAACATAGCAAAAAGATATGATTTTTCAAAGTTTGCAACGGTTTTAAACTGTTAAAATCAGTTTTAAATTAAAACAGCCGATACCTTTCAAAACTGTTCGAAACTAGGTTTCGATTTTTCGATCAATCCGCTGATTGTTGCTTCGATCGGCCAGCGCCACTTTGTCGGGCTAGGAGAGGCGCACGTGCGCCATGGAGGGGGTCGAGCTCGGTGGTCCCCAGGCGGCGGAATCGGGGTGCGAACGGCCGAACTTCTCGAGGGTGGTTCTCCCCCTACAGGCCACGAAAAAATCCAATACTTATATGGATTTGAAGATCATGAGATGTACTACAAAAACCTTAACTGTGGCATTGGATTTCATTGAGCGGATCAGAAGAAAAAGAGGAGAGAAGGAAGCGGCCAATTTCCGCCGTCGTTCGAGTCGGGGAGAGAGAAAAGCGGGGGGGGTTTCTGACGTGGCCTAATATATTTTTTTTGTTTATAAAGTTTTAAAATCCGAAAATACCCCTTGCCACACACGAACACCAATCCAAGCCCAACGACTGTCGTCCCTAGCGTTTTACCCCCATTCCGAACATAATGGGATATGTTTCGTAGGCCCTTCGACTGTTTCAGTCAGTTTCCATTCAAATCAAAATATAAAACATTCAATATTTAATTTGAACGTACATTTCAATTTGCCAGGGCCACAAACTGATTCGAAAAATTCCAGAAAAATAAATCTAGCTATGTTTTGACGATACGGTCCCAACAAAACTAGTTTCGCCGAATTCTGAGACCGTTTGCAAAAAGGCTCATTTTTGGTCGATCCAATTTAACTTTAATTGACCAAAACACATTTTCCTTTGCCACGCTCACATACTAGCTTCAAAAATTATGAAATTTGGAACCTAGCAATAACTTCACATCCCGGATCCAACAAAAGTGGTTTCGTCGAATTCCGAGGTCGTATGCAAAATGGCCAATTTCACGGGCTATATAAATTCCATAACGACCGTTCCGAAAATTCATTCGGCCATAACTTTTGCTTTCCGTTATGAAAATTCGATTTTTCAGATTCGTTAGAAAGGTATTCACTAACAGATTTAAATATTTTTGGTTTCACTAAAATCCGTTTTGTTTTGCACCCGGTACAGTCCGACAAAGTTTGAATTCAATTTTTGAAACTGCAGCGCCTTTTCAAGCCCTGTTTATAATTATAATTAATTATATTCGTTTTCAATTGTCGATTCAAACTTAGTTTTCATCTCTATTATTGAAAATATTTATTTTAAATATTTAAAACCCATTATTTTAGCCAATTCAAAATTTTTAAATTGGTTCAAATTTTCTGGGTCGTTACAGCATTGAAAAGCTCGGGAGACATAGAATGATGAGCGTTTGCAAGAGGTGTCATCCTTGGTGAGATAGTTGCAGGAGAATCGAAAATAGTTGTAGGGCAAAGAGTCTGTCCCACAGATCCTTTGACTTTTTTGATGGAGAACCCGCCAAGTCCATACACATAAGCTTCCTCTTAACATTCTCTTTAGACTTGAACAAAGCGTCTTTAAGAGATAAATCCCTTGCCCTTGGAACTAGGAAAAATAAATCAATTTTATTAGATCCAGAATGAATAACCTCTATGTATTAAAAAAGAAACTTAGGTCAGTCGAAACCAAGATTGTACTAGTATGTCAAATCTCGATGCAAAAAAAGGGTATACCTGGGTTATCATAAAATAGAGGAGAGTTAGGGGAAAAAGGAGCGTTCCTCCCTGAAGACAAAGAAAGAACTCCTTTGCTAAAGGAAATCAAACGAGGTTGCCCAATAGTGGATTGGCTAAGGGGAAAAAGAGATTATCTTCGAAGAATAGTAGAAGTTAGCAATGAGGGTCTGTTACCCAATCTTTTCAAAGCAGCACAAAGAAGATCCACCAGCCCCTTATCCAAGAAACTAGGAAGTTTGGGAGCTGCATTTACTATATAATATAGAATGAAAGAAGCAATTTATATTTATAAACAAAGTTTAAAGAAGGCAAGAAGAAATAGGCTCAAATTCTGTACTTGGAGTATTAAAGCTACCGGAAATGCCAGAAGGGCATCGTATGAAGAAAAACTGAGTTTCCCTGTCTTTGAATCTCACCATTCCATCAGATAATAGTTTCTTTGTCGGATTTGCCCAGAAGATTTGAGGTTTCACATCACTAATCTTGGAAGGGCGAACTAGGTAATCATGGTGAGAAGGGCTCAAGATGAGTTGCCCGATTCTAAGGATAGGAGTTCTAGGCCTAAAAGGTAAACATAAGTATTTAGGGAAAGATAGATAGGGGTAATTCTTAAGTATTGTAGGAATTGGGAAATAAAATCAGGAAAAGAAACAAAGGCCCCATGCCAAATACAAATAGCATAATAAGCAAAGTAGCCTTCTGGAGGGGATGCAATAGTGTCGGTCTTATGTGGAGGAATGGCTTCCACATCAGAGAGGTTAAAATCTCGGAGGATGGCATCAACTTCCTCCTATGAAGAAATTATACAATGCTTCTCGGTAGCACCAATCTTCTTCGAAGGAGAAGAGTTCAGTGACAAGGTAGGGTTGTTGACATGCTTTGCTGCAACATTTTTCTTTCCCATAATGCCAGGTACAATCTATTTATTTCCCTAAATTAAAATGGTAGTACATTAAGGTAGAAGGAAATTTTTATCCGTTCGAAAGCACCTCCAAGGAAAAAATATTTGCATCGAGCCTGTAGTAAGTACTTTTGGAAGGATGGGAATTGACGAAAATTCAAAACTATGCTATCAACCAGCATATTTGTAAACAGTAAAAACCGATACTAGTAATGAAACTGTAACACCCCAAAATTTAATACACTATAACCAACTATAAAGACAATAAAATGGGAATTACTTAATTAAATATTTAGAAATAAGTAAAATCGGCTTTACCGTTACGTTCGTATCAGAATTCTAGTTCAGAATGACTACAAAGTTTGCGAAAAATGGATAACGTATGAAGAAGTTATGAACCTTAGAAGTTTGTATACATATAAGGGAGTTATATATTAATATATTGAAATAAATTCGAACCAGAATCAACATGTAGAATCAACGCATAATAGATCATTAGGGGACGACCCAAAAACGAGCTTGGGTCGACCTATGGGTCGACCCAAGTCAGGTGGGGTCGACCTAGGGGGCCGGTGGGTTGGCCCACCCAGATCCAGGGCAGATTCCGAATTAAGTATTTTGACTGTTTTGTGGGCTAGGTTCATCACTGACTCAGCGCTACGTGTATGGCCTAGATCGAAAACCTAATATCTAAAGGTTAAGAATAGCTTTGTAAATATATAAATAGGTGGCTCGCTCCAATTTCTATACACACAATTATTCTTCACATTCTCTTCCTCCATGAATTTATTCTAAAATATATATATATAATGGGGAGATGCTGCAGAAGCCTAGATCCACAGTGACATTCAAATTTAAGATCTGCATACAACAATAAAAGGGACAGAAGTGGACTTTTCTACAGCGGAATATATATATATATATATATATATATATATATATATGAAAAGAGATCTAATCTCTTCTTCACCTAGACACATTGTGAGGTCCTTGTTATTTTCAAATCTAATACCTAGAACTATATCATGACAGTAAATAAAATTGGGTTTAGAACATATAGTGTTTATAAGATAATAGTTATACATGTTCTTCACTGTTAATCACATATGTCGTTATTATAAGTAAAAATATATGCTTTTACTGTAAGATGATTAATTAGTTATGTGTATCTCTCTTCCTTTTCCCTATTTCTGCTGCTTTATTTTATTTCCAGTCTTGCCTATATGCCTTTGTGGTTTGATTTGATTGTATTCTCCTTCCTCTACTTTTCCCTTTTGTTTACACTAAGCCTAGGCCTTTGAAAGCCTAGGCCATGTCCGATTAAAATTTGTGTATAGTAAAACTGGGATATTAAGAAATGACATGGAAAAAAGGGAATTTGAGCACATTATTAGATTGAGGACTATTTGACTGTAATTTGGGAAAGGGGTAATATGCATATACTTGTACTTGATATAAATTAGGAATGTAATAAAAATGGATAATATGCGTAAACTTGTACATGCTGTAATTTTGGGACATAATTGAATGGAATAGTATGCATATGTATAAACATGTTAGATTTGACTTAATACAGACATTAAGTAAAAGGACATGTTATAATTATGTAAGTCCAGGTATAGGCTAGTAAACTGAATCACTACCGTATTTATACATACATCTGGGCAGATGTTTTGGGGAAGGGTTGTACACACATAATAACATGTAATATTACAACCAAGCTTATTAGTAAACCTAAATCTTTTAGGTTACACCTGGTCATTAATAAGCTAAGAGGTCTCTCATTTTGCTGGTGTATCAGGTTTTGGGGACTCTTAAATCCTAGTTACTTGGGGGCACAAGCTCAGGGGGTTTGGCTTGTGTCTATCTTGCTGAATGGAACCTATATCAGTCAGTATCCCTATTGGTATTTTGTTAGAGGGCCTTGCACTAGATAGGGGCCAGGGCATGCTTTACTTAACTAGATAGTAAGTGGTTTAAACAAGGAAGGTGGGTACGGGCTTATTCCGGCATGATCATGAGTGTGCATGAGTCCGATTAGGGAAACAAAGCCGTTGTAACACTAGTAAATAAGTCGGTGTTATATAAGTTGTTAGGTTAGGGAGTGATACACCCTACTGTTGGGGCTGACACATGGTATTTACGTATTAGGGAGCCGATTGCATCGGTAGTAATTAGGGAACACCTAATCCTGTTGTTATGTAATTAGGGTAACATCTAACCCTGTTATGTAATTAGGGTACACCTAATCCTGTTGTTTAATCATGTTGTTCCTGTTAAGTAATTAGGTTAACACATAATCCTGTTACACTAGTATTGGTGCAGACACAAACGGTTTTAGGGATATAACTGAGAAGCGTTACTCGACCACTGTTTTATCCTGTTGTTCATATTTATCCTATTGTTTTGTTTATCTAGTTTACCTGTTTCCTTATATGATGTTGTACTTTCTCATCAGTCTTGTTTACCTGTCTTGGTATCTTTGTTTTGTTCATATTTGGAAATCACTGGAACTCGCCAGGCTTTATGTTTGACCTATTTTTCTTTTGCTTCTTTCTCTTCCTTTTCCCCTAGGTCCTCAGAGTGGTAGCACTCCTCAGTGATTAAGAATTTCTAAGATGTACCGCTTTGATTTACTTTCTACTCTGTTATGGCTTACTATAAGGGATATGGTTTTATATTAGTCACTCTGTTATTTTGCATTATGAGACAGATTTGAGGTTCTTGGTTTTTGATGTAACAAGTTTTGAGACGATGTTTTATTTTCAATAATAAAGTTGAAATTTCCGCTGCTTACTTTATATTTGTCTTATGAATTTCTGTACTGTTTACCTATTGTGCTTCATGGAACTTTATGCATTCTCTTATAAGTGACATTAACGGACTTGGGGTGTCATAGAAACCTATTGACATCAACCTTTTCAATCAAGTAAGGTCGATTGATAAACTCAATACGCATTAACATCCCCCTTAGAACAATCGAAAGCTGAAGTTACATGAGGGAAATTGATATGCGCAAATTCGGGTTATGTGTGTAGGTTTAGTGCAATATTTAAAGGGTGATTAAGAAATCAAACCGATGGAAGCATTCCGAATACTTTTGAAATGGAAAAGATATCTTACCTTGATAGAATACTAGGAAAAAAGGAATTGTTGATGCAAGCTCTAGGAAATTTTGAAATGTAGGAAAATGAAGGAGGATGTAAAAGAAACCAACAAATGGAGAATGAATCAAATAATTGTAGGCAAGAAAGGGCGACAACCAAAAAATTTGACTTGAAATGTCGAAAATACCCCTTTACAAAGGGGGGGAATGTTACTACCAAATTCAACATCGAAGCTTATTGTCGGTGAAGGGGTATCAGACTGCAACTAGCTTAAACAAAGCATGAAACCGACAACAAGCTGCTGAGACAATTAAAGCCGAAAGCATCAAAGTGGCAATTGGGTCAATAAGCTATCGTCACCAACATAAGGACGAAAAGCTTGATATATATACGAAAGGTAACAAACGACAAGGCAGCGCCGGCATTAAAGGCCGTCAACTCAGTTCTGAAAGCATAGCGCAAGGAGTTAGAGACAAGCAAGGACCGGAAGCCAATGATTGGGGATCCAAAGCAAAGAAGGGGCCCTATATTATCTGAAACATGAGTAAAGTGAGATGAAGGGATATCGACACTAATTAACTTAGTGTCTATACAAAGGGAGATAAGGACATCAAAATCAAGGATAACACCCCGAAAGATAACTGTCAAAGTCAAGGCTTGTCGAACACCGATACGCAGCATTTGAAGCCATTCGTAGAATATCGAAAGCATGCTTCCACAAGACCGAAATCAATTTCCAGGACTCATCAAAAGTAAACCAAAGCGTATAAAAGAAATGCTATCCACACTAATTTTCTTAGTGTCAATACTGAAAGGGGTGACGATTCTAAAGTCATGAGAAAGTGAAGTATGAAAGCAAACACTATGAAGACTTGGGGGCAGAACCGGAACATGTTGCCGAAAGACACTCCTAAAGCTATCCATACCAACTGGCATGGTATCGATACGGAAAGTAGAAACAACATCAAAGAGAAGCTCCTAAGACCGAAATTAGTTCTCTGGAAGCCAAGACTGGAGCACCAAAGACCAAGTTATATCCGATAATAGTGTTAAAGAGGATGCCGAAACCAAAGTAACTTGAGCCGAAAGGGATATAGTGGCCCAAAGCCATTACCGCATCTGAAAGGGGGACCCGATGAGCCGATGACAAAAGGGGACCCGATTTGTCTATAAATAAGACCCTAGGGGTCACATTTTGGGGATTTTTCTCATTCCCCAATCTTATACTCATTTCTTATAGAGTAAACCCTAATTTTTAAATCTATTTGGGGATTTCCTTTGTAAACACTAATGTACTCAAATCAATGAGCAATAAAAGAGTAAATCAACACTTAGTGTAATTTCTGTGATTTATTTGTCTACTGTTTTCTTCTGCTTCGTTATGTTTTCTCCACGACAAATGCTTCATGCACAAGCCTTGATCTTCCTCCATGATTACCGAAATACCCTTCTACGAGCCGTTTAGCTTCCTAGCTTGTTGTAGTGACCCGAAAATCCGGTCCAATTTGAGCTGACTAAATAACACAAGTCCAACCCCAAATTGCACTGGAAATTCAAGAAACTAATAGAAAGAAGATAGAGGGTGAGAATAGATAAGGTAGAACTATTAGAATAGAAGAAGAAGAAGAACATCATCATCAGAGTAAACACGAATCTCACAGCGAAACGAATAAAATATAACATAACTTTTGAAATACAAACAGTTATATATACAATAGCACTTATCAGAGTACAGCACTTACAACAACAGCGCAAATAATAATAGCAATAGAATCCTGAAGCCTCCTGCTCCAAGATCTCCAAGTGTATCTGTAAAATCCCGACTACTTGACTGCCCATACAAAATTAGGCACCCAAGAGTTTAGGGAAAACAAACAAATAAACTCCGGGTCAGTCATGGGACTGGTGTGAGTAAACTCAAATCATTTTAACAGGTATATGATATCTCATAAGACCACGCCGTGAATACGGAACGGGTTTTTCCCTTATGCGAATCCAACATCTTTGGAAAAGCAGTATCACTAATATTATAATAATGTCTAAATACAATTAGATATCAATCTAGCAGAAACGCTTTCATCTCACATTCTATATATATAGTATACAATCAAAACCACGGGTGCGTATTGGATGATTGGATTTCCAACTATGACAAGGTATGGAACCACCTTCCGATCAGTGTACTCTAGGAACGATACACTGGAGTTCAACAAGAACATCTTGTAACTCAGCCACACATGACCGACCACTCATTTCGCTTGAGTGTATCGAATGTACATCACCAACGGTTGGGATCAGCAACCGTTCCCGTATATATATATGGGACAACATTGATAGATTAAAGAAGCAAATAAATATTCTCTAGATAGGTGATTATACACCCTACTTCGGTGCGACCGACTTAGCCATGCTGCCTGCCCGATTTCTGTCATTTACCGGATGTGAGGCTAGAAGCTACGCTTACTTTCCATTCATTTATAACACGATCACTTTGAATGCCACATTATCAGATCCGTAAATCATTAGTTGGTTTATACAAATACCCTGGATGTTATGCTAAGGGATAAATCCGTTGCAACCATATATATTTATACAGACCAACCCATTCGATCATTGGAAATACTTTGTCAGACATTCGTCCATTTACGTTCGTTCTGGGACTGAACGAAACCGAAGGCACTATTCAGTACATCCATCTTAGTCCATTGTTATCTAAGATTTATACAACAGCCCTTGCACTTTACTCCGTCTTCAATATATTCAGCATATATGATTCGCAATGCTTATGCCAATACAGAGTGGTTCTTTGGATAATAATCCAACCGGTCTCTCCATATTAACAACGTTAAAATGGTCAAAACATTGATAGTCTGTGATTTAACTATCAAAGAAAAACTCGTGTGCAAACAACGATATTATTTCCAAATGGAAATTATATCAACCAATCATCATTTAACATTTATCTCTTTAGTTCATTAATTTACTTATCTCCTGTTTCTCTATATTCTAAATTTCTTATTTTCTAATTTTAGAAAATATACTTTATTAATCAATGGAAAACATTTCCATTTCCTTATTTTCTATATTAGAAAACATTTCTGATTTCTTATTTGGAAAACATTTCCAAAGTTCCTTTATTGGATTTAAACTGATGTTTTAAATAAACATCGCTATGCCAACTCAAACTATTTACTGAATTCACTTAACCATCATTCACTATCAAACCTTACCATTTCTTAGTTAAGAAGGAAGTCAATCAAGTTGGGGTATAATTACCTCTCAGACCTTAACTGAACAACGTTATAACTTCGAAATAGTAACAGTTTATCTTTTAAACCTTTAACAACTTCTTCACATAACTCTCGGATTCAATTTACGAATCCACTTCTTTATTGAAAACATTGATTATAACGATAACGTTATAATCCCTGCTTTCGCAATATCTAACTTTAATTATAACCTTTATTCTTTAATTCGAATAATTAAACCTAACCCTAATTTATTAGTGTATACTTTTAATTTAAAAACTGGAAAGTAAATATTACTTTCCCGAATTCGATATAATTGAATTCGACGTAAAATTCTCTTTCGAGTAATCTCTATTTGATTAACTCTTCTTCGAATAACTTATATTCGAAATCTCTCTCTTTCGAATAAACTATATTCGATCTCTTTCTTTCGAATACGATATATTCGATAATCTCCTTTTGATTTAAACTAATCGATAGCTCCTTTCGATTAAACTGTAATCGATATTCCTTTCGATTAAACTATAATCGATAACTTCTTTCCTTTAACTCTATTCGAATAAACTATATTCGACTAACTCTATTTAACTCCGTTTAACTCTATTCGAAAAACAAATATTCGATAACTCTATTTAACTCCGTTTAACTCTATTCGAATAACCAATATTCGATAACTCTATTTAATATAACTACACTTGATTAACTCTAGTTCGTTTTAACTCTAATCGATTAACTCTAACTGATTAACTCTAACTGGTTAACTCTAACTGATTAACTCTATTGGTTTAACTCTAACTGATTTATTCTAATTGGTTAACTCTAACTGATTACTCTAACCGATTAATTCTAACTGATTAACTCTAACTAGTTAACTTAAATCGATTAACTCTAGTTGACTAACTCGACTCGACAAACCCCTTTCGAATAACATATTCGATTAACTAACTTCGAATACCATATTTGATTTACTAACTTCAAATACCATATTCGATTTACTAACTTCGAATACCATATTCGATTAACTAACATCGAATACCATATTCGATTAACTAACATCGAATACCATATTCGATTAACTAACATCGAATACCATATTCGATTAACTGACATCGAATACCATATTCGATTAACTAACATCGAATACCATATTCGATTAACTCCTTCGAATACCATATTCGATTAACTAACTTCGAATACCATATTTGATTTACTAACTTCCAATACCATATTCGATTTACTAACTTCGAATACCATATTCGATTAACTAACATCGAATACCATATTCGATTAACTAACATCGAATAAAATATTCGATTAACTAACATCGAATACCATATTCGATTAACTAACATCGAATACCATATTCGATTAACTAACATCGAATACCATATTCGATTAACTAACATCGAATACCATATTCGATTAACTCCTTCGAATACCATATTCGATTAACTTTTATTTGATTATCTTTAATCGATTAACTTTATTTGATTATCTCTAATTGAATAACTAATATTCAATTAACTCTTTTCAAATAACTAAATTCGATTAGCTCCTTCGAATACTAAATTCGATTTAACTCTATTCGATTATCTCTTTTATATCTCGTCAATTTCCTTTTTATAACGTTTATTTTCCGTTACAACTATCCCCTTTTTTGTTATAACTTCTAATTACCGTTACAAATATTTCCTATTTATAACTTCTATTTACCGTTACAAATATTTCCTATTTATAACTTCTATTTACCGTTACAAATATTTCCTATTTATAACTTCTATTTATCGTTACAAATATTTCCTATTTATAACTTCTATTTATCTTCTAAATAAATATTTCTTTATTCTATTTATTTTCTAAATAAATATTTCCCTTTTATAAAACTCTATTTGTCTTATAAATACTTCCTTTTATAAAATCGTGTTCGTTTTATAAATACTCTATTTTCAAATTGTTTCCTTTTATAAAATCGGTTGATTTTGTAAAACTCCTTTATTTCGATATACATTGAAATATTCCTTTTTCCTATTCTATTTGTTTTATCTACATTTTTCCCTTTTATAAAACTCTATTCGTTTTATAAATACTTTCCTATTATAAAATCCTGTGATTTTACAAAATTCCTTTATTTCAATATACATTGAAATATTCCATTTCACAACTCAGGGTTTCTTATGATATGTAAAATATCGAATAACAATGATTAATATCATTCTAACACACACAATCCAGAACAGATTATATAACACATCATATAACACAATATATGAAAACAGTAAAATAATTGTTGAGGAATCCAGTCGGATTCCTCCAATCTGTCTCCCTACATCCACAGATGTTACACAGTATAATATATATCATATTTCATTTTGAAATGAAATATCCTGCTGTACAGAACCATATTTGATTAACAGTACATAGATTAACTATAACTACTTTTTCAATCAAATCTATTTAACAGTCCAGTTTAACATTCAATATACAGCAGTCAATAAATAAAGTACAATTTATATTAAAATATAAATTGAGGAGAGTTAGTGAGTTTTACTCACTTTGGCAGTTCATCGTTAAAGAACAATAAACTGTTATTTGATTTGAATCAAACAATTTATTTCTCCATAAATTCATACGAGCTTTGATCAGCTTCCCGTCAGTTCCATGTTATAGTCATCGTCCATACGATCTAGTCAGATCTGATTTCGCTTGATTCCGTTTCCGTGTGCATTAGTTGTGATAAATACAAGTTAACATACATTTTAATAAAATAAACAAAACATGGATATCTATCTGAAAAAGGCCTTACCCTTTTTGAACCCAGCCCATCCCACAACTTAAAGCCCACGAGACATTTTTCCTCCCTCTCTTGTTAAACGATCCGCCCTTCTTCTACACAGAAACCAGAAACTCCACGATGCCTTCATATTCTATCTTCTTCATTATATTCCAATAAATAAGTCACCACAGATCCTTAAATCCACCTTTTATTTGCCTACTAACCAACGTATTCACCCCCTTCAAACTGAAATGCCGTGAGTTTGTCTCCCAGCCCCAGTAACACTTCCATTGCCATCCTTCCCCGACATCTACTGCACTTAAACCATTTCCATCAACAACCTTGACCCGTGTTTAACTCCCTCCATCATCTCCATACAGGTCCTAATACACAGCCCCCCCATTCATGTACCTGTTGTTATAAAGTAGTCCTTCACGAACTAACACTTCACAGAATGGAAATCTTCCCTGTTCTCTTCCTTGTGCAAATCTCGTAACCCCATCTTACTTCACCAGAAACCCACCGCTTCCGACCCCAACACTTCCAAATTCCAAAACGAAATACAAACTTAAGCCTAACTTCAACTTCAAACAACAGTAAAACCCCAAAAGGAGAATACTTTAATGTCTTAACTCCACCTTGTTTCCTACTGAATCTCGCACCCCTGTTAAGCTCGCAAGCTTCTTCGCTGATAACCACATCGGATAAACTCCCCCGCAACAGTAAAAACCGCGACCGTTATTGGGTTCGAACCCCATTAAATCGTCCTCCATCAGAGCGCCTCGATGCCAGAAGTGTCTCACTACCTTCCATTCAACCCTGAACCTCCCTCGTCGGCCTCCGCTTGCAGCCTTAGCTCGCGCTGTTGAAACCGGAGCCCAAAAGGTATTCATCGCACCTAAGGAAATGGGTATAGAGTTGAACGAAATCCCCTGAGGAGTTCAAATATATGTAGAGAATGATTTATGACATTTTATTTTCATTTGTTTGGATTTTGTTTTCTAGCGTTTTGAAGAACAGGAGAAAGAAGTGGTGGCCGTTCCCTTTGCTGAAGAATGAGGGAATGAAATAGGTTTTAGTGTTTAAGGGGTATGTATTTATATGATCTCGTTTTGATTCATTTTATCCTTTTTCTGTAAATGATTTTTGTGGGAGGAAGAATGTACGCGTTGACCCCTTAACAACCAAGAAAAGGAGAGGACGTGTGAGAGGAAACAACCAAAGAACGTGTGTATGTTTTTGTTTAAGTGTTCCACAACAAATTTTAGCGTACTCTGCTACACGAAATTCCGCTCACTTACGAACTGCTATCGACAGAAATAAAAACACCATCGTGACGAGCGAGGTGCCCCGACCCCAAAAATATAATAATACCGGTAGATTAACTCATATTTTGAAATCTCAAAATGTTGATTACTGGGTGCAAAATACTCCAAATAAAAAGTTTCTTATTTAATTAATTAAAAATTACCGTAAAATTCTAAAAATTAAATTATCGCTATGCCTCAAAAGAACCTTGTCTAAATTCAAACCCGATCTCTAGTTATATCGAATAATCCGTTACGGTCGATAAACGATTCTATAGCGACTATTTTAAAATTTGATTTGGACATATCTCAAAATCTACACGAAGAAATCCTGATTTTTCTCTTCCACTAGAAAGATATACTCCACCAGCTCCACGCGTTTCTTGTTTCACAGAAATCCGATTTTAAACGAACTTTGTACATTCAGTTGAAGTTCGAATCGCCAAATAACGAACTGCAGCGCCATTTCAAGCTCGATTTTAATTATAATATAATTATACGTTCTAACGTCGACGATTAAATAATATATTCGTTATTTAAATAATTAAATAAGTTAATTATTACACCGTCAAATATCCGGGTCATTACATTCTTCCCCACTTAAAATAATTTCGTCCTCGAAATTGCTAAGGTAGTGGACGACCCTATCTGCTGGGTAAATATTTATCGGTTTACCCCTTAACTTCAGTTTCAACTGAACCAATTAATATCGACTAAGATATTAATTTATTCCGACTAACTAAAATTTTCAAGAATTTTGAAAATTTTCTAACACTTTAAATTTTCGGAAAATTTCGCCATAACCTCCTTTGTACAGCCCTATCGGTAAAACCACAACTCGCCTCTCTGGGCCATCTCCAACCAAAAGAAAATCAAACAGCCAAGCGGCTTGCCAGATCGGCTCATCAAAATATCAAACTCATAGGAAATATAAACTTGTACCTTTTTGCTGACCATATCTTTATACCATTCCCATTGGTTATCAACTCAACATATACCAATGTCAATCCAATCAATCTCCTATCAGTTTTTATCCTCAAACTCAAGTGTTCGCTTATACTCAAGTCAAATTCCATTTCAAACTTAAGTACAATTTTTGATTCCAAATTTTTATATAATCAATCAACTTACTCGATATCATCCCAATATAATTCCATATTATATATAACCTTGTCCAAGTTTAATTCAAATTAATTTATTCACTTTCAATATTTTAATCCATTTAACTTCATAAGTTAAATCTTAATTCCAGAATTTAAATTCCTGGGTTTATTTCAAATCAATTTGAAACCATAATACCAATTCAAAACCTTTGAATTTCTAAACACTTGTTTTCCTTAAACAATTCAAAAACACAACCTTTGGTAGTAATCCGTCACTTAGAACTCGAAAATGAACACTGATGATGTGGCCACACTCATCAGGGTTATTTCCCAGTTTATCGAAGTGAGTTCAATACTATAACACTTCCAATTTGAAAACATTTTCAAAATCTCCCAGGAACTTAAAATTTCCTTATTTTAATTCCTAATTCTGATTTAAATTCAGATTTAATTCATCTTATTTCATATACTTTACTTATATGAATTCTGATTGGTTATCTATAACCATTTCGCCTTTTTATAATCTCATCTGATTATAATAACAACCAACACAACCAATTATACTATGTTAATGTCAAAACATATCATGTTGGTTCATCGTATTCGAGTGTTTAGAAACCCCTATCGATATTGTGGTGCCCCACTATCGACCAGAATTCATAAGCCACTCAACCAATAAAGCTCCACAATATAAAACAAATTTTTATATCAAATAACAAATACGTTCACTCGTATATATACACTCAATCTCAGTCTAGGATATTACTAATCCCATCTCTACTGAGTTACGCCACAGAGCCAAGGTAATTCGCTTAACTTAAGCTCTGATACCAACTGTAGTGACCCAAAAATCCGGTCCAATTTGAGCTGACTAAATAAAACAAGTCCAACCCCAAATTGCACAGGAAATTCAAGAAACTAATAGAAAGAAGATAAAGGGTGAGAATAGATAAGGTAGAACTATTAGAACAGAAGAAGAAGAAGAACATCATCATCAGAGTAAACACGAATCTCACAGATACAAACAGTTATATATACAATAGCACTTATCAGAGTGCAGCACTTACAACAACAGCGGAAATAATAATAGCTATAGAATCCTGAAGCCTCCTGCTCCAAACTCTCCAAGTGTATCTATAAAATCCCGACTACTTGACTGCCCATACAAAATTAGGCACCCAAGAGTTTAGGGAAAACAAACAAATAAACTCCGGGTCAGTCATGGGACTGGTGTGAGTAAACTCAAATCATTTTAACAGGTATATGATATCTCATAAGACCACGCCGTGAATACGGAACGGGTTTTTCCCTTATGAGAATCCAACATCTTTGAAAAAGCAGTATCACTGATATTATAATAATGTCTAAATACAATTAGATATCAATCTAGCAGAAACGCTTTCATCTCACGTTCTATATATATAGTATACAATCAAAACCGCGGGTGCGTATTGGATGATTGGATTTCCAACTATGACAAGGTATGGAACCATGTTCCGATAAGTGTACTCTAGGAACGATACACTGGAGTTCAACAAGAACATCTTGTAACTCAGCCACACAGGACCGACCACTCATTTCGCTTGAGTGTATCGAATGTACATCACCAACGGTTGGGATCAGCAACCGTTCCCGTATATATATATATATATATATATATATATATATATATATATATATATATATATATATGGGACAGCATTGATAGATTAAAGAAGCAAATGAATATTCTCTAGATAGGTGATTATACACCCTACTTCGGTGCGACCGACTTAGCCATGCTGCCTGCCCGATTTCTGTCATTTACCGGATGTGAGGCTAGAAGCTACGCTTACTTTCCATTCATTTATAACACGATCACTTTGAATGCCACATTATCAGATCCGTAAATCATTAGTTGGTTTATACAAATACCCTGGATGTTATGCTAAGGGATAAATCCGTTGCAACCATATATATTTATACAGACCAACCCATTCGATCATTGGAAATACTTTGTCAGACATTCGTCCATTTACGTTCGTTCTGGGACTGAACGAAACCGAAGGCACTATTCAGTACATCCATCTTAGTCCATTGTTATCTAAGATTTATACAACAGCCCTTGCACTTTACTCCGTCTTCAATATATTCAGCATATATGATTCGCAATGCTTATGCCAATACAGAGTGGTTCTTTGGATAATAGTCCAACCGGTCTCTCCATATTAACAACGTTAAAATGGTCAAAACATTGATAGTCTGTGATTTAACTATCAAAGAAAAACTCGTGTGCAAACAACGATATTATTTCCAGATGGAAATTATATCAACCAATCATCATTTAACATTTATCTCTTTAGTTCATTAATTTACTTATATCATGTTTCTCTATATTCTAAATTTTTTATTTTCTAATTTTAGAAAATATACTTTATTAATCAATGGAAAACATTTCCATTACCTTGTTTTCTATATTAGAAAACATTTCTGATTTCTTATTTGGAAAACATTTCCAAAGTTCCTTTATTGGATTTAAACTGATGTTTTAAATAAACATCGCTATGCCAACTCAAACTATTTACTGAATTCACTTAACCATCATTCACTATCAAACCTTACCATTTCTTAGTTAAGAAGGAAGTCAATCAAGTTGGGGTATAATTACCTCTCAGACCTTAACTGAACAACGTTATAATTTCGAAATAGTAACAGTTTATCTTTTAAACCTTTAACAACTTCTTCACATAACTCTTGGATTCAATTTACGAATCCACTTCTTTATTGAAAACATTGATTATAACGATAACGTTATAATCCCTGCTTTCGCAATATCTAACTTCAATTATAACCTTTATTCTTTAATTCGAATAATTAAACCTAACCCTAATATATTAGTGTATACTTTTGATTTAAAAACTGGAAAGTAAATATTACTTTCTCGAATTCGATATAATTGAATTCGACGTAAAATTCTCTTTCGAGTAATCTCTATTTGATTAACTCTTCTTCGAATAACTTATATTCGAAATCTTTTCTTTCGAATAAACTATATTCGATCTCTTTCTTTCGAATACGATATATTCGATAATCTCCTTTCGATTTAAACTAATCGATAGCTCCTTTCGATTAAACTATAATCGATATTCCTTTCGATTAAACTATAATCGATAACTTCTTTCCTTTAACTCTATTCGAATAAACTATATTCGACTAACTCTATTTAACTCCGTTTAACTCTATTCGAAAAACAAATATTCGATAACTCTATTTAACTCCGTTTAACTCTATTCGAATAACCAATATTCGATAACTCTATTTAATATAACTACACTTGATTAACTCTAGTTCGTTTTAACTCTAATCGATTAACTCTAACTGATTAACTCTAACTGGTTAACTCTAACTGGTTAACTCTATTGGTTTAACTCTAACTGATTTATTCTAATTGGTTAACTCTAACTGATTACTCTAACCGATTAACTCTAACTGATTAACTCTAACTAGTTAACTTAAATCGATCAACTCTATTTGACTATGTGACAGCCCGCCCCGCACCAGCCTGCATTTCCTCCAAAAGTGCGCTGTACACATGCCCGACTAGCACAAGACGGTCGTCATAAGAAAGAAAAGAAGAGAATGAACTAATCAAGAAACCTGCAGAATGTCTCACAGCGCATGGAATAAAATATAATAATAACATACTTGACACAAAACAGGCGAGACAGTGCATAAGCTGATAACTAAAATCAACATCAATCATCAAAGCAGCGGAAATCCAAATACAGCTTATTACAATTTTCCAAATTTACTGTCTCTAAACAAAAGAAAGCTGAAGTAGAAGATACACCAACAATGCCCAAGCAGTGATCTTCAACAACACAGGGAGAATACTAAATATATATATATATCACGTGGAAGCCTCCTGCTCGTCTCCGGACCATCTACCCGTGCATCACCAGCTAACCTGTCTCTAGTCTGCTCGTGTGAGCACCCAGAGTAATAAGAGGAGACATAAAACTCTGGGTCAGACATAAAGCCTGGTATGAGCGATAAGCATCTAAACAGAATAATAACAGGTATACTAAACCATACCTGAACCTGGACCTGCAACCAAAGAGTTAGTACCACATACCGTACAATACTCCAAGGTGCCATAATAGATAGTGTAAGAATACGGGGGTGGGGTGTGCATGTCACAATGATAGCAAACAAATCATCCATAGCAACCATCCTCACATCTCTCACTCAGTGCGTAAAGCGTACGACATCTACCACTTTGGAACACTAGACAAACTGAGGTAACAACGAATCCCGACTTGTAGAAACCCTGCTGTGACCAAGACAACACTTGGAGTCATGACCAAACATTTCAATGACCCACTTCATTGGTCGTAGCCCTTGGTTCTACCGATGCCATAATGGCCCTGAATCCGCCTTCGTACCTCCTACCATAGTGGTCCAAAGCTATAGACGTCGATAACTCCTTGGCACGCGTCCCGCAGCAAAGCCCAACCATGAAGCGAACTCGTTGATTCCCATCTAAATCTTGAGCTCTAACTTCTCATTTGGACTTCCTTTGCATCTCGGGTTTGGTCGAATTGGAGTGGGTCTTCAGAAGAGTCATCGCGTAGTAGTAATAGCCCACGTACGGTTCGGTTCGGTGCTCCTCATCTAGTTTGGTTCGGTTCGGTGTAACCTTCCTGATCGGTTCGGATTGGTGGTCCTCGTCTAGCTTGGTTCGGGTCGGTAGTCCACTTCGGGTCGGGTCGGTGTCTTCCTCCGGGTCGGGTCGGTTCAGTGATTCTCCCCCTTCAGATATCGGTTCGGGTGTCTCTGCTTGAGTTCGATTCGGAGGTAGTTTATCCGATCTGATTCCTTCTGTTTGACGTGCTTGCCTGCTCCGATCCGTCCTGTTCCCTTTCTCCGATCCGATCTGCTCTATTGCTCCGATCCGATCTTCTGTCCAACTCCAACTCTAAGCAATGGACTTCCTTCCTGCCAAGCTCCTTCCAGTGACAAGTCCCAATCCAGTTCGGATTCCCTTGGCCAGTTCACTAGTCCGATCCGACCCCTGCTCCGATCCGAACCGGTTCGGGACCTGCACATTTCTGCAACTTTCCAGCGAGCTTTCTACGCCATTCGACGACGTTTTCAACCAATTTAACTATTCTAATCAATCATAAAACATACCATAGAGTCATAGCAACATGTAATAGCAACCACAAACAGCAAACAATAATTCAAATGAATCAAAATGGATCAAAAAGTGACTAAAACTTCATATTTTCCCATAATCCCTCTTAATCATGTTTAAGCATACGATTAGCAAAACACATCGAAATTAACCCAAATTTCTAACAGAGCCTTAAAACATTATTTTAGAATTTTAAGAATTTTTCCAGAATTTATTTACGTATAAATTCGCTAATCTTCACTAATTACCCTTAATTAACCGTAATTAGTGTCAAAATGATGCTATCACTCACCTTGGCCACAAATAAAATTCTCAGAACTGAAACTCCTCTGGTTTGGGGCGAATACTGATGTCTAACAGCAGCTCTAACCTTGCTTTGGTGCTTTTTCTCCTTAATTTGGTGTTGCTAAGCCTAATCTTCAATTAGAGAGTGATTTGGGGTGTTTTAGAGAGATTTAGAGATTGGAGGCCATGGCTAGGTCAAGAGAAATGAAAGTGGCGGCTGGAAAATGTCTAAAGAAATGTTTTCTAACCCTAATCAGCCTCCATATACCCCTAAACCCGAAATTCCCCTTGGGCCTAGCTGCTAATCACCCGGTTAAGCCCAATTAAGCTGTATTTCACCATCTGAAACTTGTTTCAGCCATATCTCCCAAACGGTGAGTCCGTTTGGCTAATGTGACCACTCTACGGAAAGAGAAACCATCATTCGAAGCCAATGGAAGTGGTTTCAGGTCAAAATTCATTTCCAGTCAAAAGTTATGGCCAAAACAGTGATAACTAGGGGTAAAATGGTCATTTAAAAATCGGGAAAAATCATGAACATGGGAAATGACCCCAATAGTCGTCTCCCAAAGTTACATGACCATACGACTTCGTATGTGAAAGAAATAAATATTCTACGATCCTATGATGCGTAGAATGCGGGTCGTTACACTCTCCCCCCCTTAAGAAATTTCGCCCCCGAAATTCCTTAACCCAAAACATACCAAAGATCCCGCATGCCTAACAACCATATACAACAATCAAACATGCAAAACAAGCAACCAAGCCTATCCTAGCATGCGGAAAAACTAAATCGAAGTCAAAATCTTACCAGACAAAGAGTTCTGGATACTTCTTCCTTATGTCCTCCTCTGTTTCCCAAGTACAGTCATTCTCGTCCTCGCCCCACTGAACCTTGACTAGCTTCACCGCCTTTCTTCGAAGTTGCTTCATGTCGTGCTCGACAATACGGGCCGGCTTACGGTTCCCAACCGCCTCGGGTTCTACTTCGAAGTTCTCTAACTGTTCAGGTGAAATAGTCATATCTGAGTCGTGAACGAACTTCCTTAGTTGGGAAACATGAAATACGTTATGAACTCCCGCCATCTTCTCTGGTAAGTCAATCTTATATGCCAAATTCCCGACTAGTTCAAGAACAGGGAACGGGCCAACAAATCTTGGTGCCAACTTGCCTCTCCTGCCAAATCGTATTACGCTCTTCAACGGAGAAATCTTGACAAACACCAAGTCACCAACGGAGAATTTTAAGTCTCTTCTTCTCTTATCAGCATAACTCTTCTGCCTATCTTGGGCTTCCTTCATTCGTTGCTGAATGATCTTGATTTTATCTGAAGTTTCCCTCACCACATCTGGTCCAAGCATAAACTTCTCGCCAGTTTCTATCCAACATGATGGTGAGTTGCACGGTCTTCCATACAAAGCTTCAAATGGAGCCATACCGATACTGGATTGGTAACTATTATTATATGCAAACTCTACTAGATGCAAATGGTCATCCCATGATCCACCAAAATCCAATATACATGCTCTCAAGAGATCTTCCAAAATACGGTTCACCCTCTCCGTCTGACCGTCGGTCTGAGGATGATATGCGGTACTGAGATGTAACTCTGACCCTAGAGCCTCTTGTAAGCTCTTCCAAAACCCACTAGTGAACAACGGGTCTCGGTCGCTCACAATGCTTTTAGGTACTCCATGAAATCTCACTACCCACTTCATATACAATTCTGCTAACTTAGCTACCGTTCTAGTCGATTTGACTGGTATAAACCTTGCACTTTTAGTCAGTCGATCTATAATTACCCAAATGCTGTCATATCCCGATCTAGTCCTTGGTAACCCATCGATGAAATCCATCGAGACTTGCTCCCATTTCCATTCGGGAATTTCTAAGGGCTGTAACAACCCACTAGGCTTCTTTTGCTCGGCTTTAACTAGCTGGCAATTCATGCACTTGGATATAAATTTCCCAACGTCTCTTTTCATCCCTTCCCAGTAGTAGGTCTGCTTCATATCTCGATACATCTTATTACCACCGGGGTGTATAGTCAGCCTTGAGTGATGACATTCTCTAAGCACTTCATCCCTCAATCCATTGACATTGGGTACAACAAGCTTTCCATTCTTTCTAAGCCATCTATCTCGATCAAGCCCATACTTGTTCATCTCCTCATCGATTCCCATCTCTAACTTGGAGATGATTTCCAATAGGTTAGGATCGTCCCTCTGACTAGAGCCGATCCGCTCAATCAAAGTGGGTCTGATCGCCAAACTTGCTAACATTTCTGGATCCAATTCGCACTTTGGTCTGAAATCAAACCCCGCGATAAACTCCAGTTGCTTCCATTCAAGGAACATAGCCCCTAAGCTGGCATGTCTTCTACTCAATGCATCAGCCACCGCATTGCCCTTTCCTGGTGTGTATGCGATGTCAAAATCATAGGAAGCTAAGAACTCTAACCATCTCTGCTGACGGAGATTTAAATCCTTCTGGGAGAATAGATACTTTAACGACTTATGATCTGTAAATAGCTCAAATCTTTCTCCCAAGAGATAGTGTCTCCACATCTTTAGCGCGAACACGATCGCTGCCAATTCTAGATCATGGGTAGGGTATCTTCTCTCGTGCGGTTTCAATTGCCGACTTGCATAAGCTACAACCCTACCGCCTTGCATCAATACAGCACCCAGTCCGGTACCACAGGCATCCGTGTATACCGTCATCTCTTCATCCCCCCTAGGAATGACTAACACTGGTGCGCTTGTCAACTTGTCCTTTAGACTTCTGAATGCATTCTCGCACCTTTCATCCCAGACAAAAGCTTGATTCTTCTTTGTCAACTGAGTCAACGGTGCTGCTATCTTGGAGAAGCCTTGGATAAACTTACGATAATATCCCGCTAATCCCAAGAAACTTCTTACATCTGTTGCATTCTTGGGCGTAGGCCAATCCTGTACCGTAGCCACCTTCGCCGGGTCCACGGCAATACCATTCTCTGATACAACATGACCCAAGAACCTCACTTCCCTCTTCCAGAAGTGACACTTAGAAAACTTTGCTTTCAATTGGTGTTTTCTCAACACCTCCATCGCTACTCTTAAATGTTCCTTGTGTTCTTCCTCCGTCCTCGAATAGACCAAAATATCATCGACGAACACAAGGACATACTTATTCAACTGATCTCTGAATACCCTATTCATAAGATCCACAAAATATGCCGGGGCATTCGTCAGCCCAAATGGCATAACCAACCATTCATAAAACCCAGACGGCGTTCGAAATGCCGTTTTAGCTATACTCTCAGCTTCCACTCTAAGCTGATGAAAACCTGTCGCGAGATCCAACTGAGAAAATACTCTCGCGCCACTCAACTGATCAAACAAATCATCTATCCGCGGTAGAGGATACTTGTTCTTCCTCGTCACTTTATTCAACTCGCGGTAGTCTACACACAAACGAAGGGAACCATCCGCCTTGGTAGCAAACACAACTGGTGCTCCCCATTCAGAAACACTCCTTCTGATAAATCCCTTCTTCAAAAGATCGCTGACTTGCACCTCGAGCTCCCGCTGCTCTCTTGGTGCCATACGACGAAGTGGCATCACTATAGGTCTGGCATCTTTTACCAAATCAATACGAAACTCAATCTCTCGGTGTGGTGGAAGTCCGGTCACTTCTTCGAAAACATCCGGATACTGGCCAACCACGGGCAAACCTGACAACTCACTATGCGGAATGTCGAGGGAGTTTAGAAAACTAGCCAATACCCCCTTACTGGGTAGACCACCAAACACTATCCTCTGCCCATCATCCGCTCTAGCTGTCACCAACAAGCCCTCACAGTCTACCACCACCCCGTATCTTTGGAGCCAATCTACTCCCAAAATAATGCCAAACCCAGTAAAGCCCAAAACAAAGCAATCACAAATAAACATGCATCCATGACTCGATAGAACCACATTACGACAAATCATGCTAAGACTAGTCGAACCACCAATCGGGTTCGTCACTACTAAAGGTCTATCAACAATCTCGGGCTCCAATCCCAACCTATCTACCAGGTCACTAGATATGAAAGAACTGGAAGCTCCGGTATCAAACAAAACTCTAACAGGAACATCATAAACAGAAAGCATACCTTGAATGACGACATTCTTTCCCTTCTCCGCCGCAGTTGGGGCATTCGACGAAGAAGGAATAGCATTAAGAGCATATGCTTTCACCATTTGCTTTTCCTTAGGGGGTTGTGGAACTTGTCCTTGTGATGTCCCAATTGGCCACAATTGAAGCACTTCCTATCCGCTGGCTTGGCCCGACAATTACTAGCATAATGGCCCTTCTTACCACAGCTGAAGCACTCCACATCCTGCTTATTCTTTTTCTTCTGGCCATCCTTAGCCTGATTCTGCTTTCTCTTATTCTGAGAACCACCTTTGCCTCCACCACTAGCTTGTGGCTTTGGCTCATCTGCGGATGCAACCTCAGTCTTTGGCTTAGGGTAGAGACTTTCTGACCTTAACGCTTTCCCCACAATCGATTCAAACGTCTCATCGATGTGGTTAATAAGTTTTTCCCCCAAGTACTGATCCAATCCAGTTATGAATTTCTCATTCTTTTTCTCGGCAGTATCTATAAGAGATAACCCATATTTTGACAAAGTGTCAAATTCAGCAATATACTCCGAGACAGCCCTGCCATTCTGCTTGAGCTCCAAGAATTTCTTAAACAACATTGACTTCTGAGCAGCTGGGATGAACTTCTCACTAAAGCGAGCCTTAAACTGCTCCCAAGTAATCTGGTCTTCGGGAGTAGCTGCCTTTATAGCATTCCACCAATTCATTGCCCGCCCTTGCAACTGACGGGACGCTAGCTTTCTCTTCATCGCATCCTCGATACCCAAATCCTCGAAGATACGTTCGCAACTATCCACCCAATCCTGAACATCCGTAGCCGACTCCGTTCCATGGAACGATTTTCCACCAAGGCTAGTATAATCCTTATTCAGCTTGGCGAAATCAACCCTCGGCGCCTGCACTATCGGACCATCACCATTTCCACCATTGGGAGCTGCCCTCTGTACATCTCTAAGCATCTCTCTCATGAGGTCAGTAAACATCGTCCTCATGTCAGCAGCATTCCCATTATTGGCTCCCCTACCAGCACCTCTAGTATATCGGCTCATCGTCAATCTGAAAAAGGAAACGATTAACGACTCCATAGTGGTGCTAGTGCAGTACGACTTCATCCTTATACTACTAATAGTATATATATATATAGCTTTTAAAAACCAAAGTAATCACAAATACGCTCTCTCGTATACATATAATATCTCTCCCTGATAACTTCCCTAGGTTAACTACGCAACCTAGAGCTCCGATACCAAGTGTGACAGCCCGCCCCGCACCAGCCTGCATTTCCTCCAAAAGTGCGCTGTACACATGCCCGACTAGCACAAGACGGTCGTCATAAGAAAGAAAAGAAGAGAATGAACTAATCAAGAAACCTGCAGAATGTCTCACAGCGCATGGAATAAAATATAATAATAACATACTTGACACAAAACAGGCGAGACAGTGCATAAGCTGATAACTAAAATCAACATCAATCATCAAAGCAGCGGAAATCCAAATACAGCTTATTACAATTTTCCAAATTTACTGTCTCTAAACAAAAGAAAGCTGAAGTAGAAGATACACCAACAATGCCCAAGCAGTGATCTTCAACAACACAGGGAGAATACTAAATATATATATATATATCACGTGGAAGCCTCCTGCTCGTCTCCGGACCATCTACCCGTGCATCACCAGCTAACCTGTCTCTAGTCTGCTCGTGTGAGCACCCAGAGTAATAAGAGGAGACATAAAACTCTGGGTCAGACATAAAGCCTGGTATGAGCGATAAGCATCTAAACAGAATAATAACAGGTATACTAAACCATACCTGAACCTGGACCTGCAACCAAAGAGTTAGTACCACATACCGTACAATACTCCAAGGTGCCATAATAGATAGTGTAAGAATACGGGGGTGGGGTGTGCATGTCACAATGATAGCAAACAAATCATCCATAGCAACCATCCTCACATCTCTCACTCAGTGCGTAAAGCATACGACATCTACCACTTTGGAACACTAGACAAACTGAGGTAACAACGAATCCCGACTTGTAGAAACCCTGCTGTGACCAAGACAACACTTGGAGTCATGACCAAACATTTCAATGACCCACTTCATTGGTCGTAGCCCTTGGTTCTACCGATGCCATAATGGCCCTGAATCCGCCTTCGTACCTCCTACCATAGTGGTCCAAAGCTATAGACGTCGATAACTCCTTGGCACGCGTCCCGCAGCAAAGCCCAACCATGAAGCGAACTCGTTGATTCCCATCTAAATCTTGAGCTCTAACTTCTCATTTGGACTTCCTTTGCATCTCGGGTTTGGTCGAATTGGAGTGGGTCTTCAGAAGAGTCATCGCGTAGTAGTAATAGCCCACGTACGGTTCGGTTCGGTGCTCCTCATCTAGTTTGGTTCGGTTCGGTGTAACCTTCCTGATCGGTTCGGATTGGTGGTCCTCGTCTAGCTTGGTTCGGGTCGGTAGTCCACTTCGGGTCGGGTCGGTGTCTTCCTCCGGGTCGGGTCGGTTCAGTGATTCGCCCCCTTCAGATATCGGTTCGGGTGTCTCTGCTTGAGTTCGATTCGGAGGTAGTTTATCCGATCTGATTCCTTCTGTTTGACGTGCTTGCCTGCTCCGATCCGTCCTGTTCCCTTTCTCCGATCCGATCTGCTCTATTGCTCTGATCCGATCTTCTGTCCAACTCCAACTCTAAGCAATGGCCTTCCTTCCTGCCAAGCTCCTTCCAGTGACAAGTCCCAATCCAGTTCGGATTCCCTTGGCCAGTTCACTAGTCCGATCCGACCCCTGCTCCGATCCGAACCGGTTCGGGACCTGCACATTTCTGCAACTTTCCAACGAGCTTTCTACGCCATTCGACGACGTTTTCAACCAATTTAACTATTCTAATCAATCATAAAACATACCATAGAGTCATAGCAACATGTAATAGCAACCACAAACAGCAAACAACAATTCAAATGAATCAAAATGGATCAAAAAGTGACTAAAACTTCATATTTTCCCATAATCCCTCTTAATCATGTTTAAGCATACGATTAGCAAAACACATCGAAATTAACCCAAATTTCTAACAGAGCCTTAAAACATTATTTTAGAATTTTAAGAATTTTTCCAGAATTTATTTACGTATAAATTCGCTAATCTTCACTAATTACCCTTAATTAACCGTAATTAGTGTCAAAATGATGCTATCACTCACCTTGGCCACAAATAAAATTCTCAGAACTGAAACTCCTCTGGTTTGGGGCGAATACTGATGTCTAACAGCAGCTCTAACCTTGCTTTGGTGCTTTTTCTCCTTAATTTGGTGTTGCTAAGCCTAATCTTCAATTAGAGAGTGATTTGGGGTGTTTTAGAGAGATTTAGAGATTGGAGGCCATGGCTAGGTCAAGAGAAATGAAAGTGGCGGCTGGAAAATGTCTAAAGAAATGTTTTCTAACCCTAATCAGCCTCCATATACCCCTAAACCCGAAATTCCCCTTGGGCCTAGCTGCTAATCACCCGGTTAAGCCCAATTAAGCTGTATTTCACCATCTGAAACTTGTTTCAGCCATATCTCCCAAACGGTGGGTCCGTTTGGCTAATGTGACCACTCTACGGAAAGAGAAACCATCATTCGAAGCCAATGGAAGTGGTTTCAGGTCAAAATTCATTTCCAGTCAAAAGTTATGGCCAAAACAGTGATAACTAGGGGTAAAATGGTCATTTAAAAATCGGGAAAAATCATGAACATGGGAAATGACCCCAATAGTCGTCTCCCAAAGTTACATGACCATACGACTTCGTATGTGAAAGAAATAAATATTCTACGATCCTATGATGAGCAGAATGCGGGTCGTTACAGACTAACTCGACTCGACTAACCCCTTTCGAATAACATATTCGATTAACTAACTTCGAATACCATATTTGATTTACTAACTTCGAATACCATATTCGATTTACTAACTTCGAATACCATATTCGATTAACTAACATCGAATACCATATTCGATTAACTAACATCGAATACCATATTCGATTAACTAACATCGAATACCATATTCGATTAACTAACATCGAATACCATATTCGATTAACTAACATCGAATACCATATTCGATTAACTCCTTCGAATACCATATTCGATTAACTAACTTCGAATACCATATTCGATTTACTAACTTCAAATACCATATTCGATTTACTAAATTCGAATACCATATTCGATTAACAAAATTCGAATACCATATTCGATTAACTAACATCGAATACCATATTCGATTAACTAACATCGAATACCATATTCGATTAACTCCTTCGAATACTATATTCGATTAACTTTTATTTGATTATCTTTAATCGATTAACTTTATTTGATTATCTCTAATTGAATAACTAAAATTCAATTAACTCTTTTCAAATAACTAAATTCGATTAGCTCCTTCGAATACTAAATTCGATTTAACTCTATTCGATTATCTCTTTTATATCTCGTCAATTTCCTTTTTATAACGTTTATTTTCCGTTAGAACTATCCCCTTTTTTTTATAACTTCTAATTACCGTTACAAATATTTCCTATTTATAACTTCTATTTACCGTTACAAATATTTCCTATTTATAACTTCTATTTACCGTTACAAATATTTCCTATTTATAACTTCTATTTACCGTTACAAATATTTCCTATTTATAACTTCTATTTATCTTCTAAATAAATATTTCTTTATTCTATTTATTTTCTAAATAAATATTTCCCTTTTATAAAACTCTATTTGTTTTATAAATACTTCCTTTTATAAAACCGCGTTCGTTTTATAAATACTCTATTTTCAAATTGTTTCCTTTTATAAAATCGGTTGATTTTATAAAACTCCTTTATTTCGATATACATTGAAATATTCCTTTTTCCTATTCTATTCGTTTTATCAACATTTTTTCCTTTTATAAAATTCTATTCGTTTTATAAATACTTTCCTTTTATAAAATCCTGTGATTTTATAAAATTCCTTTATTTCAATATACATTGAAATATTCCATTTCACAACTCAGGGTTTCTTATGATATGTAAAATATCGAATAACAATGATTAATATCATTCTAACACACATAATCCAGAACATATTATATAACACATCATATAACACAATATATGAAAACAGTAAAATAATTGTTGTGGAATCCAGTCGGATTCCTCCAATCTGTCTCCCTGCATCCACAGATGTTACACAGTATAATATATATCATATTTCATTTTGAAATGAAATATCCTGCTGTACAGAACCATATTTGATTAACAGTACATAGATTAACTATAACTACTTTTTCAATCAAATCTATTTAACAGTCCAGTTTAACATTCAATATACAACAGTCAATAAATAAAGTACAATTTATATTAAAATATAAATTGAGGAGAGTTAGTGAGTTTTACTCACTTTGGCAGTTCATCGTTAAAGAACGATAAACTGTTATTTGATTTGATTCAAACAATTTATTTCTCCATAAATTCATACGAGCTTTGATCAGCTTCCCGTCAGTTCCATGTTATAGTCATCGTCCATACGATCTGGTCGGATATGATTTCGCTTGATTCCGTTTCCGTGTGCATTAGTTGTGATAAATACAAGTTAACATACATTTTAATAAAATAAACAAAACATGGATATCTATTTGAAAAAGGCCTTACCCTTTTTGAACCCAGCCCATCCCACAACTTAAAGCCCACGAGACATTTTTCCTCCCTCTCTTGTTAAACGATCCGCCCTTCTTCTACACAGAAACCAGAAACTCCACGATGCCTTCATATTCTATCTTCTTCATTATATTCCAACAAATAAGTCACCACAGATCCTTAAATCCACCTTTTATTTGCCTACTAACCAACGTATTCACCCCCTTCAAACTGAAATGCCGTGAGTTTGTCTCCCAGCCCCAGTAACACTTCCATTGCCATCCTTCCCCGACATCTACTGCACTTAAACCATTTCCATCAACAACCTTGACCCGTGTTTAACTCCCTCCATCATCTCCATACAGGTCCTAATACACAGCCCCCCCATTCATGTACCTGTTGTTATAAAGTAGTCCTTCACGAACTAACACTTCACAGAATGGAAATCTTCCCTGTTCTCTTCCTTGTGCAAATCTCGTAACCCCATCTTACTTCACCAGAAACCCACCGCTTCCGACCCCAACACTTCCAAATTTCAAAACGAAATACAAACTTAACCTAACTTCAACTTCAAACAACAGTAAAACCCCAAAAGGAGAATACTTTAATGTCTTAACTCCACCTTGTTTCCTACTGAATCTCGCACCCCTGTTAAGCTCGCAAGCTTCTTCGCTGATAACCACATCGGATAAACTCCCCCGCAACAGTAAAAACCGCGACCGTTATTGGGTTCGAACCCCATTAAATCGTCCTCCATCAGAGCGCCTCGATGCCAGAAGTGTCTCACTACCTTCCATTCAACCCTGAACCTCCCTCGTCGGCCTCCGCTTGCAGCCTTAGCTCACGCTGTTGAAACCGGAGCCCAAAAGGTATTCATTGCACCTAACGAAATCCCCTGAGGAGTTCAAATATATGTAGAGAATGATTTATGACATTTTATTTTCATTTGTTTGGATTTTGTTTTCTCGCGTTTTGAAGAACAGGAGAAAGAAGTGGCGGCCGTTCCCTTTGCTGAAGAATGAGGGAATGAAATAGGTTTCAGTGTTTAAGGGGTATGTATTTATATGATCTCGTTTTCATTCATTTTATCCTTTTTCTGTAAATTGTTTTTGTGGGAGGAAGAATGTACGCGTTGACCCCTTAACAACCAAGAAAAGGAGAGGACGTGTGAGAGGAAACAACCAAAGAACGTGTGTATGTTTTTGTTTAAGTGTTCCACAACAAATTTTAGCGTACTATGCTACACGAAATACCGCTCACTTACGAACTGCTATCGACGGAAATAAAAACACCATCGTGACGAGCGAGGTGTCCCGACTCCAAAAATATAATAATACCGGTAGATTAACTCATATTTTGAAATCTCAAAATGTTGATTACAGGGTGCAAAATACTCCAAATAAAAAGTTGCTTATTTAATTAATTAAAAATTACCGTAAAATTCTAAAAATTAAATTATCGCTACGCCTCAAAAGAACCTTGTCTAAATTCAAACCCGATCTTTAGTTATATCGAATAATCCGTTACGGTCGATAAACGATTCTATAGCGACTATTTTAAAATTTGATTTGGACATATCTCAAAATCTACACGATGAAATCCTGATTTTCCTCTTCCACTAGAAAGATATACTCCACCAGCTCCACGCGTTTCTTGTTTCACAGAAATCCGATTTAAAACGAACTCTGTACATTCAGTTGAAGTTCGAATCGCCAAATAACGAACTGCAGCGCCATTTCAAGCTCGATTTTAATTATAATATAATTATACGTTCTAACGTCGACGATTAAATAATATATTCGTCATTTAAATAATTAAATAAGTTAATTATTACACCGTCAAATATCCGGGTCATTACACTTGTGTTCGCTTAGGAAACCCTTACCCCAAGGTAACTATTGGTTTTGAGTCTCGTAAGCATGATACTCACCTCTTGAGGGAAGAGTAACTAATCTTCGGGCTCTCAACCTTAATATCTAGGAAACGATGAACTCACTCAAGCCCATGGGAAATAAATAATCCCATTTTATCCTTAGGTCCACTTCCTTAGACCAATCTTCAGTGTTGACGAAAAATATCGTGAACACTATGTATACATAGCATACCGGCTCCGAGACTAAGCCGCAATTTCCAATAAACACAATTCTAGCTCTTTGGAAGTATGATACAAGTATCCAAGTCCTCGTCGAAGAACTTAAGTATACAACATTTATTCCATGAGTTGGTTTTAGGTCAAGTTCACAATAGCGGGAAGCCCACTATCTAAGAAGAGTGTATAAAGTAGCATATGGATAACCATGTACTAGATTATACATGAATCATTTACATAAATTAACTCTTCTCACATGTATCATGTTTCTGATATTTCAGCCTTACTCTATATATCGCCTAGAGTAAATTCTAGATCTTACAGATAAACAGTTGGTCTACTCATCGGGTTTTAGTGCTATATATATGAAATAATCATACATGAGTCACCATACTATCATTAGGTTTTGTATTTGTTTAAGGTTACTTAAAATTGAGATCAAGAGATCCTTTGATTTAAAGCAGACTTAAAAATGCAGCTTAAAAGAATTAAATTAGTCTAATGCGAATAAAATCTCCATTTATTAAATTGAACTTAATTGAAATTTTTTTATTATTAAAATCATAATTTATTTGGAAACAGAACATAATTAATCCTTAATTAATCTTAAGTAAACCTTAATTAAAGTAATTAACCAAAATTCTACCTGATTAGTGATTAGTTAATGATAAATAAGAATTAACTAATAATCAGTTAAATATTATTAAGTAATAATTAATTAATAAACTTGATTAATCATAAATAATACTTAACAAGTTATTAGACTTGTTAGATTGAAATAACCTTAATTAACTTCCTAAATGATTTCTTAAGTGCTAATTACTTTCTTAATTAATCATTAATTGAATCATTAAGTCATTAATTATTAACCCATAGTTAATTAAGAACTAATCTTATCTTTGAAAGATAATTAATTAGTGTATAATCTTCAATTAGATTAAATTAATAAACCTTGGTTAATTACTTAATTAATTATTAATTAACAAACTAACTATTAATTAAATATTTTTTTTTATTAACTTTCATTAATGATCATTATTAAGTTAAAATATCATTATTAATTTTACAAACCATTTTAAAAACAATTTAAGTATAAAACTTGATTCCCTCCCCTCCCCCCCCCCCCCCCGAATCACGGTTTTGCAATAAAACTACATTCATAGCGAATATCGTTATGAATGTAGTTTCAATGTTTTGTAACTAAAAAACTTTTACACCATTTTCTAAATGACTTTACTAACTTTTTAAAGACATTTAAAAAAGGATTTCAAACTTCCAAATAAAGTTTAAAACTTTGGAGTTATCTACTTTAAAAACAAACATAATCCATTTGTTTTAAAATCCAGGATCTCAAACCCTTATGCACAGTCAAATTCTAACTTTAACATACTATAATACTTCAATACCTACTCATGTACATTATAAACATTAAGTGTGAAGCCTACACATCATAATACAATCAAAGATCACATAATTACAACTGATATTCACTTAGACTTTAATTTCAAGTCCAGTTTCAAGCAACTATCGCAACCACAAAATACAAGCATGCAACCATAATAACAAATTATGCTACACAACATATAAGTAAGATCTACGCAACATAAATGGAAAAACTTTGAAAATTTTAAAATAATTGTTTACTTACCAAACTAACACAAAACCAAGCTAAAACGGTAATATAACCTTACTAACACAATCTTTGTCATGGCCTGAATTCCCCCGACCTTCGAACCGACCATAAAACCACACAGGGTTGATCCAAAAAGACAAGAAATCTCAGATTGTTATGAGAACACGACTCATCGGAACACAGAACAAGAGAACTTTTCATTGCAATTACAACAATATTACATCAAAGTATAAGAATATCAGAGTGCAGAAAATAAAATAACATATAGCGGAAAAACAATTATCGGAGAATAAATTACAATGCAGCGGAAATGTAAATACATAAATATAAGGCATAACGGAGAAACATCAACTAGCACAGCTAAAGGAAATACATGGATACAAAGCATTCCAGAGTATAGCTCCAGTCGTAAATCAGGATCCTATGAATAAAAAAAATCTGCAAAACCAGAACTACAGACTGTCCGTGTGGAAAATATAGGCACCCAAAGTTAAGGTGAAAACAATAAATTCCAGATCAGTCATGGGACTGGTGTGAGAACTAAAAATAGTAATTAAAACTTTACTCTAAAAGTTGGAAAATCATGGGACCATGCCGTATGACATGGAACGTGTTTCCTCTACATGAATATCATAAAACAAAACTCGCAATGCTTTTCGAAAGATGAAGCTATTATAAGACTCAGGTCCCATCACACAATGCAACGCAAGCCAGAGGATAGAGTTTTTCCTTATAATACCTAAACATGCTTGATACGCTTTAAAACAAATATTATTAATATTATTTCTAGTGCATAGTGCAAAAAACAACTTCGAAAATAAACGTATCAATCCTAGACAACATAATACCTCATCCAACTATGTCACCATAGGTATACAACTAAAACCGTAAGATAACGTATTGGAATTTGGATTACCATCAAGAGTCGAGGCAAGAGATCTCTTCTTACCAAATTTGAACCATCTCTAGCATGATGTCCAGGACCACATGCATCTGACCCTTGGAGCGGCAGGGCCAGTCAGTTGTACGTCGCTAATTGGGAATTTGTGAACACTACGTTTCTCGGTCCTATTGGACCTCTTAGTCGGTACGTCGACCACCTTGGCCTTGTGCGGTCGTATCCGAGGGCCCTCGCTTCCATCATCCATATAAGTAAAATGTCTGAACTCCGTACCATGACATCACCTCTGGCTAGAAAGAAACGCATGTCCTCCCTGCGGTCCTTCATCCCGTTTTTGACTCATACCGAGGTGTGAAGCTCACGAGTCAACACTATACACAAAGCTATGCCATATTGGCATTGCTTTGATTGTAGTGCCCCAGGAATTTCGACACTCGAATCCAGACATTTATACATTCCTTGTCTAACTCAAGTATTGAAAACCAAGAAAGCTAGGAGAAAGAAATAAGAGGGTGAGATAAGAAAGAAAGAAATATTAGAATAGAAGAATAAGAAGAAGAACCAAAAGAGAATCAGAGTCTTACATCGCAGCGGAACAAAATATAATTGATAAATAAACTTTATTGAGAGCTTGAAATAAATACTTACAATCATTTGAGTACATTAATACATCTGTGCAGTTATAATAATCCGTCCTCATATATAACACACAGCGGAATAAATAATAGGTAATGCTATATGTCTGAACTTTTCCAGCTCATCTCTTTACAGCATCCGATAACCTGAACCTGTATAACCCGGTCTAACTCGAGCATTTACAAACGCCGGATCAATCTGGTGAACCAGAGTGAGAAAACTCGCTAAGTTTAAAGGGTCATCCAACTTGATTTTAAAGTCAAAATCTTTTCGAAAGAAAAGGATAATTGTAAGACCAAATCCACACATAAATGCAGACGAGTTTTACCTTACGATAACCCAAAAAAAATTGAAATCATATCTCTTCTGATATTATAATAATGTCTAAATACAAATAAATAACAATTTGGTGGAACACTTGCGTCTCACGCTCCCTATATATAATATACAATCAAAACCACTGGCTCTTATTGGAGATTGGATTTCGATTACGACAAGGTATGGAACCACCTTCCGATAGTGTATCTCTAGAGGAGAATGCACTAGGTACAACAAGAAAATCTTGCAACCCGGTCACACATGACCGACCACTCATTTTGCTTGAGGGCATCGAATGTATATCACCAACGGTTGGGCTCAAACCACCATTTCCCAAAAGGGACAAAACTAAATAGAATAAAGAAGGAAATTAATTTTCTCTAGATAGGTGATTATACAGCCTAATGGGAGCGACCCACTTAGCCATGCTGCTTGCCCGATTTCTGTCATTTCCCGATTGATAAGGCTTCAGGTTATAATTATCTCTTTGAACACTTGGCCACCATTCACATTGAATGCCACATTGTCAGATCCGCCAAATCACTAATTGACATCCACAAAAATACTCTAGTTGTTGAGCTAAGAGAAAGTCCATTCTCTGCCACTAACAGAAATACGTTTGTAAAAATTAACGTACGTGGTTTTTAGGAAATACTCTGTCAGACATTCATCCATACAAGTCATCCAGGAACAAGATGAACCGAAGGTACCATCCTACCACATCCTAGTTATCACCCTATAGATTAATAGGGAGTATTCCTTGCAATACGTAGATTTCAATCACGATAGAATCACTGTCGAATATATATATTTCTATGGATCAGCTAGAGAAATTCAAAAATATTTCCTCTGCTCATGTAGATTTACGGTCTTCAGTTGCTCCCTCTCGATCAGCATCAGATATCTTCTTTATTTACGTAGTCGCTGGTTCGGAATGGTTTTCGAATATAAATTTGATCCTAATCTTTCCATATCACAACGCTTTATGCATGATTTTGATAGTATGTTATTTAACTATCAAAATAAATAATAATAAAAATAAATAAATCCATTGGTTTATTATACAATGTCACTTGGCCATTTAAAATAATATTTCAGTTTTAATATATTTATACTCTCAAATCGTTTTATTTATATACTTAGAAAAATATCTTAAAATCATATCCAAATTTCCCATTAACTATCATTTCAAAACATTGCTACAACCTTACTTATTATCTATAATTGGGAAATTGATTCAACTTATCCATTTAAATAATCGTTACGATATCTCCTTTGTTTTGTTATTTGAACACCATAATCGTCACTTTCCTTTTCAGAATAAACTCATTCCAAATCTCATCTCCTTACTTTTGAGAATATCGTAATATTTTCACAATCTCCCTTTTATTTGTTTTATTATGGAAATATCACTTCATATTCTCAAGCCCCTTTTTAATTCCATTTAATCTGGAATCCCATCATATATATTTCCAACATTTTCAAATAACGTTACATTATTATTTCTCAAAATAAATTACTTCTAATATCTCCCCCATTACAACTAATATCGTCCTCCGATAATCCTGAAGTCGTTCAAGTTGGGGTATTTTATTTACATCTCAGGCCTTAATCAACAACGTTCTTATCTTAAAATAAATATCAGTTGTAATACCAAAACCGATATTTACCAATATCAAAACAAATCACATTTTAGTTATATCCCGATGAAACATCTCTTTTTATTTAAAATAGTGGATCTATATCACATCTTTATAACTCAACTCATTTAACTACTCTACTTCAAACTTGGGTTTTCATTTGATTTCCATTTCATATCTCCATTAGTTCCTAACCGTAAATCAGTCAGCAAATATGTAACACCCCATGATCTTAAATATTAAAATTAACGAATTAAAGAATACTTAATTTCAAATGTGAGAATTAAGGTAAATGGGTTACGCCATTGCGTTCGTCTCGGAATTCTGCTTGAGATAGAGTCCGAGTTTGCGTGAATTGGACTCCGTATGATGAGGTTATGGCCTTCCGAAGTTTCAGAATTTAAATAAATTAAAAACAGCTCAGGTTCAGAAAATTTGAAATTCAAACAGGGAAATGGGGTGGGCGGGATATCTCCCGCCCAAGGCCAGGTCGATCAGGGGGTCGACCTACCCCCCCCCCCCCGAGGTAGATCTAGAATCAGACGACCCTGACATGTTGCTCAGTCTTTCCTGACCTATTGCTGAGTCATTAGGGTTGATGTGGTTGTTCTGGATAATTCTATCTTGTCTGGATAGTCCAGATTAATTGTATCTTAATCTAACGGCTTAGGTTGATTTAAACTTCTATAAAAGAGTGCCTAGACTCAAACCTAAACCTAAACTAAATCAGTCACTTGGCCACCATGCTGCTGCTAGGATAGTTCTTCTTCCTAAAGCTTAGGGATCAGCATGTCAGAATTCTAATTCAAAAGACGAACGAATCATTCTCTTGTCTAACCTATGTTTGTGAGTACAATTTCTTTCACAAAATAATTAATAAATTAATTATGATGGGTCATGACTTGGACTATGAGAACATGTCTGTTGAATCATGTGACGATTACTTGATTTTGTTTGTGAATATATGATTGTTTTGTTAATTTGTGTTTGTAGATCTATTTCATATGTGAATCTTATGTAAGTTTGGGATGTTAAATCATATGCGAATCTTATGTAAGTTTGGGATGTTAAATCAAATGTGAATCTTATGCAAGTTTGGGATGTTAAATCATATGTGAATCTTATGCAAGTTTGGGATGTTAAATTATATGTGAATCTTATGCAAGTTTGGGATGTTAAATCATATGTGAATCTTATGTAAGTTTGGGATGTTAAATTATATGTGAATCTTATGAAAGTTTGGGATGTTAAATCATATGCTAGCTCGTACATGAATCTTATGCAATCTGTATGCGGATTATACACAAGTTCATATGTGAATCAAGTATATACATATGCTAGTTTATATGCAAAACATGTGACATTAATTTACAAGTTTAGATCCATATGCAAGTTTGTAGGAATCTATATGCAAGTTCACAATTTATGTAAGTTTAGGTGAAAAACCATATTTATGCACAAGTTCACATTTTTATATTAGATCAATATTTAGATCCATGGCAGTAACATACTTATGCAAATTTATGTTTCCTATGCTGGTTTTTGTATGTCAATCATATGCTAGTTTGAATGTAAGTTTTTATGAAATTCATATGCAAGTTACAGAAAAACCATATTCACATATGCAAGTTCACAATTTCATGTTTAGATCTATATTTAGATCCATGACAGTACATAGTTTATGAAATTTTATGTTATGTATGTTCATTGCCTACGCAAGGCTATACAAACGTATGTTATAATTCTTATTTGCAAGATAGATCTATTTTGTGTGTTATGCAAGTTGTGATGTTTCTTTCCTTTTTATGAGTTAGACTATTTGCGAGTCTAACATATTTCATATTAAAACGTACGAATAGCGTGGGGACAATGGGAAAATATTAATTTTGCAAATTGTGAATTGGCATAAAATAGCTTTAAAGGCAAATAAATTAATTTGAGACATTAATTAGTATTATTTATATACCTCAAAAGTATGGACATAATTTAGGTGACGATTATGGACATAGTTAATTTGGAAATTATTGATAATTTGAATAGGGAAAATTAATTCATATTGGGGTAAAATAATGATGTGTAATAAAAGCCTAAGAAACGAGGTTAGACTCGTTTGTGGTGTAAGACTGCCTGGACCCGCCTGGCAAATCCAGCAACCACAAACGGTAGTCTAATGTGAGAGGTCAAAGGCACAAATTAAATGCATAACAATTGTAAAGGCACGAGGTTAGGCTTGTTTGCGGTATAAGACTGCCCGGACCCGCCCGACAAATCCAGCAACTGCAAACGGTAGTCTAATGTGGGAGGTCATTACAAGGTTACAGTTACAATGAATTAAGTAACACTTAACCAAGATAAACATGTGGTGGGACATAGGGGTTAAGTGGGTGACATAGGAGGCATGTGAAATATGATTAGAAACACTTAACCAAATTCAAACATGTAAGAAGACATGAATAAGAAGGGGTTAAGTGGGAAATATTGGTGGGGACCAAGCGTAGGTGGAAAGCTTGTGTCAAACATGGGGACCCTTTTCAAACCAGTAACCCATTAAGTATCTTTGTGTGCTCGAGTTAGATCGAGGACAGGACACGCTTACTGGGTTTGATTGTAAGAGGTCAAAACGGGTTAACGGTGGCAACGCAAGTCCAACGGGGTCATGTGCGTGCGTGGGCCCAGGCTGGTAGGTAAGACGTTGTTGCATCGTGTAGATATAAGTCGTGCATCTCTAGTGGTATCGGGTTGCCCCTTTGGGGAGCGATACACCCCACTGTGGGACCAGCACGGGTATCTATGAGTTAGGGAGCCGATCGCATGGGGGTGGTGGGTACAACTAGTGGAGATAGGGGCAGGCGACACCTATGAAGGTAGCTAGGGGTACACGAAACTACCGTTATCATTATTATGTTCTGTAGGCGGGATCAACTTTTAGGGTGACTAGTAATGGTGCAATATATTAATTATCCTATAGTGATTAGGAACGAGATTAACGCCAGAATATTCCTCGTGTTTGTTTTGTCTTGCCCACTTGTTTCACGGTCATTCCTTGTTTTACCAGTTTATGCCTTATCCTAATTACTTTAATAATTATATTGTTGAAGTTATTATACTCACCAGATATTATGCCTGACCCCTTGTTTTCGCCTCTTTTCTTCCTCCCCCCCCCCCCGGTTCTCCGGGTGGGACTAGTACTAGTGGAGCTTGATTTGGATCTCTTTCTCTCTCTTTTGGAAGTGCTTGGATTGCTGAAAGTAAAGTTCAGCACATGTCTTTTATGGCTATTTATGTTGGGGTTGTGCTTTTTTACTTTATGTACTCTGAAAAAAATTTGTTAAGATGGATATTAAGTGTACTTGGTTTTACTGTTGGTTTATAAAGTTGTTGTAATCAAACTATTTCTCTGCTGCAATAAAAGTTGTTTTGAAATTTTCAAGTACCAATATATGCATTTGTCTTGTTATATTATGTTCAATACACTAATAATACTCCATGAAAGTTAATGCATTCCCTTTCAGAGTGACGTTAATGGACGTGGGGTGTTACAAAATAATTCTCTAAATATTAACCCCGAAGGTCAAAACCAACATCAGATCAATACTCAGAAAATCATTTATGTCGACCGATCTCCAGTTCGGTTCTAATTACTTAATTTCATATCTTGAGCTCTTTATTTTCATTCAAAAAAATCCATTTCTCATAACTCGTTCCAATAATATATTCAATAAAAACTTTGGTTTTATAATGTCGTCAAATCATGGATTTTATCAAATCCACTTATATACAGTTCAAATTTGAATTTAATTTAAACTTCAATTAAATCTAAACTTATATTATTATTAATATAAAATCACTTAAAAATATCACTTAGCCATAAATAAGTCTTATCTTTTCAAAACCCTCTATAATACCTTCTAATCTCAAGATTTTCCACTTTGTTTATTATTAAGTAAATAATAATCAATTTTCAACATAATCCCATTTTAATTTGTTTCTTAAAACAATAAATCTCGGTTATTAATCTCTACGTTATTCCCTGCTCATTTGCTTATCAATCTTATTGATATAAGTATTTACTTTATAAAATCATTATATAATCACATATAACTTAAACAAATAAATAATTTCTTTTATAAACTTCCATTTGAAATAATAGATTTTTAAAATCGATCTTCAGTTATAAAATAAATTTTATAACTTCATTTCTATCGATTTACTTGATAATAAATCAATCTTTATAAAAAAAGTGTATATTTGGGCGATCTGCTATTTATTCTTCAACAAATACTACCCATTGGTTAATAATAAAACAAACGTTGAATTCAGTTTCAACAATCAGTAACCAATTCAATAATCCAATCATATTTGATAAAACAGTTCATATAAAAATACACAATAAAATTGAGGAATCCAGCTGGATTCCTCCAACCTATTTTCCCTGCATTCAAATAGGTTACCTATATATCAATCCACCCAATATGATAATTTATAATCATGGCCAACTAATAACAACAATATAAGTTTAAATTTAATTTAATACTTTTATATTATTATAAATGTAACCAACAAGGTAAGTTACCTTATTTGGAAATAATCGTTAAAAATAACGATTTGTTTTGGTTGAATTAAATGAACGTTTAATTTAACCCAATATTCAACATATATTCAAACAATCAACAGATTAACCAATAATTAGCAATCATAACACACAAATAGTAAATCTACTTATAAAATATAAGTGGGATAACCGAGTGAGTTTAACTCACCTTGATTTAATTCCGCGTTAAAACGCTTGTTTTTAATTAAATTAAGCTGATGTTTAATTTAATTAAAAATTCGGGTTCCCTTTTGTGCTGAACAAACCTGCTCCATCTCGAAGTCTCAATCTCCACGGTTCCAACATGACCAACCAGGCGCATTTCTGATAACTTATGGCTGAATTATGAGATTAACAAGCTGGTAAGACAATTAAATTTAAATTAAAACTTTATATTTTAAGTCTATTGAGCTCTTACCCCACAAGTAGGCCCGCGCACACACAAGATAACCAGACCTGCGTTGTTATCTTTCCCTCACCAAAATTTTAACGTCAACCTTCCTGTTCTCATTATTGCTTCCTTCCAAATTCCTTTTATCATTTCTGTTTTTATTTTTATTTTATCTCTACAGGCTTAAAGCCTTGTTTTCTTATCCTACAAGGCCCTAAAGCCCAGCAAGCCCACTGCCCTTACTTACTTCGCACAGTCATCTTCCTTTGTCAAATTCTTTTGCTTTCTTCCCCAAACTGTTCTCATTTCTCTCCTGATACCTTCCCGCAAGCTTCCCCATTATTCATTCAATCCTCGTTATTGCTTTTAGCGCATGCATACCGTTTCCACGTATCACCTTTCCCCAACTATACATTCAAACCCGCACCGCAATACGATTGTCTTCCCTAAACTCTATTTTCCATTCCTACTCGCATTTTTTTCTTTAGTTCCCTTTTGTTCTAGACTTGCATGCCACTATTTCTCCGAAACAACACCCCATCAGCCCATGACATCCTACTTTCCCCAACGCCGTTATGAACCTCCTCAGCACCGCGTTGTTCTCCCCCAGCTTCCTTCCTTTCACCTGTTTCGAGACCCCCCTGAACTCCGACCATCCCAGACCTAGTTCGAGTGCTACCCTTCCACGATGTAAACGTTCCAGGCTCCCGTCTCTCTCTCTCTTTTTCGAAAATATATCACAGCTTCCAGCTTCTGGTTCGAAACAAAACTCACACACTAACTCACTGTTGCCTGACACATGTTATACCATGCATGCCTCCACTCGTTCCGTCACACTAAAGTCTCCATTTGACACAGGCCACCCATGCTAACCTTTCCATATTCTTCATTGCTCACCCAAATTCGAGCAGGTCTCCCATTCCCCAACGATCGAACAACTAGTCCCATGCAAGCCTTCAACGTCGACTGTACCTCCTCCTCGACGCTGAAGAATCCCAGACAACCAAGTTGAGCCTCGTGTTTATTTTTAAGGCTTCGGTTTTTAATATAGAATAATGAGGCTCGCCATTTTTGTTTGTGAAAAGATGCTTAGCTGCAAAAGGAGAGGGGAAAGATAGAGATGGTGCAGTGTTCATATATACACACGACAGATTAACGATAGGAACAATGTCATTTCCACATCGTACACATAGGAATTCGGAAGAATAGGGTAAGAGTGAAATTTCCTTCCATCCGACCAGCTTGCAGGTGCTTGAACGTGGGAAGGTCTGCTTGATTCTACTATACAGGCAGGCTTTGATTTGAAAAGAAAAAGCTACCTGTGGTGATAGATATGACTTGCGAGCTGTGTGTGTACATGCTTCAATTTACTTAGGTTTTAAGAATGAAGATATAGGAATAGGGTAGTGTGCAGGATGGTGAAAGTACATGACTGAAGGGAAGACAGTGTAGTTGTGTGTGTATATTGATTGACATAGCACATGTGGTTTTGTACCCACAGGTACATTATGGTACATTTCCTTGCTTACGCTGCGAGTGTATGGTTATAGGCATGTTCATCGCATAAATTCAGACAGGAACATTTTATAGGGTAGACAGTACATCATGTAGTAGTTTACTTTTGCTTAGAGATTAAGTTTTTATTATTAGATTTTAGTAAAATAGAGTACCGCTATTTAACATTGATCGTAAATTTTGCACCGTCACACACAATGTCTAAACTCAACGAAAATATACACACTTTTATATTTTGACGTTATAGTTCCAATAAAATAAATTTCGTTGAAAACCGACTCCATTTGCACAATGTCACTAATTTAATTTCAGTTTATTCATCGGTCTACATTTAAATTGCATACACAGAAAAATTAACTCTGGTTGGCTACAAACTAGAAAACTAATAATAATTAGTTATATGTATTCCAATAAAATTCGTTTCATCGAAAACGGAGGTCGTTGGAAAAACAGCTATTTCTAACGCATATATAATATCGATATAATATTAATTTAATTCCAAAATAATTAAATTAAATAAAAATAAATTATTATTGTCAAATATATCTAAATAAAATAATATACACTTCAAATATAGCCAATATAGAATTATAACTCAAAATTAACGTATTCGAGTTTAATGATGTCCAAATTCTATTGAAAATCCCTTTAAATTAATAAATAAACATTATCGTTTATGGACGATTTCCATAGCGACTATTTTAAAATTTTGATTTGGACATAACTTACAATTTATACGATAAAATCTCAAAATTTTCTCTTCCATTAAAAAATTATAATCAAATAGATTCAAACATTTCTTGTTTCACAGAATTCTGACTTATAATGGATTTTGTATATTCAGTTGAAGTTCTAAACTCAATATTACGAACTACCATGTCGTTTCGAGTTCGTTTTAAATTAAATATAAATTTAAATGTTCAATCGTCGTTTCATAAACAAATTCAATATTAAATCCATTAATATTTCTAATATAATATTTAAAACCAATTTAAATATTCGAATTCAAATAGCCAACAATCCGAGTCGTTACATTCTTCTCCCCTTAAAAGAATTTCGTCCCCGAAATTACTATGTTAAGAAGAATTCTCCAAACCAAATTTCCGAGTCGTTACATTCTTCTCCTCTTAAAAGAATTTCGTCCCCGAAATTACTATGTTAAGAAGAATTCTCCAAACCAAATTTATTTTCAAAATAATTGTATTAAAATATTATCAAAAATATCTAAGTTTTAAAATTTTACGAAAAATTGATCAGCACCTCCTCTGACTTGTTCGATCCAAATAACTACATCTTGCCACTCTGGGCCTTACAACGATCTAAAGAAAATAAACGCCAAGCGGCTACCCAACTCAGGGGTATAAAATTAATCACCCAAATCAATATAATTAAGGTTTACCTATTTGTTGGGTAATCAAACTCTAATCGCGAAGCAAAGCAACTAACAGCTCTTCCTCTTCCAACCTGTACTAACTCAATATATAATGCAAGTAAAAGATACAACGTTGAATTATTTAGTTTTATTTCATATTGAATCTATTTAATTTATTATACTAAAAATCTATTCTTTTAGTTTCCAATTCATTTCTATTGATGAATTTCATTATTCAGCCAATCAATCATCCTGTAAACAAACAATCAATAATCAACATAATCAAATCATTTTATTTTCCATTCTAATTTTATTTAACTCGTCTTTAGATAAATTCTGGTTTATTTAGTTCCATTTTTAATTTCGTATTCACTAATTCTATAATTTAAATCCCCTTCTGGTTTTATTAAACCATCCAAATTCACCATCAAAATTTAAACCCAATCAAATCAATCAACAGGCCAATATCAATAATTTGGTAAAATTATTTCTTTTCTATAAAAATATAATTTGGGCAAAATTATTTCATTTACCCGCTTTTCAAAACAATATTGTATCACTTTCCAGTTCAACATAAACCGATCAAACAACACAATACAAAACATTTTTATATAAAATTTACAAATACGCTCTCGTATATATACACTCAACTCAATCTATGGTATTACTAACCCAATCTCTATCGAGTTACACAATAGAGCCAAGGTAATTCCTAAACCATTGCTCTGATGCCAACTGTAGCGTCCCGGGAATTTCGACACTCGAATCCAGACATTTATACATTCCTTGTCTAACTCAAGTATCGAAAACCCAGAAAGCTAGGAGAAAGAAATAAGAGGGTGGGATAAGAAAGAAATATTAGAATAAAAGAATAAGAAGAAGAGCCAACACAGAATCAGAGTCTCGCATCACAGCGGAACAAAATATAATAGATAAATAAACTTTATTGAGGGCTTGAAATAAATACTTACAACCATTTGAGTACATCAATACATCTGGAGTTATAATAATCCGTCCCTATATACAACACACAGCATAATAAATACTAGGTAATACTATACGTCGGAACATTTCGACCTCATCTCTTTATAGCATCCAGTAACCTAAACCTATAAAACCTGGTCTAACTCGAGCATTTACAAACACCGGATCAGTCTGGTGAACCAGAGTGAGAAAACCTCGCTAAGTTTAAAGGGTCATCCAACTTGATTTTAAAGTCAAAATCTTTTCGAAAGAAAAGGATAATCATAAGACCAAATCCATACATAAATACAGATGGTTTTTACCTTACGATAACCCAAAAAAAATTTGAAATCATATCTCTTATGATATTATAATAATGTCTAAATACAAATAAATAACAATCTAGTGGAACGCTTACATCTCACGCTCCATATATATAATACACAATCAAAACCGCGGGCTCTAATTGGAGATTGGATTCCAACTATGACAAGGTATGGAACCACCTTTCAATAGTTATCTCTAGAGGGGAATACACTGGGTTCAACAAGAACATCTTGTAACCCATCCACACATGACTGAGCACTCATTTTGCTTGAGTGTATCGAATGTATATCACCAACGGTTGGGCTCAAACCACTGTTTCCCAAAAGGGACAACATCAAATAGAATAAAGAAGGAAATGAATTTTCTCTAGATAGGTGAGTATATGCACTAATGGGAGCGACCCACTTAGTTATGCTACCTGCCTGATTTCTGTCATTTCCCGGTTGATGAGGCTTGAGGTTATAATTATCTCTTTGAACACTTGGCCAACATTCACTTTGAATGTCACATTGTCAGATCCGCCAAATCTCTAATTAACATCCACAAAAATACTTTGGTCGTTAAGCTAAGAGAAGAGCCATTCTCCACCACTAATAGAAATACGTTTGTAAAAATCAACGTATGTGGTTTATAGGAAATACTCTGTCAGAAATTCGTCCATACAAATCATCCAGGAACAGGATGAACCGAAGGTACCCTCCTACCACATCCTAGGTATCACCCTATAGATCAGTAGCGAGCAGTCCTCACAATCCGAAGATTTCAATCATGATAGAATCACTTTGGAATATATATCTCTACGGATCAGCTAGAGAAATTCAACAATAGTTCCCCCATTGATGAAGATTTACGGTCTTCAACTGCTCCCTCTCGGTCAGCACCATATATCTTCTTCGTTTACGTAGTTGCTGATTCGGAATGGTTTTCAAATATAAATTTGATCCCGTTCTTTGCGTATCACAACGCATTAGGTATGATTTTGATAGTCGGTTATTTAACTATCAAAATAAACAATCATAAAAATAAATAACTCCATTGGTTTATTATATAGCGTCACTTGGCTATTTAAAATAATATATCAGTTTTAATATATTTATATTCTCAAATCATTTTATTTATATACTTAGAAAAATAACTTAAAATCATATCCAATTTCATATACAAATTTCCCGTTAACTATCATTTCAAAACATTGTTACAACCTTACTTATTATTTATAATTGGGAAACTAATTCAACTTATCCTTTTAAACAACCGTTACAATATCTCCTTTGTTTTGTTATTTGAACACCATAATCGTCACTTTCCTTTTCAGAATAAACTCAATCCAAATATCAGCTTCCTACTTTTGAGAATATCATTATATTTTCACAAATCTCGCTTTTATTTCTTTTATTATAGAAATATCACTTCATATTCTCAAGCCCCTTTTTAGTTCCATTTAATCTGGAATCCCATCATATATATTTCCAACATTTTCAAATAATGTTACATTATTATTTCTCAAAATAAATTACTTTTAACATCTCTCCCATTACAACTAATATCATCCTAAGATAATCCTGAAGTCGTTCAAGTTGGGGTATTTTAATTACCTCTGAAACCTTGAATAACAGCGATCTTATCTTAAGATAAATATCAGTTGTAATACCAAAACTGATATTTACCAGTATCAAAGCAAATCACATTTTAATTATATCATGATGAAACAACATCTCTTATTTAAAATAGCAGATCTATTTCACATCTTTATAACTCAACTCGTTTAACTACTCTACTTCAAACTTGGGTTTTCATTTGGTTTCCATTTCATATCTCCATTAGTTCCTAACCGTAAATCAGGCAGAAAATAATTTTCTAAATATTAACCCCAAAGGCCAAAACCAACATCAGATCAATACTCAGAAAACCATTTATCTCAACCGATCACCAGTGAGGTTCTAATTCCTTAATTTCATATCTTGAGCTCTTTATTTTCATTCAAAAATATCCATTTCTAATAACTCGTTCCAATAATATATCCAATAAAAACTATAGTTTTATAATGTCATCAAATCATGGATTTTATCAAATCCACTTATATACAATTCAAATCAGAATTTAATTTTAACTTCAACTTAATCTTAACTTATATTATTATTAATATAAAATCACTTAAAAATATCACTTAACCATAAATAAGTCTTACCGTTTCAAAACCCTCCATTAATACCTTTTAAATCTCGAGATTTTCCACTTTGATTATTATTATGTAAATAATAATCCATTTTTAACATAATACCATTTTAATTTGTTTCTTAAAACAATAAATCTCGGTTATTAATCGCTACGTTATTCCATGCTCATTTGCTTATCAATATTATTGATATAAGTATTTACTTTATAAAATCATTATATAATCACTTATAACTTAAATAAATAAATAATAAATATTTAACTTCATTTATAAACTTCCATTTGAAATAATAGATTTTTAAAATCGATCTTCAGTCAAAAAATAAATTTTATAACTTCATTTCTATCAATTTACTTGACGCTAAATCAATCTTTATAAAAATAGTGTATATTTGGGCCATCAACTATTTATTCTTCAACCAATACTATCCATTGGTTAATATAAAAGCAAACGTTGAATTCAGTTTCAACAATCCGTAACCAATTCAATAATCCAATCATATTCGATAAAACAATTCATATAAAAATATACAATAAAATTGAGAAATCCAGTTGGATTTCTCCAACCTGTTTTCCGTGCATTCAAATAAGTTACCTCAAATATAACGATCCACTCAATATGATAATTTATAATTGTAACGGTAAACTAATAACAACAATATAGGTGTTAATTTAATTTAATATGTTTATATTATTATAAACGTAAACAATAAAGTAAGTTACCTTGTTTGGAAATAATCGTTTTAATTAAAAATTCCGGTTCCTTCCTATGTTGACCAAACCTGCTCAATCTCGAAATCTCCATCTCCACGGTTCCAACGTGACCAACCGGGCGCATTTCTGATAATGTATGGATGAATTATGAGATTAACAAGCTAGTAAAACAATTAAATTTAAATTAAAACTTTATATTTTAAGTCCATTGGGCTCCTACCCCACAAGTAGGCCCATGCTCACACAAGATAACCAGACTTGTGTTGTTATCTTTTCCTCCCCAAAATTTTAACGTTAACCTTCTTTTTTTCTATACTGCTTCCTTCCAAATTCCTTTTACCATTTCTGTTTTTATTTTATCTCGACTTGCTTAAAGCCTTGTTTTCTTTTCCTGCAAGGCCCTAAAGCCTAGCAAGCCCACTGCCTTACTTACTTCATACTGTTATCTTCCTTCCTCAAATTCTTTTGCTTTCTTCCGCAAAACTTTTTCATTTCTCTCCTGATACCTTCCGCAAGATACCCCATTATTCATTCGATCCCCATTAATACTTTTAACGCATGCATACCATTCCTACATATCACCTTTCCCCAGCCATACATTCAAACCCGCACCACAATAGGATTGTCTTCTCCAAACTCTGTTTTCCATTCCTGCTCACATTTTTTTCTTCAGTTCCCTTTCTTTTCAGACTTGCATGCCACTATTCCTCCGAAAAATTACGCCATCATCCCATGATATCCCACTTTCCCCATCTCATTTATCAACCTCCTCAGCACCACGTTGTTCTCCCTAGTTTCCTTCCTTTCACCTGTTTTGAGACTCCCTGAACTCCGACCATCCCAGACCCAGTTTGAGTGCCACCCTTCCACGATGTAAATGTTCCAGGGTCTTTTCTCTCACTCTCTCTTTTTTCGAAAATATATCACAGCTTAAAGCTTCTGGTTCGAAACAAAACTCGTGTACTGACTTACCGCTACTTGATACATGTTATACCACGCATGCCCGCACTTCATTTTGCCGCACAAAAAGTCTCCATTCGACACTGACCACCGACACCAACCTTGCCATCTTCTCCCTTGTTCACCTAGATTTGAGCAGGCCTCCCCTTCCTCGGCAACCGAACAACCAGTCCTATGCAAGCCTTCAACGCTGACTGTACCTCCTTATCGATGCTGGAGAATCCCAGACCACACAGATGAGCCACGCTGTTTATTTTTAAGGCTTCGGTTTTTAATATGGAATAATGAGGCTCGCTATTTTTGTTTGTGAAAAGATGCTTAGCTGCAGAAGGAGAGGGGAAAGATAGAGATGGCGCGGTGTTTATATATATACACGAGAGAATTAACGATAGGAACAATGTCATTTCAACATGGTACACATAGGAATGCAAAAGAATAGGGTAGGAGTGAAATTTTCTTCCATCGGATCAGCTTGCTGGTGCTTAAATGTGGGTAGGTCTGCTTGATTCTACTATACAGGTAGGCTTTGATTTGAAAAGAAAAAGCTAGCTGTGGTGATAAATATGACTTATGAGCTGTGTCTGTACCTGCTTCACTTTACTTAGGTATTAAGCATGAAGATATAGGAATAGGGTAGTGTGCAGGATGGTGAAAGCACATGACTGGAGGGGAAGACAGTGTAGTTGTGCGTGTATATTGATTGGCATAGCACATGCGGTTTTGTACCCACTGGTACATTATGGTACATTTCCTTGCTTACGCTGTGAGTATATGGGTATAGACATGTTCATCACATAAATTCGGATAGCAACATTTTATTGGGTAGACAGTACATCATGTAGTAGTTTACTTTTTCTTAGAGAATAAGTTATTATTATTATATATTAGTTAAATTGGGTATCGCTATTTAACGTTGATCGTAAATTTCACACCGTCACACATAATGTCCAAACACAATGAGAATATACACACTACTATATTTTGATGTTACGATTCAAATAAAATAAATTTCATTGAAAACTGACTCCGTTCACAACGTCACTATTTTAATTCTGGTTTATTCATCGGTCCACATTTAAATTGAACGTACAGATAAATTAACTCTGATTGGCCCCAAACAGGAAAACTAAAAATAACTAGTTAAACGTATACCAATAAAATTCGTTTCGTCGAAAACGGAGGTCATTGGGAAAACAACTATTTCTAACGCATATATAATATGTATATAATATTAATTTAATTCCAAAATAATTAAATTAAATAAAAATAAATTATCATTGTCAAATATATCCAAATAAAATAATATACACTTCGAATATAGCCAATATAGAATTATAACTCAAAATTAACATATTCGAGTTTAACGATGTCCAGATTCTATTGAAAATCACTTTAAATTAATAAATAAACGTTATCGTTTATGAACGATTTCCATAGAGACTATTTTAAAATTTTGATTTGGACATAACTTACAATTTATACGGTAAAATCTCAAATTTTCCTCTACCATTAGAAAATTATAATCAAATAGATTCGAACGTTTCTTGTTTCACAGAATTCCGGCTTATAACGGATTCTGTATATTCATTTGAAGTTCAAAACTCAATATTACGAACTACCGTGTCGTTTCGAGTTCGATTTAAATTAAATATAAATTTAAACGTTCAATCATCGTTTCATAAACTAATTCAATATTAAATCCATTAATATTTCAAATATAATATTTAAAACCAATTTAAATATTCGAATTCAAATAGCTAAAAATCCGGGTTGTAACATTGATTATCAACCAAAAAGCTCTGCTTTTCAACAAAAGCTTTGATCCATGCATCTCAGCATGCCACATTGTCAATCCATACAATACCATTGATTTCCACTGATATATAACTTCTAAGTTCATACATCTCAGGGAAGGGTGTTAAGCTAAGACAATAAATTATCTACCACCAAATACACACACACACACATACATACATATATATATATATATATAGCAGAGATCGCTGAATACAACATATATTACAATGTTAGACATACAATCCATTTACAAGTCTGTTCTAGTTCTGGAAGAAACTGGAGGCACCTTATTCCTCGTCCCATATGTCCAATACAGGAGAGCCGTCCTTGCATATCTGTTCGATTTCCAAGTACATCTGGACGACCCCCACGTATTACCTCGTCTCGGGTGTACGGCCCAACTAAGACATCATCAATAGCCCAAACGATGTGAAGATCTCCAGTCTTCAGCCACTATATTCCTCTTCGACTTTTAGTCGTCGTCACAGTTATTCAAAATGGGTTACATCTGGTCTTTCTGAATAACTCTCGCATCTTTAATATTAAAAGATAAATAAAGATAACACATATCTCATTCCAATCCAAAATATTCTTTTATTCAAATATTCTTTACTTCGGGAATGGTTCCCATTAATTTTATCAAAGATTATCTCATTTAAACTTAATGTTTAAATCTTCCTTGGGAAATCATTTCAAAAAAATAATAATATCTTTTCTCATTTTAAGGCTTATAAGCCTTATCGGGATAAACGTATCTTACACATCTGATTATAATTTATATCCTTATCCCCAAATACTTATTGCAGTTATAATCTCTTAAATCATTTGTTAATGATTATTACATCTTCAGAAATTAATCTAATCTTTAACTGGGTTAAAGAACAAATTTCATTTAAAACATAGCTCAACAATAAACCCCAAAATCCTCATTCATTTGATTCCAACCAATTTATTTTATTAAATTGGAAAACTTCATTAAATCATAATTAAAAGATTTATTCCATAACTTACATTTTAACAAGGTTTAAGAATAGTGTTATTAAAGCCACCTTTCATAACAAACCCAAAATCCGATTTGATATTAAATATAAGGCTTTAAATGGAAATCATGTCGAATTACATTCAGTATCAAATTATGAAACCAACAGATATCGTATTGGAATAATGATATCTAAATCTTCCAAATTCCTCAGTGATACCCGTAAAATTACGGAATCCACTATTTAAAATATCCGAAGATAATTTCCATTCAACTCCATTCCAATTTATATGTTGTAACCTCGGGTTATAACGAAAACATTCACAAATCCAAATTATTATAAAATCATTGGATTATTAATCTTCAGAAAATATCACATATTCCTTTCAGTTCTTTATTCTAGCTGTTACCTGGTTCATTCAGGTAAAAATATCCTTTATCCTTTCAAACTTGAAATTTTTCATCAAAAATCTTTTTGAATCATTTATTATGATTTTACATAATTTATTCATATTTTTCATAAATTTATTAAGGACCTTACAGTCGGTTTTCAATTTCGGCCACCGAACTGTGTCCAAAACGACCTTTTCCAAAACAGATTTGGACTTAAATTAAATCCTTTCCAAAACTGAGTTGGACTAAAATTAAAATCTTATCATTGGATTTTAAAGCTCTTATTATCATTTTAAAGTACATTTCATTATGGTTGTAACGCTTCCAATTTCAGGAGAATCCGACGGTGGGATCTCCCGGTACGTCAATCCAAAGTTACGGGTTGACGTTCGCGAACTGTCGCTGCGCGATGCATTCTTTTCAAGCCCGAATCGATTCGTAATTTTAAAATAAATTGAAATCATTTCCAAATCAATTTTATAAATTATATATATAACTATCTTTCAAAACTCATTTCATTCGTTTCTCTTCAAAATCACGTATTCCACTATATGGTCAAGTTTAATATTATTTTAATGAATAAAATAATATTATTTTTTGAAAGTCATTATTTTACGTTCAAATTTTTCTTACAGTCATTATAAAAATAGACGAACAACTTTCGAAAGAAAACTTCTCTTTTAAAACGTTGGCTATATAGCCTAACTGAACTTCACTTTGGAAAGTTATTATTCATTTCAAATTAAAATATTCGATGTGCCTTAAGTGCTTCAAATTTACTTCAAAATCATACATTACAGTTACGAACATTCACGATATTTTATATATATTTGTCCATCCAAAATCAGATGTAAAAATCAAACTTCCAAATTTCACTAAATATTATATTATTAAAATATTCATTTTTATTCCGGATTGGAATAAAAAATTACCAAACACCAGATAATTATACTTATATAGATTTCTTACATTCAACAATAGTTGTAAACAACTAACAAACATCCAAATAACATCCAGAGTGCACTTACACCCGCATAAGCTTTAAATAATTATTTAACGTTTACATCGGTCTATCAATCAACCGATTAACATACAACTACACACATGGGATTAGTGTACAATCAAATGTCATCCCAAGACCCGTGTGTGTTTTTCAACCAATAAATAATTGATTATAAATTATTAAATCAATCCAATCAATCATAAATTATTCAATTCAAGTTATTATTCAACCCAATTGACATCCCTTAAATAGGTGAACATAAACAAGCCGTCCAACTTGTAAATGGTTGCTTAATCCCATATCAACTACCACAAATATTTTAACATCTTTTTTTTTCATTTTAACATGTTAATTAACTCAAAATAACATGCAAATCATAACACAAACAATCATCTATTCATCCATCTGGTTTTCAAATAACTTGTGATGTGAGCTACTATATACCGTATAATAATTTAGGATAATTAACCAAATAAAATTTAGTGTTCTCACATAAGCTATCATTAACTTATTAGCAATGTTTTAACTTACTAATTATCTCAGTTTCGTTTGAGAGTCAATCCCTTGTTTCTGCAAATAAGCTTGAAAGTTCTTGGAGAATTATTCTCCTCTTTCTTTTTTTTCTTTCAAATTCAGTCAAATCTTCACTTTTCTAATCATATCACAAATCCATATTAACTTGATTACTTAACAACTAACTATTTAATAGTATATTTGTGATTAAACACACAAATAAAATATTTAATGTAAGAAGCTCTCACAAGCGATTAATATATATATATATTATATATATATATTTAGTTATGATTATAACAGCTTTAAAAATAAGTTGAAGATATGTTTGTAATCGTTAATAAAGGATTATTGTAATTAAATTAAATACTACGTATAATTTAATTAAAAATTACCAACTGCTTTTGAGTCTGTTCAGATCTTTTCGATGGAGTAGTGCTCGTGAGAAGATTCCAACGGTACCCGATTTGTCTGATTCTGATACTATCTGTATAAGCAATTAAAATTTTAAATTAATATGATTTAAATAAGTAGACTAATTTCCTAATCACCATAACTAAACTAATTACATTCAATTAGTCAAACGCAGGCCGATTGACCCTCCTGCTCCTTCGTGCTCTTCATCCTGAAGCATGCCGAACCCATTCACGTCTCCCTCTCTTGAAAACGCAAGCCACCAGGGACCACCAGCCAGCGATCATCTATGCCACATCGACTGCCTTTGCCAACTCCCCCCACGCCAAGAACGGTGGTGAACTTGGCAGCCTCCTCCACTCTAGAAATGTGTGCGAATGAATCTTCTTCGAGCTCGAAATCCAAACAATCCAGGCAACAGAACATGATCATAACCATACCAATTCAAAGCTCATAAATTTCTCTTCAATTTATGTATATTGGAATTTTCGAACGAAATTGCATGGATTGGAAATGATTAAGGATCTAAAATGGAATGATTTTTGCCATTGGTTTGATGGTGGCGGTGGCTACACGTTGGGTTTATGGTTTGGGAAACTTTAGGGTTATTTATACCTTAATAACAGTATTATTTTATTATAACATTACTTGTTTAACGCTCCAAACGAATCTCAGTGACTGATGTTCCTTACCAAATACCCCCATTCCAGACATAATGGGATATATTTCGTAAGCTGATTTGATTGTTTTAATCAGTTTTTCTCAGAACTAAAATGTAAAGCAATATAACATTAAATATTGAATTTCAACATACATTTTAATTTACCACGACCACATACTGACTCCAAAAATTATGAAATTTGAATCTTGCTATGTTTTACAAATACGGTTCTAATGAACCTGGTTTCGTCGAATTTGGAGATCGTTTGAGAAATGACCTTGTAACTAGCTTTATTGAGTTATAATTGAAATTCAACACGCGTTTAAATTTACTACGCTTACATACGAATTCCAATTGATTTGAAATTTTAAACCTGACAATGTTTTGATGTTCCGGATTCAACAAAATTAGTTTCATCAAAAAAGGTGATCATTTGCAGAATAGTTATTTTTAAGGCCTATGTAATATTATAATAATATTATTAAATTCCAAAATTATTCAAATTAATAATAAACTTATTATTATTTTCGCATATATCCAAATAAAATATCATATAACTATAAAATAAATATACTTGAGTTTATAACTCAATATTCCAGTTTTCTAGTTAAACGGTATTCAATTTATATGAAAATCCTTTTATTTAACTTATTAAATCATTATATTTTATAAATGATTCCATAACGACTTTTTGAAATTTTAATTTGGACACAACTTACAACTTATAACATGAAATATCAATTTATCACATTCGTTAGAAAATTATATGTAGCATACCAGAAAATTCGATGCTCGAATTTTCAATACAAAAACATCCCGTGTCCAACTCGAGTATCGAAAATCCATAATGCTTAAAGAAAGAAATTAGAGGGTCAGATAAGAAAGAAAAATATATTAGAATAGAAGAATAAGAAGAAGAGCCAACACAGAATCAGTGTCTCACATCGCAGCGGAATAAAATATAATATAGAAATAAATCTTTATTGAGAGCTTGAAAATATACTTACAATCATCAGAGTACATTACACATTTGAACAATTATAATAATATGTCCTCATATACAATCACACAGAGGAATAATATCTATAATATCATACATCTGAACTCTTCTAGCTTATCTCTTCACATCATCCGATAACCTGAACTTGTAAAACTCGGTCTAACCCGAGCATTACAAATGTCAGATCAGTCGGATGAACCAGAGTGAGAAACCCAATAAGTTTAAAGGTACACACAACTTGATTTTAAAGTCAAAATCTTTTTGAAAGAAAAGGATAATCGTAAGACCAAATCCACACATAAATACGGACGATTTTTACCATATGATAACCCAAAATATTTTTGAAATCAATATTTTCTGATATTATAATAGTGTCTAATTACAAATAAATACCAATCTAGCAGAACCCTTGCATCTCACGCTCTACATACATAGAATACAATCAAAACCGTAGGTGCTATTGGAGAATGGATTTCCATGGAAAGGTATGGGCAACTACCTTTCTCACTAAGTACCTCCGAAGATGAATGCATTGTGGTTCAACAAGAACATATTGCAACCCAGGAAAAATATGATCAGCTTCTCACTTCGCTTGAGAGTACCGAATATATAATTACCACGATTGAGGGCCAGCCAACCGAACCGATAGCATACATACAAAATAAATAGGGACAACCGAAGGCATTTGATTTCTCTAGATCAGATAATGATATACCATTTTGATGGGTGTGACCCACATAGCCATCTGACCTACCCGATTTTTATCATTTCCTGGTTGATGAGGCTTAAGGTTACAATCTTCTTTTAGAACATCTGGCCACCATTAACTTTGAATGCCACATCGTCAAAAATCCATCAGAAATCACTAATTGACCCCCACAAAAATACTCTAGTTGTTAAGCTAATAGAACGGCCACTCTCTGCCACCAACTATGGTATGTTTGAAGAAATCAACGTATGTGATCCCTTTGGAAATACTCTGTCAAACACCCGTCCATACAAGTCATCCAGGAACAGGATAAACCAAAGGCACCCTCCGACCACATCCTAGGTATCACCCTATAGATCATTAACAAGTAGTCCTTGTATTCCATAGATTCCAATCATGACAGAATCAATGTCGAAATATCTCTGACCGCTTAACCAGAGAAATTCAACAAGTAGTTCTTCCACTCAGGAAGATCAACGGTCTTTAATTGCACCATCTTCAATAATCATCTTCTACATATTCACTAGTTTGGAGTGGTTTTCAAAAACAAATTCGATCCCGGTCTCTCCGTACCAACAATCGTATGGGTAGATGTGATAGTCGGTTATTTAACTATCGAATAAATAATCATGAGAATATAATGAGTTTACTGGTTCAGTATCAACATAACATGGCCTTCTTAAATAAAATTAATTAACGACGGCTAATTTAAAACTCTTAAATCTTTAAATGTTATAAATATAACTTTTCATTTCTTATTTAACATAAGATTTATTTTCAAAACTACTTTATTTTAATACTTAGGAAAATATCCTATAATCATATTCAATTTTATATTCTACTCTCATTTCCAAAACATTCACTACATCATTGCTCATTATCTAAAATTTGAAATCAATTCATATTATCATTGGTAAAACAACTAAGAAATCTCATTGTTTCATTATTCGAAAATCATAACCAACCTTTATTCCTTTAGAATGAACCTATTCCAAACTCCATTTTCCATTTCCTTTTACCTTGAAAATGTCGTTATAATTTCACACAATCTCCTTTTATTTCCTTTACTTCGTAAATTTCATTATATATAATATATTCTCAAATCTTCTCATTTCCGTTACTTTGTAAATCTCATTATATATTTTCGAATCCTTTTATTTCCGTTACTTTGGAAATCTCACTATATATTCTTAAATCTTGCAATTAACGTTGCGTTATTGTTTCTCATATGGAAATAATAAAATTTTCTTAACCTCTTCCCCATCACAACTGATACCATCCTTAGATAATTCTAAATTCGCTGAAGTTGGGCTATTTATTTACCTCTCAAACCTTGATCAACAACGTTCTTATCTTAAGATAGATATGAGTTATAATCCAAAAACCCATATTCATTCTAATATCAAACAAATCTCATTAAACTATTTTATTTAAAATATGGTTTATAATACCTTCTTACTTTTGGAAGTATCTCTTTTTAAATATAACTTATTATTACTTAATATTTTGATTAAGTAATTTCTTAATAAAATCACATCTTAACCTTAACTTCTTTCAAAGAATTCATTTTATAACTCGAATTATATTACCAAATTCCATTACAAAACTTTTTACCAAATTCAATTACAAATCCCTTTGTAATCTTTTCTTTTTGAACATCTCATTTCGAGTCCGTTCATTTCTCTCAATTCTATTATTTAATAATGTTAATTTAAAATTAACGCTTTAACTTCACATCTTTTATTTTATAAATCTTGCTTACAAAACTTAGATTTTAATATAAAACCATTCATAAACTCCTTTAACAATTCAACTAGATTTCCTTTCGACTTCGATTACTTTTAAATGAATTTTCAATTAAAAGTAATCTCCTAAATTATTATTAATTAAAATAATAATTTACATCATCATTAACTACTATAGGGGTAGTTAACTTCTTTTATTAACCAAAATAAATAGTAAATTCCCTTTTTAAATATTATTAAAATTAAAATAAATATTTGTTAAACTATTTCATTAGATTAATTCAAAACAAATTAATTTAGTAATAAATCCCAGTTAAAACGGTTGACTTAGTCAACTCAAAACACGGTTATCTCGTTAACCGATTCCAATTGTAGTCCTTTCTTTAAATTAATAATATAATTAATTTAAATAATTCTATTTAATTGTTTCTTAAAATCAATTATTCAAATTTTAAACGTAAGGTTAATTTCTGCTCACTTGCTTATAAATCTTCTTGACATAAAAATTTGTTTTATACAATCATTTAATACTGGCTTATAAATTTTATATAATAAATATTTATTCCCTTTTAATAAACTTTCATTCAAAATAATATTTTTTAAAATCTATCTTTAGTTATAAAAATAAATTTTATAACTTCATTTATATCGATTGACCTAACGATAAATCAATATTTAGAAAACGATTGGTTTATAGACCATATACTACCAATTACTCAACCAATATTACCCATTGGTTTAAACAAAATAAATGTTGAATTTTAGGTCAATGGTCAACAACAAAATCAATCATTCAATCTGAATAGTTTATATAATGATAATATGAGAATAAATAACTTCTAATAAATTTAAGGAATCCAGTTGGGTCCCTCCAACCTGTTCTTCTCTGCATCAAAATTGATTACCTCACATAAATTGATTCAATTCAACTGATTATTTCTATAACAGTAAATAACGGATATTTAACAACAATCAATTTATTTAACATCAACAAACAATTCAAGCAATTCATTAAATTAAACATGTTTCTAATATAAACATGATCAACAAGGTAAGTTACCTTCATTGGGTCCAATCGTTAAAAATAATGATTTGGTGTTTCATTGAAATTAAACAACATTTAATTTCATTGGTTCAATGAATATATATTTAACAAATAGTCAGCCATTAGTAGCAATAAAACACAATTATAAAACCCAACTTATATAAAATATAAGTGGGAAGAACTGAGTGAGTTTAACTCACCTTGAGTTGATTCGCTAATGAAACAGTTCGTTTCGGTTAAATTAAACAAGTGTTTAATTTAACCGAAAAATCCTGTTGATTCCAATCACGTCCCATTTCCGTTCTAAAATGTTCTTTCTTCGATATGATTCCGGTGTTTCTTGTTTAGTTGAATTCTAACCACATATGAGTGAGTTATTAATATTTAAAGTAACCATGATTTTTAAATTATAAATTGACTAACTCTTAATTAAATTAATTATAATTAACTAACTAAAATTAAACTAATTACGTCTTTATACAACAGCAGGCCGATAATTTTGTTTTCTCTGATGCTCGTGACCTGCTTCAAGCACCTTAGGCCTGTAAAAATTTACGAATTAGTTAAGTCATTTTTAATAGTCAATCCTTAATTAATAGTTTAATATTTAGTTAATTACATCACTTAAGAATTTGAGAGGCCGACCCCCTTCGTGATCTTCCTTTGTTCTTCGTTTCCTGGTTCGGAAACAACCCTGTCATAATACAATCTTTTTAATAATTAGAATATGATTAATTTCTTTATTAATTAAATTTTAACATGGTTACTTTAGTACTCTCAGGCAAAAAGGAATGCAAGCTGATCTCTTCATTGCTTGTTCCGGAATGATACCGTTGTCCCTAATTTTTTCAACAACGTAACCCCTTTCCATCGCCGGAGGCCACTGTACTCAAGCCAACTCCTGCCCTGACCTCGACGCCTCCAAACCGCACCAGAACTGCTCTCCACAGTAAACCATGGCTCAAGAAATTCGCCTTCAACCTATGCGACTTTGAAACCACATGCTGCCTTTAAACCACAACGCCGAGAGCTGCCATTTGGTGATTGGAACATGATCAGAAATGCCCTACGCCTACTCCCTAATCCCTCCCCCGTACTAATGAGCCCAAAACCGCCAAGCATGATCATTCCGAGTGTTCCCTCTTGCTTCACGAACGACGCTGCTCTTCGATCATATTCAGGCCACCATGCTACGAGAAAACCGTCACGACCGTGGGATAGGTCGATCTCACCGAGTTACTCATGTTTGTAGTTGAAATTTTTTGGTGAAAGTGCATAGATTTTGAGATCAAGGAGGAAAAATGGGGGGAAACTCGTTGTCGTTTTCTGGACACTGGCAGCTCAGAAAATATATTGACCAGGGAACGCAATTTCTAGGGTTTGACTGTATGTTGGGGTATATATATGTGAGCGTTATAATAAATTAATGTTAAACGAAACTTCTCGGTGTAATAGCACATTAAAACATCTACATACAACCTCCAAAGGAGATGGAAATTTACACCCTAGCATAAAACAACATTCCGGACACGATGGCAAAGATTTCGTCGAATTTCGAAGTTGTCGGCCAAAATTCCTTTATAACTCATATACATGAATCAACATGCATTTTAAATTGCGTACGTTCACAGATGAAATCCAAATAACTTGAAAATTGAAACACAATAATTATAAATCATTCCGGATTTAATAAAATTAATTTCATTGGAAACGGGGTTCGTTAGATAATCCGTTAATTTAAATTAACAAAAAGATTAAATTAAAAACAGTGACGTTTTTTGCTACCGAAGTCACATACGACATCTGTTTGCCATGAAATTTAATATCATACCATAATTTAACATTACGATTCTGATTAAACAAATTTCATCGAAAACCGAGAACATTTGTAAAATGGCTATTTTTAATGCTTTTAAAAATATCGAATAAATATTCATTAAATTATAAAATAATTCAATTAAATAATAATAAATTGTTATTATCATAAATATCCAAATAATATATATAGCTTTAAATATATACAGTACAGACTGTACAATTCAATATTAAAAATTTGGGTTAAACAATATCCAAACTATATACAAAATCTTTTTATATTAATTAATAAAAGTTTTATTTTACATAACGATTTCCATGGCGACTATTTTAAAATTTGATTTGGACATAACTAATAACCTATAACATGAAATCTCGATTTTTCTCTTCTATATGAAAATTATAATCAACAAGATTCAAACTTTTCTTGTTTCACAGAATTTCAACTTAAAACGGATTCTGTATATTCAATTAAAGTTCGAAACACAATATTACGAACTACAATGCCATTGTGATCTCGTTTATAATTTAAATATAAATTTAACATTGAAACTTTGTTTTAATAAACGAATTCAATATTAAAAATCCATTAATATTCGTATTATAATATTAAAATAATAATAAATATTTGAATTCAAATAGCTGAAAAATTCGGGTTGTTATATTATAATTCAATAGATCCTAATGTTTCTTGTTCTATCAAATTATGACTTATATTGAATTCTATATACTCGTATAAAGTTTAAAACGTAATATTACGAACTACTGAGCCGTTACGAGCTTGTTTTAATTATATTATAAATTTTACGTTCAAACTCGTTTTTGTTTTAAATTACAAGTCGTTATTTCTCAAAATCGACTGAAAATAAATTTTAAATTGGTTCCAAAATTCAGGGTTGTTACAATATCCCCCACTTAAAAACTTTTCGTCCCCGAAAAGGAAGATGGAATCGAAGGTCATTTATTTAACCAACTCAACCTTCGCTCTAATTCAAGTTCTTCAACTTCTCAATTTCTAAGAACTTTCAGATTTCGCAAAATTTGGCTAACGCCTTATATTTTTGAATAGTATCACCATAATCTTCTTTATACAGGTCAATCTGTACAACTACAACTTGCTCCTACGGGCCCTCATCAATCAAAAGAAAATAAAAAAGCAAAGCGTCTTGCCAATCGGCTCATAAAATCATCAATCCCATTCAATACAATAAATATGTACCATTGTATCAGGCATGCAATTTTATTCCTCTTCTTAACTTCCAATTTATAACCTATCCAACATATGTATGTATATATGTATATCCAATCCGAACTAATTTCTAATCCAGTTTAACATTAAATTTGACTTGATTCAATTTAATTTCCATTCCCATATTAGTTTTTATCATTCCAAAACTAATAAATCACACATCACAACCAGCAATCAATTGGTTAATTGAAATTTCCAAATTTATATGTTGTCAAAACATGTATCTTTTATATATTCAAAACATATTTCCAAAGCCAAATCACAAAAAATAAACTCTAACTATGTTTTTGGTTCTCACACCAATCAATTGGAATTATATAGATATCCCACTTTCAAAACTTGAACATAAACACTGACGATGATGCATTATCATTAGAACTATCCTCGGGCTACTATAGTGTGATTCTATATCAACCCAGTATATTTGGGACTTCAGATATACGTTCATGATGCGTATATGCAAAATCTTCTTATACTCGATAGTCTAAACTCAAAATAAAATAAAACACTCAAGTTCTTATTATAAGATTTTTTTTCAAAACAAATTCGTTTCTATAAATAACACTCTTCAATCTCATTCTAGGGTATTACTAATCCTATCTCTAATGAGTCATTCTTATAGGATATTACTAATCCTATCCTGATGAGTTCTTTCATTTGATTCTAATGTGTCTTGTTCTCGAGCTTTATAAACCAAAGTTCTGATACTGCCTGTCACGGGTCATTAGGCTTTACAACCATCAACCGGCGGCTAACCTCCATCGTGGCATAACAAATGGTCCCCTAGCACCCTGTTTTACGGCCAACCTCTCGACTGCTCAACCAAACCCCGTAGGGACATGTAGGAGTAAAAGTCTACTGCTCGCCACCAAACCACATGGCGAGAACCCCTTATCATGTTGCTTGCCTTGCTCAGACAAACAGGGACTAGTGTGAGAACTAAAAACAATTTTTAAAACTTCACTTTAAAAGTTGGAAATCATGGGACCACGCCGTATGAAACGGAACGGGCTTCCTCCATATAAAAATCATAAAACAAAACTTGCAATGCTTTTTGAAAAATGAAGCTATTATAAGACTCAAGTCCCATCACACAATGCAACGCAAGATGGAGGATAGAGTTTTACCTTATAATCGACAAACACGCTTTAAAACAAAATTTTATTGATATAATTTCTAGTGCATAGAGCGGAAAACAACTTCAAAAATAAATGTATCAATCCTAGAGGCATAATACCCCATCCTACTATGTCGCCATAGGTATACAACTAAAACCGGAAGATCATGTATTAGAATTTGGATTTCCATCATGACCCGAGGCAAGAGATCTCTCCTAACCAAATTCAGATCATCTCTAGCAAGATGTCCAGGACCACAAGCATGTGACCTTTGGAGCGGCAGGGTCGGTCAGTTGTACATCGCTGATTGGCAATTCCTAAACACTACGTTCCCTGGTCCTGTTGGACCTCTTAGTCAGTACATCGACCTTCTTGCCCTTGTGCGGTCATATACGAGGGCCCTCGCTTCCATCATCCACATAAGTAAAATGTCTAGGCTCCATACCATGACATCGCCTCTAGCTAAAAAGAAACGCATTTCCTCCCTACTATCCCTCATCCTGTTTTTGACTCATATCAGGGTGTGAAGCTCGCGAATTGACACCATACACAAAGCTACCCATATTGGCCTTGCTTTAATCATCAACCACAAAGTCTGCTTTTCAACAAAAGCTTTGATCCATGCATCTTAGTATGCCACATTGTCAATCCATACCATACCATTGGTTTCCACCGATATATACCCTCTAAGCTCATATGTCTCAGAGAAGGTTGTTAAGCTAAGAGAATAAATTCTCTATCACCAAACAGATATATATTTAGTAGAGATCACTGAATACATCATATATTACAATATCAGACATACAATCCACTTGCAAATCCGTTTTGGGTCTAAACGATACCGAAGGCATCTTATTCCTCGTCCCATATGTCCAATACAAGAGGGAGGTCCTCGCATATCTAGTCGATTTCCAAGTACATCTGGATGACCACCACTTATTATCTCGTCTTGTGTGACACCCCACATTCGTGAATGTCACTCTTTATCATAACGCATTAAGTTTTGTGAAACGTTATATGTGATGACCGCCCACAGCCCCCGCACTAACATGAGGAAATGCATTGAATGGTGTGCTAGGCAGCTATGGACGATCACAAGAGTTGGTAACATAATCGGAACCTGTCGTATTATTCACAACGCAAGGATAATATATAATAGAATATATACAACATGTAGGAATAGTGAAGCATCTATGAGCAGAAAACTCCAACTTTCATAATAACTAGAAAGTATATCCAAAATACCAAGATTACAACATAATGCCTATACATAAATGCCTCACTGCAGCACTCAGAGAAAAAAAATAACAAACAACGGAAACAGAAATACTAAAGAGTAATAAAACTGGTACGTAAGCCTCCAGCTTGCCTCCGAACTGCAACATCGTCCTCATCAAACTATCACTTGCTACCTAGTCTGCTCATCCAAAAATCGGATGGACAGCCCAAGGTAATAAGAGGAAAACATAAAACCTTGAGAAAGACTACAGTCTTAGTAAGCGATAAAACAGCTAACAAACATCATCAATAAAGTATATGAGAATAGGCAGATTAACCCTCAATCCACCAATCACATTACCAGAGAAGAACTCCAAGCCGCACTCCCCACATTCGACAGTGATAGCCTTTAAAAAAATGTTTCAACCATACATCCATAGAATCCAGAATGACCATTCATTCTTAGCAATCAGAAGCAACCAAACAATAGCACTCACAACATCCAGATTATACATCTCACGTGAACCATCCTAATCGAATTCAATATCCCTCAAGTCCAAGCCCCAAAGGCCTAAACCAATATCAGATAAGCACCCAAGAAACATCTCCTTCGACGTTGGATAGTCTACATGGGATGGTACAAACAAAACAAACAACATACATGACTGACTCTGGCAATCATCGCCAATCCTGCTTTGAATCCATCGTAAATCGTATGATTGGCCATGTCACTATGCCATCCGTAAAGGGCTAATGATAACCCCAGTTCTAAGAAGACTACTGCACGTCCAACATACATTTGCCTCTTAGAGACAACTAGGCCCATCCAATAGGTCCAGGGTATTGGACTAGTCCAACTAGCCTTTTAGGTGCCCCTATTATAGCCTTGCTTTGAGCCTGTAAGAACTTAAGACAATGATAATCCCTTCATAACTCTAGTCGGCATCGCTGGCAACTATCCACAAACTCAGACCCAGTCTCGAGTATTCATTATCCACAAACTCAAGACCAACTTGAGTCATCTCCCATCTCGTTGCATCTCCAAGATCAACGAACAACCACTATTTACGTGTTCAGGCATAACTTGAATCGCTCTAACCTTCGTTGCATCTCCACGATCAACAAACTCATCCTATCACTTCGACATTCCCCATTGAATTCACTTTGAAGTCATCACCATTTTCGAACCAAAGAAAACATCAACATAAGGTCCGAAACAATCCATAACATTCACATATTTACTACAGAACAAACAACAACGTTTATACCATCAGCAATAGTGTTTAAAAGTGTTGTCAAAAACCCTTCCTTTACGCCCTGATCGACCCGATCCTCTTGGATGCCTGACCGACCTGAGACAACCGACTCGAACACTTCTCCATGACTGACCCGAACTCGCTCACTTCCATGACCGACCAACCAGGACCATAGTGACCGAACCCTGCTCGACCGACCACCCTATGGCGTGACCGATCCCCCTACGCTCGAGCCCATTCTCGACTGAGCCCATTGTGCGCAAGTGACCTGCCTTTTGACTAACCCAAAAACCTTCACCACTTCAAACTCCATAACCGACCGACCCGGTTCTTCCACCATGACCGACCGACCCATTTTATGCTCGATTCGAACCACTCTGGAGTGCACGACCGACCCAGTCCCCCTAATTTCGCTTAACCGACCCGGTCCCTTCATGCTCAGCCAACCCAAACATTGCTCGACCGACCCGACCATGTACTCCCTTGTACTACACTTTGTACTACACGTTGTACTACGCGTTCGACCCGTGGTCTGTACAGCCCTAATCCAAGTCTAATTTCGACCAAAACTCCGCCAATCGGCAAGATCGACGAAATATACTCATCTAATTCATCCAACACAACCATAAACATATTATGAAATCAATAACAACATGAATATGACGATTTTCACCAAAATTATGCAAACTTCATCAAAATCATAATAAATGAACATATGAACTAAATTACGGATCCAACTTGCATAAACGTATAAAATTATATGAGAATTACCGGTTTTAAGTTGCTAAATTAGATCCTATGGTGACTCATACGAAATAAACTTACGATGGTACAGATCTAAGGAAAATGACTTGAAAAATATCAAATACAAGATCAAACACTCATATACTTGATTGAATCCATGCGAGAGATGCATATTACTCACCAATTTTCCCAAAACAATCCAAAAGCACTTAGATCTAGATCCGAACAGCGATGAATTTGATCCAAGCTCTTTAATTCGATGAACTCTCACTTGGAATGGTGTAGATCTAGCTCCAGTTATTCTAGATCTTCGATTCTCTAAGCTTTAATGGTGGAAAGGTGTACGAAATGGAGGAATGGAGGACCTCTAGCTCTCACAAATGAGAGAATGGAGAAAGTAAACTATTCTCCATGTCTCCTACCCCCTATTTATAGCCTCCACTAGCCCGCTAACGGGCCTCCCCAAATCAGCCCATTCTGGCTTACCAAACCTGAACAGCCAACTGTTAAACCTTAAAACAATGATTCCTCCCAAATCGCTGAGCCAAATCTTTAGTGTGACCACTTTAGGGAAAGGGAAACATCATTTCCTTTCCAATGGCATGGGTCTCAAAACCTGATTCGACCCGATTCAAAAGTTATCCCCTGTACCAGACTGACAGGGGGAAAATGGTCACACACAAAATTGGTAAAAATTGTGGACATGTTTCACATCCCCTTAAACAACATATTAAAATATGAGAATGATCCAACCCTCAGGAAATAAAATAAAAATATTTTACAATCTTACGATACGTAAAATGCAGTTGTTACATTCTCCCCCTCCCCCCAACCCCACCACCATAGAAATTTCGCCCTCGAAATTCCAACAACCACAACGTGGAATTCTATCCACTAAACTACAGCTACCATAATGATTTGTCAATTTTGAGTGATGACATCATCCCCTCGGGAACTCATCCCTCAATCCATCACATTCTTAGGCCTATCCCAGTCCTGGATTGTAGCCACTTTAGCGGGGTCAACCGCTATTCCATTTCCAAAAAAAACACGGCCTAAGAACCTCACTTCGCTCTTCCGGAAGTGATGCTTCGTAAACTTAGTTCTTAGCTGATGCTTTCACACCTCCTCTAAAACAACTTCTTAAGGTCTATCAGTCTTGGTTGAAAACACAACTGGTGCACCCCATTTGGATTCACTTCTCCAAATGTATCCTTTCCCCAATAGGTCAGTACTCGCACCTCTAACTCCCGTTGTTTCTTAGGCACCATCCACCTAAGATACATAACAATAGGTCTAACTCCTTCGACCAAATCAATTCCATACTCAATCTCGCGATGTGGCTGCAACCCTTTGACCTTGTCAAAGACATCCTCAAACTTATTAGCGATCATCATATATGACAAGTATCCCCATGGAATCCCAAGCGAATATAAATAACTTGCGAAGACCCAGACCTCCCACTTACCCCTAACCATAACCATTTGCCCTTCCACATTTCTGGCTATCACTCTTAGCTTTTTGCAATCAACTTTTGCCACATACCTCTTGAGCCAACCTATACCCAGTATGATTTCAAACTCAGCAAAGTTCAAAACAAAGCAACCACACATAAGGAGCAACCATGACTCAACTACACTAGAACACAACAAAGCGTACACAACTAGATGAACCCTAACTAGATTAGTCACGATCCATGGTCTATTACAAATCTCGGGTTTCAAACCCTAGCAACAAATAACTTATTACAAATGAATGAATGTGATGCTCCAGCATTGAACATCATACGAACCGAAACATCTCTAATTGGGAAGACTACCTTGAACAACAACACCCTTCCCTTTCTCCTCCGCCATAGGAACCCTCGAAGAAGATGGTACAACTTCCATAGCATATCACCTTACGTTGGAATAGTGGCCCTTCTTCTGGCAGTTAAAGCATATCACCTTACTCTTCTTCTTTTCCTGGCCATCCTTTCCTTCCTGATGTTGTTGCTTCCTTTTTTTGCCATTTCCATCCTGTTGTGGTTTCGAAGCTTCCTCGGTTGCAGCGACAACATTGCTTCTTTAGGAAACAAGCTTTCATGTCTCATAACTTTTTCCACAAGCTTCTCAAATGAATCATCAAGATGTTCCACCAAGGGTCTCCCAAAATAGGTATCCAAACCCATAACGAACTTCTCGTTCTTTTGATTGGGCGTATCAATATACGAACGAGCATATCTTGACAAGGCCTCAAAGTCTGAAACATAATCAAGCACTGACCTACCATTCTGCTTCAACTCCACAAATTTCTTAAACAGAGCAGACTTCTAAGCAGTGGAGATAAACCTCATATCAAACTTAGCTTGGAATTGCTCCCATGAAATATCCTCTTCCGGAGTCTAAAGTGTAACCGAATTCCACCACTTCATGGCCTTGCCTTGCAACTGCCTTGATGCAAGCTTTCTCTTAGTTGCATCTTCTATGCCCAAGTCTCCAAAGATACAGACACAAGAATCTATCCACCTCTAAACCTCTTCCACGAGTTCTTTTCCTTTGAATGGCTTCCCTCCAAGAGATGCGAAGTCTTTGCATAGCTATGCAAAATCCACAACCCTAGGAACCTGCACTCCTACTTCTACCATGGTTGGCACTGGAGTGGGTATCCTTCTCATGAATGCTTCCATCATGGCCTCAAACATGGCTGGGTAGTCTGGTGCACCGCCATTTCCCCCTCCAGGCACAACCCCTTCCCTAGCAGTATGCCTTGAAGTACGTCGAATCATTCTAAATCTATAAATTAGAATGATTAGCCACTTGCAATAAAAGCTGCTAAAGAAGTACAAACGCTACTATACTATATAGTATCATATAGTATACATCCATCAAATCTATAAATACGTCTCTCATATGTATTTACATCTTCGAACTTTGACTAAAATCGATAACCTGGGCTCTGATATCAAATGTGACGACCACCCATAGCCCCCGCACTAAACAAGAGGAAATGCACTAAAAGGTGTGTCAGGCAGCTATGGACGATCACCAGAGTAGGTAACACAATCGGAATTTGTCGTATTACTCACAATGCAAGGATAAAATATAATAGAACATATACAACAGGTAGGAATAGTGAAGCATATACGAGAAGAAAACTCCAAACTTTCGTAACAACTAGAAAGTATATCCAAATACCAGGATTACAACATAATGCATGTACATAAATGCCTTACTAAAACATTCAGAGAAAAAAATAACAAACGGTGGAAACAAAAATACTAGATAGTAATAAAACTAGTACGTAAGCCTCCAGCTCGCTCTGAACTGCAACATCGTCCCCACTAAACTATCACTTGTCACCTGCTACCTAGACTGCCCATCCAACAATCAGATATATAGCCCAAGTTAATAAGAGGAAAATATAAAACTTTGAGTCAGAAAACAGTCTTAGTGAGCGAAAAAAAAGCTAACAAACATCATCTATAAAGTATATGAGAACAGGCAGATTAACCCTCAATCCACTAATCACATTACTAGAGAAGAACTCCAAGCCCAACTCCCAACATTCGACAGTGATAGCCTTTATAACAAACATTTCAACCATACACTATTGAAACCAGAATGACCATTCATTCTTAGCAATCAGAAGCAACCAAACAATAACACTCACAACATTCAGATTATACATCTCATGTGAACCATCCTAATCGAATTCAACATCCCTCAAGCCCAAGCCCAGAGGCCTAAACCAATATCAGACAAGCATCCAAGAAACATCTCCTTCGACATTGGATAATCTACGTGGGACGATATAAACAAAACAAACAACATACATGACAGACTCTGGCTATCACCGCCAATCCTGCTTTGAAACCATCGTAAATTGTATGACTGGCCATGTCACCATGTCGTCCGTCAAGGGCTAATGGTAACCTCGGTTTTAAGCAGATTACTGCATGTCCAACGTACATTTGCCTCCCAAAGACAAGTAGGCCCATCTAATGGGTCCAGGGTATTCGACTAGTCCAACTAGCCTTTTAGGTGCTCCTATTATACACTTGCTTTGAGCCCGTTAGGACTTACAACGATGATAATCCCTTTATAACTCTAGGCGTCATCGCCGAAGACTATCCACAAACTCAGACCCAGTCTCAAGTATCCATTATCCACAAAATTAAGTCCAACTCGAGTCGTCTCCCTTCTCGTTGCATCTCCAAGATCAACGAACAACCATTATTTACGAGTTCAAGCCCAACTTGAATCGTTCTAACCTTTATTGCAATCCACGATCATAAAACACATCCTATCACTTCGACATTCTCTATTGAATTCACTTCGAAATCTTCACCATTTTCGAACCAAAGAAAACATCAACATAAGTTCCAAAACAATCCATAGCATTCACACATTGTAACAACCCGAATTCCAATAGATCGATTTTTTTCTTCAAAATTCTAATCCATCGAAACTCATGTTGGTTGCTCTGGTATCCTGCAAAAAAGACAGAGTTATAAAATATATCTAAGCTCGAAAAATATCTCACAGCGGAATGGATAAAATATAATATAATCAAAATATAGCCTTACCCAAATTATAATACCGCCTAACCAGTATCCAATGCTATCATATCTCTACCACAAGTCTTTCCTGCGAGTATGTGATGAGGAGGGGTTTAGAACACAGGTTCTGGTGACTGGATTTAAACTATACATTTTGGACAACCCTTATACCATTCAATCACATTTTCTTATTTATTAGGTTACTTGGGTTAACAACACTCAAGGCTTACACACATGTCATACCCATTTACTCCCTAGTGGATTAGCCTAATAAAGTATATATGTAACTACCTCCAAATTAAGGTATACCCCATGGTACCACTCGCACGGTCTCCGCCGTAACACCACAGAAATATATGTAGTCCCTCATCCTACGCCGGAGTGACGTACGAACCTCTATAAAACAAAGTTACGTTTCGCATAGAACCGCCATCACCAAGCTACATAATCATACGTACTGTTACCTTTGATCGAATCAGATCACAGAGTAATGCCCTCAAGTCTACGATACACCACCCAGAGCAGACATGCATGTATCTAGACTTTCTCACGTACGTATCGTCAGTCGTACTCGATGCCTTAACCGCACATAACCACTAATGTGCACCAAGTCCCATTGCAGGATTGTATAAGAAACACGGAACTCGGTCGGAAGCTTTTCCATATCTGTACAGGCCCGCCTTTAAGGGCCTCAAAATACAGATATCCTTCGGGTATATTATTAATGGTTGTTGTGGCCCCACCTCGGCCCCTCTCTCAACTAGTAAGGACTACAAGAGCTAAGTGACTTGCCCCTAACAAACAATCTAAGCATCCAGTTGGCATCTCCCCTCAACCATTGTGCCTCGATAGTGAAAGGTGGATGGAGTCTTGGGTTTAGCTCTAGTCTTTTCGCATCCTACTAGCTGCCGATGACGGGTACCCGACGATCTACTATCCTTGTTGGTCGTGACCCCTGCCTCCCTCTTGAGGCGACCACTAATCACCCTAGTGTCACCTCGTCATAGCTTTCTGACTGCAAAACTACTTTTACAATCAAGGCTTCCTCATCGGGTAGTAACTCGCAGACCCAACCTCTGCGAGCACAGCCTAAACATCTGCCACCGTACAGAGGACTGCCAGGAGCACCTTACGTGTCTCAGGAAGCCGCGTGATTCTCCTTCCAAACCTTTGGAGCTAACTGAATAATCAGACGGACGTGCACTCCCCTCGTGCCCCTTGACACCGCGATGATCTACCCCATTGGGTTATTCACCTTATACGTGCGGAGTGGTTCAAGCGCCTTATTTTAATATGTTATTAGACCCTGTGTTTAAATATTCTATTATGTGCTTGCTTTACCTCATCGGGTTTCCATTTAACTTAGTTATTCCCATTTACATTGACTTCTTATTCAAGTTACCAAGTTCCTCTTGCTTATTAATTTCAGTCATATAACTTAACCCATTTAAGTTTATTAGTAAGCCCACAACATGTTAGTCTCTAGATTGTAATCCAAGGTCTGTAATCTACAATCTTTTAATATTATTCATAGTCCAATAACATGTTCTTATTAATATGTAATTAAGTATATCTCAATTCACATGTTTTCTATTTAGCATGCCACTCGTTATTTATGATTAAATATAACTTATTTCATTTCATAAGTTTGCCTCATTCTTTCTAATTTAATCATAATTCCATCTTATACTGCCACTACTACTTATCATTGTTTACTTATTAACTTAGTTCTCTTAACTAAGGTTTACTAATAAGTTTCTCTTTCCATAAACATACCTTGTGTTGTCCTTATCCGTAGATTTCAGATTCTCGTCCTTACAAATAACTTAATTTACAATTAAGTACAACTTGTCTCATTACATAAGTTATTCAATTTCATTTGTCTTCTATTATAACCTAAGTTATAATTTCCACTAGTCCCTAGGGCAAGTCTACCTATTATATAACATCCTCATTAATGTAATTTATTTATAATAGGTTATTATCATTCCCCGTTCATTCCCTTTCTTTTATCGTTGTAACTTCCATTCACTTCCTTATTCATTTCCATTAATCACAATTAATGATATTTTATCAATCCTGCTATTTACATACATACATACATACATAAATACATATATATATATATATATGCACTAGACCTCTCACATTAAGCCAACACGTGTGGATGCTGGATTTGCCGGGCGGTTTCGGGCAGACTTCTACCACAAGTTTACTTAACCTCGTGTCTTAGCACCATTACATGTATATTTACGCACTAGACCTCTCACAATAAATTAACAACTTGTAGATGCTGGATTTGCCGGACGGTTCCGGGCAGACTTCTACCACAAGATGAATTTAACCTTGTGTCCAAGTGCAATTGCAGTTTTCTATTTACTGTAAATTTTCTGTATAATTTAGGCATGTCCATTCTTTCAAATTTTTACTATAATCTATATTTTACATGTCATCATAATAAGCCCATTTTATGTCGCATGTTCTTTCTAACATGTAATTAATTCCATTCTAACATGCAATCATTTAATCATGTAATTGTTCAAATCTAACATGTAATTTTCTCAATTCTATAGTTAATAATTCAAGTACATAATATGCCACAAGTTAATCATGTAACTAGAACATGTATATATACAACAGTAATCGTTACACATATTTTAACAAGTTTGCATTTCAACAGATGAACATTTTAGCATATTAAACGCTTCTACATATGAATTTTCCAACATATTAATATTTTAACATACTAATATTTCAACATGTCATATTAGCATTTCATCACTTTAATCATCCTAGCAGATTTACATTGCATATTAATAGGGAATGTCAAACGATAATAAATCTTTATCAAAAATGATATAACTTATATTCACTCACCTAAATTGCTTCCCGATTCCTGAACCTGGTCCAGATCTAGCATTCCGTGGTTCCCCTAACTGGATTTAGAACCTAGCAACCATGGATCCACAGTTCTTACTAAAAGAAAAACGGGAAGAAAGAGGAGAAAATTGAAATAGACCAGATCTAAGAAATTACCTTACTTCGAATATGATTCTGAACACCTTTTTATTAATATTCATTCTTTTCCTCCAGATCTTGATTCAGAATTTTCTTAAACTAATTATGTTATTTTTCTGAACAGATTTGAGAAGGAAGAAGAATGGCAGAGTACAGACGTTGTCTCAAAAAAATGAGATTTAGGCTAGGCCTGGCTAGCCTATTTATAAATGTTCAGGATCTTATCTACACGCAGCGCAAAGTCATCATTCAAACTTGGTTAACAAAACAGTCCAGATTCATCGATGAATCTGGCTGGATCTGGGGTGGGGTCGACTCCTGGGTCGACCCCCTACAACGGTGTCGACCCCCCTATGGATCCCACGAGCTGTTTTGGTGCAGAAGTTTAATTTTCGAATATTTGAATTTCTGGAATTTACTTAACTGATATATTTATATATAATCTCCTTATATGTATACAAATCTTCTAATGACCATTTTTCACGTATACTTATACGCACAACTTTTATTTCATTTTCTAAATTCAAACGATGTTGTACCGTTATTTAACTCTTGCCATATTTCTTTGATTGCAGCCTTATCTTGAATTTTATCTCTTGTATATATATATACACACACACACACATATATATATATATACATATATATCTTCATATATATATATATGTATACATATATTTTCTTTACTTCCATATATGTATATTTTTCCTTATATGTGCGTTTATTCATATTTTCTCTTATGAACATGTGTTTATTTTAGTCGTTCCCTTAAAATAAAAATATGATGCCGGTGGGGATCGAACTGTGTACCGCTTGTATGCAAGCCACATGCTCTAACCAACTGGACTACTAAGGCTATTGTTAACTAGGCTTAGAACAATGGTAGTTATTGTTCTCTTCTTATTCCTCCTTTTCATATTTGATGTAATCTTTTAACTAAACCATTGCATGCATCTTTTTCTTTTATTTCTCCTTTATTACTAATGCATAATATTTGTAAATCAGTGCATGCAACATATTTATACTGCATGCAACCAATCCTTTCTTTCTTTTAATGCATGCATTACATTTTTATTTGCATTAATATTTTCTTCTATTTCGGTGCATGTATTTATTACATGCAATCACATATTATCTTTATTTTATTCTTCTTTTATATGTTTATGTCTATGCATATATATACACATATGCATATTTAATTATTGAATTGTTACAAAATGCTGGATGTTACACCCATTTACTACAAAACAAACTACATCATTCATACCATCAACAATAGCATTTAAAAATGCCATTGAAAACTCTACCTTCACGCCCTGACAGTCCCGATCCTCTTGGATACCCGACCGACCCGAGACGACCGACCCGAACTCGCTTACTTCCATGACCGACAGACCAGACCATGGTGACCGAACCTTGCTCGACCGACCACCCTATGGCGTGACCGATCCTCCTACGCTCAAGACCATGCTCGACCGATCCCATAGTATGCAACCGACCTACCTCTTGACCGACCCAAATACCTTTACCACTTCAAACTCCATAACAGACCGACTCGGTTCTTCCACCATGACCGACCGACCCATTTTCTGCTCGACCCTAACCACTCTGGAGTGCACGATCAACCCAATCCCCTCCTTTTTTTAACCGACCCGGTCCCTTCATGCTCGACCGACCCAAACATTGTTCAACCGACACGACCATGTACTCCCTTGTACTACACTTTGTACTACACGTTGTACTACGCGCTCGACCCGTGGCCTGTACAGGCCCAATCCAAGTCTAATTTCGACCAAAACTCCGCCAATTGACAAGATCGACGAAATATACTCATTTAATTCATCCAACACAACCATAAGCATATTATGAAATCACTAACAACGCGAATATGACGATTTTCACAAAAACGATGCAAACTACACCAAAATCATAATAAATGAACATGTGAACTAAATTATGGATCTAACTTGCATAAACATATAAAAATATATGAGAATTACCAGTTTTAAGTTGCTAAATTAGATCCTATGGTGATTCATATGAAAATAAACTTACCCTTGTGTAGATCTAAGGAAAATGCCTTGAAAATTATGAAATACAAGATCAAATACTCATATGCTTGATTGATTCCATGTGAAAGATGCATATCACTCACCAATTTCCCAAAACAATCCAAAAGCACTTAGATCTAGATCCAAACAGCGAAGAATTTGATCCAAACTCTTCAATTCGATGAACTCTCACTTGGAATGGTGTAGATCTAGCTCCAATTATTGTAGATCTCTGATTCTCTATGCTTTAATGGTGGAAAGGCGTAGGAAATGGAGGACTGGAGGACCTCTAGCTCTCACAAATGAGAGAATGGAGAAAGTAAAGTATTCTCCATGCCTCCTACACCCTATTTATAGCCTCCACCAGCCCACTAACGGGCCTCCCCAAATCAGCCCATTCTGGCTTACCAAACCTGAACAACCAACTGTTAAACCTTAAAATAGCGATACCTCCCAAACCGCTGAGCCAAATCTTTAAGGTGACTACTTTACGGAAAGGAAAACATCGTTTTCTTTCCAATGTAACAGGTCTCAACATCTGATTCGACCTGAGTCAAAAGTTATCCCTTGTACAAGACTGACAGGGGGAAAATGGTTACAAACAAAATTGGTAAAATTATGGATATGTTTCACATCCCCATAAACAACATATTAAAATATGAGAATGATCCAAACCTCAAGGAATAAAATAAAAATAGTTTTCTATCTTCCGATACGTAAAATGTGGGCTGTTACATTATAGGTAAACTGAAACAGAATATCACAAGACAGATATAAAATAGTAGCGGAAAATTAAAACTTCATTATTCAGCAGAAAAACTTCATAGTCTCAAAACCAGTTACAACATCAGTCTAAAATTAAAACCAAGTACATCAAAACAAAACATCGTCCTTACACTAAAAACCATCAGAGTACTGAAATGTAAAATCATAATCCCCAGTAATAGCCATAATAAAGTAGGCAGTAGTCAAAGTGATACATCGAAGCAGATCCAAATCCAAGTAGAAACAGAAGAGAGAGTCTTAATCAAGCCTGAGCGTTCCCAACCTGAGAACCTGGGGGGAAAGGAAGAGAGAAAAGGAAACAAAACGGGTCAGACATAAAGTCTAGCGAGTCCAGTGACTTTTAGCATATAAAGAAGTAAAAGTATCATAAAAGGCATATAAATTGGATGAGAGATAACAGTATCATTTAACAGGTATAAACAGACCGGACAAAATAAGCAGAATAAAAAGAGCAATTATGCTTCTCAAATACTTTTCTTTGCACGAATACTAGTATAACAGATATGTGACAGAATTAGGTGTTCCCTAATTGCTTAGCAAAAACATAATGATCTCAACAGAAACATAATGGTAGTTTTAGGTGTACTATAGTGACGGGTTTTGCCCCAAAAAGAAATAACTGGTACCTAAACAAAAATAACGGGTGTTACCCCTAAACAGAAATATAGGTACCCCATAAAAACAGACAGGACTAGATGTACCCTGATACTACCTCCCAATCGATTGGCTCCCTAACTCGTAAATACCCTATCGACCCCACAGTAGGGTGTATTACTTCATAAAGTGGCAAACTACAAAAAGACACAGACCTATTAGCTTGCGCTAGAGCTAAGGCTGGATTTTTTTTTTCATTTTTCCATTTTTTCGGTGTTTTCCTTCCGAATAATTCCGGAATTTCCTATTTCCATGTTTTTTCAAAATAAATAGTTCGGAAGGAATTCCTTCTGATAGATAATGGTAAAAGTATGGAAATTTCCACGTTTTCCATGGTAATTCCATTTCTTCCTAACTTTTACCTATTTTGTGAATAACCGGGCCAGGCCCAAAAAGTTGCGATTACTTCTTCGAAGTATCTTTTAACTTCGCTTCGTTTCTACTGCATCCTAAATTCTAACCCTAATGTCCCGTTCGTCACTCATTCCCTCTCAGTTTTCAACTTGAGATTTGATGTCTCCAGGTTGCTAATTTATGTCATCACTATCTCCATTCTTATCAATTATTTGTGGAATGTCCTAATTTCATTGCTCGACGTCGTTCTACTTCACCAACTATTGTTGAAATCGGAAAGTCGTTTGAACCCTAAAATATCGAAGAAAACCCTAAAGTATTTGTGAACCAATTGTTGCTTCTGTTATGCTACATGCTTTTGGTTATTTTTTAACTTTGGGGCCTAGTGAAGCACCTATTTTTTCCTATTTGTGAAGGACCTAAATAAGAGGTGTCTTATATCATGTTTTGCTATGTACTTTTTCCTAGTTGATCTATGGGTACAATATTTTAATTGCTTCTCTTCATTTGATTTTGCAGGGTTTTTGAAGTTAGGTGCTTGCACATTCCAATGAAGGACCGGACACCATTTGAAGGTTTAATTTTTCATCAGATGCTCAACTAATTAATCTCATATCGTGTTCGCTGTACGTTATTAGGTTACTGATGCATGCTATATCATTTGCAATGTCATTTTTTTTTCATATTATCTATTAGTGTGTATTGCTATATAAGTGAACTTATGAGCCATCTGTAACCAAATAAATGTTAAGCAAGTAAGCGAAGTAAGTAAAACATGTGAAAAATTATGATCTAGCTCCTACGTGCTATTGGCTTCAAGTTTCTATGCACAACAAGAATAAAATTATAAAACAGAAAAAATAATTATATTTTTTGGATGGTTCATCAATATATGAACTAAACAAACACTGGCTACTGAATCGTCTTGTTTTGTTCAGGTAAACAGGTTATAAAAAATATTGAACTCCCTTAATTTGGTTTTAAATGTCACTTGAGAGCATTATTCGTTTTATTTCATATATTACTAACTTTAGTAATAGAATGGGTAGAGTAAACAGTTCTTAAATGAATTTGCAATCCTGTTTTACCTAAATTTAAGAAAGAGGAAAATCTGCTAATTATTTGTTGTATATTTTTTCCTCATAAATTATTTTATGTTTACATATGCCTTTGTAAAATGATTTTGCAGCTGACTGTACAAGTCATTGATTAAAGGTGAGCTGTTTTTTTGAAATTTGACGTAAGTGGCTCCTATCCATATCTTGATAAAATTCTTAGTAGTGCCTGCTAAATTTCCCTTTTTTTTGTTGAGTCGAAGCGTCGATGGTTATTTTGATTTATGACAAGAAGAAGCTTCTACATCGACAAAAAGAAGACAAGATGACTTCATAGGTTAGAAGTTGATTATTTAGAGTTATAAAATGTTAAAATCTATCCTCAAATAATCATGCTTCTAATTGTTTGAAAATACTACTCATGAAGACATTTTTTATGCATATGACCGAAAACATGTCGACCTACAATTTTTTATAGGTCAACAGGTTTTTAAATTGTAACGGTCAAAAATAGGTCGACCTACAAAATTTTATAGGTCAACAGGTTTTTGAATTCCAACGGCTAAAAACATGTCGACCTATAAAATTCTATAGGTCAACAGGTTTTTGAATTTTGACCGTTATATTGAAAAGTCATCTTCTTTCTTCAAGAGTTGCATCCATTTTTCTTCATGAATAATCACTCCTTTTAGATGCATCTTTTCACCAACACTTGCAACCTCTCGATCTCTATAAATACATGATTTTACAATCATCCAAATTACCGAATCTTCTTCTATTTTCTGATCTATCTTGCAATATTCTTTCAAAAAGCACTCAAAAAGCATTCATTTTATCGGTTGAATCTCCAAGCATATTTCATACACTTGTGATTCAATTCGATATTATACTTCCTAATCTTTCTAAACATCAAATTTCATTTGAGGATAAGATTATAGGAAGGGTGTACTCAATCGTTGGCTAATCAGTGTTGAAAGAAGAACACAATCAGAAGTCAAACTCTTGTAATTGTCCTGTGTGGGTAAGCTTGTATCCCGTGAAATCAAGTGGGTAAGCTTGTGGCCCGTAAATCAAGTGGGTAAGCTTGTAGCCCGTGAAATCAAGTGGGTAAACTTGTAGCCCGTAAATCAAGTAGTTGTGAACCTGTTCCTCCGGGTGAAGCGAGGGTGTTGTTTAGTGAAAAGCCGAAGAGAAGCTTCGGGACTGGACGTAGGACTGGAGGTCCGAACCAGTATAAAAATCCTGGTGTCGTTACTCTACTTTACTTTACTTTACTGCATTTAAAGTTTGTTATCATATTCCGCATAGCCATATTATAGATCCTGCACAAGTCGCGTACACACCCGACTTTTCATTTGGTATCAGAGCTTGGTTATCTTATAACCGTAACACAGTTATTTGATATATTCTAGTAATATGGCAAATAACGCAAGCACTAGCACTAACACTTACACTGAAGGTCAATCTACACAAAGACCTCCTTTCTTTAATGGCCTAAACTATAGTTATTGGGCAACACGTATGGCTTTCTATATGCAATCAACAAGTTATGATGCTTGGAATGCTACTCAGAAAGAAATAGTTAATCCAACTACTGAGTATGCAGAATGGACTCCTGCTGAGAAAACAGCAGCAGCAGTAAATGCAAAAGCAATAAATATGTTGTTTTGTGCATTAGACCAAAATGAGTATAACCGTGTTAGTATCTGTACCACTGCTTATCAAATTTGGCAAACGCTAAAAACAACTCATGAAGGTACTAACAAGGTTAAACAAGCAAAAATAGCTTTGTTGAAAAGTCAATTCCAAAATTTCAAAATGAAGCCAAATGAAACAATCAATGACATGTATTCAAGGTTTCAAACTATTCATCATACTCTTATTGGGTTAGGACAAAAATATTCTGACTTTGATGTAGTTTCAACAATCCTACACTCACTGACTAATGAATGGGAAGGAAAAGTATTAGCTATAGAAGAAGCTAATGATCTTTCTACCATGAAGCCAGATGAGTTGATAGGAAATCTAATGTCCTATGAAGCAAATTTATAGGCTAGAAGAGAACAAAAAGAAGAAAAGAAAAATGTTGCTTTTCATGCCGAAAAAGATGAAGACATTTCAGATTCTGAAGATGAAGACTTAGCACTTATTGCAAAAGGCTTTAAGAAGTTTTTGAAGCAAAGAAAAGCTAGTCGATACGACAAAAGGAAGTTTGGATCAAATAAACCATCATCTTCAAATATGGAATGTTTCAATTGTCACAAAAAGGGACATGCGCAAAACGATTGTCCGGATAAAAAGAAGAATTCCGAAAAATTCAAGAAGGACAAATCAAAGAAGAGAGCTTTCTCAGTAACCTGGGATGATTCAGACTCATCTTCATCTGACAGCGAAAGTGACTCAGACACTGAACAAGCAAATGTATGTTTTATGGCAACAGAGGATGAGGTACGAATTCCTACTCTTGAGGATATGCTTGATATTTATGATAAAGTAATGATTAAACTTAAAGATACAAAATATCAGTTAAAAGAAGTCAAGACAATGTTGAATAGATCCGAATTAGAACGAGATATGTTAAAAGATGAGAAGAAAATATTAGAAGAAGAACTTGAAAAGGCTCAAGAATCGTCTTCTAATTCTAATTCTCAACTATCTCTTTTGACTCAAGAAATTGAAGTTCAAAAAGAGAAGAATGATATTCTCATTACTGAAAATCATGAGCTTAAAGCAAAAGTCAAGATTCTAGACCTTGAAAAAGCTAGTTTACAATCAAAATTAGATGACATTACAAAAAATGTTTCTAACTTTAACAAAGGTCGAGAAAATTTGACAAAACTTATTGAGAATTCACAATCAACTACAAATAAACAAGGATTGGGATATAAGAAACAAGTTATCAAGAAAAATCTTGGTAAAAGAAAAAGGAAAAATAAGGTAGTACAAGAAACTGAAGCTAAGAAAAATCTTAGTTTATTATATTCCAAACCTAAACCGATTGTGAAACTTCAAAAGAAGAATGTCGAATCTATAAAAGTATGGGTTCCTAAAACAAATAATAGTTTGATTAGGAACAAGTACATTCTAAATTTTTTAAGTACTATACATCATAATTCAAATTATGTGTATAAAGGGGATACCGGACCCGTATGGGTTTGGACTCCTAAGACCTAACTCGTAGGACCCTATAAAAAGTGGGTACCATGAACTTAATATTATTTTTTGCAGGTCCCACTAAAGAAAAGAGGAAAATGGATTTTGGACAGTGGTTGCTCAAAGCATATGACTGGAGACAAGAGCATATTGACGAATATTACATATTTTGATGGAGGCTCAGTCACATTTGGAGATAATTCAAAAGGCTTTATCATCGGAAAAGGCGATGCGAGCAATTACGGTACATCTAATTTACCTCTTATTACAAATATCATGCTAGTTAAAAATCTAAAACATAACTTACTTAGTATAAGCCAATTATGTGACAAAGGGTTTACGATTTCTTTCTCAAATAATAAATGTAGTATACTGGACAAAGATCAAAAGTTAGTTTTTGAAGGATATAGAGACAGAAACATATATATTCTGAATATGAATATTAATCATAATTCAGATATGTGTCTTATCGCTAATGATAATGATCCATGGATATGGCACAAACGTTTCTGTCATATAAACTTTAAAACTATTGACAAGCTAGCTAAAAATAATCTAGTCAAAGGTCTACCGAAACTTAGTTTCAAAGTTGACAATCTTTGTGACGCATGCCAAATCGGAAAATTAACCAAGTCATCGTTTAAATCTAAGAAGGTTATCTCAACATTACAACCACTTGAACTATTACATTTGGATTTATTTGGACCTACTCAAATACAATCCATAAATCATAGTAGATATGTGTTTGTAATTGTTGATGACTACTCTCGATTCACTTGGACTATTTTCTTGAAAAATAAAAGTGAGACTTTTGAAAAATTCAAATCTTTCGTCAAACGTATTCAGAAATCGAAGGGACTTAAAGTCAAGAATATAAGAAGTGATCATGGCGGAGAATTCGAAAATAATGATTTTGAACATTTTTGTACAACAAAAGGTATCAATCATAATTTTTCGTTTCCTAGAACTCCACAACAAAATGGAGTTGTAGAACGGAAAAATCGAACATTACAAGAATGTGCAAGAACATTATTAAATGGAAGCACTTTACCAAAACATTTCTGGGCAGAAGCTGTTGCAACTGCATGTTATGTTTTGAATCGTGTGTCTATTCGACCTCTGACTAAAAATACATCATATGAGCTATTTAATCAAAGAAAACCGAATATCTCATACTTCAAAGTTTTTGGTTCAAAATGCTTTATTCTAAACACGAAAGATCACCTTGGTAAATTCGATTCAAAAGCTGATGAAGGAATATTTGTTGGTTATTCGGATCGAAGCAAGGCATATCGTGTATATAATAAAAGAACTAAAAATATTGAAGAATCACTTCATATATCATTCGATGAATATTATAAACATCAAAATACTTTTGATGATCAGGACGAAAATATTATCTCAGAAAATAATAGTGTCACAAATATAGATTCTGACTCAGAAATAATTGATAACAATATTCAACAAGAAGAGCCAAGATCTCCACCAAGAATACGTTCTCCAACAAGAATTTTAAGAGATCATCCAGTTCAAAATATAATTGGAGAAATATCGTCTCAAATAAGAACTAGAAGTCAACTTAACCAAATGGGACATGTTGCATTTATTTCAAATATCGAACCTAAGAATCCTAAAGAAGCTGCTACTGATGAATATTGGATCATTGCTATGCAAGAAGAACTAAATCAGTTCGAACGCAATGATGTATGGGAACTTGTTCCAAGGCCAACCGATCAATCAGTTATCGGAACTAAATGGGTTTACAAAAACAAGGCTGATGAACAAGGAAACATAACTCGTAACAAAGCACGGTTAGTAGCACAAGGATATAATCAAGAAGAGGGTATCGATTATGAAGAAACTTTTGCACCTGTCGCTAGACTAGAAGCAATTCGAATACTTTTATCTTTTGCTTGTCACCATAATTTTAAATTATATCAAATGGATGTCAAGAGTGCATTCCTAAATGGGTTTATAAAAGAAAAAGTATATGTTGAACAACCACCATTATTTAAACATGAAAAATATCCAGATCATGTTTTCAAGCTCAAAAAGGCTTTGTACGGTTTAAAACAAGCACCACGTGCCTGGTATGAACGACTACGAAGTCATCTTATCAAATCTGGATTTCAAATAGGAAAGGTTGATCAAACATTATTTATTAAACAATCGCACAAAGATATACTTATTGTTCAGATATATGTGGATGACATAATATTTGGTTCAACAAACGAGAAACTCTGTAAAGAATTTGCAGATGTCATGACCAAAGAATTTGAAATGTCACACATGGGAGAGTTATCATACTTTCTTGGTCTTCGAATTAAACAACTTCCGAATGGTATTTTTATAAATCAAGAAAAATATTGTGAAAATCTTATTAAAAGATTTGGACTTGAAAATACTTCCGGAAAATCAACTCCGATGAGTACAACTAGTCATATTGAAAAGGATGAAAATGGAAAAAGTGTAGACCAAAAGACATATCGAAGTATGATAGGTTCTCTCCTATATTTAACAGCTAGTCGTCCTGACATTATGATGAGTGTTTGTTTGTGTGCACGTTTTCAAGCTGATCCTAAGGAATCGCATTTGCGAGCAGTGAAACGAATTATTCGATATCTTAATAACACCAAAGATTTCGGTCTTTTCTATCCTAAGGAATGTGCATTCGAATTAGTGTCATATAGTAATGCTGATTTCGGAGGATCACGAACGGATAGAAAGAGTACAAGTGGTACGTGCCATTTCATTGGAAAATCACTTGTCTCTTGATTTAGTAAGAAACAAAACTGTGTTTCACTATCGACATGCGAAGCGGAGTATATTTCAGCAGCTTTGGCATGCACACAGGTTATATATATGCAACAAACACTTAAAGACTTCGGTATAAATTTATCGAATTCTATTATATATTGTGATAACACTAGTGCGATAAATTTGTCCAAAAACCCAGTTAATCACTCTCGGACTAAGCACATTGACATTCGTCATCATTTTCTACGAGAGTGTTATGCAGATTATATAATTCAGGGGGAGCATATATACAGGGGGAGCAATATACAAGGAACAATACCTTTATTATGCCAGGTTGTCATCAATCAAAAAGGGGGAGAATGTTGAGTCGAAGCGTCGATGGTTATTTTGATTTATGACAAGAAGAAGCTTCTACATCGACAAAAAGAAGACAAGATGACTTCATAGGTTAGAAGTTGATTATTTAGAGTTATAAAATGTTAAAATCTATCCTCAAATAATCATGCTTCTAATTGTTTGAAAATACTACTCATGAAGACATTTTTTATGCATATGACCGAAAACATGTCGACCTACAATTTTTTATAGGTCAACAGGTTTTTAAATTGTAACGGTCAAAAATAGGTCGACCTACAAAATTTTATAGGTCAACAGGTTTTTGAATTCCAACGGCTAAAAACATGTCGACCTATAAAATTCTATAGGTCAACAGGTTTTTGAATTTTGACCGTTATATTGAAAAGTCATCTTCTTTCTTCAAGAGTTGCATCCATTTTTCTTCATGAATAATCACTCCTTTTAGATGCATCTTTTCACCAACACTTGCAACCTCTCGATCTCTATAAATACATGATTTTACAATCATCCAAATTACCGAATCTTCTTCTATTTTCTGATCTATCTTGCAATATTCTTTCAAAAAGCACTCAAAAAGCATTCATTTTATCGGTTGAATCTCCAAGCATATTTCATACACTTGTGATTCAATTCGATATTATACTTCCTAATCTTTCTAAACATCAAATTTCATTTGAGGATAAGATTATAGGAAGGGTGTACTCAATCGTTGGCTAATCAGTGTTGAAAGAAGAACACAATCAGAAGTCAAACTCTTGTAATTGTCCTGTGTGGGTAAGCTTGTATCCCGTGAAATCAAGTGGGTAAGCTTGTGGCCCGTAAATCAAGTGGGTAAGCTTGTAGCCCGTGAAATCAAGTGGGTAAACTTGTAGCCCGTAAATCAAGTAGTTGTGAACCTGTTCCTCCGGGTGAAGCGAGGGTGTTGTTTAGTGAAAAGCCGAAGAGAAGCTTCGGGACTGGACGTAGGACTGGAGGTCCGAACCAGTATAAAAATCCTGGTGTCGTTACTCTACTTTACTTTACTTTACTGCATTTAAAGTTTGTTATCATATTCCGCATAGCCATATTATAGATCCTGCACAAGTCGCGTACACACCCGACTTTTCATTTTTCACCCGCTTCTGTTCATATTTAAAAAAAATTGTCACCTGCGCATGCAAGTAAGTAGTGGGCTGAGATCCGTTTCCTTTTTGTGATTTGTAAATTTTCTGCAACCTTCCCCCTTCATTTTGTTTGTTCCTTCAACAGTCTTGTAAAAATACTGAAATTATTGTGTTAACGTCTCAAATTAACTTTATTCATCTTGTTTTCCAAAAACTAAATTTTAATTACCCTTTGTTCTGTTCTATTTTAACATCTTTTAATATCTTCTATTTTAATCTAGGTTTCTTATGGATTTTATTGGATCAAATGCAGCAAATGGAGAAGGACCAATACAATCGGATTCTCAAAGTCGGGCTGAGATTCATCATAGAAAACCTTTGAGGCAACCAAAGTCGATAGTGTGGGATAACATGACTAAAACTGTCAAAAATAAAGATGATGGAGAAAGGGAGACCATTGCACTATGCAAATATTGCAAAATGGAGTGTTCGGCTGAATTGAAGCAAGGAACAACTAGTTTACGGTATCATCTTTTCAATTTATGTCCAGAATGTCCTTTGTATAAAAAAAATAGATAAGGGCTAACCTCAAGATGGGCTGGGTGGATCTTTTGTGCCACATTCTTTTAACCAAAATAGACGTATGTTTGCAGTGGCTAAGTTCATTATTAAAAACGAGTTATCATTTAGTATGGTTGAAAGCGAAGTGTTAAAAGAATTATTTGCTGAACTTCAGCCTAAGTTCATAGTACCTGATAGAAAGAAATGTGCCATGATTGTTTGGGATTTATTTACAATAGAAAAGGCTAAATTAAAAAGTGTGATAGGGGATCAAAGGGTTAGTATTACCACTGATACATGGACTTCAGTTCAAAATATTAATTACATGGTAATTACTTCGCATTTTATGGATAGTGACTGGAAATTGCACGTAAGAATCATAGCTTTTACAAAAATCAATACCCATAAAGGTGAAGAAGATTATTAGAGAACTGTTTGAATGAATAGGGAATAGATAAAAAATTTACCATCACCATTGACAATGTTAGTGCTAATGATATTGCAATTGGTTACATAAAAAGAAGATTAGAATATTCTAATTCTTTATTGCTTAATGGGAGATATTTACATTTGAGATTTGTGTGTCATGTCTTAAATTTAATAGTTAAACATGGACTGGAATTTTATTGTGAATCCGTCGAGGGAATTAGAAACTTGGTCAAATATATTCACTCATCTCCTTCTAGAGATATTATTCTGATTTGATGAATAAAGATAATATGTCTATTGTTCCACTTGATGTGCCTACGAGATGGAATGCTACATTTAAAATGCTTGATATTGCTTTCAATTTTAGAAAAGTGTTTGATAGGATGTGTATAGAAGATGAATCAATTAAAGCTTATTTTAGTGAGAACGTCAAAGATAAAAAGGAAAACTTGATAAAAAGAACGGGACCTCCGAAAGAAGAGGATTGGGAAAGAAGTCGAGTTTTAGTCGAGTTTTTAAAGGGATTCTATGAAACTACGATGGAACTTTGTGCAAATAAGAGTGTTGCTTCATCATTAATTTTTGATGAGGTTATATTGATTCAAGAAGCAATTGACCAAGCTAGTGATAATATTCATGATTCTAGTTTGCAAAACGTAACAAAATTGATGAAGGTTAAGTTTGACAAGTATTGGGGTAGCATCGAAGTGATTTATAAAGTTGTTTTTATAGCACATGTTTTGGATCCAAGGTATAAATTTCAATCTCTGAATACCAGTTTTCTTGATATAGGTTGGAGCAATGGTAAGGTAAATGAGTTTGTCAATGTTATAAAGGATGCTTTAAAAGAGTTATATGATGAATATAGAAAAAGCATGAACATACCCAATATAGTTGGATCTAATGTGGTGAGAAGAATTGAAGAGATCGATGAACAAATTGATGATAATGCTAAAAGTAGAAAGATAAGAAGACTTCAACCAACAAGAAGAGAAGAACAATTAATTGAGATAACTAATGAGGTTGATTGATATTTGAATGATCCATTTGAAAATCTTATAAGTAGAAATTTCAGTTTGTTAGATTGGTGGAAAGACAACCAAACTAAATATCCCATACTTTCCAAAATAGCCAAAGATATACTTGCAATTCCTAGTTCAACCATTGCTAGGAAAGTGCATTCAGTCTTGGTCGGAGAGTCATTAATCCATTTAGGGCATCATTGGCTCCTAAATTGTTGAAGCATTGGTGTGTCTTAGTGATTGGTCGAAAGCGGAGAACTTTAATTTTCATCAAATTCACTTGGAAGAAGATGTTGATTTATTCATGGATACAGAGGCTATATGTGAAGGTAAACAAATTTCAGTTCATTTCCTTTGACTACCAGTGAAAAATTACACTATGTTGTGTATTAAGCAAATTTTTTGTGAAGGTAAGCAATTTTTTTGTATGTAGTTTTTTCTTTGCACTAAGGTGACAGTATGTTTTTCTTACATTAATATATGGTAGTAGTAGTTGTTGGTTATGTTTGTATGTTTGCGTTTATGTCTTCATTACATTTCCATTTTGCATCATTTTCTGTAGGGACTTCATCTTTATCGCCGGGGGCATCATCACATTAAAATCAAGTAGAATGAAGAAAATCTAGGTAAGAACTTTTGAAGGCTACAAAATTATTTATGATTATGGTATGTTAAGTTTAATGGAACTTCAGATATAAGATGTTGTAATTTATAAATTGTAGTTTGTTTTAAATACATGTCACTTTAGTCTTCTTGATTTGAACAATTTTCCTCTTCTATCTTCCATTTTGAGATACAAGTGATTTATTTATTTTTTATTCTATCATTTGCACTTAGGTTACAGTGAGCATTCAAAGATGGAACATGTGTTGTGGAAGGGATACTAGATTAATTGGATGAAGAAATTGTTGTAGATTTCTTTTAGATATGTGAATTTTATTTCAAAATTGCAGTGCCATTAAGCATTTATATCATAATGTTTTCTATGCAGTTTGTTTTCCTTTCCGTTGTTTAATTGTTTGGTTGAGCAGTGTTTTTCTGCAAGCTTTTAAGCAAGAAAAAAACAGTTTAATAATGGCTTAGAATTAAGTGTGAAATTATTATGTTACGAACAAAAAAACATTTGACTAAAACAAGGTAGTAGTAGTTTTGAAAGTAATAGTATTTAGGTAGTAGCTGATAAGAGGGGTTTATTTATATCATGCTAGTTGTACTAAGCTTGATGTTGTGTGTTTCATCTTAAAATTGCAGTGCCATTAAGCATTTGTTTATATCATAATGTTTTCTCTGCAGTGTGTCAATTTATTTTCCTTTTTTACCGTATTCTACATGCTTATCGTTGTTTGCTTTTTTACCATCTGGGTTTATGTTGATAAGCGGTTAGACATTTGGTGTTAGCATCCCACATGCATTCAAATGGGTTCATGGAACATTTAATCAAAGCATGCAAACATCATTTGGTGTATATCAAGACAATGGTCCGCTCATTAATCTTTATTCATAATGAACCTCAAATTTTCATGTATAAATCAATTAATAAATAAAAACTACATGTATTAATTTTGTATAAATAGCAGGCTACACTGAGGATTTTACTAGAAAAGACTTGAACGCTACTGCTTTTCTAACTTTAATTTCCATCTGTAGTAAATTTCAGCATTCTTAAATGTGGCATTTGAATCTATGTACTGTGGCATGTGCATGATGACAAATTGTTGGAAAATGGACCATATGTCGATTCTTAATGTACTATTTATAATCTAAAGAAACAGATGAATCTACAAAATTAGATGTTAGTTTGATTTATTTTGGTCTTCTATTCCACAAATGGTCATCATAAATGAGATCTTTAATTCAGAAAACTGAAGCATGTGAATATTGAAAGCATTGTATGAATTTATGATCCTCAACTGGAGTCTTTTTTTCCTTTTTGATATGTGCTTTGGTTCTATCGCACCCTCTGTTGTACTTCTTCGAGTGAAGGTATTGTATCCCTTAATCTTAGAACTCTATCCACTTCAATTACGTATAAACCATCTGGCAATGTTAAGTTTCAAGATTGCTTGCAGTTTTTATGACTTATTGTTTGTTGTTAATACTTGTTTTGCAGTTTTTGTGGTTTGCACTGGAGAAACTAGACATCCATATTACATGGTAGAACGACATATCAGTGCACTACATATGATCAAAGTCATAATGATGAAGCGAATATTAATACTTGACTTTAAAAGAGTTTAATTTTCCACTGTATGTTGTCTTCTTTTCATGTGGATGCACACTGTGGTTTAGAGGAGAAGTCTATTGAGAATTTCTGATATTTTTTCCTTGATTCAAAGTATATAATTTGTTACATTTTTTTTCTACTATAAGGTTTCATTTTCCTTATCTTTGACTAGCACAATGGAGGTTGAATGAAATCCTGTTATATTATTAATATGCAATCAGTTTTAAATGATCTAGATTGATAACAGAAATAAAATTTGATACTCCTAACATAAGCAGAAATCAGCGGAAACTATGTATTTTTGTTGTTCTAGTTCACATTAATTTTTTAGTTTTCTGTTTTTTACAGCTTCTAAGATGGGAATGGAATGGATGTTATGTTCAATCAAACAAGTGAAGATGGAAATGATCTGTTGTTTTGATTCATGTTTATATGTCCCAGTGGGTTTAATTCTAAAACTAAGTTTATGTTATACTCCCTTTATAATTGTTGGTCAACGTATGGCATTTCCCTATTGATTCCATTATGATTATTTAGTTTGAATGTCTTAAATTATTGTATGGATTTGTAATGTTTTCTAGTTGATTATGATTATTCCCTAAATGATGTTTATTAGACTGTGAATGGTACTTGTATGAACAAGCTGATGTTCATTTCATGTTATTTTCGTGGTCCAGTGTTTATCGTGCTCCAATGTTTGTTGTCCCAGTTTCATGCATATTTTTCACGTAAAATTTTATTGTCGGAAAAAATGGAATTCCAATTTTCCTTCCTTTTCTTTCGATTTCCTCTTATTGGAATTCTGGGGTTAACGGTACGGAATACGAAACATGTAGTAGTTTTCCGTTAAAAGTCGGAAGAAACGGAAAATGTGCCGGTTGGTACGGAAATTTTCCATTCTCACCCCTAGTTACAATGACTTATTTTCCCCCTACAGATCGGACTCATGCACTCACATAACTCCGTTGAAATGCGCTCGTATACACCCCCTTTCAGATGAACCTCTTATAGTCAGTTTAGTGTGTGTCCTGACCCCAACCTAGTGCGGGGTCCCCGTTTAATACCAGAATGGGTTACTGACTGATATGGGTCCCACACAACAGATGACACAAGTCAAACCCCTGACTTGTGTCCCCTAACCAACTAGGATTTTTAACATGTTGAGCCTACAGATTAAAAGATTCGCCTAACCCCCACAGATTAACATGTTAAGTTTCATATGTTAATAGGTTCATATGGCCCCCACACATTAAACAGGATTATTTAACCCCAGGTTTACTTAACCCCAACAGATTAAATAGGTTTTACTGGTTGTTTATAGTTTTATTACATGTTCCGCTTAATCTACAAATTAAGCCTACAGATTTTATGTGCCCCAATTCTCAAGTCATAATTCACAATATAGGTTATGCCCGCAAATTCTAGTCTTAGGACACAATCCCGAGTATTAATAGCAGACCCCTTTCTCAGGGATAAGAATTGAAGTCTCTTGACCCAGATATGGTTCATAGTATAAGATATTCCCTAATTATCATTCCCAATTATTCCCAATCTATCCTAATTTCGTATGTACGCATATTTCAGGGATATTGGCCTAGGCTCAAAGGTAGCCTAGGCTACAAAAATAAAAAAGGAATGAGAGGGAGAGAAGAACAAAAATAGTCATAATAACAGAATGAGCATATCAGAAATAGGCATATAAGAAATAGACATATAAGAACTGAACAGTAGATCAGATGTACAGAAGAACACATGTAATAGCAGAACTGTTTAGGTATGAATCAGATTCTTAAAAGGCATGGGTTTAGATCCAGGTTTATAAACATGTCAGGGTTACTATTAAATTTTTATATTTAAAAGTAATAAGAACTCACAGAGATTGGATCTAAGGAACGGAGAATAATATGCTGATGTTGTAGAAGGAATCTCCGTGAATATAAGCTGATATTGAAGAAGACAGGCTAATTCAGTCCAAGCAGAGACAACATTTCATTGTCTCCATTTTTCTAGTGTAGAAAAACAATAGAAATGATGTCCTATATGCAGCCAACCTTCAACAAACCCGGTCATAAAAACATATAGAAACAGCAGAAAGAATTCAGGCAGATCCTGGTTGGGTCTACCCACCCTTACCTGGGTCGACCCATAGGTCGACCCACGTGGCCTTAAGTCGACCCATAGGTCAACCCAACCCAAGTATGGGTCAGACCCAATGGGTCTGTTTCACGCCTAGTTTACCCGCTCGTTGTTTTGATTAAATTTGAAAATTCTTATTAGTTTTATTTATACATAAGGCCCTTATATGTATGCAAACTTCTAGCCTTCATATCTTTCTCATACGATGTCTGTTTTACGTAAACTTGGAGTATATCTTAAGTAGAATTCCAAGACAAACGCAATGGTACAGTCCGTTTTACTTAACTCCCAATATTTAATTAAGTATTCTTTAGTTTATTATTATAATGTCCTTTAAAATTATAGGGTGTTACATTCTCCCCTACTTAAAGGATTTCGTCCCCGAAATCTCCAAGTTGAGAAGAATGTTTATCCTAACATCCATCAATCATCTACTCGTCCATCAATCACAAGCATCCATTGTCCTTAAGAGATTTCTAATGCTTATATGAACATATGAAAAGGTGTGTGTATATGTCCCTATGCTAATGCGAAAAATCAAACGGTCCCCTGATTCAGACGACTTCCTTAATGCAGTGTATGTCAGTGCCATGAATCCAATATGTATGCAAATAGTCCTAGTATATCATGTAAACGCTATATGTGTGCACAATTGTCCACCCAAATGCAACATCCATATGATGATACTTCCACTTCCAACCATCAAAAGAAAAATGCGCGCACACATCTATATGCAGTATGAGAGTGCTTTGAGACAATCTAGTGCCTAGTGTGTATATGCATGTACGAGAAACCACTAGCAAATACTTGCATCCAATTGCATCCATCAAACATAACATGTCTCAAACACATGTTTACATCCATTGGTTTCCTACCTAAAGGTCGAAGATTCGGTCGATAGGACATACTCAAATGACAGAAGCAAGTACGAATAAAAGCTTGGAAAAAGAAGTTAAGGACATACCCTTCAAAAGAAAAGGGTATGAAGCGCGAATCTTGTCTTCAGTATCCCAATTTGCATCCTCGCGGTCTTCTCCCCATTGAAATTTCATTAACTTGACCTCCCTGTCACGTAGCTTCTTAACCTCTGATCCAAGTATACGGGTAGGAACTCGTCTAACTGCCGCCTCTCGTTCTACCTTCACTTCCTCAAGCATACTCGGCTCAACTACCTCTACTGTACTATGCAAACACTTCCGCAAATGAGAAACGTGGAAAACATTATGAACTCCCGCCAATTTCTCTGGTAGTCTCAACCTATAGGACATTTGACATATCATTTCCACTATGGGAAATGGCCCTACAAACCTTGGCGCCAATTTCCCTATAGATCCAAAGCGAACCACATTCCTCAGAGGTGATACTTTGATGAAAACCATATCTCCCACCTCAAACCCAGTACCAGTCCTTCTCTTATCTACTTAGGACTTCTGCCTGTCCTGAGCTGTCTTCATGCTCTGCAGATAAGACCAATATTTTATGAAGTTTCTCTAATCATCTCAGGACCAAGTAGAAGCCTATCTGTGGACTCCCACCAACAAGTCGGTGATCTGCAAGGTCATCCATACAATGCCTCAAAGGGTGCCATGCCTATACTAGCCTGATAACTATTGTTGTAGGCAAACTCAACCAACAGAAGATGCTTCTCCTAAGTCCCTCTGAAGTCTAGGATACACAGCCTCAAAAGATCCTCAAAAACTCTATTCACCCCCTCAGTCTGCCCATCGGTCTGAGGGTGATATGCGGTGCCCAAACGTAATTGTGTACCTAATGTTTCTTGAAAGCTCTTCCAGAACTCACTAGTGAAGCTGGGATCACAGTCACTCACTATGCTGAAAGGTACTCCATGTAGTCGGAATATCTCACGAAGATAAACTGATGCCAACTATGTTGTCGTTCTCTTACTCTTAACAGGAATGAAATGAGCGCTCTTAGTACGTCTGTCCACTACAACCCAAATATTGGTGTTGCCTTTCCTCAATCTAGGCAAACCATCGATGAAATCCATAGAGACGCACTTCCAATTCCACTATAGGACCTCCAAAGGATGAAGCAAACGTCGAGCCTCCTTTGTTCAGCTTTAATTTGTTGGCAAAATAACATCAAGAGACAAACTCCACTACATGTTTCTTCATTCCAGCCCAAAAGAAAACCCTCTTCATTTCTGCATACATCTTATGGCCACCTAGATGGATAGTCATCCTAGAATTATGGTCTTCCCCAAGGACTGTCTTCAACAGACTCCCAATTCGGGGAATACAAAGCCTTTCATCCCATCGCAACCACCCTCTATCATCATGGAATATCTACTAAGATGACTAGAAGTCTCCCCTCTACTGAGCCTATCCAAGTTGTCTGCTATCTATGGGTCCTCTTGCAGCAAAGATCCTATTTGATCCATAAGAGTAGGTCGCACCTCTAAGGATGCCAACAATCCGGGTGTAAGATCCGTAGAAGGCCTAAAATCGAAGGTCGGTATGTACTCCAAGCTTCGCCTCTCTATAAATAGAGGACACAAATCCATCTTCTGCCTACTCAATGCATCCTCCACCACATTACCCTTGCCAGGGGTATAAAAAAACTCAAAATCATAGGACGTTAGGAACCCATCCATCTATACTGTCTCAAATTGAGATCCCTCTGCAAGAACAGATACTTGAGAGATTTATGATCCAAGTACAACTCGAACCTCTCTCCAAGTAGATATTGTCGCCAAGTCTTAAGCGCAAACACTATAGCAGCCAACTCCAAACCATGGGTAGGGTAATTCCTCTCATAAACTCTCAACTATCTGCCACCATAGCATACTAACCTTCCCTCTTGCATCAAGACGACACCAAGCCCTATACCACATGCATCCGTGTACACTGTGAACACTTTATTCCGATCAAGCAAAGTCAAAACTAGGACTGTTGTCAGAGCCCTTTTCAATCGCGGAAAAGCATCTTCACAGTCAATGCTCCAAGAAAAGGTCAAATTCTTCTTCGTCGGTCTGGTGAGTGGGGCTGATATCTTTGCGGAGTCCTTAATAAACTTCCTTTAATAGCCTGCCAATCCAAGGAAACTCCTCCCCTCTGTTGCATTCTTTGGAACCTTCTAATCTTGAATTGCAACTACTTTTGCGGGATCCACCGCTATCCCATCCTTGGAGACCACATGCCCTAAAAATCTTACTTCCTCACTCCAAAAGTGATATTTGGAGAATTTTGCCTTAAGCTAGTGCGCTCGGAGAGTTCTCAAAACATCCCCTAAATGTAAGGCATGCTCTTTCTCGCTCTTCGAGAAAATCAGAATGTCATCCACAAAGACCACAATGAACTTATTCAGAAACTCCAGGAACACCATACTCATTAGATCCATAAAATATGCAGGTGGATTCGTCAACCCAAAAGGCATGACTAGCCACTCAAAGAAACCATCTCGAGTTCTGAAAGTGGTCGTGTCTATACTGTCCTCGGTCACCCTCAAGTGATGAAATCTCGTTGCTAAGTCTAACTGAGAGAAAACAGACACGCCAACAAACTGATCAAACAGATCGTCAATCCTCGGAATGGGTGTCTATTCTTCTTAATGAGCTTATTCAACTCACTGTAATCCACATATAAGCGAAGCGAGCCATCCGCCTTTGTTGCAAAGATGACTGGAGCACCCCATTCTAATATGCTTCGCCTAATAAACCCCTTTTCAAGTAGCTCCCCTACGTGCTTGCTAAGCTCCCTCCTTTCCCTAGGAGTCATGTGGCGCACAGGTAATACGACTAGCTTCGCATTATCCAATAAATATATCCGGAAATCATTCTCACGCCTTGGAGGTAAGCCCCTAACCTCATCAAAAACATTTGGATACTGTAACAACCTGCAATTTGTAACAATTAAATAATTAAATAAAGCATATGTGTACATATCTGCATAGACATAAACATTTAAAAGAAAAATATAATAATGATGATATGTGATTGCATGTAATAATACATGCACTGAAAAAGAAAGGATTGGTTGCATGTAGTGTAAATATATTGCATGCACTGATTGACAAATATTATGCATTAATAATAAAAGATAAAGAAAAAGAAAAAGATTCATGCAATGGTTTAAGTGAAATATTGTAGCAAACATGGAAAAGAGGAATAAGAAGGGAACAATAACCACCACTGTTATAAGTCTTGTTAACAAAAGCCTTAGTAGTCCAGTTGGTCAGAAGATGTGGCTTGCATACAAGAGGTGCAGAGTTCGATCACCGCCACAGTCATATTTTTGTTTTAATGGAACGGCTAAAATAACACATGTTCATGAGAGAAAATATGTATACACGTACATATAAGGAAAAAATATACATATAAGGAAGTAAAGAAAATATATGTTTATATATATGAGAATGTATATGTATATGTATATATGTGCAAAAAAAAGTACAAGAGAAAAATTCAAAACAAGACTGCAATCATAGAAATATGGAAAGAATCAAATAACGGCACAACACCGTTTGAATGTTGAAATCGAAAAGAAAGTTGTGCGCATATGTATACACGTAAAGTGGTCACTAGAAGATTTGTACACGTATAAGAAGATTACATGTGAATACAACAGTTAAATAAATTCTAGAAATTCGAACATTTGAAATTCAAATTCTATGCCATAACAGCTTGTAGGACCCATAGAGGGGTCGACACGCCTATAGGGGGTCGACACCGGGGTCGACACCCCCAAGATTCGGGTAGATTCATAACGTATCTGGACTGTTTTCTTAACTTGGTTCAATGCTGACTCAGAGCTACGTGTATGATAAGATCCTGAACAACTACAAATAGGCCAGCGGAGCCTAGCCTAAATATCACATTCTCTGAACAATGTCTAAGCTCTGCCATTCTTCCTCCTCCTAAAATCTCTTCAAAAAAATAAGATAATTAGTTTAGGAAAATTCTAAATCAAAATCTGGAGGAAAAGAATGAAAATTAATAAGAAGGTGTTCAGAATCATATGCGAAGTAAGGTAAATTCTTAGATCTGGTCTATTTAGTTTTCTTCCTCTTTCTTCCGTTTTTCTTTTGGTAAGAACTGTGGATCCTTGGTTGTTAAGTTCTAAATCTAGTTAGGGAAAACCATGGAATGCTAGATCTAGACCAGGTTCCAGAATTGGAAAGCAATTTAGGTGAGTGGAATTAAGTTATATCATTTTTGATAATGACATATTATCGTTTAACATTCCCCGTTATTATGCAATGTAAAGTGATGAAATGCTAATATGACATGTTGAAATACTAATATGTTAAAATATTAATATGATGGAAAATTTATATGTTGAAACGTTTAATATGCTGAAATGTTCACCTGTTGAAATGCAAACTTGTTAAAATATGTGTAACGATTACTGTTGTAATTACATGATTCACTTATGGAATATTATGTACTTGAATTATTAGTTGTAGAATTGAGAAAATGACATGTTAACTTGTTAGATTTGAACAATTACGTGATTAAATGATTACATGTTAGAATAGAATAAATTACATGTTAGAAAGAACATGCGACATAAAATGGGCTTAATATGATGACATGTAAAATAACAGTAAAGAATTGAAAAGAATAGTATGCCTAAATTTACAGTAAATAGAAAATTGTAATGCATCTAGACACGAGGTTAAATTCAACTTGTGGTAGAAGTTTGCCTGGAACCACCCACTAATCCAGCGTTCACAAGTTGTTAATTTAATTTGAGAGGTCTAGTGCGTAAATAAAACATGTAACGATACTAAGACACAAGGTAAAGCCAACTTGTGGAATAAGTCTGCCCAGAACCGCCTGACAAATCCAGCATCCACAAGTGGTAGGCTTAATGTGAGAGGTCTAGTACATAAGCATATATATAAATATATAAATATATATAAGGATAGAATTATATGGCACTAACTGTGATTAATGAAAATGAATGGAAATGAATGAAAGGTAATTACAACAGTATAAGAAATGGAATTAACGGGATCATAATAACCTATTATAAATAAATTACATTAATGAGAATGTTATATAATAGGTAGGCTTGTCCTAGGGACAAGTGGGGATTATAACTTAGGTTACAATAAACAATAAGGAAATTGGAATAACTTATGTAATAAGATAAGTTGTACTTAATTGTAAATTAAGTTATATGTGAGAACGAGAATGTAAGATATGCTGATAAGGACAACATAAGTTATATTTATGAAAAGGGAACTTATTAGTAAACCTTAGTTAAGAGAACTAAGTTGATAAGTAAACAACGATAAGTTGTAGTTACAGTATAAGATGGAATTATGATTAAATAGGAAAGAGTGAGGCAAACTTATGAAATGAAATAAGTTATATTTAATCATAATAATGACTGACATGTTAAAACATGTGAATTGAGATATACTTAATTACATATTAAGTAGAACATGTTATTGTAACTATGAAATCAAACAATAATACAAAGGGATTGTGGATTACAGACCTTGGATCACAATCTAGAGAATAACATGTTGTGGGCTTATTAATAGGCTTAAATGGGTTAAGTTATATGACTGAAATCAATAAGCAAGAGGAACTTAGTATCTTGAATAAGAAGTCAATGTGAATGAGAATAACCAAGTTAAATGGAAACCTGATGAGGTAAAGAAAGCGAATAAAAGAATGTTTAGACATAGGGTCTAATAACATATTAAAGTGAGGCGCTTGGACCAGTCCGCACGTTTGAGGGTGAATAACCCAATGGAGTAGATCATCGTGGGGTCACGTGGTACGAGGGGAGCGCACGTTCGTCTGATTATTCTGTCTGCTCCGAATGACTGGAAGGGGAATCTCGCGGCTTCCTGAGATGCGTAAGGTGCTCCTGGTAGTCCTCTGTGCGGTGGCAGATGTTTAGGCTGTGCTCGCAGATGTTGGGTCTGCGCGTTACCACCAGGTGGGTGGGCCTTGACTGCAAAAGTAGCTTTGCAGTCAGAATGCTGTGACGAGGCGACACTAGGGTGATTAGGCGATCGCCTCAACAGGGAGCTAAAGGTCAAAACCAAGAAGAATAGTAGATCGTTGGGTACCCGTCATCGGCAGCCAGTGGGATGCGAAAAGACTAGAGCTGTAATGACCCGCATTCTACGCATCGAAGGATCATAGAATATTTATTTCTTTCACATACGAAGTCATATGGTCATGTAACTTTGGAAGACGACTAGTGGAGTCATTTCCCATGTTCATGATTTTTGCCGGTTTTTAAATGACCATTTTGCCCCTAGCTGATCTTGTTTTGACCATAACTTTTGATTGGAAAGGAATTTTGACCTGAAACCACTTCCATTGGATTCGGATGATGGTTTACAATTCCATAGAGTGGTCACACTAGCCAAATAGACTCACCGTTTGGGAGATATGGCTGAAACAGGTTTCAGATGGTGAAAAACAGCTTAATTGGGCTTAACCGGGTGATTAACAACTAGGCCCAAAGGGGAATTTCGGGATTAGGAGTTTAAAAGGGCTGTTAGGGTTTAGAAAATACCTTTTCCTCATTTTTCAGCCATCACTATTCATTCCTCTCAACCTAGCAATGGCCTCCAACATCCAAATCAACTTCTAATCTCTTTCTAATCTCTTTCTAATCAAGTTTTGGCTTAATCAACATCAAATCAAGGTGGTTTAGCACACAAAGCAAGGTAGAGCTGCGGTGTTGTATTGGTATTCGCCCCCAAACAGTAGAGTTTCGGTTTTAAAGGTTTTATTTGTGGCTAAGGTGAGTGATTAGCATTGTTTTGACACTAATTACAGTTAATTAGGGTGATTAGTGATAATTAGCGAATTTATACATTAATAAATTCTGGAAAAATATTCATAAATTTCGAAATATTGTTTTACGCCTCTGTTAGAAAATTTGGATAGTTTGGTTAAGTTTTGTTAATCCTATCATTAGTTATGCCTAAACATGCTTAAGGGAAAATATTGGATTTTGGCTAGGTTTGATCCATTTTAACCTATCATATAGTTGTTTTGGTGTTTGTGGTCACTTCTACTTGTTGCTTTGACTGTTTGGAATGATTTGTGATTGTTTAGAAGAGTTAGATTGGTCAAAAACACCGTCGAATGGCGTAAACAGTCGCTGGAAAGAAGTGCAGGAATCTGGCAGATCCGGATCGGATCGGAGGAGGGAGCCCAAACCGAACCGACCAGGAGACCTCTCTGACCCAATCCGCTTGTGGTGATGGAACCCAATCCGAACCGCCTGGAGCTCGTGAACTGATAGTCGTGGAGTTCTCCGACCCGATCTGCCTCTCTTGGTCATGTGCCACCACGACCCGACCTGAGTGGTCACTCCCGAACCGATCCGCCAGAGGTTTCTCGATCCGACCCGTAGCAGAGCGGAGGGCTGGAGCTTCTTGTATCTCGAAGGGAGACCACTTCCGAACCGATCTGATTGCTTAGGGAGGAGTATTTCGATCTGAACCAAGGAGCTGATGACCACGACCTGAAGCAAAGTGAAGTGAAGAAATGAAGACCGACCCGGAGAAGAAGGTGACGACCAAAACCCGAGATGCAAAGGTAGTCCAAATGAGTAGTTTTGACTCAGGATCCAGATGGGAACCAATGAGTGAACTTCATGATTGGGCTTTGCTGCGGGACGTGTGCTAAGGGTTGTCGATGTCTATAACTTTGGATCACTATGTGTAGGAGGTACGTGAACGGATTCAGGGCCACAGTGGCTTAGGTACGACTAAAGAGCTATAGACCAATGAAGTGGGGTCATTTGTAAAGATTTGGTCATGACTCCATGGGGTAAGCTTGGTAGTAGCAGTAGTTGTACAAGTCGAACTCCGTCACTACTTCAATGGGTCTAGTGATTGACAATGGTGGATATCGTATACTTTATGCACTGAGTGAGAGATGTAAGGATGGCTGCCGTGTTTGATTGTTTGCCTTCATTATGACATGCACACCCCCACCCCCATATTCTTTACACCGTATGTTAGTGGCACCTCAGAGTATTGTACAGTATGTAGTGCTAACTCTTTGGTTGCAGGTCTAGGCTCAGGTATGGTTTAATATGCATGTTATTGTTTTGTTTAGCTGCTTATCGCTCATACCAGACTTTTTGTTTGACCCAGAGTTTTATGTCTCTTCTTATTACTATGGGTGCTCTTACGAGCAGACTAGAGACAGGTTAGCTGGGTATGCACGAGTAGCTGATCCGGAGATGAGCAGGAGGCTTCCACGTATGATATATATAGATATTCTCCCTGTGTTGTTGAAGATCACTGCTTGGGCATTAGTAGTGCATCTTCTACTTTAGCTTTCTTTTGCTTTAGAGACAGTTTAATTTTGTAATAAGGATGTTGGATCATAAGCTGTATTTGGATTTCTGCTGCTATGTTGGTTTAGTTTTCGGCTTATGCACTGTCTCGCCTGTTTTATGTCAAGATTATGTTATTATTATATTTTGTTCCATGCGCGACATTCTACAGGTTCCTTATTAGTTTATTCTCTTCTTTACTTTCTTTGGCGACCGTTCCGTGCTATTCGGGCATGTGTACAACGCACTTTCGGAGGAAATGCCGACTGGTGCGGGGCGGGTCGTCATACTTGGTATCAGAGCTCTAGGTTGCGTAGTTAACATATGGAAGTTATCAGGGAGAGATAGTATACGTATATGAGAGCATGTATTTGTGATTATTTTAGTTTTCAAAAGCTATATATATACTATTAGTATATCTAAGGATGAAGTCGCACTGCACTGGCACCACTATGGAGATGGTTAATCGTTTTCTCTGTACAGATTGAACGATGAGCCGATACGTAAGGGATACCGGTAGAGGAGCCAATAATGGGAATGCTGCTGAGATGAGGACGATGTTTACTGACCTCATGAGAGAGATGCTTAGGGATGTGCAGTGGGCAGCTCCCAATGCTGGTAATGGAGGTGGTCCAGTAGTGCAGGCGCCTAGGGTCGATTTCGCCAAGCTGAATAAGGATTATACTAGTCTTGGTGGGAAGCCGTTCCACAGAACGGAGTCGGCTACGGATGTTCAGGATTGGCTGGATAGCTGAGAGCGTATCTTTGAAGACTTGGGTATCGAGGATGCGATGAAGAGAAGGCTAGCATCCCGTCAACTGCAAGGACGGGCTATGAATTGGTGGAATGCTATAAAGACAACTACCCCAGAGGATCAAATTACTTGGGATCAGTTTAAAGTTCGCTTTAGCGATAAGTTCATTCCAGCTGCTCAGAAGTCAGTGTTGTTTAAGAGATTCTTGGAACTCAAGCAGAATGGCAGAGTTGTCTCGGAGTATATTGCCGAATTCGACACTTTGTCGAAATATGTGTTATCTCTTATTGATACTACCGAGAAGAAGAACGAGAAGTTCATAACTGGCTTGGATGGATACTTGGGGGAAAGGCTTATTAACCACATTGATGAGACCTTTGAATCGATTGTGGGAAAAGCTATAAGATCAGAAAGTCTTTAACCTAAGTTGAAGATCGAAGTTACATCTGCAGAGGAGCCCAAACCGCAAGCAAGCGGTGGAGGCAAGAGTGGTTATCAGAATAAAAGGAAGCAGAACCAGAATAAGGATGGCCAGAAGAAGAAGAAAGATGTTGAGTGCTTTAGCTGTGGCAAGAAGGGCCATTATGCTAGTAATTATCGAGCAAAGCCAGCTGACATCCCGCAAGGTGAGTTGTTAGGTTTGCCCGTGGTTGGCCAGTATTCGGACGTCTTCGAGGAAGTGACCGGGCTTCCACCACACCCGAGAGATTGAGTTCCGTATTGATTTAGTGAAAGATGCCAGACCTATAGTGATGCTGCTTCGTCGTATGGCACCAAGGGAGCAGCGAGAGCTCGAGGTGCAAGTCAACGATCTTTTGAAGAAGGGATTTATCAGAAGGAGTGTTTCTGAATGGGGAGCACCAGTTGTGTTTGCTACCAAGGCGGATGGTTCCCTTCGATTGTGTGTAGACTACCGCGAATTGAATAAAGTGACGAGGAAGAATAAGTATCCTCTACCGCGGATAGATGATTTGTTTGATCAATTGAGTGGCGCGAGAGTATTCTACCAGTTGGATCTCGCGACAGGATTTCATCAGCTTAGAGTAGAAGTTGAGAGTATAGCTAAAACGGCCTTTCGGACGCCGTCTGGATTTTATGAGTGGTTGGTCATGCCATTCAGGCTGACTAATGCACTAGCATATTTTGTGGATCTTATGAATAGGGTATTCAGAGATCAGTTGAATAAGTTTGTTCTTGTATTCGTGGACGACATACTTGTTTATTCGAGGATAGAGGAATAACACAAGGAACACTTGAGGATAGTGATGGAGGTGTTGAGAAAACACCAATTGAAAGCAAAGTTTTCTAAGTGTCACTTCTGGAGGAGGGAAGTGAGGTTCTTGGGCCATGTCGTTTCAGAGAATGGTATTGTCGTGGATCCTGCGAAGGTGGCTACGGTACAAGATTGGTCTACGCCCGAGAATGCAACGGACATAAGAAGTTTCTTGGGATTAGCTGGATATTATCGTAAGATTATCCAAGACTTCTCCAAGATAGCAGCACCGTTGACTCAGTTGACCAAAAAGAATCAAGCTTTCGTCTGGGACAAAAAGTGCGAGAATGCATTCAAGAGTCTAAAGGAAAAGTTGACATGTGCACCAGTGTTAGTCATTCCTAAGGTGAATGAAGAGATGACGATATACACAGATGCACGTGGTACTGGACTAGGTGTTGTATTGATGCAAGGAGGTAGGGTGGTAGCTTATGCAAGTCGGCAATTGAAACCACACGAGAGAAGATACCCTACCCATGATTTGGAATTAGCAGCGATCGTATTCGCATTGAAGATGTGGAGACATTATCTCTTGGGAGAAAGATTCGAGTTGTTTACTGATCATAAGTCATTAAAGTATCTTTTCTCCCAAAAGGATCTAAATCTCCGACAACAAAGATGGCTAAAATTCGGGGCTTCCTATGATTTCGACATCGCATATACACCAAGAAAGGGCAATGCGGTGGCTGATGCGTTGAGTAGAAGACATGCCAGTTTAGGGGCTATGTTTATAGAATGGAAGCAACTAGAGTACATCACTGGGTATGATTTCAGACCAAAGTGCGAGTTAGATCCAGAAATGTTAGCAAATTTGACGATCAGACCCACTTTGATTGAACGGATTGGTTCCAGTCAGAGGGACGATCCTAACCTATTGGAAATCATCTCAAAGTTAAAGATGGGAATCGACGAAGGGATGAACAAATATGGGCTTGATCGAGATGGATGGCTTAGAAAGAATGGAAGACTTGTTGTGCCCAATATCAATGGATTGAGAGATGAAGTGCTTAGAGAATGTCATCACTCAAAACTGACTATACATCCCGGTGGTAACAAGATGTACCGAGACATGAAGCAGACCTACTACTGGGAAGGGATGAAAAGAGACGTTGGGAAGTTTATATCCAAGTGCATGAATTGCCAGCTAGTTAAAGCTGAGCAAAAGAAGCCTAGTGGTTTGTTACAACCATTAGAAATTCCAGAATGGAAATGGGAACAAGTCTCAATGGATTTCATTGATGGGTTACCAAGAACTAGGTCGGGCCATGATAGCATTTGGGTGATTGTGGACCGATTGACTAAGAGTGCAAGGTTTATACCCGTCAAGTCAAACAGGACTACAGCTAAGTTAGCGGAACTGTACATAAAGTGGGTGGTGAGATTTCATGGAATACCCAAAGGCATTGTGAGTGACCGAGATCCGTTGTTCACTAGTGGATTTTGGAAGAGCTTACAAGAGGCGTTAGGATCAGAATTACATCTCAGTACCGCGCATCATCCTCAAACTGATGGTCAAATAGAGAGGGTGAATCGTGTATTAGAAGATCTCTTAAAAGCTTGTGCATTGGATTTTGGTGGATCATGGGATGACCATCTACATCTAGTGGAGTTCACATATAATAATAGTTATCAATCGAGTATCGGTATGGCTCCATTTGAAGCTTTGTACGGAAGACCGTGCAACTCACCGTCATGTTGGTTAGAGACCAGTGAGAAATATGTGCTTTGACTAGAGGTAATAAGAGAAACATCAGACAAGATCAAGATTATCCAACAGCGAATGAAGGCTGCCCAAGATAGGTAGAAGAGTTATGCTGATAAGAGGAGAAGATAATTAAAGTTCTCCATTGGCGACCTGGTGTTTGTCAAGATTTCTCCGTTGAAGAGCGTGATACGATTTGGCAGGAGAGGCAAGTTAGCACCAAGATTTGTTGGTCCATTCCCAGTTCTCGAACAAGTTGGAAATTTGGCATATAAAGTTGAATTACCAGACAAGATGGCAGGAGTTCACAATGTGTTTCATGTTTCCCAGTTAAGGAAGTTCGTACACGACCCAGATGTGACTATTTCACCTGATCAGTTGGATGATATCGAAGTTGAACCCGAGGCAGTTGGGAACCGCAAGCCTATGCGTATTGTTGGGAATGATATGAAGCAACTTCGAACGAAAGCGGTGAACCTAGTCAAAGTTCAGTGGGGGCGAGAATGAAAATGACTGTACTTGGGAGACAGAGGAGAATATTAGGAAGACGTATCCAGAACTCTTTGTCTGGTAAGATTACAGTTTCGATTTAGTCTTTCCGCATGCTAGGATAGGTTTGTTTTTTTTGTTTTGCATGTTTGATTGTTGTATGGCTGGTAGGCATGCGGGATTCTTTGTATGTTTTGGGTTAAGGAATTTCGGGGATGAAATTTCTTAAGGGGGGAGAGTGTAACGACCCACATTCTACGCATCGAAGGATCGTAGAATATTTATTTCTTTCACATACGAAGTCGTATGGTCATGTAACTTTGGGAGACGACTAGTGGAGTCATTTCCCATGTTTATGATTTTTGCTGATTTTTAAATGACCGTTTTGCCCCTAACTGATCTTGTTTTGACCATAACTTTTGACTGGAAAGGAATTTTGACCTGAAACCACTTCAATTGGATCCGGATGATGGTTTACAATTCCGTAGTCACATTAGCCAAACAGACTCACCGTTTGGGAGATATGGTTGAAACAGGTTTCAGATGGTGAAAAACAGCTTAATTGGGCTTAACCGGGTGATTAACATCTAGGCCCAAAGGGGAATTTCGGGATTAGGAGTTTAAAAGGGCTGTTATGGTTTAGAGAATACCTTTTCCTCATTTTTCATCCGTCACTATTCATTCCTCTCAACCTAGCAATGGCCTCCAACACCCAAATCAACTTCTAATCAAGTTTTGGCTTAATCAACATCAAATCAAGGTGGTTTAGCACACAAAGCGAGGTAGAGCTGTTGTGTTGTATTGGTATTCGCACCCAAACAGTAGAGTTTCGGTTTTAAAGATTTTATTTATGGCTAAGGTGAGTGATTAGCATTGTTTTGACACTAATTACAGTTAATTAGGGTGATTAGTGATAATTAGCGAATTTATACATTAATAAATTCTGGAAAAATATTCATAAATTTCGAAATATTGTTTTAGGCCTCTGTTAGAAAATTTGGATAATTTGGTTAAGTTTTGTTAATCCTATCATTAGTTATGCCTAAACATGCTTAAGGGAAAATATTGGATTCTGGCTAGGTTTGATCCATTTTAACCTATCATATTGTTGTTTTGGTGTATGTGGTCAATTCTACTTGTTGCTTTGACTGTTTGGAATGATTTGTGATGTTTTAGAAGAGTTAGATTGGTCAAAAACGCCGTCGAATGGCGTAAACAATCGCTGGAAAGAAGTGCAGGAATCTGGCCGATCCGGATCGGATCAGAGGAGGGAGCCCGAACCGAACCGACCAGGAGACCTCTCCGACCCAATCCGCTTGTGGTGATGGAACCCGACCCGAACTGCCTGGAGCTCGTGAACTGATAGTCGTGGAGTTCTCCGACCCGATCCGCCTCTCTTGGGCATGTGCCACCACGACCCAACCCGACTGGTCACTCCCGAACCAATCCGCCAGAGGTTCCTCGATCCAACCCGGAGCAGAGAGGAGGGCTGGAGCTTCTTGTATCTCGAAGGGAGACCACTTCCGAACCGATCCGATTGCTTAGGGAGGAGTATTCCGATCCGAATCAAGGAGCTGATGACCACGACCTGAAGCAAAGTGAAGTGAAGAAATGAAGAACGACCCGGAAAAGAAGGTGACGACCAAAACCCAAGATGCAAAGGTAGTCCAAATGAGTAGTTTTGACTCAGGATCCAGATGGGAACCAACGAGTGAACTTCATGATTGGGCTTTGCTACGAGACGTGTGCTAAGGGGTTGTCGATGTCTATAACTTTGGATCACTATGTGTAGGGGGTACGTGAACGGATTCAGGGCCACAGTGGCCTAGGTACGACTAAAGAGCTATAGACCAATGAAGTGGGGTCATTTGTAAAGATTTGGTCATGACTCCATGGGGTAAGCTTGGTAGTAGCAGTAGTTGTACAAGTCGAACTCCGTCGCTACTTCGATGGGTCTAGTGATTGACAGCGGTGGATATAATTTAGTTTACGCACTGAGTGAGAGATGTAAGTATGGTTGTCGTGTTTGATTGTTTGACTTCATTATGACATGCACACCCCCACCCCCGTATTCTTTACACAGTATGTTAGTGGCACCTCAGAGTATTGTACAGTATGTAGTGCTAACTCTTTGGTTGCAGGTCCAGGTTCAGGCATGGTTTAGTATACCTGTTATTGTTCTGTTTAGCTGCTTATCGCTGATACCATACTTTTTGTCTGACCCAGAGTTTTATGTCTCTTCTTATTACTCTGGGTGCTCTCACGAGCAGACTAGAGACAGGTTAGCTGGGTATGCACGAGTAGCAGATCCGAAGATGAGCAGGAGGCTTCCACGTATGTTATATATATATATATATATATATATATATTCTCCGTGTTGTTGAAGATCACTGCTTGGGCATTAGTAGTGCATCTTCTACTTTAGCTTTCTTTTTCTTTAGAGACAGTTTAAAGTTGTAATAAGGATGTTGGATCATAATCTGTATTTGGATTTCCGCTGCTATGTTGGTTTAGTTTTCGGCTTATGCACTGTCTCACCTATTTTATGTCAAGATTATGTTATTATTATATTTTGTTCCATGCGCTGTGAGACATTCTATAGATTCCTTATTAGTTCATTCTCTTCTTTACTTTCTTTGGCGATCGTTCCGTGCTAGTCGGGCATGTGTACAGCGCACTTTCGGAGGAAATGCCGACTGGTGCAGGGCGGGCCATCACAAGAGCTAAACCTAAGACGCCATCCACCTTTCACTATCGAGACACGGTGGTTAAGGGGAGACGCCAACTGGATGTTTAGATTGTTTGTTAGTGGCAAGTCGCTTAGCTCATGTAATCTTTACTAGTTGAGGGAGGGGTCGAGGTGGGGCCATAGCCACCATGAAAAACAGACCTGGAGGATATATGTATTTTGAGGCTCTTAAAGGCGGGCCTGTACAGATATGGAAAAGCTCCCAACGAGTTCTGTGTTTCTTGTATGGCCCTGCCATAGAGCTAGGTACACATTAGAGGTTATGTGTGGTTAAGGCACCGAATACGATTGACGATACATACATGGGAAAGTCTAGATACATTCATGTCTGCTCTGGGTGGTGTATCGTAGACTTGAGGGCATTACTCTGTGATGGATTCTGATTTGATCGAAGGTGGCAGTCCGTACGCTTACGTAGCATAGTAATGACAGATATATGTAGAACGTAACATTGTTATGTAGAGATTCGTATGTCACTCCGGCATAGGATGAGAAATTGCGTTCATTTCTGTGGCATTACGGTGGAGACCATGCGAGTGGGGTACCATGGGGTGTACCTCAATATTGGGGGGTTGCTACATATATGTTGTATTAGGTTAATCCACTAGGAAGTAAATGGTTACGACGTGTGTGTAAGCCTTGAGTGTTGTTAACCCAAGTAACCTAATAAATAAGAAATATGATTGAACGGTATTTGTAGGATTATCCAAAGTGTATAGTCAAAATCCAGTCACCAGAACTTGTGTTCTGACCCCCTGCTCATAACATACTCGCAGGTTGGATTTGTGGCAGAGATATGATAGCTTTGGATACTGGTCAGGCAGTATTATTACTACGGTAATGCTATACTTTGATTATATTATACTTTATCCATTCCGCTGTGAGATATTTTCTGAGCTCTGATATATTTTATATCTCTGTCTTTTCTACAGCATACCAGAGCAACCATCACAGGTTTCGATGGATTAGAATTTTGATAAAAATTTGATCTGTCGGAATTCGGTTTGTTACATCTGGTATCAGAGCTTAGGTTTAGGACTCCTGTATAAATAGTGAGTGAATGTACTTGTATTTTTAAAAATAAAAATAAAAATATTATATATATATATATATACCTAGATCCATAGAGGAACCCACTAAATAGAAAGAGCATAATACGGTAAGAAATGGGATGTTTGTTTTGTACACTAAAGGAATGAATATGGAAATCTGAGACCCTTAGGTAATTTGTGTGGAAAGTGTACAATGTACTTTGTATGGAAGGAAGGTGAATCCTATATGATTAGTATTTTGGGTTAGCGGGTTTGGTGGTAAAATCTTATAAATTGGAAAAGGTTAAAAGGAGAAAATTGGATTAGGAATATATATAGTTGAGAGAATTGACTTTGTGGGGGTGTCTAGGAAAGCCTAGAAAAATTGGAAACCCGCTTTGAGTCTAACCCCATTATTAACTTTTAAGAACTTGAAATATAAAAAAGCTTTTGGGAGATGGTTTATGGTGTTTTTAAGTTTTAATCTTAAAAGTATAATTTTAAAATATGTAAAGAAGTACAAATTGGGTTTTGAAGTAAAATGGGGTATATTTTATAAATAGTGGTTTCTTGCGAAAATTTTGTCTAAAGTAAATTTCCCACAGTAAAAGATGCATATTATAGAGCATGTATAGCTCGCTAGTTTTCTTGTTATGTTGCATGAAAGGATTAAAAAGAAAAACTTAGAAAGTATTGCATTTTGTAAAAATTCTCAATAAAGAAAGTTTTGAAATCTCCATTCTTTTGACAGTCATTTTTGATAAATTGTTTTAACTAGAGAATTTTGTTGGGTGGACAAAATAAGTTGTAGAAATTAAGAATAGAGTGGATGTTTGCACCTTGTAGTAAGAAACCGAACTGATCTTATAGGAAAGAACCAGTCGTAAACCTGATTTAGAAATAGTTGTCCCTATGTACTCCAGTTTTTGAGTTTTGAAATGAAAAATGAATTACATTTTTTTATAAGATGACATGTTTTATGGTTTGGCGAAAGTAAGTTTTCATTAGGAAAATAAAATTTTGGCACTTTTTATTTTGGAAGAAAATTTAAATGAAAAGGCCAAACCGTGTTTTGAAAAAGTATGGAGTAGGTAAGGATTAGAGCCTAGGAAAGACGGGAAAAGTTTTTGAAGCTATGGAGTAAATAGTGAGAATTATCTTGGAATATTGATAAATTCCCGTAGAATGCATAAGCAATGAAAAGCCTAGGATGTTGCTTGAAATGATTATTGGTACACAGCTAGAATTAGTGGTGGCCACTAGATGCAAAAAGGGCAAGTAAGTGTTTAGATCCTATTGCTAATTTTTATGTTAGGGGTAAAACCCGTTATTACATTTTTGTTGGGATCGTTCTGTTATTTTGTTCTTGTTGGTTAATTAGGGTAACACCTAAACAAGTCGTAGATCCCATGGTTTGGACTTTTCTGTCTGAGGGGGACATAGTCCCGAGATTCTTGGCCCTTAGTAGTAGCTATGTAGGGTGTTTGTTTTCCTGTTTTAGTTGAAAGACCGGAAGACTTATTTGGAAACTAAACTTAGATCAGATGATTAAATAAGCTAAGAAAGAGAAATGGTACAACTAAAAAGGAAACAACAAATTCAGTAAAGCGACAAACTTGACAAATTATGCGAAAAGATGAATAAGAGTAAAATTTTCCAAGATAAGACGAAAAAGAAAATCAGTAACAAAGAAAATTTTCTTATGTGGGCTGTGCTTGGATAGAAAAATAAGGAATCTTCATAAATAGTTGCATAAAATCCAAGTACGGTTGAAAAAAGTTACATAAAAAAAACGGAAGATGTAAAAATTTTCGTTTTCCACTTTTTTGTAACATAAGAAATCAAATTTAGAAAATTAGATTTTTCTGAAATTCGAAAAATAAAGTTGCATAGTAGGATTATGTGATTCAAAAATTGGATGAACTACGCTTTTACTCAGTAAGAGTATAGGAAAATTTGGATGAAAATGTATTTTTATTTTCAAAATATTGCATTTATGTAGAACTGCCAGTATATTTAGGATGTGAGCATCATGTTTTTAAAGAATTTTTGAAAAAATTGCATACACATAGGAGGTACCGCTTTGGCATACATGTATTATTATGTTGTATTTCACTTTGCACTAGTGCATAATGTTTGCAAAAATTGGATGCATACATGATGGATGTATATTATGCGAGGGGTTAATTGATTTTACCCTTATCAAATTCCGAGGACGAAATTTCCAAAGGGTGGGAGAATGTAACACCCCGCATTTTATAACAATTAAATAATTAAATAATGCATATGTGTATATATATGCATAGACATAAACATTTAAAAGAAAAATATAATAATGATATGTGATGCATGTAATAAATACATGCATTGAAAAAGAAAGAAAGGATTGGTTGCATGCAGTGTAAATATATTACATGCACAGATTGAAAAATATTATGCATTAATAATAAAAGATAAATAAAAAGAAAGAGATCCATGAAATGGATTAAGTGAAATATTGTAGCAAACATGGAAAAGAGGAATAAGAAGGGAACAGTAACCACCATTGTTCTAAGCTTTGTTAACAAAAGCCTTAGTAGCCAGTTGGTTAGAACATGTGGCTTGCATACAAGAGGTGCAGAGTTTGATACCCGCCACCATCATATTTTTGTTTTAAGGGAACGACTAAAATAACACATGTTCATGAGAGAAAATATGTAAAAACGTACATATAAGGAAAAATATACATATAAGGAAGTAATTACAAGAGAAAAATTCAAAACAAGGCTGCAATCAAAGAAACATGGCAAGAATTAGATAATGGTACAACATCGTTTGAATTTTGAAATCGAAAGAAAGTTGTGCGCATATGTATACGCGTAAAGTGGTCACTAGAAGATTTGTATATGTATAAGAAGATTACATGTGAATATAACAGTTAAATAAATTCCAGAAATTCAAAGATTTGAAATTCAAATTTCTGCGCCAAAACAGATCGCGGGACCCATGGGGGGTCGACACTCTTGTAAGGGGTCGACACTGGGGTCGACACCCCCCAGATCCTAGCAGACTCATTGACGTATCTAGACTGTTTTCTTAACTGGGTTCAATGCTGACTCAACACTGCATGTACGATAAGATCCTGAACACCTATAAATAGGCTAGTAGAGCCTAGCCTAAATCTCACATTCTCTGAGACAGCGTCTAAGCTCTGTCATTCTTCCTCCTTCTCAAATCTCTTCAGAAAAATAAGAAAACTAGTTTAGGAAAATTCAGAATCAAGATATGAAGGAAAATAATGAAAATTAATAAGAAGGTGTTCAGAATCATATGCGAAGTAAGGTAAATTCTTAGATTTGGTCTATTCAATTTTCTTCCTCTTTCTTCCCTTTTTCTTTGAGTAAGAATTGTGGATCCATGTTAAGTTCTAAATCCAGTTAGGGAAAACCATGGAATGCTAGATTTGGACTAGGTTCAGGAATTGGAAAGCAATTTAGGTGATTTGATTTAAGTTATTCATTTTTGACAATGATATATTATTTTTTAACATTCCCCGTTATTATGCAATGTAAAGTGATGAAATGCTAATATGACATGTTGAAATATTAATATGTTGGAACATTCATATGTTGAAATGTTTAATATGCTGAAATGTTCATCTGTTGAAATGCAAACATGTTAAAGTATGTGTAACGATTACTGTTGTGATTACATGATTCACTTGTGGCATATTATGTACTTGAATTATTAGCTGTAGAATTGAGAAAATGACATGTTAACTTGTTAGATTTGAATAATTACATGATTAAATGATTACATGTTAGAATAGACTCAGTTACATGTTGGAAATAACATGCGACATAAAATGAGCTTAATATGATAACATGTAAAATAGATTACAGTACTTGAAAAGAATAGTATGCCTAAATTTACAGTAAATAGAAAACTGTAACGCACCAAGACACGAGGTTAAATTCAAGTTGTGGTAAAAGTCTACCTGGAACCTCCCGGCAAATCCAGCGTCCACAAGTTGTTAATTTAATGTGAGAGGTCCAGTGCGTAAATAAAACATGTAACGGTGCTAAGACACGAGGTTAAGCCAACTTGTGGAAGAAGTCTGCCAGGAACCGCCCGAAAAATCCAGCATCCACAAGTGAGAGGTCTAGTATATAAGCATATATATATATAAGGATAGAATTAAATGGCACTAACTGTGATTAATGGAAATGAATAAGGAAATGAATGAAAGATAATTACAACAGTAAAAGAAATGGAATGAATGGGGAATGATAATAACCAATTATAAATAAATTACGTTAATGAGAATGTTATATAATAGGTAGGCTCGTCCTAGGGACAAGTGGGGATTACAACTTAGGTTATAATAAACAATAAGGAAATTGGAATAACATAAGTTGTTCTTAATTGTAAATTAAGTTATATGCGAGAACGAGAATCTGAGATATGCTGATAAGGACAACATAAGTTATATTATTGAAAAGGGAACTTATTTGTAAACCATAGTCAAGAGAACTAAGTTAATAAGTAAACAACGACAAGTCGTAGTGACAGTATAAGATGGAATTATGATTAAATAGAAAAGAGTGAGGCAAATTTATGAAATGAAATAAGTTATATTCAATCATAAATAATGACTGACATGTTAAAACATGTGTATTGAGATATACTTAATTACATATTAAGTAGGACATGTTATTGTAACTATAAAATCAAACAATAATATAAAGGGATTGTGGATTACAGACCTTGGATCACAATCTAAAGAATAACATGTTGTGGGCTTATTAATAGGCTTAAATGGGTTAAGTTACATGACTGAAATTAATAAGCAAGAGGAACTTGGTAACTTGAATAAGAAGTCAATGTGAATGGGAATAACCAAGTTAAATGGAAACCTGATAAGGTAAAGCAAGCGCATAAAAGAATGTTTAGACATAGGGTCTAATAACATATTAAAGTGAGGCGCTTGGACCAGTCCGCACGTCTGAGGGTGAATAACCCAATGGGGTAGACCATCATGTTGTTATGAGGCATGAGGGGAGCGCACGGTCCTCTGATTATTCTGTCGGCTCCGAAGGACTAGAAGGGGAAGCACGCATCTTCCTGGGATACGTAAGGTGATCCTGATAGTCCTCTATGCGGTGGCGAATGTTTAGGTTGTGCTCGCAGAGGTTGGGTCTACACATTACTACCACGTGGGTGTGCCTTGACTGCAAAAGTAGCTTTGCAGTCAGAATGTTGTGACGAGGTGACACTAGGGTGATTTGGCGATCACCTCAACAATGAGGTAGGGGTCACGACCAACAAGGATAGTAGATCGTCGGGTACCCGTCATCGGCATTCAGTGGGATGCGAAAATACTAGAGCTAAACCCAAGACGCCATCCACCTTTCACTATCGTGGCACGGTGGTTGAGGGGAGACGCCAACTGAATGTTTAGATTGTTTGTTAGGGGCAAGTCTCTTAGCTCTTGTAGTCTTTACTAGTTGAGGGAGGGGCCGAGGTGGGCCCATAGCCACCCTGAAAATAAGACCTGAAGGATATCTGTATTTTGAGGCTCTTAAAGGCGGGCCTGTACAGATATGGAAAAGCTCCCGACCGAGTTTTATATTTCTTGTATTGCCCTGCCACGGAGCTCGGTGCACATTAGAGGTTATGTGCGGTTCAGGCACCGAATACGATTGGTGATACGTACATGGGAAAGTCTAGATACATGCATGTCTGCTCTGGGTGGTGTATCGTAGACTTGAGGGCATTACTATGTAATGGAGTCTGATTCGATCGAAGGTGGCAGTCTGTACGCTTACGTAGCATAGTAATGATAGATATATGCTGAACATAACATTGTTATGTAGAGATTCGTACGTCACTGCGGCATAGGATGAGGGATTGCGTTCATTTCTGTGGAATTACGGTGGAGACCGTGCGAGTGGGGTACCATGGGGTGTACCTCAATATTGGGGGGGGGTAGCTACATATATGTTGTATTAGGTTAATCCACAGGGAAGTAAATGGGTACGACGTGTGTGTAAGCCTTGAGTGTTGTTAACCCAAGTAACATAATAAATAAGAAAATGTGATCGAACGGTATATGTAGGATTATCCAAAGTGTATAGTTTAAATCTAATCACTAGAACTTGTGTTCTGACCCCCTGCTCATAACATACTCGCAGGTTAGATTTGTGGCAGAGATATGATAGATTTGGATACTGGTTAGGCAGTATTATTACTACGGTAAGGTTATACTTTGATTATATTATACTTTATCCATTCCGCTGTGAGATATTTTCTGAGCTCTGCTATATTTTATATCTCTATCTTTTCTATAGGATACCAGAGCAACCAACATGGGTTTCGATGGATTATAATTTTGAAAAAAAATTGGTCTGTTGGAATTCGGGTTGTTACAATACTCACAGACAACAGGTACAGATCGCAAACCATCGACGGAAGCATCAAGTGATACTAGGAAACTAAGCATGATAGACCCCTTTGGGTCATAGGGAATCTCAAGAGTCCTTCCTCGGCAAGTCAAAAGTCTTACGACCCTCCTCTTACAGTCTAGAATGACACCATACATAGCTAGCCAATCCATCCCTAGAATCAAAGCATAGCCCATAAAACCAAGCACATATGCGTCGTAGTCAAACTCCATGCCCAACACAGAAATCCTCAAACCCCGACAAATCATAGACAAGTGAGTTGTGCCCCCAATGGGGTTTGAGACCATAACGGGATTGGAAACAATACTAGTACTAAGGTGCAGAGACTCAACCACAGAATCAGATATAAAAGAGTTAGAAGCGCCAGAATCAAAAAGAGTCCTAACTGGATGATCTGAAAGAGAAATCAAACCTTCAATAGAAACTTTCCTACCTCTTTCCGGTACACTGGCCTCGAGAGCATGCACCTTCTCTCCAGAAGATCCATCCCTTTAGCCCTATCCTTGCTTCTTCTGGCACTCGCTAGTATAGTGTCCGACCTCACTACAGTGGAAGCAAGCATTCTTCCTTTTTCTGCAATCTTTGACCAAATGGCCCAAGCTCCCACAACCATGACAATCTTTCTTGCCTTGAGCTTTGTTGTTCTTTCCACCTTTCTTTTGCTATTCTTTCTTGGGCCACACCTTCTTGTTTTGTGTCTCATTGGTCTTTATTTCATTCTTTTCGTCTTTATCCTCTTCGTGCATCAATGCCATGTCAACGAGTTTCTCAAAAGTTTGCCCCATTGGAATATGAGACATTGCCAACTCATGGAGAGGTTGAATTAATCCTCTTGCAAACCTCAAAGCTTTCTTGCATGGGGTATTTACCAGCTCCAGACCAAACCTTGCCAATTGATTGAACTTATTGACACACTTTTTGACAAACATGCTTCCTTTCTTAAGTGCTAGAAATCTCTCCATCTGCATACTCTCTTCTGCCTGAGAAAGAAACTTTGTCTCGAATCTCTGTTGGAAATCAACCCAAGTATCAACTGGACTCCCTGCTTGCGTCACTTCGCACAAGAACGAAGCTTCATCCCTAAGATTCCATGAAGCCAATTGTATCTTTCTACGGTCATCATCCTCAAAGATCCCAAACAAATTCTTTGTCTCCTTTAGCCAATTCCATGCTTCCACAAAGCTCTCAGTTCCACGAAATTTCTGTCCTCTCATAGCACATAAATCTTTGCATATCTTAGAAAAAATTTCCGGACGCGGAGGAGGAGGAGGAACAGCGGCTGCAACTAGGGGAGGGGAGTCTGCTTGGCCTCCGGAAGGCGTCGTAGCCTCTAGATACCTACGGAACCAAGCCGATATCTCGACGCCCTGGGGTAGATTCGGTTCCCCAGACATGCTAAAAAGAAAAGGAAAAGGGATTCAAATAAAGAATCGAAAGATATTTTATATGGCTTTGGTGAATTTGTTTTTCAAAAATAGACTTTTCCTTGAAAATACTTTCTTTTTGAAACCTTTTGAAAACATTTTCAAAACCTTTTATCTGATCTTATAACCTTCAGCTCTGATACTAAATGTGACACCCGACGTCCATTAATGTCACTCTTTATCAGAATGCATTAAGTTTCGTGAAGCGCTATAGGTAAACAGAAACAGAATATCACAAGACATATATAAAATAACAGCGGAAATTTAAAACTTCATTATTTAGCAGAAATCTCCATAGTCTCAAAACCAGTTACAACACCAGTCTAAAATACTGAAAACCAAGTACATCAAACCAAAACATCTGCCTTGCGCTAAAACCCATCAGAGTAAAGAAATGTAAAATCATAATCCCCAGTAATAGCCATAATAAAGTAGGCAAGTAGTCAAAGCGATACATCGATGCAGATCCGAATCCAAGAAGAAACAAAAAAGAGAATCTTAATCAAGCCTGAGCGTTCCCACCCTGAGAACCTGGGGGAAAGGAAGAGAGAAAAGAAAACAAAACGGTTCTGACATAAAGCTTGGCGAATCCAGTGACTTTTAGCATATAAAGAAGTAAAAGTATCATGACAGGCATATAAATTGGATGAGAGATAACAGTACCATTTAGCAGGTATAAAAGGAATGAACAGGATAAGCAGAATAAACAGAGTTGTAACAACCCGAATTTTTATAACATGTTAAAATAAGAAATCAGGGCAGAATTAAATTATAAGTTAAGAATCAATGGGAACGGGTTACGCCAGTGTGTTCGTCTCGAAATTCTACTTGAAAACGAGTCCGAAATTTCGTAAATCGGAGTCCGTATGACCAAGTTATGGCCCATAGAAGATTTTAGAAAATTCAAAATTCAGCCCGAAATTCAAATTCAGCTCCAAACAGTTTGGGCGGGAAAATTTCCCGCCCAGCCCCAGGTCGACTGGGGAGTCGACCTGCCCCAGCCCAGGTCGACTGACCAGTCGACTTGGGTGTCGACCTGGGGGTCGACTTCCCTGGTCGGCCATGTTTGCCTGGTGTACCTGTTTGCTCCTTTGGGTCTGTTCAATTGGCTTGTGACGGGATTTGATGGTTCAGATCTAAACTAGGGTTAATCCTATGGCCTAAACTTGTCTCTACACCTATAAAAACACCCTAAGACCTAGCCTAAACCACCACAAATCATCCTAACAACTAAATTCTGCCAAAATGCTCCCTAATCATGGCCTCCATCTTCATCTTGAGAGCTTCTAAGGCAAAGGAGCAATCTTTCTTCATCAAATCAAAGGAGCTACTTATTTCTCAAGGCTTTGTGTGGAGCTTACTATTGTTTGAGATTGCTAGTGTTGCTACATCATTCCTAGAGCTTCTACAACGTCTCTATCTTGTTCTATTTTGGTCTAGTTCTCGTAGCCACGCTTTGTAAGCCCCACTCTACTCTTAGATTTAAACTATGAAATTAATATGAACATGTAGCAAGTTGAAATGGGATTCTTGTGTAATATTTGTCTTTGGTCTATCATTGTATGCATAGATCCATTCATGATTCTTTTGATCTATGATTGTGGGACTATCATGAACCTAGTACCATTCACCTTGATTTTTGGGTAGAAAGCTATGAGCTTTATTTGGGGATTATGCATAATGCAACATAGAACCCCTCATAACCTTGATGTTAACTTGCCTATGATGTTGAACTACATGCTAGTCACAAGTTTATCACTCTATGTCAACTATTATCATGTTATCACCCTATTTGCTAAGTTTGATGTCATACATGTTTTGAGGCCAATAATCCTATATGCTAGTTGTAATGAACACCTTTGCCTCAAATATCATCATGTTTAACTTATGACTAACTTTATCACCTTATGCCCATCTTTGTCATGTTGTTATGTTCCCCTTCTTGCTCTATTTGTATTGAGGCGAATTTACGTGCGATGGGAATACGTTATGGGTAGTTAGGCGAACTTGAAATGACATGAAACACATGGCTTGAAATGTGACATGAAAATTGATTATGCTTGAAAACTTGAATGTGGTCATGACATGTAGAAAACCATAAAGTGGCCAACTCGAGGTTGGGTTGAGTTTGTAGCATAAATCTGCCCGGAACCGCCCGGCAAATCCAGTGGCTACAAACAATAGGATCCAATGTGAGTAGTTGGTCATATCGCGCTTGAAACCCGAGGTTAGACTAGGTTGTGATGTAAAGCTGCCCGGACTCGTCCGGCACATCCAGTAACCACAACAAAGTCTAATGTGAGAGGTTGGGCGCATTAAGTTAATTAATGCCACATGATAGGGTTAAGTCATGAACCACTTGGATACACTTAACCAACTTGATACATGATTGGATAGGGTTAACCACACTTAACCCGTTAGAAACCCTAGTTACATGGTCCTTTTCAGCAGTAACCATCTTGGATGTATCACGATACCCTAGGGACTAGGCTAGGGTGGGGCACGATTACTGGGCTGATTGTAAGCGGCCAGAAAGACGGCAGAGTAGGTGCGCCAGTGTAGGTTCAGGCGGACTATGGTCGTGCACATAGTCCGGAGTTGAATAAAACAGACATGGGCACCAGTAGGTTTAGACTGTGCGTGCTTGATTTGTGTCAGTGGTTGGCACCCTAGGGCTTGATACACCCTAAGGTGGACCTAGCACAGTCAATTACATTCCGTGATTGGGCCGTATGACACCGACACTCGACGAGTTAGGCTTATAGGGAATCGATCGACTAGATCGTATAGTTGGACCTTGACATGGGTCATCTCATGATATTGGGCCAAGGGATCATTTCATGTTTATACTTGACATGGGTTAGAATACTAGTACTATTGGTGCAAAACTAAACCTTGTATATGCGATGCCACACTTGATCTACCTTGTTATCTATTTATCATGCCAGTTAGTTACCATCTTTATGTTTCATCTCAGTTTCTCATGTTTAGTTATTTTCATTAGTTTTTATACTAATAGTAGGTAGGACTTACCAGTCTTTATGACTGACCCTTTTCCTTTCACCTCTTTTCTTCCGTCCCCCCCCCCAGGTTCTCAGGGAGGGAACACTAGTGCTTAGCTTGGACATTTGGCTTGCTTTCTTGACAGCTCATGTATGGTTTGGACTTGAGCTTGCTATGGCTTCACCACATCTATTTTGGGGATAGTTTACTTTATGTTATTTTCAGTTTATGTTTCTAGACTTGTGGTAGTTGGAAAATAATGACTAAGTATTTTGATGTAAGTTGACTTTGGTTTGGAAATGGTTAACTATGGTTTTTTAAATTTCTACCGCTGCTTTACTTATTTATTTATCTATGTTCTGTCTTGTCATATCTCTGTGCATGTTTACCTAGACAACACCCCTCCAAAGCTAGTGCATCACTCGTGAGTGGCCCTGGCGGAGGTGGGGTGTTACATTTGGTATCAGAGCCTGAGGTTTACTAGACCGGACAAAAGTTTTAAAAACCCTTTTGAAAAACTATTTTCAAAACCAATTAAGTATTTTTCCAAGGAAAGTCTAGTCTATTTTAAAAGGCTATTCCCCAAAAGCCATTAGCACTATCCTTTGTTTCCTTGTTCTAAATCTATCTTTTACTTCGTTTCAGTATGGCCGATAACTTTATCATCCCTGAGGGAATACCGGTACCTCTTTGGTTTAGGAGGTACGTAGAGGCTATGGCAAATAGAGCCGGCCCAGCAAACACTCCCACTCCTCCTCCCGTACCTGAGGTTCCTCCTCCTCAGCGTCCACAAGCAGATTTCGCAAAGATTTGCAAAGACTTTAAGGCGATGGGTGGCAAGAATTTTGTTGGGATAGAGACTTATGTTGAGGCAAGAAACTGGTTAAGGGAAACTTAAGACCTTTTTGCTATCTTTGATGTAGAAGATCGTAGGAAAGTTCTTTTGACGGTATGGCTATTGAAAGAGGAAGCTGCTTATTGGTGGGAAGTCACCAACGCTACTAGGCCTATAGAGACTTGGGCCGACTTTAGGATGAGGTTTGGGCTTAAGTTTCTATCATCTGCTGAGGAGAATCTGCAAATGGAGAGGTTTATATCTTTGAAGCAAGGGGACATGGCTGTGAGGGAGTATGTGAATAAGTTTAACCAGCTTGCTCGATTCGGTTTAGACATGGTTAACACACCTCAGAAGAAGGCTCTACGCTTTGCTCGAGGATTGAATGAGCCATTGCAAGGTTTGGCCATGTCTCATATACCCATGGGGGCCACTTTTGAGAGCTTAGTGGATATGTCCTTGCTTCAAGGAGATGATAATAATGGCAAGAAAGAAGTTAAGCTTAATGAGACTCAAACCAAGAAGGCGGACTCTAAGTTGGGAGGCAACCAGAACAACAAGAACAACAAGGGTAACAAGGCCAACAACAACAAGGCAAGGGAGACAAGGAAGTGCAACTTCTGTGGGATCACTAGACACATAAGCAAAGATTGTAGGAAGAAGAAGAGGAAGTTGGGAGAATTCTTTCATTGCGGAGTCTGGACACTACAGTAAGGATTGCCCAAAGAAGCAAGGACAGGGCCAAGGACAGACTCAGCGGGCAGGACCTTCTGGAGGGCAGATGCATGCTCTCAACACTACTCCAGCTCCGGACCGAGGTAGTATTTCTGTAGAAAGCCTTGTTTACATTTCTGGTTTTCCTGTTCGAACTTTATTTGATTCTGGCGCATCGCATACCTTTATTTCTTCTGACATTGTTGAAAGTTTGCACCTAAGTACTAGTCTAGTTGAGGATCCCGTTAGTGTTTCAAATCCAATTGGGGGTTCCGCCCATCTATCTATGATTTGTATGTATTTGAGGATTTCTATCTTGACCGTAGAATTCACATGTAATGCTTATGTTCTCGGGTTCATGGGATACGGGTTGATTTTGGGCATGGATTGGTTGTCCAGTTATGGAGCCATTCTCGATTGCGAGCATAGGGTAGTGAGGCTTATGACTCGCCTTGGCAATAGCCTAGAGATTTCTTGTAACCCTCTGGATCCCGTCATGTTATGTTATCTTGAATCCCTCGACTCGTCTATTGACAATCTTCAATCTGTGAGGGTGGTCCGAGAATATCCTGATGTCTTTGATGAGGTGAAGGGGTTACCCCCTAAATGCGAGATAGACTTCTGTATTTATCTTATTGATAATGCCAAGCCAGTTTCATTGCCTGTTAGGCACATGGCCCCACGAGAAAGAAGAGAGCTTAGCAAGCAAGTCAAGGAGTTGCTTGAGAAAAATTTCGTTAGGCGAAGCATTTCTGAATGGGGTGCTCCTGTGGTATTCGCTACTAAGGCAGATGGTTCGCTTCGTCTATGTGTTGATTATCGTGAGTTAAACAAGCTGACAAAGAAGAATAGGCACCCGTTACCGAGGATTGATGATCTCTTTGACCAGCTTGTAGGTGCTTCTGTTTTCTCTCAACTCGATCTAGCCACCGGATTCCATCAGCTTAGAGTGGCTGAGGATAGTATTGACAAGACTGCGTTTAGGACTCCAGATGGATTCTTTGAATGGCTCGTCATGCCGTTCGGTTTGACTAATGCACCTGCATACTTCGTTGATTTGATGAGTAGGGTGTTTAGGGAGTTGCTTAACAAGTTTGTGGTTGTCTTCGTGGATGATATTCTGATCTTCTCTAAGGACGAGGAAGAGCATGCTATACATCTCAAGGAGGTTATGGATACGCTTAGAGCTCATCAGTTAAAAGCCAAGTTCTCCAAATGCCATTTTTGGAGAAGGGAAGTTCGGTTCCTTGGGCATATAGTTTCTAAGCAAGGCATAGCTGTGGATCCCGCTAAAGTAGTGGCGGTACAAGACTGGAAAGTTCCGAAGAATGCAACTGAAGTGAGAAGCTTTCTCGGTCTGGCAGGATTTTATAGGAAGTTCATTAAGGACTTCGCTAAGATTTCAGCCCCTCTTACTAAGTTAACGAAGAAGAACTTAGTCTTTGCATGGGACATAGAGTGTGAGCTTGCTTTTCAAAGGCTCAAGAAAGCCCTCACCACAGCTCCAGTTCTAGCATTACCCGATGGAGGGAAGTTGTTTATCGTGTACACCGATGCATGTGGCACAGGATTAGGCGCTGTCCTGATGCAAGAAGGGAGAGTGATATGCTTTGGGAGTAGGCAACTCAAAGTTCATGAGAAGAACTATCCCACTCATGATTTGGAGTTGGCGGCGATCGTCTTTGCACTCAAATCTTGGCGCCATTATCTTCTAGGTGAAAGGTTTGAGTTATATACTGATCACAAGTCGCTCAAGTACCTCTTCTCGCAGAAAGATTTGAATCTAAGGCAGCAGAGGTGGATGGAATTCTTGGCATCATATGACTTCGATATAGCTTATACCCCTGGCAAGGGTAATGTTGTGGCGGATGCGCTAAGTAGAAAAAGGTTGACTTTGAGTCCCTTGTTTGTTGAGATGAAGAGCCTAGAGTTCTTGGCAACCTTTGATTTTACACCTGCTGTTGAGTCGATGACTGGTTCGTTAGCATCCCTTGAGCTTAGACCTACACTTCTTGATCAAGTTGGAACTTCACAGAGGGAAGACCCGCAGATAGTCGAGATCATGGACAAGTTGATTCGTGGTGAGACATCAAGTATCCTCGCTAGATATACTATTGATGACAAGGGGTGGCTAAGGCGTGATGGAAGACTATGTGTCCCACAAGTGGGAGACTTAGTAAATAAAGTTCTTGAGGAGGCGCATCACTCGAGGATGACCATACATCCCGGAGGGGATAAGATGTACCGGGATATGAAGCGCATTTTCTTTTGGGATGGGATGAAAAAGGATGTTGCAGAGTTTGTTTCTAGATGCATTGTTTGCCAACAAGTAAAGGCCGAGTCAAAGAAGCTCGGTGGGCTACTGCATCCATTGGAGGTCCCGCAATGGAAGTGGGAAAGTATCTCTATGGATTTTGTGGATGGATTGCCGAGATCAAGGAAGGGGAATACTAGCATATGGGTCATAGTGGATAGACTCACGAAGAGCGCTCATTTCATTCCAGTGAAGAGCAAGAGGACCGCATTATGGCTAGCATCTGTTTATCTTTGAGAGATAGTGCGATTGCATGGAGTTCCTTCTAGCATAGTTAGCGATCGTGACCCAATCTTCACTAGCCAATTCTGGAATAGTTTGCAAGAAGCGATGGGTACGCGATTGAATCTAAGTACAGCCTATCACCCACAGACGGATGGTCAGACCGAAAGGGTGAATAGGGTACTAGAAGATCTGTTGAGGCTATGCATTCTTGACTTTGGTTGCACTTGGGAAGACCACTTCCTCTCATAGAGTTTGCTTATAATAACAGCTACCAAGCAAGCATAGGGATGGCACCATTCGAAGCTTTGTATGGGAGGCCGTCCAAGTCACCAACATGTTGGTGGGAGACGACGGATAAGCTTATACTTGGGCCCGACATGATAAGGGACACATCCGAGAAGGTTGAGTTGATTCGAAGGCGGATGCAAACGGCCCAAGACAGACAGAAATCATATGCATACAAGCGAAGGACAGACTTAGAGTTTGAAGTTGGAGATATGGTCTTTGTGTGAAGGTTTCTCCCTTGCGAAATGTGGTTCGTTTTGGAGCAGTTGGAAAGCTAGCACCAAGGTTCGTAGGACCCTTCCCTATCATCGAGAAGATTGGGCAAATGGCTTATAGGGTGGAATTGCCCGAGAAACTGGCTGGAGTGCACAATGTCTTTCATGTCTCGCATCTCCGAAAATGCCTACATGAATCAGCCGAAGTAATTGAGCCTAGCATTCTTGAAGACGTGGAGGTAGAGAAAGAGGCAACCCTGAGGCGAGCTCCGATTCCTGTCTTGGGAACGGAGATCAAGAAGCTGAGGAATCGAGAAGTCAAGTTAGTAAAGGTTCAGTGGAGTGAAGCCGATGAAGATGCAACTTGGGAAACCGAGGAGAAGATGTGTGGGCTTTATCCATTTCTTTTTGAGGGTACATTCTCAATCTCTTTTCCTAGTTAGCATATCTTCCTTTTGCTATCCATGTTTATCTTGTTATCTCGTTAATCAGGTCATGAGAACCTTAGGTAGAAACCCTTTGGATGAAACATGTATTTGAAACATGTTATGCTTGATGGTTGCAAATGGTTGCAAGTGTTTGCAAGTGGTTACTCGTGGATGCATGATACACGTTAGGCACTAAGATCGGCTCACACACTTTCATATTGCATATGCATGAGTGTTTATGCTTATTCATGGATGAAACTTGTTATGCTATCATGTGGATGTTGCATATGGATGAATGTTATGTGCAATCATGTAGAGATTATAAATTATGTTAGGAATTTGCATACATTTGGACTCATTTCACTAACATATTCTGCATTAAGGAGGTTTACTGAATCAGTAACCGCTTGATTTTCGCATTAGATAGGTGCATATACACACACTTTTGCAAATATTCATACAGCATTAGAAATCATTTAAGGACAATGATTACTTGTGGATGATGTTTTGAGTAGATGGATGATGGATGGTAGGGTACGTTCTTCCTAATTTGGAGATTTCGGGGACGAAATCCTTTAAGGTGGGGAGAATGTAACAACCCGAATTTTTATAACATGTAAAAATAAGAAATCAGGGCAGAATTAAATTATAAATTAAGAATCAATGGGAACGGGTTACGCCGGTGCGTTCGTCTCGAAATTATACTTGAAAACGAGTCCGAAATTTCGTAAATCGGAGTCCGTGTGACCAAGTTATGGCCCATAGAAGATTTCAGAAAATTCAAAATTCAGCCCGAAATTCAAATTCAACTCCAAACAGTTTGGGCGGGAAAATTTCCCGCCCAGCCCCAGGTTGACTAGGGAGTCGACCTGCCCCAGCCCATGTCGACTGCCCAGTCGACTTGGGTGTCGATCTGGGGGTCGACTTCCCTGGTCGGCCATGTTTGCCTGGTGCACCTGTTTGCTCCTTTGGGTCTGTTCAATTAGCTTGTGACGGGATTTGATGGATCAGATCTAAACTAGGGTTAATCCTATGGCCTAAACTTGTCTGTACACCTATAAAAACACCCTAAGACCTAGCCTAAACCACCACAAATCATCCTAACAACTAAATTCTGCCAAAATGCTCCTTAATCATGGCCTCCATCTTCATCTTGAGAGCTTCTAAGGCAAAGGAGCAATCTTTCTTCATCAAATCAAAGGAGCTACTTATTTCTCAAGGCTTTGTGTGGAGCTTACTATTGTTTGAGATTGGTAGTGTTGCTACATCATTCCTAGAGCTTCTACAACGTCTCTATCTTGTTCTATTTTGGTCTAGTTCTCGTAGCCACGCTTTGTAAGCCCCACTCTACTCTTAGATTTAAACTATGAAATTAATATGAACATGTAGCAAGTTGAAATGGGATTCTTGTGTAATATTTGTCTTTGGTCTATCATTGTATGCATAGATCCATTCATGACTCTTTTGATCTATTATTGTGGGACTATCATGAACCTAGTACCATTCACCTTGATTTTTGGGTAGAAAGCTATGAGCTTTATTTGGGGATTATGCATAATGCAACATAGAACCCCTCATAACCTTGATGTTAACTTGCCTATGATGTTGAACTACATGCCAGTCACAAGTTTATCACTCTATGTCAACTATTATCATGTTATCACCTTATTTGCTAAGTTTGATGTCATACATGTTTTGAGGCCAATAATCCTATATGCTAGTTGTGATGAACACCTTTGCCTCAAATATCATCATGTTTAACTTATGACCAACTTTATCACCTTATGCCCATCTTTGTCATGTTGTTATGTTCCCCTTCTTACTCTATTTGTGTTGATGCGAATTTACGTGCGATGGGAATACGTTATGGGTAGTTAGGCGAACTAGAAATGACATGAAACACATGGCTTGAAATGTGACATGAAAATTGATTATGCTTGAAAACTTGAATGTGGTCATGACATGTAGAAAACCATAAAGTGGTCAACTCGAGGTTGGGTTGAGTTTGTAGCGTAAATCTGCCAGGAACCGCCCGGCAAATCCAGTGGCTACAAACAATAGGATCCAATGTGAGTAGTTGGTCATATCGCGCTTGAAACCCGAGGTTAGACTAGGTTGTGGTGTAAAGCTTCCCGGACCCGCCCGGCACATCCAGTAACCACAACAAAGTCTAATGTGAGAGGTTGGGCGCATTAAGTTAATTAATGCCACATGATAGGGTTAAGTCATGAACCACTTGGATACACTTAACCAACTTGATACATGATTGGATAGGGTTAACCACACTTAACCCGTTAGAAACCCTAGTTACGTGGTCCTTTTCAGCAGTAACCCTCTTGGATGTATCACGATACCCTAGGGACTAGGCTAGGGTGGGGCACGATTACTGGGCTGATTGTAAGCGACCAGAAAGACGGCAAAGTAGGTGCGCCAGTGTAGGTTCAGGCGGACTATGGTCGTGCACATAGTCCGGAGTTGAATAAAACAGACATGGGCACCAGTAGGTTTAGACTATGCGTGCTTGATTTGTGTTAGTGGTTGGCACCCTAGGGCTTGATACACCCTATGGTGGACCTAGCACAGTCAACTACATTCCGTGATTGGGCCGTATGACACCGACACTCGACGAGTTAGGCTTATAGGGAGCCGATCGACTAGATCGTATAGTTGGACCTTGACATGGGTCATCTCATGATATTGGGCCAAGGGATCATTTCTTGTTTATACTTGACATGGGTTAGAATACTAGTACTATTGGTGCAAAACTAAACCTTGTATATGCGATGCCACACTTGATCTACCTTGTTATCTATTTATCATGCCAGTTAGTTACCATCTTTATGTTTCATCTCAGTTTCTCATGTTTAGTTAACTTCAATAGTTTTTATACTAATAGTAGGTAGGACTTACCAGTCTTTATGACTGACCCTTTTTCTTTCGCCTCTTTTCTTCCGTTCCCCCCCCCCCAGGTTCTCAGGGAGGGAACACTAGTGCTTAGCTTGGACATTTGGCTTGCTTTCTTGACAGCTCATGTACGGTTTGGACTTGAGCTTGCTATGGCTTCACCACATCTATTTTGGGGATAGTTTACTTTATGTTATTTTGAGTTTATGTTTCTAGACTTGTGGTAGTTGGAAAATAATGACTAAGTATTTTGATGTAAGTTGACTTTGGTTTGGAAATGGTTAACTATGGTTTTTTAAATTTCTACCGCTGCTTTACTTATTTATTTATCTATGTTCTGTCTTGTCATATCTCTGTGCATGTTTACCTAGACAACACCCCTCCAAAGCTAGTGCATCACTCGTGAGTGGCCCTGGCGGAGGTGGGGTGTTACAAGAGTAGATTATGCTTCTCAAATACTTTTCTCTGCACCAATACTAATATAACAGATATGTGACAGAATTAGGTATTCCCTAATTTCTTAGCAGAAACAGAATGATCCCAACAGAAACAAAATGGTAGTTCTAGGTGTACTCTAGTAACGGGTTTTACCCCAAACAAAAACAACAGGTACCTAAATAGAAATAACATTAGTTACCCCCAAACAGAAATACAGGTACCCCACAGAAACAGACAGGACTAGATGTACCCTAATTAATACCCCCCAATTGATCGGCTTCCTAAATCATAAATACCCTATGTCGGCCCCACAGTAGGGTGTATTACTTCCTAAAGTGGCAACCTACAGAAGGACACAAACCTTTTTACTAGTGCTATAGCGGCTTATTTCCCCCTACAGACCGGACTCATGCACGCACATGACACCATTTGAACACGCTCGTATACACCCCCTTTCAGATAAACCTCTTAAAATCAGTTCAGTGTGCGTGCCCTGACCCCTACCTAATGCGGGGTCCCCGTTTAATACTAGAATGGGTTACTGACTGATGTGGGTCCCACACAGCATATGACACAAGTCAAACCCCAAACTTGTGTCCCCCAACCAACTAGGATTTTGAATAGGTTAAGCCTACAGATTAACAAATTCGCCTAACCCCCACAGATAAACAGGTTAAGTTTCATAGGTTAACAGGTTCATATAACCCCTACATATTAAACATGCTTATTTAACCCCAACAGATTAGACAGGTTTACTTAACCCCAACTGGTTAAACTGGTTTCATAGGTTGTTTACATTTTTATTACATGTTAAGCTTAATCAATAAATTAATCCTCTAGATTTTAAATGCCCCAAATCTCAAGTCATAATTCACAGTATCGGTTATGCCCCCAAATTCTAGTCATGCTTCATAGTACAAGATATTCCCCGATTTATCATTCCTAGTTATTCCCAATCTATCCCAATTTCGTGCGTATGCATATTTCAGCGATATTAGCCTAGGCTCGAAGGTAGCATAGGCTCTAAAAATTCAAATTAAAAATTCGTTTTGTTGATTCATTTGAAAAGTGAAAATAGTGAGAGCCCTCACTAATTGATCTGTCTTGGGAATGAGAGGGAGATAAGAACATAAATAGGCATAATAACAGAATAGACATATGATAACATAATAGGCATAATAATAGAATAGGCAAATCATAAATAGGCATATAAGAAATGGACATATAAGAACTAAACAACAAATCAGGTGTACAGAAGAATACATGTAATAGCAAAATTGTTTAGGTATGAATCGGATTCTTAACAGGCATGGGTTTAGATCCAGATTTATAAACATGTCAGGGTTACTGATAAGTTTTTATATCTAAAAGTAATATGAATTCACGGATATTGGATCGAAGGAACAAAGAATAATATGCTGATATCGTAGAAGGAATCTTTGCGAATATATGCTGATATTGAAGAAGATAGGCTAATTCAATCCAAGTAGAGACAGCATTTCATTGTCTCCATTGTTTTTGATGCAGAAAAACAATAGAAATGTTGTCCTGTATATAGCATACCTTCAACGAACCCGGTCACAAAAACATCCAGAAACAGCAGAAAGAATTCGGCCAGATCTTGGTTGGGTCGACCCACCCTCACCTGGGTCGACCCATAGGTCGACCCACGCGACCTTGGGTCGACCCAGCCCAAGTGTGGGTCAAATCCAACAGTTCTGCTTCTCGCCTAGTTTTCCTGCTCGCTATTTTGATTAAATTTGAAAATTCTGATTAGTTTTTTTTGTACGTAAGGCTCTTATATGTATTGAAACTTCTAACCTTCATATCTTTCTCATACGATGTCCGTTTTACGCAAACTCGGAGTCTATCTTAAGCAGAATTCTGAGACGCACGCAATGGTACAGTCCGTTTTACTTAATTTCCAATATTTAATAAAGTATTTTTTAATTTATCATTATAATGTCCTTTAAGATTATGGGGTGTTACATCTTGGGTGTATGGCCCAACCAAGTCGTCAACAATAGCCCAAACGATGTGATGATCACTGGTCTTCAACCACCATCTTCCTTTTATACTTTTATTCGTCGTCACAGTTATTCAGAATGGGTTAAACCTGGTCTTTCCACATAACTTTCGCATCTCTAAAATCAAAAGACAAATAAAGATAACACACACCTCATTCCAATCACAATTATTCTTTTATTCAAATATTCTTTACTGCGGGAACGGTTCTCATTAATTTTATCAAAGATTATCTCAATTAAACTTATTACTCAAATCTTCCTTAGGAAATCATTTCAAAAAAATTTATAATATATTTTCTCGTTTTAAGGCTTATAAGCCTTATCGGGATAAAGGATCTTACACAACCGATTATAATTTATATCCTTATCCCCAAATCCCAACTTACTATAGTTATAACCTCTTAAATCATTAGCTAATGGTTATTCAATCTTGGGAAATTAATCCAATCTTTAACTTGGTCAAAGAACAAATGTCATTCAAAACATAGCTCAACAATAAACCTAAAACCCTCTTTCATTTGATTCCAATTTAATCTATTGAATTGGAAAATTTCATTAAATCTTAATTTAAAAATTTATTCCATAACTTACATTTTAACAGGGTTTAAGAATAGTGTTATTAAAGCCACCATTCACAACAAACCAAAAATCCAATTTGATATTAAATATAAGGCTTTAAATATAAATAATGTTGACTTACATTCAATACTAAATTATGAAACCAACAAATATCGTATTGGTATAACGATACCTAAATCTTCCAAATTCCTCAACGATTGTGAAGACCCGTAACTTCCCCGTAAAGGAAAGTGTCGGATAGTTCGAGAACAAGCCACAACAGAACTCATACAGAAGAACATTTCATTGTATATTACAACAATGCATCAGATTACAAGAATATACAGAGTATAAACGAATATTACACAGAAATATCAGAGATTTAAATTACATTTAAATACAACGCAGCGGAAAATAATACAATACACAACTAGAAGAGATATACGGATACAAAGCTTTCTGGATATCGTTCCAGCTGTAAACCAGGATCCTGTGAATATAAATCTGCAAAACCAAAACTACTAGCTGCCCGTGTCAAAATAAGGGCACCCAGAGTTTAGGTTAAAACAATAAACTCCAGGTCAGTCATGTGACTGGTGTGAGAACTAAAACAGTTAATCTTTATTTTAAAGTTAGGTAAATCAAGGGACCACGCCGTATAACACGGAACGGGTTTCCTCCCAAGAATACCAGTGCATAAAACAAACAGCGCAATGCTAAATAAAGAAAAATGAAGCTGTTATAAGACCCAGGTCCCATCACACAATGCAACGCAGCCGAGGATAGGGTTTTCCCTTATAACAGCCAAAGAATGCTTGATACGTTTAAAACAAATCGTTTGATACTATTATAAGTGCATAGTGTATAAAACAACTTCAAATCATAAGTATCAATCATAGGCGGCATGAGCGCCCCATCCCACTATGTCGCCATACTAGGCTCTACAAATAAAACCGCAAACGTCACGTATCTGGAAATTGGATTTCCGTCTATGAACCGAGGCAAAAGATAGTCCTCAACCGATTCGAGACGCTCTAGTCCGTGTCTCAGGACCCAGACACAGGTGGGCCCTTGGATCCTCAGGGCCGGTCCACCGATGTGGATTAAAATGCCTGAACACTACGTTTCCCCACCCTATGGGGTGTAAGTCTGGCCCGTCAGCCGGCCAGAAGCATCGGCCGAAACCGATATAACCGAGGCGCCTCGCAACAGCAACAACCACATAAGTCAAACTCGTCAGGGCGTGTAAAACCACTGACGCCACTTCTAACTAGAAAGAAACGCATGCCCTCCCTGACGTCCTCTCCCGTTTTTGGTTCATACCGGGTGTGAAACACGCGAAGTCAACGTTACACAAAGCTACGCCACAAAGGCCGTGCTTTGATCATCACCACAAGACTTTGCTTTTCAACAGAAGCCTCGATCAATTGCCACTTAGGCATGCCACACAGGCAATTCACTCCATACGTTTGATATCCATCAATATATAACCCCTGAGCTCGTACGTCTCAGAGAAGGGCGTTAAGCAAGAGAATAAATTCTCCGCCGCCAAACAGATATATATTTAATAGAGATCAATCACACGGACTAAAATCCAATGTCAGACACACAGTCCATTTACTAGTCCGTTCTGGGTCTGAACGAAACCGGAGGCACCTAGTACCCCGCATATCCATCGATCTCCAAGTACGTCTGGACGATCACCAACTGTTTCCATCTTCTTGGGTGTACAGCCCAATCAAGATCATCAGTTATCACCCAAACGACGTGAAGACCTCCGGTCTTCGACCATCGTCTTCATCTTCGACTTATCGTCGTATCAGTTATTCAGAATGGGATAAACCCGGTCTTTCTGAATAACTCGCGTATATTTTAAATAAGTGTTACACAAACACAACATACGCCTCATTCCAATTCATCAGTCACTAACCGTAAATTAATCAAGAGAATAATTCCCCAAATATTAACCCCGAAGGCCGAAACCAACATCAGATCAATATCCAGAAAACCATTCTGCTTGGCTAACCGACAGTTAATTTCTAATTTCACATTCATAGGGAAAGGTTCCCATTAATTTTATCAAAGATAAATTCTTTAATTTATTCTTTAATCTACTTTTGAATATCAATTCAAACTAGTCGGGATTAACGAAACTTACCGAAGTAATCATTTGTTTTAATTTCCCGATCCCAACCTATTTATCCCATGAAGTAAAACTGGTAATACTTCATATCTAACACCACAGTGTTATCGGTAAATTCAATTACCATTTCACGTTCAAATCTAATTAAAGATTTAACTATCGCCTGGAGCAAAACTGGTGATACTCCATTTTCGATCATTTCAATCTAATTAAAGATTCATTAAAACACCACTTAGTTTTAATCGTTAACTGGGTTAAAGAATCCGTGTCATTTAAAACACGGTTCACGATAAACCCAAAGTCACATCCCATTAATTATCGGGTTAAAGAACGAGTGTTATTTAAAACACTGTTCACGATAAACCCAAAAATCAATATCAATTCAATTCCAATTAAATATTATTTAATTGGTACACTTCATTAAATCTAAAATAAAAAGATTTAATCTTTTCTCAACTGGGTTCAAGAACAGTGTTAGTGAAGACACCATTCACGACAAACCCAAATCACATTCGATATTCAATACAAGGCTCTGAATAGAAAATATATCGGCTTATATTCAGTATCGAATTCTACGACTAACAAATGTCGTATTGGAAATAACGATATAAATATATATCTTTCAAATTTCCATAACCACACCTGTATAATCACGGATTCCAACGTCGAAATATTCCGAAGACAATTTCGATTCAAATCCACTCCAATGCAATCATTGGAAATTCTGGTTATTTTCAAAACCCTTTTCAAATTCAATTTATTTATTTAAAAATAAATAGAATTATAATTCTAGTTCAAAACTAGTTCATTTCGATAAAAATCTATTTTTATCTTTTCAAATATGGAGTTTTTCATCCCAAATCTTCACAAATCATTTCTTATGATTTTACACAAATTATTACTATTTTTAATAATTTTATCAAGGCCCGTATAGTCGATTTCCATCAATGGCCATCGAACTGCACTTACAGCGACCTTTTTCAAATTTGATTTGGACATAATTCCAAATCCAACCGTTAGATTTCAAATTTCTAACATTCGCTAGAAAACTCTTTTCGATACGAACCCAACGGTTCCGGTTTTAGGAGAATCCGACGGTCGGATCTCCCGTAATGTCCATTCGAAGTCAATGGTCGAAATTCGCGAACTGCCGTGGCGCGGCGCGTTCTATTCAGGCCATTATATTATATATATAATATATATAATATATACTTCGTCGATTTCTATTTAAAACGAGTTATATAAATAGTTTTAAATTCGTTTCAAAAGCAATTTCAACTTCCATTTCAATTCAAATCAAAATTGAATTCTTCTCTATAAATTCGTTTTAAATTTCATTTCTATTCAATTCAAATTTCAATTCAATTTGAATTCATTTTCAATTCAATTCATTTCGAAATCGTTTTCAATTCAATTCATTTCGAAATCACTTTCAATTCAATTCATTTCGAAATCGTTTTCAATTCAATTCACTTTGAATTCGTTTTCAATTCAATTCATTTCGAAATCGTTTTCAATTCAATTCATTTCGAAATCGTTTTCAATTCAATTCATTTCGAAATCGTTTTCTATTCAATTCATTTCGAAATCACTTTCAATTCAATTCATTTCGAAATCGCTTAAAATTGATATAAATATCGTTCACGTCAAAATGGCGTCAATCTAATCAACACGGCTTCATAAATTTCTATTTTCAAATATTCTATTTCAAATATTTCTATTTCAAATATTTCTATTTCTAAACTGGAATGAGGCCCAATCAATTACCATATAAAGTTAATTATATGGATTTTCATACAACACATGTATATAATAGCATTGAAAAATAATCAACCATCAACCAAAGTGCACTACACTGTATAAGCATCAAATATAGATATTCAACGCTTAAAACAGCCTGTCAATCAATCGATCGACATATTTAATCAATTAGGATGAGTGAACTTCAAATTTCATCCCAACACCCATGTGGGGTTTCAAACAATCAAACACATATTTTATTTGTGCTGTTGGGCGATGTGTAAAATTTATCGTCCCAATCAATGTCCTTCAAATAGGTGTACATAAACAAACCGCTCGGTTTATAAATGAATATTTTATTTTATTCACTTCACGTTAAGAATTATATTTTTAACGATAAAACATTTTATTCCAACTTATGAATTTCTATTCAATTCATTTATTCAATAAAATGATATTTTTATTTTTCTAACTTATTTTAGAAAATTTCGGCGGCATAACGGCACGATACTAGAAACAGGACGAGGCCTAGCCTTATCCCCGGACTAGTGAAGGCCCACGCCATTCACACATCAATCAAAATCACCAAACAATTCCATTCAAATCCAATCATATAACTAATCTATGCAACCAAACAAACAAGCCCATGGTCTGTGGACGATTGTGTCGGGTGCTACTAAGCACCGTCTGCATCCTAGTATATATATATAATTAGAAAAAGAATTTTGAGTGAGAAGTTCTCACAGATAGCTATCCTAGCTCCACGGCACTTCATTGATAGAAATCTTCATCGCTATCGCATCTTCGTCAGCTTCGTTGCTGTAGCCACTACATATAAAAATCATATTTTTATTTCGAAGTTCAATATATAAAAATCATATTTTTATTCTGAAGTTCAATATATAAAAATCATATTTTTATTCTGAAGTTCAATATATAAAAATCACATTTTTATTTCGAAGTTCAATATATAAAAATCATATTTTTATTTCGAAGTTCAATATATAAAAATCATATTTTTATTTCGAAGTTCAATATATAAAAATCACATTTTTATTCTGAAGTTCAATATATAAAAATCACATTTTTATTTCGAAGTTCAATATATAAAAATCATATTTTTATTTCGAAGTTCAATATATAAAAATCATATTTTTATTTCGAAGTTCAATATATAAAAATCATATTTTTATTTCGAAGTTCAATATATAAAAATCACATTTTTATTTCGCTACTCATATAAAAATCTAATTTTTATCTCTCTACTAAATATGTAAAGATTGTATTTTTTATCGCTCTACTACACATATAAAGATTATATTTTTAAAACGATGTTCATATAATATCAATCAAATCTTTAAGGTTTTAAAAAAAATCAAATCTTTATAGTTTAAAAAAAATCAAATCTTTATGGTTTAAAAAAAAACAAATCTTTAATTTAAAACTATATATACATTTTCTTCTCTCTAAAAACAATTCTATATTTGCCTTTCTAAAACAATTCTATATTTTTATTTCTAAACAATGCTAATATTAGTTTCAGGATAATGCTAATTTCGGTTTCAAGATAATGTTAATTTCAGTTTCATATTTAAAACAATTTGATTTTCAGATTTAAAACAATTTGATTTTCATGAAAATAAAAAAAAAGCAAAGCAAAGAGGAAGCTCACTTTTCTTTCTTCTGGTTTCCTGGTTCATCGTTTTCACGCTCCTGTATGCATCGAACAAGGTTCGACCTTGAACCACCGTCTTCGTGAATTCCAGGGACCGGAGCATGGTCGGAGTCCCCCACCTGACTCGTCTCGGCGCTGGATCCTTGCTCCATCGAAGGCGGCCCACTCGAAGTCTGATTCTCCTCCAGCGTGGCGCGCCCTATTGGGTGATGGAGGTCATCGCGGTTCGAACAGGGGAAATAGAAGGAGGAGAGAGGAAAGAAGGGGGAGGCGCTCGACGAGGCTGTGGAGGCGATAAAAAAGGGGGTGCGACGGTGGCTCCGTCGAGCCATTTAGGGCTCCGCCCTCTTTTTCTTTCTTTTTCTTTTTTTTTTAATTCTGAATTCATTTTTGAACGGGGGGGGGGGGGGGCCAGGAGGATTAAAGGGGAGGAGGGAATATTTTTTTATTTTTTTATTTTTTTATATTATTTAATTTCTAAAAGTTGACTTTCACATACGACCTCGAAACGAGGCCCACCGCCTGTCGTCCATAGCGTATTGCCCCCATTCCGAACACAATGGGATATGTATCGTAGGCTGATTCGACTGTTTGAATCAGTTTCCGTTAAATTTACATTTAAATCACTATATTGAATTTTAAACGTACGTTTCAAATTACCGGGGCCACATACTAACTAGAAAAATTCCAGAAAAATATTTTCTAGCTTCGTATTGACGATACGGTCCTAACAAAACTAGTTTCGTCGAATTCTGAGACCGTTTGAAAAATGGCCAATTTCCAGTTGATTAAAATCAACTGAAACTGGTCAAACGCGTTTTCCTTTACCACGCTCACATATTGATTCTAAAATTTACGAAATTTGGAATCTAGCAATAACCTAACATCACGGACCCAACAAAACTGGTTTCGTCGAGATCCGAGGTCATTTGCAAAATGTCCATTTTTAAGGGCCTGAATTCCATAGCGACTATTCAGAATTTTCAACTGGACATATCTTTTGATTCCCGCTACGAACTTTCGATTTTTCGGATTCGTTGGAAAGATATTCACTATTCGATTCCATTATTTTTGGTTTCACTAAAATCCGGATTGTTTTGCACCCGGTACATTCAATTGAAGTTTGAAATCAAATTATCGAACTACCGCGCCATTTTCAATTCTATTTATAATTATATATAAATATTTATATTCTAACGACGACGTATATAATATATACGTTCGAATTATATTCAAAATAGATTTCACGTCGATATTATTTAAAATAATCTATTTTAAATAATCAAAATTCGCTAAAATTGCCAAAATAAAAATTTTAAACTGGCCCAGATTTTCGGGTTGTTACAATCTCCCCCACTTAAAACTTTTCGTCCCCGAAAAGGAACAAAGTCGAAAGTGGTTTGATAATTCAACTCTGCGCTCGATCTGGCTTTCCTTCTCCAACTTTTCAGTTTCTGAGAATTTTCTAAATTTCAAAAATTTGGCTAACACCCTAAATTTTTGAAAAATTTCGCCATAACCTCCCCTGCACCGGGAGCATCGGGGAATTTCAAATAGCTTCCCCGGTCCTTCAGATCTCAAAAAGAAAAAGAAAAAGCCAAGCGGCTAGCCAATAGGCTCACAAAATCATCATCACCCAAACAAAACAGGAAATTATGTAGTAAACATGTACCTATTTGTCGGGCAAACAAATTTTATTCTCTGCTCTAGCCTCCTTGCTATGACCTGTTCAATGATATACATGTATATGCAAGCAAATGCGACTAATTTTCAGTATAATTCAATATGTGATTCAATTAGGCTAAATGGCTAAAAAAATTAGCAAACAAATAAACAAACAACGCAAACATCAATCAATTAGTGAATTAGAGTTTCAAATCCATAACTTTGATACATACACAAAAAATCATGTTTTTGATGCCAAATCACAACAATAAGCCCTATCTAATTTTGGTTCTCACACCAGCCTAATGGAAATATATAGATATCACACCTTCGTCACTCGAAAATAAATACTGGTAACGCTGCAGCATTATCAGAATCATCCCCGGGCAACTAGAATGTGATTCTATATCTACCCAATATATTAAAACTTTGAATACACGCGGATCAGACGTATACGCAAAACCTATATATACTGGATTGTCCAACTCAATATAAATAGATAATCAAATACGAATAATTGATTTAAATTTTCAAAACAAAATTTGTTTTCATTTGAAAAATATACTCTTCACACTCGTTCTAGGATACTACTGATCCTATCTCTAACGAGTCATTCTAATTGGATATTACTAACCCAATATCTGATGAATTCTTTCATATGGTTCTAATGTGCCTTGTTCTCTGCTTTGTAAACCAAAGCTCTGATACCAACTGTGAAGACCCGTAACTTCCCCGTAAAGGAAAGTGTCGGATAGTTCGAGAACAAGCCACAACAGAACTCATACAGAAGAACATTTCATTGTATATTACAACAATGCATCAGATTACAAGAATATACAGAGTATAAACGAATATTACACAGAAATATCAGAGATTTAAATTACATTTAAATACAACGCAGCGGAAAATAATACAATACACAACTAGAAGAGATATACGGATACAAAGCTTTCCGGATATCGTTCCAGCTGTAAACCAGGATCCTGTGAATATAAATCTGCAAAACCAAAACTACTAGCTGCTCGTGTCAAAATAAGGGCACCCAGAGTTTAGGTTAAAACAATAAACTCCAGGTCAGTCATGTGACTGGTGTGAGAACTAAAACAGTTAATCTTTATTTTAAAGTTAGGTAAATCAAGGGACCACGCCGTATAACACGGAACGGGTTTCCTCCCAAGAATACCAGTGCATAAAACAAACAGCGCAATGCTAAATAAAGAAAAATGAAGCTGTTATAAGACCCAGGTCCCATCACACAATGCAACGCAGCCGAGGATAGGGTTTTCCCTTATAACAGCCAAAGAATGCTTGATACGTTTAAAACAAATCGTTTGATACTATTATAAGTGCATAGTGTATAAAACAACTTCAAATCATAAGTATCAATCATAGGCGGCATGAGCGCCCCATCCCACTATGTCGCCATACTAGGCTCTACAAATAAAACCGCAAACGTCACGTATCTGGAAATTGGATTTCCGTCTATGAACCGAGGCAAAAGATAGTCCTCAACCGATTCGAGACGCTCTAGTCCGTGTCTCAGGACCCAGACACAGGTGGGCCCTTGGATCCTCAGGGCCGGTCCACCGATGTGGATTAAAATGCCTAAACACTACGTTTCCCCACCCTATGGGGTGTAAGTCTGGCCCGTCAGCCGGCCAGAAGCATCGGCCGAAACCGATATAACCGAGGCGCCTCGCAACAGCAACAACCACATAAGTCAAACTCGTCAGGGCGTGTAAAACCACTGACGCCACTTCTAACTAGAAAGAAACGCATGCCCTCCCTGACGTCCTCTCCCGTTTTTGGTTCATACCGGGTGTGAAACACGCGAAGTCAACATTACACAAAGCTACGCCACAAAGGCTGTGCTTTGATCATCACCACAAGACTTTGCTTTTCAACAGAAGCCTCGATCAATTGCCACTTAGGCATGCCACACAGGCAATTCACTCCATACGTTTGATATCCATCAATATATAACCCCTGAGCTCGTACGTCTCAGAGAAGGGCGTTAAGCAAGAGAATAAATTCTCCGCCGCCAAACAGATATATATTTAATAGAGATCAATCACACGGACTAAAATCCAATGTCAGACACACAGTCCATTTACTAGTCCGTTCTGGGTCTGAACGAAACCGGAGGCACCTAGTACCCCGCATATCCATCGATCTCCAAGTACGTCTGGACGATCACCAACTGTTTCCATCTTCTTGGGTGTACAGCCCAATCAAGATCATCAGTTATCACCCAAACGACGTGAAGACCTCCGGTCTTCGACCATCGTCTTCATCTTCGACTTATCGTCGTATCAGTTATTCAGAATGGGATAAACCCGGTCTTTCTGAATAACTCGCGTATATTTTAAATAAGTGTTACACAAACACAACATACGCCTCATTCCAATTCATCAGTCACTAACCGTAAATTAATCAAGAGAATAATTCCCCAAATATTAACCCCGAAGGTCGAAACCAACATCAGATCAATATCCAGAAAACCATTCTGCTTGGCTAACCGACAGTTAATTTCTAATTTCACATTCATAGGGAAAGGTTCCCATTAATTTTATCAAAGATAAATTCTTTAATTTATTCTTTAATCTACTTTTGAATATCAATTCAAACTAGTCGGGATTAACGAAACTTACCGAAGTAATCATTTGTTTTAATTTCCCGATCCCAACCTATTTATCCCATGAAGTAAAACTGGTAATACTTCATATCTAACACCACAGTGTTATCGGTAAATTCAATTACCATTTCACGTTCAAATCTAATTAAAGATTTAACTATCGCCTGGAGCAAAACTGGTGATACTCCATTTTCGATCATTTCAATCTAATTAAAGATTCATTAAAACACCACTTAGTTTTAATCGTTAACTGGGTTAAAGAATCCGTGTCATTTAAAACACGGTTCACGATAAACCCAAAGTCACATCCCATTAATTATCGGGTTAAAGAACGAGTGTTATTTAAAACACTGTTCACGATAAACCCAAAAATCAATATCAATTCAATTCCAATTAAATATTATTTAATTGGTACACTTCATTAAATCTAAAATAAAAAGATTTAATCTTTTCTCAACTGGGTTCAAGAACAGTGTTAGTGAAGACACCATTCACGACAAACCCAAATCACATTCGATATTCAATACAAGGCTCTGAATAGAAAATATATCGGCTTATATTCAGTATCGAATTCTACGACTAACAAATGTCGTATTGGAAATAACGATATAAATATATATCTTTCAAATTTCCATAACCACACCTGTATAATCACGGATTCCAACGTCGAAATATTCCGAAGACAATTTCGATTCAAATCCACTCCAATGCAATCATTGGAAATTCTGGTTATTTTCAAAACCCTTTTCAAATTCAATTTATTTATTTAAAAATAAATAGAATTATAATTCTAGTTCAAAACTAGTTCATTTCGATAAAAATCTATTTTTATCTTTTCAAATATGGAGTTTTTCATCCCAAATCTTCACAAATCATTTCTTATGATTTTACACAAATTATTACTATTTTTAATAATTTTATCAAGGCCCGTATAGTCGATTTCCATCAATGGCCATCGAACTGCACTTACAGCGACCTTTTTCAAATTTGATTTGGACATAATTCCAAATCCAACCGTTAGATTTCAAATTTCTAACATTCGCTAGAAAACTCTTTTCGATACGAACCCAACGGTTCCGGTTTTAGGAGAATCCGACGGTCGGATCTCCCGTAATGTCCATTCGAAGTCAATGGTCGAAATTCGCGAACTGCCGCGGCGCGGCGCGTTCTATTCAGGCCATTATATTATATATATAATATATATAATATATACTTCGTCGATTTCTATTTAAAACGAATTATATAAATAGTTTTAAATTCGTTTCAAAAGCAATTTCAACTTCCATTTCAATTCAAATCAAAATTGAATTCTTCTCTATAAATTCGTTTTAAATTTCATTTCTATTCAATTCAAATTTCAATTCAATTTGAATTCATTTTCAATTCAATTCATTTCGAAATCGTTTTCAATTCAATTCATTTCGAAATCACTTTCAATTCAATTCATTTCGAAATCGTTTTCAATTCAATTCACTTTGAATTCGTTTTCAATTCAATTCATTTCGAAATCGTTTTCAATTCAATTCATTTCGAAATCGTTTTCAATTCAATTCATTTCGAAATCGTTTTCTATTCAATTCATTTCGAAATCACTTTCAATTCAATTCATTTCGAAATCGCTTAAAATTGATATAAATATCGTTCACGTCAAAATGGCGTCAATCTAATCAACACGGCTTCATAAATTTCTATTTTCAAATATTCTATTTCAAATATTTCTATTTCAAATATTTCTATTTCTAAACTGGAATGAGGCCCAATCAATTACCATATAAAGTTAATTATATGGATTTTCATACAACACATGTATATAATAGCATTGAAAAATAATCAACCATCAACCAAAGTGCACTACACTGTATAAGCATCAAATATAGATATTCAACGCTTAAAACAGCCTGTCAATCAATCGATCGACATATTTAATCAATTAGGATGAGTGAACTTCAAATTTCATCCCAACACCCGTGTGGGGTTTCAAACAATCAAACACATATTTTATTTGTGCTGTTGGGCGATGTGTAAAATTTATCGTCCCAATCAATGTCCTTCAAATAGGTGTACATAAACAAACCGCTCGGTTTATAAATGAATATTTTATTTTATTCACTTCACGTTAAGAATTATATTTTTAACGATAAAACATTTTATTCCAACTTATGAATTTCTATTCAATTCATTTATTCAATAAAATGATATTTTTATTTTTCTAACTTATTTTAGAAAATTTCGGCGGCATAACGGCACGATACTAGAAACGGGACGAGGCCTAGCCTTATCTTCGGACTAGTGAAGGCCCACGCCATTCACACATCAATCAAAATCACCAAACAATTCCATTCAAATCCAATCATATAACTAATCTATGCAACCAAACAAACAAGCCCATGGTCTGTGGACGATTGTGTCGGGTGCTACTAAGCACCGTCTGCATCCTAGTATATATATATAATTAGAAAAAGAATTTTGAGTGAGAAGTTCTCACAGATAGCTATCCTAGCTCCACGGCACTTCATTGATAGAAATCTTCATCGCTATCGCATCTTCGTCAGCTTCGTTGCTGTAGCCACTACATATAAAAATCATATTTTTATTTCGAAGTTCAATATATAAAAATCATATTTTTATTCTGAAGTTCAATATATAAAAATCATATTTTTATTCTGAAGTTCAATATATAAAAATCACATTTTTATTTCGAAGTTCAATATATAAAAATCATATTTTTATTTCGAAGTTCAATATATAAAAATCATATTTTTATTTCGAAGTTCAATATATAAAAATCACATTTTTATTCTGAAGTTCAATATATAAAAATCACATTTTTATTTCGAAGTTCAATATATAAAAATCATATTTTTATTTCGAAGTTCAATATATAAAAATCACATTTTTATTTCGCTACTCATATAAAAATCTAATTTTTATCTCTCTACTAAATATGTAAAGATTGTATTTTTTATCGCTCTACTACACATATAAAGATTATATTTTTAAAACGATGTTCATATAATATCAATCAAATCTTTAAGGTTTTAAAAAAAATCAAATCTTTATAGTTTAAAAAAAATCAAATCTTTATGGTTTAAAAAAAACAAATCTTTAATTTAAAACTATATATACATTTTCTTCTCTCTAAAAACAATTCTATATTTGCCTTTCTAAAACAATTCTATATTTTTATTTCTAAACAATGCTAATATTAGTTTCAGGATAATGCTAATTTCGGTTTCAAGATAATGTTAATTTCAGTTTCATATTTAAAACAATTTGATTTTCAGATTTAAAATAATTTGATTTTCATGAAAAAAAAAAAAAAGCAAAGAGGAAGCTCACTTTTCTTTCTTCTGGTTTCCTGGTTCATCGTTTTCACGCTCATGTATGCATCGAACAAGGTTCGACCTTGAACCACCGTCTTCGTGAATTCCAGGGACCGGAGCATGGTCGGAGTCCCCCACCTGACTCGTCTCGGCGCTGGATCCTTGCTCCATCAAAGGCGGCCCACTCGAAGTCTAATTCTCCTCCAGCGTGGCGCGCCCTATTGGGTGATGGAGGTCATCGCGGTTCGAACAGGGGAAATAGAAGGAGGAGAGAGGAAAGAAGGGGGAGGCGCTCGACGAGGCTGTGGAGGCGGAGGTGATAAAAAAGGGGGTGCGACGGTGGCTCCGTCGAGCCATTTAGGGCTCCGCCCTCTTTTTTTTTATTATTCTGAATTCATTTTTGAACGGGGGGGGGGGGCAGGAGGATTAAAGGGGAGGAGGGAATATTTTTTTATTTTTTTATATTATTTAATTTCTAAAAGTTGACTTTCACATACGACCTCGAAACGAGGCCCACCGCATGTCGTCCATAGCGTATTGCCCCCATTCCGAACACAATGGGATATGTATCGTAGGCTGATTCGACTGTTAGAATCAGTTTCCGTTAAATTTACATTTAAATCACTATATTGAATTTTAAACGTACGTTTCAAATTACCGGGGCCACATACTAACTAGAAAAATTCCAGAAAAATATTTTCTAGCTTCGTATTGACGATACGGTCCTAACAAAACTAGTTTCGTCGAATTCTGAGACCGTTTGAAAAATGGCCAATTTCCAGTTGATTAAAATCAACTGAAACTGGTCAAACGCGTTTTCCTTTACCACGCTCACATATTGATTCTAAAAATTACGAAATTTGGAATCTAGCAATAACCTAACATCACGGACCCAACAAAACTGGTTTCGTCGAGATCCGAGGTCATTTGCAAAATGTCCATTTTTAAGGGCTTGAATTCCATAGCGACTATTCAGAATTTTCAACTGGACATATCTTTTGATTCCCGCTACGAACTTTCGATTTTTCGGATTCGTTGGAAAGATATTCACTATTCGATTCCATTATTTTTGGTTTCACTAAAATCCGGATTGTTTTGCACCCGGTACATTCAATTGAAGTTTGAAATCAAATTATCGAACTACCGCGCCATTTTCAATTCTATTTATAATTATATATAAATATTTATATTCTAACGACGACGTATATAATATATACGTTCGAATTATATTCAAAATAGATTTCACGTCGATATTATTTAAAATAATCTATTTTAAATAATCAAAATTCGCTAAAATTGCCAAAATAAAAATTTTAAACTGGCCCAGATTTTCGGGTTGTTACAACGATACCCGTAAAAAAAAGGAATCCACTATTTAAAATATCCAAAGATAATTTCCATTCAACTCCATTCCAATTTATATGTTGGAAACCTCTGGTTATAACAAAAGCATTCACAAATTCAAATTAATATTTTAAAATCATTGGATTATTACTTTTCAGAAAATATCGCATATTTCTTTCAGCTCTTTATTCTAGTTGTTAACTAGTCAATTCAGGTAAAAAAATCCTTTATCCTTTCAATACCTGGAATTATTCATCCAAAAATTTTCCAAATCATTTATTATCATTTTACATAATTTATTCATGTTTTTAATAAGTTTATTAAGGCCCTTAAAGTCGGTTTCCAATTTCGGCCACCGAACTACGTCCATAACGACCTTTTCCAAAACTGGTTTGGACTTAAATTAAAATCTTATCGTTATATTTTAAAGCTCTTATTAACATTTTAAAGTACATTTCATTACAGCTCTAATGCTTCCAATTTCAGGAGAATCCGACGGTCGAATCTCCCAGTACATCAATTTGAAGTTACGGGTTATCATTCATGCCCGAATCGATTTATACTTTAAAAATAAATCAAAATACTTTCCAAATCAATTTTGTAAATTATATAAAATATATATAATTATCTTTGAAAACTCATTTTAGTCGTTTCTCTTCAAAATCACGTATTTCACTATATGGTCAACTTTAATATTATTTTAACGAATAAAATAATATTATTTTTGAAAGTCATTATTTTACGTTCAAATTTTCCTTACAGTCATTATAAAAAAACGAAGAACTTCAAAATAAAACTTATTTTAAAACATTTGCTATATAGCCTAACTGAACTTCACTTTGGAAAGTTACTATTCATTTCAAATTAAAAACTTCGAAGTGCCTGAAGTGCATTAAATTTACTTCAAAATTGTTCGTTACAGTTACAAATATTCATCGATATTTTTATTGTTAGAGAATGGAGTTTTGAGACAACAACGTTATTTCAATATTAATTGATTATAAAATATATACTAACATCTCTATATAGAATATATATATATACATGTATGCAGGATTTGTATACAGGAATTAATATTGAAGACTATACAGTTTAAGAGTTTTACATATTCAAGAGATTCAGAATTCAGAGAAGATTTGTTATTATCAAAATCAACATTTGAAGAAAGATGGCAGTGAAGGGGTATCAGATGACTGAAAGCTTGCGGAAGGGCTTAATAGAAAGTAGGACCCAACAATGAAAAGAGCGAGAGCAGGAGGACGTAATCCGAAAGGTCGCCACAACCAGCCTCTTCGCCAAAGTCAGTCCGACAATACCTTCCGGCAGTATCGGCTTGACGATAGGCTCCATGTAAGGAACCACTCTGATCCAGAACCAAGGAAGTCAGAAGCTACAGAACCGGTGGACAAAGCCCAAAGGGAAACCTTCAACACATAACCTACCCAAATACCGATACACCTAAAGACGACAATATCGGAGGCAATAACCCGGAAGAACGCGAAGGCCACTCAAAACCGACTTCCAAAGCGTCTACTAGATAACTACCGAAAAGGTCACATCCGCAAAATAATAAGAGTGACATCGGAAGCCACCCTCCAAGAGCACAGGCTACCGCAAAGGCCCTACCGCAGGGCTAGCCGGAACTCGGATAGGGATTACAAGCTACACGTGCTAGCCTACCTAGTACCGAAACTCGTAGCAGTTTCAACCCGGCAGCTATCAACATACACCACGGGGTCAAGCCCCTCCACGTCTTCACGATAAAGCCAAAATCCTACATCCGGAAGTTCATGTCCGCAAGCCTACATTCAGAAGCTGCCCTCAAGAATTCAAGTATCATAACCAAATGCACCCAAGGCGGCTAAAGGTCAAGCACCCAAGACCAGGAATAAAACAACCGGCCAAAAGCCCAGACGGGTCTGATAGCCCTACGACGGAAGGGGCCCAGAACCATTATAAATAGGACCCCAGGGATCACATTAGAGGGGGAACTTTTCTCTTACTTTTTGTATCCGTAAAAGCAACTTAGAAAGTAACATCAATGGAGAATTCCACTCTATGACATCTGTGTATTTCCGCTAAAAGCTTAATGAAAGGAGAACGTCTTAAGAAAATTGCTCTGTAAATGTGTACTTTTTATTTCTCTGATTGCAATAGTCGCAGTTCATTATCCATTCTACAGAGAAGTTTGAGTTTCAATCCATCAACACTTACGAATGGCGATCAAACCTCGATCACTGAGTCTAGATCCGATCTGGTAATCCTCAGTGAGCCTGCGACTTAAAGCCCTAGCATCCCAATTCCCCACTAAAGTCGATCGGGGAAGAGAACCAATCCACCTGATTTTCTCTTAAGATTTGTCCCCGTTGATCCACTTCCGGTGTTGATGAAAATATCGTTAATATTTTGGCGCTAGAAGGAGGGCCTGAACCTCCGACCTTGTGGTTAACAGTCACATATCTACTTGTGTTGTTCCGTCCCGGATCGGACTAGCTTCGAAGAACAGGAGTTATGAGCGAAAAACCCAAACAAAGACCTTCAGAATTTCGAGTGGATAAGTCGAGAACCACTAGTCGTAGAGTAATGGAGGAGCAAGAGTTAAGAGCAGAGGCTTTGCGAGTAATAAAGTGGAAGAGGAAAATGGAACTACATGCTTACGACATGGGGAATAGCAACTCTTCCCACATAGAACAAACCATGGCGTTCCCACCCAGTGGATCTACATCAGGGGACATTATCGTTTTTCCCCACTTAAAGGATGCTTTCTATAGGCAAGTTAAGGGAATGACGCTCGAACGCGAAATAATGGACGATTTCAACCGCTTCGCCGACAAGTGGGCTAAAGAGATGACAACTCGATTCCGGTACATTCCTAAAAGAAAGGACAAAAGTATTGGAACCTCGACTAAAACGATTCGCAGGAGGATTAGACCACATCAGCGAAAAGAGAAGTGTAAGCCAAAGATACCCCAGGAATTCCACCTCACTACTTCTAGGGAGAATGTTTACTTCCTTACCAAACACGAAATCGACTATTGGATCTCTACGAAGAAGAGACCTACGAAAGAAAAACAGAAGAGCCTTACTGTCATTACCACTTGATGAATGGACACGAGACTAATCACTACAGAACTCTTGAAGAGGCCATCATCAGATTCGTCAGTCAAGACCAATTACGAGAGTTTGTCAAAAAATCGAGATGAGTTTGGGGAAATCCTTAGGAAAAGGATTAATACACATGTGCCAATGTACGGAAAGCCCAAAAAGGGTCCAATCGCTAACGGATTAAATCCCTCGTCATCGCCAAATTGACTGGGGCGAGGCATCCCCTGGAGGGGGATGGTGTGTTAGTCTTTCTCCATGCCCAAACCAGAGGGGGCAGGGTTAAAGCATCAAAAGCGTAAGCCGTCGTTTCACACCAGAAATGGTCGTGGTAATGCGTCTAAAATTAGCATGCCCTACCTATGCTCGCAGAAAAGTACGCCCTACCTCTTCTAGAACTAAGCACGTCCTACCTTTGCTCACAGAAGAGCACGTCCCACCTCTGCTTATGTTCCGTGTTACCCGCAGAAGGGAACGCAAACCCCTATCATCGCCTACAATGGTCAGGATAGGGCATCCCTTGGAGGGGGTGGCGTATAAGCCTCTATCAGTGCCTATGATGGTCCGTGTAGAGCGTCAAAAGAGTAAACCTTAGTTCTGTGCTTACGATGGCCCCGTCTAAGTTTCTAAGCCCTTATCATCGCCTACGACGGTCAGCGCAAGGTGCCTCCTGGAGGGAGGTCGGGTAAGTCCTTTTGCCATGCTTGTGGATAAGCTAGCCAAGCACTCCGGACGCACAGACCCAGAGAGTGGCCAACAAAGCACGTACATCCTCTGCTTTGACATCAAAATCCCAAGGGGAGGCTCAAAAGGAACGTACAACCTCTGCTTTCCAAATCAAATCCGAAGGGGATACCTACTTAGCCAATACCGGAGGGGGTTCCGGTCTTCAATACTAATACCTGGATCTGGGTCGATTCGGTGCTTCGCCAATACCGGAAGGGGGTTCCGGTCTTCAATACTAATACCCGAATCTGGGTCGATTCGGTTCTTCGACAATACCGGAGGGGGTTTCTGTCTTCAACACTAATACCCGAATCTGGGTCGATTCGGTGCTTTACCAATACTGGAGGGGGTTCCGGTCTTCAATACTAATACCCGAATCTGGGTCGATTCGGCGCTTCGCCAATACCGGAGGGGGTTCCGGTCTTCAGTACTAATACCTGAATCTAGTCGATTCGACGCTTCACCAATACTGGAGGGGTTTCCAGTCTTCAACACTAATAGCCGAATCAGCGCCCATTCGACGCTTCACCAATAATGGAGGGGGTTCCAGTCCTCAATACTAAAACCCGAATCTGGGTGGATCCAACTCTATAGGAATACCGAAAGAAGTACCGGTCAACTATTATTAATGACCGAATCTAAGTAAGCCTCAATTTTTTGCCGATGCCTAAGATGGTTCCGGTCTTCTAAGCTAAAACCCGAATCCGGGACAATTCGGTGTTTCACAAGTACTGATGGAGATTCCGGTCTTTTGTACATATTCGGATCAGGGTCAACCAAATCCTTTGCAAATGAAACGAGGAGGAAGCACGCTCCAATACGATGACTCCCATACGAGCAATAGACCAACTTCTGATAGGGTGCGCCCTATTCATGGAACCAAGAGGAAGTGGCGGAGCGACGAATCGCGGCACTCAAAAGCTCGTCGACCCTTTGTGTCTTTTCAATCATCTCGCATGGGTCATCCAAAGGTTTAGGTTGCCACTTTAAAGCTTATTGAGAGTCTTACCCATCACGCGAAGATTTTTGTTTTCCTTCCTCAGATCAGAAGCATCTCTACGCAAGAGCTGTTTCTCCTTGTGTAATTGCTTAAGTTTAGAGGTATAAAAGTCAACACGACGAGAATTTCCCTCGATCTCCTTCCTGACATAAAGACTTTTCACGCCTGCCTTAACCCGTCTATACCACCTGGCAGCGAAGGAATGATCAATCCCAGGGGGAGGATCCCCAATATCACATTCCGAAAAGACACAATCCGTCGAGACCCATGAGTCATTAGAGGCAGTGACCCCAAGGGCACATCCAAATATAGTCTCCCATTCTTTGCATCTTACTAATATGTCTTTGTATCTCACCTCTAAGTCGCTAACTTGATGTCGCAGCTCATCCCTTTATTTGTGAAAATCGATAGTAGGATTCGTCTTCATGATCCTCCTTGCCTCGAGGATATCTTTGTCTTTTTTCCTTATTTGGGTCTCCAATACACGTATTTGTTCTGCAAGACGTTGCGCCAGTCAATCCCCAGATAGGACGCATCTGCTACCTATGGTGGTAGGAGAAGTTCCCAAAAAATCTCCCAAATGCAAAGGAAAAAATGCACTTCTATCCACAGAAGGGGAAATGTCTTCAGGTAAATCATCCTATTTAAATAAGCAAATAAGCTATCTTTGCAAGGGTGTTTCAAATCTAGGAAAAAGTGCGACAAAAGAAAACGAGGTAAAAACGAATACAATTCAGATTCACATGTGTTATTGTCAAGGAACATGTTGATATAACAGATCATATTTCCCTAGTATTATTTTCCTTCATGTTACATATTAACCTTTCATGATGAGTCCCAAGTTTCTTTAGTATTATCTCCTTGTCGTTCCCCAAGAAGTTGAAAGATAACTGAGGATACTTCATATAAATATGTTTGAGTTCTTTCAAGAAGCGTTCTCTGCTGGATCTAAAAGGAGGCCTACTGAGAAATTCCCTGTTCAGTTTAGAAAGAGAACGAAGATCATCCTTAAAAATAAAAATAAAAATAAAAGAGGAAGGGTAAGCAGCAAGGACATCATTCCTATCACCATAAGAACAAGACATAAAATTCAACAAGTACAAGTAAAGAAAGAATTCAGAGGATGGAATTTATACCTGGAGAATAGGAGAACCTGCGTGCACCGCCTGCTCTCTCTCCTCAAGCTCCGAAAAATTTACCCCCTTCGCAAACCCATCATCTCCATATGAGCGGACAACACTACCACCTTCTTTATGCAAAATCAGATTTTCATCACCCCCGAATGATTGGCAGTCGAACATCATTTCAACAAACAAAAGGTCCTCGACCTTCGCCTTCTCTCCTTCAGAATCCCCAGTACCCTGATCTAAGGCAATAGCACCACTCAAGATTTTGTTCCGAAGAAATGAAGGAGAGAAGGAAAGTCCATGTCAAGAAACTTGCCACGGTTATCGCAGTAGACTGGGAGGAGAACCCTCTCATAACAGTCATACATCATATCTGGAAAATGCACTTTCAAGAACAAGGAAATTCGATCCTGAGTTTCATAAATTATTCATCTGGCATTAGAAAGAGTCACCTCCCTTGTTTTCAGTCTTCCCGCGTGCTTCATCAGCATATCTGACCGCTCACGCCTGAGGGCCAAAACATCGGAAGTCGGGGAACTGTTGGTAGCCCTTTCCCTCTTAAGCGACTCCATCATCTGATCACAAATCTCTTCATTACTGGTCTTCGCAAAGGTTAGATCATGAACCTTAGACTCCAACATGGATTTCTCTCTTTGAAGTTCTTCCTTATCCTGGAATGAAGAAGTAGCTGTAGATCTGGTAACATACCAATCCTTGGATATCTAAAAAAAAGTGGGAGAGAGAAAAGAAGAAAGAAGAGGGGCGTAAGATCAATGCAACGTAAGTTCTTACGATAATAAGATAGACAAAAAGCCAAAAGGGAACATGGATACGAACCAGAAGTTGTCATTTAACAAAATTGAGATAAAACTCAAACCATCCTTCAGAAGCCAGTTTCCGAATATCAGAAACATCGATGGAGGATAGAGAAGATCCTACGATTGTATCAAAGTCTAATGCCTAAAAAGAGGGACCCACGGGGTCATAAGGAGAAAGGGAAGGTTCACGCTCCCTTAAATGCGGACTTCCTTGAAAATTATATCTTAAGAAACTGGTAACAAAATCACTCCTAACGGTCTCTGCAGAGGAGGGACAAATATTGTGAAAACTTCTAGGAGAAAAGACAAGAGGGGTACGCGTTAGCCGATGACAAGGCGACACAACAATTTTTCCTTCAAAAGAATGAGAAATAGAATTTACCCTTTTGTGATGCCGAAGGGAATCACTATCAAAAACTGAAGTAGATCTTTTCTTAGACAAAAATTCGGGGGTAGAAGGGGACACAGAAGGTGAGAATAAAACATATCCAAGAAACGCAGAACAAGGGGAAGTTTGTTCTAGAAGATTCTGTCCCAAAAGAAGAAGAAATATACCCAGGGAAAAAGCATGAGAGAAACAGTTCGGAATGCTAATTCAAGACACTTGGGATTTTACTTAAAGCATTGCTCACTTGGTGTTCCTTCATCCCCAGCTCCTCCTCCGTCAAATAAAGCCCGAACTCATTCAAAATGAAATCGCCAGTTTGTGTAATCTCGTACATAGCCCTGCCAGGTGATACCACAACATAAACACGTAATTCAATCTAATTCTCTTTGATGATTACACCTAAACGCTACAGGCATATGCACAATTTGGAATTTCATTATCCTAAAAGACAATAACCCTAGCTAAGGAAACCGATGTCAGTAAGTTGAGTTATCCACTGCTACACTAAAAAAATTACCACCAACTAGAGCTGAAATCCTGAGAAAATAATGCAATGAATTTAAATGAACAGTAATCTTGCTTTGGTGAAATGCTATGCAGGAAAAGGAGAAAAAGATCTACCTCGCGTCCCAGCTGTCCACCTAAGAATGAATCAATGAACGAAATTCATACGAAGAAAGTAAGGATACTGCACGAGGATAAAAGGAAGGGAAGTATGCTTTGTATTCAGAATGCAGAGGCAATCCTGATCAATCAAAAGGAGATCAATCAACGCTCCCGATTAAAGGTACGCAAAGGGCACAAAGGAAACACTTCGAATAAAAGACAAAAATTTGACTTGTAAAGTCAAAAACACCCCTTCACTAAAGGGGGCAAATGTTACTATCAAAATCAACATTTGAAGAAAGATGGTAGTGATGGGGTATCGGATGACCGAAATCTCGCGGAAGGGCTTAATAGAAAGTAGGACCTAACAATGAAAAGAGCGAGAGCAGGAGGACGTAATCCGAAAGGTCGCCACAACCAGCCTCTTCGCTAAAGTCAGTCCAACAATACCTTCCCGCAGTATCGGATCAACGAAAGGCTCCATGTAAGGAGCCACTCTGGCCCAGAACCAAGGAAGTCAGAAGCTGTAGAACTGGCGGACAAAGCCCAAAGGGAAACCTTCAACACATAACCTACCCAAATACCGATACACCTAAAGACGACAATATCGGAGGCACTAACCAGGAAGAACGCGAAGGCTACTCAAAACCGACTTCCAAATCGTCTACTACATAACTACCGAAAAGGTCACATCCGCAAAATAATAAGAGTGACATCGGAAGCCACCCTCCAAGAGCACAGGCTACCGCAAAGGCCCTACCGGAGGGCTAGCCGGAACCCGGACAGGGATTACAAGCTACCCGTGCTAGCCTACCTAGTACCGAAACTCGTAGCGGTTTCAACCCGGCAGCTATCAACATACACCATGGGGTCAAGCCCCTCCACGTATTCACGATAAAGCCAAAAGCCTACATTCGGAAGTTCATGTCCGCAAGACTACATTCAGAAGCGGCCCTCAAGAATTCAAGTATCATAACCAAATGCACCCAAGGCGGCTGAAGTTCAAGCACTCAAGACCAGAATAAAACGACGGCCAAAAGCCCAGGCGGGTCCGATAGTCCTACGACGGAAGGGGCCCAGAACCATTATAAATAGGACCTCAGGGATCACATTACAGGGGGGACTTTTCTCTTACTTTTTGTATCCATAAAAGCAACTTAGAAAATAACATCAATGGAGAATTCCACTTTATGACATCTGTGTATTTACATTAAAAGCTTAATGAAAGGAAAACTTCTTAAGAAAATTGCTCTATAAGTGTGTACTTTTATTTCTCTATTTGCAATAGTCACGGTTCATTATCCATTCTTCAGAGAAGTCTGAGTTTTCATCCATCAACACCCTCGAACGGCGATCAAACCTCGATCACTGAGTCTAGATCCGATTTGGTAATCTTCAGTGAGCCTACGACTTAGAGCCCTAGCATCCTAATTCCCCACTAAGGTCGATCATGGAAGAGAACCAATCCACCTGATTTTCCCTTAAGATTTGTCCCCGTTGATCCACTTCTAGTGTTGACGAAAAATATCGTTAACAAGATTCAAGACTCATGAGTAATAAAGAAATAAAGAGTTCAAGATAAATACAGTAATAGAGTCTAGTCTATGTAAGACTCAGAATACCACTCCAGGTTCAAATTCAAATTTAAGATTAAAATTCAATTTTGTTTCCCAAATTTTGGTTTTCAAATTTCAAATACTGTTTTCAAACTCTATTCAAAATTTAATTAAGTTTTTCTGTTTTACTTTTGATTTTAAGCTTGAGTTTTAAAGTATATAAGTTTAAATATATTTATGCACTTTTATTTCTTTATATTTATATAATTTCAAACTTTATAATTTTATAAATATATTCATATAGTTTATATTTATGATTTCATATGATTTTCTACTTTATAATTATTTCACTATGTTTTAACTCGAGAATTTCCAAAATTATATATATAGTAAAACACTTTAAAAATCATTCAAATTTCAAAAGACATATGTCGACATACATATATAGGGATGTCGACATATAACCGTCATATTTTCAATTTTGAAAGGAAGTGTCTTTTCACCATTTGTATCGTTCCAGAAGCGTTGCAACCTTTCAAATCTTATAATAGGGGTTGATTTCGAATTTTTTAACCATTCTTCTTCTCTATCTTCATCCCTTTTCATTCCTCCATTTTTATATCACATTTTTATGATTTCTACATGTATATTCTGCTGATTTCAATTCTAAATATATAAAACTTCTTCTCTTCCAACTCTCTACTCATTACTATCTGAATCGAAGTGTTACTGAAGAGTTATAGGGCTGTTGTAATCTTTTGGGATAATTTTGGGGTTAGTATTGGAAACGGTGTGTTCCTTGTAGCCGTGATATCAAGAAAGGAAACAGTGGTAACCTTATAGCCGGGGAAATCAAGGGTGTGATGTGGAAACAGTGGTAACCTTGTAGCCATGAAATCAAGGAGATTGTACTTGGATATTGATATAGTAATAAAACTCTGTGCAATCCAGCGTTGCGTGGGACTGGACGTGTAACGTCCCTCCTTTTTGACCGCTTCAAATAAGTAATTAAACCAACTTAAAATGTTCAAATCGACAGATCGTTATTAGTTTACAGAGTTAAAAAAACAGAATCAACACAGAAAACACAACATAATTAAATAGCACGGTATTGAAAAGCAAAATAGAACTTTTATATATATCAGAGTTTTTGATACAAAGTACATCGGAATTTAAAATACAGTTGAATACGAAAAATATTTACTGCTTAAATCTTCAAAGTGCGCCATTTCTGGAATCCCCAGCTTCGCCAACCTTCAAATCCTAAGTTGTAATCTTTAAATCTGGACTGCTCGGGTCTGGGCCAAGCGTTCCATGAAAAAACAAAAAACACTCGAGTCAGGATTAATCATAGTTCAAGTAAAATAATTTCGATATAAACTGAAATATAATAGTTAATACTGATACATTATTAAACTTCGAGTACATCATACCCACATAAAACTACTAAGAAGTAGCATAGCGACTTGGGACGAAAGAAGGCAGGAGAACATGGGGATTTATACATATACGTATGCCGATGACATATATATACACATACAGCAGTGCAGATATATACATATGTGTACATTGGCCATCACATATATGCATACTAGAATCATGCATCGAATAACCGAAAATGCACAAGGGAATACGCGAATACGCGCCTTGGCCAGTAAGGGGTGACAAATGTATGCGACTAGTAATATAACTTAATGCCAGTTTTTGTCATATAACAAGGCGCGGAAAAACAATTGGGGTAGTAGATGTAGTTCAACATTCCTATATATAAGAATACTTATATGCAATTCAAAACAACAATTTATTTTTCCAAGCTAGTCATCATGAGATGGGTTTGTGAAATAATAAAACATATAAGGTGGATTTATGTAGACATCTGGTTTCATGCAAGGCACAGGTGATTCCTACATATAGCAGATAGTTGATTATATATGGAAACTTCAGTCCCTTTTTTTCTTCTATTTTTTGACTAAAATATAAGTGGCAGTTCCAAGTGAAGGTTACAGGCACTATGACAATGCATTAACCCTGACCTTATAAACTTATAAATATATTTATAGTTCCCATACCATATAAGTACTTATGAATATATAGATCAGTCCCAGGTATAAATATATAAGTGCATGCAGTAGGATGAGTGTGTACGACATGATGTTTGCAATGTGGAAAGTGGAAGTGCATATGGCTGTGGAATACATGATAACCAGTGAGCAAGGCAAAAGGAACATACCACATGGGCTTTAAGTATCCTTTGCATGTATATATAAATGGCGACATGTATTCATTTACATGAGTTAGTTATATAGAACGGGATGGCATAACAACAAATGAATGTAGATATCTTTGAATACAGTCTACACACACAAATCTGGGATAAAGGGACAAATATATATTACAGTGCTTTGTACTTTGTTTTTCTTAGGTTGTTTAAACTCTTTTTCAGAATTAACACATGCATATAATAATAATATATTTGAATAATCAGTAAACACTAAGGGGCATTTGCGTACACATGTATACTGTTCTCAGCAGTTCTACTTTCCAGGTTTTAACAAGATTGAATCAACCAATTACTTTTCGTTTGAACCATACTGATCTTAGAAATATTTAAGCTAATTCTATTATCTTAATGTTATCTTTTTAATACATATCTATCATGACATGGAAAGTACTGAAGCGAGTACTACCAGGAGGCAGCTGCAAAGATAAACTCAAGCATTTGTAATGTACCTCTGTAAAGTGTGTAATTTACAAACATGACACGGGCCTTCCCCTAAAACTCATACAATTCAGAAACTAAAGCAAAATGGTAACTAGAAAGAAAATAAAAGCCAAGGAAAATGTAGTTCTTCATCCACTCCTTCAAAACCTAGTGATAGAACGCACAAACTTCTCAAGGATTTTTAGGTTAAGGATGCACCAATCTACTCATATATGGCCATATATTTCTTTAAATTTTAGTTCATATTTTGTTCCATGAAGCAAAATATCTTAACTTATTTTATTTTGGCATTACACAAACATCAATTAAAATCTGCGAAGTAATGGTGTATGTCTGCATTAGTTAGTGCAACCGGTTTGCACTTGAATTAAAATCAACAGTGCATTATTTATTAAATAAAAATCTGCGACTAGTTTGTGGTGTTTAAGTATCCTGTGCATGTATATATAAATGGTTGCATGTATTCATTTACATGAGTCAGGCATGTAAGATGGGATGGCATAAAAACAAATGAATGTAGATATATTTGAATATAGTCTACACACACAAATCTGGGAACATGTTTTAAAGGGACAAATATATATATATTACAGTACTTTGTACTTTGTTTTTCTTAGGTTGTTTAAACTCTTTTTCAGAATTAACACATGCATATAATAATATATTTGCATAATCAGTAAACACTAAGGGGCATTTGCGTACACATGTATATTGTTCTCAACAATTCCACTTTCCATGTTTTAACATGATTGAATCAACCAATTACTTTTCGTTTAAACCATACTGATCTTAGAAATATTTAAGCTAATTCTATTATCTTAATGTTATCTTTTTAATACATATCTAACATGACATGGGAAGTACTGAAGCGAGTACTACCAATAGGCAGCTGCAAAGATAAACTCAAGCATTTGTGATGTACCTCTGTAAAGTGTGTAATTTACAAACATGACATGGGCCTTCCCCTAAAACTCATACAATTCAGAAACTAAAGCAAAATGGTAATTAGAAAGAAAATAAAAGCCAAGGAAAATGAAGTTCTTCATCCACTCCTTCAAAACCTAGTGATAGAAGGCACAAACTTCTCAAGGATGTTTTAGGTTAAGGATGCACCAATCTACTCATATATGGCCATATATTCCTTTAAATTTTAGTTCATATTTTGGTCCATGAAGCAAAATATCTTAACTTATTTTATTTTGGCATTATGCAAACATCAATTAAAATCTGAGAAGTAATGGTGTATGTCTGCATTAGTTAGTGCGACCGGTTTGCACTTGAATTAAAATCTACAGTGCATTATTTATTAAATAAAAATCTGCGACTAGTTTGTGGTGTTTTCAATGTTCTGAAGGCCTTTGTCTCTAACAGTTTATACATTCAAAATGGGAACAATAAAACCCAAATTGTCGTATATATGTTGCTAACATAAAATAATAACCTATCATGATTCAAATACAAGCACAGTGTATATCATATGACCAAATCTTACAATAAACACATAAAATGATAATAATTCGCTTATCAAAATAACGCAACCATTTCATCATGAATTTAAACTTAAACATACAACTTTAGGATGGATAAATAGTTGTCACCTTCATGCGTGTAACGACCCGAAAAGTTCTGATCCTGATTATTGATACTAATATGTTTCTTGTATCACATATCGACAATCAACCGTCAGAATTTAACTGATCGTTAATAGAAAGAAGTTAGAGGGTGAGAAATAGAAAGAAAGATAGAATAGAAGAAAAATAAGAAACTGAACACAATAGAATCAGAGTATAATGAATCTCACAGCTGAACTGAATAAAATATATTATATAACATCTTGGAAATACAAAACAGTATTTACTTACATACATCATCAGAGTACAATAGATATACAATACAGCGGAAATAAACTCTATATATTTAGCGTTGAAGCCTCCTGCTCCAAACTCCTCCAAGTGAATCTATAAAATCCTGAAATACTTGACTGCCCGTACAAATTTTGGGCACCCAAGAGTTTAAGGAAAACATAGAAAAATAAACTCTGGGTCAGTCATGGGACTGGTGTGAGAAAACGATTTTAAACAGCTTGATTTAACGTTCAAAAATTCTTTCAAAATAAATGATAATCGTAAGACCGATCCACACATAAATACGGATGGTTTTTACCTTACGATAACCCAAAACATTTGAAAATCATTTATATTCTAATATTATAATAGTGTCTAGATACAAATAAATAGCAATCTAGCGGAACGCTTGCATCTCATGCTCCACATATATAGTATACAATCAAAACTGCGGGTGCTTATTAGAGATTGGATTCCGACTATGACAAGGTATGGAACCATCTCCCGATAGTGTATCTCTAGAAGGGAATACACTAGGTTCAACAGGAACGTCTTGCAACCCGGCCCACACATGACCGACCACTCACTTCGCTTGAGTGTATCAAATGTATATCACCAACGGTTGGGATCAGCAACTGTTTCCCGAAAAGGGACAGCATTGAAATAGAGTAAAGAAGCAAATGAAATTTCTATAGATAGGTGATTATACATCCTAATGGGAGTGACCCACATAGCCATGCTGCCTGCCCGATATTTGTCATTTCCCGGTTGATGAGGCTTGAGGTTAGAATTTACCTTTAGAACATCTGGTCATTATTTACTTTGAATGCCACATTGTCAGATCCCTCAAATCACTAATTGACGTCCACAAACATACTCTAGATGTAAAAGAAGTGCCCTTCTTTGCCATCAACTCGATGTATTTGTAAAAATCAACGTACGTGATTTTTAGGAAATACACTGCCAGACATTCATCCATACAAGTCATCCAGGAACAGGATGGACCGAAGGTACTCTCCTACTGCATCCAATATAGGAATCACCCCATGTATCAGTAGCGAGGAGTCCTTGCAAACCAAAGATTTCAGTCACTACAGAAATATTTCTAGGAGCTTAACTAGAGAATTTCAACAAGTGGTTCTTCCGCTCATGAAGATCTACGGTCTTCAAATTCAATATTTATATAAGTATCCTGCAAGTTAGTTTAAGAATCGTACAATTAGTTCGAAGTGGTTTTGGGTCCAGTTCCCATCCCGGTCTCTTCGAACAAGCGCCTAGGGAATATTATTTAATAGTCAGTGTTTTAACTATCAAATTTAAACAGTGTAAATAAGTAAAATCATTGATTTGAATTATAAAAGCAGTAAATTTCATAACTTGTCCATTATATTATTGTTAACTTGTATAAATGTAAATTTTGATTTCAGAACAGAAATCGACATAAGTCGATTAGAATCAAATAAAACATGTTACGTTTTATTTTAACTAGTTAAATTTCGATTGATCATTTTATAGTACAACGGATTATTTTCAGCAAACATTCACCACAATAATAATGATAGCAATGATTAGATGTTTCATTTTAAACTGAATAACAATTTGAAATATGCTATATCGGGTAACAACTATTTGCTCATTTATAATTATTCTCATTTATTTGGAAGTAAAATATATCAGTTTTATTTACACATTAATTTCGTTTTCCATACCTATATAACTATCACAGATTCACAATTAAACTTGGATGACAGCGTCTATTTTAAAATTCACGAAATAATTCAATACTTCATGATCTCTTCTTATTTTATTATTCTTCTTTATTTAAAATCAATTTTCATTAAAATTGATTCGATGGATTCTTAGGCTTATTATAGTCGAATTTATTCATATATATATATAATATCTTTAGTTTTATATCAATATATCTTTAAAGGGAACTTTACATTTTACATAACTCAAAATTTTATTATTACTATCCAATTTATTTCAAGCCCAAAGCCCAATTTCAAGCACCCACTGTTCAAGCAACCTTTTCCATATTCATACATATTGTTCAAATAATATTTCCTATATCTATACGTTGAAAGTCTACCCAATATTCAAAAATCAAGATCATATGACCATTTTATCCTCAAGTGTACCCAAACTACATTAAAAAGGATAATGCCGCTGCACTGCTCTCATTTCCCATTGCCTTACAAAACGTATAATAGTGCTTAGCTAAAACTAAACCTTAAATTTACACAAATAATCTTTTACTAATATATATAGTCCATCCCAAAGCCCAATCTAATCATATAGTCCAATCTCTTTTTATCTCCTAACCCGACCCTCTTCTATTCGTTTGCCATTTCAGCCGTGAAACCCACGATAAAGAAAACGCAAGTCTGACAATGGAAATTGCATGGATCTATACTTCTTACTTGAATGCTACCGGCCTTTGCTTAAGATCCTATTGTTCCCACATGTTGAAAATTAGTGCAGTCCCACTTTTGTTTTTATACATTTTCACGTAAACTTTGTCTTGAGTCTCTGCGTCCTGATGTTTAGTTTTAGGATCTCCTTCTTTTTATATTTGACATAAGACTATAGCATATTGCTACAAATTGATGTGTCGCTGCATTCATACTAAATTTTATTATAATATTTTGCGCTTGATTATGATTGACAATATGCAACGTTTTTAAAAACATTATGTTTAGTAACAATATAAAACCAAAGCAGTATTATCAGTCAGTCAACACTGAGCGAAATTCAATCATTACCATGTATATGTGTTTGTATTCATGTAAGTATTTACACACGCCATGCCTGTATATATTTCGGTTCTTTAGTTGAGAAGTAAAAACAAACTTTGTTTCCTGTATTAGTTTTCACCAAGCAGCACTCTCAAGATGAACCCACAATTATGTATAACACAGACATTGCCGTCTTTCAGTGTTCTTCTTCATGTGCTTCTCTCCTCCTGTGCACCGCCATTCCTGTAACACCCACATCCATTAAGGTCACACACAAAGGGAATGCCTTAACTTCAGTGGAGCATTATGGGTACTGGAACAGAAATATTACAAGACAGACATATATAAAACAACGGAAAGTAAAGTGGAAGTACTTCAAATCATTTATTAAATATAATTGTTTACGATAAAAGCCCATCGACTTCCAATACCCAATTACATAGCTAAAATATCTGTCTTGCTCAAAAACAAAGAAGCATGAAAATAAATTGTAGTATTCCCCAATAAAGCAAAGCAAGCCATAGCCAAGAGAAATCCAAGCAGTACATGAAAGAGCCTTGGAGCTTGGTAAGATCCGAACTAAGCTGTATTCCCACCCTGCGAACCTGAGGGGAAACGAAAGAAAAAGAGGCGAAACAAACTGGGTCAGTCATAAAGACTGAGTAAGTTCTAGTGGCTTTCAGCATAAAAACAGGTGAAGATAATATGGCATAAATAAACTGAAAGTAAACATAAGCATGATGACAAGGTAAGCTACAGGCACGATAAATCAAGTATAACATTCCATGCTTCCTATCATCACAAGGTTCCTACCAAGTATCACATTGCAAGGTTTCTATTAAGTATAACATCACAAGATTTCTAAGCTTCACCATTCCACTATTTTCTTTGATTTCCAAAATTCTCTGCACCAACTGTACTAGTTCCCCAACCTGTATCATCCTTTCCATGTATATGTACAGTCCCTTGCCGTATATCGTACGGGTTTCATCACGTATTTCTGTACTACTTCAACGTAGTGCCACCATTCTTGAAATCATTTGGACTGCCACCCTTGTTCTGGCTAGGTTTCCTTATCATGAACTATCGCGTGTTCAACTAGGATTTATGCCACCTAGGACCACTAGGGATTATGCTACCTATTGAATGTTTCCTAGATTCGATTAGGGTTTATGCCACCTAGGACCACTAGGGATTATGCTACCTAACGAACAACACCCTTTTTCCACGTAACGATCTATTAATCGATCGGCTCCCTACAAGTCCTAGCTCATTCATGTGTCTGTGTCATACGGCCCAATCACGAAATGTAGTCACCCGTGCTAGGTCCACCATAGGGTGTATCAAGCCCTAGGGTGCCAACCACCGACACTAATCAAGCACGCACGGATTAAACCTACCGGTGCCCAATGCCTACTTTTTCAACTCCGGACTACGTGCACGACCATAGTCCGTCTGAACCTACAATGGCGCACCAACTCAGCCGTCGTTCTGGTCGCTTACAATCAGCCCAGTTATCGTGCCCCACCCTGCCTAGTTCTAGGGTACCATGATACATCTAGTGGGTTACTACGGAAAAGGACCGCGCAACTAGGGTATCCGTTCAGTAGGTTAAGTGTTGTCATTTAAATTCGAGACTTAACCTCATCAGTCTAGCATGTCAAGTTGGTTAAGTGTTGTCATTCAAGTTCGTGACTTAACCCGCCTATGTGTCATGTCAAATTGGCTAAGTGTTGTCGTTCAAGTTCATGACTTAGCCCTACGAATCATCTGTCAAGTTGGTTAAGTATATTCAAGCGGTTCATGACTTAACCCTATCAAATCATCGTGTCAAATTGGTTAAGTATATTCAAGCGGTTCATGACTTAACCCTATCAAATCATCGTGTCCAATTGGTTAAGTATATTCAAGCGGTTCATGACTTAACCCTATCAAATCATCGTGTCCAAGTGGTTAAGTATATTCAAGCGGTTCATGACTTAACCCTATCAAATCATCGTGTCCAATTGGTTAAGTATATTCAAGCGGTTCATGACTTAACCCTATCAAATCATCGTGTCCAATTGGTTAAGTATATTCAAATAATTCATGGCTTAACCCGCCCACGTATCATGCTAAGTTGGTTAAGTATTATCTATATGTTCAAGTTGACTTAACCCTGCCACGTGTCATGTTATATTGGTTAAGTGTCATTAATCTAGTCATATTACTTAACCCACCGATTGGTCTGATTAACTATTATGTTTGTTAAGCCTACATCTGTAAGTTTTACATGTTCTTAACTCATACCGGTTAGGTCCACATTTACATGTCAAATTTCCATGTCATCCTACCTAACCCTCTAACCATACCCATGTCTTATTATGGTTAGTATTCTTTAATTCGTTCATTATGACGAACGAATCATGACCTCTCACATTGGACCATGCATTTTGTGGCCACTGGATTTGCCGGGCGGTTCCGGGCAGATTTACACCACAAACTGGGTCTAACCTCATGTCATAAACCGTTACGCCTACAATTTGGCCTTCGACCTCTCACATTAGACTGACACTTTGTGGCTACTGGATTTGTCGGGCGGTTCCGGGCAGATTTACACCACAATCTGAGACTAACCTCATGTCAAAGGTTCATTAATGGTCGTATTCCACCCAAAACCCAAATATCAGTTTATGTGTTTAACATATAGAAATTTTCATGTTCCAACCACGTTCATATTTCCAGTTATATATCAATTATCAAGTTCATAATTCACGTTTTTGCCCCAAAACGTATTCCCAAATTATTATCATAATTCACTATAAGGTTATGCCAAGTTATAGCCTTTTATTTACAATACATGCCAACTACCCAAAACCCAACTTAGGCGCGTTCATATTAAACCTCTACCAAGTCATAAATTTTCACATATGTTCCAACTCCAAAATTTAACATACGCCCAAGTTCTAGATTACATGTTAGTTTTTACATATGCCCAATTCATACCAAATTTACATATGTTTAATTCATGCCATTTCACATGTATGCAAATTTTATACCAATTTACACAAGTACCAAGTTTCATGCCGTTTACATATATCAATATTCTTATCATTTTACATAGGTCGAGTTTCATACCAAACTACATGTATTCCATGTTTACGCCATTTTATCCAATCTTACAGTCTTTAATTATAGCGATAATACTCATATCCCCATTTCATGTTATGCCGTCAATTCCACCAAACATATATATATATATCCAATATAGACAACATTCCCATATTTCCCCGTATTCAATCGTACGCAAATCGCGGTTCAGGCCTAGGTCCGAAATTGACCTAGGTTCATTGAAAGAAAATAAATAGGGGAAGGTAGAATTTATATAACAATCAGTATAGAGAGTAAAAACTGGCATAAAAACACCATCTCTGGCATAAAAGATAGATCTTGACAATAATATCAATATGAATCAAGAAAAACTGATTTACAACAGGCTGAATAGACCACAAGCTTGACATGAGAACGAACATAGAAAAGTCCCAAAACTCAAGATTCAAGAAGCAACAGAAATAGATCTGAATCAATAAACATACTTAAATCCAATTCCACTTTATTCCATGGCCATATTATTATTAAATGTTTAAATCAAAAAACAACTAGAACTTACAGAGCATGGCTAATGAATTAAGAACTGAATTTGTTGTAAAAATGTCGCGGCGTTGTTAATTTATTGTCTTGAATCATTGTAGAAGCCTTGTTCTTTGGATTGATTTGAGTTTGAATGTTTGTACTTTGATTTGGAGACGGCAGCCATGGTTCAAGAGGTATTTTAGCAGCATAATGGTGTAAGAATGATTTGATATGAATTAGGTTAGGACTAAGGGTGTTTTTATAGGTGTAGCAACTAGTTTAGGCCCTTAGATTAACCCTAGAATCAATTCGGACCATCAAAACACGTTTCAGGCTTCAATAATGAGTTATGGGTCAAAACAGGCCGACCAGGTCGACCTGTAGGGGGTGGTCGACCACATGGTCGACTTGGGGGTAGGTCGACCCTAGGGTCGACCACATGGTCGACCTGGTCCACGGGTCGACCCCCAGGTCGACCTGCTTGGTCCTGTGCTGCCTAAAATCTGCTGAATCTTCTACAGGCCATAACTTCTTCATCCAGACTCCGATTTTCGAAAACTCAGACTCTATTTCATGTAAAATTTCGAGACGAATGCAATGGCATAACCCGTTTCCCTTGATTCTTATTTTCAAATTTAATTCTGCCTTAATTTATGGTTTTAACATGTTATAAAAATCCAGGTTGTTACATTCTTCCCTCCTTAAAGGATTTCGTCCCCGAAATTTTCAAGTTAAGAAGAATGCATCCTATCATCCAATCAACCATCTACTCAACCATCATTCACAAGCAACCATTGTCCTTAAAAGATTTCTAATGTTGTATGAACATATGCAAGCAGTGTGTGTATATGTTCCTTGTCTAATGCAAATGATCAGGCCTGAATGATCTTTTTAAATGCAAAATATGTTTAGTGCCATGAATCCAACATGTATGCAAATAGTCCTAGTCATATAAACACTATATGTGTGCACAAACATCCATCCATATGCAACATCCACATGATAACACATTCAATTCCATCCATAAACAAGTATAAACATTCATGCATATGCAACATGAGATGTGACTAAGCCGATCTAGTGCCTAATGTGTGTTCATGCATCCACGAGCAACAACTAGCAACCACTTGCAACCACTTGCAACCATCAACCATAACATGTCTCAAACACATGTTTACAACCATTAGTTCCAACCTAAAGGTATAACCGAATGATAGAAGAAAGTAAAGAAAAACTTTGTACCCTAAACACCAGCCTAAAACCAATATATATGATTCTAGGAAACCAAGCGTGATAAACTCCTTTTAGGTCGCAAGAAATCCCTTACTAAAACCAACCCATATCCTATAAAGCCCAAAAAGTTTAGTCAACCTAACGGACATCCTCAAACCCCAACATATATCACAACCAGATGAGTCATACTCCTTATGGGGTTTGCAACAGAAATAAGATTGAGAATAGGACCAAGAGGATATACATAAAAGATAGCATGCAAGTAAGCTCTACAGGAAAAGAGGGATCAAGGATATACTCTTAAAAAGAGATATGATGCGCGTATCTAGTCTTCAATCTTCTAAGTCGCATTTCCTTGAGCTTAACTCCATTGTGCTTTGTCCGTCTCTAACTTCATAATTTATTAATTCTTGTTTCCAAAATATGAGTTGGAACTCATTTCACTGTTGTCTCTCGTCCCATTTTCCCTTATCCTCCTTCTAATATACTCGGCTCAAACATAACTGCGTACTCATGGTTTCATGCAAGCTCTCCAAAATTCACTAGTGAATCCTGGATCTCGTTTATAGGGTATTCCACGTAGAAGGATTATCTCTTGCAAATAAACAGATGTCAACCATGTTGCCAAATGTACTTACTAAGGTGATTTCCTATAAATCATGCATAAGCGAAATGAACCATCCGCCTTAGTGGCGAACACTACTCGGGATCAATAGATGTATCAAGAGATTCTAGGTAACTAAGCATGGCAGAATCCTAAGGGTTACACTAGACTTCGAGGGAATTACCAAGGCAAGCCAAGAATCTAACTACCCTCTTTTCATACTCAAGAATGGCACCATTACTGGATAACCACTCCATTCCTAGAATCAACCCATAGCCCAAAAAAAAACATAAGCATTACTTCTAAACTCAACACTTAGCATGGACATTCCCAAATCCAAACGAGTTATGAATAAATGAGCCGATTCCCTAACAGGATTTGAGAATAAAATGGGATCCTCTACTACGCTAGTACTAAGGTGCAGAGACTCAACTATCGAACCAGAAATAAAAAGGATGCGATGTACCATAATCAAAAAGGGTACGAACAAGATAGAAAGATAAACTAGACTTTCCTACAGAAACATTTCTACCTTCTTGTTCTGAGCCTCATTCGCCTTAACCACTCTTATCCCCTCTTATATAACGTGTTAACAAGTCTCTCGAGAACTACCTCCATCGCACGGCAACCCTACAAAGCTTGAAATAAGATTAGTCGCAGATGGAACTAATGTGACTACAGATGGAGGAAAGAAAGGAAAAGGGATTCAAACAAGGAAACAAAGGATAATGCTAATAGCCGTTGGGAAATAGCCTTTAAAAATAAAACTTTTCTTGAAAAATGCTTCTTTGTAAATGGTTTTGAAAATAATTTCAAAAGATTTTAAAAACTTTTTCCCAGTCTGGTAACCTTCTGCTCTGATACCAAATGTAACAACCCACATCCGTTAAGGTCACTCACAAAGGGAATGCCTTAACTTCAGCGGAGCATTATGGGTACTGGAACAGAAATATTACAAGATAGACATATATAAAACAACAGAAAGTAAAGTGGAAGTACTTCAAATCATTTATTAAATATAATTGTTTACTATAAAAGCCCATCAACTTCCAATACCCAATTACATAGATAAAATATCTGTCTTGCTCAAAAACAAAGAAGCATGAAAATAAATTGTAGTATTCCCCAATAAAGCAAAGCAAGCCATAGCCAAGAGAAATCCAAGCAGTACATGAAAGAGCCTTGGAGCTTGGTAAGATCCGAACTAAGCTGTATTCCCACCCTACGAACCTGGGGGGAAACGGAAGAAAAAGAGGCAAAACAAACTGGGTCAGTCATAAAGACTGAGTAAGTTCTAGTGGCTTTCAGCATAAAAACAGGTGAAGATAATATGGCATAAATAAACTGAAAGTAAACATAAGCATGATGACAAGGTAAGCTACAGGCACTATGAATCAAGTATAACATTCCATGCTTCCTATCATCACAAGGTTCCTACCAATTATCACATTGCAAGGTTTCTATTAAGTATAACATCGCAAGATTTCTAAGCTTCACCATTCCACTATTTTCTTTGATTTCCTAAATTCTCTGCACCAACTGTACTAGTACCCCAACCCGTATCATCCTTTCCATGTATATGTACAGTCCCTTACCGTATATCGTACGGGTTTCATCACTTAATTCTACACTACTTCAACGTAGTGCCACCATTCTTGAAATCGTTTGGACTGCCACCCTTGTTCTGGCTAGGTTTCCTTATCATGAACTATCGCGTGTTCAACTAGGATTTATGCCACCTAGGACCACTAGGGATTATGCTAACTATTGAACGTTTCCTAGATTCGATTAGGGTTTATTCCACCTAGGACCACTAGGGATTATGCTACCTAACGAACAACACCCTTTTTCCATGTAACGATCTATTAATCGATCGGCTCCCTACAAGTCCTAGATCGTTCATGTGTCTGTGTCATACGGCCCAATCACGAAATGTAGTCACCTGCGCTAGGTCCACCATAGGGTGTATCAAGCCCTAGGGTGCCAACCACCGACACGAATCAAGCACGCACAGTGTAAACCTACCGGTGCCCAATGCCTGCTTTTTCAACTCCGGACTACGTGCACGACCATAGTCCGCCTGAACCTACAATGGCGCACCAACTCAGTCGTCGTTCTGGTAGCTTACAATCAGCCCAGTTATCGTGCCCCACCCTGCCTAGTTATAGGGTACCGTGATACATCTAGTGGGTTACTACTGAAAAGGACCGCGCAACTAGGGTTTCCGTTCAAGAGGTTAAGTGTTGTCATTTAAATTCGTGACTTAAGTGTTGTCATTCAAGTTCGTGACTTAACCCGCCTACGTGTCATGTCAAATTGGCTAAGTGTTGTCGTTCAAGTTCATGACTTAGCCCTACGAATCATCTGTCAAGTTGGTTAAGTATATTCAAGCGGTTCATGACTTAACCCTATCAAATCATCGTGTCAAATTGGTTAAGTATATTCAAGCGGTTCATGACTTAACCCTATCAAATCATCGTGTCCAATTGGTTAAGTATATTCAAGCGGTTCATGACTTAACCCTATCAAATCATCGTGTCCAAGTGGTTAAGTATATTCAAGCGGTTCATGACTTAACCCTATCAAATCATCGTGTCCAATTGGTTAAGTATATTCAAGCGGTTCATGACTTAACCCTATCAAATCATCGTGTCCAATTGGTTAAGTATATTCAAATAATTCATGGCTTAACCCGCCCACGTATCATGCTAAGTTGGTTAAGTATTATCTATATGTTCAAGTTGACTTAACCCTACCACGTGTCATGTTATATTGGTTAAGTGTCATTAATCTAGTCATATTACTTAACCCACCCATTGGTCTGATTAACTATTATGTTGGTTAAGCCTACATCTGCAAGTTTTACATGTTCTTAACTCATACCGGTTAGGTCCACATTTACATGTCAGATTTCCATGTCATCCCACCTAACCCTCTTTCCATACCCACGTCTTATTATGGTTAGTATTCCTTAATTCATTCATTATGACTAACAAATCATGACCTCTCACATCAGATCGTGCATTCTGTGGCCACTGGATTTGTCGGGCGGTTCCGGGCAGATTTACACCACAAACTGGGTCTAACCTCGTGTCATAAACTGTTACGCCTACAATTTGGCCGTCGACCTCTCACATTAGACTGACACTTTGTGGCTACTGGATTTGTCGGGCGGTTCCGGGCAGATTTACACCACAAACTGAGTCTAACCTCGTGTCAAAGGTTCATTAATGGTCGTATTCCACCCAAAACCCCAATATCAGTTCATGTGTTTAACATATAGAAATGTTCACGTTCCAACCACGTTCGTGTTTCCAGTTATATATCAATTATCAAGTTCATAATTCGCGTTTTTTCCCCAAAACGTATTCCCAGATTATTATCATAATTCACTATAAGGTTATGCCAAGTTATAGCCTTTTATTTACAATACATGCCAACTACCCAAAACCCAACTTAGGCGCGTTCATATTAAACCTCTACCAAGTCATAAATTTTCACATATGTTCTAACTCCAAAATTTAACATACGCCCGAGTTGTAGATTACATGTTAGTTTTTACATATGCCCAATTCATACCAAATTTACATATGTTTAATTCACGCCATTTCACATGTTTGCAAATTTTATACCAATTTACACAAGTACCAAGTTTCATGCCGTTTACATATATCAATATTCTTGTCATTTTACATAGGTCGAGTTTCATACCAAACTACATGTATTCCATGTTTACACCATTTTATCCAAACTTACAATCTTTAATTATAGCAATAATACTCATATCCCCATTTCATGTTATGCCGTCAATTCCACCAAACATATATATATATATATATCCAATATAGACAACATTCCCATATTTCCCCGTATTCAATCGTACGTAAATCGCGGTTCAGGCCTAGGTCCGAAATTGACCTAGGTTCATTGAAAGAAAATAATAGGGGAAGGCAGAATTTGTATAACAATCAGTATAGAGAGGAAAAACTGGCATAAAAACATCATCTTTGGCATAAAAGATAGATCTTGACAATAATATCAATATGAATCAAGAAAAACTGATTTACAACAGGCTGAATAGATCATAAGCTTGACATGAGAACGAACATAGAAAAGTCCCAAAACTCAAGATTCAAGAAGCAACAGGAATAAATCTGAATCAATAAACATACTTAAATCCAATTCCACTTTATTCCATGGCCATATTATAATTAAATGTTTAAATCTAAAAACAACTAGAACTTACAGAGCATGGCTAATGAATTAAGAACTAAATTTGTTATAAAAATGTCGCGGCGTTGTTAATTTATTGTCTTGAATCATTGTAGAAGCCTTGTTCTTTGGATTGATTTGAGTTTGAATGTTTGTACTTTGATTTGGAGACGGCAGCCATGGTTCAAGAGGTATTTTAGCAGCATAATGGTGTAAGGATGATTTGATATGAATTAGGTTAAGTCTAAGGGTGTTTTTATAGGTGTAGCAACTAGTTTAGGCCCTTAGATTAACCCTAGAATCAATCCGGACCATCAAAACACGTCTCAGGCTTCAAAAATGAGTTATGGGTCAAAACAGGCCGACCAGGTCGACCTGTAAGGGGGGAGGTCGACCACATGGTCGACCTGGGGGGTAGATCGACCCTAGGGTCGACCACATGGTCGACCTGGTCCCCAGGTCGACCTGCCTGGTCCTGTGCTGCCTAAAATATGCTAAATCTTCTACAGGCCATAGCTTCTTCATCCGGACTCCGATTTTCGAAAACTCGGACTCTATTTCATGTAAAATTTCGAGACGAACACAATGGCGTAACCTATTTCCCTTGATTCTTATTTTAAAATTTAATTCTGCCTTGATTTATGGTTTTAACATGTTATAAAAATTCGGGTTGTTACAATTCCCGTGCACATGCGCACCCAACCCCACCGCAAACCCGGGTTCTGATCAACGTAGCATGTCCAAATTCAATTCCTCATTTCATTTTTACCCTTAAACATTTCAGTTAACTGATTGTACTGTAAACTGGAAGTTCACATGAGCCTTAACCTTAAACCATCACCATGCAAACTGCTCACTCCACCACCCTAGTCCAGCGATCCTCACCAGACTCCTCGATGCCTTTACCAACCTCTTTCCCTTCCTCTTCCCCCAGATGCGCAACTTTAAACCGCCACCATGGTGATGCAGATCACCGTTAAACTCAACACTCCTAAATAGCCGCCCTTAATTTACTTAATTAAAAAATTTAAGTAATATTTTTCCCATCGCAACTGACATCCCACGCCACTTCGACTCCGACGCCATCACCTACGACGATCTACATCACCTGAATTTGACCAAACTTCCCTTTTTGATAGATCCCAAAATTCTCATGACTCAGATTATTAAAAATCCAAATCTTTATATTAAAATTCATCTCAAAACTGATTATATGCCTGAGACATTAACTTGTGAGGTTTGGAAAAATTGAGTATTTAAATTCTTTACTGTATATGAATAATTTCCGAGGGTATACGACATGCTTTTGGAGTAAGCAAATTTTTATATTGAAGTTAAGTCCTAAACGAACAATTTTCGTGCAATCCAGATCCTAAAACATACTAGAGATTTGATATTTGATTTTTGAAATAACAGAGGATGCATATGTCATCCTGTTAACACACAGTCCATTATTTGCATAACCTGTAGTGACTCAATTAAGCAAACTAACAGGTATTCATTATGATGTTCAACAACAATCATGCAGATTCACATGTATGCATCCAGTCTAATATTTATATAAACAGTAAAGGGATTTAGGGTTTTTACTTACTAAATTTTGTTCATCGTTTTTCTAATGTTCACTTTCATTGTTCTAAAGTTGTTAACATAAAGTTGATTATTCAATACATGTTCAGTCTTAATTGTGAATCATGTTCAGACCCCCTGCATATATTTAAGAAAGTTGAAACTTAACATATAGCAATCACACCATAGTTTGGAAAGAGGAAGGTTTATTCCCACATATATTTATTTCTGTGTTTAGCATTTGTTCTTCAGGGTTTGTACAGCATTTCAAAGCTGAATCTAACTGTTTTCAGAGACTTTAAACACCAATACTTAAATCATGATGGTTATGTATATCAATACACATACATTTTAAATTCCTATTAGAATCAAACATAAAACAGTGGAGAAAATGAGGTGTTTACTCACATACGTGTTTACTGCTTTCCATTCTTTTTTTCCCTAGTTCTGAGTTCTCAGTCTTCGGCCATTTCTATCTCAGGTTTTCTCTTTGTTTTCACTTGCTTTTAAGTGGTTTGGTGTGTGTTTTGTCTGGGGTTTGTATGGGTATATATAGGTGAATAAATTTAGGTTCAAGTCGGGTAGGTTTTTAAGGGTAAACAAGCAAAAACTGGGTAGGCAATGGGGTAAACAGGGTGCCTATGTAGAAAACAGCTCTTCTATGATTGACATGAAGTTATAGGCCATATTCACCTACACCTATTAAGCTGTACAAAAGCACAGCTAGCTATGATAGTGAGGTGAGATGTTGTGATTGAGGAGAAGTTGCTACAGATCTTTTCCCCTCTTAACATTTCCAGGTAAGTGCACATGTGGGATCAGTATTCATGTGTACAATTTCATATACTAGTGGTTTAAAAACTAGGCTTACTGATAGGATAATTTAGATTAGCATGGAAATGGTGACAGGTTGTATACATGCAGTAGAAAATGTGAAGTGATGTGTGATGTGAAATCCTCTTAAAGGTATACAGACTTTGATACTAAGCAAACACCATGTATCCAATCTATGTTTCCTGCAGCGAAGCTTGTACATGTATATGTACGATTTGTATCAAATCTTGGCATCCAAAGCAATATCACTCTCCTTAATTGTGAAGATTTCGCCCTTTCTTATCATGTATAAATGCAAGATCTTCTCTTGTATTTGATAGCCAAGATATTGTATTTTAAAAATCATATTTCTTATATACATACATACATGTGAGGAAAGATTAGATTTTACTTTATGTATAATCATGCTCTATGTTTATATGACTTATACAAGTAAGTTTTAAATGTTAATAAACGTGCAAGAACAACAAGTATTTGTCCATGTATATTTTTATATAAATATAACAAGATAAGTTAAATACACACACATATGATTTCATAAATAGTAGTTATCCTAATCTAATTGAATTTGACCCTGTTAATATTATCAAATGAATGAATATATACTTGTTTTAATTTATACTTTCCTATATGAAGTAATTTAATACTTACTTCTATTATCTACACATATATATTGATTGCAGAATTTTATACTATCTACAAATATATTTGTTTGGAATTTCCCCAATATTTCCAATATTCAAATCCTATTAAATTTAATTTAACTCTAATCTTCTCCCAATATACATATCTTAATTTATTAAATTTAATTCATCAGTATTAATCTATACTAAAAACTTAGTCTGAAAACCAGATCGTTACAACGTGGATACTAAAATAACATGGACTTGCTATGTGAACTACAAAGTCACTGCTCATTATTTCATAGCTTTATGAATAATTTAACTATTTTCAATTTTCATCTTTCACGTTGTATTTATTAATGGTAGTCCATTATTCAACAAATCTGGCAATTTCAATGTAGTTCATTATTCTTTCTTATATTCAGATTTCAGCATTTACAGTATTCGATATCATCCATTAACAGTACTTTGTTTTTTAAACCCATTTAGATAAACAGTTTAAAGCTTATTTTCATAGAAAAATTACTGTACCCAAGGTGATGTGTTTTTGAAGGTTAATAGATTACCCAAGGTTTCGGGAACTGGTCAGATAAGACTACATAAGATTGCAACTTGAAATAAAAACCTACTGCGAAGAAGTTATACCCAATGGAGGAACTAAAGAAGTTGAGGATGACTTAGCAAGCTAGATGTATTTCCATAAAGTCACGGCAATATTTTCTGAAATCAAACATGGCAAATTAATTCAGTTGAATCATTGTTGGAATTATATTTATTTGAGTAATTCCATGAATGAACAAGGTATTCATGGCCTTTAAAGTTATTTCAGAAATTCCAGTTTTGGGCTAGAAGTCAATTCGGTCTTTCCAAAAAAAAAAACAAGTGTATTCTTGGGACAAAGAAAATTATCCCAAGTTCCCAGAAACTCAGTCACGGGTACATGGCAACAAATTTTGAAAGTGAATAACGACATTTCAACACAACAATATACATTAGCAGGAAATTTTCCCAGCAAATCAGAGACATCAAAGCCATGAAAAACAAATCGGATAATCACGCCACAATCAAATCAATCACCATGAACTTTAGCTACTATAATTTTAGTTTTGTAACAAAATCAATTTACTTGAATCAAAGATCAATCGTGAGTGAATAGCTCACCTTATACAGCTTGAATAAAAGGGTTCAGGCAATGGATTTCAGGGTCGAGCAACCGCAACGAAACAGCTTCGGGTTTCAGATGACTTGCGATGATGAGGTAGGCTCCCAAATTTTAGCGATGGTCTTGAAGCTTCTGAAGGAGCGATTTGATTGAAAGGCTGTGGGGTGATGCTTGCGCGATGCAATGAGACGTTGACCTTCGCCGGAGAGTAAATTAGGGTGGAGCGAAGGAGGAAAGAACCGATCTTTGATTCGGCGGCCATTGCTTTTCATTTTGCAGGAACAATTTTATTTACAGAAGATGGAGGAAATGGATTTGAGCAGCCATTAAAACAGAAAAAGGGAAAGGGCTTGAGTTGTTTTTCTGAGGAAATTGGGGAACTATGTGATTTTTTTTATAGAAAGGGAATTAGAGATTAGAACAACGTCACTCAATTAGGTTATAGGTTAGTTGAACATTACAGTTTATAGGTCGGCTCACGTTTATTTGGGGTAGGTGGTACTAGAGATTACTTCAATAATAAATCCTACCGTGTGTTACCACGTACGTTCTATATTCGTATCGTAACCACAGTCTCTAAATACCACAAAAATTATACGTATCCTTTTGTTTCAACGTTTTGAATTCAATAAAATTATTCAGGTCATACTCCGACTCCATCTGTATACAAAGTTATTTATTTGTCGGTTCCTTGATTTAATTATGTTGGTTCACCAATGACTTCATTCATTTTCCAAATTGAAACGTTAAATTAAATTTCTATTATACATTCAAATACACACATATCAAATCCAACTTTCCTTATATTTCAACTAATAAAATTTCTAGTTTATTTAACCTCAACTACATTTATTTCTAAACTCAACCATTTATATTTCTATCGAATTTCAATCCAGTTCAAATATCCCACCAGTTTCAATTCAAATACTCAACAATAAATATTTGATTTCCAGTCGACCATTCTGGATTAAATCTCAAATTCATTTTATATACATATCAATATATTCGAATTCAAATTTCTACTCACGTATCAATACAAAATTGATTATTAATCATTGACCCTTTAATTAATTCCGCACTATAGTTGTCGAAATTTTTGGGACGTTACATTCTCCCCCCCCCCCCCCCCCCCCCCGCCCCAAAAAAACTTTTCATCCCCGAAAAGGAGTGATCGTTAGAGATGTATCTTCAAATATCGATATTTAAGTCATCAATCCTTTTTGTTTACCCATCATATTCAATTAACCCAGAAAATCAAATCTCCTTTCAAAACCAATATCTTCTTAAATTTTAAATCCTGCATAAATTGGATTTACGCATCCAAAATTATTCAAATTTCTTTATAACATCATATGCCACCGTTACTTATGAATCTTTGCAACGGTAATGGGTCTAGGCTTAGTAACCCTCAACCCAATCTTCTTACATTAAATCCAATTAATCCTTTCCAACACTCATTTAAGAGTGTAAATAACATCCCTTCCATAAATTGCAAATTGTCGACTTGAAAATTTTCCATATTCTGCAATCTTTTATATAGAAAATATTTGTATTATTATTCCAAAGCTATAGAATTGAAAATACCCCGAAATCTTTTTTTCTTCTAAATATTATTATTAAGTTAGATACATTCTAAATTAAAGTTATTAATTTGAAAATATTTGATAACTTGAAGTTTGACAAGTCTACTGTCGTTCTTACAGATGTTAGGCATACGCTGGCCAGGTGCACGACTAAAATCTCTAAGTACTAAATAATCTTGTTTCAACCTCCAATGAAAAATATTTTAAAAACTTCTTCAAAAAAAAAGATATGGAAAGTACCAATATGATGTTGATATGTTGATTGTTCATGAATCGCAGATACACAATGGTTTCGTCCGGATCACCCAGAAAACATCCGTATCCATAGGAAATCACTTCCCTGTGAATTTCGTCATGGACAGATCAACAGAAGATATATTAGAATCAAAAGAAAATCTGAGGTCACTGAGCGTTGGTTGCTCTATCTCAGAATCACGAAAACAAATCATCAAATTATGACATAATTCAAGAAATGAGGATCAATCAAGTCACAAGGACAAATCAAGTCATCAAGACATATCTAGTCACGAAGACAAATTCAGTCACGAAGACGCATCAAGTCATGAAGACAGTGCTGCATTAACTAGTGGCTCCACATCACTAAGATATCTCAAATATCGCATGGCTCCATTCTACCTTTAGTAACTCTAGAGGTTACATCTCTTTCACTCGTAGATATGCCATGTGGACCGCAGGTATACAATGGTTACGCCTGAGTCCCCCAAGAAACATCCATACCTGTAAGCATTCACAGCTCTGTGGATTACGCCATTATCATGACTGTAGATCGCAACAGACACAATGGTTACGCTTGGTTCCCCCAAGAAACATCTGTCTGTCGTAGGCCATCTACAGCCCTGCAAATTACGCTACACGGTCGTGTTCTGTTAGACAACTCGAGTTTTATGTTCGGGCAACCTACTACTACCTGCAGCACATCTCACTAAGCTCGAAATTCAAAGGAAAAGGATGGTGCTTCCCTTATCTTGACTTGAAATCATACGATACTTTATTTCGTACTTATGTCAATTTACATAAGATTTTTTTGTCCAAATCATCTTTTCAAACGTCTCATTCTTATATAAATCCCATGGTAGAAAATTTCATCTCAAATCAATTACCTTCCAATTCAGTAGTTTCCATATTTTCTAAATTCTTAAATATTTTTCCCAATAAATTTTCAGAAACTTCTCTATCCAATATCCACAATCGAATATCCTCAAATTCCATTCCAATTTGAAATTTTCAATTTTGACCTCAGCTGTTTGATAACTTTTCAAACTTAAATTTACGAATCTATTGGTTATAAACCAAATTTTCATCCAATTATAAAATTCATCACTTAATCTGTAATGACCCGCATTGGCAGAGGTATTATAATTAATTTATTTAATTATATAAATAGTGATATAGAGGATTTAATGGTCGTGGAATTAAATAATGGTGAATATTTAATTAAAATAATAAATTAAATAATATATTTAATCTTGAAATAATCAGAATTGGCTGAAATGGCGATATGGTGTGAACTGGATCATCCATGATATTTAATTCAGCTTAGAATTGAATTTGAATAACGAATATATTATATAAACGACTGTTTGAATGTATAATTATGTTATAATTAAAATCGAGATCGAAATGGCATTGTAGTTCGTAAATTGGTGATTCGAACTTCAACTGAATATACAGGATTCGTTTTAAGCCGGATTTCTGTGAAACAAGAAACGTGTGGAGCTGGAGGAGTACATCTTTCTAGTGGAAGAGAAAAATCGGGATTTCGTCGTATAGATTTTGAGATATGTCCAAATCAAATTTTAGAAAAGTCGCTATGGAATTCCCTTTGTAATTTATTTATATTTTAAAAGGATTTAAATATAAATCGAATATCGATATAACTCTGATGATGAAATATCGAGGTGTAAATTCATATAGGAATATTCTAGAGCTGTATGGTATTCCACTATGAATATATACGATAATATTTATTCATAAATATTTAATTTAATTATATTTAAATATATTTTTATATTTAAATGGGTCATCCAGAGCTTTAAAAATAACCACTTTTGCAAACGAAGTCGGAATTCGACGTTGGATCCGCAATGTCAAATAGTTGTTAGATTTCCAGTTTCGTGATTTTTAGAGTCACTATGTGGTCGTACGGTTTTTTAGAGTGAGAAACAGTCAGTATTTTGACGGTTAAAAATACGTTGTGTGAGCATACGAAGTCAGAATTTGACGAAACCAGTTTCGTTGGGACCGTAATGTCAAACTCTAGTAGTATGTCCAGTTTGGTGATTTTTGGGTATTGTATGTGGTCACAGGAATTTTAGAGGACAAATATGTATAGCGTTTGCTTAAAAATCAATATAATATTGAATATAAAAATATTTATAATTTTCCCTATATAATATCCTTAACTTACCCTTAAAACCTAATCTCATTTTCTTTGAAGAAAATCCGCCGCTCTCGTTTTCATTTTTTACAGTAAAATGTTCATCTTGGAAAATCAAGAACAATCCACACAAAAATCATAAAATCCGGATATATATATTTTCAAACTCCTGCTTCAATCCTCTTCACCGCAGTATAGTTTATATGTGGCTCGAACTTGGTCCCCTCGTCGCTGGAAACTCACGGTTTAACTAGGGTTCGAGTATGATGAGTTTTGGCGCGCTATTGATCGAATTGGAGTTTGTTTGTGGGTTTGTGGTGCGATTTAGCATCTTGTGGATTTTCTTTTGTGAGGTTCGGTGTTAAAATCGTACGCGAGCTATACTGTTGTAGCTAAGAACAGGCGAAGTCGCCATTTCCTATGGAAGTGCGAGTAGCACGAAAAGGGTATGGAGAGGAAGAAGGAATGAAGAGGAGTGTTGTGGAGTGATTAGTTTGGTAAATCATGGATCGAAGAGGGAGGATGGAGCCTTGGAATGATCAGTAATGGCCATTTCTTTTTACTGGTGTGGGAGTATTCCATGTTGGAGAAGAAGGGATGGGTTGAACGGGTGGGCTTTGGGTCTTTATGTGGTAGTGGGCTGAGTAATTTAAAAGGGGTGAGGCCCATGTGGTTTTAGTTTAAGTTAATTCTTTTAAATTAGTGTATAAGCTTATAAATTGAATAACTTATTCATATGAAATCAGAACCACGAATCGTAAGTTGCGTTGGGACCGTATGGACGAGAGCTTCACAATGAAGCTGACTGGAAGTGGATTCGAGCTCGTTACAATTTATGGCAAAATAAATTGTTTGATTCAAATCAAACAAACATTTTATCGTTCTTTAATGATGAACTGCCAAAGTGAGTAAATCTCACTAACTCTGAACAGTTGATAATTTCATGTTGTATTTTTAGAACTGTTAAATATTGGTTGATTGACTGTGTGTTGACTGTTTGATTGAACTGTTAGTCAGTTAGTTGAATTTCTATATTGATTCTGTTTAACAGAATATATCATATGGAACGGAAAGTGATGTTGTCTGTATTGTTTAACATCTCTGATGCAGGGAAACAGGTTGGAGGAATCCAACTGGATTCCTCAACATTTATTTTTACTGTTTTTCATATATTGTAATATATGATGTGATATATAATCTGTTGTCGATTATATGTGTTTGGACGATACTGATCATCGTGATTTGATATGTTGAATACCATAACATACCGAAAGGTTGATAAGGGAATATTTTCAAAGTGATATTTGAAAATAAAATATTTATAAAGGGAATATTTATAAATAAGAAATATTTATAAATTGGGATATTTATAAATAGGAGATATTTAGAAAAAGGGGAAAACGTTATAAAAAGGAACTGTTATAAGAAGGAAATCATTTTAAAGTGGAGAACCGTTACTAAAAGTAAATCTTTAAAAATGAATAAACGTTGTTAAAAAGGAAATCTTTATAAAGCAAATGAAGGAGTTAAATCGAATATTGTATTCGAAAGGAGGTAAATCGAATATGGTATTTGAAAGTTAGTAAATCGAATTAGTTATTCGAAAGGGGTTAGTCGAGTCGAGTTAGTTGAATAGAGTTAATCGAATATTAGTTATTCGAATTAGGTTAAACCAGTTAGGGTAAAACCATTAGAGTAAATCAGTTAGAGTTAAACCAGTTAGGGTAAACCATTAGGGTAAAACAGTTAGAGTTAAACAGTTAGCGTTAATCAGTTAAAGTAAATCGATAGAGTTATATCGAACTAGAATTTATTGAATAGAGTTAAATCGAACTAGAGTTATTTAAATAGAGTAATCGAATATAGTTTATTCGAATAGAGTTAAAGGGAAGGAGTTATCGAATTTAGTTATTCGATGGAGTTAATCGATTAGAGTTAAATCAAATGGGTAATCGAATATAGTTTATTCGAATACAGTTAAAGGGAAAGAGTTATCTAATTTAGTTATTCGATGGAGTTAATTGATTAGAGTTAAATCAAATGAGTTAATCGAATATAGTTTATTCGAATATAAAGTAAAAGGAGTCAATCGAATAGAGTTAAAGGGAAGGAGTTATCGAATATAGTTTATTCGAAAGGAATTAAGTGATAGAGTTAATCCAATAGCGTTAGTCCGATAGAGTTAATCCAATAGCATTAGTACAATAGAGTTAATCCAATAGCGTTAGTCCAATAGAGTTTATTGATAAGGGTTAATCGAATAGAGTAAATTGAATAGAGTTATCGAATATATCTTATTAAAAGGAAAGAATTATCGAATAAGAGATAATTCGAAGGAGAGTTACGTAAGGAAGTTGTTAAAGAATAAAAAGGGTGAACTTTGTCTATTTCAAGGTTAGAAACGTTGTTCAGTTAAGGTCCGAGAGGTATTATTACCCCAACTTGATTGACCCCATTTTTAACTAAGGAATGGTTAAGGTTCGATAGTGAAGGTTGGTTAAAGGAATTTAGTTAATAAGCGTAATGGTTTGAGTTGGCATCGCGATGGTTTGTTTAAACATTTGTCTAAGTCCAATGAAGGAGTTTTGGAAATGTTTTCCAACTAAGAACAAGAAATGTTTTCTAATATAGAAAACAAGAAATGGAAATGTTTTCCAATGGTAATAACATATATTTTCTAAATTTAGAAAATAAGAAATGTTGAATATAGGGAAACAGGAGATAAGTGAATTAATGAAATAAAGAGATAAATGTTGAATGATGATTGATCGATATAATTTCCTCCGGGAAATAATATCGTTGTTTGCACACCTATTTTTCTTTGATAGTTAAATCACAGACTGTCGAAGTTTTGAGCATTTTAACGTTGTTAATATGGAGAGACCGGTTGGATTATTATCCAAAGAACCACTCTGTATTGGCATAAGCGTTGTGAATCATATATGCCAAAGATAATTGAAGACGGAGTAAAGTGCAAGGGTATTGTATAAGTCTTAGATAACAGTGTCTAAGATGGATGTATTGAATAGTGCGTTCGGTTCATCCTGTTCCTGGATGACTTGTATGGATGAATGTCTGACAGAGTATTTCCAGAAAGGTCACGTACATTGATTTCTTCAACCGTACCAAGAGTGGAAGCGGAGAAGGAAAATTCTTTAGCTAACGCATAATGTACTGTTGTAGACGTCAATCGGTGATTTGATGGATGTGATGATGTGACATTCGAAGTGAATCTGGTGTGATAATAAAGCGTAACCTCAAGCCTCATCAACCGGTAAATGACAGAAATCGGGCAGGCAGCATGGCTAAGTCGGTCGCACCGAAGTAGGGTGTATAATCACCTGATCTAGAGTTTCATTTACTTCTAAAAATCTATTGTTGATGCTGTCCCATTCGGGAAACGGTTGCTGATCCCAACCGTTGGTGATATACATTCGATACACTCAAGCGAAATGAGTGGTCGGTCATGTGTGGTCGGGTCGCAAGATGTTCTTGTTGAACCCAGTGTATTCCTTTCTAGAGGTACATTAGCGAAAGGTGGTTCCATACCTTGTCATAGTTGGAAATCCATTACCCAAATCGTGCTTGCGGTTTTGATTGTATATTATATATGTAGAACGTGAGATGAAAGCGTTCTGCTAGATGATTATTATTATTGTGGTTGATAGACATTATTATAATATCAAAAGGTTTTTGATATAAAGATAATTTGGATTCTCATAAGGGAAAAACCCATTCCGTTATACGGCGTGGTCTTATGAGATATCGATTACCTGCTTGAACTATTTTAAACTGTTTTACTCATACCAGTCCCGTGACTGACCCGGAGTTTATTTTGTTTGTTTTCCCTAAACTCTTGGGTGCCCAATTTTGTACGGGCAGTCAAGTAGTCGGGATTTACATATACTTGAAGAGCTGAAGCAGGAGGCTTCGGGATTATATAGCTATAGTTTATTTCCGCTGTGTTGTAAGTGTTGTACTTTGATAAATGATGTATATTCAAGTACAAAGTTATATTTAAAAGTTATGTTATATATTATATGTTATTCGTTCCGCTGTGAGATTCGTGTTACTCTGATGTTGTGTTGTTGTTCTTCTTCTATTCTAAGTTTCTATCTTATCTATTCTCACCCTCTGTTTTTTCTTTCTATTAATTTCCTGATTTTCAGTTTAATTTGGGGTTGGACTTGTGTTTTTGGTCAGCTCAAATTGGACCGGAATTTTGGGTCATTACAGTTGGTATCCGAGCTTAAGTTAAGTGATTTACCTTGGCTCTGTGGCGTGACTAAGTAGAGATGGGGTTAGTAATACCCTAGATTGAGTTTGAGTGTATATATACGTGTGCGTATTTGTAATTTGATATAAATTGGTTTTATATTGTGGAGATTCATTGGCTGAGTTGTTTATGGGTTCTGGTCGATCAGTTTGATCCACTGTATCGGTAGGAGTTTATAAACACTCGAATACGATGGGTCGACACGATATGTTTTGAAAAGAGGGTAAATTAAAATAAGTTTACCCAAGGTATATCTTGGTATAGAAAAGATATACATATCAAAATGATAATACATTGGATATATTGGTTGTTATTATAATCGAGTAAGATTATAAATTAAATGGTTATGTAAATAACCAATTAGAATTCATATAAGTGAAATACGTGAAATCAGATGAGTTAAATCTGAAATTTAAACCAGGAATTGAATTAAAATTCTGGAGAATTGGATAAGTCTTGGTAAATGGATGTGGATTAAAAATAAGGAAAATTTAAGATCCTGGGAGATTTTAAAGTATTTTACAAGCAGTGCGAATTATATTTTGAAACGAATTTCAAGGTGGAAGTGTTTAAAAATGGTTTTATAGTATTGAACTCACTTCGATCGCGGGAAAATAGATTCTGATGATGACGGCTGCATCATCAGTATTCATTTTTGAGTTGTAAGTGACAAATTACTACCAGAGATACTGTTTTGAATTTGTTTTGGGAAAGACGAGTTGTGTTGAATTTAAAAATGAGATTTATAATAAAGAATATATGAAATTTAATGGAATTGAAATAGAAATTGTATATACAAATTCAAAAAGGAGTTTGAATATATGAAATTCAATGGAATTGAAATAGATATTGAATATAGAAATTCAAAGGGAGTTTGAATATATGAAATTCAATGGAAGTGATATAGAATTTGAATATAGAAATTCAAATGGAATTTGAATATAGAAATTCAAATGGAATTTGAATATAGAAATTCAAATGGAATTCAAATATAGAATTTGAATATAGAAAATATAAAGGAATTCAAATATAGGATTTGAATATCGAAAGTGAAATGGAATTTGAATATAGAAATTCAAATGGAATTTGAATATAGAATTCAAAAGGAATTCAAATATAGGATTTGAATATATAGAATTCAAATATAGAATTCAAATGGAATTTAAACTATAGAATTCGAATATAGAATTCGAATGGAATTTAGACTATAGAATTTGTATATAGAATTCAAATGGAATGTAAACTATAAAATTTGATATATGGAAATTGAATAGAATTAACTAAGTCGAAGAGGAAGTAGTTAATCGAGTTTTGAATTTGAAGTTGAACTTTGAAAGGTGAATTGGATTTGTAAATTGATATTCGAAATCGAATATAGAACTTAAGTTTGAAATTTGGATTCAAATTAGTTAATAAGCAAGTTAAAATATATTTGAACATGTCATGTTCAAATATAAAAGTGAAATAGACTAAAGAGTTAATTAACAAATTAATTAACGAATTGAGTTAAAACGATCAGGTATAGTTAAAATAGATTGGGCAGGTATAAATATACATGAGATATGTATGGATAAGGTATGAAGTTATATAAATAGAATGCTCGACGAAAAGGTATGTATTTAATTCATATATGAGATTTTATGCACCGTATCGGCTAGCCGCTTGGCTTTTTCTTTTTCTTTTGGATTGGTGAGGGCCATCGGAGGCTATTTGAAATATCCCGATGCTCCTGGTACAAAGGAGGTTATGGCGAATTTTTCCGGGAATTTAAGGAGTTAGAATATTTTTAAGATAATTTGATAGTTAGAAATCAACGTATCGATATATATATATATAGAAGTCGATAAGGAAACGAACTTAGAAATAGAATAGTAAAATCAAGAAGGAAGACTAAGAATAAAATCTAGTAAGAATAGAAAGAGGAAGCGTATACGTGTTTAAAAGTGAATAAGTAGTTGTATGGTATTGATTATTCGAGTAAGTAGTCATATCTATTTTGACGTTATAAATGTTATTCAGACAAGGTCTGAGAGGTAGTTATACCCCAGCTTGATTGATTTCATTATTAACAAATAAATAGTAAGATTTCAGGCTCGAAGATCAATGTTGAATAAGAGTTAGTTGAATATAGTATTTGGGTTGTCGTAACGATGTTTTACACAACATCCGTTTTAACCCAAATAAGTGTAAGCTGGGAAATATAATAAAGAATATTTCCTAAGTATAGAAATAAACGAGATCGGAAAAGAGATAAGTAATTGGAATATTTTCCAATTATAAAGAGCATATATTTTCTAAAGTTTAGAAAATAAAGGAAGGCGATATTCGGAAATGTTTTCCAAATAACATAAAAGGCCAATATGGTCATTGAAAATTTTTGGTTAACAAATATTGATAAAGAAATAGAGAAGTGATTTAACTAATGGAATATTAATTAAGGGCTCAGTGACATGTTCAAAAGAAAATTTTGAATTTTGAAAAGAGTAAACTGTTTAAAAACTCCCAGGGAAAGTCTGTTTGAATTAAAAACAAATTTAACAGAAATTTGTGAAAGCAAAATTGAATTAAAGTAAAGCCAGTAAAATGGTAACTGAGTTTGAATTAGAATGATATCAAGACGAATTGGATTGTGAGATTCAAATTTGAAGTGTAATGGGATAATCAAGTTAAGAGTTGGGAATCGAAAAGAAACTCGAGTTAAAATGATATTTGGCTCGGATGTAAGCGAATGGTGGTGTTGTGGATAAAAGCAGATGGGAATTTGATTGGGATGACCCTTGTATCCGCTGAATTGATAACAGGTGAAAAGGATAAAATGATATGCCGACAAAAGGTACAAGTTTATATTTCTATTGGTAGTAAGATTTATGAGCCGAATTGGCAAGCCGCTTGGCTGTTTGATTTTCTTTTGGGTTGGAGATGGCCCAGAGTGGCGAGTTGGAGTTTGACCTATTGACCAGTACAAAGGAGGTGCTGGCGAAATTTTTCGAAAAGTTAAGGCGTTAGAAAATTTTCAAGATTTTTGAAAATTTTCGTTGATAAGAATTAATTAATATTTAATTGAAATTAAATTGGTTCAGTTGGAAACTGAAGTTAAGAAGTAAACAAATATGTTCTAACTAGTCGATAGGGTCGTCCTCTACCTTTTAGCAATTTCGAGGACGAAATTATTTTAAGTGGGGAAGATTGTAATGACCCGCATTGGCAAAGGTATTATAATTAATTTATTTAATTATATAAATAGTGATATAGAGGATTTAATGGTCGTGGAATCAAATAATGGTGAATATTTAATTAAAATAATAAATTAAATAATATATTTAATCCTGAAATAATCAGAATTGGCTGAAATGGCGATATGGTGTGAACTGGATCATCCGTGATATTTAATTCAGCTTGGAATTGAATTTGAATAACGAATATATTATATAAATGACAGTTTGAACGTATAATTATATTATAATTAAAATCGAGCTCGAAATGGCGCTGCAGTTCGTAAGTTGGCGATTCGAACTTCAACTGAATATACAGGATTCATTTTAAGCCGGATTTCTGTGAAACAAGAAACGTGTGGAGCTGGTGGAGTATATCTTTCTAGTGGAAGAGAAAAATCGGGATTTTGTCGTGTAGATTTTGAGATATGTCCAAATCAAATTTTAGAAAAGTCGCTATGGAATTCCCTTTATAATTTATTAATATTTTAAAAGGATTTAAATATAAATCGAATATCGATATAACTCTAATGATGAAATATCGAGGTGTAAATTCATGTAGGAATATTCTAGAGCTGTATGGTATTCCACTGTGAATATATATGATAATATTTATTCATAAATATTTAATTTAATTATATTTAAATATATTTTTATATTTAAATGGGTCATCCAGAGCTTTAAAAATAGCCACTTTTGCAAACGAAGTCGGAATTCGACGAAACTAATTTTGTTGGATCCGCAAAGTCAAATAGTTGTTAGATTTCCAGTTTCGTGATTTTTAGAGTCACTGTGTGGTCGTACGGATTTTTAGAGTGAGAAACAATCAGTATTTCGACGATTAAAAATACATTGTGTGAGCATACAAAGTCGGAATTCGACGAAACCAGTTTCATTGGGACCGTAATGTCAAACTCTAGCAGTATGTCCAGTTTGGTGATTTTTGGGTATTGTATGTGGTCACAGGAATTTTAGAGGACAAATATGTATAGCGTTTGCTTAAAAATCAATATAATATTGAATATAAAAATATTTATAATTTTCCCTATATAATATCCTTAAATTACCCTTAAAACCTAATCTCATTTTCTCTGAAGAAAATCCGCCGCTCTGGTTTTCATTTTTTACAGTAAAATGTTCATCTTGGAAAATCAAGAACAATCCACACAAAAATCATAAAATCCGGATATATATATTTTCAAACTCCTGCTTCAATCCTCTTCACCGCAGTATAGTTTATATGTGGCTCGAACTATTTCCCTCGTCGCTGGAAACTCACGGTTTAACTAGGGTTCGAGTATGATGAGTTTTGGCGCGCTATTGATCGAATTGGAGTTTGTTTGTGGGTTTGTGGTGCGATGTAGCATCTTGTGGATTTTCTTTTGTGAGGTTCGGTGTTAAAATCGTACGCGAGCTGTACTGTTGCAGCTAAGAACAGGCGAAGTCGCCATTTCCTACGGAAGTGCGAGTAGCACGAAAAGGGTATGGAGAGGAAGAAGAAATGAAGAGGAGTGTTGTGGAGTGATTGGTTTGGAGAATCATGGATCGAAGAGGGAGGATGGAGCCTTGGAATGATCGGTAATGGCCATTTCTTTTTACTGGTGTGGGAGTATTCCATGTTGGAGAAGAAGGGAAGGGATGAACGGGTGGGCTTTGGGTCTTTATGTGGTAGTGGGCCGAGTAATTTAAAAGGGGTGAGGCCCATGTGGTTTTAGTTTAAGTTAATTCTTTTAAATTAGTGTATAAGCTTATAAATTGAATAACTTATTCATATGAAATCAGAATCATGAACCATAAGTTGCGTTGGGACCGTATGGACGAGAGCTTCACAATGAAGCTGACTGGAAGTGGATTCAAGCTCGTTACAATTTATGGCGAAATAAATTGTTTGATTCAAATCAAACAAACAGTTTATCGTTCTTTAATGATGAACTGCCAAAGTGAGTAAATCTCACTAACTCTGAACAGTTTATAATTTCATGTTGTATTTTTAGAACTATTAAATATTGGCTGATTGACTGTGTGTTGACTGTTTGATTGAACTGCTAGTCAGTTAGTTGAATTTCTATATCGATTCTGTTTAACAGAATATATCATATGGAGCTGAAAGTGATGTTGTCTATATTGTTTAACATTTGTGATGCAGGGAAACAGGTTGGAGGAATCCAACTGGATTCCTCAACATTTATTTTTACTGTTTTTCATATATTGTAATATATGATGTGATATATAATCTGTTGTCGATTATATGTGTTTGGACGATACTGATCATCGTGATTTGATATGTTGAATACCATAACATACCGAAATGTTGATAAGGGAATATTTTCAAAGTGATATTTGAAAATAAAATATTTATAAAGGGAATATTTATAAATAAGAAATATTTATAAATTGGGATATTTATAAATAGGAGATATTTAGAAAAAGGGGAAAACGTTATAAAAAGAAACTGTTATAAGAAGGAAATCATTTTAAAGTGGAGAACCATTACTAAAAGTAAATCTTTAAAAATGAATAAACGTTGTTAAAAAGGACATCTTTATAAAGCAAATGAAGGAGTTAAATTGAATATGGTATTCGAAAGGAGTTAAATCGAATATGGAATTCGAAAGTTAGTAAATCAAATTAGTTATTCGAAAGGGGTTAGTCGAGTCGAGTTAGTTGAATAGAGTTAATCGAATATTAGTTATTCGAATTAGGTTAAACCTGTTAGGGTAAAACCATTAGAGTAATTCAGTTAGAGTTAAACCAGTTAGGGTAAACCATTAGGGTAAACCAGTTAGAGTTAAACAGTTAGTGTTAATCAGTTAAAGTAAATCGATAGAATTATATCGAACTAGAATTTATTGAATAGAGTTAAATCGAACTAGAGTTATTTAAATAGAGTAATCGAATATAGTTTATTCGAATAGAGTTAAAGGGAAGGAGTTATCGAATTTAGTTATTCGATGGAGTTAATCGATTAGAGTTAAATCAAATGAGTAATCGAATATACTTTATTCGAATAGAGTTAAAGGGAAGGAGTTATCGAATTTAGTTATTCGATGGAGTTAATCGATTAGAGTTAAATCAAATGAGTTAATCGAATATAGTTTATTCGAATATAAAGTAAAAGGAGTCAATCAAATATAGTTTATTCGAATAGAGTTAAAGGGAAGGATTTATCGAATATAGTTTATTCGAAAGGAATTAAGTGATAGAGTTAATCCAATAGCGTTAGTCCGATAGAGTTAATTCAATAGCATTAGTACAATATAGTTAATCCAATAGCGTTAGTCCAATAGAGTTAATTGATAAGGGTTAATCGAATAGAGTAAATTGAATTGAGTTATCGAATATATCTTATTCGAAGGAAAGAATTATAGAATAAGAGATAATTCGAAGGAGAGTTACGTAAGGAAGTTGTTAAAGAATAAAAAGGGTGAACTTTGTCTATTTCAAGGTTAGAAACGTTATTCAGTTAAGGTCTGAGAGGTATTATTACCCCAACTTGATTGACCCCATTTTTAACTAAGGAATGGTTAAGGTTCGATAGTGAAGGTTGGTTAAAGGAATTTAGTTAATAAGCGTAATGGTTTGAGTTGGCATCGCGATGGATTGTTTAAACATCTGTCTAAGTCCAATGAAGGAGTTTTGGAAATGTTTTCCAACTAAGAACCAGAAATGTTTTCTGATATAGAAAACAAGAAATGGAAATGTTTTCTAATGGTAATAACATATATTTTCTAAATTTAGAAAATAAGAAATGTTGAATATAGGGAAACAGGAGATAAGTAAATTAATGAAATAAAGAGATAAATGTTGAATGATGATTGATCAATATAATTTCCTCTGGGAAATAATATCGTTGTTTGCACACCTGTTTTTCTTTGATAGTTAAATCACAGACTATCGAAGTTTTGACCATTTTAATGTTGTTAATATGGAGAGACCGGTTGGATTATTATCCAAAGAACCACTCTGTATTGGCATAAGCATGGCGAATCATATATGCCAAAGATAATTGAAGACGGAGTAAAGTGCAAGGGCTATTGTATAAGTCTTAGATAACAGTGTCTAAGATGGATGTATTGAATAGTGCCTTCGGTTCATCCTGTTCCTGGATGACTTGTATGGATGAATGTCTGACAGAGTATTTCCAGAAAGGTCACGTACATTGATTTCTTCAACCGTACAAAGAGTGGAAGTAGAGAAGGAAACTTCTTTAGCTAACGTATAATGTACTGTTGTAGACTTCAATCGGTGATTTGATGGATGTGACGATGTGACATTCGAAGTGAGTCTGGTGTGATAATAAAGCGTAACCTCAAGCCTCATCAACCCATAAATGACAGAAATCGGGCAGGCAGCATGGCTAAGTCAGTCGCATCGAAGTAGGGTGTATAATCACCTGATCTAGAGTTTCATTTACTTCTAAAAATCTATTGTTGATGTTGTCGCATTCGGGAAATGGTTGCTGATCCCAACCGTTGGTGATATACATTCGATACACTCAAGCGAAATGAGTGGTCGGTCATGTGTGGCCGGGTTGCAAGATGTTCTTGTTGAACCTAGTGTATTCCTTTCTAGAGGTACACTAGCGAAAGGTGGTTCCATACCTTGTCATAGTTGGAAATCCATTACCCAATACGTGCTTGCGGTTTTGATTGTATATTATATATGTAGAACGTGATATGAAAGCGTTCTGCTAGATGATTATTATTATTGTGGTTGATGGACATTATTATAATATCAAAAGGTTTTTGATATAAAGATAATTTGGATTCTCATAAAGGAAAAACCCGTTCCGTTATACGGCATGGTCTTATGAGATATCGATTACCTGCTTGAACTGTTTTAAACTGTTTTACTCATACCAGTCCCGTGACTGACCCGAAGTTTATTTTGTTTGTTTTCCCTAAACTCTTGGGTGCCCAATTTTGTACGGGCAGTCAAGTAGTCGGGATTTATAGATACTTGAAGAGCTGGAGCAGGAGGCTTCAGGATCATATAGCTATAGTTTATTTCCGCTGTGTTGTAAGTGTTGTACTTTGATAAATGATGTATATTCAAGTACAAAGTTATATTTAAAAGTTATGATATATATTATATGTTATTCGTTCCGCTGTGAGATTCGTGTTACTCTGATGCTGTGTTGTTCTTCTTCATATATTCTAAGTTTCTATCTTATCTATTCTCACCCTCTGTTTTTTCTTTCTATTAATTTCCTGATTTTCAGTTTAATTTGGGGTTGGACTTGTGTTTTTGGTCAGCTCAAATTGGACCGGAATTTTGGGTCATTACATAATCCAAATCTTTACGCTCTCAAATTTCAGAATTTTCCATTCTTATAACAAATTTCGCACTCACGCCTTATTACTTTTTTACATTCACACTCCTCGACCGTAAATTAGTAAGCGAACAATTTTCTAAGTATCAATCCCAAAGGTCGAAACCAACATCGGATCAACACTCGGGAAATTATTCAACTTAACCAATCTTCGGTCGGTTTCTAAATTCCTTAACTCTATTTCTCATCGAATTATTGCTTACGCAATTCCTTACGTTCTGTCGCTCTTTGTTCTCGTCGTATGGCTTTTTATTCTTCAGTTTTCCCCATTTTGATTTTTCAAAACCTGTTAGCCTCTCACGGTCTTTTGAAAACATTCCCAATTATCATATTTATTTCCTATAATTCTTACTGGAATACATTTCCATATATTCGCAAATCCTTATTTTCTATAGAAAATACACTTTATTCTTAGGAGAAACATTTCTAAATTCGTTATTTGTATTAAAACAGATATTAAATAAAACACCGCTAATTTCACTTAACTGCTAACACTCATTTACTTACTTCACTTAACCACTCTTGCTATTGAACCTTAACCATTTCTTAGTTAACAATGGAGTCAATTAAGTTGGGGGATATTTACCCCTCAGACCTTAACTGAACAACATTATTAACCTTGAAATGGATAAAGTTCCCACTTCGAATACCAACAAAACATTCAATCTCGTAACTTTCGAACACGAGTTAAGAATTTTTCTCCTTTTACGAAAATTGTTGATTTTAGCAATAATTCATGCCTTCAAATTTTTTTAACTTTAAGATAACTTTATTCTTTAGCCTGAACAATTTATTGATAATATATTAAGTTTTGATTAAAACGCAAAATAAATAGTATTTTTTCTCGAAATTCACCATAATTGATTCCCATGAACAATTTCCTTTCGGAAAATCTCTTTTCCGATGATATTTTCCGGACTTCGAAAATTCTCATTCTATTTGAATTCTGATCTTCAGTATAATTTACCATACTGGTCAACTTCATTTCCTCTATCCTCTGTTTTATTTGCAACTCATTTTTTTTTCAAAATTATTTACTTCTAAAAAGTAAGTGTTATTCCTTTTATCGAAATCTGAACTCGTCATACCAACCTAGCTTCGATTTCGTTTAAATACAGATTCATATCTTTTGAACTCTCCATTCATACTCCATTTCATTTATAACTCCCGTTTACCACTCACTTCTTGTTAATTAATTAACAAGTTCATAACTTACTATCGAATTCATATATTCGATCATGCATTATTGGTTCGAAGCCAATTATAATTTACATTGCCAAGTTCTGAATAATCTAAACAAATTAGTGATAAAATTTGCCAGGCAAATTCCAATTATACCTTTTTCAATTTTATTTAATAAAATTCATCGTTTCAATTTTGAAACGATTTGAAATTCCTGTTTTATTCAGATTCCCATATGAATTCTTATTTCTAATCAATTTCAACGATCTTTGATTGCTGAAATACACAATTCGTTGATTCTCCTCTTATACATATCTTCTTTATATACCGTTTGATGACATATTCAAGATTCAAAACTAAGGGATCCTTATTGAAGAAGAACTCACGCAAACCTGAATTCGAAGACTAGGGATTTCGGAAAATTTTAAATCTCAAAATAAGTTTTTATTTCCGCCGCATCATTTCAAGAATACTAATTTTCAAAATATACAATATTTCCAAAATAATCCATCTATCAAAATTTATTTTAAAATTATTTTCATTTTCCAAAATTTATATTTTGAAAACTTCTTATTTTTAAAAATCCCTTTTTTTCTAGTGTTGATCCTACCCGTTTTAAACCCAATAAGCTTCGCTTTGAATAAACCAAAGCACTGATACCACTTGTGACGTCCCGCCTTTTTGATCGCTTCAAATCAGTAATTAAACCAACTTAAAACGTTCAAATCGATGGATCGTTATTAGCTTATAGAGTTAAAAAAATAGAATCAACACAGAAAACACAACATAATTAAATAACATGGTATTGAAAAACAAAATAGAACTTTCATATATATCAGAGTTTTTAATACAAAGTACAGCGAAATTTAAAATACAGTTGAATATAGAAAAATATTTACCGCTTAAATCTTCAGAGTGCGCCGTTTCTGGAATCCCCAGCTTCGCCAAGCTTCGAATCCTAAGCTGTAATCTTTAAATCTGGACTGCTCGGGTCTGACCCGAGCGTTCCATGCAAAAACATAAAACACTCAAGTCAGGATTAGCCATAGTTCAAGTAAAATAACTTCGATATAAACTGAATATAGCAGTTAATACTAACACGTTATTAAACTTTGAGTACATCATACCCACGGAAAACTACTAAGATGTAGCATAGTGACTTGGGACGAAGCAAGGCAGGACAACATAGGGATTTATACATATACGTATGCCGATGACATATATATACACATACAGCGGTGTATATATGTACATATGTGTACATTGGCCACCACATATATGCATACTAGAATCATGCATCGAATAACCGGAAATGCACAAGGGAATACGAGACAGTATACGCGCCTTGGCCAGTAAGGGGTGACTAATGTATGCGACTAGTAATATAACTTAATCTCAATTTTTGTCATATAACAAGGCACAGAAAAACAATGGGGGTAGTAGATGTAGTTCAACATTCCTATATCTAAGAATACTTATATGCAGTTCAAAACAACAAATTATTTTTCCAAGCCAGTCATCATGAGATTGTTTGTGAAATAATAAAACATATAAGGTGGATTTATGTAGACACCCAAGGTTTAACGCAAGGCACAGGTGATTCCCACATATAGCAGACATTTGATTATACATGAATACTTCAGTCCCATTCTTTTTTCTTCTATTTTTTTTGACTAAAATATAAGTGGCAGTTCCAATTGAAGGTTACAGGTACTAAGACAATGCATTAACCCTAACCTTCTAAACTTATAAATATATTTATAGTTCCCATACCATATAGGTACTTATAAATATATAGATCAGTCCCATGTACAAATATATAAGTGCATGCGATAGGATGAGTGCGTGCGACAGGATGCTTGCAATGTGGAAGTGGAAGTGCATATGGCTGTGGAATACGTGATAACCAGTGAGCAAGGAAAAAGGAACAACCCACATGGGCGTTAAGTATCCTGTGCATGTATATATAAATGGTGGCATGTATTCATTTACATGAGTCAGGCATGTAAGATGGTATGGCATAACAACAAATGAATGTAGATATCTTTGAATATAGTCTACACACACAAATCTAGGAACATGTTTTAAAGGGACAAATATATATATTACAGTGCTTTGTACTTTGTTTTTCTTAGGTTGTTTAAACTCTTTTTCAGAATTAACACATGCATATAATAATAATATATTTGCATAATCAGTAAACACTAAGGGGCATTTGCGTACACATGTATATTGTTCTCAACAGTTCCACTTTCCATGTTTTAACATGATTGAATCAACCAATTACTTTTCGTTTGAACCGTACAGATCTTAGAAATATTTAAGCTAATTCTATTATCTAAATGTTATCTTTTTAATTCATATATAACATGACATGGAAAGTACTGAAGCGAGTACTACTAGGAGGCAGCTGCAAAGATAAACTCAAGCATTTGTGATGTGCCTCAATAAAGTGTGTAATTTACAAACATGACATGGGCCTTCCCCTAAAACTCATACAATTCAGAAACTAAAGCAAAATGGTAATTAGAAAGAAAATAAAAGCCAAGGAAAATGAAATTCTTCATCCACTCCTTCAAAACCTAGTGATAGAAGGCACAACCTTCTCAAGGATGTTTTATGTTAAGGATGCACCAATCTACTCATATATAGCCATATATTTCTTTAAATTTCAGTTCATATTTTGGTCCATAAAGCAAAATATTTTATTTATTTTGACAGTACGCAAACATCAATTAAAATTTGCGAAGTAATGGTGTATGTTTGCATTAGTTAATGTGACCGGTTTGCATTTGAATTAAAATCTGTTGTACATTATTTATTAAATAAAAATTTGCGACTAGTTTGTGGTGTTTTCAATGTTCTGAAGGCCTTTTTCTCTAACAGTTTATACGTTCAAAAATGGAAACAATAAAACCCAAATTGTCGAATATATGTTGCTAACATAAAATAATAACCTATAATGATTCAAATACAAGCACAGTGTATATCATATGACCAAATCTTACAATAAACACATAAAATGACAATAATTCGCTTATCAAAATAACGCAACCATTTCATCATGAATTTAAACTTAAACATATAGCTTTAAGATGGATAAATAGACATCACCTTCATGTGGATACTAAACTAACACAGACTTGCTATGTGAACAACAAAGTCACCGCTTGTTATTTCATAGCTTCATGAATAATTTAACTATTTTCAATTTTCATCTTTCACATTGTATTTATTAACGGTAGTCCATTATTCAACAAATCTGGCAATTTCAAAGTAGTTCATTATTCTTTCTTATATTCAGATTTCAGCATTTATAGTATTCAATATCATCCATTAACAACAGTTTATTTTTGAAACCCATTTAGATAAACAGTCTAAAGCTTATTTTCATAGAGCAATCACTGTACCCAAAGTGATGTGTTTTTGAAGGTTAATAGATTACCCAAGGTTTCGGAAACTGGTCATATAAGACTGCATAAGATTGAAACCTAAAATAAAAACCTACTGCGAAGAAGTTATACCCAATGGAGGAACTAAAGAAGTTGAGGATGACTTAGCAAACTATATGTATTTCTAGAAAGTCACGGTAATACTTTCTGAAATCAAACATGGAAAATTAATTCAATTGAATCATTTTTCAGCATTAAATTCATTTGAGTAATTCCACGGATGAATAAGGTATTCATGGCCTTTAAAGTTATTTCAGAAATTCTAGTTTTGGGCTAGAAGTCAATTCGACCTTTCCAAAAAATCAAGTGTATTCGTGGGACAAAGAAACTTATCCCAAGTTCCCAGAAATTCAATCACAGGTACATGGCAACAAATTTTGAAAGTAAATAATGGCATTTCAACACAACAGCGTACATTGGCAGGAAATTTTCCTAGCAAATCAGAGACATCAAAGCCGTGAAAACAAATCGGATAATCACGCCGCAATCAAGTCAATTACCATGAACTTTAGCTACTATAATTTTAACAAAATCAATTTACTTGAATTAAAGATCAATCGTGAGTGAATAGCTCACCTTATACAGCGCGAATAAAAGGGTTCAGGCAATGGATTTCAGGGTCGAGCAACCGCAACAGAAACAGCTCCGGTTTCGGATGATTTGCGATGACGAGGTAGGCTCCCACATTTTGGCGACAGTCTTGAAGCTTCTGAAGGAGCGATTTGATTGAAAGGCGTTGGGGTGATGCTTGCGCGATGCGATGAGACGCCGACCTTCGCCGGAGAGGAAATTAGGGTGGAGCGAAGGAGGAAAGAACCGATCTTTGATTCGGTGGCCATTGCTTTTCATTTTGGAGAAACAATTTTATTTGCAGAAGATGGAGGAAATGGATTTGAGCGGCCATTAAAACAGAAAAAGGGAAGGGCTTGAGTTATTTTTCTGAGGAAATTATGGAACTGCGTGATTCTTTTTACAAAAGGGGAACTAGAGATTAGAACAATGTCACTCAATTAGGTTATAGGGTAGCTGAATATTACAGTTTATTGGTCGGTTCACGTTTATTTGGGGTAGGTGATATTAGAGATTACTTTAATATTAAATCCTACCATGTGTTACCATGTAAGCTCTATATTCGTATCGTAACCACAGTCTCCAAATACCACAAAAATTATACGTATCCTTTCGTTTCAACGTTCTGAATTCAATACAATTATATTGGTCGTACTCCAACTCCATCTGTTTACAACGTTATTTGTTTGTCGGTTCCTCGATTTAATTCTGTTTATTCACCAATGACTTCATTAGTTTTCCAAATTGAAACGTTAAATTAAATTTCTATTATACATTCAAATACACACATATCTAATTCAACTTTCCTTGTATTTCAACAAATAAAATTTCTAGTTTATTTAACGTCAACTATGTTTATTTCTAAACTCAACCATTTATATTTCTATCGAATTTCAATCCAATTCAAATATCCCACCAGTATCAATTCAAATACTCAACAATAAATATTCGATTTCCAGTCAACCATATGGAATTAAATCTCAAATTCATTTTATACACACATTAATATATTCGATTTCAACTTTCTACTCACGTATCAATACAAAATTGATTATTAATCTTTGACCCTTTAATTAATTCCAGATAATAGTTGTCGAAATTTCTAGGACGTTACAGGACGTAAGAGTAATCCGAACCAGTATAAAATCCGGTGTGTTCTTTCCTTTTTTGCTTTTTATTTCTGTGTTTGTATTTGATTCTGTGTTCGTGATCATTTTTGTGGTGTGTTATTCATATAGTAGATCATATTTATTTTAGAATTGATTAAATTTCTTAAAAACACTATTCACTCCCTCTTTAGTGTTAGTTTTGCCTTAATGATCCATTTTGCATTCCCTAACATTTATGACTACGCGTCAATCCAAAATCGAACGTAAAAACCAAACTTCCAAATTTCACTGAATATTATATTATTAAAATATTCATTTTTATTCCGAGTTGGAATAAAATTCTACCAAACACCATATAATTTTATTTATGTGGATTTCATACATTTAATAATAGTTGTAAACAACTATCAAACATCCAAATAACATCCAGAGTGCTCTTACACGAGCATAAGCTTTAAATAATTATCTAACGCTTACATCAGTCTATCACTCAATAGATTTACCACAACTACACACAAGGGATTAGTGTACAATCAAATATCATCCCAAGACCTGTGTAGGGTTTTCAACCAATAAATAATTGATTAATAAATTATTTAATCAATCCAATCAATCATAACTTATTCAATTCAAGTTATAATTCAACCCAATTGATATACCTTAAATAGGTGAACATAAATAAGTCGTCCGACATGTAAATGGATGTTTAATCCCATATCAACTACCACAAATATTTTAACATTGTTTTTTCTTTTTAACATGTTAATTAACTCAAAATCACATGCAAATTATAACACAAACAATCATCCATTCATCCATCTGGTTTTCAAACAACTTCTGATGTGAGCTACCATATACTGTATAATAATTTTAGGATAATTAACCAAATAAAATTTAGTGTTTTCACATAAGCTATCATTAACATATTGCCAATGTTTTAACTTACTAATTATCTCAGTTTCACTTTTCTAATCATATCACAAATCCATATTAACTTGATTACTTAAAACTAATTATTTAACAGTGTATTTTGTAATTAAACTATACAAATAAAATATTTAAAGTGATAAGCTCTCACAAGCGATCAATATATATATTCTGTTATGATTATAATAACTGTAAAAATAAGTTGAGTGAGAGTTCTTACATAGATCGGTTCGAAATCGTTAATAAACGATTATTGTAATTAAATTAAACAATGCATTTAATTTAATTAAAAATTCCTAACTGCTTTTGAATCTGTTCAGATTTGTTCCATGGTGTAGTTCTCGTCGAGACGATTCTAATGGCACCCGGTTTGTCTGATTCTGATAATATATGTATAAGCTATTAACATTTTAAATTAGTACGATTTAAATAAGTAAACTAATTCCCTAATCACCATAATTAAACTAATTACATTTAATTAGTCAAACCCGAGCCGATTAACCCTCCTGCTCCTTCGTATTCTTCTCCCTGAAGCACGTTGAACCCATTCATGTCTCCCTCTCTCCAAAACGCAAGCCACGAGGGACCACCAGCCAACGATCAAACTATGCCACGCCGACCGCCTTCGCCAACTCCCCCCACGCCAAGAACGGCGATGAACTCGGCTACCTGCTCCCCTCTAGAAAAGCATGCGAACGAACCCTCTTCGATCTTGAAATCCAAACAATCTAGGCAACAGAATATGATCATAACCGTACCAATTTGAAGCTCATAAAATTCTCTTTAATTTATGTGTTGAAATTTTTGAACGAAATTGCATGGATTGGAAATGATTAAGGATCTAAAATGGAACGATTTTTGTCATCGGTTTGATGGTGGCGGCGACTACACGTTGGGTTTAGGGTTTGGGAAACTTTAGGGTCATTTATACCCCAATAATAATATTATTTAACGTTACTTGTTTAACGCTCCGAACTCCAAACGAATCCCAACGACTGATGTTCCCAACCAAATACCCTCATTCCGGATATAGTGGGATATATTTTGTAAGTTGATTTGATTGTTTTAATCAGTTTTTCTTAAAATTAAAATATAAATCAATATAATGTTAAATGTTGAATTTCAACGTAGGTTTTAATTTATCACGACCACATACTGACTCCGAAAATTACCAAATTTGAAATCCTGCTAAGTTTTACAAATATGGTTCTTATGAACCTAGTTTCATCGAATCTGGAGATTGTTTGAGAAATGGCCTTATAACTAGCTTTATTGAATTATAACTGAAATTCAACACGCGTTTAAATTTACTACGCTTACATACGAATTCCAATTGACTTGAAATTTTAAACCTGGCAATAATTTGACGTTCTGGATCCAACAAAATTAGTTTCGTAGAAAAGGAGGTCATTTGCAAAATGACTATTTTTAAGGCCTATGTAATATTATATAATATATTATTAAATTCCAAAAGTATTCAAATTATTAGTAAACTAATTATTATTATTTCATATATTCGAATAAAATATCATATCACTGAAAAATAAACATACTTGAGTTTATAACTCAATATTCCAGTTTTCTAGTCAAACGGGATTCAAGTTATATGAAAATCTTTTTATTTAACTTATTAAAATCATTATACTTTATAAACAATTCCATGACGACTTTTTGAAATTTTATTTTGGACACGACTTACAATTTATAATATGAAATCTTAATTTTTCACATTCGTTAGAGACTTATAATTCAATAGATCCTAACGTTTATTGTTATCAAATTCTGACTTATATTGAATAGTATATACTCGTTTAAAGTTTAAAACGTAATATTACGAACTACCAAACGAGCTCGTTTTAATTATATTATAAATTTTACATTCAAACTCGTTTTTAATTTAAATTTAAAGTCGTTATTTCTCAAAATCGATTGTAAATCCTTGTAAAATTTATTAAAAATAAATTTTAAATTAGTTCCAAAATTCAAGGTTGTTACATTCTTGCTTGCACTAGCTATGTAAAAAATAAGTCTTAAAGGGCCTAAATGCAATTTGGCTCGACCTCGAATGATTTTGGTTCGACTTTGGATGTTTTGTGTGGTGTAGGCTTGCAAACGGAAGATGAGTGGTAAAAAAGAGAAGAATGAGCTTAGGAATGATTCTAAAGAAGTTTGAAGTGTAAAAATCAAAATTTTAAACTTATATATATATATATATATATATATATATATAGTTGACAACTTTTTGGCAAAAAGTCGTCCCTACCTGAAGTCGAAGCCTACTACCAAATATCGGCCCATTCCAGGCCTCAAGGAAGAATCGTCATTTTTGGTCGACCGACCTTGGATCGCCCCGTTAGGATATAGTAAGGCAACACCCTCCTAAAGAAGAGATGAAACTAGTCGCTCGAGTCGTCAGTATGTCGATCGACCTATTCCCTGAAAGATCAGATCAAGCTGGAATCTCGAAGCAGAAGCATCCAGTAAAATTATCACCTACAGTATCAGATCAAAGCAATTTATGCGCTATCAAACGGAGCCTTATTCCCAAGGTTAGAGCAACGCATAAATTTGACCAGGTCTCCTTTTTATACTTTATGTCTCTTTTTATATATTAAAAGAAAGTAAATAGAAAATGTCCTTTCTTACTTTAACTTAATAAATTGTGTTTTAAACTTGATTATGTTGTACTAGTAACGTATATGTGTGCATATTTAATTCATAAGCGTTTACAATCTTTTCGACAACCTTTTAGCATTGAAATTTTTGAAAATATTATTCGATCGCATTTTCTTTTCTTTTTTGAACTAAATATTTTTATAAACAAAATTTTAAATTCAATTTACAATCATTAATTATAACTAAAATGGCTTGTTTTGAGTTATAAATCCCATGAAATAAATAATTACAAATATATTTAATTACTTATTTTCAATGGGAATAAATTCCGGGCTGTTACAAAAAATTTATTTAGTTCGATTGAATCAGTAAAAAATGTAGTTTTTCAGCTCAAATCCAAATCGATTTAGTTTTACAACCAAACTGATTTAAATAGTTTGGTTTGACCAGCTAATTTAGTTCTAACAACATACTGCTCATCTTTGGTTATCAGACAAATGCAAAGGAACAATATTCACTTCAAAGGAAAGGTTTTGTTAATATATGCTCTAAGAACACATGTTAAAAACGGTAAGTAATTGTTAAAAGATAAAAAAATTATTTTAAATACCTAAGTTATTGTGACGCAATTACAAAAATAAGGAACTCGAAGGGAGAAAGGTTATATCTTTAAGAGAATTGCCAGCAAGCGACTGTTGTTGGTAGTAGTCGCCAAGCGATTGGTCGATATAAGACAAATCAAGTTTTTTTTATTGATTTTTAAATAGCAAGTGGGTCCCGTTATCATAATATTATATTAACCAAATTGCATAGCAAAAATGCACTGTAGTCGCTTTTGATCGACTGTTATTAGCATTTCTCGTATCTTTAACTTAATAATCTTGCATGTAGGACGCGTTGTTAACTTTTTCCCGGGAGAAAACCGCTATGTAGCTACCAACTAATTATAATATTTATACTGTTAACTTATAGAGTTGGTGGGCGGATCTATTAATTATGAGTGAAAGTATTAAATGCAAACATGCATCCATCGTATTGACGACTATTGCATTTAATTTTTTCTCATGGGCAGCTTTTAATTTTGCTGCTCTGTACAGTGGAGAAAGTGAATAAGAAAAGACGACGAAGAAAGAGGAAAACAATTCAAATCTTTTCCCTTTTCAGTGGGTTTTGGGATCTGGGTTTTGTTTTACAAACTTAGATCTTTCAATTAATATTTCCTTTTTTTTTTTCTTCAGCAATTCGATTCTTCAATATTCATGCCACAGTAATATCGATCCGCTCACGGCAGAAGTTTTTCCCTTATTTCCCGTTTCTTTTCGTACAATTTCTGATTTTTATGGTTTCAAATCAAATGGTTTCATATCCCCAAAATTTAAAGTTAGGGTTTTAATACGGGAACCCATTTCAGAATTTTCAGGATCTTCTAGATTTCATCAAAAGTAAACAGTTCAGTTATATATGCCTCTACTGTGGAACCCTATTGCCCATTGTGCTGCGATATTACTAGAAAAAAGAAAGAAGAAGAAGAGCCGCCATAAAAATTCAGATAACTCCGAAGAGAATAGAAGTGAAGAAGCAGCTGTCAGTCGCCGACTTCAAGAGTCGAAGCTTCGAGAAGCATTAGAAGAAGCTTCGGAAAATGGGTCACTTTACAAATCTCAAGCCATTGATGATTCAAAAGAAAATATTTCAAACCAAGACAACAGTTCTGTATCTAGATCAAGGTCTCTTGCACGTCTAAATGCTCAAAAAGAATTTTTGAGAGCAACTGCTTTAGCAGCTGATAGAATCTTTGAGTCCATACAGTCTATCCCTAACTTTGAAGAATGTTTTTCCAAGTTTTTAACTATGTACCCAAAATACATAACTTCTGAGCAGATTGATAATTTGAGATACGATGAATACTCTCACTTAGTTGAGAATGGAGCTAAGGTATGCCTTGATTACTGTGGTTTTGGATTGTTTTCTTATTTGCAAACTTATGAAAATTGCGAATCTTCAGCTTTTACCTTATCAGAAATCACTGCCAATTTGAGCAATCATGCATTGTACGGTGGTGCTGAGAATGGCACTGCTGAACATGATATTAAAACCCGAATCCTGGATTATTTGAACATACCCGAAAATGAATATGGGCTTGTTTTTACGGTCAGTAGGGGTTCAGCTTTTAAACTGCTGGCTGAATCTTACCCTTTTCAAAGTAATAAGAAACTGCTAACCATGTATGATCATGAAAGCCAGTCTGTTAATATCATGGCACATAGTGCAAAGGAGAAGGGCACAAAAATTTATAGTGCGGGGTTTAAATGGCCTACACTAAAATTATGTACAACTGAGCTTAAAAAACAAATTTCTACCAAGAAACGAAGAAAAAAGGATTCTGCTGGGTTGTTTGTTTTTCCAGTTCAGTCTAGAGTGACGGGAACAAAGTATTCATATCAATGGATGGCATTAGCACAACAGAATAATTGGCACGTGTTGCTTGATGCGGGTTCTTTGGGTCCAAAGGATATGGATTCACTAGGGCTATCACTTTTTAGACCTGATTTCATTATCACTTCCTTTTATCGGGTTTTTGGGTCTGACCCAACTGGTTTTGGTTGCTTGCTTATCAAGAAATCGGTTATGAGTAGTTTGCAGAATCAAAATGGGAGTACTGGGTCGGGTATGGTGAGGATAGTTCCGGAATTTCCACAATATTTGAGCGATTCAATTGATGGTTTGAATGTATGTGATGGCATTCAAGATGATTTGATTGTTGAAGACGATGAATCATGTATGCCTAGCACAAGCAAGAAAACTCAAATGCCTGCTTTTTCAGGTGCGTATACTTCTTCTCAAGTTCAGGAAGTGTATGATGCTGAAATGGATAACGACAATGGATCAGAAACAGATAGCATTTCTATTGGGGAAGTTATGAGAAGTCCTATATTTAGTGAAGATGAATCTCCGGATAGTGCCTTTTGGATCGACTTGGGCCAAAGCCCACTCGGGTCAGACCATTCAGGCTCTGTGGGCCAAGGTGGAAAATTGGGTTCGCCAGTGCCTCCATCCTGGTTCACTGGTCGAAAAAATGAAAAAGGGATTTCTAGAAGCCCAACATACAATGATCATCATGTGGTCTCATTTGATGCAGCTGTTTTATCCGTTTCTCAGGAAATAGGCAACGAGATTCAAGATGAAGAGACTGAAGTTAAGAGCACAGTTAAGTTTTCTGCTGCTAATGGAACAGAAGGCAATAGCTCGAGTTCTGTTTTTGGACGTTGCGGGAATGGTACAATGTCCGAAAGTGCAATTAGAAGAGAAACAGAAGGGGAATTTAGGCTTTTGGGAAGAAGAGAGGGAAACAATGGGCGTAGATTTTTTAGTATACAAGAGGGTGACAGGTCTTTGAGTATGAGTCGTAGAGTTTCCTTTAGTATAGAAGAAGTAGGTGAAACTTCTAAACAAAATCATGGTGAAAATGATGAAGATAGCTATGGGGAGGAGGAGGAAGAAGAAGACGATGACACACAGGAATGGAAAAGAAGAGAACCTGAGATAGTATGTAGACATCTTGATCATGTGAACATGTTGGGTCTTAATAAAACTACAAGTAGGCTCAGGTATTTAACCAATTGGCTAGTAACATCATTACTTCAGTTGAGACTTCCATCAACCGACCCTAAAAATGAAAATGGCGTTCCTCTTATAGATATATATGGTCCGAAAATCAAGTATGAGAGAGGAGCATCGGTAGCATTCAATGTGAGAGGTAGTAATGGATCATTAATTAATCCCGATACCGTCCAAAAACTTGCAGAGAAACACGGCATCTCTTTAGGTATTGGTATCCTTAGTCACATTCGATTCTTAGAGAATGGTAAACAACTTAGTGGAGCGATTGAATTGGGAGAACCTTCATTTTGTAAACCGGTTTCAAATAAGAATAAGAATGTAATAATTAGAGTTGAAGTTGTTACTGCCTCACTTGGATTTCTCACAAACTTTGAAGATGTGTATAAAATGTGGGCGTTTGTTGCGAGGTTTCTTGATCCAAGTTTTGACCATGGAGATAGACTATCTACTGTAGATGAAATCTCAGAGGTGTAAAGGAAGGTTGAGAATTTTTGTTTGTTTATATTGCAGTTATTCATAGATTTTCAAATCATGATCAAGTAGTAGGTTGTGCTTGTGATGTGAAATTAATTTTATTCTTGACCTTTTTGTTGCGATTGCGCTTTGTTCTCCATGTAGATCTCCTTTTAGAATAATGTATTGTTGTTTTTGTTTGGTGGATAAGAAGATGAACAGTTTAATTTTTTGTGTGCAGCCAGTGGATATATTATTGTATCATATGTGATGCGTGCGATGTATATAATAATTCCCAGCGTAGTGTATATATAATTGCATAGTGTAAATTTAAGTATTCTTTCGTCAAGGTGTTGGATGTGTACAAATGTGTGATTCGCGTTATATTTCTGTTATTTTATGCATTATTTGGCTGAAATTAATTATTCACAGTATGTGCATATGATCTGTCCAGCTTGCTAACTTTTATTTCAAGTTTGTTTATGATCAGTGCTTTCAGTATGGTAGTAGTGTTTGAATCTCTGTGTGAATGGCGCTAAACTGTTGAAGCCCAGTGGAGATGTAAGGTATGTTCTGCATTGTTGTTTTGCTATTGTTTTGGTTAATGAAGATATGATACATGCTATTTCTTTTACAGGCAAAAGATAAAACATGCACATTTATAAATAAAGAGGGCTGCTGCTTGAGAAAGATATTGCAGTTGTTAGGTATGTTTTGTCAGATAAATCGACCAAGTTTATCAATTCTATTTAACTTGACATGAAGTGTGAACCCTTTCATGCTTTTCTATATTTAAATAAATGTTATTTATTATGTCAATTAATCATGCCCTCGCATGTAGATCTACTGAAACAAATTCTTACCCATCCAGCTTTTCTGAGTGACCGTAGTTTTGCTTCATTTGCCTTAGAATGACAAAACTATTAGTCAATGTGTAATATTTTTGAAAGGAGAACATGGATCCTTTCTGTAATAAAATGGAAACAACTCGGTGAAAATTTTCACTCTTAGTCTCGTAATATGACTACCATCTTCTTCTCATCTTTGTTTAAAGGGATGGTTATCACAATAAATTTTGATGTTATTTTCTCTGATTTGTTCAGTATGATTCTTTAAGTATACCTCACCTCATCAAACTTTTGTTTTTTCTCAACTGTTCTTTTAATCACACTAGTTAACTTAAACGATTATAAATTAACCGGTCATTTGTCAGTATAACTGCAATAGCAATAACCAAGAGCTGCATGTCTCAAAATGCTGTGATTTTTATTAAGCATTTATGTGAGTCACACTAGAAAAGCGTATCATCAATAAATAATTGTTACTGGTTTCATTCAAAGTTCAAAGCAGTTTATTGCCCAGTGAATCGTTTAGATGTAAAATATAGTGTTATAGCTTGTTGAGCTTATGTTGATATTTTGTAATAGTTATTTGCTCTTCAAAAATTAACCTTCAGGGCTTTGCTTCGAACCCATTGTCCTTTTCACTGCATAATCAATAGTTTCACAAGATTTTGTCAAGTTTATCAGTATTATTTATGATCCTCTCAACCTGAACTTTCACAAACAGCCTCTAGCTGTTTGCATGTGATGCTATCATAGCTGTTGTGATGTCTCTGCACTGGTTGTTTTGAGTTACAGTCTTTTATGGGGATAGAAAACGATTGAATTAGTGGCTAATTATGGTTCTGTGGATAGTTGTCTAATCATAAGCTTTATATAAATAATATATGCAAATATTCCTTTAAAGTTGAAACATTTACTGGGGAACTGAGCTGTCCAGCTTACATAATATTGAGCAATCATAGTCGTATTCTTAATTATTACCTTCCTATTGCCTGTCAATTATCTCAATGTATATCAATATACAAGGCATCGTATTACTTTAATATTTGTGTTTGGTGCAACAGCAGGTTGCTTTCATAGAGAATATGGTCCCGTATGGTTAAAAAGATCACCTGAGCATACTTTCCTAACACTTTTGCATTCTAACGGAACCCACCATTACAGAAAGGTACTTACAGTGCTAGAACCAACTAAGCTTGCTGTACAGTATTGATGCTATATTTATGCTTTTTTAGCTGGCTTTGTATTTTGTTTGCTGCATCACCTTGCATTTTGATATCGTCTTGTTGGGTTCTTTTCACCTGAAACCTGGAATTCGGAAACACCATTGTGTTTAAGCTTTAAAGGTGTTCAAAGTTTGAACTTTACCATGATATCATGCACATGTTAACCATCTCTACTATTGATAAAGAGAAGTCAATTAACATGATTCACACAGTGTCTTTTTGAAAATTTGAAAATACTCTCATCCATCAACGGATTTACATCGTCGATTTGCAACCTTCACCGCTATCTCCTTTCCAACCACCCATCAACAGTGTTTTACTATCAACTTGTCGTCCGTACCATCAACAAAACAACTAGAAATAAAAGTGTTGTGACGATCGAAATCTTTGCACTTAAAACACACATCCGTGCACTCAAAAAAGTAAACATCTCTGTATTAGACGCATGTACAGGAGTTCTGTACTACTGTTTATAGTATAAATGTATGCAATGCTTTCGTTACGGATGATGGAGATAAAAAGGGGCTTATTGTCCACTTAAGCTTAATGCACTTCTCTATTTTCGTTAAAAATTGCAACGCTAGATGTATTTCTACTTCAAAATCTGTTGAAGCATTGTAGAACCAAACTGTCAAACTTTTAATACATTGAGCAATCAAACTCCTTAACTAGCCATTTTCTTCGTAAGTTTATTATAGTGGAAAATAGGCACAAGGACAAACTTTTTAAAAAAAAATTAGGTTCAAGGAACACCAAGTTTGTTTTTTAGGGTAAAGAACGAACTTTGAAAAATATTAAGTCGAAGGACAGTGTTAGATATAACTAGCATTTTTTAGTCTAAAACTGAATATAATGCTTGTTGTAACCAACATTTCGGTATAGTGAAAAAACTGGATATAATGCTAGTTATACTTTTGCATTTTCCCTAATTTTTTCTAAAGTTTGTCATTTTGCTTAAAAAATGAAACTGTATCCGTTAGCCTAATCTTTTTCAAAAGTTTGTCATTCTCCCTAATTACCCTATATATATATATATATATATATATATATATATATATATATGTATATATATATAGGGGCATCTATTTAAACACAAAACTAAACACAAAATGAAAGACACAAAATTTGAGCCGTTGGATTTTTGTCTTTATGTGAGAGAGGTGAAAATCATGGGGTAATCTGATGGTGGAGATTTTGTGTTTTTCAATTTATGTCTATTTTTGGTGTTCAAATAGACTTTCCCTACACACACACACACACACACACACACACACACACACACATTTTTTCCGTTTGCTGAATGGTTTGACTTTTTTGATTTGTTTTTGTCTCATTCATTAGCATCTTCTATCCAGTATATGATGCCAATTTGAAATTATTTCGAGAACAACAGGGATATCATCATTTTGAACCTTCTTGTTTTTCCATTAAAATGTACGCTCGGGTTGCAAAAAATTGTGTTATCTGGTGGCTAATTTCTCTACTATGAAAATTAGTTTATAAATGATTGTATGCATGAAATGTTTGATTGATTGATTGATAGATTGTTAGACATCTAAATTAGAAGCCTATCTCAGATCACACAGACTAAACAAATTTATTTCAAAAGCGTTATCGTTTAGTAGTTCATATTCGTTATTATACGTTGATGCTTGTCATACTCCAATAGTTGGATCAAAAAGTGCTACCATTGATTCCAGTCCATCATTCATTTATTCATTGACATTAGTTTTTCTGAAGTAACGAGTCTCTAGATTTTCATGCTCCTTAAAATTATTATCCACATTCAACTTAATATGAACCCTGTAGATGAACTCTTGGTACTTAGATGGACTATCATCACTCAGCAACTCCTCTAAAGGCTTGATCTTTGCATTATTTGCAGGGCACAAAAAGAACGAAATTAAAAAGCTGTCCATCATGTTAGCCACCACTCTATGCTCGGCTCTTTTGTACTTATCATTGATCCAAACCTGAAACAAATCTATATTAATAATGTACGAGTTGGGTATGGGGTTGACCCAGGCCCATTTTCCAGCTTACCGTCTCTTAACTTCGATCTGCCTACGTCATCTTGTGCTACAACTGTTATGATAGGTGCTACAAGAGTGAGTATTGACCCCTAGTCTTTTTTATAGTAAAGGGGCATTGTGGGTGGTGGTTGAAAAGTATTGTGCTATGTCTTCCATGAAATAATTGGCAAGGTTTTTGGTGGCAGACTTAGAGTCATTATTATGGCCTCTAGCAACCTGAATGCCAGAGTTTCTACTGCTTTCCCATATTTCATGCATACCTTTCCGCAGAGTGTTAATGTTATCAGGTCAGAGTTTGAAACTTTTTTATAGCTTAATAATTCTTTTGCTAATCATTTGAAAATTCTCAGCTTCAACTATCAAGTAGTTCATATCCCAATGAGTATGTAAATTTTGTACCTGTTTTTAAAAACAGGAACCTTTGTTAAATTGCGCTTTTGGGGATTTTTTTGAATTAGATTTATGAAAGTTTATTTAAAAAGCTATTAATTTAGAAAATGATATTGGAGTTATTTATAAAGAAATGTACATGTCGTACAATCATCCATATTACAAAAACTGCAAATTGATTTGTGTTTTAGCAAAGCAGAGTATAAGGAAAAGTGATGGAGCTTGCTCTTTTTAAAACGTGTATTATGCCTAACATTTCCATGTTCTTCACTGAAAGTTGTTGGAAAAACATAAGAAGATAAAATTCAGTACAAAAAACATAATTTTGAAGATGCAAATTAGTTTGCTTTTACAAAGAATAAAAAGTGCAAAGTTGATATAAATGAAAAGAATGTATATTGTTCCTATTTGGATACAAAATACACCATAAAAGACCACTGGAAGTTGGATCCTATTGTGCTCATGTTTGAAATTGATATCAGAAGGCAAGTCAAATGATTGAGATTGACAATTTGTGTTATTTATTGTGTTTAAATTTTCCATACATGGAGGACAACTTAGGGTTGTCAATGGGTAGACGGAAATTTTGAAATCCATCTACATCCGTATCCGAAAAGCGGATAAATATTTGATATCCAAAAAAAGGGGATGCGGATATCCTAATTCAAAAAATATCTATCCGTTTTTTTTTTTTTTTTTAAAGATTAGTTTAAATTTGTATTTTGATACAAATATATTTATTTTATTGTTCTATTGAGCTAGAAATTTATATTTTACACAATAAATGTATACTAATTGCTCAAAACCATTTATCATTACCATACTCATTTGTTTTTAACATTTTTACTGTTCAATAGGATTGAAAAATGTTTCTTGATTCATCGGTTAATAGCGGATATGATATTTATTCGATATTTGTTCGTGTCCATGGATGTAGATATCCAATATTTGAAAATAATTTCGAATGCGGACTTGGATGCAACAATATCTGCCAAAATGTACCATTGCATCTATCTATGTTTACGTTTGGCAAATGATTGATAAAGTGAATGGTGTATGTGATGAATTTACATAGAATGATGAACGTTAATAAAAAATATTTTGTTATACATATTCTTGGTTTGGAAAAATATATATTATTAGAAACATATTTTAGTATTGTATTGGACAACGTAATCAGCAATATTGTTACCTCATATCAGGTGGAAATTCCAGCCACCTGTTGCTGGTATCGTCGCCCATCACCTGAAAAACAATCACTTTTGGTTCATTCTCGATAACCTTTACAGGCTCCCCAAGGTTGACAACTTGAAAATTCTCCATTCCATACATGCATTTTCTATTTGTTCTAGTGGAGGTTTCAGTGTATCAGATGTGTGCAGTTAGCAATGGAGATAAATCTGCTGTAGGAATTCCTCCTGGTTCAACAGCGGTGGACTCGATTTAGGTAGAGTTTTGGTAATACTGATATGTCATCATATTCTAAAAGCCATTTCTTGTTTCTGCTGTAGTTTAAGGGCACATGTATATGCATATGCATTGTTATGTATGTATGTATATGCAAGGTGGTGTAGCAGTTTATTCCTTAGTATTGACTTCCGTTGAGACATGCCTGTGATTATTCTTGTTAATTCTAGCTTTACCTGTTCTAAGCATTGTATGTCATTTTAAAATTAACTAGTTAGAAGTGATTATAGTTAGGTCAATATGTGGGTCTCGTTTTCTGATTGCAAGCTAATCCAAGTTGGGCGGATAGAATTTTTTGGCTCTTGATATTTTCTGCATCATTGTCAAAGCTCTGCCTTGTTCTCCAACAAACATTGTATTTTTTTTTTTTTTTTTTAATTTAAATCATTGATACCGATTGATATATCATGATAAAGTGGAAAAAACAACAGCGCAGTGGAACCACTGGAAAAGTTGTCCTTTACTGTCATTGTCGTTACCCTCATTAGATCACCATTAGAATTAGCTAGTTGAAATCCTTAATGGAATATCACTTAGCAACCGAGGGAAGGTGGAACAATTATTATTATTGATGTTGCGGTTGTTGTTTTTCAGAAATCTATAAATGAGTTCAAAGCAATTAAATATTGAAAACGGAAATTAATGAAAATCTTATATTATATAAGCATTAAATGTTTTGAAACGTTTAAATTAAGTTTTATTTTAAGAAATATTTCGAGTAAAGTAACGACTTGAAAAAAGAAATTTATTTTATAAATATGATTGTGAATCACAAGCGAATTCCTTAAACTATTGATTTAGAAATCTTGAAAGATTTTAGATTTGAATAATACTCAATTTGAAGAAGTGATTGTTAGAAATCACAGTGACAAATTTATTATCCATTTACATACATTTAGATTTCTATGTCATATAATATTTATATTAACTGAAATCTAGATTCCCATTACTACGAACTTAATGGCTCGGAATGGGAAATGGGTTTATTTAAACAATAAAATGTACTTAAGAATGGTTGGATTCAAAATAATTATTATATAATTTATATTTAATAGATAATAATAGTTTATTGAGAAATTTTTATTGGAATAGATGTAAAGTTTTATTAGGTAAAGAAGTTTAACCAAATGGTTTTGAAATAGTTATGAAACTATAATCGAGTAAATTTGGTTTAGGTAAAGTAGTTCAATGTATAAATAGTAAAAATGTAAAATAGTTCAAATATAATGACCCAATCGAAGCAATATCTGTATTCAAACTTTTCTATCTTCATTTCAGAATTTAAATGTCAAAACTTAAATTGAACTTATATTATAAAATTCTTGCATTGAAAATAATTTTGGAAAGAATGAAGGAAAAGAATATTTGTTATATTTTAAAGCTATGAACTTGCAAAGCATTTAAAACCACTTTCATAGTTTATTATGTTGAAGTTATAGAAATTTTAATTTCATGTTATTGATTTGTTATTTAAAGTCGAAAATACTTTATAATTGGAAGTTTAACAAGTTTATTTTTGTTCTCGTAAACATTAGGCATTCGTTGGCCTGACACATGAGTAAAACCTCCGAATACGTAATATACTTGTTCCAACTCCCAGTGAAAATACTTGAAACTTTTAAAAATATATAAGTGAGGTACCAACTGATGCCAACCGATGAATCTATTCTTGAATCACAGATACACAATGGTTACACTTGGGTCTTCCTTCGTACCTGTTGGAAATCACTTTCCTGCGAATTTCGTCATCCATAAATCAAGGGAATGCATCAAAAGAAGAATAATATATCCTGAGATCATCATGGAGTGCAGCCCCTAAGGTCGCTCTATCACTAGGTCAAGAGGACACAATGTCGCGACCATATGTGGCAAGGCAATAAATGCCATACGCATTTCATCGTAATACCTCAAAACAATCGCATGGATCACAGTCTACATCAGTAACAATGGTGATTACATCTCTATCACCCATATACCTTAAGCAATCACTGCCCTACGAACTACGCCATGTGGACTGCAGATACACAATGGTTGCGTTTGGATCCCCCATCCGTACCTGCAGGCCTTTGCAAACTTGCGGATTTCGCCATCGTAAAACGACCATATATCATAGTTGGCACAATGGTTACACCTAATTCTCCTAGGAAACATATGTAGTTGTAGGCTTTCGCAGTCCAGCAAATTTTGCTGTGCAACCGAGTTCAAGGGAAACTCATAAGCATTACATCCAGACAACGAATCATCAACATGTAGCACCTACCAAATAGGTCCCCTACCTTGATTTTTTTTAGGAAAATATACATTGGTCATATTTTCAAATATATCACTCATATATAAATTCCATTATACAAGATTTATGGTTTCCATATCGAGTTCCCTTCCAATCAATAGTTTTCAAATTGACTTCATATTTATACAAATCATATACGTATAAGTTTGAAAACTTTCATTTCCAATATATTTATAATCAAAGGTTTCTCGAAATTTCCATTTCAATCTTAGTTCGGCTTCAAATTTCACATTATGATTTTAATAATCTGCTTATGAAATTAAGTATTATTCAAATTCAAATCTTTCAAAATTTCAAAATCAATAGTTTAAGAAATTCGTTTATGATTTATAAAGTCATCTTCATAAAATAATTTTTCTTTCAAATCATTATTTAGTTCAAAATATTTCTTAAATAAGATTACTACTAAACCTTTCAAAACATTTCATACTTATATAATATAAGATTTTCACCAATTTCATTTTAATATATAATGGTTTTATACCCGCTTAGATTATACTTCTTAAATTTTAAATTTTATTTGAAAGGGTTATATTATTTAAAATAGTCAAAAAATCAAATTTCCATTTGACAATTGGAAAACTGAATTCGATCATCTCTTTGAGATGTAAAATCTGGTTATCTTAATACATAGGGTTATATCTAGTCCAACCAAAACTCAAAAATCATCTTCAAATTTTATCTTAATTATTCGAAATGTATATACATATTTGTATGCCAAATCATGCTTTTGAAATTTAAATCTAATTCATTTTATCAAAACAAATAAGTAGCAAGGCTTACATTGTGGCCTCCCCCACTTTGAAACTCGAGAACGAATCCCGATGATGTGAACTTTAGCACCGAAATTGTTTTCTAGTGACGGAAGTAGGTTTTCCACTCATGATTTCTTTTAAAAGCATTTCAAGAATCATTTGAAACATTTCTATTTGAAAATACTTTAATACTACTAGTATTGTTTTTCAAAATATTAGAAATTAATTCCAAAAGTTTTGAATTAGATTCTCAAGTTTTCTAGTCAAATAATCTTATTCGTTATAGTAACGTACAGACCTGCCATTTCCAACCATTTAAGTCGATAATAAAGCCAACTCAGATCATTCAAAATAGCAAAATGTTATTGCTATGGCGTTTAATAAGAATCAAATCATAGAATCACATACACACAATAATACAACATCTCACAACGGAATAAATTTATACAATATATCAAAGTTAACTTAAATAAATACAACGGGAGTTTAGATACATAGTTTTCAAATACATATGGTATTAATAGAAATCAAAATACTAAATGGGTATTCAAAAAATCTCCAACTCCGAAAGCTGAGATCTCAAAGCTGTAATACTCGGTCTGACCCAAGAATTATGCAAAACACATAATAACACTTGAGTCAGGACCAACATTCCCATAAGAGTGAATCAACTCAAGTGAAATGCCCAATGAAATGTATCAATAAGAGAGGGTGTTTGAGATTTCCATCCTCTAATGATTCATGGAACTAGATACATATAATATTATACGCTATTATTCATCAAAGAATTAAAATTGCGTAAGCGAGATTACATTTTTACCCTTACACCGTTTATAAGTATTGCTGACCATACAATACCGTAAATTCATCGTACTGGTGTTATTAGAGGGCACTCCATAGAAAACAACCCTAATCAAAATCGTTGGAGGCTCGATCATGATAGTATGACAAGACACCGCAAAGATACCAACGATATGATTCTATCGGATTGCAGACTCAGGCTGGTGGTAATGCATAGCCGCAGCTACCACCTACCCCATGCAACACTCCCATAAATCAAAGGTGGACACCAATCAATCACAAAGTAAGAGATATGGTATCGAAAAAGTGTGTTCAGTCGAAGGTGCGACCTCAATTAGCCTGCGTATGGCTCTTGTTTTGGTCATTTAATTATGACCCGAAGGTCAAGGCCATCCATCATCATTCTCTTACTTCATTACAATAGCGTTTGCCAAACCATCCTGCTTCATCCTGAATTCTTCACCACATGCATAGTTGTTAAAGCGGTATCGGTATTGGTAGAGAGTATGACAATACCGACTCCAGTCTCTTTAACAACTCAACCGCTTATTTTACACCGTGGCCATTAAATTTGAAATCATATTCCGATGCCATAAATCAATTAACGTAAAGTATCGATTTTATTTATCAACTTCTCAAATCGATCCAATTATTCAATATCATTTCAAATTCCAAATTGATATTTACAAATCGATGCATTGTCAAAATTTCATTCAATATCACTTCAATTTCAAATTCATATCTCCAAATCAATTCATTATTAAAACTTCACAATTGATTTGGATTATACATCACAAATATCGTTATTCAATTGAATTTTTATATTCAATCATTCCAGACTGCTCGGATTGGAAATATATAATTTTATTTTAAAAAAATAGTTAAGTTAAATATAAAAATAGTTAAGTTTTATATAAAATAGTTTTAAGTAAAATAGATAGGTTCAATATAAGATTTGTTTAAATAAAATGGATAGGTTTGGTATAAAATTTCTTAGATAAAATAGATAGATTTAATATAAAGTAGTTAAGTAAATAGTTAGGTTTGATATAAAAATAGTTTGAGTAAAATAGATGAGTTTAAGATGAAATAGTTTAATTAAAATAATGGTAAAATATATTTTTAGTCCTAAAGTAAAATAACACAAAGTCTCAAGAAATAATCCGATCCGAACCACTTATCCGCAATTTCAAAGTTCTATTTAACGTTGATTCAGATTTTGAAGTAAAATTTAATTTAACTTAAGCTTCAATTGATATAAATTTCATATTCGAAATAAAATGTTCATGTTGGATTCAAAAACTGAATTCCACTTTTAAATCCTTAACTTTAATTTGGTTTGAGTTTGAGTTCTAAATTCATTTCATTGGTTGAAACCAAAACTTAAATTTCCAAGTACTAAGTTCTATTTCTAAAATCGATTCTCTAAAAGTTTAGCTTTATCATTTGAATCTCTTAAACCAATGAATTTAATAAAATTCTTATGTTAAAGAACACAAATTTTACTAAATCTTACACAATTAAAATTTTAAAACTTTAAAAATTCTTAATCAGATTTATCTTTAGCTGTCAAAATATAAAATATAATTTTTAAGTTAAATAACCATTCCTTGAATCATTTAAGTTTTAACTTATACATTCACTTCTGAATATTTTAAAACATTAATTTATGTTAATACCCTAAGTTCCCTAGGTATTGATTTTGATGACAAAAACCATATAAACATTACTACTAACATATCTTTGAGTTGTGCAATTACATTATTATGGAGATATTTGAACAAATGTACAAAAGAATAATTATAGAAGAAGAATAATCAGAATAATTGAAGACTAAAGAAGACCAAAGCCTATTAGAGAAGAAAGCTGAAGAACAGAGGTGTTTGAAGTGATGAGTAGTTGGCTAAATCTTAGAATATCTTGTTAAAGATCCCATGGAAATTATACTTGAAGATAATCAACCACTGACCTCAACTGAATCACCAAAATCCAAAAATATAAGGATATTTGAAGTGCTGAAAATTTGAAACACTTATAAGTGTTGCTGTGCTTATTTGCAACACAAGTATATCGACATACCCATCTTTGTATGTCGACGTATAACGACTATTTCAGATTTTGAAATTCAAATTGAGTAGTTATTTCCCTCCACTCTTTCACCAAATGTCACATCCTTTCATATAATATTTAAAGGCCTCTGGTAACGAATTTTTACAAAATAATTTCACATTTTCTTCTACTCCTCCTCCATTTATTCTCTACAAAAATCCACTGAATACTACCATATTATTCTCGCAAATTCACTCTCTTTCACTCCTATTCTTCATTGATTTGCAAGACACACAATATCAGAGAGTTTTACTTGAATTCATATCATTCTCTCTCTAATTTAATCATATTTCCTCAAAGAATTCAAAGATATATTGCCATTGGAGGTCTGTAGGATCATTGTACCAAATCTGCGAGAATCTATATTGAAGATACGACTGCTTGCCATTGTTTACTTATGTTGATAAGGAGAAGATGTATCTTGTAGCCCATGAAATCAAGATTGTAAAGGTGTTCTTGCCACCCGTGGAAAGCAAGCGATTATAGTGAAATTTTGCACGGTGGAGTGCAAGACTGGATGTAGGAATGGTTAATCCGAACCAGTATAAAAATCCTGGTGTTATTTACTTTACTATATTTTATTTTATTACTTATTTCTTTCTGTTTGAATTTGAATAGATATAGTTTATATCTCTACTGTCTGAGTAGCCTAAAGGTCCTAACAAGTTGGTATCAGAGCCTGGTCTTTCAAAAAGTTCATAATCTGATTTTTGAAAATTATAACGGCTAGTGACACTAGTAACACAATTATTAGTTCTTTTATAGAAGGGAAATCTACCACTAGACCTCCTCTATTTGATGGTAGTAACTATGCTTATTGGGCTTAGGATGAAATTTTATTTGCAGTCTAATGGTTTAGATATTTGGAACATTACCCAAGTAGAATACATATAGCCTCAAACTGAATATTCAAAATAGACACCAAACCAAAAGACACAAGCACTTAATAATTCTAAGGCCATGAACATTTTAGTTTGTTATTTAGATAGAAATGAATTTAATTGAGTTTCCATATGTAATTCTGCATATAAAATTTGGAGAATACTGAAAGTCACGCATGAAGGCACCAGTAAAGTAAAACAGACATATCTGTGTTGACTCACTAGTTTCAACCTTTTCAAATGAAACCAAATGAATCTATTTCTAATATGTATTCTAAATTTCAAGATATTGTACATTCCTTAATATCATTAGGAAAGAAAATTATTGAAGAAGACCAAGTCAGAAAGATCTTGAATTGACTTCCTAGTGAATGAGATCAGAAGACTCTGGCAATCGAAGAAGCCAATGATATTAATACTATGTCAGTAGAAGAATTAATTGGTAATCTAATGTCCTATTAAGTGATAATGCAGGTTAGAAAAGAGAATCAAGGAAATGAAAAGAAATCACTAGCACTTAAAGCAATGATTGATAATGATGAACCAGATGATGATACTGTTGATGACGATATCGAGTTTATTACAAGGAAGACAAAGAAATTATTGAAATATTGGATAATGAAGAAACTTTGAAAAACTAACAACAATAATTCTAGAAATGGGAATGTTGTTAGATGTTTCAAATGTGATAAACCCGGCCATTTGAAAAGAGATTGTCCCAACTTAAGAAAACCAAAGCACATTTCAGATACTTTCAATAAGGAGAGGAAACATACATTCACTGCAATATGGGATGACTCATTATCAAGTGATAGTTATTCAGAAATAGAAAATGCCAACGTATGCTTCATGGCAATGGATGACCAAGTACGAAATTTTGATAAAGACATTACTGAAGTTTTGAATGATATGCATCTGAGATATGAAATACTTAAAAAAGAGTATGATAATAGTTTGGCAGAAATAGATAGATTAAAAATATCTAATGGAAAGTTGAGTAAAGAAAAACAATGTCTAGAAAATGAAATTGGAAGATTTAATGGTCATAAAAATGGAAAGGATTTAACACTTGGAAGTTTTGAAAAACTAAAAAGTGAAAATGAGTCCTTAAAATCAGAAAATCTTTCAATGAAGTCACAGATCACTGGTCTGAATGACAAAATTACATCTCTAGAAAATGTTATTCTTAACCATTGTAAGGATTTTGATAAAATGAAAACTGATATTGATAAATTTAACAAAGGGAAGGATAATCTAGAGAAATTATTATCTGGAATCCTCCAAATAGGTTCATTAATTTATGGGTTCCAAAATGGTTAAATAATACTGAAAAAGAAAAATATATCGATAATTTTATTAATAAGGTTCATTTATCTAATGATTATATTTTGAAAGGGCATTCAAACTCTTCATGGGTTTGGCATCCCAAAATTTAACCCCATGGATCCCCAAACAAAAAGGGTACCAGTGTGCATATTTTATAAATTTTTAGTTACCAAATAATCGATGCTCAAAGAATATGACAAGAAATCTATTGAACCTTGGATAAATATGAAAATGATTTGTTATTGGCATCAACAAAGTCAGTAACTCTAAAACTCATATGATTATTTAGTTTAGTTTATTTCATGTTTTGATTTCCCCACTTGTGTTTTATAATTATGCATATACAAACTCTACATACTATCTAGATGTTAACTAAATAATTCTTTTTAACATTTTTGTTGATGACAAAGGGGGAGAAAAGGCATAAATATACTAGACAAAACGATAGGGGGAGTGCACAGAGTTAGGGGAGTCAAATATAAAAAGTATTATATATTATCTCTCAAATATTTATATGGTTATCACCATCAAAAAAGGGGAGATTGTTAATACCCTAGCTAGGTATTGATTTTGATGACAACAACTGTAACACCCTGTAATTCTGTAACACTAAGATTCACAAATCAAGGCAGAATTAAATTTTAAAACCAAAATCAAGGGAAACGGGCTGCGCCATTGCGTTCGTCTCGGAATTCTACATGAAAACGAGTCCGAGTTTGCGAGAATCGGAGTCCGTATGAAGGAGTTATGGTCTTCAGAAGTTTCAGAATTCAATTTAAAATTCGAACAGGTCAGAAAACGAGTTCAAAATTCAAAAATCGGACCCAGATTGGGCTGGGCGGGAATTTTCCCGCCCAAGACCCAGGTCGACTGGGTAGTCGACCTGGGGCACCCAGGTCGACTAGGTAGTCGACCTGGGGGTCGACACCCCCCTCCCGCTTTTTCCAGTTTTCTGAACCTGCTTCGTTCTGATGTATTTGGTCACGTTTTCTGCCTAGGTTCGTCCGCCTAACCCTATATAAACAGCCCTAGTCTCCTTCTCTATTCACAATTCTTTTCTATCCTTATGCTGCCTCTGAGAAAATGTATAAATAAATAATATATAAAATAAATCAAGACGAGGAAATGTTGCTCAAGACTTTCAAGAGGAGATTCAAGTCAAGCTAGGATTCAAGTGAAGATTCAAACGACTTCAACGACTGTTTTTCTACGAATCTAATCTAATCTCTGTAAGTCGGTTACTTTTTAGATTTGAACGTTTCTCTCTGTTCGTGACATGAATTAAAGGAATAAGAGAATATGCCAAATCTTTCTATTCGAATCTATGCCTACATCTTTGGACCTAATTAAGAACTGTTCTGATTTGATGACCAATTAGGCCTTGCCTATGACTATGAACATTGCCTATGACTATGAACATTGCCTATTTCTATGAACATTGCCTATGACTGTGACTATGAGAATTATTTCCTTGACTATGAACACAAGCCTATGCCTTTGATTAGGAAACATAAACTATTGCCTATGACATAATAGGGACAACTGTGATTAAACACCTATTCTGTTTATTTTTGGTTTTCTTTGGTTTTAGATCTTGGGAATTTACCTATTAAGTTAGGTCTACCCATGTTTATATATTCTGTCTATTCTTGGTTTTCTTTGGTTTTAGATCTTGGGAATTTACCTATTAAGTTAGGTCTACCCATGTTCTTGAACCTATACTATTCAACCCTTTTCATGTCGTAATATTACCATATCTATATGCCTGTGAATTGTCATCTTATGCCAATTGTTATGTCCGTTCTTTCATGGCATTTTGGCTCATTCCCTTCTATCCACGAATCTAGCTCTATTTATGATCTAGGTTGAATCACGATTATACGAAAGATGGGAATACGTTTTGGGGAAAAACATGAAATTGACTAAACTTGGAAATTGGCATAATTTGATGAAAATTAAAATAACAAGTCTAGTTTTGACATGAACTGAATTAGAATATTAAATCAGAATTGGGTGGCTAAATTAAGCATGATAAGTATGTTAGCATAATTTACATACATCGGGCGTAAATGGTAAATGGTTTAATGGGCCACAAAATAGGTAGTTGGTATGCAAATTAAGTTTTGGGCATAAACAGTGAACTAGAATATGAAATCTAGTTTGGCATAAACTGTAAACTAGAATATAAAATCTAGTTTTGGCATGAACTGTAAATGCGGGTGTTGGATCTAAATTGCTATAAACTGTAAGATAGGCAAATCAAAATTTGGGCCTAGAATACAAGTCCATTAGTAGGCATGGCAAATGTATAGGGTATAGGCCAAATTTATTTTAAAAAGGGAAAATGGACTTTGAGGATAAGTGGTTAAACTTTGAGGATAAATTGTTAACAATTTATTTATATACAAAAGAAAGGTTTATTAATGACATCTCTTTTAATAATACATATACCAGAAAGTTCTAGGGTGACAGAGAGGATAGTGTCTAGGCTTGGGTTTGGAAAATACAAGTTTCCTGCTCTCCCTGGCTATCCCTAATTGATCCGACGGACGGGATAGTTACATTCAAAACCTGGTTTGAAAATTAATCAAAACCCTTTGAATTTAGAAAACACGAATATGCCTAACCCGAGGTTAGAATGAGTTGCGATGTAAACCTGCCCGGAACCAACTGACACATCCAGTAATCGCAACAATATCTGTCTAATGTGAGTGGTAGCGGCTTTAATTCATTTAGTTAAAGCTAGAACAAGAATGGTAGGGTTAAACCAATTCAAAATGGTAATCAGACCGGTGGGTGGGGTTAGGTTCATACAGACACTTAACACAGTTGAGCTAGAATGGGAAGGTTAAGTCCATAGGAACACTTAACCAACTTAACACAGTTAAGCTAGAATGGGAGGGCTAAGTCCATAGGGACACTTAACCAACTTAACATGGTAACAAGACAAGATTTGTGGGGGTTAAGTAACTAAGAGAATACTTAGCCAAATTAACATGTGAACTAGACTAGAAGGTGGGGTTAAGTAAAGTTAATACACTTAGCCAAGTTAACATGTTAACTAGACTAGAGGTTGGGGTTAAGTAAAATTTGATACACTTAGCCAATTTGATATGTTAGCTGGACTAGACCGCAGGGTTAAGTAAACTTGAGCACTTAACCATCAGATTGTGATAAAGGAATAAGGTTAAGTTTAAAACATGAAGGGATAATACTTAACCATTAATAACATGTTAGTTAAAACAGACGGGCAAGGTTAAGTTAAAAAGGAACACTTAACCAATACAGGATGAATAGGTAGGGTTAAGTAATAAGAAATACTTAACCAATATAACTTGGTTTGTGATAGGGTTAAGTCAACATGAAGTACTGATAACACTTAACCAGTTTAACAGGATAAATGAAGAGGGTTAAGTTAGCTTGAATTGACTAATGACACTTAACCAATCCAAATTGAAGGGAAAGAGAACTAAGTAGCAAACCTTAGTTAAAAGGAGCTAAGTAGTAAACCTTAGTTAAGAAAACAACGATTCTGGAAACTAAGTGGTAAACCTTAGTTAACAAAACTAAGTAGTAATTCTTAGTATAACATTGATGGAGCGAACGTCCGTCTGAATGAAAAGAAGGCTCCAACGAATTGGGTTACGAAGTCCGAGGCTTCGAGGGGACGTGAGGGTACTCTTGGTATCCCTCTATGAGGTTGCAGATGATCCTCCTGGGCTCACAGAGGTTAAGGTCTGCGTTAGAAGAACCAGGGGTATGCCTTGGTTGCAATATATGGCAACCTAAAGACTAGGATGGATCGGCGTGATTCGGCGAGAAAACGGTAGCCCTGTGATAGCAACTCGTCGTCTACCATCCATCTTGAGTCAGTCGAGATACGTGAAGCGGAAAGGCGGAGAACTCCAAAAGACCATATACTTGCTATCTAGTTATGGGTGAGGATGGCCATAGGTTAGTGGGGGCACCAGGGGCCTGCGCTTAGTTCTCATTTTTCAAGGTGTGCCTTTCATTAGTTAAGGGAGGGGTCAAGTGGGACCATAGCCACTGGAATAAAAACAGACCTTAGCATCTGCATCGGCAGATATCTGAAAGCTCCCGACCGAGTTCTGTATTCCTTGATTTGCCCTGTCACAGGACTCCGGCCGCACATTACAGGACATGTGCATCTAGACAAGCGATAACGATTCACGATACATGCGTGGGGAAGTATAGGAACATATACCACTTTAGGTAGTGTGTCCTAGACTTGGGGGCATCGTTCGACAGGTAGCATAATCCCTAGTTGGACTAGGTGACATAAACCCTGAATCCGAGAAGCGTTCAACAGATAGCGTAAACTCTAGTTGAATCTAGAAGGCACTTGGTAGAAAACCCTAGATTAGATCTAGGTAACAAATAATAAATGTATGCCTGAAGGCAATGGAAACTACAGGGATTGGGATCACGTTATCGTTACTAGTTGGGACACTAGTTAAGTGGTGCAGATGTAATGACCCGCATTTTCTGTGGTATACAATTAATTAATTTAATTATATAAATGGTGGTTTAGAGAATTCAAATGGTCGTTAATTTAATAATAGGGAATATTTAATTAAAATAAATAATTAAATAATATATATTTAATTCAGAAATAATCAAAAATATTGGAAATCACAATATTCTGTGAACGGGGTCGTCCCTTAGATTTAATTCAGCTTAGAGTTGAATTATATTGACGAATATATTCAATCGACGTCAGTTTGAACGTATAATTATAATATAATTAAAATCGAGCTCGAAATGGCGCTGCAGTTCGTAAATTGGCGATTCGAACTTCAACTGAATGTACAGGATTCGTTTTAAGCCGGATTTCTGTGAAACAAGAAACGTATGGAGCTGGTGGAGTATATCTTTCTAGTGGAAGAGAAAAATCGGGATTTCGTCGGGTAGATTTTTATGTATGTCCAAATCAAATTTCAGGAAAATCGCTGTAGAATTCCTTTATAATTTGCAACGCTTTATTTACGTTATAAAAGGATTTTCGATATAAACTGAATATCGATAAATCTGAAATATCAAACTGTAAATTCTGATATGATATTCTGGAGCTGTACGATATCATATGTGAAGATATACGATAATATAAATTTATTTATATTTAATTTAATTATATTTAAATGGGTCATTAAGAGCGTTAAAAATAGCCAGTTTTGCAAACGACCTCAGAATTTGACGAAACTAATTTTGTTGGATCCGCAATGTCAAATAGTTGTTAGATTTCCAGTTTCGTGATTTTTAGAGTCACTATGTGGCCGTACGGATTTTTAGAGTGTAAAACAGTCAGTATTTTGACGGTTAAAAATACGCTGTGTGAGCATACGAAGTCGGAATTTGACGAAACCAGTTTCGTTGGGACCGTAATGTCGAACAGTAGCTGCATGTTCAGTTTCGTGATTTTTGGATATCGTATGTGATCACACGGATTTTTAGAAGGCGAAACGAATTAACAAAAAGGGAATATACCAGGAATATTCCTTCTGTAAAATATCTAGATATTTATTTCCCTTATAAATACCCCCCCTTAAATTCTAAACCTAATCTCTTCTCTGGTATGCGCCGTTGTTTTCATTTCATAGAGAAAACAAAATGGCGAGCTAAAGAAATCAAATGAAATTCAAATCAAACTCTATAAAATCAAATACAAGTGTTGTTGAGTTCAACGTGAGATTCTCTTCGTTCCTGTACTTGTTTTGAGTGGTGCGACAAAGTTTTTGGGGGATCGACGTTAAACAGTAGTGCCTAGGGCACGACTTTCCGTCGAGTTGGTGTGGGCGAAGGCCGAACTGAGTGCATGGATGAACTCGGGGACTCAAGGCGCACGCGTGGGCCCAGGTTAGAGGAATGCGATGCCTTCTTGGTGGTTGCGTGCTCACTGTCGAAACCGTACAGGCAGTCCTCAAGGAGAAGCGAGCGTGGTAATTTGGTGATGGGGGAGTAGCGTTTTAGGAGAGGAGCAACCCGGTGATTTCGGTTTTGAAATCGAAGAAGAAACGAGGGGGAATCGATCGAAGCAAGAGTTGGGTTTTTGGGTTGTTTGATTCGGGAGGAACAAACAGAAGACGGGGAAGAAAGGAGAAGCGGTCTGGGCTGAAATAGAAGGGAGTTGGGACGAAAGGGTAAAGCCCAAGGGATTTATATATTTAAAGTTTTAATTTAAATTCAAATAGTGTATTAACTGCGAAATAGTATATCTATCTCATACGGTATCAGAATCACGAACCATAAGTTGCGTTGGGATCGTGTGGACGGACACTACACAATGGAGCTGACTGGGAGTGAATCCGAGCTTGTTACAATTTATGGCAAAATAAATTGTTCGACTGAGTCAAATAACGCAAACCGATTTTTTTAAACGGTTAACGCGCTAATGTGAGTAAAACTCACCAACTCTGAACAGTTATATTTTCATAATGTATTCTTAGAACTGTTAATCATATGTTGATTGCGGTGGTTTGGTTGATTGATTGAACTGCTAGTCAGTTGGTGGAAATTATATATATATATATATAATTATATATATATATATATAAACCTTTAAATATTTATATATTGATTCTGCTATCAGAATAATTTATATTGAACTAAAAGTGATGATAATCATATTGTGTAACATCTGTGGATGCAGGGAGACAGGTTGGAGGAATCCGACTGGATTCCTCAACAGTTATTTTATTCTTTTTCATATATTGTTATATGATGTGATATAAAATCTGTGGGCGATTATATGTACTTGGACGATATTGAACATCGTGATTTGATATAATTGAATACCATAACATACCGAAATGTTGATAAGGGGATTTTCAAAGTGATATTGAAAATAGAATATTTATAAAATGGGACATTTATAAATAAGAGATATTTATAAAGTGGAATATTTATAAATAAGAAATGTTTATAAATTGGAATATTTATAAATACGAGATATTCAAAAAGGAAATAATTACAAACCATTTTCTTTTTGAATGGAAAGGCCTGTGTGGTGGGTTTGGGGATTTTCCCGATGCTCCCGTTACAAAGGAGGTTATGGCGAATTTTTCAGAGAATTCAAGGAGTTAGAATATTTCAAGAATAAATTTGAAAAGGAAATATTTGTAAACCATTTACAAATAGAATTGAAAAGGAAACGTTATAAAAAGGAAATCATTTTTAAAGTGTAGAACCGTTATTTAAAAGTAAATCTTTTCAAATGAATAAAACGTTGTTAAAAAGGAAATCTTTATAAAGTGAATAAAGTAAATCGAATATGGTATTCGAAAGGAGTTAAATCGAATATGGTATTCGAAGGGAGTAAATCGAATATGGTATTCGAAAGTTAGTAAAACGAATATGCTATTCGAAAGGGGTTAGTCGAGTCGAGTTAGTTGAATAGAGTTAACTAGTTCAGTAGAGTTAACCAGTTCAGTAGAGTTAACCAGTTCAATAGAGTTAACCAGTTGGGTTATGTAAGTCAAGTTAACCAGTTGGGTTATGTAAGTCAAGTTAACCAGTTGGGTTAAGTAAGTCAAGTTAACCAGTGAGTTAAGTAAGTCAAATTAACCAGTGAGTTAAGTAAGTCAAGTTAACCAGTAAGTTAAGTTAATCGAGAGGAGATTATCAAATATAGTTTATTCGAAGGAGTTATCAATTATTAGTTATTCGAAGTGAGTAGTCGAATATTGGTTATTCGAAGTGAGTTAATCGAATATTGGTTATTCGAAAAGGGGAGTTATCAAATCGAATAGATTAAAGGAGTTAATCGAATATAGTTTATTCGAGTAGAGTTAGAGGAGTTATCGAATATGGTTTATTCGACAGGACTTAAGTGAATAGTTAGATTAATCAAAGAGAATTAGTTAAGTTAAACTAAGCGAATTAGTTAAGTGAATTGGTTAAGTTAACCAAAGTGAATTTGTCGAGTTAATCAAAGTGATTAGTTCAGTTAATCGAGTTGAATTTGTCAGTCGAGTTAATAAATGGAGTTACTCAAACCAAGTAAAACCAGTTAGAGTTAATTAATTAAGGTTGACCAGTTAGAGTTAATCAATCGGAGTTAATCAAATAGAGTTAAGTAAAATTTGAACTGACTAGAGATTAGTAAATTGAATGGTTTTCTAAGTGTCTATCTGATGTTGGTTTCGGCCTTCGGGATTTATACTTAGGGAATTGTTCTCATACTAGTTCACAGTCAGGGACTGATAGTTAGGGAAGAGTAGTGATTTGTAAATAAGCAAATGGAAAACGTTTTCCAGTGTTAATAACATATATTTTCTAAACATAGAAAATAAGGCAATGTGAATATATATAGATATATGTTGATGATTTACCGATATAATTTCCATCTGATAATAATATCGTTGTTTGCACACTTGTTTTTTTTTATGGTTAAATCACAGACTATTGAAGTTTTGACCATTTTAACGTTGTTAATATGGAGAGACTGGTTGGATTATTATCCAAAGAACCACTCTGTATTGGCATAAGCGTTGCGAATCATATATGCCAAAGATAATTGAAGACGGAGTAAAATGCAAGGGCTGTTGTATAAGTCTTAGATAACAGTGACTAAGATGGATATACTGAATAGTGCCTTCGGTTTGTCCAGTCCCAGGACAACTTGTATGGACGAAGGTCTGACAGAGTATATCCAATGGATCGCGTAAGTTGATCTGTTCAAACGTATTCACGTTTGGTGGCATAGGAATTCGTTTCTCTAAGCTGTATACCCGTGTTATTTTGGATAAATCAATTTGTGATTTGGCGGGTATGACGATGTGACATTCTAAGTGAATGATGATGACTTGTATGAATGAATGTCTGACAGAGTATTTCCAGAAAGGTCACGTACATTGATTTCTTCAACCGTACCAAGAGTGGAAGCGGAGAAGGAAACTTCTTTAGCTAACACGTAATGTACTGTTGTAGACGTCAATTAGTGATTCTGATGGATTTGACGATGTGACATTTGAAGTGAATCTGAGGTGATGATAACGCGTAGCTTCTAGCCTCACATCCGGTAAATGACAGAAATCGGGCAGGCAACATGGCTAAGTCGGTCGCACCGAAGTAGGGTGTATAATCACCTATCTAGAGAATATTCATTTGTTTCTGAAATCTATCAATGTTGTCCCATATATATATACGGGAACGGTTGCTGATCCCAACCGTTGGTGATATACATTCGATACACTCAAGCAAAATGAGTGCTCGGTCATGTGTGGCTGAGTTACAAGATGTTCTTGTTGAACTCCAGTGTATCGTTCCTAGAGTACACTGATCGGAAGGTGGTTCCATATCTTGTCATAGTTGGAAATCCATTATCCAGTACGTGCTTGCGATTTTGATTGTATACTATATATGTAGAACGTGAGATGAAAGCGTTTCTGCTAGTTGATATCTATTTGTACATAGACATTATTATAATATCAAAAGGTTTTTGATATAAAGATATTTTGGATTCTCATAAGGGAAAAACCCGTTCCGTTCTGCGGCGTGGTCTTATGAGATATCGTTTACTTGTTCATATACCTGTTTAAACTGTTTTACTCACACCAGTCCCATGACTGACCCGGAGTTTACTTTGTTGTTTTCCCTAAAATCTTGGGTGCCTAAATTTGTACGGGCAGTCAAGTAGTCGGGATTTTACAGATATACTTGAAGAGCTGGAGCATGAGGCTTCTGGATCATATAACTATAGTTTATTTCCACTGTGTTGTAAGTGCTGTACTCTGATAAGTGCTATTGTATACATAACTGTTATATTTCAAAGATATGTTATATATTATATGTTATTCGTTCCGCTGTGAGGTTCGTGTTACTCTGATGTTGTGTTCTTCTTCGTCTTCTATTCTAAGTTTCTATCTTATCTATCCTCACCCTCTAATTTCTTTCATAATTACCAGGATTTTTCGATGTTTTGGTTATCGACATCGAGCTTATGTCGATAACCAAAGTCGCCGAAAATCCGGGTCATTACAGTTGGTATCAAAGCTTAAGTTAAGAATTACCTTGGCTCTGTGGCATGACTCGGTAGAGATAGGGTAAGTAATATCCTAGATTGAGTTTTAGTGTATATATACGAGTGCGTATTTGTATTTGATATAAAAGTAAATTTTATATTGTGGAGATTCATTGGTTGAGTTGTTTATGAGTTCTGGTCGATCAGTTTGATCCACTGTATCGGTAGGAGTAAATAAACACTTGAATACGATGGACCGACATAGTATGGATATGTGATATATTATCATATATATGTTGTGATTATAATCGAATAAGATTATAACATGTGAAATGGTTATATATAACCAATCAGAATTCATATAAGTAAAGTATATGAAATAAGATGAATTAAATATGAATTTAAATCTGATTTGGAATTAAAATAAAGAAATTTTAAGTTCCTGGGAGATTTTGAGATGTTTTCAAAATGGATGTATTTAGTAAGGGTTTTGAAATGATATAGTATTGAAATCACTTGGGTCGCTGGAAAATAATTCCGATGATGACTGCGCAGTATCATCGGTGTGATTTTTGAGTTTCTAAGTGGTGGATTACTACCAAAGATTTTAATTTGAATTGTTTTGAGGAAACAAGTTGTTTAGAAAATTCAAAGGTTTTGAATAGGTATTATGATTTCAAATTGATTTGAAATTTACCCAGGAATTTAAGTTCTGAAATTTAGATTTAACTTAAAAAGTTAAATGAAATGAGATGGTAAAAAAAAATTGAAATTTAACTTAAACTAAGTTAAATATAATTGAATGGATAAGTCAAGAATTTGAAATTTAGCTGGACTTAGAATTTGAAAATCAAGAATGAAACTTGAGATTGACAATGGGATTCGACTTGAGTATAAGCGAATGATTTGGTTTGACGATATAAAAGTGATTGAGTTTGATTGGGATGACATTGGTATATGTTGGAATGATAACTGATGGTAGGGATATAATGATATGCCCGACAAAAAGGTACAAGTTTATATTTCATATGAGTTTGGTGATTTATAAGCCGAATTGGCAAGCCGCTTGGCTGTTTGATTTTCTTTTGGGTTGAAGAAGGCCCAGAGAGGCGAGTTGGAGTTTGAGATATTGACCAGTACAAAGGAGGTGCTGGCGAAATTTTCCGAAAATTTAAAGCGTTAGAAAATTTTCAGAATTTTTGAAAATTTTAGTTAGTCGGAAGGAATTAATATTTTAGTCGATATTAATTGGTTCAGTTGAAATCAGAAACAAGGGGTAAACAAATCTTAGGAATTCCAATAGATAGGGTCGTCCTCTAACTTAGCAATTTCGAGGACGAAATTATTTTAAGTGGGGAAGAATGTAATGACCCGCATTTTCTGCGGTATATAATTAATTAATTTAATTATATAAATGGTGGTTTAGAGAATTCAAATGGTCGTTAATTTAATAATAGGGAATAATTAATTAAAATAAATAATTAAATAATATATATTTAATTCAGAAATAATCAAAAATATTGGAAATCACAATATTCTGTGAACGGGGTCGTCCCTTAGATTTAATTCAGCTTAGAGTTGAATTATATTGACGAATATATTCAATCGACGTCAGTTTGAACGTATGATTATAATATAATTAAAATCGAGCTCGAAATGGCGCTGCAGTTCGTAAATTGGCGATTCGAACTTCAACTAAATGTACATGATTCGTTTTAAGCCGGATTTCTGTGAAACAAGAAACGTGTGGAGCTGGTGGAGTATATCTTTCTAGTGGAAGAGAAAAATCGGGATTTCGTCGGGTAGATTTTTATGTACGTCCAAATCAAATTTCAGAAAAGTTGCTGTAGAATTCCTTTATAATTTGCATTGCTTTATTTACGTTATAAAAGGATTTTCGATATAAACTGAATATCGATAAATCTAAAATCTAAAATATCAAACTGTAAATTCTGATATGATATTCTGGAGCCGTACGATATCATATGTGAAGATATACGATAATATAAATTTATTTATATTTAATTTAATTATATTTAAATATATTTATATATTTAAATGGGTCATTCAGAGCGTTAAAAAATAGCCAGTTTTGCAAACGACCTCAGAATTCGACGAAACTAATTTTGTTGGATCCGCAATGTCAAATAGTTGTTAGATTTCCAGTTTCGTGATTTTTAGAGTCACTGTGTGGCCGTACGGATTTTTAGAGTGTAAAACAGTCAGTATTTTGACGGTTAAAAATACGCTGTGTGAGCATACGAAGTCGGAATTTGACGAAACCAGTTTCGTTGGGACCGTAATGTCGAACAGTAGCTGCATGTTCAGTTTCGTGATTTTTGGGTATCGTATGTGATCACACGGATTTTTAGAAGGCGAAACGAATTAACAAAAAGGGAATATACCAGGAATATTCCTTCTGTAAAATATCTAGATATTTTTTCCCTTATAAATACCCCCCCTTAAATTCTAAACCTAATCTCTTCTCTGGTATGCGCCGTTGTTTTCATTTCATAGAGAAAACAAAATGGCGAGCTAAAGAAATCAAATGAAATTCAAATCAAACGCTATAAAATCAAATACAAGTGTTGTTGAGTTCAGCGTGAGATTCTCTTCGTTCCTGTACTTGTTTTGAGTGGTGCGACAAAGTTTTTGGGGGATCGACGTTAAACAGTAGTGCCTAGGGCACGACTTTCCATCGAGTTGGTGAGGGCGAAGGCCGAACTAGTGCATGGATGAACTCGGGGACTCAAGGCGCACGCGTGGGCCCAGGTTGGAGGAATGCGATGCCTTCTTGGTGGTTGCGTGCTCACCGTCGAAACCGTACAGGCGGTCCTCAAGGAGAAGCGAGTGTGGTAATTTGGTGATGGGGGAGTAGCGTTTGAGGAGAGGAGCAACTCGGTGATTTTGGTTTTGAAATCGAAGAAGAAACGAGGGGGAATCGATCGAAGCAAGAGTTGGGTTTTTGGGTTGCTTGATTCGGGAGGAAAACACAGAAGACGGGGAAGAAAGGAGAAGCGGTCTGGGCTGGAATAGAAGGGAGTTGGGCCGAAAGGGTAAAGCCCAAGGGATTTATATATTTAAAGTTTTAATTTAAATTCAAATAGTGTATTAACTTCTAAATAGTATATCTATCTCATACGGTATCAGAATCACGAACCGTAAGTTGCATTGGGATCGTGTGGACGGACACTACACAATGGAGCCGACTGGGAGTGAATCCGAGCTCGTTACAATTTATGGCAAAATAAATTGTCCGACTGAGTCAAATAACGCAAACCGATTTTTTTAAACGGTTAACGCGCCAATGTGAGTAAAACTCACCAACTCTGAACAGTTATATTTTCATAATGTGTTCTTAGAACTGTTAATCATATGTTGATTGTTGTGTGTTGGTTGATTGATTGAACTGCTAGTCAGTTGGTGGAAATTATATATATATATATAAACCTTTAAATATTTATATATTGATTCTGCTATCAGAATAATTTATATTGAACTGAAAGTGATGATAATCATATTGTGTAACATCTGTGGATGCAGGGAGATAGGTTGGAGGAATCCGACTGGATCCCTCAACAGTTATTTTATTGTTTTTCATATATTGTTATATGATGTGATATAAAATCTATGGGCGATTATATGTACTTGGACGATATTGAACATCGTGATTTGATATGATTGAATACCATAACATACCGAAATGTTGATAAGGGGATTTTCAAAGTGATATTGAAAATAGAATATTTATAAAATGAGATATTTATAAATAAGAGATATTTATAAAGTGGAATATTTATAAATAAGAAATGTTTATAAATTGGAATATTTATAAATAGGAGATATTCAAAAAGGAAATAATTACAAACCATTTTCTTTTTGAATGGAAAAGCCTGTGTGGCAGGTTTGGGGATTTTCCCGATGCTCCCGTTACAAAGGAGGTTATGGCGAATTTTTCAGAGAATTCAAGGAGTTAGAATATTTCAAGAATAAATTTGAAAAGGAAATATTTGTAAACCATTTGCAAATAGAATTGAAAAGGAAACGTTATAAAAAGGAAATCATTTTTAAAGTGTAGAACCGTTATTTAAAAGTAAATCTTTTCAAATGAATAAAACGTTGTTAAAAAGGAAATCTTTATAAATTGAAGAAAGTAAATCGAATATGGTATTCGAAAGGAGTTAAATCGAATATGGTATTCGAAGGGAGTAAATCGAATATGGTATTCGAAAGTTAGTAAAACGAATATGCTATTTGAAAGGGGTTAGTCGAGTCGAGTTAGTTGAATATAGTTAACTAGTTCAGTAGAGTTAACCAGTTCAGTAGAGTTAACCAGTTCAGTAGAGTTAACCAGTTCAGTAGAGTTAACCAGTTCAGTAGAGTTAACCAGTTGGGTTATGTAAGTCAAGTTAACCAGTTGGGTTATGTAAGTCAAGTTAACCAGTTGGGTTATGTAAGTCAAGTTAACCAGTGAGTTAAGTAAGTCAAGTTAACCAGTGAGTTAAGTAAGTCAAGTTAACCAGTAAGTTAAGTTAATCGAATCTAGTTATTCGAGAGGAGATTATCGAATATAGTTTATTCGAAGGAGTTATCAATTATTAGTTATTCGAAGTGAGTAGTCGAATATTGGTTATTCGAAGTGAGTTAATCGAATATTGGTTATTCGAAAAGGGGAGTTATCAAATCGAATAGATTAAAGGAGTTAATCGAATATAGTTTATTCGAGTAGAGTAAGAGGAGTTATTGAATATGGTTTATTCGACAGGAGTTAAGTGAATAGTTAGATTAATCAAAGAGAATTAGTTAAGTTAAACTAAGCGAATTAGTTAAGTGAATTGGTTAAGTTAACCAAAGTGAATTTGTCGAGTTAATCAAAGTGATTAGTTCAGTTAATCGAGTTGAATTTGTCAGTCGAGTTAATAAATGGAGTTAGTCAAACCAAGTAAAACCAGTTAGAGTTAATTAATTAAGGTTGACCAGTTAGAGTTAATCAATCGGAGTTAATCAAATAGAGTTAAGTAAAATTTGAACTGACTAGAGATTAGTAAATTGAATGGTTTTCTAAGTGTCTATCTGATGTTGGTTTCGGCCTTCGGGATTTATACTTAGGGAATTGTTCTCATACTAGTTCACAGTCAGGGACTGATAGTTGGGGAAGAGTAGTGATTTTTAAATAAGCAAATGGAAAACGTTTTCCAGTGTTAATAACATATATTTTCTAAACATAGAAAATAAGGCAATGTGAATATATATATATATAGATATATGTTGATGATTTACCGATATAATTTCCATCTGGAAATAATATCGTTGTTTGCACACTTGTTTTTCTTTGATGGTTAAATCACAGACTATCGAAGTTTTGACCATTTTAACGTTGTTAATATGGAGAGACCAGTTGGATTGTTATCCAAAGAACCACTCTGTATTGGCATAAGCGTTGCGAATCATATATGCCAAAGATAATTGAAGACGGAGTAAAATGCAAGGGCTGTTGTATAAGTCTTAGATAACAGTGACTAAGATGGATATACTGAATAGTGCCTTCGGTTTGTCCAGTCCCAGGACAACTTGTATGGACGAAGGTCTGACAGAGTATATCCAATGGATCGCGTAAGTTGATCTGTTCAAACGTATTCACGTTTGGTGGCAGAGGAATTCGTTTCTCTAAGCTGTATACCCGTGTTATTTTTGGATAAATCAATTTGTGATTTGGCGGGTATGACGATGTGACATTCTAAGTGAATGATGATGACTTGTATGAATAAATGCCTGACAGAGTATTTCCAGAAAGGTCACGTACACTGATTTCTTCAACCGTACCAAGGGTGGAAGCGGAAAAGGAAACTTCTTTAGCTAACATGTAATGTACTGTTGTAGACGTCAATTAGTGATTCTGATGGATCTGACGATGTGACATTTGAAGTGAATCTGAGGTGATGATAACGCATAGCTTCTAGCCTCACATCCGGTAAATGACAAAAATCGGGCAGACAACATGGCTAAGTCGGTCGCACCGAAGTAGGGTGTATAATCACCTATCTAGAGAATATTCATTTATTTCTTAAATCTATCAATGCTATCCCATATATATATATATATATATATATATATATATATATATATATATATATATATACGGGAATGGTTGCTGATCCCAACCGTTGGTGATATACATTCGATACACTCAAGCAAAATGAGTGGTCGGTCATGTGTGGCTGAGTTACAAGATGTTCTTGTTGAACTCCAGTGTATCGTTCCTAGAGTACACTGATCGGAAGGTGGTTCCATACCTTGTCATAGTTGGAAATCCATTATCCAATACGTGCTTGCGATTTTGATTGTATATTATATATGTAGAACGTGAGATGAAAGCGTTTCTGCTAGTTGATATCTATTTGTACATAGACATTATTATAATATCAAAAGGTTTTTGATATAAAGATATTTTGGATTCTCATAAGGGAAAAACCCGTTCCGTTCTGCGGCGTGGTCTTATGAGATATCGTTTACTTGTTCATATACCTGTTTAAACTGTTTTACTCACACCAGTCCCATGACTGACCCGGAGTTTACTTTGTTGTTTTCCCTAAACTCTTGGGTGCCTAAATATGTACGGGCAGTCAAGTAGTCGGGATTTTACAGATATACTTGAAGAGCTGGAGCAGGAGGCTTCTGGATCATATAGCTATAGTTTATTTCCGCTGTGTTGTAAGTGCTGTACTCTGATAAGTGCTATTGTATACATAACAGTTATATTTCAAAGTTATGTTATATATTATATGTTATTCGTTCCGCTGTGAGGTTCGTGTTACTCTGATGTTGTGTTCTTCTTCTTCTTCTATTCTAAGTTTCTATCTTATCTATCCTCACCCTCTAATTTCTTTCATAATTACCAGGATTTTTCGATGTTTTGGTTATCGACATCGAGCTTATGTCGATAACCAAAGTCGCCTAAAATCCGGGTCGTTACAGCAGAGATATAGTATAGCAAGGAAATAGCGAAGCGGCGAAAGTATTAGAGCATATCCAGTTTATCTTATCTTAGCATATCTTGTGATTATCTTGTCTAATCTTGCTGACCCTATCGTCATGGTGTTATCTTGTATTCAGTTAATTCATGTCGTTTTGTTTTTCCATGTTCACATGCTAGAAATTACTGAACTTACTCAGGCTTTATGTCTGATTCCGTTTTTCTTTCGTCTTCTTTTCTTCCGTCCCCCCCCCAGGTAGTAAAGAAGGGAATAGTATAGCTCAGGTTAAGTTGGATTGTCACCCTTTCCCAGCTTGAAGATTTGTCGAAGTTTGCTTGGATTCTCTTTTCAGATGCTATGGCTGGCTCTTGCTAAAATTGGGGAATATTAATGTTGTTTTATGCTTCTTTATTTTGTAAGACAGATGATACTCTGATATTGTAAAGAAATCATTGTACAAACTATTTTTATCAATAAAGCAAAGTTTTATTTTCCGCTGTTTAATTTCTGTCTGTCTTGTAATTTATCTGCATCTTTTACCCTAAAATGCTCCACAGAACTTAGTGCATTTCCTTTGTGAGTGACACTAACGGATCTGAGGTGTTACACGTGGTATCAGAGCTGAAGGTTACTGGATCAGATAAAAGATTTGAAAAATCTTTTTCAAACGGTTTTAAAAGAAGCATTTTTAAAAAAGAATAGATTTGTTTTAAAGGCTTATTCCCCAAAGCCATACGCACTATCTTCTCTTCCTCTGTTTAAATTCTTGTCTCCTTCTTTCTTGAGTCTCTGGGGCTCCTGGCTTTCTGGGAGGTAACCTCATCGATGGGCAAAGTAGTGCCCGGCTTCCATCCATAGCCGTAGTTGTTTCACCTACGGGCAGTTTTCTTTTAAAGCTTGTAGGGTTTTCCATACGATGGAGGCAGCTTTCGAGATATTTGTCAACATGGTTACACACGGAAGGGGATGAGGAGTTTGGCTAGGGAGCACAACCTTAGGATGAGGAATTCATGGATGTAGATTTAGCTCACGAAGGAGGAAGAAATTATAAAACCTAAGACAAGAGGAAGTATCTTTACTAAGGTGTGATAGGGCATGTAATTAAGGGCAAAGGACAAGAATTTCAGAAGGGCAAGTACATACTTTCACCACCAAGCGTACCTAAGGGAAAGGTAGTAAAGTTCTGTTGGAAGAGTCTAGTTTTGCTGTTCGTACTCTTTCCTTTGGTTTTAGTGCTTCGCATTTGTTCATATCTACTTCCATAGTTGAGTCTCTGTACCATAGTACTTGTATAGTAGAAAGATCCCACTAGAGTCTCAAATCCAATTAGTGGTCCGACCAGTTTATTTTTGGTTAGTAGGGATTTGAGAATAGCTATCGAGTTTGCTTATATCATCTCACGTAGATCGTCTAAATTCGGTGGAGATAGTCCTTGGATGCTTGTCTGATATTGGTTTAGACCTTTGGGGCTTGTACTTGAGGAATGTCGAGTTCGACTAGGATGGTTTGCGTGAGAGATAGTTGTGGCAGGCACTCTAAAAAAAGCACGTAGTAACCTTTCGACCATTATAGTTATGGCATGGCGGATAAGAGGGAGACCTCTAATCATTTTAGTACATATACTTGGTACCGTGATCGACATCTGTTTATTTTGGAAATGGAGATCAGGAACTTCATAATCGTGAAGTTAAATTAGTTAAGATACAGTGGAGTAAAGCTCAAGAAGGCTAGATACCAGCATCATACCCTTTTCCCTTAAGGGTGCATCCTTGATTTCTTTGTTTGGAGCTTTACGCATAATTGTTTCTCTCTTTCCAAAGTATATCCCCTAGGTCGTATCTTCGATCCTTAGGTAGAAACTCTTTTGGATGTAAACATGTATTTGAAACATGTTATGGTTGATGGTTGCGAGTGGTTGCTAATGGTTGCTCGTGAACGCATATGCATACGTATTAGGCACTAGATCAAGTTCGGACGCTTTCATATTGCATTTACAGATAGGTATTTGTTTGTAAGTTGAACTTGATATGTTATCATATGGATGTTACATATGGATGAATGGCTTTGCACGCATGTAGTATTTACATAACTAGGGGTGCTTGCATACATGATTGGATGCATGGCACTGACATGATTCGCATTAAGGAGGTCAACTGAATCAGTAGACCGCCTGATTTTGCATTAGATAAAGACATATACACACACTATGCATATGAACATGAAAGCATTAGAAATCTTTTAAGGACAATGAATGCCTGTGATTGGATGGTTGAGTAGATGGGTGATTGGATGGTAGGACACATTCTTCCTAACTTGAAGATTTCGGGGACGAAATCCTTTTAAGTGGGGGAGAATGTAACACCCCGTAATTCTGTAACACTAAGATTCACAAATCAAGGCGGAATTAAATTTTAAAATCAAAATCAAGGGAAAGGGGCTATGCCATTGCGTTCCTCTCGGAATTCTACATGAAAACGAGTCCGAGTTTTCGAGAATCGGAGTCCGTATGAAGGAGTTATGGTCTTCAGAAGTTTCAGAATTCGATTTAAAATTCGAACATGTCAGAAAACGAGTTCAAAATTCAAAAATCGGACCCAGATTGGGCTGGGCGGGAATTTTCCCGCCCAAGACCCAGGTCGACTGGGTAGTCGACCTGGGGGTCGACCACCCCCCCCGCTTTTTCCAGTTTTCTGAACCTGGTTTGTTCTGATGTATTTGGTCACGTTTTCTGCCTAGGTTCGTCCGCCTAACCCTATATAAACAGCCCTAGTCTCCTTCTCTATTCACAATTCTTTTCTATCCTTATGCTGCCTCTGAGAAAATATATAAATAAATAATATATAAAATAAATCAAGACGAGGAAATGCTGCTCAAGACTTTCAAGAGGAGATTCAAGTCAAGCTAGGATTCAAGTGAAGATTCAAACGACTTCAACGACTGTTTTTCTACGAATCTAATCTAATCTCTGTAAGTCGGTTACTTTTTAGATTTGAACGTTTCTCTCTGTTCGTTACAAGAATTAAAGGAATAAGAGAATATGCCAAATCTTTCTATTCGAATCTATGCCTACATCTTTGGACCTAATTAAGAACTGTTCTGATTCGATGACCAATTCGGCCTTGCCTATGACTATGAACATTGCCTATGACTATGAACATTACCTATGACTATGAACATTGCCTATGTCTATGAACATTGCCTATGACTGTGACTGTGACTATGAGAATTATTTCCTTGACTATGAACACAAGCCTATGCCTTTGATTAGGAAACATAAACTATTGCCTATGACATAATAGGGACAACTGTGATTAAACACCTATTCTGTTTATTTTTTGTTTTCTTTGGTTTTAGATCTTGGGAATTTACCTATTAAGTTAGGTCTACCCATGTTTATCTATTCTGTCTATTCTTGGTTTTCTTTGGTTTTAGATCTTGGGATTTACCTATTAAGTTAGGTCTACCCATGTTCTTGAACCTATACTATTCAACCCTTTTCATGTCGTAATATTACCATATCTATATGCCTGTGAATTTTCATCTTATGCCAATTGTTATGTCCGTTCTTTCATGGCATTTTGGCTCATTCCCTTCTATCCACGAATCTAGCTCTATTTATGATCTAGGTTGAATCACGATTATACGAACGATGGGAATACATTTTGGGGAAAAACATGAAATTCACTAAACTTGGAAATTGGCATAATTTGATGAAAATTAGAATAACAAGTCTAGTTTTTACATGAACCGAAATTAGAATATTAAATCAGAATTGGGTGGCTAAATTAAGCATGATAAGTATGTTAGCATAATTTACATACATCGGGCGTAAATGGTAAATGGTTTAATGGGCCACAAAATAGGTAGTTGGTACGCAAATTAAGTTTTGGGCATAAACGGTGAACTAGAATATGAAATCTAGTTTGGCATAAACTGTAAACTAGAATATAAAATCTAGTTTTGGCATGAACTGTAAATGGGGGTGTTGGATCTAAATTGCTATAAACTGTAAGATAGGCAAATCAAGATTTGGGCCTAGAATACAAGTACATTAGTAGGCATGGCAAATGTATAGGGTATAAGCCAAATTTATTTTAAAAAGGGAAAATGGACTTTGAGGATAAGTGGTTAAAATTTGAGGATAAATTGTTAACAATTTATTTATATACAAAAGAAAGGTTTATTAATGACATCTCTTTTAATAATACATATACCAGAAAGTTCTAGGGTGACAGAGAGGATAGTGTCTAGGCTTGGGTTTGGAAAATACAAGTTTCCTGCTCTCCCTGGCTATCCCTAACTGATCCGACGGACGGGATAGTTACTTTCAAAACCTGGTTTGAAAATTAATCAAAACCCTTTGAACTTAGAAAACACGAATATGCCTAACCCGAGGTTAGACTGAGTTGCGATGTAAATCTGCCCTGAACCAACCGGCACATCCAGTAATCGCAACAATATCTGTCTAATGTGAGTGGTTGCGGCTTTAATTCATTTAGTTAAAGCTAGAACAAGAATGGTAGGGTTAAACCAATTCAAAATGGTAATCAGACCGGTGGGTGGGGTTAGGTTCATACAGACACTTAACACAGTTGAGCTAGAATGGGAGGGTTAAGTCCATAGGAACACTTAACCAACTTAACACAGTTAAGCTAGAATGGGAGGGATAAGTCCATAGGGACACTTAACCAACTTAACATGGTAACAAGACAAGATTTGTGGGGGTTAAGTAACTAAGAGAATACTTAGCCAAATTAACATGTGAACTAGACTAGAAGGTGGGGTTAAGTAAAGTTAATACACTTAGCCAAGTTAACATGTTAACTAGACTAGAGGTTGGGGTTAAGTAAAATTTGATACACTAAGCCAATTTGATATGTTAGCTGGACTAGACCACAGGGTTAAGTAAACTTGAGCACTTAACCATCAGATTGTGATAAAGGAATAGGGTTAAGTTTAAAACATGAAGGGATAATACTTAACCATTAATAACATGTAAGTTAAAACAGACGGGCAAGGTTAATTTAAAAAGGAACACTTAACCAATACAGGATGAATAGGTAGGGTTAAGTAATAAGAAATACTTAACCAATATAACTTGGTTTGTGATAGGGTTAAGTCAACATGAAGTACTGATAACACTTAACCAGTTTAACAGGATAAATGAAGAGGGTTAAGTTAGCTTGAATTGACTAATGACACTTAACCAATTCAAATTGACGGGAAAGAGAACTAAGTAGTAAACCTTAGTTAAAAGGAGCTAAGTAGTAAACCTTAGTGTAACACCCCACCTCCGCCTGTGCCACTCTTGCAAGGGCACAGACTTTGGAGGGGCGTTTAAACAAGGTAAACGTGCATGCAGATATCACAAGACAGAACATATAAGTAAAAACAGAGTAAATATAGCAGCGGATAAAAACTAGCATATCAAAACCATAAGTTAAGTTACAACACAGTACTTGATCATTATTTTCCATAAACAAAGTCTAGAAACATAAAACTTGAAACTGGAAAGGAAAACATAAAGTAGCTATCCCCAGAGTAGGAAATCATAGCAAGCTCAAGTCCATAGCATACATGAGCTATCCAAGAAAAGCTGCTAAGATCCAAGCTAAGTGCCGGTATTCCCGCCCTGTAAACCTGGGGGGGGGGGGAACGAAAGAAAAGAGGCGAAAGAAAATGGGTCAGTCAAAAGACTGGTAGGTCCTACCTACTATTGTACAACAACTAATAAAGTTAACTGTATATGTAAACAAGGATGAGTCATAGGATGATAACTGGCATGGTAAAAAGTCAACAAGATAGATCAAGTGTGGCACCGCATATACAAGGTTGAGGTTTGCACCAAGTGTACTAGTTTCACAAGTCATGTCAAGTGTAAACAAGAAGTGATCCCCAGGCCCAAGTTTGGCCCAACATCATGAATGACCTAAATCAAGGTCCAACTAGCACGGTCTAGTCGATCGGCTCCCTAAAGCCTAACTCGTCAAGTGTCGGTGTCTTACGGCCCAACTACGAAGTGTAGCTAAACTGTGCTAGGTCCACCCTAGGGTGTATCAAGTCCTAGGGTGTCAACCACTGACACAAACCAAGCACGCACAGTTTAAACCTACTGGTGCCCGTGCCTGCTTTTTCAACTCCGGACCATGTGCACGACCATGGCCCGCCTGAACCTACACCGGCGCACCTACACAGCCGTCGTTTTGGTCGCTTACATGTCATCCAAGTAATCGTGCCCCACCCTAGCCTAGTCCCTAGGGCATCATGATACAACCAAGAGGGTTACTGGTGCAAAGGACCACGTAACTAGGGTTTCCTTAATGGGTTAAACGTGGTTAACCCAACTCACCCAAGTACCAAGTTGGTTAAGTGTACCCAAGGTTCATGACTTAACCCTACCAACCCATCGTGTTTAATTGGTTAAGTATTCAAGCGGTCCATGACTTAACCCTACCATGTGGCATTAATTAATTTAATGCACCCAACCTCTCACATTAGACCTTGTTGTGGTTACTAGTTAGGCCGGGCGGGTCCGGGTAGGTTTACACCACAACTTAGTCTAACATCGGGTTTCACGTGCAACATGACCAACTACTCACATTGGGTCCTATTGCTTGTAGCCACTAGTTAAGCCGGTCGGTTCCGGGTAGGTTTATGCTACAAGCTCAACCCAACCTCGAGTTGGCCATCCTCATGTTGTCTAAGTGTCATGTCCATCATGTTTTCAAAACACATTACAAATTTTCAAGCAATTGGGTAGACCTAACTTAATAGGTAAATTCCCAATGGGTAGACCTAACTTAATAGGTAAATTCCCAAGCTTATGTTTTTATGTCTTTTAAGTTTACCCAACCCCAAACGCAATCCCCTCGCTTTACATATCGCAATAGCGCATAAAGGATAGAAAGAGGGAACTTGGCAAAATCATGACATAAAGGTGTTGGAGCCACAAGTTAAACATGGTGGCATATGAGACAAAGATGTGATCATAAACTTACATATCATGTTATCAACTTGCAAGATATTCATAAGCATGCATAACATCATTTTAACTTGCATAGTGTTCATATGCATGCATAACATGGTTTCAACTTGCATAAGGTTCATATGCATGCATAACATGGTTTCAACTTGCATAAGGTTCATATGCATGCATAACATGGTTTCAACTTGCATAAGGTTCATATGCATGCATAACATGGTTTCAACTTGCATAAGGTTCATATGCATGCATAACATTAAACTTGGCAAATAGGCGGAACATGGCCATAGATGGCATGAGGTAAGAACTAGTAACATGCATATAACATTATATGCATGTTAATACAAGGTTTATGAGAGTTTCAAAGTTGCATCATGCAACATTTCCAACCAAAGATCATATCTTTCTATGCATAAAGCCAAGGTAATGACTTTACCAACATGCATAGAGTAAGCTTATGCATAAAATCATAAGATCAAAGCACATATCATGATTAACCCCAAACTCAACTTGCAACATAACATATTAACTCCATAGTTAAAATACAAGAGTAGAAATAGGCTTACAATGCTATGACGACTCAAATGAGTATAGCAAATGTAAGAAACCCCCTTATGCAACTAATTAAAACCCCAAAATGCAAGCAAACTTGATCAAGACTCCTCCTTTATGATGCCAATAGAGAAACAAGACTTTAATGCAAGCTAAAGAGGATCATACAAGCCTAAATACACTTGTATGCATGGAAATTTCTTGAAAATTGATTTAGGAATTTATGAAGAGAGTGGAGGCCATGAGAGGATTGATTTTGCCATAGTTTAGTTGTAGGATAGATTAATGATGATTTAGGGTAGGTTAGGGTCTTATTTATAGATTAGGCTAGTGATTTAGACCATAGGATTAAACCCTAGTTCTCATCTCAACCCTCCAAATCGAATCTGGCCCCCAAGCTCAACACAAACCCCAAAATGGTGCACCAGGCAGAACTGGGCGTCTGAGCCAAGTCGACAGCCAAGTCGACAGGGCTGTCGACCTGGTCAGACCCAGTCGACTCCCAAGTCGACAGGGCTGTCGACTTGGGTACTGTGGCGGGAATTTTCCCGCCTTGGCCCAACTGGCCCAATTTCCAAGCTTAGATTTGAATTTGAAAAATCTGTTTTTATTTAGAAATTTTCTGAAAACTTTGTTGGGCCTTAATCGGGTCATACGGACTCCGATTTTCGAAAACTCAGACTCTATTTCGCGTATTTTTCCGAGACGAACGCAATGGCATAGCCCGTTTCCCTTGATTCAGATTCATAAATTAAATTCTGCCTCGATTTCTTTTATAACAGGTTATTGAAAATACGGGTTGTTACATTCTCCCCTCCTTAAAGGATTTCGTCCCCGAAATTCTCAAGTTAGGAAGAACGTATCCTACCATCCAACATCCATCTACTCAAAACATAATCCACAAGCAATCATTGTCCTTACAAGATTCTAAATGCTGTATGAACATATGCAAAGGTGTGTGTATATGTACTTATCTAATGCAAATATCATCAATGCAGATTATGTTAGTGAAATGAATCCATATGTATGCAATTCCTAACATAATGCATAACATCTATATGTGTGCACATCACATACATCCATATGCAACATCCATGTGATAACACCAAAATTTTTTCATCCATGAATATGCATAAACACTCATGCATATGCAATATGAGGAGTGTGTGAGCCGATCTAGTGCCTAATCGTGTATAATGCATCCACGAGTAACCACTTGCAACCACTTGCAGCCACTTGCAACCATCAAGCATAACATGTTTCAAACACATGTTTCATCCAAAGGGTTTCTACCTAAGGTTCTCATGACAAGATTAGCACGATAACTAGACAAACATGGATAGCAAAGAGAAAGATATGCTAACAAAGAAAGGAGATTGAGAATGTACCCTCAAAAAGGAATGGATAAAGCCCACGCATCTTCTCCTCGGTTTCCCAAGTTGCGTCTTCTTCGGCTTCACCCCATTGAACCTTCACCAACTTGACCTCTCGATTCCTTAGCTTCTTGGTCTCCGTCCCCAAGATACGAATCGGAGCTCTCCTCAAAGTAGCTTCTTTCTCCACTTCCACATCTTCCAGAACACTTGGCTCAACAACCTCTGCTGACTCATGTAAACACTTCCGGAGATGCGAGACATGAAAAACATCGTGTACTCCGGCAAGCTTCTCGGGCAATTTCACTCTATAAGCCATCTGCCCGATCCTCTCTATAATAGGGAAGGGTCCAACAAATCTCGGTGCTAACTTCCCCACGGCTCCAAATCGGACCACATTCCGCAAAGGAGAAACCTTCACGAAAACCATATCTCCAACACCAAACTCCAAATCAGATCTTCGCTTATCAGCATAGGATTTCTGTCGGTCTTGGGCCGCTTTCATCCGTCTTCGAATCAACTCGATCTTCTCGGATGCATCTCTGATCATATCAGGCCCAAGTATAAGCTTATCTGTAGTCTCCCACCAACATGTAGGCGACTTGCACGACCTCCCATATAAAGCTTCAAATGGTGCCATCCCTATGCTTGCTTGATAACTGTTATTATGTGCAAACTCAACAAGAGGAAGATGGTCTTCCCAAGTACCACCAAAATCCAGAATACAAAGCCTTAACAGATCCTCGAGTACCCTATTCACCCTTTCGGTTTGACCGTCCGTCTGTGGGTGATAAGCAGTACTTAGATTCAACCTCGTGCCCATGGCTTCTTGCAAGCTATTCCAGAACTGACTTGTAAAGATTGGGTCACGGTCACTGACTATACTAGAAGGGACTCCATGAAGTCTCACAATCTCGCGAAGATATACAGACGCTAGCCAAGATGCGGTCCTCTTGCTCTTTACCGGAATGAAATGAGCACTCTTCGTAAGTCTGTCCACAATGACCCAAATGCTCGTATTCCCTTTCCTTGACCTTGGTAGCCCATCAATAAAATCCATGGAAATACTCTCTCACTTCCAAAGTGGAACGTCTAGAGGATGCAATAGCCCACCGGGCTTCTTCGACTCGGCCTTAATTTGCTGGCAAATGATACATCTAGAAACAAACTCTGCCACATCCTTCTTCATCCCAGGCCAAAAGAAAATACGCTTCATATCTTTATACATCTTATCTCCTCCTGGATGTATAGTCAACTTAGAGCGATGCGCTTCTTCAAGAACTTTTCTTACTAGATCTTCTACCACTGGAACGCATAACCTTCCATCTCTCCTCAGCCAACCCTTGTCATCAATAGAATATCGAGCGAGATGACTAGACGTCTCTCCTCGAATTAGCTTATCCATAATCTCAACTATCTGAGGATCTTCTTTCTGCGAAGCCCCAACTTGATCAAGAAGGGTAGGTCTGAGTTCCAGAGATGCTAAAGAACCGGTCATCGACTCAATTGCCAAAGAGAAATCAAAGGTTGCCACATACTCTAAATTCTTCATCTCAACGAATAGAGGACTTAGGGTCAACCTCTTTCTGCTTAGTGCATCAGCCACAACATTACCCTTGCCAGGGGTATAAGCTATCTCGAAGTCATACGATGCCAAGAATTCCATCCACCTTTGCTGCCTAAGATTCAGATCTTTCTGCGAGAAGAGATACTTGAGTGATTTGTGATCAGTATACAACTCAAACCTTTCGCCTAAAAGATAGTGGCGCCAGGACTTGAGTGCAAAGACAATTGCCGCCAACTCCAAGTCATGAGTGGGGTAGTTCTTCTCATGAACTTTAAGTTGCCTACCCCCATAACATATCACTCTTCCCACCTGCATTAGAACAGCGCCTAACCCCGTGCCACATGCATCGGTATACACGGTAAACATCTTACCGCCATCGGGTAATGCCAAAACTGGAGCTGTGGTAAGGGCCCTTTTGAGCCTTTGAAAAGCGAGCTCACACTCTAAGTCCCATGCAAAGACTAAGTTCTTCTTCGTCAATCTAGTGAGAGGGGCTGAAATCTTAGCGAAGTCTCTAATGAACTTCCTATAATAGCCTGCCAGACCGAGAAAGCTTCGCACTTCGGTTGCATTCTTAGGAGTCTTCCAGTCTTGAACTGCAACCACTTTCCCGGGATCCACAGCTATACCCTGCTTAGAAACTATATGCCCAAGAAACCGGACTTCCTTTCTCCAAAAGTGGCATTTGGAGAACTTGGCTTTCAACTGATGGGCTCTAAGCGTATCCATCACTTCCCTGAGATGTCTAGCATGCTCTTCCTCGTCTTTTGAGAAGATCAGAATATCATCTACGAAGACCACGACAAACTTGTTCAAGAACTCCCTGAACACCCTACTCATCAAGTCCACGAAATATGCGGGTGCATTAGTCAAGCCGAACGGCATGACAAGCCATTCGAAAAATCCATCTGGAGTCCTGAACGCAGTCTTGTCTATACTGTCTTCAGCTACCCTGAGCTGATGGAATCCAGTAGCAAGGTCAAGCTGAGAGAAAACAGAAGCACCAACAAGCTGGTCGAAGAGATCATCCATCCTCGGTAATGGATGCCTATTCTTCTTGGTCAGCTTGTTCAACTCTCGATAATCAACACATAGACGAAGCGAGCCGTCCGCCTTAGTAGCGAACACCACAGGAGCACCCCATTCGGAAATGCTTCGCCTAATAAAAATTTTCTCAAGTAGCTCCTTGATTTGCTTACTGAGCTCTCTCCTTTCACGCGGGGCCATGTGCCTAACTGGTAAGGAGACCGGCTTAGCGTTATCAACCAGATAAATGCGGAAATTTATCTCTCGCTTAGGAGGTAACCCCTTAACTTCTTCGAAAACATCAGGGTATTCTCGAATCACCCTTACAGATTGCAGATCATCGATAGACGAGTCAAGAGATTCAAGATAACATAGCATGACGGGATCTAGCGGGTTGCAAGAGATCTCTAGGGTATTACCAAGGCGAGTCATGAGTCTCACCACCCTATGCTCACAATCGAGAATGGCTCCATAGCGGGATAACCAATCCATGCCCAAGATCAACCCGTATCCCGTGAACCCGAGAACATAAGCATTACACGAGAATTCTACGGTCAAGATAGAAATCCTCAAATCCATACAGATCATAGATAAATGGGCTGAACCCCCAATCGGATTCGAAACACAAACGGGATCCTCAACTAAGCTAGTACTTAGGTGCAAACTTTCAACAATGTCAGAAGAAGTAAAACTATGCGATGCGCCAGAATCAAATAAGGTGCGAACAGGATAATCAGAAATATAAACAAGACTTTCTACAGAAATTCTACCTCGATCCTGAACTGGAGCGGCGTTGAGAGCATGCACCTGCCCTCCGGATGAACCTGCACGTTGAGTCTGTCCATGCCCCTGATTCTTAGGGCAATCCTTGCTAAAATGTCCTGTCTCTCCACAGTGAAAGCACCCACCCAATTTCATTCTCTTCTTCCTACAGTCCTTGGCTATGTGCCCAACAATCCCACAGAAGTTGCACTTTCTTGGGTCCTTTGCCTTGTTCTTGTTGCCCTTGTTGTTCTTGTTGTTCTTGTTACCCTGATTACTCTGATTCCCTCCCCACTTGGAGTTTGTCTTCTTAGACTGAGTCTCATTGGGCTTGACTTCTTTCTTCCCATTCTTATCCTCTCCCTACAGCAATGCCATGTCTACTAGGCTCTCGAAAGTGGCCCCCATGGGTATGTGTGACATGGCTAGACCTTGTAATGGCTCATTTAACCCTCGTGCAAAACGTAGAGCCTTCTTCTCGGGAGTATTGACCATGTCCAAACCGAATCGGGCAAGCTGGTTGAACTTATTCACATACTCTCTCACTGTCATGTCTCCTTGCTTCAAGGCTATGAACTTTTCTAGTTGCAAATTTGCCTCTGCAGACGATAGAAACTTAAGCCCAAACCTTGCCCTAAAGTCGGCCCAGGTTTCTACGGGCCTAGTAGCATTGGTGACCTCCCACCAATAAGAAGCTTCCTCCTTTAGTAGCCAAACCGCCAACAGAACCTTTCTACGGTCCTCTATATCAAAGATGGCAAAGAGATCTTCGGTCTCCTTCAACCAATTTCTTGCCTCTACAAAAGTCTCGGTCCCAACAAAATTCTTGCCACCCATTGCCTTGAAGTCCTTGCAAACCTTGGCGAAATCGGCTTGCGGTTGCTGAGGAGGAGGAGGTGGAACCTCAGTGATAGTGGGAGTGGTTGCTGGACCTGCATTGTTGGCCCTAGCTTCCAAGTACCTCCGGAACCATCCGGGAATGGTGACTCCCTCAGGAAGATTGAGATCGGCCATGCTGAAAAAGGGAAAAGGTAGATTTAGAACGAGGAAACAAAGGATAGTGCTTATGGCTCTTGGGGGATAGCCTTTCAAAATAAACTAGACTTTTCTTTGGAAAATACTTAATTGGTTTTGAAAATAGCTTTTAAAAGTAACTTTAAAACCCTTTTTGCTCCAATCTCGTAAACCTTATGCTCTGATACCAAATGTAACACCCCACCTCCGCCTGTGCCACTCTTGCAAGGGCATAGACTTTGGAGGGACGTTTAAACAAGGTAAACATGCATGCAGATATCACAAGACAGAACATATAAGTAAAAACAGAGTAAATATAGCAGCGGATAAAAACTAGCATATCAAAACCATAAGTTAAGTTACAACACAGTACTTGATCATTATTTTCCATAAACAAAGTCTAGAAACATAAAACTTGAAACTGGAAAGGAAAACATAAAGTAGCTATCCCCAGAGTAGGAAACCATAGCAAGCTCAAGTCCATAGCATACATGAGCTATCCAAGAAAAGCTGCTAAGATCCAAGCTAAGTGCCGGTATTCCCGCCCTGTAAACCTGGGGAGGGGGGGAACGAAAGAAAAGAGGCGAAAGAAAATGGGTCAGTCAAAAGACTGGTAAGTCCTACCTACTATTGTACAACAACTAATAAAGTTAACTGTATATGTAAACAAGGATGAGTCATAGGATGATAACTGGCATGGTAAAAAGTCAACAAGATAGATCAAGTGTGGCACCGCATATACAAGGTTGAGGTTTGCACCAAGTGTACTAGTTTCACAAGTCATGTCAAGTGTAAACAAGAAGTGATCCCCAGGCCCAAGTTTGGCCCAACATCATGAATGACCTAAATCAAGGTCCAACTAGCACGGTCTAGTCGATCGGCTCCCTAAAGCCTAACTCGTCAAGTGTCGGTGTCTTACGGCCCAACTACGAAGTGTAGCTAAACTGTGCTAGGTCCACCCTAGGGTGTATCAAGTCCTAGGGTGTCAACCACTGACACAAACCAAGCACGCACAGTTTAAACCTACTGGTGCCCGTGCCTGCTTTTTCAACTTCGGACCATGTGCACGACCATGGCCCGCCTGAACCTACACCGGCGCACCTACACAGCCGTCGTTTTGGTCGCTTACATGTCATCCAAGTAATCGTGCCCCACCCTAGCCTAGTCCCTAGGGCATCATGATACAACCAAGAGGGTTACTGGTGCAAAGGACCACGTAACTAGGGTTTCCTTAATGGGTTAAACGTGGTTAACCCAACTCACCCAAGTACCAAGTTGGTTAAGTGTACCCAAGGTTCATGACTTAACCCTACCAACCCATCGTGTTTAATTGGTTAAGTATTCAAGCGGTCCATGACTTAACCCTACCATGTGGCATTAATTAATTTAATGCACCCAACCTCTCACATTAGACCTTGTTGTGGTTACTAGTTAGGCCGGGCGGGTCCGGGTAGGTTTACACCACAACTTAGTCTAACCTCGGGTTTCACGTGCAACATGACCAACTACTCACATTGGGTCCTATTGCTTGTAGCCACTAGTTAAGCCGGTCGGTTCCGGGTAGGTTTATGCTACAAGCTCAACCCGACCTCGAGTTGGCCATCCTCATGTTGTCTAAGTGTCATGTCCATCATGTTTTCAAAACACATTACAAATTTTCAAGCAATTGGGTAGACCTAACTTAATAGGTAAATTCCCAATGGGTAGACCTAACTTAATAGGTAAATTCCCAAGCTTATGTTTTTATGTCTTTTAAGTTTACCCAACCCCAAACGCAATCCCCTCGCTTTACATATCGCAATAGCGCATAAAGGATAGAAAGAGGGAACTTGGCAAAATCATGACATAAAGGTGTTGGAGCCACAAGTTAAACATGGTGGCATATGAGACAAAGATGTGATCATAAACTTACATATCATGTTATCAACTTGCAAGATATTCATAAGCATGCATAACATCATTTTAACTTGCATAGTGTTCATATGCATGCATAACATGGTTTCAACTTGCATAAGGTTCATATGCATGCATAACATGGTTTCAACTTGCATAAGGTTCATATGCATGCATAACATGGTTTCAACTTGCATAAGGTTCATATGCATGCATAACATGGTTCAACTTGCATAAGGTTCATATGCATGCATAACATCAAACTTGGCAAATAGGCGGAACATGGCCATAGATGGCATGAGGTAAGAACTAGTAACATGCATATAACATTATATGCATGTTAATACAAGGTTTATGAGAGTTTCAAAGTTGCATCATGCAACATTTCCAACCAAAGATCATATCTTTCTATGCATAAAGCCAAGGTAATGACTTTACCAACATGCATAGAGTAAGCTTATGCATAAAATCATAAGATCAAAGCACATATCATGATTAACCCCAAACTCAACTTGCAACATAACATATTAACTCCATAGTTAAAATACAAGAGTAGAAATAGGCTTACAATGCTATGACGACTCAAATGAGTATAGCAAATGTAAGAAACCCCCTTATGCAACTAATTAAAACCCCAAAATGCAAGCAAACTTGATCAAGACTCCTCCTTTATGATGCCAATAGAGAAACAAGACTTTAATGCAAGCTAAAGAGGATCATACAAGCCTAAATACACTTGTATGCATGGAAATTTCTTGAAAATTGATTTAGGAATTTATGAAGAGAGTGGAGGCCATGAGAGGATTGATTTTGCCATAGTTTAGTTGTAGGATAGATTAATGATGATTTAGGGTAGGTTAGGGTCTTATTTATAGATTAGGCTAGTGATTTAGACCATAGGATTAAACCCTAGTTCTCATCTCAACCCTCCAAATCGAATCTGGCCCCCAAGCTCAACACAAACCCCAAAATGGTGCACCAGGCAGAACTGGGCGTCTGAGCCAAGTCGACAGCCAAGTCGACAGGGCTGTCGACCTGGTCAGACCCAGTCGACTCCCAAGTCGACAGGGCTGTCGACTTGGGTACTGTGGCGGGAATTTTCCCGCCTTGGCCCAACTGGCCCAATTTCCAAGCTTAGATTTGAATTTGAAAAATCTGTTTTTATTTAGAAATTTTCTGAAAACTTTGTTGGGCCTTAATCGGGTCATACGGACTCCGATTTTCGAAAACTCGGACTCTATTTCGCGTATTTTTCCGAGACGAACGCAATGGCATAGCCCGTTTCCCTTGATTCAGATTCATAAATTAAATTCTGCCTCGATTTCTGTTATAACAGGTTATTGAAAATACGGGTTGTTACACTTAGTTAAGAAAACAACGATTCTGGAAACTAAGTGGTAAACCTTAGTTAACGAAACTAAGTAGTAATTCTTAGTATAACACGGAAGGAGCGAACGTCCGTCTGAATGAAAAGAAGGCTCCAACGAATTGGGTTACGAAGCCCGAGGCTTCGAGGGGACGTGAGGGTACTCTTGGTATCCCTCTGTGAGGCTGCAGATGATCCTCCTGGGCTCACAGAGGTTAAGGTCTGCGTGAGAAGAACCAGGGGTATGCCTTGGTTGCAATATATGGCAACCTAAAGACTAGGATGGACCGGCGTGATTCGGCGAGAAAACGGTAGCCCTGTGATTGCAACTCATCGTCTACCATCCATCTTGAGTCAGTCGAGATATGTGAAGCGGAAAGGCGGAGAACTCCAAATGACCATATACTTGCTATCTAGTTATGGGTGAGGATGGCCATAGGTTACTGGGGCACCAGGGGCCTGCGCATAGTTCTCATTTTTCAAGGTGTGTCTTTCATTAGTTGAGGGAGGGGTCAAGTGGGACCATAGCCACTGGAATAAAAACAGACCTTAGCATCTGCATCGGCAGATATCTGAAAGCTCCCGACCGAGTTCTGTATTCCTTGATTTGCCCTGTCACAGGACTCGGGCCACACATTACAGGACATGTGCATCTAGACAAGCGATTACGATTCGCGATACATGCGTAGGGAAGTATAGGAACATATACCACTCTAGGTAGTGTGTCCTAGACTTAGGGGCATCGTTTGACAGGTAGCATAATCCCTAGTTGGACTAGGTGGCATAAACCCTGAATCCGAGAAGCGTTCAGCAGATAGCGTAAACTCTAGTTGAATCTAGAAGGCACTTGGTAGAAAACCCTAGATTAGATCTACGTAACAAATAATAAATGTATGCCTGAAGGCAATGGAAACTACAGGGACTGGGATCACGTTATCGTTACTAGTTGGGACACTAGTTAGGTGGTGCAGAGATATAGTATAACAAGGAAATAGCGAAGCGGCGAAAGTATTAGAGCATATCCAGTTTATCTTATCTTAGCATATCTTGTGATTATCTTGTCTAATCTTGCTGACCCTATCGTCATGGTGTTATCTTGTATTCAGTTAATTCATGTCGTTTTGTTTTTCCATGCTCACATGCTAGAAGTTACTGAACTTACTCAGGTTTTATGTCTGACTCTGTTTTTCTTTCGTCTTCTTTTCTTCCGTTCCCCCCCAGGTAGTAAAGAAGGGAATAGTATAGCTCAGGTTAAGTTGGATTGTCACCCTTTCCCAGCTTGAAGATTTGTCGAAGTTTGCTTGGATTCTCTTTTCAGATGCTATGGCTGGCTCTTGCTAAAATTGGGGAATATAAATGTTGTTTTATGCTGCTTTATTTTGTAAGACAGATGATACTCTGATATTGTAAAGAAATCATTGTACAAACTATTTTTATCAATAAAGCAAAGTTTTATTTTCCGCTGTTTAATTTCTGTCTGTCTTGTAATTTATCTGCATCTTTTACCCTAAAATGCTCCACAAAACTTAGTGCATTCCCTTTGTGAGTGACACTAACGGATGTGGGGTGTTACAACAACCATATAAACATTACTACTAACATATCTTAGAGTTGTGTAGTTACATTAGATATATTATGGAGATATTTAGACAAGTGTGCAAAAGAATAATTATAGAAGAAGGATAATCGGAATAATTAAAGACTAAAGAAGTCCAAAGCCTATTAGAGAAGAATGCTGAAGAACAAAGACATTTGAAGTGATGAGGAGTTGGTTGAATCTTAGAATATCTTGTTAAAGATCTCATGGAAATTATACTTGAAGATAATCAACCATTGACCTCAACCGAACCACCAAAATCCAAAAATATAAGGATATTTGAGGTGCTAAAAAATTGAAACACTTGTAAGTGTTGCTATGTATATTTGCAACACAAGTATGTCGACATACCCATCTTTGTATGTCGACATATAATGACTATTTCAGATTTTCAAATTCAAATTGAATAGTTATTTCCCTCCACCCTTTCACCAAAATACACATCCTTTCATACACTATTTAAAGGCCTCTGGTAATGAACTTTTACATAATAATTTCACACTTTCTTCTACTCCTTCTCCATTTATTCTCTACAAAAATCCATTGAATACTACCATAATATTCTTGCAAATTCACTCTCTTTCACTCCTATTCTTCATTAATTTGCAAACTACACAATATCAGAGAGTTGTACTTCAATTTATATCATTCTCTCTCTGATTTAATCCTATTTCCTCAAAGAATTCAAATATATATTGTCATTGGAGGTCTATAGGATCATTGTACCAAATTTGCAAGAATTTGTATTGAAGATATAACTACTTGCCATTGTTTATTACTGTTGATAAGGAGAAGGTGTATCTTGTAGCTTATGAAATCAAGATTGTAAAGGTGTTCTTGCCACCAGTGGGAAGCAAGCGATTATAGTGAAATTCTGCATGGTGGAGTGCAGAACTGGATGTAGAATTGGTTAATCTGAACCAGTATAAAAATACTGGTGTTATTTACTTTACTCTATTTTATTTTATTACTTATTTCTTTCTGTTTGAATTTGAATAGATATAGTTTATATCTCTAGTGTCTGAGTAGCCTTAAGGTCCTAACAATTTATACTTAAAGCATAAGTTCAATATCAGTGACCATTTGATAAACCAAAACATACATATACAAATTCTGAAATAATAGTACTTCAAATAGCAAAACTGTTTAAGTAGATCATGTTAAATATTTACATTAAATCGACTTTACTCAAATTTATATATTCGAGATAAATCTTAATTTTAAATTAAGATCTTCCAACTAAGTTTCAAAATATGTTCATACTTATAAAAATTTAGAAAATAGTTTATATTTATTGGCCATGGTGTCTGGATATAATTTTCTATTCTATGGTCAAGTGATACAGATACATCATTTTAATCCGTTTAAAAATTCGAATCTTTGGTATATACCATTTCAACCCATATCCCAAATCGTTTCAAATTTCTTTCCTAAATCTATATAGTCATTTGGGTATATTTCGTTTCAACCCATAATGATTTTTCCTAAATCTAAGGGAACTTGTAGTGTGAGAGCAAAAATTAAATAAATATAACATCATAGATATCACACAATAATTAGAACATAATAAACAATTACGTTGCAATTTATGTCGTGTCAATTATGTTATACGTGTGCGTGTCATATATGCAAAAGCCATATAGCAATTAATTGTGAACTTTCTAATGCAATCCTAACATTCCATATATCATTTCAAAGATTCAATTCACTCGATCAGAATGCTAGTCGTGAGTGAATAAACTCACTTTGATTTGAGTTTTTCAAAGAGATTATATTTAAATTAAACCAAACGACGTTTGTTTTTCTCTTAAATTCCAAATGACTCAGGAACCCACCAATTTAATTATGAAATGAAGCTTATGCCAACACGAATTCAATGAATCCTACGGTGTTTGATTTGGATCTAAAATGAGATATATTTGTCATTTATAAGTTAACAGTTGAATTAACTAAAATTTACAACTTTATTATTGTACTAAATGGATTAATCCCTTTAAATATCCTCTCTTCCAAAACAAACTCCTGCTCCCATTCCATTTGCACACCCAATACCACATCTTCACTATCAAAATCTATCTCTGCCATTCAATGCCACTTTAATCCCAAACCCAAATTTAGTAGACATCTCGCAACTTCAACGTTGGCTAGTATTAACATGGAGCAACCTCCACCCACCAACAATGATGGCATCCATCCTCCATGGCTCGGGTACGAGCTCTCCAAAGTTCGACAGTGCCTCCAACCCCTTTAATTCATCGCGACCTGAAGTATCTCGAGCACCATAGCTCGATGTTGCATCCATGTAGAAACAACTACACACCACCTGAACAATGGCGCTCCTTCCCCTTCCTGAGAATAAGTTGACAACACCTCCATTGAAGACCCTTTCTGTAACGACCCGACGAGAAACTCGATGCTCGAATTTCAACAATAATACATAATTTTGTATTACTTGCTAAAACCCAAGTATCGAAAACACCCGATAGTTAATAGTAATAATTAGACGGTGAGAAAAGAAAGGAAGAAATATTAGAATAGAAGAAGAAGATTAACAATACAAAATATGAGTCTCACTCGCAATGGAATATATATAATACAGAAATAATCATTATAAAGAACTTGTGTAATGCTTATATTCATCAGAGTACAACAAACAATCAATATTTATGGACAATTATATTAACTTGTCCTCATATACAACACATAATGGAGTAAATACAAGGACGTCTGGACTCCTCCATCATGTCTTTTGAAGTTTGAAAGCATCCTAACTAGAACCTGAAGAAAACTCGGTCTGAGTTGAGCATTGCAAACACCATAGATTAGTCTAGTGAGCCCGTGTGAGTAAACTCACTAAGTTATAACATCCAACCGATTTAAATTTAAAAATATTTTTGAAATACAAGGATAATCATCAGACCAGTCCACACATAAAAACAGACGATTTTTACCTTCCAATAACCTAAAATATTTTGATATAAAAATCTGGTGATATTATAATAGTGTATATCAAACCACAAAAAAATAACCATCTAGCAGAACGCTTGCGTCTCATGCTCTACATACTTAGTATATAATCAAAAACCGCAGGGCGCTGATTGGAGAATGGATTCCAACTATGACAAGATATGGTACCACCTTCCGATAGTGTACCTCTAGAGACAATACACTAGGTTTCAGCAAGAACATCTTGCAATCCGGCCATACACGACCGACCCCTCATTCAACTGAGTGTATCGATTATGTTGTCGCCCACGGTTGGTATACCAACATAACTGTTCCTGGGAGATACAGAAATAACAGAAGAACAAAATGAAATTTCTCTAGATGGTGACAATACACCCTAATGGGAATGACCCACGTAGCTGTGTTGCCTGCTCGTTTTTTGTTATTTTCCCCATTGATGAGGCTTGAGGTCACGATTACCTTTCAGAGAACATCACAATAACTTTGAAGCCACATCGTCAGATCCGCCAAATCACTAATTGATGTCCACAAATATACTCTAGGTGTTAAGCTGGGAGAAGTTTCCTTCTCCGCCACCAAACTTGGTACATTTGTAAAAATCAACGTACGTGACCCCTAGGAAATAATCTATCAGACACTCGTCCATAAATAATCTGTCAGAGATTCGTCCATTCAAGTCACCCAGGAACAGGATTACACAATGCAACTTCTTACCACATCCTATGTGGGAATCACCCCAAGGATTAGTAGCGAGAAGTTTTTGCAATCCGAAGATTTCAATCACGATAGAATCACTGTCAAAATAACTTTGGTTGCAAGTCAGAGAAATTCAACGAGTATTTCTTCTGCTCATGAATATCCATGGCCTTCAATGCTCCATCTTTATACATTTCGCTGCAAATTAGTCTCGACCGCACGGTTGGTTCGAAGTGGTTTTGGATCTAGTTCCCGTCTCGGTCTATTCGAACTAACTCGTCAAAGGTTCAACAATATTCATTGATAGTAGTTTTTTTTACTATTAACTCAAGCAGTATAGATTAGTACTTCGGCAGCTCAGGGCTCTTTTATTTAAAATCATTCCTTTAAAACCATTTTTATCGATTTATAATCTGTTATGTAACTTATCTCAATAAATCTCTTTTGTTTTCGTTACTTGAAAACAATCCAATCCCTTTTCCATTAAACTAAAACATCTCCCAAAACTCGCTTTATATGCCTTTTACCTCGAAATATCTTTATATTTCCCAAAAACCTCTTTAATTTTCCTTTGTCTCAAAATATCGTATATATACACTTAACCAATTGGTATAGATTTCATTACCATATCTTATATAGGCAAAAATAACATCAAGTGACATACTCTCTATAATATAACCCTAAACAGTTTCATTAACTTTAAAACCTCATCAATTAAGGTTTATATTCATTTATGGAATTTACAATTATATTTCCAAAATCCAATTCTATTCCAAAAACCAATATAACCTCTTATTCCCATTTTACCCGAAAACCAAAACCTTTGAAACAAAACTATATCTTATACCTTCCATGATAGGCGTATTCCAAAATTCCTTTTTTTATTTCTTTACTATGAAAATATCATTATATTTTAAAAATCCATTTTATACTTCCCTCTTTGGGAATATCGTTTTTTTATTTCCAAACTCCTTTGTATTTTCTTTACTTCGGAAAAATCGTCATATATATATATATATATGGATATATATATATGTATATACACATGCTTTCCTTTATTTCCTTTACTTTGGAAAATAATATTCCATTTACTTAACCAAACAATATAATCTAATTACCACTCTTATATGTGGGCTAAAGCGATGTCAATTGACACGTTGTTTAAAATGTAACTCCAATAATTTATTCATCTTCCAAACCTTCCAAATTAAAGTTAATAACACCACTTGATTTAATTTTCCATATTCAGTTTCGTCTTAACTTTGCAACTTCTTATTCCATTTCTTCAAAATCCCAACCATTTGCTTATTTCATTAAATAAGACATTTATAAAATATTCTATTTCCATTACTTAGAACAGTGCCATCTACTCGACTAAATGATATAAGTGTGATCTCATTTTATATCTAATTCAAACTATGTCATATAGTACATTGTTATTATAAAACTCAATAGTTTAATTATATTTTCTTAAATCTTGCAGATAAAGCTGCAACATTTATTTCACTTATGGAAAAAATTAAATAATTCTAACATCTTACCATTACAAACTAATACCATCCTTAAATAATCCTAAAGTCGTTCAAGTTGGGGTATTCTATTTACCTCTCAGACCTTGATCGACAACGTTCTTATCTTAAGATAAATAAAAGTTTGTAACTCAAAAACTGGTACTATTACAATCTAATCTTCTATTTCATTAAAAATATGGCTTTATAAACCATACTTACTTTGGACAAATCTGTTTCAGTTATATCCGTTTTTGCTTAATTCAGTTATTAAGGAAAAAATTTATTAACACAAAATTTTAGCTTTAACTTCTTCAAATGATTTATTTTATAATTCAGATTTTTTGCTAAATCCATTTACCGAGTCATTTATCCAAAAATCATTAACATCTCATCATATAACTAAATTTGGATTTTTAATCCTTAAAACCCCTTTATCCAATTCTTTTTCAAAAAATCTTATTTAACGTTTTTGATTTTGCATTGAACATCTTCTATCAACTATAATTATTTTACTTAATTTAATCCATTAAGTAAACATGCTTTAACTTATCTCATTAGTCTTTAAAACTTCTTATTTATCAAATTAGGGTATTTAGGAATCCCCTTTTTCTTACGCAAATCCAAACCTTGGTTTAAATTTATTTTCTAAAATCCTTTTGATTAGTTACGGAAACCAACTATCCAATCCTTTATTCTAACCCATTTTGTATTTAAAATAAAACAAAAAAATGGATTTTTATTTCTGAAAACCTTTTACCAAACTCGGTTATCCAAACCCATTTAACATCTCTTCCTCTTTTTCCCCTTTTTTATTTTGATTCTAATCATTGTACTTACTTCGACAATTAAGTGAATGCTTCTTTAAAAGTTTACACTATAGCTTAGAAATTCTTTTAACATTTTTCTTTCATAACGTTTGCATTTTATTTAAAAATCCCATTACAAAACCTTTTACGAATATCCAATTAAAACTTATTACAAACTCGGCTTCTTTCTTAAACGAATTCTATTTAAGAAGTAACCTCTTTTAATTATTATAAATTAAAATAATAATTAATTTCATCATTTACCGAAGTAAAATTAATTTACTTCATCACTAACTAAAATAGATTAGTTAACCACATAGTGAAATTATTAAACAATAATTACTTCATTTATAATTCGATAGTCATTTTTGTAACGACCCAAAATTTATTAATAAATATTTAATTAAGTTAAATATTCAAAATAATTTATTTTTAAGAAATAATGAGTTGAGATTTATATAATTAGAATTATAATGAGTTTGAACGTATAAGTTTATATTAATTATAAAATGAACTCGTAATGTCACGGTAGTTCAAAATATTTAGTTTTGAATTTCATTTGAATATACAGAATTCGTTATAAGTCAGAATCTGTTGAAACAAGAAAAGCTTGGATATATTAAATCTTAGTTTTCTGATGAAAGTGAAAAATCTACTTTTCGTATTATATATTGTAAGTTATGTCCAAATCAAATTTCCAAATAGTCAATATGAAATCATTTATAAACCATAACGTTTTGTTTAATGTGATAAAAGGATTCTATTATAAAATGAATATCGATTAGCTTAAAATAGAGATATCGAGTTTAACATCCAATATAGTTTGTTTTGGAACTATGTGATAATTTATTTGGATATATACGCTAATATTAATTCATTATTCTTAAATTGAACTGTTTTTGAATTATTTAAAAATTTATTTGTTTTAATTAAGCCTTAAAAATAGCCATTTTTCAAATGACCTTCGTTATCGATGAAACCAATTTTACCTGATCCGGAATAATTAATTATTCCTGGATTTCAAATTCTGCATCAATCGTAGTTGTTTGTGATCATGCAAAATTAAAATGTGAATCGATCAATATTTTGACTTTAACATAACACTGTGTGATCAAATAGACTCGGAATTCAACGAAACTAGTTTTAGTCGGGTCCGTAGTATGGAACCATAACTGCATGTCCATTTTCATCGAAATTGGGTATCATATGTGATCATAAAAAATTTTAGATGACGAATACCAATAACGATTGAATAAAATTAAATAAAAATAAAATATAAAAATATTTTCCTCCACTATAAATAATCCTAAACACTTCCTAACCCTAGCCCTAAATCACTTCTCTGGTCAACCTAAACCTCACGCTGCCATTGTTTCACTTACAGTAAACAAATTACGAGCCTACAAAATAAATAGAAAATGATACAAAATCCTAAAATCATAATATAAATATATATGGATCCATGGAGGGGAGCTCTTCAATCTAGTATGCTTGGTAGTGAGTGTGCACGGCTTTCTTTTGGGCTAGGTTTTTACTGTCGTGGCCTATGGTTAGGATTAAGAGGCGATTGAGGCATCAATTCGCGAAATGGAGTGAATATTTGGATTAATAGCATGATTTAGACCTTTGTGGATTTTTGATCAAGAACGGTGCAATTTTTTTTCATTTGGCACGTTTCTTGCTCGAGATGGTTGTCGATGCTTTTTGTGAGGATGGGTCGAGTTTGATATGAAAGAGGATTAAACAAGATGAATTTAGGTGTGTTTAGTTTGAATTATCACGGGAAGAAGAGGAGGTAGGGATGGAGGAATGTTAACCATGAAAAAGCTTTGTTACGGGTTCAGTTTCCTGAGATATGGAAGAAGAATGATTATGAGGTGAATGGGAGTTAGTTAATTAGTTAACCAATTAATTAATTATACTAGTTTAGTTTAGATTGTATTCAAACGTATAAAATCGATAACTTTTGCATACATGACCAGAATTCGGTGAAACAGGATCCATTGGGATCATATGGACGAGAGCTTCACAACAAAACTGATTTACGACGATTTGGAGCTCATGGTAATTTATGGCGAGATAAAATGCCTGATTTGAATCAACTGATGTTTATCATTATTTAATGATAAACGACCAAGGTGAGAACTCCTCAACTGTTTTGTTAAGTTATTAAAATCACATTTTAATACGTATTGATTGCATGTGATTGCAATGTTTTCTTCGTGGTTAATGGATGATATTTACAGTTATTATTATTAATATTATTAAACCGTGAATATAAGCATTGATGATGGAAACACTTATATTATAACTATTGGTTGATGGATAATTGTTGATATAGATGTGTTTATATTGTTGACATAAAAATTTAAATCACGAATATAAAATAATTTGGAAACTGATTGTGTTTCATTCTATTTGAATTTTAAGTGAATTTTATATTCATTTAAGTGAAATTTGACAGGAAAATGAAAATTGGATTTTTAAATCCAAAACGATTTAAAATTGAAGTTGATATAATTTCAAATAACTATTAAAAAAATTGAAATGGATTTGAAAGAAATTTGAATTAAAAATGGCTTGTTTTAATTCAAATTAGATTTCGAATAAGAAACTCAAAAAGCGAGTTTGAGTTAGGTATATGAACAACGTTTTTAACTCGAATAATTTTTTCTATTGATCTTATTTATTTTTATAATGGATTTCAGAAAAATTTGGATTTCAAAATACTATATTTTGAAAAATATTATTATTTTAATAATATAGAATATTAAATTTTGATTTAAAATTGAATTGAAAATTAAACTCATTTAAAAATGAGTTTATAAATTTTTTATAAAATACGTTCGTATTTAATTGGATGAGTTTATTTAAAATAATAATAACATGGTTTGAATAAGATGTGTCGCGCAGTGACCGTTCACGAATTTTGACTATTAACTTCAAAATGACGTACCGAGAGATCCAACCGTCGGATTTTCCTGAAACGAAAAACGTTTGGATCAAAATGAAAAGAGATTTCCAATAATATATAAAAATTTAAAATCCAACGGCTAAATTTTAAGATGTGTTCAAAATAAATTTAAAGAAAAACGGTGTTGCTTCCTTTAGGGACCTTAAGTTGGTTTTTAATGAATTGAGCTATTTTTAAATTATTAAAAATAGGGGAAATTATGATAAATCATAATAAATGATTTAAAGTGATTTGGACTAATTTTTTTTGTTTTGGATAATATAAAGCTATTTTGTGAAAAACAGCTATTATGACAAAAGTGATTAAAATGGTTTGAAGTTAATCAGTACTTAACCTAGTTAATTTTTCAATGTATGAATTTAATTGGATCCGAATGGAAATAATCTTCTGATATTTCAATATTGGATTCTGTAGTTGTACGGATACCGTTTAAGGAGTTCGGAAGATATAAATATCGTTATTCCCAATATGGATCTGTTGATTTTAGAATTTGATGTTGAATATAAGTCAATATGATTTCTATTTAGAGCCTTATATTTGAAATCAATTTAGATTTTGGGTTTTGCTGTGAACTATGTTTTAAATAACATTTGGTCTTTGACCAGTTAAAGAAAAGATGATTTCTTACGTAGAGTTTTAATAAACCTTTCAACAAAGATTTGAACGATTGAAATGGATATTAAAGCTAAGTTAGACTTTTAATGAAACTTTAACTAGAATTGAAATGCGAGAAGGTAATTAAACTTACTGAACACAAGGCGTGTTAGATATTGAGTACCACCGGTTTTGCTCCTTGGGATGAATAGGATTTGAATGGGATAATGATGTAAGTTAAGACTCGATAATCCTGATAAGGTGTATAAACCTTGATTTGAGTTAATTTTGTGAAAAGAGATTATATAACCTTTTGAAATGATTTCCAAGGAAAGATTTAAACAAGAAGTTTAAAGAATGTAAATCTTTGATAAGATTTATAGGAGTAATTACGAATGTAAAGAATGATTTGGGTGAAATGGATATTCCAAAATGGAATTAGACTTATGATATGTTTATATATCACTTGATTTTATAGATTTGAGGTTTATTTCAAAAAGAACAGGTTTCAACCCATTCTGAATAACTAATACAACAAGTATTGAAGATACTTGAAGACAATGGTTGAAGACCGAAGATCTTCACATCGTTTAGATTATTGTTGATATCTTGATTAGGGTGTATAACCCAAGACGAGGTTATAAGTGGCGATCATCCAGACGTACTTGGAAATTGGCGAGATATGCAAGGGCCTCTCTCCTTTATTGGACGAGGAATAAGATGTCTTCGGTTTCGTTTATACCTAAAACGGACATGTAAATGGATGTGTGTCTGACATTGTAAGTTACAGCATAATAAGTTGATGTCTATTGATGTTATATCAGTTGGTGGCGGATAATTTATTCTCTTGGCTTAACACCCTCCTCTGTGACTTATGAACTCAGAGGGTTATATATTAATAGACATCGATCATATGTTGTGAATTGACAATGTGGTATGCTGAGTGCTGCTGGCAGATAGATCAAAGCTTCTTGTTGAAAAGTAGAGCTTTGTGAATGATGATCAAAGAATGGCTTATTGAAGAGTAAATCTATCTAGTGAGACTTCAACAAGCGTCACACCGTGGTGTGATGGTGAACTGATAGTTAAATCAGTACAACTTTCAAGTCGAGAATGAACAACCTGTAGGTTGAGAATGAACAACTTTAATGGTTGTAATGGATTCGGTTGACTGAGATGATCTAGATTGTGGTCTCTCCACGCATGAGGGGATAGAGTATAGTAGCGTTCCGAACCTAGATTAATGCCGCGAGCGTGATACTCGATTCTAGGATGTAGTAAGAAAACGTTGCTTCCCAATGCTTGGATTTAACCGTGGAGATACACACTTCCACGATAGATCTTTCGAATCAAGAGCCATCATGATGGAATCCAACTTCCAATACGAGCTTTGCGTTTTCAATTGTAAACCTATATGGTGCCATAACAGGATGGGGCATTATGTCATCTAAGATTGATACATTTATTTGTAAAAATGATTTCCGCATTATAAAATAGTGATAATAAAAGAGAAATTTTTCGTATGGAACATGTTTGGCTATTATAAGGTAAAACTCTTTCCTCCGGTTTGCGTTGAATTGTGTGACGGGACTTGTGTCTCATAATAGCTTCATGTTTTCAAAAAGAATTGTGATTTTTATGATTGGTATTCATGTGAAGAAAACTCGTTCCTCATTATATTGCATGGTCCCGTGATTTACCAAACTTCAAAGTAAAGTATAATAACTGTTTTGGTTCTCGCACCAGTCTCATGATTGACCTAGAGTTTATTGTTTTTTCCCTAAACTCTGGGTGCCCATAATATTCCACAGGGCATCTTATAGTTTAGGTTTTGCAGATATTTTATAGAGAAGGATTCTGGATTGAAGCTAGAGCTGTGTCTAGAGCATTTGATAGTCTTCCGCTAAATGTAATTATATATCCGTTGTGCATTGTTTTAACTTATGTACTTTGATAATCATGTACTCTAATGTAACATCGAAATAATGTTAATGAAAAAGTTGTTTTGTTCGGTTCTTATTAGTTGTAATCCCAAGCGATACATCTTGTTAATTGGTTTAAGTCGGTTTAACGATCGATTTCAATCGGCCAAAAAGATGGGTTGACACAGTTGGTATAAAAGATTTGGTTAATTCAAAGCTTTGGGGGTACGACTCGTTTGAACATAAGGAAAGGACTTATCAGAGATAAGATTAGTAATATCCTATAAGTATAACTCATTAGAGATAGGGTTAGTAATGCCCTAGAATGATTTTGAAGATTATTATAAATATAGAAATGAATGGATTTGTGTATTCATGAAAATGAATTTGATTATGAAAGGTTATATGTAACACCCTAAACTATATTACACTATAACCATTATAAATAACTAAAACCGACATTACCGTTGCATTTGTCTTGGAATTCTGATTCAAATAGACCCAAATTTGCATAAAATAGACAATGTATGAAGAAGTTATAAGGTCTAGAAGTTTGTATACATATAAGAAGCTTATGTATAAACATAGGTCAAATTAAATTCCAGAATTTCAAATGACATAAGCTGGAAATCATCCCATTAGGGGACGACCCACACCATCCTAGGTCGACCCTAGGGTGGCTTGGTTGACCCAGAGGTAGGTGGGTTGACCCAACGTGGATCCATCCGAATTCTACCCTCTATACTTGGACGATTTTGTGTCTCTGTTCATGCTGACTCAGCATGACTTGTACGGTTCATATTTAAAACCAAGATATAAGGGTTGATGTTAGCTCTGTAACTCTATAAATAGATGGCTTCCCTCATTCTGAAATTCACACAAATTCTTCAACTCTTACTCTGCCTGTAAATTATTTTGAGGAATTAAAACATATAATGGGGGAATACTGCTAGAGAATGGGTCAAACAGAGGCAACATCAAAACTTACAACTTTGATTGGACTTCGACTTTCTGTGGCCTAGTTTTATATACATATTTATCTTCACCAAGACTCATTGTGAGTTACAGTTATTTACAAATCTGATTTCTTAGGCCCTGAACATGGCAGTTAAACAAAACTAGCTAGGATCTACAGTAAAATAAATATACCTGATTCGTCGTTATCACTTATGTCATTATAAACATGTTATACATATGCCTGTGATGTTTTTAATTGAACTTGTTATACATGCCTATGATGTTTTTAATTGAACCTATTATACATATGTGTGACGGCAAGGAATTTCGCTCGGTCCGAATCAGTCGCTAAACCGACCCAGGCCGTTCGAAACGCCCTATCGTTTGAGAACAAGCCACAACAGAATGCATACAAAAGAACATTTCATTGTATATTACAACAGTGCATCAGATTACGAGAATATACAGAGTATAAATGAATATTACACAGAAATATCAGAGATTTAAATTACATTTAAATACATAGCAGCGGAAAATAATACAATACACAACTAGAAGAGATATACGGATACAAAGCTTTCCGGATATCGTTCCAGCTGTAAACCAGGATCCTGTGAATATAAATCTGCAAAACCAAAACTACTAGCTGCCCGTGTCAAAATAGGGGCACCCAGAGTTTAGGTTAAAACAATAAACTCCAGGTCAGTCATGTGACTGGTGTGAGAACTAAAACAGTTATTAATCTTTATTTTAAAGCTAGGGAAATCAAGGGACCACGCCGTATAACACAGAACGGGTTTCCTCCCAAGAATACCAGTGCATAAAACAACAGCGCAATGCTAAATAAAGAAAAATGAAGCTGTTATAAGACCCAGGTCCCATCACACAATGCAACGCAGTCGAGGATAGGGTTTTCCCTTATAACAACCAAAGAATGCTTGATACGTTTAAAACAAATCATTTGATACTAATGTAAGTGCATAGTGTATAAAACACTTCAAATCATAAGTATCAATCATAGGCGGCATGAGCGCCCCATCCCACTATGTCGCCATATATAGGATTACAACTAAAACCGCAAGATCACGTATTTGGAAATTGGATTTCCGTCTATGAACCGAGGCAAAAGATAGTCCTCAACCGATTCGAGACTGCCTAGCCCGAGTCTCAGGATCAGAACGCATCGACCCTTGGAGCGACAGGGCCGGTCCACACGGAGTGGATTAAAAATGCCTGAGCACTACGTTTCGCCGCCCTTTGGGGCGTAAGCGAGCCAACTAAATGACTCCATCGGTTCGAGAACGACCGATCAATCCGAGGCGCCTCGCAACAGCAACAACCACATAAGTCAAACTCGTCAGGGCGTGTAAAACCACTGACGCCACTTCTAGCTAGGAGGAAACGTAGGCCCTCCCTGAGGTCCGTCTCCCGTTTTTGGTTCATACCGGGTGTGAAACTCGCGAAGTAAACGTTACACAAAGCTACGCCACAAAGGCCGTGCTTTGATCACCAACCACAAGACTTTGCTTTTCAACAGAAGCCTTGATCATTTGCATCTTAGCATGCCACACAGGCAAACCATCCTATGCAACCGATATCAGTCACACAGAATGAAATCCGATGTCAGACACACAGTCCATTTACAAGTCCGTTCTGGGTCTGAACGAAACCGGAGGCACCTAGTACCCCGCATATCCATCGATCTCCAAGTACGTCTGGACGATCACTAACCGTTTCCATCTTCTTGGGTGTACAGCCCAATCAAGATCATCAGTAATCACCCAAACGACGTGAAGACCTCCGGTCTTCGACCATCGTCTTCATCTTCGACTTATCGTCGTATCAGTTATTCAGAATGGGATAAACCCGGTCTTTCCGAATAACTCGCGTATATTTTAAATAAGTGTTACACAAACACAACATACGCCTCATTCCAATTCATTAGTCCCTAACCGTAAATTAATCAAGAGAATAATTTCCCAAATATTAACCCCGAAGGCCGAAACCAACATCAGATCAATATCCAGAAAACCATTCTGCTTGGCCAACAGACAGTTAGTTTCTAAATTTTACATTCATAGGGAAATGTTCCCATTAATTTTATCCAAGATAAATTCCTGAATTTATTCTTTAATCTATCTTTGAATCTCAATTCAAACTAGTCGGGATTAGCGAACCTTACCGAAGTAATCATTTATTTTAATTTCCCAATCCCAACCTATTCATCCCATGAAGTAAAACTGGTAATACTTCATATCTAACACCACGGTGTTATCGGTAAATTCAATTACCATTTCGCGTTCAAATCTAATTAAAGATTTAACTAACGCCTGGAGCAAAACTGGTGATACTCCATTTCGATTATTTCAATCTAATTAAAGATTCATTAAAACTCCACTTAGTTTTAATCTTTGACTGGGTTAAAGAATCAGTGTCATTTAAAAACACAGTTCACGATAAACCCAAAATCACATTCATTAATTATCGGGTTAAAGAACGAGTGTTGTTTAAAACACTGTTCACGATAAACCCAAAAATCAATCCATTAATTATCAGGTTAAAGAACAAGTGTTATTTAAAACACTGTTCACGATAAACCCAAAAATCAATACCAATTCAATTCCAATTAAATATCATTTAATTGGTATACTTCATTAAATCTAAATAAAAAGATTTAATCTTTTCTCAACTGGGTTCAAGAACAGTGTTAGTGAAGACACCATCCACGACAAACCCAAATCACATTTGATATTAAATACAAGGCTCTGAATAGAAAATATCCCGGCTTATATTCAATATCAAATTCTACGATTAACAAATGTCGTATTGGAAATAACGATATAAATATATATCTTTCAAATTTCCATAACAACATCTGTATAATCACGAATTCCAACATCGAAATATTCCGAAGACAATTTCGATTCAAATCCACTCCAATGCAATCATTGGAAATTTTGGTTATTTTTAAAACCCTTTTCAAATTCAATTTATTTATTTAAAAATAAATAGAATTATAATTCTAGTTCAAAACTAGTTCATTTCGATAAAAATCTATTTTTATCCTTTCAAATATGGAGTTTTTCATCCCAAATCTTCACAAATCATTTCTTATGATTTTACACAAATTATTACTATTTTTAATAATTTTATCAAGGCCCGTACAGTCGATTTCCAACAATGGCCATCGAACTGCACTTACAGCGACCTTTTTCGAATTTGATTTGGACGTATCTCCAAATCCAACCGTTAGATTTTGAATTTCTAATATTCGTTAGAAAGCTCTTTTCGATACGAACCCAACGGTTCCGGTTTTAGGAGAATCCGACGGTCGGATCTCCCGTAATGTCCGTTTGAAATAAATGGTCGAAATTCAGGAACTGCCGCGGCGCGGCGCGTTCTATTCAGGCCATTATATTATATATATAATATATATAATATATATTTCGTCGATTTCTATTTAAAACGAATTATATAAATAGTTTTAAATTCGTTTCCAATTCTATTTCAACTTCTATTTCAATTCAAAGCAAAATTGAATTCTTCTTTATAAATTCGTTTTAAAATTCATTTCTATTCAATTCGAATTTCAATTCAATTTGAATTCATTTCAATTCGCTTTCAATTCCATTTGAATTCGTTTTCAATTCAATTCATTTCGAAATCGTTTTCAATTCAATTTGAATTCGTTTTCAATTCAATTCCTTTCGAAATCGTTTTCAATTCATTTTGAATTCGTTTTCAATTCAATTCATTTCGAAATCGTTTTCAATCGATATAAATATCGTTCACGTCAAAATGGCGTCAATCTAATCAACACGGCTTCATAAATTTCTATTTTCAAAATAGTTGTTATTATCAAAATATTTCGTTCAACACATGACCAATCTCAATGAATGAGTACTGTCAACACATGGACTTTTATTTTATATCGATAAAGATGTAAATTTTAATATTAAAATATTTCGTTCAACACATGACCAATCTCAATGAATGAGTACTGTCAACACATGAACTTTTATTTTATAATATTCTTTATTTTTCAAATTGGAATGAGGCTCAATCAATTACCATATAAAGTTAATTATATGGATTTTCATACAACACATGTATATAATAGCATGGAAAAATAATCAACCATCAACCAAAGTGCACTACACTGTATAAGCATCAAATATAGATATCTAACGCTTAAAACAGCCTGTCAATCAACCGATCGACATATTTAATAAATCAGGATGAGTGAACTTCAAATTTCATCCCAACACCCGTGTGGGGTTTCAAACAATCAACCGCATATTTTATTTGTGCAGTTGGGCGATGTGTAAAATTTATCGTCCCAATCAATGTCCTTCAAATAGGTGTACATAAACAAACCGTCCGGTTTGTAAATGAATATTTTATTTTATTCACTTCACGTTAAAAATTATATTTTTAACGATAAAACATTTTATTTCAACCTATGAATTTCTATTCAATTCATTTACACAATAAAATGATATTTTTATTTTTCTAACATATTTTAGAAAATTTCGGCGGCATAACGGCTCGATACTAGAAACGGGACGAGGCCTAGCCTTATCCCCGGTCTAGTGAAGGACCACGCCATTCACACATCAATCAAATTAATTTCATTTTGCAAACCACAAAATTTGGAGTAAGAGTCTAACCTAGCCTTACTCCTTCGCCTTATAACGGCGCACGTCTAATCCTAACCAATTTATCGATTCGATTTTTCACACCACAAACCACATTCAAACCAATATCGCAATCAATCACCAAACAGTCAAACAAACAAGTCCATGGTCTGTGGACGATTGTGTCGGGTGCTACTAAGCACCGTCTGCATCCTAGTATATATATATAACTAGAATAATTAAATTGAAAGGTGAGAAGTTCTCACATTTAGCTATCCTAGCTCCACGGCGCTTCTTTTTCGAATCTTCGTCAGCTTCGTCGCCCGTAGCCACTACATATATAAAAATCGAATTTTTACTTCGCTATTCAATATAAAAATCGAATTTTTACTTTGCTTTTCAATATATAAAAATGTGATTTAAAACTGAATTTTATTAATGATTTAAAACTGAATTTTATTAATGATTTAAAACTGAATTTTATTAATGTTTAAAAACTGTTTTTTTATTTAAGTTGTAAAAAAAAATAGGAAAAGTAAAGACTTTTAAAATAGGAAAAGTAAAGACTTTTAAAATAGGAAAAGTACAGATTTTTAAATATTAAAAATGTGATTTTTATATATTGAACTTCGAATTAAAAATATGATTTTTATATATTCCAACTGTGACGACAAGGAATTTCGCTCGGTCCGAATCAATCGCTAAACCGACCCAGGCCGTTCGAAACGCCCTATCGTTTGAGAACAAGCCACAACAGAATGCATACAAAAGAACATTTCATTGTATATTACAACAGTGCATCAGATTACGAGAATATACAGAGTATAAATGAATATTACACAGAAATATCAGAGATTTAAATTACATTTAAATACATAGCAGCGGAAAATAATACAATACACAACTAGAAGAGATATACGGATACAAAGCTTTCCGGATATCGTTCCAGCTGTAAACCAGGATCCTGTGAATATAAATCTGCAAAACCAAAACTACTAGCTGCCCGTGTCAAAATAGGGGCACCCAGAGTTTAGGTTAAAACAATAAACTCCAGGTCAGTCATGTGACTGGTGTGAGAACTAAAACAGTTATTAATCTTTATTTTAAAGCTAGGGAAATCAAGGGACCACGCCGTATAACACGGAACGGGTTTCCTCCCAAGAATACCAGTGCATAAAACAACAGCGCAATGCTAAATAAAGAAGAATGAAGCTGTTATAAGACCCAGGTCCCATCACACAATGCAACGCAGTCGAGGATAGGGTTTTCCCTTATAACAACCAAAGAATGCTTGATACGTTTAAAACAAATCATTTGATACTAATGTAAGTGCATAGTGTATAAAACACTTCAAATCATAAGTATCAATCATAGGCGGCATGAGCGCCCCATCCCACTATGTCGCCATATATAGGATTACAACTAAAACCGCAAGATCACGTATTTGGAAATTGGATTTCCGTCTATGAACCGAGGCAAAAGATAGTCCTCAACCGATTCGAGACTGCCTAGCCCGAGTCTCAGGATCAGAACGCATCGACCCTTGGAGCGACAGGGCCGGTCCACACGGAGTGGATTAAAAATGCCTGAGCACTACGTTTCGCCGCCCTTTGGGGCGTAAGCGAGCCAACTAAATGATTCCATCGGTTCGAGAACGACCGATCAATCCGAGGCGCCTCGCAACAACAACAACCACATAAGTCAAACTCGTCAGGGCGTGTAAAACCACTGACGCCACTTCTAGCTAGGAGGAAACGTAGGCCCTCCCTGAGGTCCGTCTCCCGTTTTTGGTTCATACCGGGTGTGAAACTCGCGAAGTAAACGTTACACAAAGCTACGCCACTAAGGCCGTGCTTTGATCACCAACCACAAGACTTTGCTTTTCAACAGAAGCCTTGATCATTTGCATCTTAGCATGCCACACAGGCAAACCATCCTATGCAACCGATATCAGTCACACAGAATGAAATCCGATGTCAGACACACAGTCCATTTACAAGTCCGTTCTGGGTCTGAACGAAACCGGAGGCACCTAGTACCCCGCATATCCATCGATCTCCAAGTACGTCTGGACGATCACTAACTGTTTCCATCTTCTTGGGTGTACAGCCCAATCAAGATCATCAGTAATCACCCAAACGACGTGAAGACCTCCGGTCTTCGACCATCGTCTTCATCTTCGACTTATCGTCGTATCAGTTATTCAGAATGGGATAAACCCGGTCTTTCCGAATAACTCGCGTATATTTTAAATAAGTGTTACACAAACACAACATACGCCTCATTCCAATTCATTAGTCCCTAACCGTAAATTAATCAAGAGAATAATTTCCCAAATATTAACCCCGAAGGCCGAAACCAACATCAGATCAATATCCAGAAAACCATTCTGCTTGGCCAACCGACAGTTAGTTTCTAAATTTTACATTCATAGGGAAATGTTCCCATTAATTTTATCCAAGATAAATTCCTGAATTTATTCTTTAATCTATCTTTGAATCTCAATTCAAACTAGTCGGGATTAGCGAACCTTACCGAAGTAATCATTTATTTTAATTTCCCAATCCCAACCTATTCATCCCATGAAGTAAAACTGGTAATACTTCATATCTAACACCACGGTGTTATCGGTAAATTCAATTACCATTTCGCGTTCAAATCTAATTAAAGATTTAACTAACGCCTGGAGCAAAACTGGTGATACTCCATTTTCGATCATTTCAATCTAATTAAAGATTCATTAAAACTCCACTTAGTTTTAATCTTTGACTGGGTTAAAGAATCAGTGTCATTTAAAAACACAGTTCACGATAAACCCAAAATCACATTCATTAATCATCGGGTTAAAGAACGAGTGTTGTTTAAAACACTGTTCACGATAAACCCAAAAATCAATATCGATTCAATTCCAATTAAATGTTATTTAATTGGTACACTTCATTAAATCTAAATAAAAAGATTTAATCTTTTCTCAACTGGGTTCAAGAATAGTGTTAGTAAAGACACCATTCACGACAAACCCAAATCACATTCGATATTCAATACAAGGCTCTGAATAGAAAATATATCGGCTTATATTCAATATCGAATTCTACGACTAACAAATGTCGTATTGGAAATAACGATATAAATATATATCTTTCAAATTTCCATAACACCACTTGTATAATCACGAATTCCAACATCGAAATATTCCGAAGACAATTTCGATTCAAATCCACCCCAATGCAATCATTGGATATTCTGGTTATTTTTAAAACCCCTTTTTAATTCAATTTATTTATTTAAAAATAAATAGAATTATAATTCTAGTTCAAAACCAGTTCATTTCGATAAAAATCTATTTTTATCTTTTCAAATATGGAGTTTTCATCCCGAATCTTCACAAATCATTTCTTATGATTTTACACAAATTATTACTATTTTTAATAATTTTATCAAGGCCCGTACAGTCGATTTCCATCAATGGCCATCGAACTGCACTTACAGCGACCTTTTTCGAATTTGATTTGGACATAATTCCAAATCCAACCGTTAGATTTCAAATTTCTAATATTCGTTAGAAAGCTCTTTTCGATTCGAACCCAACGGTTCCGGTTTTAGGAGAATCCGACGGTCGGATCTCCCGTAATGCCCGTTTGAAATAAATGGTCGAAATTCACGAACTGCCGCGGCGCGGCGCGTTCTATTCAGGCCATTATATTATATATATAATATATATAATATATATTTCGTCGATTTTCTATTCAAAACGAATTATATAAATAGTTTTAAAATTCGTTTCAAAATCTATTTCAACTTCCATTTCAATTCAAAGTAAAATTGAATTCCTCTTTATAAATTCGTTTCAAAATTCATTTCTATTCAATTCAAATTTCAATTCAATTTGAATTCGTTTTCAATTCAATTCATTTCGAAATCGTTTTCAATTCAATTCATTTCGAAATCGTTTTCAATTCAATTCGAATTCGTTTTCAATTCATTTCATAATATTCGATTTCGAAATCACTTTTCAATATTCATTTCAAAAATGAATAAAATCGATATAAATATCGTTCACGTCAAAATGGCGTCAATCTAATCAACACGGCTTCATAAATTTCTATTTTCAAATATTCTATTTCAAATATTTCTTTTTCAAAATAGTTGTTATTATCAAAATATTTCGTTCAACACATGACCAATCTCAATGGATGAGTACTGTCAACACATGAACTTTTATTTTATATTGATAAAGATGTAAATTTTATTACTAAAATATTTCGTTCAACACATGACCAATCTCAACGGATGAGTACTGTCAACACATGAACTTTTATTTTATAATATTCTTTGTTTTTCAAATTGGAATGAGGCCCAATCAATTACCATATAAAGTTAATTATATGGATTTTCATACAACACATGTATATAGTAACATTGAAAATAATCAACCATCAACCAAAGTGTACTACACTGTAAAAGCATCAAATATAGATATTCAACGCTTATAACAGCCTGTCAATCAATCGATCGACATATTCAATCAATCAGGATGAGTGAACTTCAAATTTCATCCCAACACCCGTGTGGGGTTTCAAACAATCAAACAAAGATTTTATTTGTGCAGTTGGGCGATGTGTAAAATTTATCGTCCCAATCAATGTCCTTCAAATAGGTGTACATAAACAAACCGTCTGGTTTGTAAATGAATATTTATTTATTCACATTCACGTTAAAAATTATATTTTTAACGACAAAACATTTTATTCCAACATATGAACTTCTATTCAATTCATTCTTTAAATAAAATGATATTTTTATTTTTCTAACATATTTTAGAAAATTTCGGCGGCATAACGGCACGATACTAGAAACGGGATAAGGCCTAGCCTTATCCCCGGTCTAGTGAAGGCCCACGCCATTCACACATCAATCAAATCAATTTCATCTCACCAAACAATTCAATTCAAACAAATAATTCAACTAATCTATGCAACCAAACAAACAAGTCCATGGTCTGTGGACGATTGTGTCGGGTGCTACTAAGCACCGTCTGCATCCTAGTATATATATATAATTAGAAAAGAAATTGAAAGGTGAGAAATTCTCACCTATAGCTATCCAACTTCAAGACTCTTCTTAATAGAAATCTTCGCCTATTTGTCGCTTTCACCCGTATTCTCTACATATGTAAAAATAGAATTTTTACTATGCTATTCAATATATAAAAACCGAATTTTTACTTTTGCTTTCAACATATAAAAATATGATTTTTTACTTCGACTTTCAACATATAAAAATATGATTTTTACTTCGACTTTCAACATATAAAAATATGATTTTTACATTTGCAAGTTCAAATCTTTTTCTACTAAAAGATTAAACCTTTTTCCTATTTTAAAGTTCAAAATAAAATCAGTTTTTTTTTTTTTTTAAATGCAGTTTTTATCTTTTTCAAATGCAGTTTTTATCTTTTTCAAATGCAGTTTTTATCTTTATAAAAAATGCAGTTTTTAAATCCCTTTTTCAAATGCAGTTTTTTTCTTCTTAAAAAAAAACAGTTTTTAAAATCTTAAAAAAAAATCTGTTCAGTTTTAAAATACTTTTAAAAATTCAGTTTTGTTTTAAAATACTTTTTTAAAAATTCATTTCAGTTTTAAAATCGTTTAAAAAGATTCAGTTTAGTTTTAAAATCGTTTAAAAATTCAGTTTAGTTTTAAATCGTTTAAAAATTCAGTTTATAAAACTTTATTATAAAAATCAGTTTATATATAAAATAAAAATAAAATAAATAAAAACGAAATAAAATTAAAAACTTACAGAGGAGCGGGGGGGGGGGGGGGGCTGGTGTTTTCGCAGACGTCGAGACGGGGGGCTTCGTCGGAGCTAGCGCGATTTGGGGGGGGGGAGCTTCGTCGTCTTCGATCGATGGAGGGGGGGGGGGAAGCGGCTTGGGTCTGGTGGCGTCGCGATCTGGGAAGGAGGTGGAGGCGGACGGAGGAGGGCGGCGTTCGCTCTAGGGGGGGGGGCGGCTGCTCGATACTTAGGGTTTTTTTTTTTTTTCTTTTTCTGTTTAGAATTAAAACGAACGGGGGGGGGGACCAATCTCAATGGATGAGTACTGTCAACACATGAACTTTTATTTTATATTGATAAAGATGTAAATTTTATTACTAAAATATTTCGTTCAACACATGACCAATCTCAACGGATGAGTACTGTCAACACATGAACTTTTATTTTATAATATTCTTTGTTTTTCAAATTGGAATGAGGCCCAATCAATTACCATATAAAGTTAATTATATGGATTTTCATACAACACATGTATATAATAACATTGAAAATAATCAACCATCAACCAAAGTGTACTACACTGTAAAAGCATCAAATATAGATATTCAACGCTTATAACAGCCTGTCAATCAATCGATCGACATATTCAATCAATCAGGATGAGTGAACTTCAAATTTCATCGCAACACCCGTGTGGGGTTTCAAACAATCAAACAAAGATTTTATTTGTGCAGTTGGGCGATGTGTAAAATTTATCGTCCCAATCAATGTCCTTCAAATAGGTGTACATAAACAAACCGTCTGGTTTGTAAATGAATATTTATTTATTCACATTCACGTTAAATTTTTTTTTCTTTTTCTTTTTGAGATCTGAAGGACCGGGGAAGCTATTTGAAATTCCCCGATGCTCCCATTGCAGGGGAGGTTATGGCGAAATTTTTCAAAAATTTAGGGTGTTAGCCAAATTTTTGAAAATTTGAAAATTCTCAGAAACTAAAGAGTTGGAGAATGGAAACCAGATCGAGCGTAGAGTTGATTAATCAAACCACTTTCGACTTTGTTCCTTTTCGGGGACGAAAAGTTTTAAGTGGGGGAGATTGTAACAACCCGTAAAATGCGAGCCAGTTTGAAATTTTTATTTTGGCAATTTTACTGAATTTTGATTATTTAAAATGAATTATTTTAAATAATATCGACGAGAAATTTATTTTGAATAGAATTCGAACGAATATATTTATATACGTCGTCGTTAGAATATATAATAATTATAAAAGGAATTGAAAATGGCGCGGTAGTTCGAAAATTTGATTTCTAATTTCAAATGAATATACAGAATTCAATATAAGTCAGAATTGAACGAAATAAGAAATATTTGAATCTGTATAACTATATCTTTGTAACGAAGTTGACAAACTGAGATTTCATCTTAGAAATGATAAGATATGTCCAGTTTAAAATTAGAAATAGTCGCTGTGGAATTTATATATATAAGGCCCTTAAAAATGGACATTTTGCAAACGACCTCGGATTTCGACGAAACCAGTTTTGTTGGGTCCGGGATGTAAAGTTATTGCTAGGTTTCAAATTTCATATTTTTTCGAATCAATATGTGAGCGTGGCAAAAGAAAACGCGTTTGACCAGTTTCAGTTGATTTTAATCGACTGGAAATTGGCCATTTTTCCAACGGTCTCAGAATTCGACGAAACTAGTTTTGTTAGGACCGTATCGTCAATACGAAGCTAGAAAATATTTTTCTGGAATTTTTCTAGTTAGTATGTGACCCCGGTAATTTGAAATGTACGTTTAAAATTCAATATAGTGATTTAAATGTAAATTCAAAGGAAACTGATCGAAACGGTCAAATCAGCTAGCGATACATATCCCATTGTGTTCGGAATGGGGGTAAAACGCTATGGACGACATGCGGTGGGCCTCGTTTAGAGGTCGTAAATAAAAGTTGTTTTTTAGTGATAAATTAATTAATTAAATAATAAAAAAAATGTGAAAACCCGTAACTTCCCCGTAAAAGAAAGTGTCGGATAGTTCGAGAACAAACCACAACAGAACGCATACAGAAGAACATTTCATTGTATATTACAACAATGCATCAGATTACAAGAATATACAGAGTATAAACGAATATTACACAGAAATACCAGAGATTTAAATTACATTTAAATACATAGCAGCGGAAAATAATACAATACACAACTAGAAGTAGATATACGGATACAAAGCTTTCCGGATATCGTTCCAGCTGTGAACCAGGATCCTGTGAATATAAATCTGCAAAACCGAAACTACTAGCTGCCCGTGTCAAAATAGGGGCACCCAGAGTTTAGGTTAAAACAATAAACTCCAGGTCAGTCATGTGACTGGTGTGAGAACTAAAACAGTTATTAATCTTTATTTTTAAAGTTAGGTAAATCAAGGGACCACGCCGTATAACACGGAACGGGTTTCCTCCCAAGAATACCAGTGCATAAAACAACAGCGCAATGCTAAATAAAGAAGAATGAAGCTGTTATAAGACCCAGGTCCCATCACACAATGCAACGCAGCCGAGGATAGGGTTTTCCCTTATAACAGCCAAAGAATGCTTGATACGTTTGAAACAAATCATTTGATACTATAATAAGTGCATAGTGTATAAAACAACTTCAAATCATAAGTATCAATCATAGGCGGCATGGGTACCATATATCATGTCGCCATATATAGGTTTACAAATAAAACCGCACAGTCACGTATTTGGGAATTGGATTTCCATCTATGAACCGAGGCAAAAGATAGTCCTCAACCGATTCGAGACTGTCTAGTCCGAGCCTCATTCCATAGCGACTATTCAGAATTTTCAACTGGACATATCTTTTGATTCCCGCTACGAACTTTTGATTTTTCGGATTCGTTGGAAAGATATTCACTATTAGATTCCATTATTTTTGGTTTCACTAAAATCCGGATTGTTTTGCACCCGGTACATTCAATTGAAGTTTGAAATCGAATTATCGAACTACCGCGCCATTTTCAATTCTATTTATAATTATATATAATTATTATATATTCTAACGACGACGTATATAATATATACGTCGAATTATATTCAAAATAAATTTCACGTCGTTATTATTTAAAATAATTCATTTTAAATAATCAAAATTCGCTAAAATTGCCGAAATAAAAATTTTAAACTGGCCCAGATTTTCCGGGTTGTTACAATATGCCTGCGATGTTGTAACTGAACAAGTTATACACATGCCTATAATGTTGGAAAGATTAACAAGTTATATGTATCTATCTTCCTTTTTCCATTTTCTATGTTTATTTCTAGGCCTGCCTATATACATACATGACTTGATTATATTCCTCTCCCTCTGTTTTCCTTTTATTTAGGCTAAGCCTAGGCTATGCCCAATTAGAATGGGCGTACACTTGGGGGGAATTAATGAACAATTTGAAAGAGGAATTTAGGCATGTTATTTACTTGGACTAAATTGATTATAATTTGGGAAAAAGGATAAATATACATGTTTAGACTTGCTATTAATGGACATTATGCATAAACCTATAACTTGGGGATGCAGTTGATGAATAATATGCATATGGACTAAACATGTTAACTTTGACTTAATTGGACATTAAGCAAACGACATGTTATGATTAGGGTTGTACACACATAAGGACATTACAACCTTGCCTATTAGTAAACCTAAACCTAGGGCCGTCAATTTCTAACACGACCTGAAAAACAACTCGTAACCTGCACACAAAAAACGCGACTCGATCCATTTATAAACGGGTCAACCCGCTCTGACCCGTTTAATAAACGGGTTGACTCGACCCGGCCCGTGAATCTGTCATGACCTGTTTAATATAAAACATATTTTTATACTCTACATCTACAAAACATAGGCCCAACCTAGTCCACTACCCATTTTCCGCTTTACCCTAATTTACCAATTACCAAGCTGCCACTCATTCAATTATTCTAATTTCTGCAGTTCTACCTCTTCACTGATTCACTCCTTCACGTTTTCAAGCTTATTCCTACATTAACAACTTTTTACATTTTTATTCTCATATTAGCTTGCAACAAGTGAATGACAATAACAACCTTCGTTCATGTTTTCATCTTCTTAAACAAATATTTTTCTTAATGGGTTACACGAATCAAACCCGAAACCCACATGATTATAAATGGGTCAACCCGAAACCGACCTGTTTAATAAACGGGTTGAGCTAACACGACCTGAACTCAACCCGAACATGACTTGACCTGACACGAACCCGACCCAACCCGACCCATTGGCAGCCCTACCTGAACCTGCTATGTTAAACATGAAAATTAATAAGCAAAGAGGTCCCCTGCCTACTGTTTAATCAGGTTTTAGAGACTCTTAAATCCTAGTTAGTTGGGGGCATAAGCTTAGGGGCGTTTTGCTTGTGTCAATCTGTTATTTGGAACCTATATAAGTCAGCATCCCTGTAGGCATCTTATTTAGGAGGTCCCGCACTAGGTAAGGGCCTAGGGCATGCTATACTGAACTTGACAGGGTTGGTTACGGGTGCATTCAGGTGGAGTCATGAGCATGCATGGATCCGACTAGGGAAGATAAGATGTTATAACACCAATAAATAAGTCTGTGTCATACAATTACTGGATTATGGAGTGATACACCTACTGCTGGGGCTGACATAGAATATTTACGTTGTAGGGAGCCGATCGCTTAGGTGGTAATTAGGGTACACGTAACCCTATCGTTATGTAATTAGATTTACACCTGACCGCGTTATGTAATTAGGTTAACACCTAATCTGGTTATGTAATTAGGGTACATCAAATCCTATTGTTTAATCCTTTTGTAATCTTATTGATAAGTAATTAGAAAAAAACCTAATCCTGTTGAATCTGTTATACTAGTATTGGTGTAGACATATATGTTCAGACATTACTTGGTTTTAAGATATAAATGCGAAGAATTACTTGATCGTACCTGTTATTCTGTTCGTCTTGCCATTCTGTTTAGTTTATCTGTCGTGACACTGTACCTTTCTTATCCAGTCTTATTTACCTGTCTTTGGCATTCCTATTTTATGCATATTTTTAAGTTACTGGAACTCGCCAAACTTTATGTCTGACCCCGTTTTCTTTTGCTTATTTCTTCCTTTCCCCCTCAAGTCCTCAAAGTGGTAGCACTCAGTAGTAGCTAGGATTTTCTTCAGCTTGGACTTGACTTGGACTTCTTGAGATGTATCGTTTTAACGTGCTTTCCACTTTAGTTTGGCTTATGGCGTGGGATATGATTTTATGTACTTTGGTATTTTATTTTCTGAGATATTTTGAAAGATATGTTTGAGATAGCTTACTAGTTGTAACTGAGTTTTGATGCATTTATGACACTATGCTTTATTTGCTTTCATAAAGTTTAAATTTTTCGGCTGCATATTTTATCTGTCTTGGAAATGTTCTGTAATGATTACCTACTACGCTTCACGGAACTTAATGCATTCTCTTAAGAGTGATGTTAACGGATGTAGGGTGTCACACTTGGTATCAGAGCTAAAGGTTACAAGATCAGAGAAACGTTTTCAAAATCGTTTTAAAAAATCAAAGTATTTTAAAGTAAAAATCTTTTTTTGAAAAACATATCCCCTCAAGCTATAACGACCCAAGGATTTTCGGCACCGAAAATCGACATAAATACCTTTACCGTGACTCATGCCAACCTTCCAAACACCGAAAACACTGGAACGTTATTAGAAAGAATTTAGAGGGTGAGATAAGAAAGAAAGAAATATTAGAATAGAAGAAGAAGAAGAACCAACACAGTATAATCAGAGTCTCACATCGCAGCGGAACAAAATACAATACCGAAATAAATCTTTATTGAGAGCTTTAAAATACTTACAATATCAATGTACATCAAAATCTGGACAGTTATAATAACCTGTCCTCATATACAACACAAAGTGGAATAGTAGCTATGTAATATCATATGTCTGGACTCTTCCAGCTCGTCTCTTCACATCATTCGATAACCTGAACCTGTACACCCCGGGCTAACCCGAGCATTTACAAAACACCGGGTCAGTCTAGTGAACCAGAGTGAGAAAACTTGCACAGTATTAAGGGTATCACACAACTTGATTTTTAAGTCAAAATCTTTTTGAAAGAAAAGGATAATCGTAAGACCAAATCCACACATAAATACGGATGGTTTTTACCTTACGATAACCCAAAACAGTTTCGAAATCAATATCTCTTCCGATATTATAATAATGTCTAAATACAAATAAATATCAATCTAGTGGAACGCTTGCATCTCACGCTCCATATATATATAGTCTATAAACAAAACCGCGGGCGCTTATTGGATATTGAATTCTGACTTTGACAAGGTATGGGACCACCTGCCGATAGTGTGTCTCTAGAGACGAATACACTTGGTTCAACAAGAACGTCTTGCAACCCGGCCTACACATGACCGACCACTCATTTCGCTTGAGTGTATCGAATGTATATCACCAACGGTTGGGCTCAAACCACCGTTTCCCTAAAAGGGACAACATCGAAATAAGTTTAAGAAGCAAAAGGAATTTCTCTAGATAGGTGATTATACACCCTAATGGGAGCGACCCACATAGCCATGCTGCCTGCCCGATTTTTGTCATTTCCCGGTTGTGAGGCTTGAGGTTTAATTTAACCTTTGAACACCTGGCCACCATTCACTTTGAATGCCACATCGTCAGATCCACCAGATATCACTAATTGACGTCCACAAAAATACTCTAGTATTTCAGAGAACCGTCGCCCTCCGTACAACCATGGTACGTTTGAAAAAATCAATGTACGCGATCCCTTTTGAAATACTCTGTCAGACATCCGTCCACACAAGTCATCCAGGAACAGGATGAATCGAAGGTACTCTCCTACTGCATCCCATATAGGAATCACCCCATGGATCAGTAGCGAGAAGTCCTTGCAACACGTAGATTTCAATCACGACAGAACCACAGTTTATCTCTAGCCGCTAAACCAAAGATTTTTAGTAGTTCTTCCGTTTATGAAGATCTATGGTCTTTAGTGCTCCATCTTGATCATCTTTTGATATCTCCACGTATTTGTTGGTCGGAATGGTTTTCGAATATAAGTTCGATCCCGGCCTTTCCGTGCCAACAATCGTATTGGACAGATTTGATAGTCGGTGATTTAACTATTAAAATAAACAGTGTTTTAATCATGATAATCCAGTGAGTCCACTGGTTCAGTATTCAGCATCCTTGGCCTTTTAATTAAACAAATGTAAATTCAAACTCTTAAATCTTTCGATATTACAAATATAGTTTTTCATTTCTTATATAATATAAGATTATTCTTTTTAATGGGTTCATTTTTATTATTTAGAAAAATTCCATATCACATCCAGTTTCCACTCCACTTTCAAAACATTAGCCAAGTTATTACCTATTTTGGGAAATCCATTCAACATTTTCTCATTTGAGATTCTCTTTTCAATTTCCCACTTTCGCTTAAACCCATTATTAAGTAACTTGAATTTAATGTCAAATTAACGCTTTAAACCTTACTTATAAAAATCCTGGTATGATAAATCCTTCTACTTAATCCTTTTTACTTAATTTAAATAATGGAGTAACATTTATTTAAACTACCATATTCGCTTAAAATCCTCTTTATCACTTCGTTATAAAACTCAGGTTTAAAAATATAACCTGTTCATAAACTTCTTTCACCAATCCATTGGATTTCTTTTCACTTAGATTACTTTTTAAATGAATTTCCATTTAAAAAGAAATTTTCTAAACTATTATTAATAATAATAATTAATCTCAATCATTAACTACATTAGTAGTTAATCCCTTTATTAACTGAAGTAAATAATAAATCCCTTTTTAAAATTTTATTAAAATCTAAACAGTATTCATTAAATTCTTCTATTGGGTTAATTCAAACTAATTTAATGATCAATTCCAGTTAAAATTGTTAACTTAGTCTACTTAAATCTGGTCATCTCATTAACTGATTCAATTCATTTATCCTTTTTAAGTAATTTATAATTAATTAAGATAATTCCATTAAATTGTTTCTTAACAAAACCATTATCCAAATTTATCTGTTAGGCTAATTTCTATTCACGTATTTCTAAATCTGATTATCATCAGCATTTGTCTTTATAAAATCAATTATTAACTTAAATAATAAATAATATATTTTTATTTTCTTTATAAACTTGTATTAAAAATATATATTTCCAAACCTATCTTTAGTTATAAAGTAAATTTTATAACTTCAGTTCTATCAATTTACCTGATAGTAAATCGATATCATTTCTTTTAGGCCATTTACTGCCGATTACTCACCCAATATGGCCCATTGGATAAAACTCCACACAGGTTGACTTTCCAATCAATGATCAATACTCAAATCAATCACCCAAACAAGACAGTTCATATGATAACATGAAAATAAATAATATATTTGAGGAATCCGGTTGGATCCCTCCAACCTGTTCTTCCCTGCATACCAATGGTAATCACCAAACAGATCTTTCAATTTCATTTAACTGATAAAATAAATAACGCCCATTTAATCCTAACCACAAGCAATTCAAACAATTCAACCAATTAAACACGTTTATTTTATAAACGTGACCAACAAGGTAAGTCACCTTTATTGGAACCAATCGTTAGAATAACGATTTGGTATTTCACTGAAATTAAACGACGGTTTAATTTCATCAGATAAATCAGCAAATAAATATATAACTAGCAAATACTCAACCATTGGCAAGCAAAGCACACAAAATAAAAACCCAATTTATATAAAATATAAATGGGAAAACTGAGTGAGTTTAACTCACATTGAATCCCGTTCATCGCCAAAATGGTTTGTTCCAATTAAATTAAATAATCGTTTAATTTAAATAAAATTCCAGTAGCGGTCGCCTCTAACCAAACCAGCTTCAAAACGTTGCTCTCAATGATACAGTTCCAACGTCCTCGGTTTCCTCGGATTCTGGTAACAAGCAGCGTGTTACAGAATTTTATATGTACTAATTAATTAAATAAATGTTGTTTATAACTTCATAATATTGTAATAACCCAAATAACCACTTATACTTAAGTTTGGCATTTTTGAACATATAATTTAGGCCACGGGAGTAAATACTAAGCTACCTTATAATATTAGTAACTAAATATACCCACATATTTTCAACTTAATTTATCTTACGGGTAAACTGTCATTAGACAAAATTAATCAACCCGGATTAGAGATAATATAGGTCCAGGTGGTCACGTTGTGAGTTAATAACATAATGTACATTATTATTAATTAATTAAATCGGTCATACTCATAACTTAAATTTATATAACCATTGGGCCTTACCAGTTCGTTCTCGGCCCACATCATGTTTAAAAATCCTCCTGCCAACTCTTCTTCTCTCTTGCTTCTCGTCCCAAACACTTGTCTCACTGTTTGTTTCCTCCTACGCTGGCTTTGCTCTTTCCATGCAACAGACTTCCCATGCTCACGTTCATTCACCTCCCCTGCACTTCTTTCTTTCCCAACATCTGTTGGTAAACATCATGAACAGAAACACGTAACTCCTCTGAAGGTGATCACTTCACTAATCCTTTTCCCGAAGAAAGATAGTACTTCCCCACACAAACAGCGCCCACCTCATCACTATATAAGCACTTCTTCCTTGCCATGCATGTTCAAAAACAAGTCCTCCTCCACTTCGCTCTTTTCTTTTTCTTTTTATTCCCTCCTTCTATCGCTTTAACACCCGGATCCGAGCATTGCTTTCATCCCAAACTACACTGTCTTCCTCACTTGCTGCTGCTTAGCTTAGTCCCCTTCCCTTTACTTCTGTTCACACTCCATACTCCACAACGCCACCTCATCTCGCCAACCCAGACTTCGAGCATCCTCCTTCGTGTATAGCGTGTGAACTCATTTCTGGACACCATCCCTTTTTCGGCGGCCTTACAGACCTCGTGATGACCCCCTCTGGTCCATATTTCCCACGGTTTCTTTTTCCTCTCAGTTGAGTGGAATTGGAGAAGTGGCACAATTAGAAGAAGTGCGTGCAAGACAAGGTGAAAGAAGACATGCAATATATATTTATATAGCACATTTACATGGGCATCACTATGTAAGTACAAGGTAGATGTGGATAGCTTGTTAGGGTGTAGTGTATTGTAAGTTCAGATTGATGGAAAAAGATTCGGAGTTCCCAGTGGAAGATCATGTCTTAGGTAGGAAAAAGATTTTGTAAGATAGGCTGCCGTTTTCTTTTAGTGTGTCAATAGTCGAAGCTTTTGACTCTCAACAATGTATCGTGGCCAGGTATATATATTTGTTGGCACGATCTTATTTGTTTTGCGGAGATCTTTTGCTTCGCTCATTATATTTTACTGATGTTTTTGACTGAAGCGACTCGAGAATCCTTATCTGATAAAATTTCCAGATTTTGCGCTGTGGGATGTGTCACGTTCAAAGATTTAGGTAGGTTTTTCTTCTGATTCACTAGTCGATATACTCGATTTGAGTGATTTAACGGTATGCTCTATCTAGGGTAGGTGTTTTTTAATCAAAATTTAATTTAATGAAACTTCACCGCTAAGTAACAAGCAGAAACCACCACAAATGACTTTCGTTTACTGATAAAAAAGCTAATCTTAGTGTAAAAAGGTATTCCGGACCCAATGGGACAAGTTTCGTCGAAATTCGAGGTCGTATGAAAAAATTTCCTTTATAAAACCAGAAATAAACACACGTTTAGTTTTTCCACGATCACCAGATAAATTAAATCAACTTGAAACTTTGAAATCCTACGATAATTTATCAATACGAACCCAACGACACCAGTTTTGTCGCATTCTGAGACTGTTTGCTCGGTAGGCTATTTTTACGCGCACCGCAAGGCCATTCTGAACACCAAATTATCTGGTCTTCAAAAATAACGAACTATATACCTATCCTGGCTCTAAATGCCGATACAAACTCAACGGAATTGGTTTCGCGGCCTAATTCGATCGTCTGCTCAAGTTATACTCGAATATCCATTTATTAAATTAAATTAATTTAATTACGCATTATAGAAAATAAACGGGCGTTTACGGCTACCGTGGCCACATATGACATCGGTTTGCCACACCATTTAACACCGTACAATAATTTAACGTTACGGTCCCAATGAAACTGATTTCGTCGAAAACGGCCTCTGTTTGCAAAATGAAAAAGGCCTATATTTTAATAACGATTTCCACAGCGATTATTTTAAAATTTGACTTGGCCATAAATAAAAAATTATAACACGAAATCTGGATTTTCTCTTCCATATGAAAATTATCATCAACACGGTCTCAAAGTTTCTTATTTCATAGAAATCTGACTTATATTGAATCCTGTATATTCAATTAAAGTTCAGAACTCAATGTTGCGAACTGCAGTGCTATTTCGAGCTCGATTAATAATTATATAAATATGTAACGTTCAAACTTCGTTTTAATAACAAATTAAATATTAAAATTCATTAATACTCCAAATATGATATTTAAAATAATAAATTAAATATTTAACTGCAAAAAATACGGGACGTTACACAAGCCATAGTCAGTAATTTCTCGATATTCTGTTGAGCTCTTATTCTTCTCTTTTCAGCATGTTTGGGGCACCTAATCTTCCCGAGGGCAATCCGTTACCGACATGGTTCTGTAGATATCTTAAGGCTACAACACCTGCTGGAGGTCAAGGGGATGCTCCTGCCACAGCTGCAGCCGTTGTTCCTCCACCTCCACAAGTGGATAACTTCTCTAAGTTATGTAAAGACTTCTGCACCATGGGAGGAATCCATTTCGAGGTACTGAGAGCTTTGTTGAAGCACGAAATTGGCTAAAGAGATAGAAAAATTGTTTGGACTTTTTGAGGTTGACGACCGAAGAAAGACACGATTGGCTGCATGGCAACTTAAAGATGAAGCTTCCTAGTAGTGGGAAGCAGCACAAGCTAGACAACCGGTAGTGATTTGGGATGACTTCAGGCAAAGGTTTGAGATGAAATTTTTATCTTAGGAAGAAGTGGGACTGCAAATGGAAAGATTCTTTGCTTTAAAGCAAGGGGACATGCCGATTAAGGAATATGTGAATAAGTTTAGTCAGTCAACTAGCGAGGTTCAAACTAGAGTTGGTGAATACGACCCACAAGAAGGAACTCAGATTTGCGAGAGGATTGAATGAACCTCTCCAAGGATTTGCTTTGTCCCACATATCGATGGGTGAAACTTTTGAAAGGCTAGTTGATATGGTGCTCATGTACGAGGATCGTAAGGGAGAAAAGAAAGAGACAAAGACTAAGGAAACTCAAGCTAAGGGCGAAAATCAGAAAATGGTGGCCCAAGAAAGGAAAGCAACAAAAGAAAGACCCGACAAAGCCCAAATTAAAAAGGAGGCAAAGTGTCATGGTTGCGGTGGTATGGGGCACTTTATGAAAGACTGCAGAAAGACGAAGGGAGCTTGCTTTAATTATGGACAGATAGGACATTTTACAAAGAAATGCCCTAGCAAGAAAGGGGAAGGGGCAGGAACTTCTGGACAAGTGCATGCTTTGGAAGCGAGTGGACCTGATCGAGGTAGGAAAGTCATAGTCGAAGGTTTGATTTCCCTTTTCGACTATCCTATTCGAACCCTGTTTAATTCTGGCGCTTCACATTCATTTATATCCAGTTCTTTAGTAGATAGTCTGCACCTAAATACTAGTATTGTCTCTGAACCTATAATGGTCTCAGACCCCATAGGAGGATCAATTCATTTATCCATGATGTGTAGGGGTTTGATAATTTCTATCTTGGGCATCGAATTTGAATGCGATGCATATGTACTGGGCTTTATGGGCTATGGTTTAATTCTAGGAAATAGATTGGCTAGCCATGTATGGTGACATCCTTAGTTGCGAAAAGTAAGTGGTTAGACTTCTTTCTTGTCATGGTAGGACTCTCAAAATTTCCTATGACCTATGAGGGTCGGTGATGCTCCGCTTTATATAATCACTTGATACTTTTGTTGATAACCTACGATCTGTGCCTACAGTTAGAGACTACCTGGATGTGTCTGAGGAGGTTAAGAGACTACCTCCAAAGCGTGAGATCGACTTCTGAATTTACTTAGTAGAGAACGCAGAGGCAGTTGCTCTACCAGTGCGCCACATGGCTCCTAGAGAAATGAGGGAGCTCATCAAGCAAGTAGGGGAGCTATTCGAGAAAGGTTCTATTCAATAAAGCATTTTAGAATAAGGAGTTCCAGTCATCTTCATGACTAAGGAAGACGACTCACTTTGTCTATGTGTGGATTATATGGAGCTGAATAAGCTCACTAAGAATAATAGGCACCCACTACTGAGAATCGATGACCTATTTTATCAACTGGTTGGCACGTCATTTTTCTCGCAGATGGATCTAGCCATAGGATTTGATCAGTTAAGAGTGGAAGAATACAACACTGATAAGACTGCATTCAGAACTCCAGATGGCTTCTTAGAATTGTTCATTATGCCTTTTGAGTTAATCAATGCACCCGCCTATTTTGTGGACTTGATAAGTAGGGTGTTTAGGGAGTTCCTGAACAAGTTTGTGGTGGTCTTTCTGAATGGCATTCTAATCTTTTCAAAGAACGAGGAGGGGCATGCCCAACACTTAGGGGACGTCCTATGTACCCTCAAGTCACATTAACTCAAGGTGAAGTTTTCTAAGTGTCACTTTTGGAGAAATGAAGTAAGGTTCCTAAGGCATGTGGTCTCTAAGGACGGGATAGCAGTGGATCCCGCGAAAGTCATTGCAGTTCAAGATTAGAAGGCTCCAAAGAAAGCAACAAAGGTGAGAAGTTTCCTTGGGTTGGTGGGCTGCAAGAGAAAGTTTATCAAGGAATTTGCAAGGATATTAGCCCCGCTTACACAATTGATGAAAAAGAACTTGGCTTTTTCATGGAGCGTTGATTGTGAGGATGCCTTTCAGAGGTTGAAGAGGGCTCTGACAACAGCCCTAATTCCGACTCTCCCAGATGGAAGAAAGATGTTTTGCGGTTTACACCGATGCTTGTGGCATAGGTCTTGGTGTCGTCTTAATGCAAGAGGGAATGGTAGTGTGCTATGGAAGTAAACAGTTAAGGGTTCATGAAAAGAACTACCCAACCCATGATCTAGAGTTGGCTGCTATAGTGTTCGCATTGAAGTCTCGGCGACAGTACCTACTTGGAGAAAAGTTTGAGCTATATACGGATCATAAATCGTTCAAGTATTTGTTCTCAAACAAGGATCTCAACCTAAGGCAGCCGCGATGGATTGAGTTCTTAGGGTCCTACGACTTCGAGATAGCTTATACCCCTAGTAAGGGTAATGTAGTGGCGGACGAACTGAGTAGGCATATGATGACTTTTAATCCTCTATTCATAGATAGGCAGAGCTTGGAGTACATTTCAACTTTTGATTTTAAGCTTTCTACGGATTTTACGGTTGGATTGTTAGCATCTATGGAGGTGCGGCCTACCTTATTGGAGAAAATTGGATCTATGCAACAAGTGGACCCGCAAATTTCAGACATCTTGGAAAATCTTAGTAGAGGAGAGACTTCAAGTTATCTTGCTAGATATATCATGGATGATAAAGGGAGGATAAGACGAAGTGGAAGGCTATGTGTCCCTAAGATTGGTGAACTGCTTAAGGCAATGCTTGAGGAAGCTCATCATTCTCGAATGACTATCCATCCGGGCGGCGATAAAATGTATCGAGACATGAAAAGGGTTTTCTTTTGGACTGGAATGAATAAAAATGTGGAAAAATTTGTAGCTTGATGCATGACTTTCCAAAAAGTAAAGGCTGAACAAAGGAAACCTGGAGGATTGCTTCAGCCTTTGGATATCCCGCAATGGAAGTGGGAAAGCATCTCTATGAATTTCATCGATGGATTGCCACGATCAAGGAAGGGAAATACGAGCATTTGTATGATAGTGGATATACTTACAATGAGAGCTCGTTTTATTCCTGTAAAGAGCAAGAGGACGTGTCTTGGCTGGCATCAGTTTATCTATGAGAGGTAGTTAAATTGCATGGGGTACCTTCCAGTATAGTAAGCGACCGCGACTCCATCTTTACAAGAAAGTTTTGGAAAAGCTTGCAAGAGGCATTAGGTACACATCTACGTTTGAGTACATCATATCATCCCCAGACAGATGGACAAACTGAGAGGGTGAATAGAGTTCTTGAGGATCTTCTAAGACTATGTATCCTAGACTTTGGAGGTACTTGGAAAGAGCACCTTCTTTTGGTGGAGTTCGCCTATAACGACAGTTACCAGTCAAGCATAGGCATGGCACCCTTCGAAGCATTATAAGGACAACCATGTAGATCTTTGACTTGTTGGTGGGTGTCTACGGACAGACTTCTACTTGGGCCAGATATGATTCGATATACTTTTGAGAAGATCGATGCTATCTGTCGAAGAATGAATGCCACTCAAGACAGACAAAAATCTTATGCAATTAAGAGGAGGACCGACTTGGAATTTGAAGTAGGAGATATGGTCTTCATTAAAGTGTTACCACTAAGGAATGTAGTTCTCTTTAGTTCAGTAGGGAAATTGGCGCCATGGTTTTTAGGGCCACTCCTTGTAGTAGAGAGGATATGACATATGGCTTATAGGATTAAGCTACCGGATAGACTGGCGGGCGTGCACGACGTATTTCACGTTTTCCATCCAAGGAAACGTCTCCATGATACATCAGAGATAGTAGGGCCGAGCACTCTTGAAGGCGTGGAAGTTGAGAAGGAAGCATCAGCGAGACGAGTTCCTACTCATCTCCTTGGACCAGAAATCAAGAAGTTGAGGAACAAGGAAATCCGATTGGTAAAAGTGCAATGGGGAGAAGAATCCGAAGATGCGATGTGGGAACCTGAAGGTAGGATTCACTCTTCTTATCCTTTTCTCTTTGAGAGTACATTCTTCACTTCTTTTCCAAGCTTTTACTTTACATTTGCTTTTACGATTCTAGTTTATTTATCCTATCGTTCGAACCTTTCGATCCTTAGGTAGAATCAAATGGTTGGAAACATGTGTTTGAAACATGTTGTGGTCGATGGTTGCAAGTCGGTGCAAGTGTTTGCTAGTGGCTGCTCATGGATGCATACACACACATGTTGCATATGAATGTGTGTTCATATACGCACACATGTTGCATATGGATGTGTGTGCATTTTAGACTTGCTATGGATGGAAGTGGATGAATCATCATATGGATGTTGCATTTGGATGTATCATTGTGTACACATATAGAGTTTATATGTTAGATTAGGTCTAACTGCATGCATACATTTTGGATTTATGGCATAAGCATATATTGCATTAAGGATGTCAACTAAATCAGTCGACTGCCTGATTTTCGCATTAGTGTACGGACATATAAACACAACCACTTTGCATAAGTTCATACAAGCATTAAAAATCTCTTAAGGAAAAAGGACACGTGTGGATGATAGATGAGTAGATGGATGTTAGGATGGTAACATTCTTCTAGACTTGGAGATTTCGGGGACGAAATCTTCTAAGAAGGGGAGAATGTAACACCTCAAACTATAATACACTATAACCATAATAAATAACTGAAACGGGCATTATCGTTGTGTTCATCTCAGAATTCTGATTTAGATAGATCCCAAGTTTGCGTAAAACAGACATGAAGAAGTTATAAGGTCTAGAAGTTTGTATACATATAAGAAGCTTATGTATAAACATAGGTCAAACTAAATTCTAGAATTTCGAACGACATAAACGGGAAACAAAAGCGAGAAATCGTCCCGTTAGGGGACGACCACTCTAGCCTGTGACGACCCGTGGGTCGACCTAAGGGTGGCTGGGTCAACCCATAGATCAACCCAGAGGTAGTGGGTCGACCCAACGTGGATCCATATGAATTCTTCCCTCTGTACGTGGATGATTTTGTGTCTCTGTTCATGCTGACTCAGCATGACTTATACGGTTCAGATTTAAAACCTAGATCTAAGGGTTGATGTTGGCTCTTTAACTCTATAAATAAATGGCTTCCCTCACTCTGAAATTGACATAAATTATTCAACTTTTACTCTGCCTCTAAATTATTTTGAGAAATATAAACATATAACCAGGGAATGCTGTTAGAGATTGGATCAAACGAAGGCAACATCAAGACTTACAACTTGGATTGGGCTTGGACTTTTTATGGCCTAGTATTATATACATATTTTTCTTCACCAAGACTCTCTGTGAGTTACAGTTATTTACAGCTCTGATTTCTTAGGCCTTAAGCATGACAGTTAAATAAAACTAGCTAGGATCTACTGTAAAATAAATATATACCTGATTCATCGTTATCAGCTATGTCATTATAAACCTGTTATACATATGCCTGTGATGTTGTTAACTGAACCTGTTATACATATGCCTGTGATGTTGTTAATTGAACCTGTTATACATATGCCGTTATGTTGTAATTGAACAAGCTATATACATGCCTGTAATGTTGGAAAGATTAACAAGTTATATGTTTTTATATGTTTATTTCCAATCTTGCCTATATACATACGTGATTCGGTTCTATTCCTGTCCCTCTGTTTTCCTTTTATTTTACGCCAATCTAGGCCTTAGAAAGCCTAGGTTATACCCGCTTAGAATGGACATACACTTGGGGCATTACTTTGACTAAATTGATTATAATTTGGGAAAATAGATAAATATACATGTTTGGACTTGCTGTAAATGGACATTATGCATAAACCTGTAAATTGGGGATGCAGTTGATGAATAATATGCATATGGGCTAGACATGTTAACTTTGACTTAATTGGACATTAAGTAAACGACATGTTAAGAATAGGGTTGTACACACATAAGGACATTACAACCTTGCCTATTAGTAAACCCGAACCTTCTATGTTAAACATGAAAATTAATAAGCAAAGAGGTCCCCGCATGCTGTTTTATCGGGTTTTAAGGACTCTTAAATCCTAGTTATTTGGGGGCATAAGCTTAGGGGGTTTTGCTTGTTTCAATATGTTATTTGAAACCCATATCAGTCAGTATCCATGTAAGTATCTTATTTGGGGGTCCGACACTAGGTAGGGGCCCAGGGAATGCTTTACCGAACTTGATAGTAAGTGGTTCAAATGGGGATGGTTGCGGGCATGTTCCGACGGAGTCATGAGCGTGCGTGGTTCCAACTAGGGAAGATAAGATGCTATAACACTAGTAAATAGGTCTGTATCATACAATTGCTGGGTTAGGGAGTGATACACCCTAATGCCAGGGCTGGCATAGAATATTTACGTAATGGGTAGCCGATCGCTTAGGTAGTAATTTGGGTACACCTATTCCTGTCGTTATGTAATTAGATTAGCCCCTAATCCTGTTATGTAACTAGGTTAACACCTAATCCTATTATGTAATTAGGGTATACCTAATCCTGTCGTTTAGTCCTGCTATTAATCCTGCTTTTTAATCATGCTACTTATTTTTGTTGTAATCATGTTGATAAGTAATTAGGAAAAGAACCTAATTATGTTGAACCTGTTATACTAGTATTGGTGCAGACATATATGTTCAGACATTACCTGATTTTAGAATATAAATGTGAAGCATTACCAGATCATAAGCTTATTCATGTTATTCTGTTCATCCTGCTATTCTATTTAGTTTTCCTGTTGTGACACTGTACCTTTCTTGTCAGCCTTATTTACGTGTCTTGGCATTCCTATTTTATGCATATTTTTAAGTCACCGGAACTCGCTAGACTTTATGTCTGACCCTATTTTCTTTCGCCTCTTTCTTCCTTCCCCCCCTCAGGTCCTCAGAGTGGCAACACTCAACATTAGCTAGGATTTCTCTTCAGCTTGGACTTGACTGGGACTTCTTGAGATGCATCATTTTGACTTGCTTTCCACTTTGGTTTGGCTTACGACATGGGATATGATTTTATGTACTTCAATATTTTATTTTCTGATATATTTTGAAAGACGGATTTGAGATAGCCTGCAAGTTGTAACTGGGTTTTGATGTATTTATAACACAATGCTTTATTTTCTTTAATAAAGTTTAAAATTTTCCGTTGCATATTTCTGTCATGGAAATGTTCTGTAATGATTACCTATCACGCTTCACGGAACTTAACACATTCCCTTATAAGTGACGTTAACAGATGTAGGGTGTCACATTATAACTTATAATAAGAGTTTGATTGTTTATTTTGGTGTTGAAATTGGACTATCGAGTATAAAAAGATTTTGAATATACGCCTTGCAAACGTATATGCGAAGTCTGGAACATACTAGGTAGATATAGAATTGCACTTTACTTGCTGAGGATAATTTTGTTGATTGTTGCAGCATCATTAGTGTTTATTTTCAAGTTTTGAAAGCGGGTTAACTACATAATCCCAATTGAAGTGTTGAGATATGCTTAGATCCATTTAGATAAGTGTTTGAAAATGATTAAGAGAATTGTTCTTTAAATTTAACTAATACAAGTTAAATAGGTTGAAAGGGTAAAAGCGAATGAAACAAATTTAAAATAATAATAACTTAAGTGAAGTTAAATAAGAATGGAATGATAAGACCAATATAAGAATGAAAAACTGAATTGAATTAAGTCTGTTGATTCATGAGATTTTTGATTCACGACAACGAAGAAAAGAAGATCAACGGAAGAGTGATTTAGTATGATAATTTATTTGTGTTTTAGTTGTATTAGAATTTGTTAAAATCTATCCTCAAATATCATAGTACAAAAACACAGACACAGACACACACACACACACACACACACACACACACATATATATATATATATATATATATATATATATATATATGTGTGTGTGTGTGTGTATGTGTGTGTGTGTGTTTATGTATTAGCTTACAAGTCTATGGACTGTGCACTATGGCACAGACTAGTCAACTGGTGCATAATGAACTAGTTGACTGGTTTGCCACAGAATGCACAGTGCAGTGCATTTGTGTGCCCATATATATATATATATATATATATATATATATATATATATGCGCACACACACGCACATTGTTTCAAATACCAATTGACTGGTCATTTTTCGACCAGTCGACTGATATAAACCTAACGGTCATATTTCTGAAAAGACATCACCTTTCTTGAAGAGTTACAATCCATTTCTAAACAAAAATGATTGCTTCTTTTCATGGAATCTCTTCATGAATAATTATCACTCTTCAATGCTATTTATACATCATAAAATTCATTCTCAAACTCATCGATTCTTACTCTAATTTCTGATCTTATTCTATATTCTCTTGCATTCAGAAAGCATTCAATTTCATAAATATTACTTTAAATTGCTGATTCTATTTCACATTTCTTGATTCAATAAACAATATACTTACTTCAAATCTTTGCATACACATCAAATATCCGAGGATAAGATTATAGGAAGGGTGTATTTAATCTGAGACTAATTCATGTTGCTTAGAACATAAGTTGAAGTAAAAACTCTCGACTGTGTTGTTAACCTTTTCCTCCAGATGAAATGAGAGTGTTGCTAGTGAAAAGCCGGAAGAAGTCTAGGACTGGACGTAGGATGGTACTCCGAACCAATATAAAAATCTCTGGTGTCATTTTTTTATTTTACTACATTTACATAATGCATTTCGTGATATATTTATATTTAGTTTATTAAATTTTTACTTGCATAACTACTGCATGAGTTTAATATATCACATTATTTAAACTTCCGCATATTCATATCAATCCATATTACTCGATCCTTCTCTAGCACTCTTTTCATTTCGCATTAGATAAGGACATCTTATAACCGTAAAATAATTATTTGATACTCGATAATAGGGAAAACTACACTAACACCAGCACAAACAAAAGCTTCACAGAAGGTCAATCTACTGCATGACCACCATTTTTTAATGGCATGAACTATAATTATTGGGCTACTCATATGAGAATATATATGCAAGCAAATGGTTTTGATTCTTGTAATATTACTCAAAAAAAAAATACATGGTCGTAGCCTACTTTAAACCCCTAACAACCATATTTCACTTCATATCAAAACTCCTAATTTTCTCAAAAAAAACCCTATAATTCCAGCATCAAAAAATTCGATTTTTTCTTCCCTATTGAAACAAAAATGGCTCCTCTAACCAAGAAACCAAAGAGAGGCTCTTCTTCATCAACCCAAAAGCCTTTTGACTACTATATAGCTAAATGGCTATAAAATGAGATCGATGTTGAACGATGGCACAAAATGGAGAAGCTCAAGTTTCTAGAAGGAGTATTCGTAAAATTTCCGGATTTTAATGCATACGGGTTAAAAGGTTTAGCTAGGAGAGGAGGACTTAAGTCTTAGATGGACTATGAGCGAAACAATTTGAAGATCAACATTGTAATGGTAAATTTGTTTCTTGTAAATCTTAATTTAAATCATCAATCATCTAGAAATATGGATAATTCTGTATGGAGCTTAGTGTATGGAGCCGGTTATCTTTTCAATAGAAAGAATGGGTCATATTCTAAATTCACCTACCGATGGCATACCACTAGAAGAATTAAATTATGAAATTCATGTTTGGGATGAAGTAAGTCACTTTTTATATCGATGATGATCTGGATGGCTTAAGAACTAAGTATTTGCGACCAAGTGCAAGGTTGTTACATCATGCTTTAACACGAACCATTTTACCAAGAACTGACACATTCGGTTTGGTCTATACGGAAACATTTCGAGCCTTGTATGCAATCTACAGTTGTATCCACATCAATTGGGTTCAATTAATCATGGATCATCTACTATATTTCACTCAAGGAACTTTGTGGTATGTTTAGTGTAGTTAATATATTATGTGTTTACTTACTAATGCTGAAGTTCCCGAATCGGCTTCCGAAAAGCTAGAAGTGAAAATTTTATATAGTAAAAATTTAAAAATGATGAAGTTACCTCCGCAAAATCTTAGTATCATAAGTTTAGACGAGTGGAAACAAAGAGAAAGGGGTTAATCATCTACCACTCCTATTCAAGAAAATCCTAATGATATACGGCTTATTACACCATCTCAATTGATTCATGAAGTTATTGATGTTGTGGCTAGGAATCATCTCCTACTAGACGCTAGCCTTAAGCTGATGGATAAAAAGATGGATAAGAAGTTTGACAAAATTATGAATTTTCTTGGAAACATGTGGAATGCGACTGCATGCTCGATTTATACATCCACTCAGGAACACGATCAGGGAAAGAGGCTAGTTTCACCAATTCATTGGACCACTTCTGAGTGCACAATTTCTGATGTTTTTTTATGATGATATGGTAGTAAGTTATTTTATGTATTTTTTATGAATTATTAAGGGACTTGTAGTAAATAGTCTCTCTTGCACTTTGAACATTATTCTATTTTGCTTGTAAACGGTATCTACTATTTGTTTATGAACTCTAGTATGTGATGGATATCATGTTATTTATCATATTACTTGATCTTCAAAAGGGGAGAATGCTTCTAAAAGGGGAGAATGCTTCTAAAAGGTAAGTGCACTAACAAGTTTATTGCAGGAGAAGTGTAGCCAACATTCAAGGGGAGAAAAATTCTTATACTACGTACATTCAGAGGGAGAATTAAATTTTCTACAAGGGATTGCAAGAGGTTATCATCAGTCAAAAAATGGGGGAGAATGTTGATTCATGAGTTTTTTTGAATCACGACAACGTAGAAAAGAAGACCATGGAAAAGTGATTTATTACGTTAATTTATTTGTGTTTTAGTTTTGTTAGAATTTATTAAAATCTATCCCTAAGTATCATAGCACAAAAACACACAAATATATATATATATATATATATATATATATATATATATATATATATGTGTGTGTGTGTGTGTGTGTGTGTGTGTGTGTGTGCGCGCGCGTGCGTGCGTGTGTGTGATAGCACACAAATCTCTAGGCTGTGCACTGTGGCACAGACCAGTCGACTGGTTTTCCCCATAATGAACAGTCCAGTGCATTTGTGTGCCCATATATGTACACATTTTTTCAAATGCCAGTTGACTGGTCAGTTTTCCACCAGTCGACTAATCCGAACCTAACGGTCATATTTCTGAGAAGACGTCTCCTTTCGTGAATAGTTATAATCCATTTCTGAATAGAAAGGATTGCTTCTTTTCATGGAATTTCTTCATGAATAATTATCTCTCTTCAATGCTATTTATATATCATAAAATTCAATTTAAAACTCATCTATTCTTACTCTAATTTCTGGTCTTATTTTTATTTTCTCTTGCATTCAGAAAGCATTCAATTTCACACTTATTTCTTTGAATCGCTAATTCTATTTTGCATTTCTCAATTCAATAAGCAATATACTTCTTTCAAATCTTCACACACACATCAAATATATGAGGATAAGATTATAGGAAGGGTGTACTTAATCCATGACTAATTTGTGTTGCTTAAAACACAGGTTGAAGTCAAAACTCTTGTTGTACTATTGATGTCCTGTTCGGTTGCTCAAGTGTGTTGTTGAAGTCCTATTCGGTTTGCCTAGGCGTGAAATCCCATTCAGTTGCTCAGGTGTGTTGTTAACCTGTTCTTTCGGGTAAAGTGAGGGTTTTGCTAGTGAAAAGCCAGAAGAAGTATGAGACTGGACGTAGGACGATGCTCTGAACTAGTATAAAATTCCCTAGTGTCATTTATTTTATTTCACTGCATTTACATACTGCATTCTACGATATAGTTATATTTAGTTTATTAAAATTTTACTTTCATAACTATTGCATAAGTTTAATATATCACATTGTCTAAGCTTCTGCATATTCATATCAATTCATATTACTTGATCCTACTCCAGCACTCTTTTCAAAGTCAAATCTAACAACAGTGTTGAATTGTTTTGGAAGTTAGTTGATATTGGACATATTTATATTGGATAGGTTATTGATTGGAAGCTAAGAAGAGGAATAAAATTGAATGTTCGACAGAAAGGTACATGTTTATTGTATGTATTGGGTTTGATGATTTTATGAGCCGATTTGTAAACTGCTTAGGTTAGGTTATTGATTGGAAGCTAAGAAGAGGAATAATATTGAATGTCCGACAGAAAGGTACATGTTTATTGTATGTATTGGGTTTGATGATTTTATGAGCCGATTTGTAAACTGCTTAGGTTTTGGATATTATTATTTTTATTGATGAGGGCCCAGAGAGGCAAGTTGTAGTTGTACCAATCGACCCGTACAAAGGAGGTTATGGATAAATTTTCCAAAAATTTAAGGCTTTAACCAAATTTCGAGAAATTAGGAAATTTTAAAAATTCAAAAGTTGAAGAACTTGAGTTAGCAGAACTAAGGATGAGTTGGTTAAGTAAACGACCTTCAGTTCCATCCTCGATTTCGAGGACGAAATCCTTTTAAGTGGGGGAGAATGTAATGACTCAAAATTTATTAAGAAATATTTAATTAACTTAAATATCTAAAAAAATTATTTTTAAGAAATAATGTGACGGTCGCCCATAACTCCTACACTTAACAAGGGAAATAATACGTTGAAAGGTGTGCCGGGAAGCTATGGACGATCATCAGAGTAAGATAACACAAGCGAAACCTGTGTATAACTCACAACGCAAGGATAAAATATAATAGAACATATACAATAGGCAATAATAGTGAAGTATATTTGAGTAGAAACTTGAACTTTCATGACAACTGGAAAGAATATCCATACATCTTTGGATTACAACATAAACGTCTGTACAAATTCGCCTCACTACAACATTAAAGTCATACATCAAATAGCGGAAACTACAAATACTCGATAGTAGGAAAGTAATATGCCAGCCTCCTGCTCGCTACCGTACAACAACATCATCCTCATTAAGTTCAATCACCCGCCACTTAGTCTGCCCATCCAAAACCGGATGAACGACGCCAGCTAATAAGAGGAAACATAAAACCTTGAGTCAGACAACTGTCTTAATGAGCGCTAAAACAGCTGTCTAACATCATCAACAAAGTATATGTGTAACGACCCAAAAGGTTCCGATCCTAGTCATCGACACAAATACGTATCCTGTATCACATATCAACTAATCAAGCATCAGAAATTAACAGATCGCTAATAAAAAGAAGTTAGAGGGTGGGAAATAGAAAGAAAGTTAGAATAGTAGAAAAGAAGAACAAAACACAAACAGAATCAGAGTATAACGAATCTCACAGCGGGACTGAATATATTATATAACAACACTTGAAATACAAACTAGTATTTTCTTACATACATTATCAGAGTGCAACTCATATACGACGCAGTGGAAATAAACTCTATATAACGAACGCCGAAGCTTCCTGCTCCAAGCTTCTTCAAGTGAATCTGTAAAATCCTGAAATGGCTTGACTACCCATACAAATTTTGGGCACCCAAGATTTTAGGGAAAACATAAAACAAATAAACTCTGGGTCAGTCATGGGACTGGTGTGAGTAAACAAATTTTTTAAATATATTGATTTAACATTCAAAAATCCTTTTGAAAATAAATGATAATCGTAAGACCGATCCACACATAAATACGAATGGTTTTCATCTTACAATTACCCAAACATTTTTTATAATAAAACTATTCTAATACTATCATAGTGTCTAAACACAAATACATAGCATTCTAGCAGAACGCTTGCATCTCACGCTCCACATATATAGTATACAATCAAAACCACGGGCGCTTATTGGAGATTGGATTTCGACTATGACAAGGTGTGTATCTCTAGAGGGGAATACACTGGGTTCAACAAGAACGTCTTGCAAGCCAGCCCACACATGACCGACCAGTCATTTCGCTTGAGTGTATCGAATGTATGTCACCAAAGGTTGTGTATGGCAACTGTTTCCCGAAAAGGGCCAGCATCGAAGCACTACTACAAAACAGGCCATTTGCGACGGTTGTTTAGGATGATTTGCGACGGTTAAACAACCGTAGCAAATACCAAAAATATGTTGCGATGGTTTTAGTCCTGTCGCAAAAGGGTACTTTTTGCGACTGGTTTTAATAAAAAACCATCGCATAAAAATACCTTTTTTGCGATTGGTTTTAACAAAACGGTCGCAAATGAACATTGTTTTGGTTTTGAATTTTCCTGTTATGCTACGATTTAATAACAACCGTCGCAAAAATGTCTTGTTATGCGACTGCTTTTTAATAAAAACCATCGCAAATGATCTATGTTTTTCATGTCTTGCTACGGCTTTTAATATTAACCATCGCAAATTTACACAACCCTGTATCCACCAAAAATTGCTGATATTGTCAAATTTACATCCATATAGATTTAGTATCACACATAACTCAGCATAAACTATAAATGAATGGACATCAAACTTACTTCCAAAGATCAACATTTAACATAAATCAAAATAATATCAATGGTCACATTTACCATAATTAACACAAATTCACATGTTATATAATTTGTTATTAACTTCATAATACTGAGATTGCATTAACTAACTTTTACAAGACTACACAAATCCACGTATTCATAGTAATCTCCTTAGCAACCGATGAATAATCAACAACAATCCAAAATTATTAGATGTCATACCCAAATCCAGAAATGTTGCCGCTTCCAGGAGATCATAGTTGCTACACGCCACTTCATCATCATAAAGCTCTATAAAAACGATGACTTAGAATGATAAGACTGCAATAGAGTGGGATATAAAGGATTCAACAAACAGGAAAACAAAAGGCTTTATTAACTGCATTATTAATTGTATTATTTCAGTTAAACTCATTGAAGGTATTTATTCAGTTTACTGAGCCACGGTGAAGGGTAGCAGTTCGAATAGGATTATCAAGAGCTAGAAAGCTCAGTTTCTACACTGCTGGTGAAAAGATGTATAGTAAAAACTCATCTCTATGCATTACAAAAATAAACAAACTGTCTATACTTGATTTGCATCATCAAAAAGTGATTAGAATGTTTAATCATAGCATTTGATTACAAAGCATTTGTATTTTTTTATCCTGTAACTCTGTATCTATATCTGACTCGATGTACACATGAGACAAGAATAATTAGATACAATTTCACCTTCTAGATCTTTCAGTTTTGAAAGAATTTAATTTTTTTATAATGGTTTTGACTTCTGTACAGGTAGGTACATGCCACTCAAATGTACAGAAACATATTGTATTACATTTCTTGTCACTGCACTCATACATGTTTATCTTTTTAGTAATGAACCATTTGTATAACGCTCTCTTATGTCCATCAATATGGTGTGCACAGTATCATGCTGCACTCATACACTGTTAATAATTCTGGTTGGTGTGCACAGTATCATGTTGCACAGCAAATGATACCATCAATTAAAAGGTCAAACAACTATACGAGGCTACGTAGCTATATCGGTGAAATGCTGTTTTTTGTATCTTGCAAGTCCATGATATAAAAGACTGGTACAAATTTGTCTATATTCATATTGTTGTTTACAAACTACAAAGGATAATAAGCAATAATGCTGTGTACTAAAAACGTAGTGTCATGACGTGGGTGAGAAAAACAACAACTACTTGCAGACGGATAAAAGGTTTTTGTTATAAATGACGAGCCAGAAATTTATGGTTTTTATTATAAGTGAGGCGTGTTTAGCAAAATTAAAAGGTTATAGGATTATTTCCACTTCAAAATAAAAAATGCAGACTAAAAAAATTATTGGACAGGAAATGCTCACCAATAATTCTCTTTCGTATAAGAAGACTACATCCAGGTATGGATGATATAATCGTCTAAATTATCCCGAACCTCGTCCATCTCCCTTTGGCTATAAGAATCCTTGTAAAAAGTACTGCAATTAAGAGATTATTTTGAAACATTAATCATATAATTGTTTAACATAAAATATAAAGGATAAATTGAAGTGATACATCATTTAAATCATTGTTCTGACGATGGTCTTTTACTAATTCATATATATACCTCATCACATAATATACACAATCTATTGATGCAGACTGTTGAGGGCACTATAACAATGTCACAAAATGATCCAGTAATCAGTTTAAAATGAAGTTATATACCAAACAAAATCTAATTTTGTTTTTCGTTAGAAGAAAAAAAGTCGCATTAACATTAATCCATTTCTGTCAAATGCATATAACTTTCTAATGTGTATATTGGGGTCAATGTGTTGTTATGAATCATCTCAAACAGAATTCACTTGCTAAAACGAAGAACCCTCAATTTTTTAGATGAGCATTTCGTGATTTAAAATGGATCATATGAGAAAATATAATATATGCGTGTGGATGTGTGTGTATGTTAAACTATTATAATTGACCTACTTGCATAAAGACAAATACACGTCGCTCACAGTATTGTTTCTTTCATTTAGCATCTCTTCTCCTACCTAAAAAAGCTGGAAAACAAATAGTGTTCTTTTCATTTCTTTTAATGCAAAATATTTTGGTGCTCAAGTCAAGACCTACTTAGATACGGGTTGATCAGCACATGAATTGGTTTATTTTTTGTATGATATCATGCACAGACCCAAATAAGTAACCGACAAATCTTATGCTTCTAATTGAGTTTTCTTGCAGTTCTCAGTCCACATGCTTCTGTGATGCCAAAACTGCAAAATAGAGTAACAAAAAACCCATAATTAATCCTTTACTAATTGAAAAATGAAGAAAGAGTATAAATTAGGGACGTTTCTCCATGGTTGAGAATATGCAAAAACATTAAGAAAAACCTACTTTGCAATTCTTGATTTCACTTGTATAATAAAGAAATATCATAATTTTATTCAAATACAAACAATTACTTCACGGCCAGAACATATATGGAAGAAAAGATCTGATGCTATACTGCATCTGCGAAGAAAAATGAAAAGAGCCAAAAATTCATTTTATTTTTTCATTTAATCCAACTTAGGCCATAAGATTGTTGAATAACACAAAACTAATTAAGCAGGACATATTTGTTCACATTCTTTTTTATTTCCTCGGCATCTATCATAGCAGTTGTGAGTCACTTTGCAACACCAGCAAAGTCCACCAGGACAAGGCAGTTGAATAAATTTCTGTCAGACTCATGAAATGTTTAATAGCTCTAGTCCGGTCATCTCGAGTTCGTAATTTTATATTGGTTAAGTGATTATCATAAAACTGAATCTACAAACAATGTACAGGACTGCTCCGACGAACCAATCAACCTTGAAAAAGCTAGGGCTCGTAAGGTAACAAACAGCTCACATAGTATATTACATGCCTATCAAATTGAGGTATTTCACCATACCTGAGTCAGACAACGATTTACTAATCAATTTTATTTAGGTTGTTTTAATCCTTTGACAGTAAATTCTATAAACAAAACACTTTTTAGAATCTATGCGGATGAGAAGTGTGATATCAACGTAGAGCGGATAGATCTTGTAGCCAAATTTAGTGGAGGTGACATCAAAAATGCAATAACTTCTTTGCAATATCTCTGTTTAAGATCTACGGACTCAGTATATTTGCCCAGCTCAATCCAGATTGAAAAGTTTTTTGACTTATAATGTAATCATTAACATTACGAATTTGAACACATACAGATAGGATTGAAAACTGCAGTAATAAAAATAACATAATTGTAGTTGTAATAAAAGCTGCATATATAAAACAACATTGCACTACACTTTTTTTCCTGTAACATTGTGGAGGAGAATTTTAATGTAAAGCAACTGAAACTATAAAATTTATTCTTAAGCGTTATAATGTGCCTTGGCAAATGAAAAGTAAACAACATGTACGTAGCATCCACAACCCAAAGGGTAGAGATACCATCAATTGTATCTAAAGTCTCTGAAAACTAAGATGAAAACGGACAAAAATACCATTAATTCGGTGTAAAGTAGTTAGAAACTCAGATGAAAACATGTTCCAGTACATTGAAAGATTATTGATGATAATTTTAGATTGCATTTATTTTAAGACCTTATAATAAGCCTGCAGGGGAAATTTATCTTGAGATATAAACATATATCCACCATTCTGCAACAATTACTATTACCATGCTACCATGTAGTACATATTTATGGGATGCACATGAGTAAACTTTGATTCAGTTTTCTCTGATCTGTCTTAAGGGTGAAAACTATAGATAAATGAAAGTGTATATGCAGTCCGCAACAATAATGAATCTTGAAGCATGAACATTGTTTGTCTATATTGCATTCTTGTATCACGTTATTTGGTCATAAAACCAGCATTGACAGCGTGCCAAGAATGCAAAACGTTGATAATATATAATAATATAGGGACTGCATCTAGTTATGGACACACAAAACAATGACATACACATGAACACACACCAAAAAATCGGAATACACACAGATGCAGGCTTACACATATGATGCATATGCATAAACTCGCACACAATTAAACTTGTACCCAACTACACAACAGAACATACAGTGCACATGAACTCCTACACACAACCCCGCTGCAAACACACGTTATATCCATATACACCGAACACCCACTCTCAAAGATATGCACTCCCAAAACACACAACACACGCTATTCCACAACAAAGTGCAATCGACATTATATTATATAATTAAGTAAAATACTAAACTAAAGTAACATATGTCACATGAATGATAAATTTCTTAAAATTTATCTATAAGTAAATTTGCACTAACAAATGATCTTTTAAATCAATTGATAGGAGAGGAAACTAATGCCTCCTCGACTACTATTGCCTCTCCAATTTACAGACGCAAGCACACTTAAAAATATGTTTAAAATTGAAGTAACTTGTGAAAAAACCTGCCAAAATGAAAATGATATTACCGTATGCATGATACATTGTCACGATAAACAAAAAGAAAATAATTGAAGTGAGACCGAACCCTATTACTCATATCACATGAGGCTGCTGCTCTGAACGAACTAATACAACACATTAACGTATATAAGTTTATATAAATATATTGTTCAAAAAGAATACCAGCAAACTCAATTGATATAGCATACCTTTTTGTATTTTTGCATTTTTGCATACAAACTTAAAACACTGCATATAGTTTGAAGGTTCGATTCTGTGGTACGTGGCTGCGATCTATCCTACTGTAGATTTTATCTTTTACAGCAGAGCCCGTTATAGAAAGGAACTTTAGTCCTAGGGTCCTCTACATCAAAAATGGCTTCCCATGAACTCTTTTTCTGCAAACTTTCTCCCTCGTCTTCTCTATATATTGCTAACACCCTGAATCCTACTCTACAACCACCCTGTAATTATCATCAACAAATAGCTATATGTTTAAGAATATTATGAATGGTCATATTTAACATCTTTTCATGTTCATGGGTCTGGTAAGACCAAGTATTAGTAAACTCTATGAACTTTAAAACAGCAAACCAAAGTTATACAGGACATCACCTCAACTGTTAGGGCCCCTTGCGCACTTTTAAAAAGCAGTATTTTTTTTACTTCATAAAAAAGCTAACAAGGTTGGTTTTGATGCGATCAAACAAACTATTTTCAATGTTACTTTCTGCTTTTATCTGGAAAAGAGTATTTTTTAATCAAACTAACAAATGCTCTGCAAATTACGTTGTGGACTTAATTAAGTTAGAATCTTGCTTAAAAAAAAGAAAATTTGTGGACTTACAGGATAAAATCGGAAAACCTTTCAATAAAACCGTAAATGCTTTAAATTTTTTTATTACACCTTGTTGTATGCAACATTCTTCATCCAACAAAATATTATAGTAACAATTTTTGCCACGAGTGCTCCTTGAAAATGCTTTAGTGTTTGCTTATTAAAAATGTCAATGCGTAGACAAAACATACAGTTTCTTGCATTCAGCTTTTTCCTTTTTCAGGAAACCATGGCACATTATTTTGGTATTATTGTTGAGACGTAACAAATAACATCCAACTTATGCATCCAAAATCAAATTTTACATTTCAGTCACGCAGTGTTAGATAAATAAATCCATGACAGATGATTTGGCATTTCTCCGAACATTTGGCATGCAGGAATTAACACATACAAAAATCTGAGAAAAAAAATCCACGTTTGAACTAAAATGACAAATATATTCGCTAAAATAAAACTTCATGTGATTTCAACAACAACAACGCATCAAAAATTCACAGTAACTACAAATAGAAACCTTTTTTAAGTAGAACTTTGATGATGGTCTACGTATCATTATTGGCAACCAAGATAGAGCAGAAGCAGTAGTTGTCATGGAAGAGAGCGCATTACAATGAATCAATTAATGCAGAATATGGAGGAGATTTAATTTTGTATTTTCGAAACCTGATGGAGATTTAATTTTGTTCCAAATCGGCTGGTGGATATTTAATTTGTTTGATTAAGAAAATAAATAGGGTAAGGAACGGACCCAAATAAAGATATATGCGACCGGTTTATACTTGACCATTGCAAAATGAAACTTCACCAATTCCAGCCCCATTTTATTTGCCACGGATTCATATATAACCGTCGCAAATTGTAAATATTTGCTACTGTTTTTAACTAAAACCATCGCAAATTTGTCTTCTACATCATTTTCCAGACAACCTGCTACGGTTTGTAGCTGGAACCGTCGCACATAACCCTATGTGCTACTGTTTTTAGCTAAACCGTCGCAAATAACGCGTCGTAAATAAGCAGTTTTGTACTAGTGAAAAGAGTAAAGAAGCAAATAAAATTTCTCTAGATAGGTGATTATACACTCTAATGGGAGCGACCAACATAGCCATGCTATCTGCCCGATTTTTGTCATTTCCCGGTTGATGAGGCTTGAGTCTAGAATTTACCTTTAGAATATCTGGCCACTATTTACTTTGAATGCCACTTTGTTAGATCCGTCAAATCACTAATTGACGTCGACAAATATACTCTGGATGCAAAAGAAGTGCTCTTCTTTGCCATCAACTTGGTGTATTTGTAAAAATAAACATACGTGGTTTTTTGGAAATACTCTGTCGGACATTCGTCCATACAAGTCGTACAGGTATAGGATGAACTGAAGGCACTCTCCTACTGCATCCAATATAGGAATCACCCTATTAGTCAGTAGCGAATAACCCTTACAAACCCGAAGATTTCAGTCATGAAAGAATTACAAGTTATAATAATTCTAGCGGCCACTGGATAATTTAAACAAGTAACTGTTTCTCTTATGAAGATATACGGTTTTCAGTTTCACCATTTATATACGTATTCTGCAAGTTAGTTTATGTAAAATTAGTTTGAAGTGGTTTTGGGTCCAGTTCCCATCCCGGTCTCATCGAACTAACGCATGGGGAATATTACTTGACAATCGGTGTTTTAACTATCAAATTTAGAGTGTAGATGAGTAAAAAAATATTACTAAATAAATTTCATAGCATGTTCATTTAGATTAATTAACTTACATAAATCTAAATTCAGATTTCTGATCTGTAATTAATATCAGACAATATAATAAAACGTGTCAATGTTTGATAACAAATATAGATTAATCTCTTCATAGAACAACAGATGATTAACAACAACCATTTATTATAGTAATAACAATCAATAATAATTGAACATTTAATTTCAAACTAAATAACCGTTTGAAATATTTGATTTCGGGGACAACTAATTTTACATAGTATTATCTATTTTGTTTCAATAGATTATATATGTAAATACATATATGTTTAAATATTGGAGATTTGACTTAATGATGATGCCTAATTCTACAACCACAAAGTAATTCAAGGACTTCCCGATCTTTCTTCTTATTTATATTTACATATTTCTTTCCTCTATTTCCATTAAAAACCCATTTCTTTTTATTTAATATTAACTACATTTTAAACGACTTTAATTTACTTTTAAATAAATTCCTAAGCCTGAAGCCTAATGATACACAATATTTCAAAATACTAGCCAGCTCTATTTCTTTAGAGCCGAATCGAGAGTTGTCTTTAGCATAAACAGTGATCGCATCTCTTCGATCAATAAATTTCTCTTCTTTCTATTTTTATTTATAATTGTGTTTCCGTTGAGAATAAAGCATGCTTCGGGTCATGACAAGTTTGGATTGCTATTCTACAAGTTCTAATTGATTGTTTAATTGTCTCCTTAAATCATTATTTTCCTTTGTCACCTTTAATTGTTTTGCTTAATTATAGTTGGAATTTCATTTCTCTTCATCAGAGATGCGGTCTGCACTTTAGAGACAATTTCACGCCTTAGAAGAGCATAACTTCTTTTTGTCATTCTTTCTAGAAGATACGGGGAAGGTAAAACAATTTCTCACCAAGTTGTTTAACTTCATACTAAGTTTAATTTCCCTTAATCGACAACTATACGTAGTAGCGTAATAGCACTAGTTCAGAAATCCAGTATAGCCTTCTAGCACTATCATTTTGCCTCTTGTAGTAGCACCAGCATATCACCAACCTATCGCAAGTATTGAATGGGGAACCCTTCAAATGTTTGTACATCTTTTTAGTACTTAACTTCTTCTTTAAATTGTAATGAAAACGAGCAGCTAAACTAGTACGTACCAAACACAAAACCGATAGCTTGCCAAAACAAATTCTACCACCTTGCTGCAAATAATAACATGTTGCTCCATGCGCGTGCAGGGTACAAAGATCGTTTAGTCTGTTGCATTATTCCCTTCAACTCACACTGAAAACTTCCTTTACTTAGTCCCTTGATTTAAATCCAAATGTCATGGGATGAAGTTGCGTCTTATGCACAACTCCAACTGTCCACGCATAAGGTGCTCTCACCATTAAATCATACACCCACATAGTTGGTCTACCCGCAAAACAGAGCACTATGCCGCAAAATTCTCCACTACCAGTTCATACTAAGTCCACTGTGTAAACCATAAAAAAAACACCAAACCATGTACACCGCTTACCCCATAATACCATCATGTGGCATTAAAATGTTGGTAATTTTTCTTTTATTTCTTTCCGTGCGCCACCCATGCACTGTGCATGTGCACAAGCACCTCCTTGTGTCATCAAATGAAATTACTGCTCAGATGACACACTTGACGTCAATCTATCTTATCCACTAATCTACTGGGGCGTGGCGGGATACTTATATGACCATTAACGAGACTCTACTTTCTCAACTCCACATAAAACACATGGGAGTATATCACATCATCTTTAATTGTGCGAGTAAAATTAACAGTTGGTGATATTTTTAGTCGGAAATACATGTATTGTAACCGTATAAGGATCTTGTTACAGTTAATTATATTGGCTGGTATATATTGACGAGAAGTGACCCATATGGTGATAATATGAGTGATAAAATGTATTGCTATTATCAGTGGTAAATTGGTTATCATGGCATACTAATGTGGATATAACCCATACGGCTACAGTTATGGGTAGACCAATTTATACAAATGGAACATTTGTATTATACCATGAGAACTTGGGCTATATTAACCAGATGACACTGTAAAAACAAAACAAAATGTACTACTTATTAGTTGCTGCTTTACACTCATTCGTCCTTTATAATATATAAATGCCACAGGTTAGTAATGTTTAAGGTCATACAACATTGCCTCTTTCTTTTCTTGATTTTCTTTTTACTCCTCATGTTTTCTTTCCTAAGGATGTTTCATCCTCTGTTTGTCTAATTAAAGCTAACTTGTAATAACTCGGAAATCTGGGCCAGTTTAAAATTTTTATTTTGGCAATTTTAGCGAATTTTGAACATTTAAAATGAATTATTTTAAATAATATCGACGAGAAATTTATTTTGAATAGAATTCGAACGTATATATTATATAGATCGTCGTTAGAATATAAATAATTATATATAATTATAAATAGAATTGAAAATGGCGCGGTAGTTCGATAATTCGATTTCAAACTTCAAATGAAGGTACTGGGTGCAAAATAAACCGGATTTTAGTGAAACCAAAAATAATAGGATCTATTTGAGATTATCTTTCCAATGAATCCGAAAAATTGAAATTTCATAGCGAGAATCAAAAGATACGTCCAGTTGAAAATTCTGAATAGTCACTATGGAATTCAGGCCCTTAAAAATGGAAATTTTGCAAACGACCTCGGATTTCGACGAAACCACTTTTGTTGGATCTGGGATGTAAAGTTATTGCTCGGTTTCAAATTTCATAATTTTTCGAATCAATATGTGAGCGTGGCAAAGGAAAACGCGTTTGACCAGTTTTAGTTGATTTTAATCGACTGGAAAATGGCCATTTTTCTAACGGTCTCAGAATTCGACAAAACTAGTTTTGTTAGGACCGCATAGTCAATACGAAGCTAGAAAATACTTTTCGGGAATTTTTAGAGTTAGTATGTGACCCCGGTAAATTGAAATGCGCGTTCAAATTCAATACATAGAGTTATATGTTGGTTTTGATGGAAACTGATCGAAACGATCGAATCAGCTTACGATACATATCCCATCGTGTTCGGAATGGGGGTAATTAGCTACGACGACAGGCGGTGGGTTTGATTTCGACTTCGAAATAAAAAGTTACTTTTTAAAAAGAGAAATTAAAATAAAATATAAATAATTATATTCATATAACCCCCCCTTATATTCTTTTCAGCCATTGACTTCAGAAAAAAACCCGATTCACCAAAACTGCCCCTACCCCGTCGACCTCTCGTGAAACGCGCCGCCGTGCTGGAGGAAACCCCTGCCACCTCGCCGCAAACTCCACCTCCGATTCCCCTCCCTCGCGCCTCTCTACCCTCCTCTAGGTCAAATCGCAAGACCCCAATCCGAACCCTAGCGCCGCGAGCAAACCCTAGGGCAGCCACCGTGAGCTCCTCCGCTCTGACCACCGTAGACCGCGAGCAGCGCCTCCCCTGAAGCCGCGACCACCTGGAACCGCCACCCTCCGACGCGCAGATGCCATCCCCTCCTGCCTGAAGACCGTCGGCATCCATCTCCCAATAAAGACAGTGAGCGTTTATTTTCTTTATCATTTCAGTTTTTGTATAAAGTAGTTTAATCAATTTGAGAAATAAAAATATGATTTCTGAAAGTAAACAACAGGGGTTTATTTTCAGATTTTAATATAAATTCACGTTGGATTTATTTTCGATTTTTAATGCAACAAAGATGAGTTTTTTTATTATTATGAACATATGTTGAAAGATTATACTTTTAGAAGAGTAAAAATACGATTTTTAAAATAGAAAAGATTAGATTTTTAAAATAGAAAAGATTAGTTTTTTAAAATAGAAAAGATTAGATCTTTAAAATTGAAAAGGCGAAATCTTTATCAATATAGTAGCGATGTAAAAATAGAATTTTTATCTATATAATAGCAGTGTAAAAATTCGATTTTTATATATTGAATAGCAATGTAAAAATTCGATTTTTATATATTGAATAGCGAAGTAAAAATTCAATTTTTATATATTGAATAGCGAAGTAAAAATTCGATTTTATATATTGAATAGCGAAGTAAAAATTCGATTTTTATATATTGAATAGCGAAGAAAAAATTCGATTTTTATATATTGAATAGCGAAGTAAAAATTCGATTTTTATATATTGAATAGCGAAGTAAAAATTCGATTTTTATATATTGAATAGCGAAGTAAAAATGTGATTTTTACATATGTAGAGAATAAGGGCAGAGAAAGTGACAAGAGGCAAGAACGACGAAGATTTCTACCTAAGAAGAGTCGTGGGATCGGATTAACAATTCAGTGAGAATTTCTCACCTTTTATTTAATTTTCTAGTTAAAAATATATATTAGGATGCAGACGGTGTTTAGTAGCACCCGACACCCGTCGTCCACATACCATGGACGGCTTGTATGCTTGGTGGTTTGATTTTGATGTGTAGTTGTTTGTGTGATGTGGTGTGAAGTGAAATAAAATATTTATATAGTTTAAAATAGAAATTTTAACGTGCATATGTAATGAGATAAAAGTAAACAAATCGGACGATTTGTTTATATACACACATTTGACTGATGTTGATTGGGATGATAAATTTTACACATCGCCCAACTGCACAAATAAAATCTGTGTTTGATTGTTTGAAACCCCACATGGGTATTGGGGTGATATATGACATACACTAGTCCCAATAATTAGCTGTATGTCGATCGATTGATTGACAGACTGTTATAAGCGTTGAATTTTTATATTTGATGCTTATACAGTGTAGAATGCACTTTGGATGATGGTTGATTATTCATCGTTGTTATTGTATACATGTGTTGTAGAAAATCCATATAATTAACATTATATGGTAATTGATTGGGCCTCATTCCAGTTTCGAAAAAGAAATATTTGAAATAGAAATATTTGAATAGAAATATTTGAAATAAAAATATTTGAAATAGAAATATTTGAATAGAAATATTTGAAATAGAAATATTTGAAATAGAATATTTGAAAATAGAAACATATGAAGCCGTGTTGGTTAGATTGACGCCATTTTGACGTGAACGATATTTATATCGATTTTATTCATTCTTCAATGAATATTGAATAGGTTTGAAATTCGAACTATATTGAAATGAATTGAAATTCGAATTATATTTAAAGTGAATTGAAATTCGAATTAAATTGAATTGATTTGAAATTCGAAATACACTGAAATGACTTGAAATTCGAATAGAAATGAATTCGAATTGAATTCGAATAGAAATGAATTCGAATTGAAATTTAATAGAATTGAATACGAATCGAAATTTAATTGAAAACGAATCGAAATTGAATTAAAGATCGATTTGAATTGGAATCAATTTGAAATGAATTTAAACCGAATTTGAAAGGGAAAATTCAATTTTGATTTGAATTTGAAAATGAAGTTGAAAACGTTTTGAAAACGAATTTAAAACGATTTATAAATTTCGTTTTAAAAGGAAATCGACGAAGTATAAATTATATATATTATATATATAATATAATGGCCTGAATAGAACGCGCCGTGCCGCGACAGTTCGCGAATTTCGACCATTGACTTCGAACGGATATTGCGGGAGATCCGACCGTCGGATTCTCCTAAAACCGGAACCATTGGGTTCGTATCGAAAAGAGCTTTCTAAAGAATATTTGAAATTAGAAATCTAACAGTTGGATTTGGAATTATGTCCAAATCAAATTTGAAAAAAGGTCGCTATAAGGGCAGTTCGATGGCCGTTGATGGAAATCGACTGTACGGGCCTTGATAAAATTATTAAAAATAGTAATAATTTGTGTAAAATCATAAGAAATGATTTAGAAAGAATTGGGATGAAAAACTCCATATTTGAAAAGATAAAAATAGATTTTATCGAAATGAACTAGTTTTGAACTAGAATAATAATTCTATTTATTTTTAAATAAATAAATTGGATTTGAAAGGGTTTTGAAAATAACCAGAATTTCCAATAATTATATTGGAATGGATTTGAATCGAAATTGTCTTCGGAATATTTCGATGTTGGATTTCGTGAGGATACAGATATTGTTATGGGAATTTGAAAGATATATATATATATATATATCGTTATTTCCAATACGATATTTGTTGGTCGTAGAATTTGATATTGAATATAAGGCGGTATATTTTCTATTCAGAGCCTTGTATTTAATGTCAAATGTGATTTGGGTTTGTCGTGAATGGTGTCTTTATTAACATTGTTCTTGAACCAAATTGAGAAAAGATTAAATCTTTTTATTTAGATTTAATGAAGTGTACCAATTAAATAATATTTAATTGGAATCGAATTAGTATTGATTTTTGGGTTTATCGTGAACAGTGTTTTAAATAACACTTGTTCTTTAACCCGATAAGTAATGGAAGGTGATTTTGGGTTTACCGTGAACCGTGTTTTAAATGACACTGATTCTTTAACCCAGTCAAAGATTAAAACCAAGTGGAGTTTTAATGAATCTTTAATTAGATTGAAATAATCGAAATGAAGTATCACCAGTTTTGCTCCAGGCGTTAGTTAAATCTTTAATTAGATTTAAACGTGAAATGGTAATTGAATTTACCGATAACACCATGGTGTTAGATATGAAGTATAACCAGTTTTACTTCATGGGATGAATAGGTTGGGATTGGGAAATTAAAACAAATGATTACTTCGGTAAGGTTCGTTAATCCCGACTAGTTGAATCGAAATTCAAAAGAAGATTAGAGAATAAATTCAAGGAATTTATCTTGGATAAAATTAATGGGAACCTTTCCCTATGAATGTGAAATTTAGAAACTAACTGTCGGTTAGCCAAGCAGAATGGTTTTCTAGATATTGATCTGATGTTGGTTTCGGCCTTCGGGGTTAATATTTGGGAAATTGTTCTCTTGATTAATTTACGGTTAGTGACTGATGAAGTGGAATGAGGCGTATGTTGTGTTTGTGTAACACTTATTTAAAATATACGCGAGTTATCCGGAAAGACCGGGTTTATCCCATTCTGAATAACTGATACAACGATAAGTCGAAGATGAAGACGGTGGTTGAAGACCGGGAGTCTTCACATCGTTTGGGTGATTACTGATGATCTTGATTGGGTTGTACACCCAAGATGAGGGAATCAATCGGTGGTCGTCCAGATGTGCTTGGAGATCGATGGATATACGAGGAAAGTGCCTCCGGTTTCGTTCAGACCCAGAACGGACTTGTAAATGGACTGTGTGTCTGACATTGGATTTCATTCTGTGTGACTGATATCGGTTGCATAGAGTGGTTTGCCTGTGTGGCATGCTAAGATGCAATTGATCGAGGCTTCTGTTGAAAAGAAAAGTCTTGTGGTGATGATCAAAGCACAACCTGTGTGGCACAGCTTTGTGTAACGTGAATTCGCGAGCCTCGCACCCCGGTTGTGAACCAAAAACGGGAGAGGACATTAGGGAGGGCATGCGTTTCCTTCTAGCTAGGGTGGTGTCAGTGACCTACCAGCCCTGACATTTATATACTTTTCACATGTGTGGTTGTTGCTGTTGCGAGGCGCCTCGGTTTGATTGGACGATCCGGGTCCGATGGAGTCATTCGTTGGCTCATTTACGCCCCAAAGGGCGGGGAAACGCAGTGTTCAGGAATTTTAATCCACATCGGTGGACCGGCCCTGACGATCCAAGGGCCCACCTGAGTCTGGGTCCTGAGGGGTGGGCTAGAGCGTCTCGAATCGGTTGAGGACTATCTTTTGCCTTGGTTCATAGATGGAAATCCAATTTCCAAATACGTGACATTTGCGGTTTTATTTGTAGAGCCTAGTATGGCGACATGATATATGGTACCCATGCCGTCTATGATTGATACTTATGATTTGAAGTTGTTTTATACACTATGCACTTATAGTAGTATCAAATAATCTGTTTTTAAACGTATCAAGCATGCTTTGGCTATTATAAGGGAAAACCCTATCCCCCGGCTTGCGTTGCATTGTGTGATAGGACCTGGGTCTTATAATAGCTCCATTTTTCTTTATTTAGCATTACGCTGTTGTTTAATGCACTGGTATTCTTGGGAGGAAACCCGTTCCGTGTTATACGGCGTGGCCCCTTGATTTATTGAACCTTAAAATAAAGATTAATAACTGTTTTAGTTCTCACACCAGTCCCATGACTGACCTGGAGTTTATTGTTTTAACCTGAACTCTGGGTGCCCTTATTTTGACACGGACAGCTAGTAGTTTTGGTTTTGTAGATTTATATTCACAGGATCCTGGTTTACAGCTGGAATGATATCCGGAAAGCTTTGTATCCGTATATCTCTTCTAGTTGTGTATTGTATTATTTTCCGCTGCTATGTATTTAAATGTAATTTAAATCTCTGATATTTCTATGTAATATTTATTTGTTTATACTCTGTATATTCTTGTAATCTGATGCATTATTGTAATTAACAATGAAATGTTCTTCCGTCTGCGTTCTGTTGTGGCTTGTTCTCGAACTATCCGCGCTTTCCTTCACGGGGAAGTCACGGGTTTTTACAGTTGGTATCAGAGCTTTGATTTACAAAGCCTAGAGAACAAGACACATTAGAACCATACGAAAGAATTCATCAGATGATTGGATTAGTAATATCCACTGGGAATGACTCGTTAGAGATGGGATCAGTAGTATCCTTGAACGAGTGTGAAGAGTATATTTTTTAAAAGTAAAAACAAGTTTTGTTTTGAAATTTAAATCACTTATTCGTATTTGATCATTTATTATAAATTGATTTGGACAATCCAATATATAAAGATTTTGCATATATGTCTTGCAAACGTGTGTTCGAAGTTTTAATATACTGGGTAGATATAGAATCCCTCTAGTGCCCGAGGATAATTCTGGTGACGGGGCACCATCGCCAGTATTTATTTTCGAGTTTCGAAAGTGAGATTTCTATATATTTCTAATTGACTGGTGTGAGAACCGAAACTAGATAGGGCTTATTCTTGTGAATTGACACCAAAAATCTGATTTTTGACTATATATCAAAGTTATGAATTTCAAAAGCTAATCAACTAATTAATTGATGGTTGTGTTGTTGATTATTGGTTGATTAATTAAAATTTGTATTATATAGCCAAATTGGTCAAATATTGAATTGTATTGAAATTTAGTCGCATTTGCTTCCAAATACATGTACTTGCATTGAACAGGTCATAGCAAGGAGGCTAGAGCAGAGAATAAAATTTGTTTGCCCGACAAATAGGTACATGTTTATAATAATTTACTGTTTTGTTTGGGTGATGATGTTTTTATGAGCCTATTGGCTTTTTCTTTTTGAGATCAGAAGGCCTATATGGCAATTTCGGGATTTTCCCGTGGCTCCCGGTGCAGGGGAGGTTATGGCGAAAGTTTTCGAAAATTTAGGGTGTTAGCCAAATTTTTGAAAAATTTGAAAATTCTCAGAAATTGAAAAGTTGAAGAATGGAAGCCAGATCGAACGTAGAGTTGATTGATCAGACCACTTTCGGCTTTGTTCCTTTTCGGGGACGAAAAGTTTTAAGTGGAGGAGATTGTAATAACCCGGAAATCTGGGCCAGTTTAAAATTTTTATTTTGGAAATTTTAGCGAATTTTGAACAATTAAAATGAATTATTTTAAATAATATCGACGAGAATTTTATTTTGAATAGAATTCGAACGTATATATTATATAGATCGTCGTTAGAATATAAATAATTATATATAATTATAAATAGAATTGAAAATGGCGTGGTAGTTCGATAATTCGATTTCAAACTTCAAATGAAGGTACCGGGTGCAAAATAAACCGAATTTTAGTAAAACAAAAAATAATAGGATCTATTTGAGGGTATCTTTCCAACGAATCCGAAAAATTGAAATTTCATAGCGGGAATCAAAAGATACGTCCAGTTAGTCGCTATGGAATTCAGGCCCTTAAAAATGGAAATTTTGCAAACGACCTCGGATTTCGACGAAACCACTTTTGTTGGATCCGGGATGTAAAGTTATTGCTCGGTATCAAATTTCATAATTTTTCGAATCAATATGTGTGCGTGGCAAAGGAAAACGCGTTTGACCAGTTTTAGTTGATTTTAATCGACTGGAAAATGGCCATTTTTCTAACGGTCTCAGAATTCGACGAAACTAGTTTTGTTAGGACCGTATCGTCAATACGAAGCTAGAAAATATTTTTCGGGAATTTTTAGAGTTAGTATGTGACCCCAGTAAATTGAAATGCGTATTCAAATTCAATATATAGAGTTATATGTTGGTATTGACGGAAACTGATCGAAACGATCGAATCAGCTTACGATACATATCCCATCGTGTTCGGAATGGGGGTAATTAGCTATGGATGACAAGCGGTGGGTTTGATTTCGACTTCGAAATAAAAAGTTACTTTTTAAAAAGAGAAATTAATATAAAATATAAATAATTATATTCATATAAACCCCCCCTCCCTTATATTCTTTTCCCCCATCGACTTCAAAAAAAAAACCCAATTCACCAAAACTGCCCCTACCCCGTCGACCTCTCGTGAAACGGGCCGCCGTGCTGGAGGAAACCCCCGCCACCTCGCCGCAAACTCCACCTCCAATTCCCCTCCCTCGCGCCTCTCTACCCTCCTCTAGGTCAAATCGCAAGACCCCAATCCGAACCCTAGCGCCGCGAGCAAACCCTAGGGCAGCCACCGTGAGCTCCTCCGCTCTGACCACCGTAGACCGCGAGCAGCGCCTCCCCTGAAGCCGCGACCACCTGGAACCGCCACCCTCCAACGCGCAGATGCCATCCCCTCCTGCTTGAAGACCGTCGGCATCCATCTCCAAATAAAGACAGTGAGCGTTTGTTTTCTTTATCATTTCAGTTTTTGTATAAAGTAGTTTAATCAATTTGAGAAATAAAAATATGATTTCTGAAAGTAAACAACAGGGGTTTATTTTCAGATTTTAATATAAATTCACCTTGGAATTATTTTCGATTTTTAATGCAACAAAGATGAGTTTTTTTATGAACATATGTTGAAAGATTATATTTTTAGAAGAGTAAAAATACGATTTTTAAAATAGAAAAGATTAGATTTTTAAAATAGAAAAGATTAGATTTTTAAAATAGAAAAGATTAGATTTTTAAAATAGAAAAGATTAGATCTTTAAAATTGAAAAGGCGAAATCTTTATCTATATAGTAGCGATGTAAAAATAGAATTTTTATCTATATAACAGCAGTGTAAAAATTCGATTTTTATATATTGAATAGCGAAGTAAAATTCGATTTTTATATATTGAATAGCGAAGTAAAAATTCGATTTTTATATATTGAATAGCGAAGTAAAAATTCGATTTTATATATTGAATAGCGAAGTAAAAATTCGATTTTTATATATTGAATAGCGAAGAAAAAATTCGATTTTTATATATTGAATAGCGAAGTAAAAATTCGATTTTTATATATTGAATAGCGAAGTAAAAATTCGATTTTTATATATTGAATAGCGAAGTAAAAATTCGATTTTTATATATTGAATAGCGAAGTAAAAATTCGATTTTTATATATTGAATAGCGAAGTAAAAATGTGATTTTACATATGTAGAGAATACGGGCAGAGAAAGTGACAAGAGGCAAGAACGACGAAGATTTCTACCTAAGAAGAGTCGTGGGATCGGATTAACAATTCAGTGAGAATTTCTCACCTTTTATTTAATTTTCTAGTTAAAAATATATACTAGGATGCAGACGGTGTTTAGTAGCACCCGACACCCGTCGTCCACAGACCATGGACGGCTTGTATGCTTGGTTGTTTGATTTTGATGTGTAGTTGTTTGTGTGATGTGGTGTGAAGTGAAACAAAATATTTATATAGTTAAAAATATTTTATAGTTAAAAATAGAAATTTTAACGTGCATATGAAATGATGTAAAAATAAACAAATCGGACGATTTGTTTATATACACACATTTGACTGATATTGATTGGGACGATAAATTTTACACATCGCCCAACTGCACAAATAAAATCTGTGTTTGATTGTTCGAAACCCCACACGGGTATTGGGGTGATATTTGACATACACTAGTCCCAATAATTAGCTGTATGTCGATCGATTGATTGACAGACTGTTATAAGCGTTGAATATTTATATTTGATGCTTATACAGTGTAGAATGCACTTTGGATGATGGTTGATTATTCATCGTTGTTATTATATACATGTGTTGTAGAAAATCCATATAATTAACATTATATGGTAATTGATTGGGCCTCATTCCAGTTTCGAAAAAGAAATATTTGAAATAGAAATATTTGAATAGAAATATTTGAAATAAAAATATTTGAAATAGAAATATTTGAATAGAAATATTTGAAATAGAAATATTTGAAATAGAATATTTGAAAATAGAAACATATGAAGTCGTGTTGGTTAGATTGACGCCATTTTGACGTGAACGATATTTATATCGATTTTATTCATTCTTCAATGAATATTGAATAGATTTGAAATTCGAACTATATTGAAATGAATTGAAATTCGAATTATATTTAAAGTGAATTGAAATTCGAATTAAACTGAATTGATTTGAAATTCGAAATACACTAAAATGATTTGAAATTCGAATAGAAATGAATTCGAATTGAAATTTAATAGAATTGAATACGAATCGAAATTTAATTGAAAACGAATCGAAATTGAATTAAAAATCGATTTGAATTGGAATCAATTTGAAATGAATTTAAACCGAATTTGAAAGGGAAATTTCAGTTTTGATTTGAATTTGAAAATGAAGTTGAAAACGTTTTGAAAACGAATTTAAAACGATTTATAAATTTTGTTTTAAAAGGAAATCGACGAAGTATAAATTATATATATTATACATATAATATAATGGCCTGAATAGAACGCGCCGCGTCGCGGCAGTTCGCGAATTTCGACCTTTGACTTCGAACGGATATTGCGGGAGATCCGACCGTCGGATTCTCCTAAAACCAGAACCGTTGGGTTCGTATCAAAAAGAGCTTTCTAACGAATATTTGAAATTAGAAATCTAGCGGTTGGATTTGGAATTATGTCCAAATCAAATTTTAAAAAAGGTCGTTGTAAGGGCAGTTCGATGGCCGTTGATGGAAATCGACTGTACGGGCCTTGATAAAATTATTAAAAATAGTAATAATTTGTGTAAAATCATAAGAAATGATTTAGAAAGAATTGGGATGAAAAACTCCATATTTGAAAAGATAAAAATAGATTTTATCGAAGTGAACTAGTTTTGAACTAGAATAATAATTCTATTTATTTTTAAATAAATAAATCTGATTTGAAAGGGTTTTGAAAATAACCAGAATTTCCAATAATTATATTGGAATGGATTTGAATCGAAATTGTCTTCGGAATATTTCGATGTTGGATTTCGTGAGGATACATATATTGTTATGGGAATTTGAAAGATATATATATATATATACATATCGTTATTTCCAATACGATATTTGTTGGTCGTAGAATTTGATATTGAATATAAGCCGGTATATTTTCTATTCAGAGCCTTGTATTTAATGTCAAATGTGATTTGGGTTTGTCGTGAATGGTGTCTTTATTAACATTGTTCTTGAACCTAATTGAGAAAAGATTAAATCTTTTTATTCAGATTTAATGAAGTGTACCAATTAAATAATATTTAATTGGAATCGAATTAGTATTGATTTTTGGGTTTATCGTGAACAGTGTTTTAAATAACACTTGTTCTTTAACCCGATAAGTAATGGAAGGTGATTTTGGGTTTACCGTGAACCGTGTTTTAAATGACATTGATTCTTTAACCCAGTCAAAGATTAAAACCAAGTGGAGTTTTAATGAATCTTTAATTAGATTGAAATAATCGAAATGGAGTATCACCAGTTTTGCTCCAGGCGTTAGTTAAATCTTTAATTAGATTTGAACGTGAAATGGTAATTGAATTTACCGATAACACTGTGGTGTTAGATATGAAGTATAACCAGTTTTACTTCATGGGATGAATAGGTTGGGATTGGGAAATTAAAACAAATGATTACTTCGGTAAGGTTCATTAATCCCGACTAGTTGAATCGAAATTCAAAAGAAGATTAGAGAATAAATTCAAGGAATTTATCTTGGATAAAATTAATGGGAACCTTTCCCTATGAATGTGAAATTTAGAAACTAACTGTCGGTTAGCCAAGCAGAATGGTTTTCTGGATATTGATCTGATGTTGGTTTCGGCCTTCGGGGTTAATATTTGGGAAATTATTCTCTTGATTAATTCACGGTTAGTGACTGATGAATTGGAATGAGGCGTATGTTGTGTTTGTGTAACACTTATTTAAAATATACACGAGTTATCCGGAAAGACCGGGTTTATCCCATTCTGAATAACTGATACGACGATAAGTCGAAGATGAAGACGGTGGTTGAAGACCGGGAGTCTTCACATCGTTTGGGTGATTACTGATGATCTTGATTGGGCTGTACACCCAAGATGAGGGAATCAATCGGTGGTCGTCCAGATGTGCTTGAAGATCGATGGATATGCGAGGAAAGTGCCTCCGGTTTCGTTCAGACCCAAAACGGACTTGTAAATGGACTGTGTTCTGATATTGGATTTCATTCTGTGTGACTGATATCGGTTGCATAGAGTGGTTTGCCTGTGTGGCATGCTAAGATGCAATTGATCGAGGCTTCTGTTGAAAAGAAAAGTCTTGTGGTGATGATCAAAGCACAACCTGTGTGGCACAGCTTTGTGTAATGTGAATTCGCGAGCCTCGCACCCCGGTTGTGAACCAAAAACGGGAGAGGACATCAGGGAGGGCATGCGTTTCCTTCTAGCTAGGGTGGTGTCAGTGACCTACCGGCCCTGATATTTATATACTTTTCACCTGTGTGGTTGTTGCTGTTGTGAGGCGCCTCGGTTTGATCGGACGATCCGGGTCCGATGGAGTCATTCGTTGGCTCATTTACGCCCCAAAGGGCGGGGAAACACAGTGTTCTGGAATTTTAATCCACATCGGTGGACCGGCCCTGACGATCCAAGGGCCCACCTGAGTCTGGGTCCTGAGGGGCGGGCTAGAGCGTCTCAAATCGGTTGAGGACTATCTTTTGCCTCGGTTCATAGATGGAAATCCAATTTCCAAATACGTGACATTTGCGGTTTTATTTGTAGAGCCTAGTATGGCGACATGATATATGGTACCCATGCCGTCTATGATTGATACTTATGATTTGAAGTTGTTTTATACACTATGCACTTATAGTAGTATCAAATAATCTGTTTTTAACGTATCAAGCATGCTTTGGCTATTATAAGGGAAAACCCTATTCCCCGGCTTGCGTTGCATTGTGTGATAGGACCTGGGTCTTATAATAGCTTCATTTTTCTTTATTTAGCATTGCACTGTTATTTTATGCACTGGTATTCTTGGGAGGAAACCCGTTCCGTGTTATACGGCGTGGCCCCTTGATTTACCGAACCTTAAAATAAAGATTAATAACTGTTTTAGTTCTCACACCAGTCCCATGACTGACCTGGAGTTTATTGTTTTAACCTAAACTCTAGGTGCCCTTATTTTGACACGGGCAGCTAGTAGTTTTGGTTTTGCAGATTTATATTCACAGGATCCTGGTTTACAGCTGGAATGATATCCGGAAAGCTTTGTATCCGTATATCTCTTCTAGTTGTGTATTGTATTGTTTTCCGCTGCTATGTATTTAAATGTAATTTAAATCTCTGATATTTCTGTGTAATATTTATTTGTTTATACTCTGTATATTCTTGTAATCTGATGCATTGTTGTAATTAATAATGAAATGTTCTTCCGTCTGCGTTCTGTTGTGGCTTGTTCTCGAACTATCCGAGCTTTCCTTCACGGGGAAGTCACGGGTTTTTACATAACTACCCATAGCAACTTAAATGTTTACATCCAATATGTTGGGTATATAAGTAACTTGAATATTTTAAGTGTTAAGTATATAAATAGTAGAGAAAGGTGAGCGGTTTTACTCACCTATGTCCTACCTGTTGGAATACTCTACCACTACTATTACTTGTAATTGTCCATTATTTTATTTTTTCCAGGTTCTTAACTATTTCGGATTGAACATTAACATTGAATCCAAGATATTTCACCACACAATTGATTTAAATATGACTATAAAATGAGTTAAGTGTTTACTCACAAATAAATACTACTGCTTTATTTGGTTTACTGGCTTTTTTCCTGTGTCTCTTCAGGTATTGTTCTCTTTCTTGCTTCTATTTTTCAGGTCTGGCTCTATGATTTCAGGCCTCGATTTTAGTTAAACACTCTTCATTTGTCTTGCTATCTTTTACAGGGTTCATTCACAGTTCAGTTCCAAGTTCCTCACTATTTTCCTCCCATTTACTCATTCTCTATTTTATTGTGAACACTTGTTTCCAGTTGACCTCATGTGTGAACTAAGCGCTTCTATGGGTGTTTACAGATGAAATAATTTAGGCTTGATGTTGGGTAGGTGCTTAATGGCAGGAAGAGTATAGGCTTGCAGCAGTCCTACTTAGTGAAGTGACGTGATGATTTTACAATTCATTTACAGTATTTTTCTTTGCTATTAAGCAAGTTTCCCCTGTTTTTTCTTCAGACATTCACATGTATTTCATACCAGATATATATTGGAAAATCTTCCTTAGTTGCCAAGCATGAATCGACTTGTTACAGTCTTGGATATCCTTTCATGATGAGTTGTTTACTTCATTTCAAATGCTAGTGCCTAGGCCTCCTTTTCTTATAGATGCCTAAGTTCTCTTTTTCAATACTTAGCAGCTTTATTTTCTTTCATATCACCTGATATTGCTTATGTTTCCAATTTTTGTTTCATTCTTGTTTTTAATAGTTTTATATATACATTTGTATATCTAGTGTACACACATATCTATATATACACATCTATATTCATTACATGTTTTTTTATACACACATAATACAATTATTTAAAAGTTGTATAAATCAAGATTAAATGCTATATTTACTTGCATGTAAATGTACAAACCAAGATTTAAATTCCATGTATTGACTTAAGTAATATTGTCTACATATTTATATATATTTCAGTTATATATCCTTAATTAAGGCAAATATTAAAATTCGCTTGTCCCATTTGTATTTGAAGTCATGTTCTTCCTATATGAAGAAAAATGGTATTTTACTTCGAAATATTCTCACTAATAAATTTTATGTAATTCTATTTACATGATTTTTAAAACAAATTTTAAATGCAACAAAAGACGTTCAAAGTTCAAACAACATACACTTGGCTGCACATATATAATAAGGTCATATTTACATTCGATATTAACAATAATTATTCTTAAGTTAAATGAGCTTGATTTTATCAATGTTATATCTTGTATCTAATATATATATATATATATCTTTTATTTGCTTTGCTTGAGTTATTCATATTCTCATGAGTTCCAGAGCAGCACAACAAAATGATAAAACATTAATTATTCAATTTATATACATATATAAATTGGTTAAGGAATTTTAAATTATTAACAAATATATTTGGTTGGAATTTACCTGATATATTCCTAAATATCGAAATCTTAATTTATTCAATTAAATTAAATTATTAGTATAATCTATATATTATATATTATAAAACTAGTCCAAAAACCGAGTCGTTACAATATACCCCCTTAAAGAATTTTGTCCTCGAAATTAAAAAGTAATGTGTAAATTCCAGTTATATTCAAAAATTATAGACCCATATCAAACATATTCATTTCCATAGCTAGAAATATCTGTTTATTACAGTTGGAAAACATTTCCATTTCATATTCACACAGTACTATTCTTCACATTCATCAGTTCCTAACCGTAAACCAGTAAGTAAATAATCCTCTAAGTATCAACCCCGAAGACCGAAATCAACATCAGATCAACACTCAGAAAATCATTTATCTTAACCAATCTTCAGTTAGATTCAAAATTCTTATCTCCATTTTTTTTCAAACTATATTACCCCATTTTCTTACTTTAAGAAAATACTATTGATTATAATTGGGAAAATGTTCCTAAAACTAACTTACTTCATTAGTTTGAATCAAATTTATTCAAACATATCTATCTGCTTCAAATTTTCCTTTTTAAACTCCAATCCAGTTTGTCTTACCAATTCAACTCTACTCAACTTAATCAACTCTAGTCCATTTAATTCAATCTACTTGACTTGTTTTACAGTTTCAAGTTTCAAAATTTGAATTCCCGGTTTTTATTTCAAATTAATTTGAAATACAGTTTGAAATCACATATATTTATTCCATTATAAATTCAAAACCTTTGAATTCCCCAAGATAATTTATTTTCATAAAACAATCTTCCATCAAAAATCTTTCTAACTTTTGGGTTTTCAAATTCTAGTTCCAGTTTGAATTTTGTTTTGGTTCGCCTCATTTTTATATTTTATCCTTATACAATTTTAGTTTGGTTATATAATCATCTCAATGTTATAATCTATTACCAGGTTATAATAACAAACAACACAATCAATTATAATAATTCTAGAAAATTATTCTTTTATGTCAAAATATAATTTTGGGTAAAATTAATTTATTTACCCAGCTTTTAAAACAATACTGTGTCGAATTATTCTGTTCAAGAGTTTATAAACAACTATCGATATTGTTTGCAATCCCGTTTCGATCAGAATTTATAATCCACTCGACTAACCAATCAACACAGTATAAGACAGTTTTATGTCAATTAACAAATATGCCCTCATATATATACACTCAAACTCAGTCTAGGGCATTACTAACCCCATCTCTATTGAGTTACGCAACAGAGCCAAGGTTATTACTAAACCATTGCTTTGATACCAATTGTAACGACCGGAAAAGTTCCGATCCTGATCATCGACACAAATACATATCATGTATCATATATCGACTAATCAAGCATCAGAAATTAACAGATTGTTAATAGAAATAAGTTATAAGGTGGGAAATAGAAAGAAAGAAAGTTAGAGTAGAAGAAAAGAAGAACAAAACACAAACGAAATCAGTGTACCACGAATCTCACAACGGGACTGATTATATTATATAACAATACTTGAAATACAAACTGGTATTTGCTTACACACATTATCAGAGTACAAATCATATACGGCGCAGTGGAAATGAACTCGATATAACTAAAGCCAAAGCTTCCTGCTCCAAGTCCTCTTCAAGTGAATCTGTAAAATCCTGAAACTACTTGACTGCCCGTACAAATTTTGGACACCCAAAAGTTTAGGGAAAACATAAAAAAACTCTAGGTCAGTCATAGGACTGGTGTGAGTAAATGATTTTTTTTAAATGGATTGATTTAACGTTCCAAAATCCTTTTGAAATAGATGATAATCGTAAGACCGATCAACACATAAATATGGATGGTTTTAATCTGACGATAACACAAACATTTTTGATAATAAAACTATCCTGATATTATCATAATGTCTAAACATAAATAAATAGCAATCTAGCAGAACGCTTGCATCTCACACTCTACATATATAGTATACAATCAAAACCACGGCCGCTTATTGGAGATTGGATTCCGACTATGACAAGGTATGGAACCACGTGCCGATAGTGTATCCATAGAGGGGAATACACTAGGATCAACAAGAATGTCTTGCAACCCAACCAACATGACCGACTACTCATTTCGCTTAAGTGTATAGAATGTATGTCACAAACGATTGTGTACGACAACCATTTTTCCGAAAAGGGACAACATCAAAAAAAGTAAAGAAGCAAATGATATTTCTCTAGATAGGTGATTATACACCCTAATGGGAGCGACCCACATAGCCATATTTCCTACCCGATTTTTGTCCTTTCCCGGTTGATGAGGCTTGAGGTCAGAATTTTCCTTTAGAATATCTGTCCACCATTTACTTTGAATGCCACATTGTCAGACCCGTCAAATCACTAATTGACGTCCACAAATATACTCTGGATGCAAAAGAAGTGCCCTTCTTTGCCATCAACTTGGTGTATTTGTAAAAATCAACGTACGTGGTTTTTAGGAAATACTCTGTCGGACATTCGTCCATACAAGTCATCTAGGTACAGGATGAACCGAAGGCACTCTACTACTGCATCCAATATACGAATCACCTCATGGATCAGTAGCGAATAGCCCTTGCAAACCTGAAGATTTCAATCACGAAAGAATTACAAGTTATAATAACTCTGACGGCCACCAGAGAATTTAATCAAGTAATTGTTTCGCTTATGAAGATCTACGGTTTTCAATTTCACCAAATATGTACGTATTCTGCAAGTTAGTTAACGTAAAATTAGTTAGAAGTTTTTTGGGTCCAGTTCCCATCCCGATCTCTTCAAACTAACGCGTGGGAAATATTATTTGACAGTCGGTGCTTTAACTATCAAATTTAAACAGTGTAGATGTGTAAAATAAATTATTTAATAAATAAATTTCATAGCATGCTCATTTAGATTAATTAACTTACATAAATCTAAATTCAGATTTCAGAACAGTAATTAATATCAGACAATATAATAAAACGTGTCAATGTTTTATAACAAATATAGATTAATCTCTACACAGAGCAACAGATGATTAACAACAACCATTTATTATAATAATAACAATCAACAATAATTGAACGTTCAGTTTCAAACTAAATAACAGTTTGAAATATTCGATTTCGGTGACAACTAATTTGACATAGTATTATCTATTTTGTTTCAATAGATTATATATGTAAATACATATATTTTTAAATATTGGAGATTTGACTTAATGATGATGTCTAATTCTACAACCACCAAGTAATTCGATGACTTCCCAATCCTTTCCTATTTATATTTATATATTTCTTTTCTCTGTCCATTAAAAACCCATTTTTTATTTAATATTGACTACATTTTAAATGACCCTAATTTACCATTAAATAAATTTCGGAGCCCGAAGCCCAATGATACACAAGATTTCAAAATACTAGCCATCCTCTGTTTCTTTAGAGCCGAATAGGGAGCTATCTTCAGCATAAACAGCTCGGGAAAACGTATAGTAGCATGGTTCTCATTTCACCTACATCTTGACATTTTAACTTCCACTGACTATGACCTGGTTTAAAACCCATTCAAAACTTGACCTCTAAATTATGCTTTCGTTGAGAACAAAGCATGCTCCGAGTCAAGATATGTTTGGACTGCTATTCTACAAGTTCTAGCTGATCGTTTAATTGTCTCCTTGAATCATTATTTTCCTTTGTCACCTTTAATTGTTTTGCTTAATTATAGTTGGAATTTCATCTCTCTTCATCAGAGATGTGGTCTGCACTTCAGAGACAATTTCACGCCTTAGAATAGCAAAACTCCTTTTTGTCATTCTTTCTAGAAGACATAGGGAAGGTAAAACAATTTCTCACCAAGTTGTTTAACTTCGGACTGAGTTTAATTTCCCTTAATCGACAACTATACGTAGTAGCGTAATAGTACTAGTTCAGAAATCCAGTATAGCCTTCTAGCACTATCATTTTGCCTCTTGTAGCAGCACCAGCATATCACCAACCTATCGTAGGGAACCCTTCAAACGTTGTACATCTTTTCAGCACTTAACTTCTTCTCTAAATTGTAATTAAAACGAGTAACCACACTAGTAAGAACCAAACACAAAACCGATAGCTTGCAAAAACAAATTCTACCACCTTGCTGCAAATAATAACGTGTTGCTCCATGCATGTGTAGGGTACAAAGATCGTTTAATCTGTAGCATTATTCCCTTCAACTCACACTGAAAACTTCCTTTACTCAGTTCCTTGATTTAACTCCAAATGTCATGGGATGAAGTTGCATCTTATGCACAGCTCCAACTATCCATGCATAAGGTGCACTCACCATTAAATCAAACACCTACATAGTTGGTCTACCAGCAAAACAGAGCACTATGCCGCAAACTTCTCTACTACAAGTTCATACTAGGTCCACTATGTAAAATCATAACAAAAACACCAAACCATGCACACCGCTTACCACAATTTTGAATTTTCAGAATTGCTAGGACCGGGCAAATTATTTCTTTTTTTATTATATTAGGATTTCTAATCCTAGGATCTTGAAACTTACCCGAGACGAGTCCTATCCGTGTCCCCCTACTTCATCAAACCTTGGCGCAACACCCAAGACGATAGGCATCCCGAAGCGAAATACCACTTGTCCAGTCAAATTCAAGCCCTATATACCATCATGTGTCATTAAAACATTGGTAATTTTTCTTTTTCTTTCTTTCAGTGCGCCACCCGTGCATTGTGCATGTGCACAAGTACCTCCTAGTGTCATCAAATGTAATTACTACTCAGATGACACACTCGACTTTGATCCTATCTTATCCATTAATCTACTACGGCGTGGCAGGATGCTTATATGACCATTAACGAGACTCTACTTTCTCAACTGCACATAAAACACATGGGAGTATATCACGTCATCATTAATTGTGTGAGTAAAATTAACAGTTGGTGATATTTTTAGTTGGAAATAAACGTATTGTAACCGTATAAGGATCTTGTTACAGCTGATTATATTGGCTGGTATACATTGACGAAAAGTGAACTGATATGGTAATAATATGAGTGATAAAATGTACTGCTATTTCCAGTGGTAAATTGGTTATCATAGCATACTGATGTGGTTATAACCCATGCAGCTACAGTTATAGGTAGACCAATTTATACAAATGGCACGTTTATATTATACCATGAGAACCTGGGCTATATTAACCACATGACACTGTAAAAACAAACTTATTAGTTGTTGCTTTACACTGATTTGTCCTTTATAATATATTAATGCCTTAGGTTACTAATGTTTAAGGTCATACAATATTGCCTCTTTCTTTTCTTTCTTTTCTTTTTACTCCTCCTGTTTTCTTTCCTTAGGACGTTTCATCCTCTGTTTGTCCAATTAAAGCTAACTACCCTTATCAACTTAAATGTTTACATCCAGTATGTTGGGTATATAAGTAACTTGAATCTTTTAAGTGTTAAATATATAATTAGTAGAGAAAGGTGAGGGGTTTTATGCACCTATGTCCTACCTATTGGAATACTCTATCACTAATATTTCTTGTAATTTTCCGTTATTTTATTTTTTCTAGGTTCTTAACTATTTCGGATTAAACATTAACCTTGAATTTAAGGTATACCACCACATAATTGATTTAAATATAACTGTAAAATTAGTTAAGTGTTTACTCACAAATAAATACTGCTGCTTTATTTGGTTTACAGGCATTTTTCTTGTGTCTCTTCAAGTTTTTCTCATTGTCTTGCTTCAAACTTTCAGGTCTGGCTCTATGATTTCAGGCCTCGATTTTAGTCAAACACTCTTCATTTATCTTTCCATATTTCACAGGGTTCATTCACAGTTTAGTTCCAATTTCCTCACTATTTTCCTCCCATTTACTCTTTCTATGTTTTGTTGTGAACACTTGTTTCCAGTTGTACTCATGTGTGAACTAAGGGCTTCTATGGGTATTTATAGATGAAATATTTTAGGCTTGATGTTGGGTAGGTGCTTAATAGCAGGAGGAGTATAAGCTTGCAACAGTCTTGCTTAGTGTACTGATGGGTGATTTTACAATTCATTTACATTCTTTTACTTTGCTATTAAGCAAGTTTCCCCCTGTTTTTGCTTCAAACATTCACATATATTTCGTACCAGATATATATTGGCAAATCTTCTGTAACGAACCACAAATCCATACTATCTGAGTGGACTACATACATCACACGTCTAACCCAAATATCACAGAAATACGAATCATTTTTTTAAGAAAGAAAAGATAGAAGAAGAACAAAAAATAACAACACAGTATCTCACATCGCAGCGGAACAAAGTATAATATATATGTATATATCATCTTTTGGAGTACAATTTTTTTCCTCTATATATACATATCATCAGAGTACAACACTTACAGCACAACGGAAAAACAATAGCTAAATACGATGAAGCATCCTGCTTCAAGCTCCTCCAAATATATCTGTAAATACCTGATCTACTTGACTGCCCATACAAATTTGGGCACCCAAGAGTTTAGGGTAAAACAAAATAAATAAACTCTGGGTCAGTCATGAGACTGGTATGAGTAAGTGTAACGACCCGAACTTCCCCGTAAAGGAAAGCTCGGATTGAGTTGAGAAAACGACAAATCAGAACACAAACAGAAGAACATTTAATTGCTTATTACAACAATTTACATCAGAGTAAAAGAATATATAAAGTATGAGTAAATAATATACATTTGATAAATATCAGAGATTTACAAATTACAATGCAGCGGAAAATAATACAAAACACAACTGAAAGAGATAAATGGATATAGAGCTTTCCGAATATCGTTCCAGCTATAAACAAGGATCCTGAGAATATAAATCTGCAAAACCAAAACTACTAGCTGCTCGTGTGGAAAATAGGGGCACCCAAAGTTTAGGTTAAAACAATAAACTCCAGGTCAGTCATGTGACTGGTGTGATAACTAAAACAGTTATGTAATCTTTACTTTAAAAATAAAGTAAATCAAGGGACCACGCCGTATAACATGGAACGGGTTTCCTCCCAAGAATACCAGTGCATATAATAAACAACGCAATGCTTTTTGAAAAAATGAAGCTATTATAAGACTCAGGTCCCATCACACAATGCAATGTAGGCTGGAGGATAGAGTTTTACCTTATAATAGCCTAACATGCTTGGTACGTTTAAAACAAATCCTTTTGATACTATTATAGTGTAAAGTGTATGAAAACAACTTCAAATATAAATGTATCAATTATAGACGGCATAGTATCCCATGCTACTATGTCGCCAATACTAGGCTCTACAATCAAAACCGAAATGTCATGTATTGGAAATTGGATTTCCGTCATGAGTCTAGGCAAGGGATGTAGTCCTTTCCGCTTCGAGACACTCTAGCAAATGTCTCGGGACTGCACACTCTGGGCAACCCCTGGATCCTCCAAGGCCGGTCCACACTTACGTTAGTAGATTGGCAATTCCTGAACACATGTTTCTCCGTCCTATAGGACATATATCCATTGGCTCCATGGAGACCGATATATCCGAGGCGCCTTTCATTCCAACAACCACATAGGTAAAAATATAAAAATGTCAGGGCTTGCAAAACCCCGACACCACCCATAGCTAGAAAGAAACATCTTGTCCTCCTTGGGCTCCCTTATCCCTTTTTTTAACTCATACCGAGGTGTGAGGCTCGTGAATTAATGCTATGCACAAAGCTATGCTATATAAAAGCCGTGCTTTTATCATCAACTACAAGACTATGCTTTTCAATAGAAGCCCTGATCATTTGCATCTCAGCATGCCACACAGGCAATTCACGCCATGCGACTGATGTCTATCAATATATAACCTTTGAGCTCGTACGTCTCAAAGAAAGGCGTTAAGCAAGAGAATAAATTCTCCGTCGCCAAACAGATTTATATTTAATAGAAATCAATCAACACATAATAAAATCCAATGTCAGTCACACATCCATTTACAAGTTCATTCTGGGTCTGAACGAAACCGGAGGCATCTTATTCCTCGTCCCATATGTCCAATATAGGAGAGAGGTCCTTGCGTATCCGGTCCATTTCCAAGTACGTATGGACTATCACCACTTATTACCTTATCTTGGGTGTACAACCCAATCAAGACATCAGTAATCATCCAAATAGTGTGAAGACCTCCGGTCTTCTACCACCGTCTTCATCGTCGACATGTCGTCGAATCAGTTATTCAGAATGGGTATAAACCTGGCCTTTCCGAATAACTCGCGTATATAATAAACAATTGCTATAAAAACACAACATACGCCTCTTTCCAATTCAGAATATTATTTTATTCAAATATTCACAATCTTAGGAAAATGTTCCCATTAATTTTATCAAAGATAAATTCTTTAAAATTTATTCTTTAATCTTCCTTTGGATATCATTCAAACCATATTAAGGTTTTCCAAACTAGTCGGGATTAACGCACCTTACCGAAGTAACCATTTATTTAATTTCCCAATCCCAACCTATTGATCCCATGGACCAAAACTGGTATTACCCCATAACTAACACCACTGTGTTATCAGTAAATTTAATTACCATTTCTTGTTCAAATTTAATTAAAGATTTAACTATCGCTTGGAGCAAGACTGGTGATACTCCATTCTCGATCAATTCCCAAATTTTATAATTTAAATTCTCAATTCCCCTTCCAATCTAATTATGGATTCAATAAAACTCCACTTAGTTTTAATCTTCCCAAAAATCAACATTAATGATTATTTAACTTTGGAAACACGAACATGTCGCATCGACAGTCTACAGCGTGCTATTGTTTTATGCCGATATATAACCTCTAAGCTCGTACGTCTTAGAGAAGGGTGTTAAGCAAGAGAATAAATTCTCTGCCACCAAACAGATATATATTTAGCCGAGATCAATGATACAGCTCAAAGTACAATGTTAGACATGTATTCCTATCTTTAACTAGGTTAAAGAACTAATGTCATTTAAAACACAGTTCACGGTAAACCCAAATCTTCCTCCATACAAATGGAATCTTCACGGAAAAACAAATTAATATATAATCGATATCAATTTCCATAACCGACCAATAATATAAATGAAATAACGATAAAACCTTTCAAATTCCAAATGTATTAACAGTCTTCCTCCACAGAAGTTCACTTCGATTATTATCAAATCGAATTCCATTCAATACCAATTTAATATATTAAAGTGGAAAATTTTACTTTGGAAAATTCCTGTTAAATCTTGATTAAAGGATTTTATAAAATTCCAAATCACATTTCACTGTAAATTGGGTTAAAGAACGAATGTCGTTAAAAACACAGTTCACAATAAACCCAATTCACATTCCATTTTTAATTCCAATTAAATGTTAATTAATTGGTAATTCTTCTTTAAATCTTAATTAAAAGATTTATTCTTTTCACACTGGGTTTAAGAACGGTGTTAATAAAGACATCATTCACGACAAACCCAAAATCCAATTCTATTAAATACAAGGCTCTGAATAGAAATTATATCGGCTTATATTCAATATCAAATTCTGAAATCAACAAATATCGTATTGGGAATAATGATATATATATATATATATATCTTCCAAATTCCTCCACAATATCCATATAATCATGGAATCCAATATTGAAATATCCTGAAGATAATTTCGATTTAAATCCATTCCAATTTATATATCGGAAATTCTGGTTATTTTTAAAACCATTTCAAACCCAATTTATTTATTTAAAAATATTGGATTTATAATTCTAGTTCATAACTAGTTCATTTCAATAAAAGTATATTTTTACCTTTTCAAATATGGAATTTTTCATCCTAACTCTTTACAAATCATTTATTATGATTTTACACAAATTATTGATATTTTTAATAATTTTATCAAGGTCCGTACAGTCCATTTCCGTAAATGGCCATTGAACTGCACTTACAACGACCTTTTCCAAAAATTGATTTGGACATAATTCCAAATCCAACCGTTAGATTTCAAATCTCTTATATTCATTGGAAAGCTCTTTTCGATACGAACCCAAGGGTCTTGGTTTTAGGAGAATCTGATGGTCAGATCTCTCGTAACGTCAATTCAAAGTCAACGGTCGAAATTCGCGAACGGTCGCGGCGCGTTCTATTCAGGCCATTATATATATATATATATGACATTATATATATTTCTCCGATTTCCATTTAAAACGTATTTTATAAATCGATATTCATTATAAAAATGAATAAAATCGATATAAATGTCGTTCAAGTCAAAATGGCGTTAATTTAATCAACACGGCTTAATATATTTAAATATATTCGTATCCATCCCAAATCGGAGATCAAAATCATATTTTGATCTTTTACTGAATATTATTTTAAAATATTCATTATTTTATAATATTCGTTATTTTAAAATATTCCTTCTTTCTGAACTGGAATCAGACACAGTCAATTACCATATAATGTGATTTATATGGATTTCATACAACACATGTACATAACAACAATGATAAACAATCAACCATCATCCAGAGTGCACTATACAACTGCATAAGCATTAAATATAAATAATTCACGCTTACATATTCTGTCAACCAAACGATCGACATATCACTAAACAATTGGGATTAGTGTACGTCAAATATCATCCCAACACCCGTGTGGGGTTTCAATCAACAAACACAGATTTTATTTGTGCAGTTGGGCGATGTGTAAAATATATCGTCCTAATCAATATCAGTCAAATGTGTATACATAAACAAATCGTCTGATTTGTAAATGAATATTTATTTTATTCATATTTAAAATATTTTATTCAGTACATGAACATTTTATTCCATTCCACATCACAATCAATTTTCACAACATATTATAATCAAACAAGTCGTCCATGGTCCGTGGACGACGGTGTCGGGTGCTGCTAAGCACCGTCTGCATCCCAGTATATATTTTAACTAGAAAATAAAATTAAAGTGAGAAGTTCTCACCTTAGGCTTCCACTCCTCCATTCTTTAATTCTGAACGGTTCAGATTCGGATTTGATTCCCAATATTCCAATGCAATCCTTTCCACGCTATTCATAGTAAAAATAACATTTTTACATCGCTATTATATAAATAAAAATCATATTTTTATTTCTACTACATATGTATAAAAATCGAATTTTTATTGCTACTTCATATATAAAAATCGAATTTTTATTGCTACTTCATATTTGTAAAAATCGAATTTTTATTATGTTGTCATAAATATAAAAATCAAATTTCCATCTTCCTAAAATAATTACATAATATGACTACTTCATTCATGACATTCATACAATAAAATTCATATTTTTATCCACTAAAAATCGTATTTTTAATTCACTATTATACATATAAAAATCGAATCTTTTTAATGTGTAACAATCAAATCTTTATCTTCGCTGCTTCATTATAAAAATCAAAATTTTATAATCCCATTCAAATAATGAAAATCATATTTTTATTTTGCTGCATTATAAAGAAAAATCATTTTTTATCTAGTTAAAGATCGTATTTTTATATATGTTAAGGTCATATTTTTATATATGTTAATCATAATCAAAAATAAAATTTATATTCAAAGCTATAATATATACAAATGATATTTTTATTCCAATGTTTTATATAATCAAAACTAGATTTTTAAACAATAAAATACATATAATTTCATATTTTTAAAACAATACTTTCCCTGTTATAAAACTGATTTAACATTCGTAACTAAATTAAATAAATTAATAAAATAATTACATAGGAAAAAAATCTCACTGTAAAGATCTTCCTCCTGGTTCAGTATCAAACCCGAACCCGACATTGTGCCCTAACTAGTGTTGCCCTGAAGTCGCACCAACCAAATCATCGTCTCAACGCTGCCATGCCTTCAGGGGTTGATTGCAAGTGGCCGAGGGGGGGGGGGTTTCTGCGCTCACTGGAGGAAGGACATCGGAGGTTTGCAGGCGACAACGATGTTGTCTCGCGTTTTGAGGTTTTAGGGTTTTCAATTGCGAGAGGAGAGAAAGGCGCGAGGGGGGGGGGGCTTGTTGGAGAAGCGGCGGAGAGGGGGCCCATCGACGAAGTCGCGTCGGAGGAGGAGGGACGAAACAGAGCAATGGGCTGAGTGGTTCCCCCTTTCCGTTTTCTTTTTTATTTTAGTTTTATTTCGAAATGAACGTGGGATGAGGGAGAAGGGTTGACCAAGGGTTATATATAATTATTTAATTTTCCCAAAAAACAACTTTTCATTTCGAACTCCAAATCGAGCCCACCGACTGTCGCCCCAAGCTAATTACCCCCATTCCGAATGTAATAGGCTATGTTCTGTAACCCCATTCGGCTGTTACGATTAGTTTCCATTAAATTTAAAATATATTTTAGTATATTTTAAATTCAAACGCACATTTTAATTTACCAGGGCCACATACTGACTCCAAAAATTCCAGTAAAATAAATCTAATTATATTTTGACGATACGGTCCTAACAAAACTAATTTCATCGAATTTGGAGACCATTTGAAAAACTGTCATTTTCCAGTCGATTAAATTCGAACTGAGATTACCAAACACGTTTAAATCCGCCACGCTCACATATTGATTCCAAAAATCATGAAAATTGGAATCCAGCGATAATTTGACATTCTGGATCCAACAAAAGTGGTTTCATCGAATACAGAGGTCATTTGCAAAATCGCTATTTTTAAGGGCTATATTTCTATATCGACTATTCTGAATCTTCAACTGAACACAACTTTTTATTCCCGCTATGAAATTTCAATTTTTCGGATTCATTGGAAAGATATTTTCAAATAGATTCAAATATTTCTGGTTTCACTAAAATCCGGTTAATTTTGAATCCTGCACATTCATTTGAAATTTGAAATCGAATTTTCAAACTACTGCGCCATTTCCAATTCCTTTTATAATTAAAATAAATATTCATATTCTCACTTTGATTCAAATAAATATATACGTTCTAATTCTATTCAAAATAAATTTCCAGTCGTTATTATTTAAAATAATTCATTTTAAATATTCAAAATTCATTAAAATAGCCAAAATAAAAAATTTAAATTGGTTCTGATTTTCCGGGTTGTTACAGTAAACGATCTAAAACAGTTTGGGAAAATAAACGATATCTCATAAGACCACGTCGTATAACACGGAACGAGTTTTTCCCTTATGAGAATCCAAAACACTTGATTCAACTTTCAAAATCCTTTTGAAATAAAACAATAATCTTTATATCAAACTCTTTTGATATTATAATAGTGTCTAAATCAAATAAATAGAAATCTAGTGGAACACTTTCGTCTCACGCTCCATATATACATAATATACAATCAAAACCACGAGCACTTATTAGGTAATGAATTTCCAACTATGACAAGGTATGGAACCACCTTCTGATAGTGTATCTCTAGAGGAGAATACACTGGGCTCAACAAGAACATCTTGTAACCTGGTCACACATGACCGACCACTAATTTCGCTTGAGTGTATCGAATGTATACCACCAACGGTTGGGATCAGCAAGCGTTTTCCCGAATGGGACAACATCAAGTAGAATAAAGAATGAATTGAATTCCTCTAGATAGGTAATAATACACCCTAATTGGGAGCTACCCACTTAGCCATGCTGCATGCCCGATTTTTGTCATTTCCCGGTTGTTGAGGCATGAGGCTACGATCACTTGTCATTCATTGATAGCATAATTACTTTGAATGCCACATTGTCAGATCCATTGATCACTAATTGATTTGCACAAATATATTCTGGATATTATGCTAAGAGAATAAATTCTCCGCTATATATATATTTATACAGACCAACATATGCGATCATTGGAAATACCCCATCAGACATTCGTTCATACACTTCATTCTGGGACTAAACGAAACCGAAGGCACAATTTCTATTAATAGAGAAATCCCTTGCACTTTACTCCGTCTTCGATTATCTTCATATAATCTGGTTCGCAATGCTACTACCAATACGGAGTGGCTCTCGGATAATAATCCAACCGGTCTCTCCATATTGACAACGAGCAAACACTTCGATAGTCGGTTATTTAACTATCAAAGAAAAACAAAAAAATGTTCATCCATAACATCAAACAATCCCTGGGTCCGTTAATTAATATTTCACTAATTAAATCACTTCTCCATTTCCTTATCAATATTTGTTAATCAAATATTTCAACATTCATCTTGGCCTCTTACGCTATTTGAAAAACATTTCCATATATCCCCTTCTTTTATTTCTATACATAGAAAATGTTTTCTATTTAATTGGGGAAAATTCTACTTACTAATCTCTTTCGCGGCCAATCATTTTTAGACTTACGAAATATTTGTAATCGTATTTCCAAAATTCCACTTATTGGGTTAAAACGAACGTTGTGTAAAACATCGTTACAACAACCCAAAATACTGCATTCACTAAACTCTTTAAACATTTATCTTCGAGACTGAATCATTCTATTTATCGGTTAATAATGAAATCAATCAAATTGGGGTATAATTACCTCTCAAACCTTGACTGAAAGCATCCTTAACTTCAAAATAGACAAGACCACTATTACTGAATAATCAACATCATATAAAGCCAGTTATTCATTTTTAAAACGTATATACATTTCTCTTTCTATTTCCAGATTTTCGATTTTCTTTTTGTTTATAATATTCTATTTTAAGTTCGTTTCCTTATCGAATTCTAATATATTGATATATCAATTTCCAGTTATCAAAATTTCTTAAAAATATTCGAACTCCTTAAATTTTCGAAAATTTTCGCTATAACCTCCTTTGTACGGGTCACTCGGTACAACTACGAAGCGCATCTCTAGGCCCTTTCCATTCAAAAAGAAAATTAAAAAGCCAAGCGGCTTGCCGATTCGGTGCATAAAACCTTATATGGAATTCAAACATGTACATTTTTGTTGGTCACTCCAATTAAAATCTTTATACACTTCATTCCATACCTATATAACACATGTTCACCTGTTTCCAGTTTATCCCAACTAAATCCAATCATTTTAACTCCATTCGCTAATTTATTTTATAATTAGCACTTTTGCCCATTTCACCTTCTATTTGATCATGTTTAAATATATTTTTAACTTGCTTATAGCCAATCGAATTCCATTTTCAGTTCAAGTTTCATATTCGTTTTCAAATATAAATTCACCAGTTCAATTTACTTAACCAAACCCAATTTCGATTCAAAATGCCATTAACTAATTATTCTTCAGATTAGTTAATTCTATTCAATAATCTGCTTTTTGTTCCAAAAATCATTTCATTTACACCGCTTGAGTTCCTATTTATTTTGCAACTCAAATTAGGATTTTTTCTAATGGAAATTCGGATTTTATTTGCTTAAAATCCTCTTATTTATTTAAATAAACCGTTTTGGTTTTATAATGGTTATGGCGCTATTTTTCTGAAAATTTGATTTTTACATAACTCAAAATCTATACGACGAAATCCATATTTTTCTCTTTCATTAGAAAACTATTATCAAATCGGCCATGACGATTCTAGTTTCAAAGAACCGACGTAAATTGAGTTCCATATACTCAATTGAAGTTCGAATCGCCAATTTACGAACTGCCGTGTTGTGGCAACTTTGTTTTAATTATATTTAATATATAAAAATTTTAAAGTTCATTTATAGATAAATTCTAACTTCATTCTAATATATTTTAATATAAATTCATCCACTTTACCAAATACAAGTTAATATTCTCGATTATTTCTAATCGTTGATTATTTCATAATTCAGTTATAAATTCATTTATAACTCATTCTTCGATATTAAATTCCAATCCCCTTTGAAATAATTATTTTATAAAATTCGATATAAATCGAACTTCATTTATAAATTTGTTGGATTTTTCTCAATTTGGTTTATATTCTGAATTCTGAAATATAATCAATCATCCCATTTCAAAACACTTTCCAATTCATTTTTGAATTTATATTTGAATTTAAACTGCTACATTATCTAATGATAATTTATTTTCACCAGATTTATAAACATCATATATATATTCAACTTCCTTGTTTTATATATTGAAACAAGTTTCCATTTCAAATCCATTAAAACCTAATTCCTTTTATATTCCGTGTCCTAAAAAAAACTGTCGTTCCCTTTTCGAAATGATTTCAAATTTTATTTTAAATTCATACTTGAATTTAAAGTTAACAACTATCTCTTGATAATTTATTCACCATATTTATAAACATCGTTTATAAGTTCGCTTGTTTCATACTTAAACAAGTCCATTTCGAAATCTATTTAAAACCAAAATCTTATTTTGGAATATTCTATTTATTATAACTTATCTATATAAATATAGAATCTATTTTCATATTTAAATTTAAACTTCTATTTAATACAATCCTAATATGTTTTTTATAAATATTTTCTTTAACCATATTTGATCCAATCGAATTCAAATCATAAATCCATACAGATTTATTTTTAGTTCAATTTACATTAAGAATGTCAAAATAAATTTCATCCTTTACTTCTTTAAAACGATTCCCCGCTTCTGTTTTTAAATTCATATTAGAATTTAAATATTCAAATTATCAAATGATAATTTTTCCACTTTATTTATAAACATTGTTTATATTTCAATTCCTTGATTATCCAAATGAAAATCATTCTGTTTTATTTATAAACATTGTTTATAAATTTACTTCAATTTTTATTTATAAACATCGTTTATATATTCAATACTTGTATTATTTATTCAAAACAAGTTAATATTTCTATAGCTCATTCGAAATTCAAATTCTTTTTTTGAAAAATAGATTTGCCCTTTTTAAATCTTGAAACCTTTTTTTATGATATTTTTATAAATCATTTAGGCCCAGTGATATTCAACCAATCAAAATCAACCAATTATTTATCACCGGTTTTCAAGCACATCATATATGGCAATACATATGTATGACGAAAAGGAATTTCGTTCGGTCCGAACCAGTCGCTAAACCGACCCAGGCCGTTCGAAACGCCCTATCGTTTGAGAACACGACAAAATAGAATGCATACGGAAGAACATTTCATTGTATATTACAACAATGCATCAGAATACAAGAATATACAGAGTATGAATAAATATTACACAGCAATATCAGAGATTTAAATTACATTTAAATACATCGCAGCGGAAAATAATACAATACACAACTAGAAGAGATATACGGATACAAAGCTTTCCGGATATCATTCCAGCTGCAAACCAGGGTCCTGTGAATATAAATCTGCAAAACCAAAACTACTAGCTGCCCGTGTCAAAATAGGGGCACCCAGAGTTTAGGTTAAAACAATAAACTCCAGGTCAGTCATGGGACTGGTGTGAGAACTAAAAACAGTTATTAATCTTTATTTTAAAGTTAGGTAAATCAAGGGACCACGCCGTATAACACAGAACGGGTTTCCTCCCAAGAATACCAGTGCATAAAACAACAGCGCAATGCTAAATAAAGAAAAATGAAGCTATTATAAGACCCAGTTCCCATCACACAATGCAACGCAAGCCGGAGGATAGGGTTTTTACCTTATAATAGCCAAAAATGCTTGATACGTTTAAAACAAATCATTTGATACTATTATAAGTGCATAGTGTATAAAACAACTTCAAATCATAAGTATCAATCATAGGCGACATGAGCGTCCCATGCCACTATGTCGCCATATATAGGTTTACAAATAAAACCGCAAATGTCACGTATTTGGAAATTGGGTTTCCATCTATGAACCGAGGCCAGGGATCGTCCTCTACCGATTCGAGACAATCTAGCCCATGTCTCAGGCAAGTACTCAGTCAAGCCTTGGAGCGACAGGGCCGGTCCACCGATGTGGATTAAAATGCCTGAACACTACGTTTCCCCGCCCTTTGGGGCGTAAATGAGCCAACGAATGGCTCCATTGGACCCGGATCGTCCGATCAAACCGAGGCGCCTCGCAACAGCAACAACCACATAAGTCAAACTCGTCAGGGTGTGTAAAACCACTGACGCCACTTTTTAGCTAGAAGGAAACGCATGCCCTCCCTGAGGTCCGTCTCCCGTTTTTGGTTCATACCGGGTGTGATACTCGCGAAGTAAAACGTTACACAAAGCTACGCCACAAAGGCCGTGCTTTGATCATCAACCACAAGACTTTGCTTTTCAACAGAAGCCTTGATCATTTGCCACTTAGGCATGCCACACAGGCAATTCACTCTATGCGTTTGATATCCATCAGTATATAACCCCTGAGCTCGTACGTCTCAGAGAAGGGCGTTAAGCAAGAGAATAAATTCTCCGCCGCCAAACAGATATATATTTAATAGAAATCAATCACACAGACTAAAATCCAATGTCAGACACACAGTCCATTTACAAGTTCGTTCTGGGTCTGAACGAAACCGGAGGCACCTAGTACCCCGCATATCCATCGATCTCCAAGCACGTCTGGACGATCACCAACTGTTTCCATCTTCTTGGGTGTACAGCCCAATCAAGAGCATCAGTAATCACCCAAACGACGTGAAGACCTCCGGTCTTTGACCATCGTCTTCATCTTCGACTTATCGTCGTATCAGTTATTCAGAATGGGATAAACCCGGTCTTTCCGAATAACTCGCGTATATTTTAAATAAGTGTTACACAAACACAACATACGCCTCATTCCAATTCATCAGTCACTAATCATAAATTAACAAGAGAATAATTCCCCAAATATTAACCCCGAAGGCCGAAACCAACATCAGATCAATATCCAGAAAACCATTCTGCTTGGCTAACTAACAGTTAGTTTCTGAATTTCACATTCATAGGGAAAGGTTCCCATTAATTTTATCCAAGATAAATTCCTTGAATTTATTCTTTAATCTATCCTTTTGAATTTCGATTCAACTAGTTGGGATTAACGAAACTTACCGAAGTATTCATTTGTTTTAATTTCCCAATCCCAACCTATTCATCCCATGAAGTAAAACTGGTAATACTTCATATCTAACACCACGGTGTTATCGGTAAATTCAATTACCATTTCACGTTCAAATCTAATTAAAGATTTAACTATCGCCTGGAGTAAAAACTGGTGATACTCCATTCTCGATCCTTTCAATCTAGTTAAAGATTCATTAAAACTCCACTTAGTTTTAATCGTTAACTAGGTTAAAGAATCAGTGTCATTTAAAACACGGTTCACGATAGACCCAAAATCACATTCATTAATTATCGGATTAAAGAACGAGTGTTATTTAAAACACCGTCCACGATAAACCCAAAAATCAATATCGATTCAATTCCAATTAAATATTATTTAATTGGTACACTTCATTAAATCTAAATAAAAAGATTTAATCTTTTCTCAACTGGGTTCAAGAACAGTGTTAGTGAAGACACCATTCACGACAAACCCAAATCACATTTGATATTCAATACAAGGCTCTGAATAGAAAATATATCGGCTTATATTCAATATCAAATTCTACGATTAACAAATGTCGTGTTGGAAATAACGATATAAATATATATCTTTCAAATTTCCATAACACCATCTGTATAATCACGAATTCCAACATCGAAATATTCCGAAGACAATTTCGATTCAAATCCACTCCAATGCAATCATTGGAAGTTCTGGTTATTTTTAAAACCCTTTTCTAATTCAATTTTTTTATTTAAAAATAAATAGAATTATAATTTTAGTTCAAAACTAGTTCATTTCGATAAAAATCTATTTTTATCTTTTCAAATATGGAGTTTTTCATTCCAATCCTTTCTAACTCATTTCTTATGATTTTACACAAATTATTACCATTTTTAATAATTTTATCAAGGCCCGTACAGTCGATTTCCATCAATGGCCATCGAACTGCACTTACAGCGACCTTTTCCAAATTTGATTTGGACAATATTCCAAATCCAACCGTTAGATTTCTAATTTCTAATATTAGTTAGAAAGCTCTTTTCGATACGAACCCAACGGTTCCGGTTTCAGGAGGATCCGACGGTCGGATCTTTCGCAATATCCGTTCGAAGTCAATGGTCGAAATTCGCGAACTGCCGCGGCGCGGCGCGTTCTATTCAGGCCATTATATTATATATATAATATATAATTCGTCGATTTCAATTCAAAACGTGCTTTATAAATCGTTTTTAAAATTCATTTTTCAAAACGGTTTCAACTTCATATTCAATTTCAAATCAAAATTGAATATTCCAATATAAATTCATTTTAAATTCATTTCAAATTGATTTCAATTCAAATTGATTTCTAATTCAATTTCAGTTCGTTTTCAATTCAATTCGAATTCATTTCTATCCGATTTCAATTCGAATTCATTTCTATTCAGTTTAATTCGAATTCATTTCTATCCGATTTCAATTCGAATTCATTTCTATTCAGAATATCAGATTTTGAAATCACTTTCGATATTCATTATAAAATGAATAAAATCGATATAAATATCGTTCACGTCAAAATGGCGTCAATCTAGTCAACACGGCTTCATATATTTCTATTTTCAAATATTCTATTTCAAATATTTCCTTTTCAAATATTTCTATTCAAATATTTCTTTTTTCAAATATTTCTATTCAAATACTTCTATTCAAATATTTCTTTTTCAAATATTTCTATTCAAATATTTCTATTCAAATATTTCTTTTTCAAATATTTCTATTTTAAAACTGGAATGAGGCCCAATCAATTACCATATAATGTTAATTATATGGATTTTCTACAACACATGAATATATCAACAACGATGAATAATCAACCATCATCCAAGGTGCATTCTACACTGTATAAGCATCAAATATAAATATTCAACGCTTATAACAGTCTGTCAATCAATCGATCGACATACAACTAAACAATCGGGATTAGTGTATGTCAAATATCATCCCAATACCCGTGTGGGGTTTCAAGCAATCAAACACAGATTTTTATTTGTGCAGTTGGGCGATGTGTAAAATTTATCGTCCCAATCAATGTCCTTCAAATAGGTGTACATAAACAAACCGTCCGGTTTGTAAATGAATATTTATTTATTCACATTCACGTTAAACATTATATTTTAACGATCAAACTATTTTATTCAACCTATAAACATTCTATTCGGTTCATTTATTAAATAAAATGTTATCTTTATTTTTCTAACTTATTTTTAGAAAATTTCGGCGGCATAACGGCACGATACTAGAAACGGGACGAGGCCTAGCCTTATCCCCGGTCTAGTGAAGGCCCACGCCATTCACACATCAATCAAATCAATCTCATTTCATCAAACAATTCAATTCAATTCAAATTATCTAACCAACCACACAACCAAACAATTTAACAAACAAGCCATCCATGGTCTGTGGATGACGGGTGCTACTAAACACCGTCTGCATCCTAGTATATATATATAACTAGAAAAATTAAATTGAAAGGTGAGAAGTTCTCACCTATAGCTATCCTAACTCCACGGCACTTCATTTGCAGAAGTCTTCGTCGTTCTCGCCTTTTTGTCACCTTCGCTGACCGTAGCCACTACATATATAAAAATCGAATTTTTACTTCGCTATTCAATATATAAAAATTGAATTTTTACTTTGCTATTCAATATATAAAAATCGAATTTTTACTTTGCTATCCAATATATAAAAATCGTATTTTTACTTCGATGTTCAATATATAAAAATCATATTTTTACTTCGATGTTCAATATATAAAAATCATATTTTTACTTCGATGTTCAATATATAAAAATCATATTTTTACTTCGATGTTCAATATATAAAAATCATATTTTTACTTCGATGTTCAATATATAAAAATCATATTTTTTACTTCGATGTTCAATATATAAAAATCATATTTTTACTTCGAGAAATACGATCATTTTGCTTTGAAAAATACTATCTTTTTGATTTTTAAAAATATAAACTTTATTAAAAAAAAAAATCAATCTTTATCAAATTAAAAATTCCTAGATCTTGTTAAAAATCCTGACTTTCCTACACAAAAATTCGACCTTTTCTACTTAGAAAATCCCGATCTTTCCTTCACTAATCTTACAAAAACTGATTTTACTTTACCTAAATAAATAAAAACGCATCTTTACTAACATAAAGATCGTATTTCCCTAAACTAAAAATCATAGCTTTTAGATTTTGAAGAATCCTAACTGTAAATAAATAAGTTAGGCTAAAAAGTAAAGTAATTAAAACTTACATTGGTTTAGGGAGGGTTGGGGGTGGAATAGGCGGCGGCAGGGGTGTCGACGTCGCGGGTTTGGGGTTCCTTCGCGGAGGATGGCGGCGTGAGCTCGAGAGAAGGGGGGGGGGGTGTTTCCGCGTCGGGCTCTGGGCTGGGGGGGCTTCTGCTTGCGGCGGCGCGCCGGGGGGAGGGGGGAAGGAGGTGGCGGCTGCGACCTGGGGGGGGGGCGACGGGGTTTCGGGGTTTTATTTTTTTAATTCGATCCGAAGAATGAGAGGAGAGAGAGAGTGGAGGGTAGGAATATATAATAATTTATTTTATTTTATTATTCAATTAAAGTTGACTTTTTCATACGACCTCTAAACGAGGCCCACCGCCTGTCGTCCATAATTACCCCCATTCCGATCACAATGGGATATGTATCGTAGGTTGATTCGATCGTTTGAATCAGTTTCCGTCAAAATCAACACATAACTCTATATATTGAATTTGAACGCGTATTTCAATTTACCGGGGTCACATACTAACTAGAAAAATTCCAGAAAAATATTTTCTAGCTTCGTATTGACGATACGGTCCTAACAAAACTAGTTTCGTCGAATTCTGAAACCGTTGGAAAAATGGCCATTTTCCAGTCGATTAAAATCAACTAAAACTGGTCAAACGCGTTTTCCTTTGCCACGCTCACATATTGATTCAGAAAATTATGAAATTTGGAATCTAGCAATAATTTGACACTGCGGACCCAACAAAATAGGTTTTGTCGAGATCCGAGGTCATTTGCAAAATGTCCATTTTTAAGGGCCTGAATTCCATAGCGACTATTCAGAATTTTCAACTGGACATATCTTTTGATTCCCGCTATGAAATCTTGATTTTTCGGATTCGTTGGAAAGATATCCACAAATAGATCCTAACGTTTTTGGTTTCACTAAAATCCGGATTGTTTTCACCCGGTACATTCAATTGAAGTTTGAAATCGAATTATCGAACTACCGCGCCATTTTCAATTCTATTATAATTAAAATAAAATATTTATATTCTAACGACGACGTATATAATATATACGCTCGATTTATATTCAAAATAAATTTCTCGTCGATATTATTTAAAATAATCCATTTTAAATGTTCAAAACTCGCCAAAATTGCCAAAATAAAAATTTTAAACTGGCCCAGATTTTCTGGTTGTTACAATCTCCCCCACTTAAAACTTTTCGTCCCCGAAAAGGAACAAAGTCGAAAGTGGTTTGATTAATCAACTCTACGTTCGATCTGGCTTCCATTCTCCAACTTTTCAGTTTCTGAGAATTTTCAAATTCTTCAAAAATTTGGCTAACACCCTAAGTTTTCGAAAAATTTCGCCATAACCTCCCCTGCACCGGGAGCCACGGGAAAATCCCGAAATTGCCATATAGGCCTTCTGATCTCAAAAAGAAAAAGAAAAAGCCAAGCGGCTAGCCAATAGGCTCATAAAATCATCATCACCCAAACAAAACAGTAAATTATGTAGTAAACATGTACCTATTTGTCGGGCAAACAAATTTTATTCTCTGGCTCTAGCCTCCTTGCTATGACCTGTTCAATATAAGTACAAGTATATGCAAGCAAATGCGACCCATTTTCAATATAATTCAATATTTGGTTCAATTAGGCTAAATGGCTAAAAATTAGCAAACAAATAAACAAACAACACAAACATCAATCAATTAGTGAATTAGAATCTCAAATTCATAATTTTGATACATATACAAAAATCATGTTTTTGATGCCAAATCACAACAATAGGCCTTATCTAATTCTGGTTCTCACACTAGTCAATAGGAAATATATAGATATCACACCTTCGAAACACGAATACCAATTCTGATGATGTTCGAACTATCATCAGAATCATCTCCGGGCGACTAGAGTGTGATTCTATATCTATCCAGTATATTAAAACTTCAAATACACGTTTGCAAGGCGTATATGCAAAATCTTTATATACTGGACTGTCCTAATCAATATGAAATAAATAATCAAATACGAATAGTTGATTTAGATTTTCAAAACAAAAATTGTTTTCATTTTAAAAATATACTCTTCACACTCGTCCTAGGATACTACTGATCCCATCTCTAACGAGTCATTCCCGTTGGATATTACTAATCCAATATCTGATGAATTCTTTCGTACGGTTCTAATGTGTCTTGTTCTCTAGCTTTGTAAACCAAAGCTCTGATACCAACTGTGACGAAAAGGAATTTCGCTCGGTCCGAACCAGTCGCTAAACCGACCCAGGCCGTTCGAAACGCCCTATCGTTTGAGAACACGACAAAATAGAATGCATACGGAAGAACATTTCATTGTATATTACAACAATGCATCAGAATACAAGAATATACAGAGTATGAATAAATATTACACAGAAATATCAGAGATTTAAATTACATTTAAATACATCGCAGCGGAAAATAATACAATACACAACTAGAAGAGATATACGGATACAAAGCTTTCCGGATATCATTCCAGCTGCAAACCAGGGTCCTGTGAATATAAATCTGCAAAACCAAAACTACTAGCTGCCCGTGTCAAAATAGGGGCACCCAGAGTTTAGGTTAAAACAATAAACTCCAGGTCAGTCATGGGACTGGTGTGAGAACTAAAACCAGTTATTAATCTTTATTTTAAATTTAGGTAAATCAAGGGACCACGCCGTATAACACGGAACGGGTTTCCTCCCAAGAATACCAGTGCATAAAACAACAACGCAATGCTAAATAAAGAAAAATGAAGCTATTATAAGACCCAGTTCCCATCACACAATGCAACGCAAGCCGGAGGATAGGGTTTTTACCTTATAATAGCCAAGAATGCTTGATACGTTTAAAACAAATCATTTGATACTATTATAAGTGCATAGTGTATAAAACAACTTCAAATCATAAGTATCAATCATAGGCGACATGAGCGTCCCATGCCACTATGTCGCCATATATAGGTTTACAAATAAAACCGCAAATGTCACGTATTTGGAAATTGGGTTTCCATCTATGAACCGAGGCCAGGGATCGTCCTCTACCGATTCGAGACAATCTAGCCCATGTCTCAGGCAAGTACTCAGTCAAGCCTTGGAGCGACAGGGCCGGTCCACCGATGTAGATTAAAATGCCTGAACACTACGTTTCCCCGCCCTTTGGGGCGTAAATGAGCCAACGAATGGCTCCATCGGACCCGGATCGTCTGATCAAACCGAGGCGCCTCGCAACAGCAACAACCACATAAGTCAAACTCGTCAGGGCGTGTAAAACCATTGACGCCACTTTTTAGCTAGAAGGAAACGCATGCCCTCCCTGAGGTCCGTCTCCCGTTTTTGGTTCATACCGGGTGTGATACTCGCGAAGTAAAACGTTACACAAAGCTATGCCACAAAGGCCGTGCTTTGATCATCAACCACAAGACTTTGCTTTTCAACAGAAGCCTTGATCATTTGCCACTTAGGCATGCCACACAGGCAATTCACTCTATGCGTTTGATATCCATCAGTATATAACCCCTGAGCTCGTACGTCTCAGAGAAGGGCGTTAAGCAAGAGAATAAATTCTCCGCCGCCAAACAGATATATATTTAATAGAAATCAATCACACGGACTAAAATCCAATGTCAGACACACAGTCCATTTACAAGTTCGTTCTGGGTCTGAACGAAACCGGAGGCACCTAGTACCCCGCATATCCATCGATCTCCAAGCACGTCTGGACGATCACCAACTGTTTCCATCTTCTTGGGTGTACAGCCCAATCAAGATAATCAGTAATCACCCAAACGACGTGAAGACCTCCGGTCTTCGACCATCGTCTTCATCTTCGACTTATCGTCGTATCAGTTATTCAGAATGGGATAAACCCGGTCTTTCCGAATAACTCGCGTATATTTTAAATAAGTGTTACACAAACACAACATACGCCTTATTCCAATTCATCAGTCACTAACCATAAATTAGCAAGAGAATAATTCCCCAAATATTAACCCCGAAGGCCGAAACCAACATCAGATCAATATCCAGAAAACCATTCTGCTTGGCTAACCGACAGTTAATTTCTGAATTTCACATTCATAGGGAAAGGTTCCCATTAATTTTATCCAAGATAAATTCCTTGAATTTATTCTTTAATCTATCCTTTTGAATTTCGATTCAACTAGTCGGGATTAACGAAACTTACCGAAGTAGTCATTTGTTTTAATTTCCCAATCCCAACCTATTCATCCCATGAAGTAAAACTGGTAATACTTCATATCTAACACCACGGTGTTATCGGTAAATTCAATTACCATTTCACGTTCAAATCTAATTAAAGATTTAACTATCGCCTGGAGTAAAAACTGGTGATACTCCATTCTCGATCCTTTCAATCTAGTTAAAGATTCATTAAAACTCCACTTAGTTTTAATCGTTAACTGGGTTAAAGAATCAGTGTCATTTAAAACACGGTTCACGATAGACCCAAAATCACATTCATTAATTATCGGGTTAAAGAACGAGTGTTATTTAAAACACCGTCCACGATAAACCCAAAAATCAATATCGATTCAATTCCAATTAAATATTATTTAATTGGCACACTTCATTAAATCTAAATAAAAAGATTTAATCTTTTCTCAACTGGGTTCAAGAACAGTGTTAGTGAAGACACCATTCACGACAAACCCAAATCACATTTAATATTCAATACAAGGCTCTGAATAGAAAATATATCGGCTTTTATTCAATATCAAATTCTACGATTAACAAATGTTGTGTCGGAAATAACGATATAAATATATATCTTTCAAATTTCCATAACACCATCTGTATAATCACGAATTCCAACATCGAAATATTCCGAAGACAATTTCGATTCAAATCCACTCCAATGCAATCATTGGAAGTTCTGGTTATTTTTAAAACCCTTTCCTAATTCAATTTGTTTATTTAAAAATAAATAGAATTATAATTTTAGTTCAAAACTAGTTCATTTCGATAAAAATCTATTTTTATCTTTTCAAATAAGGAGTTTTTCATTCCAATCCTTTCTAACTCATTTCTTATGATTTTACACAAATTATTACCATTTTTAATAATTTTATCAAGGCCCGTACAGTCGATTTCCATCAATGGCCATCGAACTGCACTTACAGCGACCTTTTCCAAATTTGATTTGGACAATATTCCAAATCCAACCGTTAGATTTCTAATTTCTAATATTATTTAGAAAGCTCTTTTCGATACGAACCCAACGGTTCCGGTTTCAGGAGGATCCGACGGTCGGATCTCCCGCAATATCCGTTCGAAGTCAATGGTCGAAATTCGCGAACTGCCGCGGCACGACGCGTTCTATTCAGGCCATTATATTATATATATAATATATACTTCGTCGATTTCAATTCAAAACGTGCTTTATAAATCGTTTTTAAAATTCATTTTTCAAAACGGTTTCAACTTCATATTCAATTTCAAATCAAAATTGAATATTCCAATATAAATTCGTTTTAAATTCATTTCAAATTGATTTCAATTCAAATTGATTTCTAATTCAATTTCAGTTCGTTTTCAATTCAATTCGAATTCATTTCTATCCGATTTCAATTCGAATTCATTTCTATTCAGTTTAATTCGAATTCATTTCTATCCGATTTCAATTCGAATTCATTTCTATTCAGAATATCAGATTTTGAAATCACTTTCGATATTCATTATAAAATGAATAAAATCGATATAAATATCGTTCACGTCAAAATGGCGTCAATCTAATCAACACGACTTCATATATTTCTATTTTCAAATATTCTATTTCAAATATTTCCTTTTCAAATATTTCTATTCAAATATTTCTTTTTTCAAATATTTCTATTCAAATACTTCTATTCAAATATTTCTTTTTCAAATATTTCTATTCAAATATTTCTATTCAAATATTTCTTTTTCAAATATTTCTATTTTAAAACTGGAATGAGGCCCAATCAATTACCATATAATGTTAATTATATGGATTTTCTACAACACATGAATATATCAACAATGATGAATAATCAACCATCATCCAAGGTGCATTCTACACTGTATAAGCATCAAATATAAATATTCAACGCTTATAACAGCCTGTCAATCAATCGATCGACATACAACTAAACAATCGGGATTAGTGTACGTCAAATATCATCCCAATACCCGTGTGGGGTTTCAAGCAATCAAACACAGATTTTTATTTGTGCAGTTGGGCGATGTGTAAAATTTATCGTCCCAATCAATGTCCTTCAAATAGGTGTACATAAACAAACCATCCGGTTTGTAAATGAATATTTATTTATTCACATTCACGTTAAAAATTATATTTTAACGATCAAACTATTTTATTCAACCTATGAACATTCTATTCGGTTCATTTATTAAATAAAATGTTATCTTTATTTTTCTAACTTATTTTTAGAAAATTTCGGCGGCATAACGGCACGATACTAGAAACGGGACGAGGCCTAGCCTTATCCCCGGTCTAGTGAAGGCCCACGCCATTCACACATCAATCAAATCAATCTCATTTCATCAAACAATTCAATTCAATTCAAATTATCTAACCAACCACACAACCAAACAATTTAACAAACAAGCCATCCATGGTCTGTGGATGACGGGTGTCGGGTGCTACTAAACACCGTCTGCATCCTAGTATATATATATAACTAGAAAAATTAAATTGAAAGGTGAGAAGTTCTCACCTATAGCTATCCTAACTCCACGGCACTTCATTTGCAGAAGTCTTCGTCGTTCTCGCCTTTTTGTCACCTTCGCTGACCGTAGCCACTACATATATAAAAATCAAATTTTTACTTCGCTATTCAATATATAAAAATTGAATTTTTACTTTGCTATTCAATATATAAAAATCGAATTTTTACTTTGCTATCCAATATATAAAAATCGTATTTTTACTTCGATGTTCAATATATAAAAATCATATTTTTACTTCGATGTTCAATATATAAAATCATATTTTTACTTCGATGTTCAATATATAAAAATCATATTTTTACTTCGATGTTCAATATATAAAAATCATATTTTTACTTCGATGTTCAATATATAAAAATCATATTTTTACTTCGATGTTCAATATATAAAAATCATATTTTTACTTCGATGTTCAATATATAAAAATCATATTTTTACTTCGAGAAATACGATCATTTTGCTTTGAAAAATACGATCTTTTTGATTTTTAAAAATATAAACTTTATTAAAAAAAATCAATCTTTATCAAATTAAAAATTCCTAGATCTTGTTAAAAATCCTGACTTTCCTACACAAAAATTCGACCTTTTCTACTTAGAAAATCCCGATCTTTCCTTCACTAATCTTACAAAAACTGATTTTACTTTACCTAAATAAATAAAAACGCATCTTTACTAACATAAAGATCGTATTTCCCTAAACTAAAAATCATAGCTTTTAGATTTTGAAGAATCCTAACTGTGAATAAATAAGTTAGGCTAAAAAGTAAAGTAATTAAAACTTACATTGGTTTAGGGAGAGTTGGGGGTGGAATAGGCGGCGGCAGGGGTGTCGATGTCGCGGGTTTGGGGTTCCTTCGCGGAGGATGGCGGCGTGAGCTCGAGAGAAGGGGGGGGGTGTTTCCGCGTCGGGCTCTGGGCTGGGGGGGCTTCTGCTTGCGGCGGCGCGCCAGGGGGAGGGGGGGAAGGAGGTGGCGGCTGCGACCTTGGGGGGGGGGGGGCGACGGGGTTTCGGTTTTTTTTTTTTTAATTCGATCCGAAGAATGAGAGGAGAGAGAGAGTGGAGGGTAGGAATATATAATAATTTATTTTATTTTATTATTCAATTAAAGTTGACTTTTTCATACGACCTCTAAACGAGGCCCACCGCCTGTCGTCCATAGCTAATTACCCCCATTCCAATCACAATGGGATATGTATCGTAGGTTGATTCGATCGTTTGAATCAGTTTCCGTCAAAATCAACACATAACTCTATATATTGAATTTGAACGCGTATTTCAATTTACTGGGGTCACATACTAACTAGAAAAATTCCAGAAAAATATTTTCTAGCTTCGTATTGACGATACGGTCCTAACAAAACTAGTTTCGTCGAATTCTGAGACCGTTGGAAAAATGGCCATTTTCCAGTCGATTAAAATCAACTGAAACTGGTCAAACGCGTTTTCCTTTGCCACGCTCACATATTGATTCAGAAAATTATGAAATTTGGAATCTAGCAATAATTTGACACTGCGGACCCAACAAAACTGGTTTCGTCGAGATCCGAGGTCATTTGCAAAATGTCCATTTTTAAGGGCCTGAATTCCATAGCGACTATTCAGAATTTTCAACTGGACATATCTTTTGATTCCCGCTATGAAATCTTGATTTCTCGGATTCGTTGGAAAGATATCCACAAATAGATCCTAACGTTTTTGGTTTCACTAAAATCCGGATTGTTTTGCACCCGGTACATTCAATTGAAGTTTGAAATCGAATTATCGAACTACCGCGCCATTTTCAATTCTATTATAATTAAAATAAAATATTTATATTCTAACGACGACGTATATAATATATACGCTCGATTTATATTCAAAATAAATTTCTCGTCGATATTATTTAAAATAATCCATTTTAAATGTTCAAAACTCGCCAAAATAAAAATTTTAAACTGGCCCAGATTTTCGGGTTGTTACAATATGGAAACAAACAAACAATAATATTTTTGAGGAATCCAGTTGGATCCCTCCAACCTGTTTTCCTGCATCCACAAACGTCAGCCAAAATTAATAATACCCATCGTTCTTCGAGACAGGATATCAGGGTATAGAAGGTCATCCACTATCATAGTGTGGGGCGCATAGGTTCATCCACTAATGATACTGCGGGCATCCGCTAATGGTACTGCGGGAATCCAACCACCAATATATATATATACATATATATATAATAACCACAAACATCAATCCAAAATAACTAATATATATATATAATAGCCACAATAATATTTCAGTGCATGCAAACAACCAACAAACAATTTTTTTAACAAATAAAATAATTCTAAATAAAAATATAAGTGAGATTTTACTCACAGTAATTGCAGTTGTCCAATATCATGTTTATTTCCCAAATCATCTGCTACGAATCTTCTCGAATGAATTCGCAGTTATGATTTATTTAAATTTACTAATTTAACATTTATTTATTTAAATTAATTGTTTAAACGAATAAATAACTTTCCTATATTTTTTCTTTTAACGGTTACTAAATTAAATTTAACTTAACAAATATAATTAAACTAATCTATGTATTTCATAAGTTTTGATTCTACAAATTCTGAGTGTGTAAATGTAAATAAACATTTTGGTTAATTTGATTACCAATACAGTAATTAATCGCCCTATTAATCAAAGACACTTTTATTTTCCCAGTAATCACAGGTTGAATTATGCATAGATATCCAAATCCCATATTTTAATTACTAATGTAACTATACCTTTTTATTTACTAAATGGATATTAATCTAATCATCGAATCCATGTTTATATATTATCTACATTTAACTGGAGTTACAAAGTATATATGAACTAATATTATCAAAGATGTACTTACTTTAAATTAATTCGAACCCTTCTTCTTTTTCTGAAAAAGAATGGTCTCCTTCACTCACGATATCAAACACAGCAAAAAATGGATCAAACTTTATTTTCACCAATGAGCCCAGTTATCTACTCTAAACTCAGTCCATTTCATCAATTTGAAAATCAGAGGCTGGCCTCCTCAAAACATCCCTTTGGTTTGAATACCCTTGCCCAAAAATCCAAGCAGCAAATACTGCAAAAATATGACTGTAGCTTCTCCTTACTGTTAACCATTCACTACACAAAAAAGATCTGAGGTCTCCACTGTCGAACTCCCAAACCTCTAGTAAATTGCAACACCCACATTAACAGGACCCGCCCTTACTAACCTTGCTGCCTTCCTCGACATCAACTCCGGTACCCAAGAACAATTCGAGCAGTACTGCTGAAGCTCGATTTCATTCCATTGTCGAGAACCCAGTTCCTTCCACTATCGTTGTCTATTCACTGCGAACACCAACTCGAACACGACTTCACAAAAATCGATTGTCTTCCTCAACACATGTCATGATTTCAGCAATCAGACCTCCCATCCATGGTGCTAGCGGGTGCGCTTGCTTCCACGAAGTCACCCCCTTCTGCCATCTCCGAACAAGCCTGACAACACTAACCACAATTTGTTGAGATCTGCTACTACCACCACAAATCCACCACCAATTTCAATTTCGAACTCCTGCATGCTTGAATCGCGAGTGCCACCATTCGATGTCAAGCCTCGCGGTGATTGACTGAATCGCGGTTTCCCTCTTTGCTTTGAACGATGACCATTTTTTTAATTTTTATTTGTTGAGGAATTTAGGGGGAAACGACTCATTTATTTTACAAAAGAATGAGATGTAAAGAGGAAAGAAAAAGGAATTGGTATTGCATATTTATAAAGGGAGAAGACTTAACCATTAAGGAAAAGAATTTTAATGTGCTTTGATTTTAATTTATTCAATTTGACATAAAGAGATTTTTATTCTTTTTAAATGGATTCTGATTTGACTTCGAACCTATCCACAATCAAATATCCCAGGGTCCATTAATTTAAATCACGAACCGCTGTTTCAGCGTATAGATTGACATTTAAATGTAATAACGATATTCTGAGCTCAACAGAATATATTCTGAAATTAAATTTGAACGTATAAATAAAATAATAATAATAAATATGATTTAATTTAAATTCAGAAACTAATCAATTTCTTGATAATAAATTAATATTATAATTCTAATCTAAACATAATTTTGTATTGATTATATGAACTGTTTTCAATTCAGTTTTAACTTTGAATTCAAATAAATTCATTTTCATATTTCGATAATTATATATATTCGATATAAATCGTATTTTGATTATTCAATTGATAACTCGATATAAATATCCATTTATATTATTATTTCAATATTTAAAACAATATTAAATATTTAAAATTAATCGACAAAAATCTGGGTCGTTACATCTTCCTTAGTTGCCAAGCATGAATCGACTTGTTACAGTCTTGGATATCCTTTCATAGTGAATTGTTTACTTCATTTCAAATGCTAGTGCCTAGGCCTCCTTTTCTTATAGATGCCTAGGTTCCCTTTTTCAATACTTAGCAGCTTTGATTTCTTTCATATCACCTGATATTGCTTATGTTTCCAATTTTTGTTTCATTTTGGTTTTTAATAGTTTTATGTATACATTTGATTATCTAATGTACACACATATTTATATATACACATCTATATTCATTATACGTTTTTTATACATGCATACTACACTTATTTAAAAGCTATGTAAATCATGATTAAATGCTATATTTACTTGCATGTAATTGTACAAACCAAGATTTAAATTCCATGTTTTGACTTAAGTAATCTTTTCTACATATTTATATATATTTCAGTTATATATCTTTAATTAAGGCAAATATTAAAATTCACTTATCTCATTTGTATTTAAAATCATGTTCTTCCTATATGAAGAAAAATGGTATTTTACTTCAAAATATTCTCACTAATAAGTTTTATGTAATTCTATGTACATGATTTTTAAAACAAATTTTAAATGCAACAAAAGATGTTCAAAGTTCAAACAACATACACTTGGCTACACATATATAACAAGGTCATATATACATTCGATATTAACAATAATTTTTCTTAAGTTAAATGAGTTTGATTTTATCAATGTTATATCTTGTATCTAATATATATCTCTCTTTTATTTGCTTTGCTTGAGTAATTCATATTCTCATGAGTTCCAAAGCAGCATAACAAAATGATAAAACATTATTCAACTTATATACTTATATAAATTGGTTAAGGAATTTTAAATTGTCAACAAATATATTTGATTGGAATTTCCCTGATATATTCCTAAATATATAAATCTTAATTTATTTTATTAAATTAAATTATCAGTATAATCTATATATTATAAAACTAGTCCAAAAACTGAGTCGTTTCAATATGAGAATAGGTAGATTAACCAACCAATCTACCAAAACACCAAAGAAGAACCTAACCTAACCATACTAATCGAGATCAACATCACTCAAGCACAATACCCGAAGGCCTAAACCAACATCAGACAAGTACCTAAGAAACATCTACTTCGGCATCAAATAATCTACGTGAGATGGTACAAGCAAAACAACCAACATTCACGATTCCACCTATCACCGCCGATCCCGCTATGTAAGCATCATTAATCATATGTCGGCCAACCCTGCCACATGTCAAGTGCTAATGGTTACCTCGGTTCTACCAAAAACTCCATACGCCTTTCAATGATATGTATCCAGGCCTTTCAACGATACCTAGGGTACTAGACTAGCAACCTTCCAGTCTTTTAGGTTCCCCTATTATACCCTTGCTTTGATCCCGCTAGGACCTACTATAACGATAATCTCTCAGCCTTCAATATCTCAAGTCGTCCTCCTCGACGGCTTATTCATAGCTCAAGCAACCTTCTCGAGCAACCATTATCCATTAACTCACCACTTTAAGTCATTTTCACATTCGTTGCATTTCAACTGTCAACGAATGCAGCACAACACTTCGAACATTTCTACTTGAATACACTTCGAAGCCACAATTATTAACAATCCAAAAATATACATCGTTTGGTCGATATTCCATTCCATGGCATCTTCAGACTTTCCGCTACCAAAAACAAACCACAGCGTTTAAACCTTTATCCATAGCATTTACAAAAGTTGTCTTTCCCCCTAGGTCATTCTACGACCTAGCCTATCGAGCCCCGAATGACCCGACCTGACAGTCATGACCTGACTATCCATGATCCAATCTCTTCATCACACCAGAAAACCCACCTTACATCTAAGCAGACGACCCGACCTGTGCCTTCGAATGAACGACCCGTGTCTTTGTCGAACGAGCAGAAGTATTTTAATATTCCCAACGACCTGGAGCCCTTCTATAACCCGAAGCAGCTCCAACGTCCTGACCTACTTCCGGATGACCTGACTCATTTCTTGAGTAACAAGCCACAACCCAAGCTCCTTACCATGTCATCAACGACCTAAGAAAAACGATCCGACTCCAGATCTGACCAAAATAGCTCCAACCTTGACCATATCATCACCAAACGACAACACCGATTCAAACAACTCATCTAAATCATCCAATTCAACCAGAAACACTTTATGAAATCATCAATAACATCAAAATGACAATTATTCACCAATAACCATATAGAATTCACTAAATCATGATAAATCAATGAATAAACTAAAATAATGGATCTAACTTGCATAAACATATGAATAATCATAATAATTACCGGTTTTAAGTTGCTAGATTAGATCCTATGGTGATTCAAATGAAATTATACTTACCATGATGTAGATCTAGGTGAAAACAACATGTAAATGATGAAAACAAATTCAAATAACCCATATACTTGATCGAATCCGTGCGAGAGATGCTTATCACTCACCAAATATTCAAACAAGCTTAAAACAATGAATTGCTAATCCGAACAGCGAAGATCTATCTCTAAACCACTTGATTTCATGTTATCTTCCTCCACTTGATGTAGATCTAGCTTTGATTGATGTAGATCTTCAATCTTCTTCCTTAAATCTAGATTTTAGTAGTGAAAAGTGTATTCTGTTGAGCAAGGAGGATCACGAGCTCAACCAAATGAAAGAATGAAGAAAGTAAACTATTCTCCAAGCCTTTAAACCCCTATTTATAGCCTTCAATCAGCCCACTAATGGGCCACCCCAAATTTGACCATCAATGGAATAAAACCTGTATAGAAAATTGTGAAAACTAATACAGTGATTCCTCCCAAACCGCTAAACCAAAACTTTAATACGACCACTCTACGGAATTGGCAACACCATTTCCATTTAAATTAAATCGACCTCAGCACCTGAATTGATCCCAATCAAAAGTTATACCCTGTACCAAACTAATAGGGGCAAAATGGTCACAAATAAAATTAGTAAAAATTATGGACATGTCTCACATCCCCATAAACAACATCTCAAAATATGAGAATAATTCAACCCTCGGGAAATTAGATAAAAATATTGTATGATTCTCCGATACGTAAAATGCGGGCTATTACAAATAACGACTTGAAATTTATATAATTTGAATTAAAATGAGTTTGAACATATAAGTTTATATTAATTATAAAATGAACTCATAATGCAGCGGTAGGTCAAAATATGTAGTTTTGAATTTCATATGAATATACAAAATTCGTTATAAGTCGGAATCCAATTAAACAAGCAAGTTAGGATCTATTGAATCTTAGTTTTCAAACGAAAATAAAAATTCGAGTTTTCGTATTATAGATTGTAAGTTATATCCAAATCAAATTTCCAAATAGTCGCTATGAAATCGTTTATAAAACATATTTTGTTTAGTACAATAAAAGGATTTTATTGTAAAATGAATATCGATTGGTTTAAAAATAGAGATATCGAGTTTAACATCCAATATAGTATATTTTTGGAACTAGGCGATAATTTAGTTTGAAAAATACAATAATATTAATTTAGTATTATCAAATTGAACTATTTTTGAGTTATTTAATATTTTATTTATTTTACTTAAGCCTTAGAAATAGCCATTTTTCAAATGACTTCTGTTTTCAACAAAACTAATTTTATCCGATCCGGAATAATTAGTTGATGATAGATTTCAAATTTTGTGCCATTCGGAGTTGTTTTGTGACCGTGTGAAATTAAAATATAAATCTATCAATTATTTGAATTTAAAATAATGTTGTATGAGCACACAGACTGGGAATTTGATGAAACTAGTTTCTTTGGGTTCGTAATGTCGAACCATGGCTGCATGTCCATTTTCATTGAAATTGGGTACCGTATGTGATAAAACGGATTTTTATATGATGAATACCAATTGCAATTGGATAAAATAAACATAAAAATCGAATATAAAAATAGTTTCCTCCACTATAAATAATCCTAAACACTTCCTAACCTAACCCTAAATCACTTTTCCGGTCAACCTAAACTTCACGTCGCCATTGTTTCACTTACAACTAACAAATTGTGATCCTAAAAAATTATTAGAAAATGATACAAAATCCTAAAAATCATTATATATATATATGGATCCATGGTGGGAAGCTCTTCAATCTGTTATGCTTGGTAGTGAGTGCGTACGCCTTTCTTTTGGGTTGGGTTTCTACTGTCGTGACCTAGGGTTACGATTAAGAGGAGATTGAGGCATCAATTAATGAAATGGAGTGTATATTAGGATTCAAAGCAAGATTTAGCAAGTTCGTGGAATTTTTGGTGAAGAGCAGTGCAATTTTTTGCACTTGGCACTGTTCTTGCTCGAGATGGCTGTCAATGCTTTTCGTGAGGATGGACCGAGTTTGTTAATCTTGTTTGAGATGAAAGAGGTTTGGACAAGATGAATTTAGGTGGGTTTAGTTTGAATTATCATAGGAAGAAGAAGATGTAAGGATGGAGGAACGTCGACCATGAAAAAACTTTGTTACGGGTTCGGTTTCCTGAGATATGGAAGAAGAACGATTAAGAGGTGATTAGCAGTTAATTAATTATATTAGTTTAGATTGTATTCAAACATATATGTTGAGTCAAGGAATTTTGATTTATGCCAAAGTAATGTGCAATGATCGACAAAAAGACGATGTTCATTGATCTAAGAAGATAAGGAGCATCATATGGTATTGGTCATTAGAATTTGATTATTTGGTATGGTAATAATGTTCACTTATGTTAAAATCTATCCTCAAATAATCAAAGTTTATATATATACACTTATGTATATGTATGCACATAAATTGTGCAAATTGGGCAATACCGGTCGACCGCCCAAAACAGATGGGTTGAATGTTTTTGCCTAATTTGCACAATGAACGTGCATACATATACATATAACGTATATATATTTAAATTTCAGTCTACTGGTCCATTTTGACCTATCGACCGTATTTTACACAGATGCAACTTTTTGAATAGTCACTTCCATTCCTCCATGAGTTGCTTCTTCTTCCTTTCATCAATGATCATTTCTATTGGTTGTGACTCTTTACCAAAGGTTATAACTACTTATCTTCTATAAATACACTTTGAAATCATCAAATCAAATAACCAATTCTTTGTATCTATTCTCTTTATTGTTGATCTCGCTATTGCAATTTCAAAGCACTCAAACGCTCATATTCTTCACAATATCATTCTTGAATCCTAGAATTTATATATTATTCTTTTGATTCAAACACGATATCTTCTTCCAAATCTTCACAAATACAAATTCTACTTGAGGATAAGATTATAGGAAGGTTGTACAAGAATTGACAAATTCATATTATTTAGAACACACGTTGTCAAATTACAAGTCTACTCGTCATGTTTGAAGTCCTCCGTTTGTAAGAGGCAAGTTGTGAAGTCCTCCGTGTTGTAAGAGGCAAGTTGTGAAGTCCTCGTATTGATAGAGACGTGAAATCCCATTCGGCTGCTCGGGTGTTGTGGACCTGTTTTCTCTGGGTTAAGTGAGGTTGTTGATTAGTGAAATTCCAGATAGAAGTCTGGGACTGGACGTAGGACGGTGCTCCGAACCAGTATAAAAATCTCTGGTGTGATTTTTCCTTTTACTGCATTTACTTATCTGTGATACTGCTTCTGTGATATCTCATTCTGTTTTATATTTACTTGTTTAACTACCGCGTTAGACAAGTAGTTGTGTGTTATTCGATATTGTATGATCCAAGTGTACTTTATACTTTGCAAGTACATGCACACACACTTTCAATATAAAATCAATGTCTTTTGCATACATGATTAGAATTTGACGAAATAGCATCCATTGGGATTGTATGGACGAGTGCTTCACAACAAAAATGATTTGGTGCGATTTGGAGCTCGTTATAATTTATGGCGAGATAAAACGCTTGATTCGAATCAATCGACGTTTATTGTTATTTAACGATAAATGGCCAAGGTGGGAATTCCCTCAACTATTTTTTTAAGTTATTATAACCATATTTGAATATATATTGATTGCCTGTGATTGCAATGTTTGCTTCGTAGTTAATGGATGATATTTATAGTTATTATTGTTAATATTATTAAAATGTGAATATAAGCGTTGACGATGGAAACACTTATATTATAACTATTGGTTGATGGATGGTAGTTGATATGGAATTGTTTATATTATTGACACAAAAGTTTAATTCACCAATATAAAATAATTTATTTATTGAGTGAGTTTCATTCTATTTGAATTTTAAATGAATTTTGTATTCATTTAAGTGAAATTTGACAGAAAAATGGAAATTGGATTTTTAAATCTAAAACGATTTGAAATTGAAGCTGATGTAATTTCAAATAACTATTGAAAAGATTGAAATGGATATGAAAGAAATTTGAATTTAAATGGTTTGTTTTAATTCAATTAGATTTTGAATACTAGATTCAAAAAGCGAATTCGAGTTAGGTATATAAACAATGCTTTTAACTCGAATAGATTTTTCCATTGATCTTATTTATTTTTATAATGGATGTCAGAAAAATTTGGATTTCTAAATACAATATTTTGAAAAATATTATTACTTTAATAATATTAAATATTCAATTTTGATTTTTTTTGGCAAAGTCGACCGTTTTTTAAGGTGACCGCAAACACCTTTTATTATAACTATTAATAAAAGAACATTAAAGTACATGTGATTGTTAGTTGACAATCAACTACATACGGAATATAGTGTTCCATGCACAATGCCTAAATAGGCTTACAACACAGGAGCTAGCTAAAGTACTAGACTACAATAAAAGTAAGAACATAAGCTTGACAGTCATGCCAAGACTACTAAGCACTAACAGGGAACTATTCCCGATTAGCGTCACCTGGTGGAAATGTCTTAGAAGCCTCCGCAAAGTGCATTGCAATGTCGACAACAAAGTGCGGGGATTGCTCGGAGTATAGATATTTTCTATCCCATGTACTGCCATTAAGCAGTTGCACAACTCTGATACCCTCTTCACCTTGCTTAGACTATACGAGTCCTGCATTTTCAACTTGATAATATAATTTCCTTTTTTACCCTCTCCACCTACAAATTAGTACATCTCTTCTCTTGAATTGTATCTCATTTCATAATTGTTGTGTATCAAAGCTCCTTCAATAACATTCCAGGTGCAAGTCTCACCTCCTTCAAATTCATCGATTAGATATTTGTCTTTGGTTTCTTCAACGATAGCCTCAGGAGTTGATGGAGGTGGAAGAGGCACACTTGGCTTTGGAACCCACCGAAGGTTCGGTTTGCAAGACGGGGTCTTGATAGAGGACACATGTAGTATATAATGGTGTTGTATACACAATTATATGATTTTTGTTTGATGATAACAACCAAATATATTTCTATTATAAATGTGTTTGTTACTTTGCCGTTTCATATATTTATCACATACAGGAATATAATATTTATATTTAAATAAAATACGACTGTACAGAAATTCAAATATTAACATAATATTTTATTTAAATAGAATATTTTATTTCAATATTCAAACAGTACAAATTTCACAACTCCACTATTAGTACAAGACACTCTAATTCATTATTACATTTCACATCATTTTTACATATCTTCTCCTCACTACAAAAACGCTCAGACATTCTTTTTTCATTCACAGACACATTCATATAGTTTCTCTCATATTCAGCTACACTGAAACACTCATATTGTTCTGTCTTCGATTTTTTGTCTTCATACTTCACCGTCAGTCCAGTCATAATCTTCATACCTGTCATATACTAAAACACACTCAGTATATGGAACAGAAATAATTTTCAAAATACATGTGAATATAAATTTTATTTTTAAAATTTTATTTTCCTCAGTTTTCTGTGTGTTTCTCATCATGTTTCATGACTTGATCTGATTCATATGTGTCTAGTCAGTTTGTATATGTATAGTACAGGGACGGGAAATCTTGTCTAATGGCTGCATATACACACGTGTATAAATATACACGTGTGCACTGCCTTGCCAATCAGAATGTAGTAGTGAGCAGCTGTGGGGCAGCCACATGGACCAAGCTCAACACAGTGAGATGGATAAGTAAACATGGCATGGTCGATCCAAAGTGAAACAACAAATCCAGGAAAATGGTCGTATATACATAACTGACATGAAAAGCAACATTTATAAAATTGTGTGGTTGAACAGCAAACATGGTGCAAGTACACATTCAAAATCATGGTAGCATGGGTATACTTATGGAATGGTGCAAATAAAATGTGTGACATGCAGTAGCAATGGGTGCTGCATTTTTTCAAATCCAAGCATGTTGAAACAACAGTGAAACAATGGCAAATCACTCATATGCAAGTGAAGATCAGTTCAGGTTTAAAAGCAGGTGCCACAACAAATTGAGCAAACATAAATGGTGAATGGAAGCAACAAGTTTCAGCATTTGCAAGCATATAACATGGATCAGCTAAATGGTCGTGAGCAAATAACAAGACAGGTCATGGTGGTTCAGCAAATAAGTGAACTCAGCTCAACGTAGTGGCTAGCAGCACATGACAAAAGGGTTTACATACATGAAAATGGCAACAGCAAAATAAATGTGATCAAATCAGTAGATTGTTCAAGTACACAGTGGTGACTCAAGGAGCAAGTGTACAAAATGTTTTTAAACTGTGGTGCAACAAATCATCATGGCAGATCGTACAAAAGCAAGAGATCAATGTACATGTCAGCATGAATGATCAAAGCAGACAATCAACTTCAGTGAAACAATATCAAATTTATGCATGTGTTCATGGCTGATACACAATACAGGCAAATCACATAGCAGTAGTGCAAATGTGCCATGAATGGAGCAATGAAGTGTGGCCGCATGGATTACATGCATTGCATGGTTCAGTTTTTCATTTACAAAGAAGGGACACAACAAAATGAATACATGTGCAATGTGTTCAGCACATGTATCAGTATACACATGCACAAGAGAGCAATTTTAAAATGATTCAAGAATTTCAGCAACAAATTTAAAGGCCAGAAGCAAATCATTGGTTATAGTGAAAATTTTTGTTGGGCAAGTTTATGAAATTGTTTATCCAAAAAAATATGCAAACAATTTTCGGCAAATCATCAATTCGATTGTTTCAGGAATAAAACATTTTTTTATAGCATGGGAACAATCACACAAGCAAGCTCAGATTATATGGCAAGTGCTAAATACATTTTGGGCAAACAATTATTTGTTTTCTGACATGAAGGCATATATGGCAAAAGCTTTTTCCAGAAAATTTAGGGAAGTTTTTTTAGCTCATTCAATGACACATGGGAAGTAGAACTTAGTGGTCAAGCACATAAAAATGGCAAGTGCAGATTTTCCAAATGATCGAATATGGCAAGAAATAACATTAGTTTCAAAGGAAAAATCACTTTATTTGTTTCTGCAAATTGGAACAATCACTGTGAATAATTTTGGCAAATTATTGACCCTTGGAAATGGTTTTAATCAGACAAGATACATGGTAATTATTTTTCTCTGGAAATCAGTTCTAAAATTCTCAAAATATTTCCAGTTTTGAATCAATCAGAAAATTGTTCATGGCAGATATTATTTCCACAATATTTGGCAAGCTTTTAAATAATACAAGGGGCGAGTGTCATTTCTGAAATCAAGCTGCAATTTTGGGCAAGCAGCAATTTTCTCCGGGAATGGCAACAATTTATCTTCCAGTATTTACCAATTCAAGTTTATAGAAGAGCCAATTCTCATTCAAGCCGTGGAAATCAAAAGGGGAAACAAACAAAAATCAAATCAAGCCATTTATGGTGAAATCAGAGAGATGTAAGGATTTGATTATCCTATTTAAACACCATTACATCATCAGCTTTATCCGATCGAAAAACAATTCCAACAAATTCAAGAACAAAATCGTAAAAATCAAATTAGTAAAACACACTATTTTTTGATCGAGAAAATCCCAATTGTAGACAAGGCAGGACCAACAAAGTCGAGCATCAAAGACCATCTTTCAAGCAACGAATTTGAAGTCGCGATTGGGATAATTAATGGAAAGCCTAATCCCCTTTATCTCTGGAGGCCGCCATTTCTATTTTCAGGAGTAAAAGAGAACGGGAAAAAAGAATTGCAAGTGGGCCAGAAATTTTAATGGGCTTAAGTGTTTTTAAATTAAAAAGCGGAATAAGCTTTGTTTTATATTTCTAGGGTTTCATCTTGTTTTTAGTTTTTAGTTTTTGTTTATTGTTTTGTATTTTATTTTGTATTTCAAAATCGTCTGATCAGTTCTAGAATCTGTAAAATCTAGGGGAAACCAGTTAGAGTGTTAACTAGTAGTTTACTAGAGTCTGTAAAAACTAGGGTTACGTGTTACGAGTTTGTGATATGGGAAAATCTGGTCTAGGGTGTATAGATCAGTCTGGGGTTTTGAGCGTCGGGTTAGGACATGAGCAGACACTGCGAGTTTACATGGGATTGTAAGCGGGATCTGTTAATAACACCTAGTAGAAACCTTAGGAATGCAGCAGTAGGCAGGATTTTGCCGAAGTTGGGTTATCTCTTTGTGTTATTTACATTCTGTATATATTCCAAATTTGAAATTGCTGAAAAGGAGGACTTGTTGAAATCAAATTTGATTCTGAAAGAACTTGAAAACGAGATTGAAAAATCCAAGAAATTTGAGTTTGAAAAACAAAAACATTTTGAATTTGAAATCTTTGAGTCCAAAGCCAAAATCAAATTACTTGAATTTGAAAATTTGGCCTTGAAACAACATGATGTTGAAAGAAAGATCACTAATAATCGTTGTTCAGATTTAATGAAAGATAACAGTGATCTTAAATCCAAAATTCATTGGTTAGAACCAACTTTGGAAAAAAATTCTAATGGGGAAAAATCGTTGAATATGTTGTTGCAAAACCAAGTTTCTATTGGAAATAAATATGGTCGTAGCTTTGGGAAAATCAATCGTTTTGAAAGGGTGAATTCAAATGTGTCTGAAAACTCTTCAAATAGTTTTGGAAACGATTATTTTGAAATTTTAAACTTTGGCAATTCAAAAGATTCTTTTGAATCATAAACGAAATAAGAATTTGTTTTATACCAAACCATTTAATCATTCTTGAACCCCAAAAAGAGACAAAATGAATTCGTCTAAATTCAAACAGATTTGGGTCTCTAAAGGAACTTTGGTAAATTCTAATGGGTTGCTATTCAAACAAGTTTGGGTACCGAAAGTCCAACACACAATTATGAGTGGTTTTACTAATTTTGTTAGACCACTCAATCCCCTAAACACTTAGGTATTGGAAGTGGCTTAGGAACTGCTATTCAATGGAGATTCAAATCCAAAATGTTTTATGGTTCTGTATCATTCACAGTTCCTCCAGCCAGGATTGCTGAGTTAGAGATTCTGGTTTACATGGATTTTAGGTATAATCTCTGAACTCATCTTTGTAAATATTTTGTTACCTTTGTTTATTCCTTCTTCTACCCTTTCTATTTTTTTTTTGATTTGTCACTGTCATATTTCTGTTTCTTCGTAGGCTTTCTTAAACTTCCAGTTGCAGTATTCTTGATTTTCTGGAAATTTGCTTTATGTGAATAAAACTCTCTTGTTTTAATCATTTCCAGATCTTGAATTTAAATTTTTAATTATATCAATTATTTTGAAGTTTATTGTTTTTATTTTTGAATTCTTAATAGTGCTAAAGCACTAATATTTATCTTGAACACTGTTATTTTGAATTCTAAATTTTTGAAGATCTGAATAATTAATGAAATTTCACACACTTATGTTGTTTCGAGTTTCTTCCAATTCATTTTGGAAACGCTTAAAATATTATACTCATTACAGTACATTGCTTCTTATCATTCGTGATAATTTCATTGATTTTTGGATTGGCTTGAATCCCAGTGATACATTTTGGATTTCATCTTGATTCGTGATCATTATGGTTGAAGTTTATTTGTTTGAAATCGTCTGAAATTCTTGATATTATGACTCACACACCTCCTAAATTTAAAATTATCAATCTTGTGTGACTGATTCATTATATCTCAAAACTTGACATTGATCAAGTGATTTCAAATAAATTATTTTGGATCATGAATATCTCTCAAATCTGATGTAAATGATCTGAAATTATTCTTGTACTTGTCAGTGATACTTGTGAAAACTCTTTGAAAATCTGGTCTTAAATCTCATTGTAATTTCATGATTATTTGATTTGAATATCTGTTTGTTTAAAATCATTTGAAATTATTGATTTATTGAATCTCACACATATCTTGAAGCTGAAATTAATAATCTGGTGTGAGCGATTCATTGAATCTAGAGTTATTCATATTCCTCGGATGATTTCAAATAAATGATATTTTTAATCTTGGATCATGAATCATCTTATCTGATCGTCATCTTAACAAGTCTGCTTTGAACTGATTTCTTATGCTGCTCTGATATTGAATTGAAAATATTTTTGAAATTGCTTGTTTATGATCTGTTTGCTGCTCTGATACTGTTCTTCAAATAACTGCTTGTTCTTGTCTGTAGTTCTGATAAATGTGCCAAATTTGTTAATTTTGTCTGGTTGGTCTTTGTGATTAAAATTTGTTAATAAGGACACCAATTTGTATCAGATGTGCTGAATCTTTTTTGTATATATTTTTGTCTTGTATATATCTCTCTAAATTCTCTTGTAATGGATTTTCAATTCTAAAATTATTTATTTTTTGTTCATTCAGAAATTGAAATTAATATCCAAATTGAACTATATTTATAATTCATCAAAATTGTTATTAGAATTTGAAATTGTGATGAATTTTGACTGCAGTATATTTCACATCAAGAGGAGACTTTATTTAGATTTTCATGATGGTTGAATAATTATTATAATATCTTTGAATTGACGATTATTTCACGACCATCTTCTTTATCTACCATTATTCTGCCATCCATGACAATTTTATATTAATGTGGAGAGTTACTGTAATAAACAGTGAAAATATTTTTGGTAGAAATTGGATTATGTTATTATTCAGAATTAGTGATAATTGAAAATTTTCAATGATCCTGGTATTGTCGAGTGATTGACATAGAAATGTGTTTATTTTATGCTCTTATATCTTATCTTTTGTATATAAATAAATATTACTTGGGTATTGTTTTGTTACTTTTACAGATATTCCAACCCAGCCCGCATGCAACCAGAAAAGTAGAGAAATAGAGACAAAATTGATATATATTTACATTTTGAAGAATTGTAGATGAAGATCTCACATCTAGTTGCTGTTGGACAAGAAAAGGATTGATAAAAAGGCTTTGCACATCACAAATCAATGAAGAAGTGTCAAGGAAGCAAATGGAAAAGAGAAATGGCCTAAATTTGCTTTATTTATCTAAGGCCCATTTATGTTTCTTATTGTAAACTCTCTTATGATTTACCTAAGGCCCATTTATCATTATATTAGGGTTAGGGTTAGGGTTTGGCTTTCTATCCTATAAATACCCTTGTAATGTCATTGTAGCAACCATCCTATATCTCATTCTATTCTCTTCTTCATTAATAAAACTCATTTTTCTTTTTATTTTATGCAATTTTCTATTTCTTAGCAATTAGTGTTGTCTACACGATTAGATTCGGTAGAACACTATTTGTATTTTGCATTTCTTTTCATTAGTGATTGACCGTCTGATTAGATTCAGCGGTAATCCTAATTTTATTTCCTGTTGTTATTTATATTCTACAGTTTTATTTTCTGTATTTTAATCGCGTTCATAGGTTAAATTGGATTTGATTAGATTTGAATCTGATTCATAGTTTCATTGCTTTTCCATTGAAATTGTGATTTGATCGTCGGTTCAGTTAGATCTGTTCTGAATCAAATTACAGTTTTAATTTTGTTTTGTTTTATTTTCAAAATCAACCTCCAAAGTTTTGTCTAACTCGCCCAAGAGATTAGATAAATAATTTGATTTAATTCACCTCCCTGTGTTCGACCTGTATGCTTGCAGAATTTAATTTAAATGTCGCGCTTTTCTGATTCATAGACTAGCGTCGATCAAGTTTTTGGCGCCGTTGCCGGGGAGGCAATAATTAAATTTTATTATATATTTAATTTCTGATTCGTGTTAGTTTTTTTTTCCTTTTATATAGAAAAAAAATCTTGTTAGTGATTTGGTATATCAATTTCATTGGTACTATCATCAACTAATCAAGAAAGAAAAAAATCTTGCCATTTTGTCCTTTTTTCTTCCCCTCTTCCTAAATTCTTTTCAAAATTTCTTTGTAATTTCTTTTTTTTTTAATTTCTTGCCACTTTTCATCAATTTCTTTCCAACTTTCAAACCTTTCAAGTTCATTTTTTTTTCTCGATCACAATTACCTTCCCTTTTTCTAAAAAAAAAAGAAAAAAAGAAAAATACAAATTCTCTTTTGCTGTGTTTTCTCTCCACAGACAACTTCTTCTACAACATCTTCTTCCTCATGGCAACGTTTACATCCACCACTACATAACGCAAATTCTCTTTGTTGTTCCTCCCAGCAATCACACTTCATACACTTCGACCCCGCGTTCACAACTTCCACCACAATCTGTTCCTCCCCCAAAGAGCCACATACCGTGAATCCCTCAACAAATCCAGACCATCATACAATCCAGACCATCTTACAAACCTCAGACCAACCGTCCACAACAAACTCTCACCACAGCAAACTCTCACCACATACCGCGTTTACAAGCTCTCACCACAACAAAACTCCTTATTCCGTCCGCAAAACCACCATTTCCACACAAAAAAAAAACTTCTACCCTACAAAAAAATTTCAACACGTTGTCATCATCTATAGTCACACAGCACGTTCACAACAAAACCCTCCAGTCCCCGAACTCCGAGCCAAAATTCCAGTAAACACCATCAGGCCAACCGTCAGCTTCATCAGCTGTTCATACCAAATCCCAACCCCCTCCTTGAGCAATCCAAATCACTTCGATCCACACCTTCTTTCCAATGTCAATTGCTCCAACTTGATCATATTCCATCGTTCAAGCCCTCGAACCTTCACATCTTCACCACGCAAACGGTACGAACTCCCTATACCCTTCGCAGATCCGAACCCATCAAATAATCGTTCTTCCTTCACGCCAATACACCGTTCATCACCTTTCAACACATCATCGACACCATTCTGCCATAAGCTTCCCATCCCCACTTCGCACCCATACTCCCAGTAACGATCAGCATCCACGTAAACCCATAAACCTGAATTCCAAAACCGTAATTCGAACAGTCAGATCCCAGATCAAATATCCCCACAAGCTTCTTCTTCACGAGTCAACAAATCAAATTGAAGCAAAAACCCAATTCAGCGATCACCTACATCGCTCCTCCAAACCGCAAATCCTAACCCTCATCTTCACACCTAAACTCACGGTTACCATTAATCACAGTCTCCCTCTTGAACCTCACTACAGCACATCTCGCAGACCCAAATTTGCAACCCCCTCCACTGCCAAATTTCGATCTCCAATTCGTATTCAAACCAAAAAATCGCAGAACCGAATACGCAATTCACCTAATTCGAAAAGAAAAAAAAAAGACAAGGGGCGTGGGTTGTTTTTTATTGAGGAAGGCAGCGGTTCATTTTGTTTGAGGGCACTTCCTTTTTGCTTTTCAGAAAGGGTGAGGGTTGAGTCCATTTTTGTTTTTTGTGGGTCCTTACTTAGTGGTACTTGAGTTTTAAATAGTTTTTATTTTTCCTTTTTTTTCTTCTTGGTGCATGAGTAGTGTGTGAGCCTTGTTTAGTTTTGTCGAGTCTCGATTTTATTGAGTCTAGTTTAGTTTTTTTTTCGATTTATTTATCTGTTCTCTTGTTTTCTTTTCAAAAAAAAAAACCAAAAATCAAACCAAGAGCCAAAGTGAACGGAGTTCAAGCAATCAACGAAGGAATCGAAATCGAGCAAAGCAAGTAGTGAATCTCAATTGCTCTGGAAGGACAGCCATACCCCACGGTAATATTTTTCTAAACTCTACAGGTGCTGAAGCTACTTTGAAAATATAGAAATTGTTGTAAAAATCTTCTGCAGGGGCAGCGGCTTGAATGTAAAAAAAAATTAATTCTGCAATTTATATTTCTGTGACTGTTCTGTGACTGAAATTTCTGAATTAATTTGGTGCGAACTGATATTTCCATAATTGAAATCTTCATTCTCATTGTTTTCATCAATAAAAACAGACGTTGCAAAATAATATAATTGAACAGTGGTGTTTTGTGAAGTTGACTGTCTCGTATAATTGGATCGCGGATATATAGTAGTTCAATTTATTGAACTATTAGCAAAAGAGGTTGCATACTACCCGTAAAACATTGGTCGTATCCCTTAGTATTTATACTATACGTGAACGGCCAAAAGACCCTCTTCCCCCTTCCAATTGAGGCAGTTAATTAATAGAGCACAACTCATTCTTTTATATTGTTTTGAATTAAGAATAGTTTTTGTCTTCTGTTGATTTCATTTCAAATGTCTGATTCAAAAAAATCTTTGAGAGAATTATGGGATAATAATCGGAGTAGACGTCCTCTTGAAGAGTATGAGTATGAATTGCAACTCATGAAACAAGATTTTCCAAAATTTCGTGAGCCCAATGTCAACAATTTTCAAAATTTTCCAACTGACCAACATTTTCAAAATCATAGATATAATCGAAACGACGATTTCAATTTAAATTTCAATAACTTCGATTATGGGCCACATCCACATCAAAACGGTTTTGAATCGCAACGTACCTTTGATCAACATCAATATTGGGTTGGAAACCAATTCAAAAATAATTTTGGAAATGATTTTCAATTCGATCAAAATTTTCAAAACTACAACCCATATCCACATCTTGAGAATGACCAAAATTGGAATTTTTCCACCAATTTTAACAATTTTGGTTACGAACCTAATTTTCAAAATCAAAATGATTTCCAATCTCAATTTCAATTTTCTGAAAATTCAAACTATTTTGAAAATCAAGAAATCCAAAGCGAGAGCTCTCAAATCAACGACTCTGAAGAATGTAATTTTGATGAGAGGGCGGAAAGGCTAAATAAAAAGATGGATGAACTTCTTTGTTTAATGGCATCTTATAAAGAACAACGAGAGCAAGAAAATCAAATTCAAACAAGCCTTGAATCAGAAAATAATCCAATTTCTACTGACATTGAAAATTTTCAAATAACGACTTTGGAAATTGAGAATAATCATCTTGATGAAATTTTTCAAAATTTAACAAATGATTTGGACTTCAACTCTTTTCAGAAAAAAGATTTGAACTCAGATTTTGATCTTTCTCTTTCAGGCTGCGAGAAACTTGAAATTTTTGAAATTGAACAGAATAAAGATGTTGAATTTTTCAATTCAAATTTGGAAAAGAATTTTAACGAACATGAATTCTTTGGATTGTACGAGGATGAGTTGCCAAATGAGGAAGAAGTGGATTCACGTCACGAGTTCGAAAATTTTAACTTTGAGAAAATTTCAAACGAACTTGAAATTGTCATTATCGAAAATACGTTGTCAATTAATGATGAGAAATGTGATCACATACTCTTGAACAACACTCAGATTTCAAATTTCACTGCATTTATATACGATCACAAATTTTTGAAAAATTACACTGACAAATTTGTTGAACACATGAATTATTCTTGGAATGTTGGCTTGTTTGAAAAACTTCATGTTAGGATGACCCTGGACATCTATCTACTGGACTATAAATCTAGGTTTAAAGATGAGATGGTTTTCAAAAACCTTTGCTTACTAGAAAACATGCCTAGATATAGTGGGAATGGGACTCATAGGGCAAGAACCAAGTGTGGGGGAAAAATTTGGTGGAATTCTTTGTGCATCGCAAACACATATATCATTGTACATATGATTGGCATTCGCATACAGTGGTTAAACTCCATTTCATTCTTCAAATAATTCTGCATCTCATTCACCTTTGGGTGCGATCTTTCAAATTTAGGAAACGTTCACAGTGTGGACACTGTTTAGTTCTAGTGTGGGGGGAGTCTGCATTGCATTCTTTTGATTTTTTCTTAATTTTTTTTTCTTTCTTTCTTTACATGTAGGACCATCATACATTTTATATCGTAGTAACATACCATAATTTTTTTTTTGGAAAATACGACTCATTTTCAATTGATACAACAAAATAAGTTATGGATTATTAATCAGTTGATAGTATTTTTTTCTCTCAGCTTAGATCAAATATGAAATATAATGAAAAGTTTAATTTTGAGGGATAATAGTGTAACCGGTACATAGGGAGATTCTTAGGTGATGGCCATGAAATCTATTCTATATTGTAGACTTTGTTTAAATAAGTGGAGGACTTAAAATACTTATATTGGCTTTTCAAATCTTTAAGACTAAGTTGTGTTAAGTTGAATTCGCGTAACTCTCTTTTGTGCTTATATTTTCAATAATAATAATAGTAATCCAAGGGTATCCAACATTGCTTGTATATCGAGCGTTGGTGTGCAAACCCGCCAAGCTCTATCCGACACGTTGTTGACAAAGTCAGCGTTGGAATATCTTGGTCTCATTTTATGAGATTGGACACCTAAGGATTACCGACACGTTGTTGACAAAGTCAAAGTCGGCCTGCACAATCCGCCAAGCTCTTTACCCACTCTCCGTTAGTCCGCGAGGCAGTGCATGGGTGGTAAACCTTGGTCTTCTAAGTTAGGTGTATGTACTTAATCATAAATTTTAAAATTTTATAGAAATAAGAATAAGCGATGATGCCCAAACACTTCTTGACCTTATTGATTTGACTAGCCAATACATGAGAAATTAGAATACCACTTTACAAACTGTGCCAAACAAACTAAGAATTTATTTCATGGCTGCACTATGTTATCGACCGAACTAACTGGCCAAACTGGAATTTAACATTTGAAAACTTGATTTATATTGAAAATTTGTGACAAGTTGAGGTATCAAAAATAAAATCAACTGACTAGAAATTGTTAATTTAATTTGTTGTACCACTTTCCTAAAACAAGTCGTGTTTTCATTTTTCGTTTTTATTTGCATATGTCCATTGCATTCATGTAATTTCATTAGAATCATAGCATACTGCATTTGGATTTTGTAGGTAGTATCTGCTGAAAACCCTCACGAGACACCACTCGTCCTACTAGGGACACCTAGAGGTTTAACGGCTTGTTGCATACGCTCAATGCAATCGTGTTTCCTACGAAAGTGTGACCTATCTAGTTAGTTTTTCGTTTCTTGTTTTACTCAAGGACGAGTAAAAGATAAGTGTGGGGGTATTTGATTGACATAGAAATGTGTTTATTTTATGCTCTTATATCTTATCTTTTGTATATAAATAAATATTACTTGGGTATTGTTTTGTTACTTTTACAGATATTCCAACCCAGCCCGCATGCAACCAGAAAAGTAGAGAAATAGAGACGAAATTGATATATATTTACATTTTGAAGAATTGTAGATGAAGATCTCACATCTAGTTGCTGTTGGACAAGAAAAGGATTGATAAAAAGGCTTTGCACATCACAAATCAATGAAGAAGTGTCAAGGAAGCAAATGGAAAAGAGAAATGGCCTAAATTTTCTTTATTTATCTAAGGCCCATTTATGTTTCTTATTGTAAACTCTCTTGTGATTTACCTAAGGCCCATTTATCATTATATTAGGGTTAGGGTTAGGGTTTGGCTTTCTATCCTATAAATACCCTTGTAATGTCATTGTAGCAACCATCCTATATCTCATTCTATTCTCTTCTTCATTAATAAAACTCATTTTTCTTTTTCTTTTATGCAATTTTCTATTTCTTAGCAATTAGTGTTGTCTACACGATTAGATTCGGTAGAACACTATTTGTATTTTGCATTTCTTTTCATTAGTGATTGACCGTCTGATTAGATTCAGCGGTAATCCTAATTTTATTTCCTGTTGTTATTTATATTCTGCACTTTTATTTTCTGTATTTTAATCGCGTTCATAGGTTAAATTGGATTTGATTAGATTTGAATCTGATTCATAGTTTCATTGCTTTTCCATTGAAATTGTGATTTGATCATCGGTTCAGTTAGATCTGTTCTGAATCAAATTACAGTTTTAATTTTGTTTTGTTTTATTTTCAAAATCAACCTCCAAAGTTTTGTCTAACTCGCCCAAGAGATTAGATAAATAATTTGATTTAATTCACCTCCCTGTGTTCGACCTGTATGCTACACACCTGTATGCTTGCAGAATTTAACTTAAATGTCGCGCTTTTCTGATTCATAGACTAGCGTCGATCATCGAGCATATTTCATAATATAATTAATTTAGAAATTTATTTCACGGTCCATTTCTGTACCTACCCCATTTTCTATCATCCATATATTGGTTTTATATACTGAGGAGTTTTTTCCTTTAAATGCTGAAAATAATAAATATATAAATGTGTCTCTAACCTCATTTAAAAATCCAAGCTCTGGTCATCCATGGTTATGAGACAACTTATAATTTAAGCTGCGACTGACCTCAATTAAATATCCAAGCTCTGGTTATGCGTGGTCAGTGTGCTCTTAAATAAAAATAAAAGAAAAGGGAATAATGTGCTATAAATTGAAATAAATCTAAAATTCTCCTTTGTGTATAAAAACCAGCCTATCAATCCATTTTCTAATCTGTGAATTGTGTTAATATTTTATGACGTATTATGGTTTGTTGATTGATAGCTATTGGGATCTGAGATTATTAGATTGCATCACTTAAATTGAATTTATAATTATAGTCCAAATCCATCACTGTTTTTTGAACTTCATTTTTATAAATTCTTTTGAAAATAATTGAAATTCATATTTTTAAACTCTCTCCATTATATATGAATTTCATCGTAAATCCGTCATTGTCTACAATGTGAAATATGCCACTAGTTCTTAGAATATTATGATTTTTGTTTGGCTGATTGTGATTTATGATGACCGTTCTTCCTCTTAAGCTGAAATTTTATTTTTAGTCACTTTTCATCTATATTTTAAGTTTTATATCCTTTTGATGATAACAAATAGAGGGAGAATGGATTGAGATTTTGATTTACGAGTGAATATTTTATAAATATTTTTAATTTTGAAAATTCATTATTATTCAGTTCATTTCACTCATGCACAGTTATAAGGGGAGTTTTCTGTTCATTTCACTCATGCATAGTTATAGGGGGTGGTTTCTGTTGTAAGGGGGGCTAATAAATAGGGGGAGTTCAAAATTCGTTGTCAAACACATTTACTGTATTCAAAATCTTAATATTTGTTTATCATCATCAAAAGGGGGAGATTGTTGTATATAACGGTGTTGTATACACAATTATATGATTTTTGTTTGATGATAACAACCAAATATATTTCTATTGTAAATGTGTTTGTTACTGTACTATTTCATATATTTATCACATATAGGAATATAATATTTATATTTAAATAAAATATGACTGTATAGAAATTCAAATATTAACACAGTATTTTATTTAAATAGAATATTTTATTTCAATATTCAAACAGTACAAATTTCACAACTCCACTATTAGTACTAGACACTCTAATTCATTATTACATTTCACATCATTTTTACATATCTGCTCCTCACTACAAAAACGCTCAGACACTCTTTTTACATTCACAGACACATTCATACAGTTTCTCTCATATTCAGCTACACTGAAACACTAATACTGTTCTATCTTCGATTTTCTGTCTTCACACTTCACATTCAGTCCAATCACTCTCAGTCCAGTTATCATCTTCATGCCTGTCATATATAGAAACACACACACAGTATATGGAACAGAAATAATTTTCAAAATACATGTGAATATAAATTTTATTTTTAAAATTTTATTAGCTTCAGCTTTCTGGTTTGTTTCTCATCATTTTTCATGATTCGATCTGATTCATCTGTGTCTAGTCAGTTTGTAAATGTATTGTACAGGGACAGGAAATCTTGTCTAATGGCTGCATATACACATATGTATAAATATACATGTGTGCACTGCCTTGCCAATTAGAATGTAGTAGTGAGCAGCTGTGGAGCAACGACATGGACCAAGCTCGACACAGTGAGGTGGATAAGTAAACATGGCATGGTAGAGCCAACGTGAAACAACAAATCCAGGAAAATGGTCGTATATACATGAACGATATAAAAAGCAATATTTACAAAATCATGTGGTCGAACAACAAACATGGTGCAAGTACACATTCAAAATCATGGCAACATGGGTATAATTACATGAATGGTGCAAATAAAAAGTGTGACATGCAGTAGCAATGGGTGCTGCATTTTTTCAAATTCAAGCATGGTTAAATAGCAGTAAAACAGCAGTGAAACAATGGCAAATCACTCATATGCAAGTGAAGATCAGTTCAAGTTCAAAAGCAGGTGCTACAACAAATCGAGCAAACATAAATGGTGTATGGAAGCAACAAGTGTCAGCATTTGCAAGCATATAACATGGATCATGAAATGACCCAAACTTCCCAGTAAAGGAAAGGCTGGATTGCTTTGAGAACAACACACATCAGAGCACAACTGAAGAACATTTTATTGCTGATTATAACAATTACATCAGGGTACAAGAATGTAACAGAGTATGAATACTTACTACATAATAGAAATACAATAATATCAGAGTTTTAAATTACATTTAAATAGCAGCGGAAAAATAATACAAATACACAACTGGGAGGAATACACAGATACAGAGCTTTCCGAGTACCGCTTCAGCTGTGAGCCAGGACCCTGTAAATATATCTGCAAAAAGCTACTCGACTGCCCATGTGGAAAATATAGGCACCCGAGTTTGCCAGTGAAACAAACTACAGGTCAGTCATTGGACTGGTATGAGAAATCTAACTTAACTATCTAATAAAAAGGTTAATCACAGGACCACGCCGCTAACGCGGAACGGGTTTACTCCATTGGATTGCCAGTGCATAAATTAAAGTAAATCGTTAAACAACGCAATGCTTTTTAGAAAAATGAAACCATTATAAGACCCAAGTCCCATCACACAATGCAACGCAAACCGGAGGATAGGGATTTACCTTATAATGGTCAAAAGATGCTTGATACGATAAAACGGATTTAGTATTAGTGTGTATATCTATGGATATATATGTATTTTAAAAACAATTTCAATCATAATGTATTAATCATAGACGACATAGTACCCCATCCTACTATGTCGCCATACTAGTTCTACAATCAAAACCGCAAGGTCATATTGGAAATTGGATTTCCATCATGAGTCGAGGCTAGGGGCAAGCTCCTCTCCGATTCGAGACACTCTAGCAAATGCCTCAGGATCACACCTATGGGCAACCCTTGGAGCGGTAGGGCCAGTCCCTGCCTATCGGCAGTGGATTGGTTATGCCTGAACACACGTTTCCCGGTTCCTTTGAACCTATAGTATGACCACTAACGGTCTATAAAAAATCCGAGGCGCCTCAAAATCCATCATCCACATAAGTAAAATGCCAGCCAGTTTAAGCACTGATACTACCACTAGCTAGAAAGAAACGTGTGCACTCCCTACGGTCTATATCCCATTTTTGACTCATACCGAGGTGTGAGGCTCGCGAAGTCACGATATACACAAAGCTATGCCGTAATAGGCTATACTTTGATCATCACACAAGGCCCTGCTTTTCAACAAAAGCCTTGATCAATTGCATCTTGGCGTGCCGCATTGACAATTCACGCCATGCGATCAATCACTATTAATATATACCAGGGTGTTAAGTAGAGAATAAATCCTCCACCACCAAACAGACATACATTAACAGAAATCGATTTAATTCACATGGAACGAAATCCAATGTCAGACACGCATCCATTTACTAGCTTATGCTCTGGGTCTGAGCGAAAACCAAATCCGAACAATCAAAAATAGCCCGGACGGCCACCACTGAAGCCCCTTCAAGGTAGCTACTCCCATCAAGGGTCTCTGTAGCAACACATCCATTCGATGTGAAGATCGTCGGTCTTCCACCTACATCTTCATCTTCGACTCTTCATCGTCGTAGTAATTATTCGCAATGGGTTAAACCCGGTCTTCCCGAATAACTCACGTATTTTATAATTAGAAACCAAGTACTATAAAAACACATCCAACGCCTCATTCCAATTCAGAATATTCTTCTAAATAAAATATTCACATTTTCTTATCAAAGATAAATCCTTTACATTTATTCTTAAATCTTTCTTTTAAAGATTTATTTAAAACACAATTTGGTTTAAATATCACAAATCATTATTCAATGATTATTTAAATTTAAGAAATTAATCCTATTCTTTAACTGGGTTAAGGAACTAATGTCATTTAAAACATCGTTTACGGTAAACTCAAATTCATCTTCCATAAAATAGGGAATCTTCACAGAAATCAAGTCAATATATAATCGTTATAAATTTCTGTATCCGACCAATAATATAAATGGAATAACGGCAAAGCCTCTTAAATTCCATATGTAGTACGATCTTCTTTTACAGAAGCTTATCTCGGTTATAATTAATTCGAATTCTATTCAATTCCAATTTAATATATTAAATTGGAAAACTTTACTTTTGGAAATTTCCCATTTAAATCTTAAATAAAGATTTATATATTCCAAATCATATTCTCACTGTCAATTGAGTTAAAGAACAGATGTCGTTTAAAAAACATTGTTTACGATAAATTCAATTCACAGATCATCTTTATTCCAATTACAAAATATAGTTTGAAACTCTAGTAATCTTAATTAAAAGATTTATTCTTTTCAACTGGGTTTAAGAAAGGTGTTGTTGAAGACACCATTCACGACAAACCCAAAATCCAATTTATTAAATTTGATTTCAATTAAATATTCACTAATTGGAAAACTTCATTAAATCATAATTTAATGATTTATTCTAGTTAATAACTAATTCATTCAATAAATATATTTTTCTAAAATATATTCTTTTCTAAAATATTCTCTTTTTTTCTCTAAGACATTTTCTAAAATATTTTTTTTCTAGAATATCTTTTATTGGAATGTGACTCAATCAACAACCATATATTGCATGAAATCAACAATTATGATAAATAATTATCAAACATCCAATAGATCAGCCAGAGTGGATTCTACACTAAATATTGGGACCAGTGTAGATCAAATATCATCCCAACACCCGTGTGGGGTTTCATCCAGCAATCAAATAATAAATTATTTGTGCACTAGGGCGATGTGTAAAAATTATCGCCCCTATCACATAAACAAGTCGGGTGACTTGTAAATGGAAGTGTATTGTTCAGTTTGAATATACTAATAATATATTTAACACACCAAACACTTCAACATCACAAACATATGTTTTAGCCATAGCTAATATCATATTTTTAACATATGATCTTTTTATTGTAACTAATTGACAATAAAAAAATAATAACTTTTATTTCTAATCTTCTTATTGTTAACCCATGACAACAAAATCTTAACTTTTGTTTTTATTCTTTTCATCGTTAACAAATGACAATAAAAAACTTGTCTTTTCTCTATTCTTTTTATTGTGAACAAACGACAATAAAAATCTAGTTCTTTATTCCCATTCTTTTATTGTTGACAAATGAAAAAAACAACTTAACCCATATTTATTGACCCAAAAAGTATATTTTGGTCACATTCATTTTTGAATGACAAAATGAATATTTTACTTCATTCTTTTTAAAATGACAAAAATGTCTCCTTTATCCTAATTCTTTTAAAATGACAAAGATTGTAATTTTGTCTAATTCTTTTAAATGTACAAAATATGATCATTTCGTCAAATTCTTTCTAATGATCAAAATGTAATTTTTCTTCCTAATGACCAAAATGTATAATTTGGTTAAATCTTTATTAATGATCAAAATGTAATCTTCCTCCTTAATGACCAAAATGTATAATTCGGTTAAATCCTTTCTAATGTAAACAAAATATGAATTTTCTGTCTCATGTAACATTTTAACAAGGGTACTTTTGTCTCACGTCCTTATTTAAGTTTTAAATTAAAGCTACGTCCACCCATACTTTTCCATACGTTTCCGGTCCCTAAAATCACATGCCGCCCAAAAATTTTGGTCCATTCGCCTGCTCCTCAAGTCCCCTTCGCCTTTTTCAATTTGTGGCAAAAAAAAATGCGCTCATGCATAACGCAAACTGAAAAAAAAAAGTTGCATACATGTATGCAACTATTACTGATAGTTGCATACATGTATGCAACTTTTTAAATACACATGCAAAAAAGATCCGCAAGCCTGCTGAATAATTGCATACAAGTATGCTGTTATTCAAAATAGTTGCATACTTGTATGTAGTAATATGTTGAAAGCCGAAGGCGTGACAATATGTGCATACTTGAATGCATATTTTCTGCATAAGTGCATACTCGTATGCACATATGCAAGCATGCGTGTTTTCCATGCAGAAATCGAATAAATGCATGAAATCGTGCATGTATTTCGGAAAATCTGCATACATGTATGCATATATGCTGCTGTATGATGCAGAATTGAAATAGATGCATACATGTATGCAACTATTTGAAATATGTGCATGTTTTTATGCATTTTACTGCATTTTTCGCTGTTTTGTGTATTTTTTGATTTTGACGTGTTTGTTGATTGATTTTCCACCTGATTTTTTTGGCGTGAACATGTTTTATTTAATTATGTATTTACGTGATTTTTTTATATTTTTTTATATGTTTTTGAAAAATAGGGACCTAATTTACAATAAGTTTAGGACCGGATGTGAGCCTAATTAAGTTTCGTTTTAGGGATGTGTGCCTAATATTCACTTTTTTTAACAAAATGTTACTTTTAATCTCATGTAACATTTTAACCAAAATGTTATTTTTAAATCTTAATGTTCATTTTATACAAAAATGTGATTTTTCCTTATAATGTACATTTTACACCAAAAATGTGATTTCTACTCTAATGTGCACTTTATAACAAAAAAAATGTGATTAAATTTCTAACGTTCATTTTACACATAAAACATGGTTAAATTTCTAATGTTCATTTTAATGACCAAAATGTCATTTAACTTTTAATGCTTATTGTGACGACCCCATTTCCCGTACTGACGGAGACAAGGGTAATCTTTGGAATATAACACAGAAACAGATAATAGCAGGACAAAATTAAATAAATACACCGGATTATGAACAATACAATATACTGGATAAAAGTAATCATCAGAGTTACATAGTATACAGGATCTTACTTAGTACAAATACAGTTCGGCTATACATAAATGTCTACAGCGGAAAACAAACAAAATATGTACAATAGGAGTTGAACAGCATAAAAAGAGATAAATGATAGAATCCACCTTCAGCTCCAGCTATCCAGAAAGAACCAGCTAAACCTGATTACAAGGCTGCCCGCGTAGAAAAAGGGGCACCCGAGTTTGAAAGTGAAACAAACTACGAGTCACTCATGGGACTGGTATGAGAAATCTACTCAACACATATATAATATGGCCAATCACAGGACCACGCGACTTTCATGGAACGGGTTTACTCCATTGGATTGCCAGTGCTTTAAAACAAATCTTCCTTTTAAACATCGCAATGCTTTTTATAAAAATGAAGCCGTTATAAGACTCAGTTCCCATCACACAATGCAACGCAAACCGGAGGATAGAGTTTTTACCTTATAACGGCCAAAATATGCTTGATACGAATAAAACAAAGGCATTTGATATTATTGCTAGTGTTTATATGTTTTGAAAACAATTTCAAATCATAACTATCAATCATAGACGGCATGGGTACCATATATCATGTCGCCATATATATATATATACATTCAAAACTGCACGATGTCGTATTTGGAAATGGGATTTCCGTCATGAACCAAGGCAAAAGATAGTCCTTACCGAATTCGAGACTGCCTAGCCCGAGTCTCAGGCAAGCGCGCAGGCAAGCCTTGGATCGTCAGGGCCGGTCCACCGATGCGGATTATTGTGCCTGAAAAATACGTTTCCCCGCCCTTTGGGGCGTAAACGAGCCAACGAATGACTCCATCGGACCCGGATCGTCCGATCAAACCGAGGCGCCTCGCAACAGCAACAACCACATAGGTGAAAAGTATATAAATGTCAGGGCTGGTAGGTCACTGACACCACCCTAGCTAGGAAGAAACGCATGCCCTCCCTGAGGTCCTTCTCCCGTTTCTGGTTCATACCGGGGTGTGAGGCTCGCGAATTCACATTATACACAAAGCTACGCCACACAGGCGGTGCTTTGATCATCACCACAAGACTTTGCTTTTCAACAGAAGCCCTGATCATTTGCCACTTAGGCATGCCACACTTGCAATTCATGCCATGCGACGGATGTCCATCAATATACAACCTCTGAGCTCGTGCGTTTCAGAGAAGGGCGTTAAGCAATATAATAAATTCTCCACCGCCAAACAGATGTATATTTAATAGAGATCAATCAACACAGAATAAAATCCAATGTCAGACACATAGTCCATTTACAAGTCCGTTCTGGGTCTGAACGAAACCGGAGGCACTAAATACCTCGCAAACCCATCGATCACCACGTACGTCTGGACGATCACCACTCATTATCCATATTTCGGGATGCCTCCCAATCAGGACCTCGGTTACAATCCGAACGAGGTGAAGATCTCCGGTCTTCGACCACCGTCTTCATCTTCGATTTCTTATCGTCGATTCAGTTATTTAGAATGGGATAAACCTGGTCTTTCTGAGAAACTCGCGTATATAATAAACAAGTGCAACACTAAACTACACACGCATCATTTCAATTCATTAGTCACTAACCGTCAATCAGTAAGAGAACGATTTCCCAAATATTAACCCCGAAGGCCGAAACCAACATCAGATCAACACCCAGGAAACCATTCGACTTAGCCAACCTTCAGTTAATTTCTAAATCACATCCATATCGTTTATAATATCTTATAACGATTTATCGTTATTTTTATTTATTTTAAAATAGCCAATATATTCAAAACGACGCTTCAGGCCATAACGCGACCGTGGCGCTGTTTTTCTTCAGATTTGATTTACACATATCTGAAAATCTAAATGTTGGATCTTCACAAAATTTACATCATTAGAAAGATCTTTTCAAAACGAATCCAACGGTTCCAGTTTCGAGAAATTCCGACGGTCGGATCTCCCGGTATAATCGTTTGAAGTTTCGATTTCAAAATACGAACTACAGCGTCGTTATTCGATTTAATATAATTATATTTATATTTATATATATATATATAAATATAATTGTTTCTGGCGCTGTTTTTCTTTAGATTTGAATTAAACATTCCAGACAATCCAACCGTTGGATTTTTACAAAGTTGGTGTCGTTGGAAAGATTTTTCCAAAGCGAACCCAACGGTTGTGATTTTAGGAAAATCCGATGGTCGGATCTCCCGTACTAATCGTTTGAAATCACGGTTTCAAAACACGAACTGCACGGCCACGTTTCATTTTAATTTTACTTATATTTATATATTTATATAAATATAGTTCATTCAAAAATTCCTATATTGATTCCACTTCAAATTTTCACTAACGCCTTTAAATTTTGGAAAATTTCGCTATAACCTCCTTTGTACGGGAGGGGCTGGGAAAATTCCCAAATAGCCACACGGGCGTCTCATGTCAAAAAGAAAAAGAAAAAGCCAAGCGGCTAGCCAACAGGCTCATAAAATCATCACCCAAACAAAACAGTCAACGTGTACCTATTTGTCGGGCACAAAATTTTATTCCTCTTCTCTAGCCCCTTTGCTATAACCTATTCAAATAAATATGCATGTACAGATATACAGTTCTTATCACTTATCATTTTCCATTCAACTTCATTTTTGATTCCATTTGGGTTAAAAACACCATTCATTCTAATGTTGCATGCATAGGCAAAAATCATTTCATTAGCTAATTAATGAATATTTCGACTCATGCATATTTATTTGAACAAGTTGCTATTTTTAACACTTTACATTTCAACAATTCATGTATATAATAAAAATGTGATTTTTATTGTAAAACAATTCATTTCAAAACACTGTTATTTTATATAGTGTATATAAGTGATAAAAATAGGATTTTTATTATAAAACAATTTCTTTTAAAATGAGATTATTTTACATAGTCCATAAAGTTGATAAAAGGCGATTTTTATTATGAAACAATTTATTTCAAAATATGAACACCATTCAACACATGAATTTCTAATCAACGAATGAATATCGATTCAACACATGAAGGTTTTCTATAGTTTCTATATATAGATAAAAATGTGATTTTTATATTTAAAACACGAATACCATTCAACACATGAATTTCTAATCAACGAATGAATATCGATTCAACACATGAAGGTTTTCTATTCAACGAATAAGTATAGTTTCAGCAAATGAAAATAATTCAAACACATGAATATTATTCAAAATTTCGGCAGCATAACGGCAGGGTAGTTAAAACCAGGACCGTCCCTAGTACGGCTCCTCGCTCTACCTTAAAACCTCGCGGTTTTTGACAATGGGGATCATGCATCTAGTTCGCACGCAGGCGGCATGTATATATTTATTTCATTTCCACAAACTAATCCTATGTGGTTTCAACCAAATATTTCTCAACCACAAATGGGTATTTTTCAACCACAATCAATCAATATCAACCACAAACAATCCCAATCAACCATTCGCTATCAATCAATTTTCACACCAATCGCAATCAATAAATATCGTCCATAGTTAGTGGACGAGGGGCGTATATATATATATATATATATATATATATATATATAGCAATTCACTTCTATTTCAACACATATATAATTTTTACAACGCATATGCAACTTATACATCGAACGTACGACTTATACAACGCTTATACAAGAGGTGTACAACGCTTATTTAACTCATACATCGACTATATAATTTATACATCGTCGTTTTCCATATTGTTTATAAATTAGAAATCTTACATTGGGTTTCACTCCACCAAAAATAGCAGAAGGCTCAGAAAAATATGCGGTCTCTTCTAGAATGTAGAAGACGTCCACACGAGTCCACTGTCTCTTGTTTCACTGAATTTCGTCAACACAGCAAAAAGATATGATTTTTCAAAATATGCAACTGTTTAAAGGTGTTAAAACTGTTGAAAATAGATCTGGCCGATACCTCTCTGAATTCTTCAAAACTAGGTTTTGAATTTTCTTCAAATCCGTGCAACTATATGACGATCGGCCTGTGCCATCTCGAAGAGCTAGGAGAGGCGCGCCTAAGCCTTGAATGGCGGCGAACTCGGTGGTCGGAATCAGGCGCGGCGGCGAAGTGAAGGCGGCGACTTCTCGGCGTCCGTTCTCCCAAAATACCCAATGAAAAAATCGAAACTAGGTATGGATTTGAAGATCTCGAGGAGCTCTACAAAATCTTCAAATGGAGGAGGGGCTAATTTTGCCTGGTTTGGTCGGAAATTGAATGGGAACGGCGAGGAGGGTTTTCGCCGTCGATCAGCTGTTACGGGGAGAGAGAAAAAGGATTTTTCTATATTTTTTTTATTTGAATTCTGATTGGTCGGTAGATTTTATAAGGGGTTTTCTGACGCGACCACCAATCCAAACCCAACGACTGTCGTCCCTAGCGTTTTACCCCCATTCCGAACACAATGGGATATGTTTCGAAGGCCCATTCGAATGATTCAGTCAGTTTTGCTTCAAATTAAAATATAAAACATTCAATATTTAATTTGAACGTACATTTCAATTTTCCAGGGCCACAAACTGATTCGAAAAATTCCAGAAAAATAAATCTAGATATGTTTTGATGATACGGTCCCAACAAAACTAGTTTCATCGAATTCTGAGACCGTTTGTAAAAAGGCCCATTTCTGGTCGATCCAATTTAACTGTAATTGACCAAAATGCATTTTCCTTTGCCACGCTCACATACTAGCTTCAAAAATTATGAAATTTGAAACCTAGCGATAACTTCACATCCCAGATCCAACAAAAGTGGTTTCGTCGAATTTCGAGGTCGTATGCAAAATGGCCAATTTCCCGGGCTATATAAATTCCATAGCGACCTTTCTGAAATTTCATTTGGCCATAACTTTTTCTTTCCGTTATGAAAATTCGATTTTTCATATTCGTTAGAAAGGTATTCCCTAACAGATTTACATATTTTTGGTTTCACTAAAATCCGTTTTGTTTTGCATCCGGTACAGTCCGACAAAGTTTGAATTCAAATTTTGAAACTGCAGCGCCTTTTCAGGCCTTGTTTATAATTATAATTAATTATATTCGCTTTCAATTGTCGATTCAAACTCACTTTCCATTGCCCTTATTTAAAATATTTATTTTAAATATTTAAAATCCATTATTTTAGCCAATTTAAAAATTTTTAAATTGGTTCAGATTTTCTGGGTCGTTACAATCTCCCCCACTTAAAACTTTTCGTCCCCGAAAAGGAACAAAGTCGAAAGTGGTTTGATAAATCTACAATCACACAACACAACAACCAATCCAATTATTATACTAATCACTTTCTATACTTTTTTTATCATTCAGACCATAGAATTTAAAAGTGCACATCCATGGAAAGAAAATAACAACAAAGTAGAGAATTAAATGGTAATGCAAAGTAGGTTAAATGTATCTTGCACCAGAGTCAATCAGAGATATCCACTCGGCATCGAGGATAAGCTTTCTGAATGCTCTCCTCAGTTTCCCAAGTACAATCTCGCGGATCTCCACTCCATTGCACTTTGACTAAGTGAACCTTCTTGTTCCTCAGCTCTTTGGTTTCTTTGCCGATAATCTTTAGCGGCTCTCTTCTCACAGCTAATTCGGGGGTAATTTCAATGTCCTGTTGAGCTGCTTCTTCCACGATCAAGTCTGGATCATGAACATGCTTTCGAAGTTGAGATATATGAAATACATCATGAACTCCAGGCAACCAGTCAGGCAATTTGACCCTATAAGCGAGAGTTCCAGTCCGTTCCAGAATAGGAAACGGACCTATGAATTTGGGCACCAACTTTCCAGTTTTACCGAACCGGATAACTCCTCTCATCGGCTATACTTTCAGATATACATAGTCGCCAACATCAAAGGATATATCTCTTCTTCTTCTATCGGCATAGCTCTTTTGTCGGCTTTGAGCGGCGAGTAATTGCTTCTTAATAAAATCGACTTTGTCGGCAGCTTCTCGAATCATATCAGGACCCAACACAAGTCTATTACCTGGTTCGACCCAACAAGTAGGGGATCGCCACGGTCTACCATACAATGCTTCGAATGGCGACATTGTCAGGCTCGCCTGGTAGCTGTTGTTATATGAGAATTCGGCCAAATGCAGATGGTCTTCCCATGATCCACCAAAATCTATAACACAAGCCCTCAATAGATCTTCTAAAATACGATTCACCCTCTCAGTCTGACCATCTGTCTGAGGATGATAAGCGTTGCTTAAGTTCAACTTCGTTCCCAGTTCGACTTGAAATGCTTCCCAGAATTTTCTAGTGAATATTGTATCTCTATCACTGACTATACTGAGTGGCACTCCATGTAGTCTAACTATTTCCCTAAAGTATATCTGCGCCAGACTCTGAGCAGTTCTGTTTGATCTGATAGGTATGAAATGGGCGGTCTTCGTGAAGCGATCTACGATCACCCAAATACTGCCATTCCCTTTTCTGGTTTTGGGCAGACCATCAATGAAATCCATAGAAATATGTTCCCACTTCCATCCAGGAACTTCTAGTGGTTGTAACAATCCAGCCAATTTCTGTTGGTCGCTTTTGACTAGCTGGCATGTAGGGCATCGGCTAACATATAAAGAAATGTCCCTTTTCATCGACTTCCACCAGAAAGTGCGTTTGATGTCATTATACATTTTACTTACTCTCGGATGGATACTAAGTTTTGACTTGTGGCATTCATCCAGTACTTCATTTCGAAACTCAGGAATGTTAGGGACACAGATTCGACCTTTGAGCCTTAAAATCCCATCATTATCTACTTGAAAACTCGAGGGTTCGCCTTGTTGAATTATCCCTCTGATCTTCTGAATGAAGTGATCATTCTCCTGAAGAGAAGATATTTTATCTAGCAATGAAGTCATGATAATAAAACTGGCGATCATTTCATTCTTTCGGCTTAACGCATCGGCCACGACAATGGCTTTCCCTGGAGTGTATATAATTTCAAAGTCATATGCTGCAAGAAACTCCAGCCAACGTTGCCGCCTCAGATTCAGGTCTTTCTGGGTGAACAGATACTTTAGCGACTGGTGATCTGTAAACAGTTCAAATCTCTCACCCAGAAGATAGTGTCTCCATATTTTCAAAGCGAATACTATAGCCAATAACTCAAGATCATGAGTGACATAGTTTTTCTCGTGCGGCTTCAGCTGACGGCTAGCATAAGCGATCACTTGGCCTCTTTGCATTAACACTGCGCCAAGGCCTTCTCTAGAAGCATCAGTCCAGACTTTTAAATCTTGGTTGCCATCGATGATGGTTAACACTGGGGTTGTCGTCAATCTTAACTTTAGCTCTTCGAAAGCCTCCTCACTTTCTGGAGTCCATTTGAATTTAGAGTGCTTCTTTGTAAGCTTCGTTAAATGGCGAGATATCTTCGAAATGTTTTTGATGAAATTCCGGTAATAACTAGCCAATCCGAGAAAACTGCGGACTTCTGTAGGGGTACTAGGCTGTTTCCAGTTTTGAATAGCTGTGATTTTGCTTGGATCCACAGCAATTCCTTCTTTCGATACGACGTGGCCTAGAAATTTTACTTCATCTTGCCAGAACATACATTTGGAAATTTTTTCCTTCAATACGTTCCTTCTGAGAATTTCCAGAACCTGTTCCAAATGCTTTTCATGTTCGGCCTTTGATTTAGAGAAGATTAGAATATCATCAATAAAAACCAGAACAAATTTATTCAAAACTCCTCTGAATACTCTGTTCATTAGATCGACGAAATAGGCTGGAGCGTTACACAAGCCGAACGGCATTACTAACCACTCGTAGAATAAGTCGGGACCTCTGAACGCTGTCATTGGAACACACTCTTCGGCAATTCGAAGTTGATGGAAGCCCGTAGCTAGGTCCATTCGTCAAAATACTTGTGCTCCATTTAATCGATCTAACAAATCATCAATCCGCGGCAATGGATACTTGTTCTTTATTGTCTGTTTGTTCAAATCTCGATAATCCACACATAGACGTAGAGTACCGTCCGATTTCGGGACAAACACCACTGCTGCACCCCAATCAGAGAAACTAGGCCTGAACAGACCCTTCCATACGAGCTGTCGTGTTTGATTGTCTAATTCCTCCTTCTCTTTCAAGGACATTCTTCGAATAGCGTGAACTACCGGCCTTGCATTCAGAATTAAAGCAATTTTGAAATCTATTTCTCTCTGCAGAGGTAAGCGAACAACTTCCTCGAACACATCCGCATAGTTCTTGACGACAGGAATGTCTTTGATGAGGTCAGGAATATTCTCTGTAACCTCTGGGACATTTTCTATTTGAGCTGGAGAAACATTCAAAGCTGCCCAGAAGTCTTTTCTATTAGCATTCTGACCTTCACAGGGAATGGTTATATAATCACCTGATTTAATCTTCGCCTTTACGACTCTATCGGCACATTTGACTTCAGCTTCATATTTGGTCAACCAGTCTAACCCCAAGATAAGATCAAACTCTTTAAAATTCATGACGACCGCGATGGTAGGAAACCGATAACGAGAGAAAGAAACTGGCACTCCACAAACCCAACTTAGATCAATGGAACCCCCAACCGGATTCTGGACAGTCATTGGTTCTTTGAGCTTTTTCAAATTCAAATCCAGTTTCTTAGCTGCATCTTTGGCAATGAAGCTTCGCGATGCGCCTGTGTCAAACAGTACTTTGACTGGAATGTTTTTGACAGTAAGCGTTCCTTCTAAGACATCAGTCCTTTCCTGAGCAGACGAAGATGCAGGCACTTCGGCCACTTCATTTACCTGAGCCACTTTGGTCTTTTTTAACAGCCAGCAATCTCGCTTTATATGACCGGCCTGATGACAAAGATTGCACTCCCGAGTCACAGGAAACTTGCTCTTGGATTTAGACCCACCCTCCTTTCGCTTCTTCGAGGATTTACAACTTCTGGTCAAATGCCCTGGTTTCTTGAAGTTAGAGCAGGTAGCCTTTGTGGCTGGTTCCTTTTCAGATCTGACCCTTTTCCTCTTGGCACTGGGCTTCTTACTTCCCTCAGACCTCATACTGGCTTCAGGAATCCCAGTTTCCGACTCTGCTTTGTCACTAGAACAGACTTCTTCTTCGTCGCGTAACATTCCTTTCTTATGGAGATCCTCGTACTGATAGGCCATATAAATCATTTCAGAAAAAGGAAGTTTTACATTCCTCAGTACACTATTCTGATATCTCCTTTACAGGCCATGAATAAATCTCAGATTTTTCCTCTTTGGATCTTGAATCAGATGAGGAGCAAAGTGAGCAAGTTCAATGAATTTCTTATGATATTCTGAGATGGTCATATCACCTTGTATTAGATAAGAAAATTCATCACATAACCGTTCTATTGCTTCTGGAGGAGTAAATCTTCCTAGGAAAATCTCTTTGAATCTATCCTAGGTGATATCACCTTCTGGATTATCTTTTATGATTGTTTCCCACCATATTAAAGCTTCTCCATTGAGCGCCCAAGATGCTACTAATCTTTTCTGGTCGTCTCTCAGCTGGAAACGCTCAAATATTCTTTCTGCAGAGCTCACCCAAGCTTGATTTTGAATAATAGATTCATTGCCCGAGAATTGTGCTCCACCCAGATTTCGATATCTCTTAAATAGAGCCTCTAGATCGGGTTTTGCATTTCTCCTGTTTTTGACACTCATTTTTCTAGTACTTCTGCAAATGGCAGATCAAGTGTCAGGTCACAGAAAAGATAATTTTAAAACATAGAAACATATACTTCAAATGTAAATGTGTCTATCGAGGTGTAATTTCATTCTGCTTTACTCATCCTAGGATATTACTGATCCTATCTGTAATGAGCTACCCTTCCTAGAACACTACTGGTTCTATTTCTGACGAGTTCGTTCAAATGTTACATTCCAGCACTAAGCTTAACCAAAGCTCTGATACCACGTTGTGATGACCCCATTTCCCGTACTGATGGAGACAAGGGTAATCTTTAGAATATAACACAGAAACAGATAATAGCAGGACAAAATTAAATAAATACACCAGATAATGAACAATACAATATACTGGATAAAAGTAATCATCAGAGTTACATAGTATACAGGATCTTACTTAGTACAAATACAGTTCGGCTATACATAAATGTCTACAGCGGAAAACAAACAAAATATGTACAATAGGAGCTGAACAGCATAAAAAGAGATAAATGATAGAATCCACCTTCAGCTCCAGCTATCCAGAAAGAACCAGCTAAACCTGAATACAAGGCTGCCCGCATAGAAAAAGGGGCACCCGAGTTTGAAAGTGAAACAAACTACGAGTCAGTCATGGGACTGGTATGAGAAATCTACTCAACACATATATAATATGGCCAATCACAGGACCACGCCACTTTCGTGGAACGGGTTTACTCCATTGGATTGCCAGTGCTTTAAAACAAATTTTTCTTTTAAACATCGCAATGCTTTTTATAAAAATGAAGCCGTTATAAGACTCAGTTCCCATCACACAATGTAACGCAAAACGGAGGATAGAGTTTTTACCTTATAACGGCCAAAATATGCTTGATACGAATAAAACAAAGGCATTTGATATTATTGCTAGTGTTTATATGTTTTGAAAACAATTTCAAATCATAACTATCAATCATAGACGGCATGGGTACCATATATCATGTCGCCATATATATATACAATCAAAACCGCACGATGTCGTATTTGGAAATGGGATTTCCGTCGTGAACCAAGGCAAAATATAGTCCTTACCGAATTCGAGACTGCCTAGCCCGAGTTTCAGGCAAGCGCGCAGGCAAGCCTTGGATCGTCAGGGCCAGTCCACCGATGTGGATTATTATGCCTGAACAATACGTTTCCCCGCCCTTTGGGGCGTAAACGAGCCAACGAATGACTCCATCGGACCCGGGTCGTCCGATCAAACCGAGGCGCCTCACAACAGCAACAACCACATAGGTGAAAAGTAAATAAATGTCAGGGCTGGTAGGTCACTGACACCACCCTAGCTAGGAAGAAACGCATGCCCTCCCTGAGGTCCTTCTCCCGTTTCTGGTTCATACCGGGGTGTGAGGCTCGCGAATTCACATTATACACAAAGCTACGCCACACAGGCGATGCTTTGATCATCACCACAAGACTTTGCTTTTCAACAGAAGCCCTAATCATTTGCCACTTAGGCATGCCACACTAGTAATTCATGCCATGCGACGGATGTCCATCGATATACAACCTCTGAGCTCGTGCGTTTCATAGAAGGGCGTTAAGCAAAAGAATAAATTCTCCACCGCCAAACAGATGTATATTTAATAGAGATCAATCAACACAGAATAAAATCCAATGTCAGACACATAGTCCATTTACAAGTCCGTTCTGGGTCTGAACGAAACCGGAGGCACTAAATACCTCGCAAACCCATCGATCACCACGTACGTCTGGACGATCACCACTCATTATCCATATTTCGGGATGCCTCCCAATCAGGACCTCGGTTACCATCCAAACGAGGTGAAGATCTCCGGTCTTCGACCACCGTCTTCATCTTCGATTTCTTATCGTCGATTCAGTTATTCAGAATGGGATAAAACCGGTCTTTCTGAGCAACTCGCGTATATAATAAACAAGTGCAACACTAAACTACACATGCATCATTTCAATTCATTAGTCAATAACCGTCAATCAGTAAGAGAACGATTTCCCAAATATTAACCCCGAAGGCCGAAACCCACATCAGATCAACAACCAGGAAACCATTCGACTTAGCCAACCTTCAGTTAATTTCTAAATCACATCCATATCGTTTATAATATCTTATAACGATTTATCGTTATTTTTATTTATTTTAAAATAGCCAATATATTCAAAATGACGCTTCGGGCCATAACGCGACCGTGGCGCTGTTTTTCTTCAGATTTGATTTACACATATCTAAAAATCTAACTGTTGGATCTTCACAAAATTTACATCATTAGAAAAATCTTTTCAAAACGAATCCAACGGTTCCAGTTTCGGGAAATTCCGACGGTCGGATCTCCCGGTATAATCGTTTGAAGTTTCGATTTCAAAATACGAACTACAGCGTCGTTATTCGATTTAATATAATTATATTTATATATATATATAAATATATATATATAAATATAATCGTTTCTGGCGCTGTTTTTCTTCAGATTTGAATTAAACATTCCTGACAATCCAACCGTTGGATTTTTACAAAGTTGGTGCCGTTGGAAAGATTTTTCCAAAGCGAACCCAACGGTTGTGATTTCAGGAAAATCCGATGGTCGGATCTCCCGTACTAATCGTTTGAAATCACGGTTTCAAAACACGAACTGCACGGCCACGTTTCGTTTTAATTATATTTATATTTATATATTTATATAAATATAGTTCATTCAAAAATTCCAATATTGATTCCACTTCAAATTTCACTAACGCCTTTAAATTTTGGAAAAATTCGCCATAACCTCCTTTGTACGGGAGGGGCTGGGAAAATTCCCAAATAGCCACACAGGCGTCTCATGTCAAAAAGAAAAAGAAAAAGCCAAGCGGCTAGCCAACAGGCTCATAAAATCATCACCCAAACAAAACAGTAAACGTGTACCTATTTGTCGGGCACAAAATTTTATTCCTCTTCTCTAGCCCCTTTGCTATAACCTATTCAAATAAATATGCATGTACAGATATACAGTTCTTATCACTTATCATTTTCCATTCAACTTCATTTTTGATTCCATTTGGGTTAAAAACACCATTCATTCTAATGTTGCATGCATAGGCAAAAATCATTTCATTAGCTAATTAATGAATATTTCGACTCATGCATATTTATTTGAACGAGTTGCTAGTTTTAACACTTCACATTTCAACAATTCATGTATATAATAAAAATGTGATTTTTATTGTAAAACAATTCATTTCAAAACACTCTTATTTTATATAGTGTATATAAGTGATAAAAATAGGATTTTTATTATAAAACAATTTCGTTTAAAACGAGATTATTTTACATAGTCCATAAAGTTGATAAAAGGTGATTTTTATTATGAAACAATTTATTTCAAAATATGAACACCATTCAACACATGAATTTCTAATCAACGAATGAATATCGATTCAACACATGAAGGTTTTCTATAGTTTCTATATATAGATAAAAATGTGATTTTTATATTTAAAACACGAATACCATTCAACACATGAATTTCTAATCAACGAATGAATATCGATTCAACACATGAAGGTTTTCTATTCAACGAATAAGTATAGTTTCAGCAAATGAAAATAATTCAAACACATGAATATTATTCA